>OZ010746.1:12695203-13945203 GCA_963932245.1 Tachinus rufipes | reverse complement strand
ATTCCTTAATGATGGACACTTAGGTGGGTAACCAGTGGGTCACTCCAAATCAAATGAAAGGCCAATAATTGGATAGAAGTGGATTGGATTACGACCTTTTCTTGTGACAAAATTACTTCTGACGTTCGCATAAAAGACAAACATTAAATTCCTGAATGACGGACATTTGGATGGATGGGTGGGCCACTTCAAAACAAGGTAACGGGTCATTAGATTGGAGTGGCCCGCCCACCCATCTAAGTGTTAGTCGTCAAGAGATTGGACCACGACCTTCTTTTGTGACAAAATGACTTCTGACGTTCGCATAGGAGGCAAACATTGAATTTCTTAATCACGGACACTTGGGTGGGTGGGTGTGCAACACCAAAACAAGGTAACGGCCCAATAATTTAGGTAGGAGTGGCCCACTCACCCACCCAAGTGTTAGTCGTCAAGAGATTCGATCACGACTTTCTCTGACAAAATGACTTTTAACGTCCGCATAGACGACAAACATTTAATTCCTTAATGATGGTAACTTAGGTGGGTGGGAGGGCTACTTCAAAACAAGGTAACGGGCCAATAATTCAGATAGGAGTGGCTCACCCACTCACCCAAGTGTTACTTGTCAAGAGGTTAGATCACGACCTTCTCTTGTGACAAAATGACTTCTGACATCCGCATAAAAAACAAACATTCAATTGGGTGAATTTTATCAGGAAGTGGACGACGCACATTTTGTTTGCTTTCTTCAAACCTTACCAGAAACTGAAGTAATGTAAATTTCGATTTTTAGATATTAATTCAAATTTAGAAAAGATTTTTTAGAATAAAAAGCAATTTTTTGAGAAAACGTTGCATTTCTCTGGCACTGAGACGTTTTTATGTTGCATATTTTGTGATTTGCTTCACTTATCATTTTCTCCAACTTTCTTGGATTGATTTAAGACGTCTCCAAACAACT
The DNA here is from genome assembly GCA_963932245.1 of Tachinus rufipes. Classification (NCBI taxonomy): domain Eukaryota; kingdom Metazoa; phylum Arthropoda; class Insecta; order Coleoptera; family Staphylinidae; genus Tachinus; species Tachinus rufipes. Next base: position 13,944,260 of record OZ010746.1, on the reverse strand, counting down.
GGAAATAATAAAGCGAGTTGTCCAAATTGGTTTTTTTTTTAAGTCCAACTTATGTCGTACTGCCTAGAGGTTTCAAAAGTATTGTATAAGATGAGATGCACAAAGTGGTTGTACTCTTGAGCGACATGTTAAATAAAAAAGTGTTTTTCACTAAAGTGCACACATTTGCAACTTGTCTTTTCTTTTTTGATGCTTGAATAGAAGGTTTTGTAGTGTGTCAACAAAATGAGTACGAGGCGAGAAGCACTGACAAAATTTTGCATAACTTGGCATTGGAAAAGTTGGTCTATACTACCACACATCTTCAATTGGGAATGTATTTGTGAATGATGGATGTTGCAATCTAGTTACAAGGGACACATGACCTTTGTAGGTCTCCGCAAGTGTCATTCTTATGTTTAACTCGGATGTGTTTCCGTAAGTATGTAATGGGATCATTAGGCCTGATAAAATTCTGATGGTCGTAGAAACAATTTTTTTTTTTTAATAAATGCCGCAAATTCATGAACGGATGAATGTATTGATAGATGTGTGGTTGGATAGATAGATGGATGGATGGATAGACAAATAAATTTATTCATTCATGTGGGCATGCACGTAGAAAAGGATGGATGCATAGATGATGAAATGGATGTCTAAATAGGTGAATAGATCTATCTAATTATCCATCCATCCATCCATCTGACCATCTATGTAGCCATTCATCTGATCATCCATTCATTAGTTTATGGGTTGGCGAAATTTATTAAAAAACAAAAAAGTTTTTATGGATCTTAAAATGTTTCCAGTCTCAATCGTTCCATTATTTACTTTATCACCTAAATCTAAGTTTTTTCCTCAATACATTACCAGGCTTAATCGTCCTATTACTAACTCTGTTCTATATTACCTAAATCTAAGTTTTTTTTTTCCAAAATATTACCAGGCTCAATCGTCTCATTACCTACTTTTGGATCTTTAAGACTCAAATGTAAGTTTTTTACATTCTCAATCATAGAACCGGAAATAGAAAACAACTTCTACTATGTCCATTACATTATTCAAATTTGAATAAAGAAAACCTAATCATTTACTTAAACATAGTGTGAATATAAACCAGAACATCGAATTTTATTATATTGTACAGTTCCCAGATGCACATATCACCCATTCCCATGTCTATTCCATTCCATTTTTAAAGTGTACATCGATACCGATCGTGGCATATCTTCCACACCTGTGCGACTATTCGAAGTGGCAGTTGGTGTATTTCATTCGAAAATACGATCGACGATCTTATCGCGGAATTTCTTGCAGCATTTTCGAGATTGCACGAGTTCTTCAACCCTATGCCGCCGGGCACGGAAAAGATGGACTCAATTATAATTAAGTTTTTTTTGTGTGTGTTGCCGCCGCTGCCTGTCTTCTCTATCCCTAAATTAATTAATTCGAATGCGACGACACGAAACATGCACACAGGTGACACGCGAAATTTACGATGTTTAAATTATAATAAATTAAATTTGTCCGCCCCGATAACCATCGAGTTTGCAATCATTTTCATTGAAACAAAGTGAATATTACAGAAGTAATTATGCTATTGATAATGTCATCATTTTTTATTAACTATAAATATATAATTAATCTTGATTGAAACCTAGTTACTTAAATAGATTGAGATCTGTTTGGTAAAGTAAAATCATCTGATTTAATAGGTTTCATCTTGGTAATGTACTATTTGCACTATCATTCCATGTCAAAAGCTTCATCTTGTTATCATATCTGGTTTAAGTGCTTCTGATAAATCAAGAGCAAGTCGTATAATATTTGTTGAGGAAGGTCTGGGAGATTAAAGCGAGACTAATGTGTAATCAAAACTCGTCTAGTGTTAATTCAACGGGAAGGAATCAAATGTTTTAAGTCTAATCATAAACTTGCTTTACATGAGTATGTAATTTGTTCTTTAATTATTTTGATTGGTAATAAGTGCATTAGCATAGAAATTTAACTGCGTTTTGATTAATATATTGCATCAACAATTTGATGATTGATGTTTTATTTTATTTTGTATTAATGTATTTTTCTTCTTGTTGCAGGTGAGTTCCAGCTGATTTAATACAAAGATAATTATGTAAGTGCTTCAAAATATTTTTCACATTTTTTGAGTTTTTGTATTTTTTTATTACAAATTTTTTTTAATTAAATTTAAACAGAGAGGAATGACTTTTTTGATACTCTAATATACAGGGTGTCAAAAAATTACTTAATCATAAGAAGTTTCAAATCTGCTACTCTTGACTTGTTTTCGAATAGATCTCATTTTTTTGTGATACTCTTATTTACAGGGTGTTTAAGAAATACTTAATTATAATACGTTTCAAATGTGCTACTCTTGACCTGTTTTCGTTTTTAATTATTTTCTATAGATACTAAAATAGTCCATGTATGTAAATGGAAGTACTTTGTGTAGTTTCATTTTGTTATTGAAGAAAGTTTGTGGGACGAATTTGTTTTGTCCCAGTAACTTTAAAGAGTAAGTGCTATGAGGTGCGTCCAGCAAACTTGTCTGCTGATTGACTACTGTAGGTACGTTTGGTGGAGTGGTAATCAATGGATTGTGCTCATTTTGCTTGTGGGAGAGGTTGGCAACAATCTATGATAATAGAACCCAGATTAGCGATGCTTTAGTCATTATTGTAGGTTGGCTCACAGCTCAGTGGAAAAGGATATATTATCTTGTCTATGAATTGGGTGTAGGGAGTGTTTTTTTTTAGAGTTATTGCTGCTTTTTCCTCTGGCTCGACTGATTGGAGTTTTTTGTAAGGATTTTTTTTATGCAACTCGTTCTCTTGCGATTACCTAACGCGTCTTGCGAAGGGACCGAAGACTCTTTCTGCATTCCTAGAATTTTTAGAAATTCTAGACATGGACAGTCGAAGCACCACTCAACCCACGAGTTGAAGCTTTGTTTGGGATGGGAGAACCCGACCTAGTCGCTATGTTGCATCTAAAGCACTTTATGTCTGTAAGAGACACCGCTTACAAAAATTACTGATTTTGTACACAAAACACACTTGCCATTCTTCTAGGGCACACCTATTTTTGCAAACTAGAACTACATTACACTGTGTTCTAGCTGACCGAAATTATACATCGTAGCTGCTTAACCAAGACGCCAAAGTTAAGATTTGTCAGGCTCAGCTGGATTTCGATCTTGAACCCATCTACGAGGAAACCAAACAAGCCATTCTGAGCGAACAACTTTGGACTGATTTCAAAGAGCAAACTTTCTGCGTCACAAAGTTAGCACACTGTCTCCTGCGGGGTTTTGATGGAGGTTATTGGAGATTAGATTTCTCTTAGAAGTGGATTTTTTTGGTTTGGTTGTAGCAGAGGTGTTGTTGTTGCCTTGAAGCTAGTAGTGGAACTGGCTTGCAATTCTGGCGCGGCGGGGTTTTGTACACTTTGTGATCTCCTACTTACGATCGAGAGTGTTACTAATGTTTTGCACTAGCCTCGTAAAAAAGTAGTAAAATGTCAATCCTTCTGGTTTTTTTCAGTCGTTTTGGTGCAACCTACGGGTTTTGTTTAATAGGGTTTCAAATTCGCGTTTAGTAGCGCGGGAATCATTCTAGCTAGGATAAGTGGTTGAGTATTTGGGGGGCTTTCCTGAGTTGTCTAGGTCGATAAGATCGGACACTTGCAGATTCAGTAACGGAGCGGGGGCGTGTTTGGTTTTGTCCAAGGAGCCACGGTGAGCTTGGTATAGCTGGAAGATTTTGGTTTCATCTTTGCTGAAGTCTTTCCACGTTCGAGTTTGTGACTTTTGAACTCGGCGTCTTTCTACAGGTTTTGCTTGAGTTTAATAGGTTTGGGGCTTTTTGTTTGGGGTCGAAGTTTTTACCAACATCGTCCAGCAAGGGTTTCTTGATGTTGAGTGAGCCATTGCTAATGATTTTGGGTATAGGCCTCTTCTATTCTTCTTCAAGTTTCTCTATTTTGTGCGAGCTGGTACTTATTTAACTTTGCTGACCGTTTGATGAGATCTTTCAGTGCTTTTTCTTTTTTTCCATGGTTACTAACTCTTCACTTTGGCCTCTTCAGTTTGTTAAGTACCTGGCAACGTGCTCAGCACCTTAAGATAGCATATTCTGTTGTCACAACGGGACTGCTGAATTTTGACGGGTTTGTTGGGTTGAGGAGCTTTTACTTTAATTTGTACCAAGTCTTGTTGGAGGCGGTGATTAAAGACTTTCTTTGGTTGTTGGTTATGCCGGAGAGTAGGGTCAATTAGTGTGTTGTTGTGCGTGGCTTTGGGCTTGGTTTTCTCTTGAAATCAAGGACTGGAAACAGTTGCGAGATGGTTTTTGGGCCTTAGCCATTTGTTGCTTGGCACATCCGCGCACCGTAACTTGCTCTTCTTTTTTGTATTGGCTCACATTGGAGTGTTGTTTTTTTTGTGCATTCTTTTACCGTTGTTTAGCATGCTGTAAGTGTTCATCTTGGGTGTCTCTTCAGGGAATTGCGTTCTGGGCAGTGATTATCCGCCAGGGTACTACAAGATTTTTTTCTGATGTAGACGTCCGGAAATGGGAGATGTTGGCACATTGCTATTGGTCTCAGTGGTTGTGCTAGGGGACTACGAGGTCGGCACAACTTTTTATGCAATCTCCGTATATACTTCAAATCATGTTTTTTGTGTCATTTATAATAATGTGGTAAACGTTATTTCTGAGCAAATTTTATGCTAAATAATTTTTTTCGCGATTTTTATGTTTTTAAAGTCGAACACTTGAGGGGGGTGGGACACTCCAAATCATGATAACAAGCTTGTAGTTTGGATTGGAGTGGCCTACCTACCCACTCAAGTGTTAGTCGTCAAAAAGTTACATTACTACATCTGTTGTGACAAAATGACTTCTGAAGTTTGTAGAGAGTTCAATCAAGCAAACTTTTGATGACAAACACTTGGGTGGATGGGTGGGATACTTCAAATCATGATAACTAGCCCGTAGTTTAAATTGGAGTGACCCACCCACCCACCCGCCCAAGTGGTAGTCATTAAGAAGTTAGATCACAACCTTTTCTTGTGACAAAATAACTTCTGACGTTTGTAGAGAGGTTAAACATGCAATCTTTTGATGACAAACACTTAGGTGGGGCGTGGGACACTCCAAATCATGATAACCAGTCCGTAGTTTGGATTGAAGTGGCCCACCAACCCACCCAAGTGTTAGTTATCAAGAAGTTAGATCACGACCATTTCTTGTGACAAAATGACTTCTGACGTTTGCAGAAAGTTCAAACTTGCAATCACTTGATGATGAACATTTAGGTGGGTGGGTGGGACACTTCAAATTATAATAACTAGCCCGTAGATTAAATTGGTGTGGCCCACTTACCCACCCAAGTGTTAGTCGTTAAGAAGTTGGATCACAACTTTCTCTTGTGACAAAATGACTTCTCACGCTTGTAGAGAGTTGAAACATGAAATCTTTTGATGACGAACACTTGGGTGGGTGGGTGGGTGGGATACTCCATGTAATGAAAGTCAAGCAATAGTTTGGATTGAAGTGGTCCACCCACCCACCCAAGTGTTAGTTATCAAGATGTTAGATCACGACCTTTTCTTGTGACAAAATAACTTCTGACGTTTGTAGAGAGTTTAAGCATGCAATCTGTTGATGACGAACAGCTAGGTGGGTGGGTGGGTCACCCCAAATCATGACAACCGGTCTGTAGTTTGTATTGGAGTGGCCCTAACCACTCAAGTGTAGTTAAAAAGTTAGATCACAACCTTTTCTTGTGACAAAATGACTTCTAACGTCCGCAAAGAGGTCAAACATGCAATCTTTTGATGACGAACACTTGGGTGGGTGTGTGGGACACTCCAAATCACGATAACCAGTCCGTAGTTTAGATTGGAGTGGCCCACCCACCCACCCAAGTGTTAGTTGTCAAGAAGTTGAATCACGACCTTCTCTTGTGACAAAATGACTTCTGATGTCTGCAGAGAGTTCAAACATGCAATTTCTTGATGACGAACACTTGGGTGGGTGGGTAGGACACTCTAAATCATGATAACCAGCTTGTAGTTTGGATTGGTGTGATAATTTTTATATAACAAACGTGATTTTTGAGCCAATTTTATGCTGGAAATGTGTTTTCTGTGCAATTTTGATGTTGTAAATGTTTTTTTGTACAGTTTTGAAGTTTTATAAGCAATTCAAATGCTATAAATAGATAATCTGCAATGGTGTTAATGTTTTTTTGGTAAACGCTATTTCAAAGCAATTTTTATGCTTTTTGATCAATTTGTATGTTATAAATGCATTTTTTGGGCATTTTGCAGGTTTTCTAAGCAAATCTTATGCTATATATGGGTTTTATGCGCCAGTTTAGATTAATTTTGTAAGATAAACGTGACTTTTCAGCGAGTTGTATATGGTAATGGTAATTTTTAAGCGATTTTTGTGCTTAAAATGGGTTTTATGGTTAGTTTTTATGTTATAAATGCATTTTTTGGTCATTTTGTATGTTTTCTAAGCAAATCTTATGCTATAGATGGGTTTTATGCGCTAGTTTTGATTAATTTTGTATAATAAACGTGATTTTCCAGCGAGTTTTACATGGTAAACGTAATTTTTGAGCGATTTTTATGCTTATAATGGGTTTTATGGTTAATTTTCATGTTATAAATGCATTTTTTGGACATTTTGCAGGTTATCAAAGCAAATCTTATAGTATAGATGGGTTTTATGAGCCAGTTTTGATCAATTTTATATGATAAACTTGATTTTTGAGCAATTTTTATGCTTAAAATGGGTTTTATGGTTAATTTATATGTTATAAATGCAATTTTTAGGCATTTTGCAGGTTTCTTAAGCAAATATCATGATATAGAAGGATTTTATGCGCTAGTTTTAATCAATTTTGTATGGCAAACGTAAGTTTTGAGCGATTTTTATGCTTGAGATGAGTTTTATGGTCAATTTCTATGTTATAAATGCAGTTTTTGGGGACTTTTAAGGTTTTCTAAGCAAATCCTATACTATAGATGTGTTTTCTGCGTTTTGTACGGATTTTTATTTCAACGACAACATTTACTAAGAGAGTCCGCAACATCAGAGCAATCCGACCCGATCACCAATTACCGGACGAAATTAATCCGCTCTCGTACTAATTCAAATACAATTAATTTAATGGATTACTTAAGGACGAGATGTTAGTGGAAGTGAGTAGGCTTGTCTAACTTGTTAAGGCTTAGGTTAGGAGTATGGGATACTATTGTTTGGGAAGGGAGTAGGCTTGTCCAACGTCTTAAGGCTTAGGTTAGGATAGGAAAATGAGATACTCTTGTTTGGGGTAGGGAGTAGACTTGTCCAACGTCTTAGGGCTTAGGTTAGGAGGATAGGATACTATTGTTTGCGAAAGGGAGTAGGCTTGTTCAACGTCTTAAGGTTTAGGTTAGGTTATGGGGATGGGATACTATTTTTGTTCGGGGAAGGGAGTAGGTTTGTTCAACGTCTTAAGGTTTAGGTTAGGGAGATGGGATTTTATTGTTCAACGTCTTAAGTCTTAGGCTATGCTAGGGGATAGGATACTATTGTTTGAGAAAGGGAGTAGGTTTATCCAACGTCTTAAAGTTTGGGTTAGGTTAGGTTGGGTTACTATTGTTTGGGAAAAGGAGTATGCTTGTGCAACGTTCTAAGTCTTTGATTAGGCGAGGGGGATGGGATACTATTTTTGTTCGAGGAAGGGAGTAGGCTTGTCCAACGTCTTAAGGTTTAGGTTAAGGAGATGGGATATTATTGTTTGGGGAAGGGCTTGTCTAACGTTTTAAGGCTTGGATTAGGTTAGGAGGATGGAATACTATTCTTTGAGGAACGTTCTAGGGTTGTTCAACGTCTTAAGGTTTAGCCTAGGGGGATGGGATATACTATTGTTCGGAGAAAAGATTAGGCTTGTTCAACGTCTTAAGTTTTAGGTTATACTATTGGATAGGATACTATTGTTTGGTAAAGGAAGTAGGTTTGTCCAACGTTTTAAGGTTTAGGTTAGGGGAATGGGATACTATTGTTCGGAGAAAGGAGTAGCCTTGTGCAACGTCCACAGTCTTAGATTAGGCTGGGGGGATGGGATACTATTGTTTGGTGAACGGAGTAGGCGATTGTAGGGGTACCTAAAACTGTAGTTGGTCACTTTCTATCGGTTTATAGTTTGGCGTACGGTCACTGAACTTACAACTTTTTATCGCGGTGGTACTAAGTGTCTACGCTTGTCTTTTTTTATCGGGAGATGTTTACTTATAATGTTCAGATTGTGGTGTCGAATTTGATTGCTAATTTGGGGCTGAACACTGTTGATAACGATACTGATGATGTTGGGTGCAAGGGTGACGTGGCAAGGGTTACATTAAGTGACTTGGGTGACCGTGGTTAGGTGTGCGTTCACGAGGTAGTTGGATGCTCTGTAGACTACATGGAGATTGTAATGGTAGTTAGGTTTGCTTATAGTTAGAGTTGTTCATAGTCATTAACATCAGTGCTGAGGCTTATTCTAGCAGGGTACATTAATTGGTTTGTGATTGCCATTTGTCTGTGATACTTCTGTCTTGGTCGAAGGAGTTTTTGACTTATATTTTGGCTTTGACACACTTTTTGTGTTAGTGATACTGCTTAGGTGACGTAGTGTGTGGTTATTGCCATAGGTTTTTGCTTGGTAGTGTTACCGGCATACCTCCGTGATAGTGTACGGAGGTTGCTAGTCCAAGTCTTGGAGACATTCCTGAAGGGTGTTGTGGAACAGTATGCAGATGTATAGTGTGTCTCTGGGGTCAGGATTGTCAGTATGTTCTCTAGTACTGAACTACCAGAGGTTTGTTGCTTGTTGTTTACGAGTGTGCACTTATTTGAAGTTGTTATTCAGGTTTTGAGAAGCCCATAGCGCCCATAGACTGTAGGGCTTGGTACGACCTGTTTAAGGCAAGCCAACACTTTATTTCTAGGAACATCTAAGATTTGTGGCACAATAAATGGCTCTTTTACCGTAGGTGTTGTTTTGTTTTATTGGGTCTTTAACAGCAATCTTACGACTTGCTTGAAGGGGTTGATGGGACCAACAGCTTATTATGTGACTTTTGAATCACGTCGGTGGAGGAGCAAGTTTTTATCTAGATATATTTTGGGAATCGATTTTTAGACTGATAGCTTGCTAAGCTAACACTCTATGACTGAGCTGTGTTACTATTAGGTCAGTTTCCGCACTCTAGGGACACAAACAATAAACAAACTTACTAACACACTACGAGGCTGTGGTTTACTACGACGACATAATGACGTTCTAGTCTTTAGAATGAGATAACACTTCTGCATACTAAGTAGGGGACAACGGGGTTCTTTTCAATATGTTTCGGTTGGCCTCAAAAATTTTGGCTACGCCGCTTGTACCAATAAATCAACTGATCTAATCTGTTTGGATTTCTTTTAATTTATGCTTTTTAGTTGATCTAACCTGTTTTTGCAACATGATCTAAATTTTATTGTAATTTTTTTGCCTTCCTTGTGCGTTTATATCTAAAACTTTTGTTTTTGGTGATGTTGTTGATGTTGATGCTACTAGTTTTTACAGTCAGTTTCTACTTTGCTTTTTTGGTAAACGATTGTGGTACAGGAGATAGTCACAGACGTGGGCCCATGTTTATCAGCTCTATGGAACTATGCTTTTGTTTTCTTAGATTTTGAAGATGATTAAAGCGGATTTATTGGTGAGCCATATCTATGAATTTGGCCGAAGTGGTCTATAGTACATTTTGATTGACTTTTTTCTACTTCCAAGTCAACTTTTATGAACTCAACTCTATTTGCGAAACTATTTTAGCAACTAATAACTGAGCATGGTGAATCTTTGTTAGGAACAGTTTTGGTGTGTTAACATCTTTCTGATCTTCAAACTATGTATAGCTAAAAAAATGTATCTTCCAGATTTCTACTGTTTAACGTTTTTAGAATCTTGGGATTGTTTAGCAACTTATCAAATGTCACGTTTATCAAGGCGTTTGTGGTAGTCGCCGATGGCTCAAACACATTTTTTAAATTGTTTTAGAGAATTTGGTCATGGTTGGTATCCTATTTGGTAGATTTGCTGAATAAGTGATACTTTTTGGTCTGTATCTGGTATGCTACTTTAGAAGTTGTGGTATTTTTTTTTTGGCGTTGCGAGTAATGTAGTAAGGTTTTGGAAATTTTGCCCAAAAAAATTATTGTTTGTGTTGCAATAATGTAATTTTATTCAGGAAATTAAATAATTGATGGATCAAGTTTGTTTTAAAATGAGATCGATTTGAGAAATTTGGTCTTTTAAGTTATCTATTCTACACATCCACGTACAAAATTGGTGGGCTGCAATTGGTGAAGGAGTAAAGCCAATAATGAATCAATAACTGGTCAAACAATCTTGTCTTTATAATTTTTACCAACACCTTAATAAAAACATAGGTTAAAACGCACACCGGCAGGGTTAATAAAGTAAAAACCTTCACATTTTCTTCACTAACAACGTTTATTATAAATTATTTTCTTATCATTGATTTTATCAAGCTCAGTTTATTTCAAATCGAAATAGATTAATTACACCCAATTCCCTTACGATTCGCAATATATAAAAGCGAAAAGAAATAAAAAAACTTTCCTAAATTGAATCCCAATATAACTAAAAGAACCAATAAAGTAGTATTTACACTGAATCACCCTCATGCCACTCATTTGTCCTAGTTCCACTCTACACACATATACACAGCAGACAAATACAATTCGAAAATAAATTATTCATATGGTGCGGGCAAGGCGAAGGCATTCTTTCTGTAAATGTTTGCGCGACGCAACAGTCAACTATCTGTTTACAGGCTGTTAAACAAATAGGCACACACATTAAGAATGTTTAACTAATTATATATGTATCATTCTCTTAAGGCAAAACCAAATATTAAAACAGTGGCCTATGTTTATCTCATTAAACATGCATAATTAACCCCGATTGAATTAAGTGCCCATATCTTTTTTATTTTTAATTACATAAATTAAACTAATGGAAAATTATAAAGCCAGTTTTTAATTAAGTTAATGTGATTATGTCTATTTAATAACATTAAGTCATCTCGCTTCGCATTAAGTGTTTTTGCTAATCATTTATACAGTTTACTAAATTTGAATTTAAATTTTATTGACAAATATCCGAGGGCACATTTTTAATTTAAAAACTTTGCGATAATAAAACGAAGCAAAAGCGTCTGCTTTACTAATGCAATGTTGGCGTTAAGATCTTGAATTATAAAACTCATCGGGACTGAAATATCGGATTTCAATTCAGTAGCCACGTTACATTCCCCAACCCAACCCAGACACGATCCGAATTGACCCCTTCCCACATAAACTTTCCAAATTAAGAGCTCCGCGCCGAGGTGAGCTGCCGCGATGCTCCTACTTTATTTTTTTCAACAACCCTAATCGATTTATTATTAGACCGGATCGGAAAACGTCCACTATGTATGTGCAGGCAATCAAGTCTTGGATCGTGATGTATCTGTCTGGCAGACATTGCGCCATTATCCACCATTATCTAGCTGTCAGCGGAGTCTCTTATACGGCCAATATATTGATCTTATAAGGAGTTTTATGCGTTTGCGCTATTAGCCTTCTGGCGTAATTTATATTCGCCTTGTTTTATACGCCGCATATTTACACACGATTGTTCACTGTAATAACAATAAAAATAAATTAAGGGATTTTAGAATACAGGTGCAAACTGTTACATAATATTAAAGCGGATGTTAAAATTCGATTTCCAGAGGGGTTGGCTCGACATATTACGTGTATGTAAATAGACCCTTTTTCAGGTGACTCATATTAGATCGAGATTAAATTTTACTTTAATATGAGGTATTATTTAATAAAAAAACACATGGTGCGTTGTTTTATTTTTTTCAAGTTATTAAAATTTTACTCATAAAAGGGTTTCTGTGTTTCGTATCGCACCATCTCCCTTTCTCCAGACAGATGCATATTTAATTGACGGTTAAATTGCATTTCATTATAATTACCATATTTATTATTAACAATGCGCTTTGCGTTGAATAAATTTATTGAAAAAATACGAAAAGAAAATATATTAATATACATAGGAGTGTTTAGCTTCAAGAGAATTGTCATTTCATACACGAAGCAATATAACGAATTATCCTCGGTTACATAAGTTGATGAATTATGATTGGAAATTTTGGAGTCAAAGTAATTACCGTTTTCTATCCTGGATAGTGATAGGAAGGTGAGTTGGAGGTTGCTTTTTTAGACTTTTCTCATATTAGTCTAAAAAGACTATCAATGAAGTAGGTAAATTTTACTTTAAATGTGCTATATTTTTAATTTTTTTAAGTTTTTTGGTGTTTTTAAATATTTGTATTGAATTTTTTTTATAGCACAAATTTGGTCAATTTTCTTCTTTTTCGGTGTCTTATTTTTATGCTATTTTTCGGCGATTTTTTTTTCTTTTTTTCTATCTTGTTCTTCTTGGATTCTTGATTTTCTTTAAATTCTACTTCCATACTGTTTGTTTTCTATTCCGTTTTTTTTTGTTTTTATGGTTTTATTTTTTTACATTCTTCTTCTTTCTTCTAAACTTGTTCTTGTTCTTCTTGGATGAGGTATTGTTCTTCAAGTTCTTCTTTTATATAAATTGATTTTTTTCTCATTTCTATTCTTTAGCCGTTAATTCATATTCTGTTCTTGTTTTTTTTTTTTTTGGGAAAGAAATGCTGGTTTTCTTCAATTACTTCTGCTATCTTGTTCGATTTTTTACCTTTCCGTTTTTTGGTCTTAAAGTTTCTGTTTATCATTCTGTTTTTGCTCTTCTTGGATGAGGCGGTTTTTTCAATTTTTTTTATATTGTTTAATTTTCTCTCATCTGTTCATTGCTCCTTATGGCTCTTCTTTTTCTCTCTTTTTATTTTTGGTTTTTTGTTTTTTTAGTGGTTTCCTTCTATCTTTGTGTGTCAGAAGTTTTAAGTTGCAAGAGGCCTGGATTATTGAACCTTCTGTGCAAGGAGAACACAACATCGCTGTCACCAAACAAGATAGAAGAAGAAAGAAAATTTTAAGAAGTATTTTATTGGGAATTATGCTGCAAGCCTTGAGAGTTTTTGTTGTAAACTCTTAATTCTTCTGATGTTGTGGGAATTTTCTTTATGGTTGCAGTTTTGCTGTTGAAGTTTGAGAATAAGTTAATTGCAGGTTGGTTTGAATACCACGTAGTTAGACTGGGATAAGATTAGTATACGACACTCACGAAATATAGCCTAAATAGACTCGGAACTACCCAGGGAGACACAGAAAGACTTGTATCAGTTTGCGTGAACACAAGGTGTCTATGTCTCAACAACAACCACTCTCCCGCGGTGTTAAGGGCAATTGAAAAATAACTCATTAGTGTCTAGAATAATCTCTAAAGGAAGTACCCTGCTGGGTCAACGAATAATATTACGACCAGATTTAAACTAATAAATTATTTATATCCCCTATATCCTCCTGAATGACCGGATTACATCATAAACACATTTCTAAGAAGTATTGTGACACACCTGGGATCATCTAACAATCACCCCACTAAGAAATGGAAGGGATTTCTCAAAACTTATATATATGTATATATATATATTTAATTATTTTGTTTTAACAAGTAGTTATAAACACGATCGATAAAGAGTCTATGCTCTTGATACACCCTACATCTTTTATATATCAAATTAATTGTTATTTAGTTAATCAGTTTGAAACATTTGTGAATTTTATTAAACGGACTTACACAACTGTGAAGTCAGCAACATATAAATTGGTCCTTCGAACAGGATTACGAACATTAATCAAATCATCATCAGTGCGAAAACAGTCTGAAGCATGACTCCTACCCCGGATGAACTACGAACGCGTCGCGTTAATGTTAAAGCAATATTAACGCGATTTCAAACGTTTTTAAACAAACCTGAATGCAACAAGGAAGAGCTGATTGTAAGATTGAAAAAAGCTGAGTTCATATTGCAACGAAATTCAAAGCCAAATAGATGTTCTCAACAAATTAATCGATGAGAAACAAAGCGAAGATTTTGAAGAAAGCTACTACTCTACCATAGCAAAAGCACACTCTATGGTTAAGAAGACACAATCTATGCAAATCAACGAAACACCTGCTAACGTATCCACAACAGAAGCAAAAATTCGCTTACCTCCGATAAATATTTCAAAGTTTTCTGGAAACTATGAAGAATGGCTGCATTTTTTTGACACGTTCAATTCTCTAATCAACAATAATGAATCTTTGTCAGACATTCAGAGGTTTCACTATCTCCGCACTAGTCTAACGGGTGATGCCATACACGTGTTGATTTCATTGGAAACATCAGCCGCAAATTACACCATTGCATGGGATCTTTTGCGCTCCAGGTTCGAAAATAAAAGATTGTTAGTTACTAGTCATATACGAGCAATCTTTGAACAATCGACAAACGCACCATTCGTTACGACTACTCATTGACAACACAACAAAGCATCTACGTGCATTAAAATTTGCAATTTGAGAAGATACGGACCATTGGGGTCGACTTCTTAACTACCTGTTAACCACAAAACTAGATTTTGCGACTAAAAAGGAATGGGAACATCACACGCAAAACTCATTGCCATCATTCCAACAATTGATTGAATTTCTAACTCGTAAGTGCAACACACTGGAAGCAATGTCTTTATAATAAGCTACGTCGTACGCATCATCATCAAGTAGACCACCTAAACCAGAAACAAAGGTGCACATATCTACTCATCAAGCTACATGTGTTTTTTGCAAGTGCAATCACTACATCAATCAATGCAAACAGTTCACCGAACTATCAACAACCGAGAGAAATAGTGAAGCAAAAAGGCTAAAATTATGCAATAACGCCAGTCAATGCAAATCGGCTTTTACATGCAAAACGTGCAACCGCCGTCACCATACGTTTTAACACATCGATTATGCACAACCTAACCATCGTGACATTGATACTGTGTCTTCATCCAGTCAAACGCAGTCGCATCACTCAACACAATCAAGCGAAGAACTCAGCTATACCTTTCTGTCAATAGCTTTAGTAAAGGTCAGTGATTCACAAGGAAGATTACATCTATGCCGAGCTTTACTGGACTCTGGTTCACAAAGCAATTTCATAAGTGAAGAATTAGTAAATCGTCTAAACTTACCAAAAAAGCTACTTGTATCCAAGTCATTGGAATCAATTCTACTACTGAAGGTACGCCGGCATTGTATAAAGCAAACGTAAGCATTCAATCAAGAATCAACGCTTATAAAACTGATATGAACTGTCAGATACTGAAGCAAAAACTTCCAAATGAACCATTAAACAAGAAGGCATACTAAATTCCAAATAACATTCATCTGGCTGACCCAGAATTCTACATACCATCATCAATTGATCTATTAATCGGCGCACAACTTTTTTATTCACTAATGTGCATAGGTCAAATCAATCCTACAACCCATCATCTGCAGTTGCAGAAAACTCATTTTGGCTGGATACTATCCGGAATCGTTTACAATCTACAGACAAATTTAAAAACTACGTCGTGCAACCTAACAACAGACGAATTACTTCATGAGTCTTTAGCAAATTTTGGAAGTTAGAAGACGTTTCAAATAAGACATACTTTACATCTGACGAGAAAAAGTGTGAAGAACATTTTCAACGTACACATCAACGCACATTAGAAGGTCGCTATGTTGTAAAACTACCATTTCAATAAACTACGGCAATTCAAAGGCAATGGCTACCAAACGCCTCTGCTCAGTCGAACGACGGCTAAATAAAGATACTTCATTAAATGACAAATACAAAGCATTTATGAATGAATACATCAAACAGGGTCATATGAAACCAATCCCAACAACAGATGATATAGACAATTACTACTTTCCTCATCATGCTGTTTTAAAGGAAGATAGTATCACTACAAAACTTTGAGTAGTATTTGATGGATCGGCAAAAACCTCAACAGGTACATCGCTAAATCAATGTCTAATGGTAGGCCTTACAATACAAGACAACTTAGTGGCTATTGTCGTGAGTTTTAGGCTACACCGCATAGTAATTTCAGCAGATATCAAAGAAATGTATCGACAGATCCCCGTATCAAAGGATCATCATAAATATCAACGCATATTATGGCGCAATGAAATCACAGAGCCTATCACAACATATGAACTTCAGACCATGACATATGGAACATCATCAGCTCCATACTTAGCCACTAAATGTTTACAACAACTGTCTAAGGATGGAAGCAACATATATCCTACAGGAGCTCACATTACAGCCAGAGACTTTTATGTGGATGATCTATTAACAGGGGCAGATTCTATTGTTGAAGCTATTACCATTAGAGATGAAATGACAAAATTATGTGCTTCTGCATGATTTGACTTACACAAATGGGCAAGCAATAGCACTGAGTTACTAGATGACATCACATCAGAAACAATAACAAATCTACTGTTTGACAAGAATTCAACAACAAAAACATTAGGAATACAATGGAATACTACAAACGATACCTTCCTATATGCAACCATAGATAAACTAAGTTCTATAACCAAACGAAATATATTATCATATACAGCCCAAATCTTTGATCCGCTCGGGCTTATAAGCCCCTTTCTTGTACGAGCTAAAATTATTCTACAAACATTGTGGAAACTGGGGATCGGTTGGGATGAATCTATACCAATCAGCATTTATACCTCCTGGACCCAATATTTGACAGATCTCAAAGAGTTGCACAATTTAACAATACCCCGAAGAGTTCTGGAAGCACCCTGCTATCAATTGCACGGTTTCTGCGATGCCAGCGAAGAAGCTTACGGCGCATGTCTGTATTTACAATCTTGGAACGGCAGTCAATATTCATCACACTTGTTATGCTCAAAATCTAGAGTGGCACCTCTAAAATTGTTTACAATACCACGACTAGAGCTTTGTGGAGCTTTACTATTAGCAAGACTGGTAGCATCTGTACTTCCAGCCTTACACATCAAACCAACCCACATATATTATTGGACCGATTCCACTATATCTTGTCTTGGATTAAAGCAACCAACAAACAATTAAAACCATTTGGTAATCGCGTAAATGAAATACGCGAATGCAGTGAGCCGAATCAATGGTTTCATGTAGTATTTGAAGACAATCCAGCTGACATTGTTTCACGAGGCAAGTCATGCAAAGAATTCATGCAGACTACTCACACTGGCCAAATCAACCACCATTGCTAAATGACAGTCTTTCAGAAGAAAAAACAACAACAATGTTAGCCACAATTACAAATACGACCGATCAAAACTTATTTGAAAAATATTCCAAATTAAGAAAACTAACCAACGTTGTAGCATACCTGCATAGGTTTAAAGAAAACTGCCAAGCAGCAGATCGAACAAGTGGTGTTCTAACAACAAGGGAATTGTCTAAAGCAACAACTTTACTTGTTAAATTGGTTCAAAACCCCGGCATTTCAAGAAGAACTCGCGACGTAACTCCTCAGTGCCATATGCACAGAAGTTTCCTATAGTTTTACTTGCAAAACATGCGTTTACGAGGTTGGTAATCGAACACAATCACCAAATCAACTTTCATTGCGGGGTACAAGCAACACAAGCTGCAATGAGATGCACATATTGGGTTCTAGGCGGAAGACGAACAATACACAATTGTATAAAAAGATGTGTAATATGCTACAAAGCCGCACCGAAAGCATTAAATCCAAAAATGGGAGATCTTCCAGAATACAGAACAAAATCAGCAAGGCCATTTCTCAACACTGGAGTCGATTTGTGTGGTCCTATTCTCATAAAGGAAGGTTCTAAAAGAAGCAAGAAAAAAGTGAAAGCATACATTGCTATTTTTGTGTGCATGAGCACAAAGGCAGTGCATATAGAACCAGTTTTAGACATGTCGACTGAAATTTTTATAGCGGCAATGAAGCGATTTGTCTCACGTCGAGGCAACATACTAAACATGTATTCCGGTAATGCAAAGAATTTTGTGGGAGCAAACGCAGAGTTAAAGGAGCTTAAAGCATTATTTGAGTCGACAGCTACACAAAAAATCATTCATTCCAAATTAGAACAAGCTGGAATAAATTGGCATTTTATCCCACCAAGAGCACCAACGTTTGGAGGGTTGTGGGAAGCGGCTGTAAAATCTACCAAACTACTACTAAAACGAACATTAGGCAACGCGTCAGTCACATTAGAAGAACAACTATTTTAACACAAATTGAAGCTATACTCAATTCTCGACCATTGATGCTACTGTCTGAAGGTCCAAATGATCAGGAAATTCTAACTCCTGGACATTTCCTAATTGGGGATGCTCTTACTGCACCATTATATCCAAATCTACAAGACATCAACCTAAATAGACTTTCTTGATGGCAAAGGATGGAACAACTCAGACAACATTTTTGGGCCCGTTGGAGCAAGGAGTATTTAGGATGCTTTCAAACAAGAAGCAAATGGAGAAACAACCCAGCAAACGTCGTAGTGGGTGAACTTGTCATGATCAAAGAAAATAACCTACCACCACTAAAATGGAGAAGATGGCAAATCACTGAAGTCCACTCCGGTTTAGATGGAGTTATTCGAGCAGCAACCGTCAGTCTACAGATGGGTCTTATAAAAGACCAGTTACAAAACTTTGTCCACTTCCTATTTATTAAAAGAGAATCTTTCAAGGCCGCCGGAATGTCGATGTCTCAACAACAACCACTCTCTCGCGGTATTAGGGGCAATTGAAAAATAATTTATTAGTGTCTAGAATAATACCTAAAGGAAGTACCCTGCTGGGTCAACGAATAATATTACGACCAGATTAAAACTAATAAATTATATAATAGGATATACCTCCTGAATGACCGGATTACATCATAAACACATTTTTAAGAAGTATTGTGACACACCTGGGATCATCTAACAATCACCCCACTAAGAAATGGAAGGAATTTCTCAAAACATATATATATATATATATATATTTAATTATTTTGTTTTAACATGTAGTTATAAACACGATCGATAAAGAGTCTATGCTCTCGATACACCCTACATCTTTTATATATCAAATTAATTGTTATTTAGTTTTTATGTTTTAATAATAAATCAGTTTGAAACATTTGTGAATTTTATTAAAAGGACTTACACAACTATGAAGTCAGCAACACAAGGAATTAGACGAAGATATCGGACATAGCCGAAAACAAAGATAAAGTAGTCGTTGGCTGGATACGTGTCGAGTTAAAACTAATTGGAGACCATGGGAAAATCGGAGTAGTATAGGTAGATCTATGAAAAGATGGACTGACTACGTCAAAAAATAGTCGGCAGTAGATGCCTCCAATGCGCACATAATAGAGAAGATTGGAAATACCTTGAAGAAGGTATACGGCCTCATTACAAACGGTGTATGCTCAAAGAACATTATCAAAAACAAAAATAATTAGATTGAATACTAGGAGAACACGGCATTTGTGCGCAAGACTTGAAAGATAAGATTTTAGTATCGGATAAACAAGAGGCTTTGATAGACCGTTCTCTTCTTTTCATACTAGCATCTTAGACCAGATTTTTTTAACTGTGTCACCGGCATGTTCTCTGCAAGTGGTTTGGAGCGTGGAGTTATCAATCTCCAGTGTGTGCATTTGAGTGAAACCTTTTGGGGGAATTCACCAACTGCAAGTTTGATTAACGGTTTTTTGGGGTAGCTCTTCAGGTGTAATGGATCAACTTCCGAGTGCAACCAGAGGTTGAGGAGTTCAATGACGTGGAGCTTGTCCATAGATTAACGTCACTCGTACTAATTATGTCATCAAAAAGCGTACGGTGCTTTCACTAACTCCAAAACAACTCTAAACAAGACTAAAGAGTACTACCAACAAGACTGGAAACAAGGTTTTGCAGCTAATAGAAGTTATCAATTACAAAACTGGAATGATTTATGAAAAAATGACAGGCAAGAACGGAAAAGTTGAACCCATCTTTGCAATCAAAATCCACTATTGGTCACATTGACCAAATTTAGATCTGATTTATCTAATAATTTTCCAGGTAACGACGTTGAGGTTGTTTGTAGACTAGCTAAGTGGTCACCATGAAAGGCGCTGGTAGCGGATGATGCATTACTTTTAAGCTTTTGTGTGGAGGATGCTTTCTTCCTCAGAGCTGCTCTCGGTGTGGATGTTTGTTGGTTTTGTAATGTGGCTTTTTGTGTCTTGCAGCTTTCCTTAGATGCAATGGGCTTTAAGTGCAGTAAGAGGTTGCTTAGTTTAACAACGTTGAGCTAGTCTGTAGATTAGTTAAGAGGTGCGGATGGCAGGAAGGGCAATACGATCAAGCGTTTGTGACACCTTATAAGACTTCTTTTGTGGTGTGATTGGTATGGATGTTTTCTGATTCTGTAATTTGGGGTTCTGTTTTCTATCTCACGTCAGTTGCGTCGAATATTTAAACTGATGCAACAAACGCTCAACCACTCAACCACCACACCAAGCGTTTATGTCATACATAATAATTAATGCGCATTTTTACTCTAACGGCTAATACCGTTTTCCGACCATTTTTTCAAATCCTTATAAACTGGTATTTTATGCGAAACTGTTTTCTTACTTAATTTACTTCACTGTTCTCCGATTGAGTCGGTCTAGCATTAATCTTGTGTTTTTAATGCTTTAACGGCGGCGTGCTTTCTTCTCAGATGGAATGGTATTGTATAAAGTATTGAAACGTATTTCCTGCTACTCGGTGGCACTAGTCAAGTTTTCCATCGTTTCCTCTCATATATATATATATATATAGTTAATGAGAGACAAAACAAACGTAAAATAAAATCATTTTTTTAACATGATTGGTTTACCACCAATCATTAACAATGCAAACTACTCCATTCCAGTCAATCTTTGGCATTAAAACTGCTTATTATTATTACTCGACATAATCATAAATGTTAACTACCACTAGCATGTTGAGCATCATTTTTTTGTTTGTAAATACATAATGATTAAACAAGGAATGATAAACGATGGGCACTCCGTGCCGCAATTAAACCGAAGCAAACATTTAATTTATTTACCCTTTTAATTAGGTTTGAAATAATAAGGCCATTAAAGATTAAAACGGACGCGTTATGTGTGCAAAACATGTCGGATGTGTATATGTATTGTGGAGCCGGTATAAAATTTCCATTCCTGACATGTGCGCGCGTCGGATCGCAATTAAATTTTACGCGCTCATTATCATCGCCGGGAAGAGAAAAAGCGTCAACTGTTAAAACAGAAAATAAACGAATATTTATTATGTTATTGCCTCGCTTTATGACGATGGAATGCGTACGCGAAGAGCTCCAACAATCATTTTTAATTCGATTTTTTTTTAAGTACGCACCTGTACGGGTTAGTGAATATTAATTATTCTTTATGACTTGTTGGCAATTTTAAGATTAAAGTTATTAACGGAATTGTTAATTATATACTTAATGGTTTTGTTTTATTTAACGCTGGTCTCATGCTGTGCAATTAGATTGGTACTAATTATACGTCTTAAGACAAAACCTTAATCAACAACTTCATTTTTTGGTATTTTGAGTCTTTGCTTCAATTGCAGTTAATCTAAAATTGTTTATTTAATTTCAAAACAAATCAAATTAATCTAAAACTAAATAAAAAAATTAAAACAACTTTTCTATGTACTATATCACGTATATATTAAAAAAAAAGTAACTAGTTTGAAAGTTTACAATGCATGCTAAATGAAAATTAAAGAAAAATTAATTTTATTTTTATACTTGGTTGTATCACCGTCCGATGATGACCGTGTAAAGGTCGAAACTAGTTACGGGTTTTAAATGTATTTGTGATATAGTACTTCATCCGTTGAAGTGTCATTACGGTAAGTGTGTGACAGGCAAATCGGCGACAAAGCTTTCTTGCTCAATAAGGAGATGCTTTTATAAATTTATTTAATTAAATTGATTTAATTTTTTTTTTATTTCAGGTGAGTCTTCTAACTTTTATTAAGAGTTTACCATTCTTTGCGTTTGCTTCTGGATCATTATTGGTATGTAAGATATTTATTTATACGATAATTGAAAACAGTATTTTAAAGCCAACTTATGCGAAGAGTGCCTGGTATACCACAAGGATTGCAATTCTGCGAAACATGTTTGCATATGTTTTATTAAGTTTTGTCAATTGTTAATGCTGTGATGCACTGTATCAACTGGATACAGCACTGACAGTTTTCTGAACGAACTTCTACTTTTTTTGATAAAAAAATTTAAAAAACGCATTTTCAAAATTCTAAATATAATTAATTAAAAATGGTTTATTGCGAGAAATATGTCAAAAATTGTTCAGAAAATGCATGGAATTTGCACAAAAAATACGAAGAATCCTATTAACATTCATTTACTGCATAAAATTGATTAAAAATCTTAAATTGCAAAAACTATTTATTGCGTAGTAACTATATAATGAATTTCTTTTTTCTCATTGTATTTTGTTTAAAAGTTTTATGTTTGCCCAACCTATCATCATCAATAATTTAGAATATGAAACCTATATAATTCCTTTCGCTTACAACCGTGCAATTGAAAAGTTCAATATGAAACTAGTAATTGAAAAGTAAACACACGTTACAATTTTCCAATAACACCCTTGACCTATTTTAGTATAAAACGAGACTATTCAAACAATTCCCGGAATATTCATCCCCTATCAATTTGTGATAACTGTTTTACTCTAAACCACAAACAGAATATATCATTATTATTATTAAATATGCATTTGTCCAAACGGTCTGAAGTGTGGTTCCGTATTGTGTGACTCAGATAAACACGACAAATGCATGTTCGCGTGACCATCGTCGGACTGTGCATTATTAAGGGCCAATCTTTGATCACCGCAAGGGTAAGTTATGATGTCTCATTCTGATAACAACCCTAAAAAAAATAATAAAACGCGAAATGACAAATTTTATGTTAAACATTTTGTTTTGACGACATTTTCTAGGAATGAGTAAGCCGGAAACTGAATTCTCATAACAACAACAACAGAATGCTTTTAAAATATGACAAACATTTCGATTGTAGATTAAATTAAGAGATCTTGTATGGTTTTATTATAACGTATTATGCAAATTTAAACTTACTACTACAAACCGAGTCGAGATTAAATTATACGGTGCTGATTATTTTACAACTTCTTCGGGATTAATCTTTATGGCAGCGAGACATTCAAATCTTACGTGTTTATTACTTCACATACCTATTTGAGAGTCAAATTGTTTGGCTTGTTGGCAACACCACAAACTTGCAGTTAATTATAATGAGGTTATATTTACGTTAATATTATTTCGTTCCATACATTCAGAAAGGGTTACGTAATTGGTTTACATATGAAGATATATGTTAAGCTAACTTTTGCTGCATTTAATATTCTTAATTACAAAAGTAGTTTGTATTAATTTACAAGGCCTGCATTCGTAACTATATAGGATTTGAATCAAACTAATTTGATTATTAAAATATTATTCGTAATATCGTGAAAATGTTGAAATTATTTGAATTATTGTATCTTAAAGTAATCATATCGAATCAGTATCGTAGCTAAGATCTCACAGGCTCTGAAATGCAGGGTCCTTAAACCTTAAGAACTTTGTCTCTTTTAAATTGTTTCATATCTGTCTTTTTATTCGAATTATTTATCGGATAATTGTATCTTGAAGTAATCATATTGAATCAATGCCGTAGCTAAGACCTCACATGCACTGAAATGGGGGGGAGGGGGGATTTGGGACCTTAAACCTTAAGAACTCTTTCTTTTAAATTTGTATCGCTATTTGGTGCCATTCGTTTCTGCAATTTCTTTGATGCCGTCAACCCATCTCTTTTGTGGTCTGCAGATTTTTCTTTTGGTGGTTCTTGGTCTTCAGTATGTTATTCTGTTGGTATTTTTTCTGGCTACGTGCTGCTATCTATAAGCAGTCCTCTGCTACGTTTACTGACAACCGGAAAGTTTTGCGGTCTTCTTCTTTTTCTTCTTCTTCTTCTTCTTCTTCTTCTTCTTCTTCTTCTTCTTTTTCTTCTTCTTCTTTTTCTTTTTTTTTCTTTTCTTCTTCTTTTTCTTCTTATTCTTCTTTTTCTTCTTTTTCTTTTTCTTAATTATTTTAAATTTTTGGCGTATCAGACTAAGAAGACTATTAACGTCGTTATTTTTATTTTATATTATCCAGCTATCTTTTTTGTTTTTTTTTTGCGTCCTTCTTTGTTAGTCGTGGTCACCACTTAACCGCCTTATCTTGCTACATGCCCCACCTATCTCCACTTGACTTCAGCTATACGCTCTCCGATATTATTTACCTTTGTTTGCTTTCTAAATTCAGTGTTGCGTATCTTGTCTTTTAAGCTAATTCTCAGGTCTATACCTTTTGCTCTTTAAGATGTTTGAGACGTTTTGCATTTGTCAGGGTTAAGGTTGCAGTTTCTAGTCCATATGTGGTTTCAGGTAAGATACAAGTTTATGGACTCTTTTTTAGAATTTTATTGGTATGTTTCTATCTTAAGGATATGACCTAACTTTTCATATGCCTCTCAACTTAGTCGTATCTTCTTAGTAATATTTGCAGGTTGGTTTTCCTTACTTAATTTAGTGGTCTGACCTAGTAGACATATTCTTCCATGTAAAGAAAGTGGTTATCTACCATTATTTGTTCATAATTTTTGTTTTGCGATTTTCTGCTTTGCATTATTTCTATCAATATCAGGAATCTCCTTGGATCCTACATTTTGCACATTTTGTTGGTTTCTGGAGCTACTGAACAATGTAGGTCTAAATAAATGTTTTGAACTACTCTTTTTATGTTGTTATATTGCTAACGATTATTTTTTGTGTATTTCTCATCTTACATATCTTGCTTTTGGTGTTGTATGCTCTCAAGTCTTTTCGGATTTTTTTGCAGATTTTTTGATTAGTTGGTTTGGTTGTTGCAAGGCTTAAAAAGGAGAAAAAGGGCTGGCGAACGGGATACACTGCTCATTATTATGGACGGGAGGTTTGTATTGGTGTACTCCACTCCACTTTGAACTTTGAAGTTTATGTTTCTTCTATGGGGTATATTGACGCGGCCGGGTCAAGTCAGAGCGTTCTCGCTGAAGGCGTTTTATGGGGTTTTGTTTGACGTAAGCCTTCACACAGACTGCTAACACACTCACCCAGAGTGTTCTTTGTACTAACACGCTCACTCTCAGAGTGTTATTACCACAGACGCACTTACATAGAGTGCGGTATTTGGGAGAACCTGGTGATATTTGTAGGGTACGACGTGAGTTTGAAGCTACTCACAGTCTTACTGAATGTTACTCGTTGGCAGGGAGTGCAATGCCGTGAGTATGGAGGCAAGCTTCTGGCACGGTGGTGGTCTGTGTCGAGTCTTGTCGCGGGTTTGTTGGATGGCGGACCGTTGATGGAAGATGCGTCGTCTAGCTGAAGAACGTCTTTGCTGTGGTGTTGTTTTTATGTTCTACTGGGATCGAAGGGGAGTTGACTGTCGAACGGAGTTTTGGTTGTTGAGTTGTGCTTTTTTCTTCAGCCTGTCTGTCTTTTCTCTGGCTATACATTTGCCTAAGTCACGAAACATGATGCATATACCGGCACGAGAATTGATGCACTAAACACAGCCGCGGGGGCGATGTTTGGAGGGCACGGTTGCGGCACGGGGTAGGCCGATGTTTGGTTCGGCGATGTGTCTCGGGGTTATTTGTTGCAACCTACGCTGGTCTATAATTCGTGGTTTTCTCCGTGGAATGTTTGGGGCAACAGCGTTTTTGCTGAGTAGCGATGTAGCCGGAGTCTGCAATGCTGGGGGCAGTCTAGGGTTCTTCCGGTTGGGGTGTTTTTTGGATGTGTGACTTCCATGAAGATCGACGTGGACGATATGAAGCCTGCTTTACCACCAGTTCACTCGGATGAAACGGTACAGTGCACGGACGAACGTTCTAGGGGCACCACCGGACGATATTCTTGACCGCGACGATGCGCGTCTGCAACCCGCGTTACTGGGTGCATTGCAGTAGTGAGTAGAACAATAGTGTAACTAGGACCGTTGTGCCAAACTTTAGTGCGCAAATGTCTGAACTTCTTAAAAGTTTTTCATGTGAGTTAGACAAACCCGAACTTTAGTACGACCTCTAATTTAGACGTAGGTACGGACCTACCGGAATAGCACGACCTTTCCCGTCGGAACGTGAACGATGTCGAGAAGGGGGGGGGGGGGGTGCAGGTGCGCGTTTTGGAGGGGCGTGGCCTAGACCTTGACAAAACTCTGCCGCGACTTGACTTTCCAGACAATCTTCTCTGAATCTTAGAGAACATTGTTACCGAGCGACATGTAAACCGACACTGACCTATTTCCAAGATGATTATCCGCCCCCCGCATCTAGTTAATATATTGACATTGCGGACATTGGGAAGCTGAAGAGTTGTTGTGTCCTCGGGGGAACTGGTTTGTGATTTTTTTGGTGGTTTGGAAGTCAACGTATTAGATTAACTTTAACGGAAAAAGTACCGACTAACCCCTCCTCCTTCTCTCTCCACTCTCTTTCCTCAGTGTTGAACAATGGTTCTGGACCTTTTGGCTCATGTACCTTCTATTTGGAGATTGGGATTTAGAAGCTTATTAATATTTTGCTATAGGCTAGTGAGGATTTGCGCACATTAGTTTTGTACATTCTGAGGCCACTTTCATTGCGGACCCCAGACCGGTGGCAATCCACTCTACTTACTGCGTTTCTGCTTTCATTTTCCAGGGTTTGCGGAGGGTCGTGTGCATCTTCAGGGGTTTCAGAATTGTTGCATGTGCGCGTCTTGAAGCGACGTTTTTTTAAAATTCAATTATCTATTTCTGCTGCCAAGGCTAAACACCGACGCCATAGGTGATAACTACTAAATCGGAATTTAGCTGCGCATTCAGGAATTCTAACCTAAATTAGTGGGAACTCTGTCGCCAAACTTCTTTGGAACAACATTGTTGACATTGCGGACATTGGGAAGCAGATGAGTTGTTTTGTCCTCGGTGGAATTCGCTAGGGATTTTTTTTATGTTTGGGAGGGCAAATTAATTTTTTAAAGATTTGGATTAACTTTTACGGACTAAGTCCCCCCTCCTCCTCTTCCTTTCCCTAGTGTTGAACACTGGAAGTTCGAGACCTTTCGGCTCATGTACCTTCCATTTGGAGATTGGAGAGGATTTAGGAGATGATTAAGATTTTGCTACTGCGATTCTGCTTTTATTTTTTAGGATTTACGGAGGGTTGTGTGCCCTTCTGGTACCTACTACATTTTTTCCTCTGGGATAAAAAATATAATAATAAAACTTTTCTAAAAATCCAGGATAAGATCAAGTGTTGGTGACCGTTGTTTTTTCGCACACATTATTGTCTTTTCAGAGAGTCACAATCCCACTAAAGTTTGCAGAGTGGTTACTTGTCATTGACCTTAGAGGCTTATGTCGCGTCGGTGTTTGCCTGGGTTGTTGTTGTTGGCGACGTTTTCTTTGGTTGGGGGCACCTTGGCCAGGGAGGGGGAGGAATTGTTGCATGTGCGCATCTTGAAGCGGCGTTTTGTTTTTAATTTAATTATCTATTACTGCTGCTAAGGCTAAACACCGATGGCATAGGTTAAGACTACCACATCTGGGAATTTAGCCGCTAATTCAGGAATTCCCCCCCTCCCTCCCCCTTATGAGTTCGAGATCTTTTATGTACCTTCCATTTGGAGATTAGGATTTAGGAGATGATTAAGATTTTGCTATAGGCTAGTCGTGTGCCCTTCTGATACGTACTTTTTTCCCGGGGAATAAAAAAAAATATAATAATAAAAGTCAAAACCCTTTCTGAATATCCAGGGTAAGATTAAGTGTTGGTGAGCGTAGTTCTTTCGCACACATTATTGTCTTTTTAGAGAGTCACAATCGGTAATGTCAAATCTGGGGTTTGGTCGTGGTTTGTCCCAGTAAAGTTTGCAGACTGGTTACTTGTGATAGGCCTTAGAGGCTTGTGTCGCGTTGGTGTTTGCCTTGGTTGTGGTTGGCGACGTTTTCTTAGGACAGTGGCACTTGGGCTAGGGAGAGGTCATCCTGGAGCATTTCCAGTGGTTTCACGTCCGCGTTCGTAAGCGAAGGAACCGTGTTAACCGTGGGGGGGGGGGGGGGATTGTTGCATGTGCGCGTCTTAAAGCGGCGTTTTTTTATTAATTATTTATTTCTGCTGCCAAGGCTAAACACTACCAGAGGTTAAGACTACTAACTAAACCCAGGAGTTCTAACCTAAGTTATTGGCTTCTTTAACGTCTACGCAATATCAAGAATAGGCCGAAGGGACGTGGCGTAGGCTTTAACAAAACACTGCCGCGGCTTGGCTTTCCGGCCAAACTTCTCTGAATCTTAGAGGAACAACATTGTTGACATTGCGGACGTTGGGAAGCAGAAGAGTTGTGTCTTCGGTGGAACTGGCTAGTTTTTTTTTGATAGTTTGGGAGGGGAATCTTTTAAAGATGTAACGTGTCGGATTAACTTTTACGAGAAAAATACATGTTGACTAAGCTTTCCCCCCCCCCTTTCTTCTCCTGTCGCCAGTGTTGACTACTGGAAGTTTGAGATTTTTCGGCTCATGTACCTTTCATTTGGAGAATGGGATTTAGGAGATGGTTAAGATTTTGCTAGAGGCTAGGATTTGCGCACCGGAGTTTTGTCTTTTGACTCCATTTCCGGGGAATAAGAATATATAATATAAATGTCAAAAGTTTTCTGAAAATCTATGGCAAGATCAAGTGTTTGTAAGCGCAGTTTTTTGGCACACATTATTGTCTTGTCAGAGAGTCACGATCGGTAATGTCACATCTGGGGGTCGTGGTTTGTTTTACTAAAGTTTGCTGACTGGTTACTTGTCATTGGTCTTAAAGGCTTGTGTCGCGTTTGCCTGGGTTGTGGTTAGCGACGTTTTCCTTGGACGGGGGCACCTGGGCCAGGGAGAGGTCATCCTGGTGCATCTCCAGGGTTTTCAGATCTGCGCCCGTAAGCGAAGGAACCGTTTTTTGGCGGGGGGGGGGGGGGGATTGTTGCATTTGCGCGCCTTGAAGGACGCAATCGCCGGAATCTATCAAGATATGTTGACGAGAGTGGCCGAAAACTTTTTGGAACGCTTTAACATGTGTGTTGCTTGCCAAGGCCACCACTTGGACGACATAATTTTCAAAACACAAAAATGGCGTAGTAAGTACTTTGGCGGGAGGGGGGGGGGATTGCTGCAAGCCACAAATTCAGGAATTCCAACCTAAATTGTTATTGGGTTTCTTAACGTCTTTGCAATATCAAGGATAGGCCGAAGGGGCGTGGCTTAGGCCTTAACAAAACCCTGTCGCGGCTTGGCTTTCTAGCCAAACTTCTCTGAATTTAAAGGAACAACATTGTTGACATTGCGGACATTGGGAAACAGAAGAGTTGTTGTGTCCTCGGCGGAACTGGCTAGTGATTTTTTTTTGTGGTTTAGGAGGGGAATCTTTTAAAGATTTAACGTGTCGGATTAACTTTTACGAGAAAACTGCCTGCCGGCTAAAGCCCCCCTCCCTCCCCTTTTTTCTCCAGTGTTCAATACTGGAAGTTTGAGACCTTTTGGCTCATTTACCTTTCATTTGGAGATTGGGATTTAGGAGATGATTAAGATTTTGCTATAGGCTTTTGCTTCCATCTTGCTCTGTGCTCTTCTGGTACTTACTAATGTCTTTGCACTTTTTTTCTCGGGGAATACAGAATATAATAATAAAAGTCAAAACCTTCCTAAAAATTTAGGGTAAGATTTAGTGTTGATGAGTGCAGTTTTTTTGCACGCATTATTGTCTTTTTAGAGAGTCACGATCTGAAATATCACATCTGGGGTTTGATTGTGGTTTGACTCACTAAAGTTTGCAGACTAGTTACTTGTCACACAGGCTTGCGTAGCGCGTTTAAGTCTAGCTTCCGAGTGCAGGGGTACGCCGGTGTTTGCGTTTTTTGGTTTAGGGGCACGAAAGGCTGAGGTCATCCTGTTGCATCTTTAGGGGTTTTACGTCATGGGGTTTTTGGTCTGCGACTATAAGCGAAAGAATTGTGTTACCTGGTGGTAGTGCTTGTGCAGGGTCCGGGTTCTGTTTTTGGGTGTTTTTCTTAAGGTTAGGTTAGTCGGTTGATTTGTCCAACTCTTGAATGTAGGATTTCCAATTGTCGAAGTCGGTGTTTTCTTTAGGGTCTTCTTTCGGGACTTGGTTCTCTAGTCTTAAGAGATTTGTAGGCAAGGTAGTCTTCCAGCGTTTTTTGCTTGAGGTTCGAAATCTCGACCGATCTTGTCTGCTAAATTTTTGTCTGAGTTCCAGAATGTTGAACGGCCCGTTCAACATTCTATCAACATATCTAATGTTGATTTTATTTTACCTGATCATCAGTATAGGTCTATAGTTTTTTTTTCTGCGAGGGTACTCGCTTACATTTAGCAAAACCTGTTAAGTATTTTTTTAATTGCTGATTAAGGTGTGTAAAGAAATCGAGTTAGTGTGCGGTTTCAATTGGTTCGGGACTTTAGGTAGCGTCCTTTAGATTGGGGGGGGGGGGGGGCTGGATGTTGTTCTGATGATGAGCAACCAGATGGTGAATTTTTTTTTATCAATTTTTTTCGGTTCTTTGGAGAGCTTTCACCAGGTTGATGGAGTTTTTTGGAAACGGGTCTGTGAGGTCTGAGGAAACTTTACTCTACTTTACTCTAGGATGCCCCACGTTGGGCTCCACTTGGTATCGGTCCAGTTCTGCCGGAGGCGGTGACCGATATCAGTTTTTTTACG
This sequence comes from Tachinus rufipes, assembly GCA_963932245.1. NCBI lineage: Eukaryota > Metazoa > Arthropoda > Insecta > Coleoptera > Staphylinidae > Tachinus > Tachinus rufipes. The sequence continues at coordinate 13,913,277 of OZ010746.1, read as the reverse complement.
GCTGGTGTTAGATGGTAGGGGGGTCTAGAAGTTGTTCTGGTGATGAGCAACCAAATGGTGAATTTTCTTTGATCAAATTGTTTCGATTCTTTGGAGAGCTTTCACCAGGTTTATGGAGTTTTCAATTTGTTCGGGACTTGGTATCAGTCTAGTTCTGCCGGAGGCGGTGGCCGTTATTAGTTCTTTTATGGCTGGTGTTAGATGGTAGGGAGTCTGGAATTTGTTTTAGGGATGAGCAACCAGATAGTGAATTTTTTTTATCAATTTTTTTCGATTCTTTGTAAAGCTTTCACCAGGTTGATGGAGTTTTTTGGAAACGGGTTTGTGGGGTTTGTGGAAACTTTACTTTAGGATGCCTCACGTTGGGCTCCACTTAGTACCGGTTTAGTTCTGCCGGAGGCGGTGACCGATGTCAGTTTTTTTTCTAGCTGGCACTAGCCTGGTCTGAGTAATGGGTATTAGTGGTTCTGCAATTGGGACGTCTGTTTCTCTTAGGAGTTGCCACAGGAACGAAAACTGGGCTACTGAGTTATTGTGGTGGTGGTTAGCCTCCTGGGTTACCATGAGGTCGCTGGGGGGGAGGTGCATGCATCTTTGTGACAAGGGACTGCGAAGGTCTCTGTGGAGGTCGGATTTTGGCTTTTCGTGGCCAGTAGATGCAGCTCTGCAGTTGGTTCCTCGTGTGACAGGTGTTTTCTATTGGGAAGCAGAAGAGTTGTTGTGTCCTCGGTTGGATTGTTTTGCACTTTGACGTTCCTGTAACTATGAAAAATTGCTTTGTGCCACTTTAGTAGTTTAGAGGTTCGGAACTTGGCTAAATAAAGTTGTATTGTATTAAAAGTTTGTTTTTGTTATTTTAGAACTTGTATTATAATTTTGATTAATGTTTAAAACTTGGTCAAAAATGGTGTGTCATTAAACTAAATTGTAAAGAAGAGAAAAAAAATTTAAGACTTTTTTGTCAGTTTGGAGTTTATTTTGAAGTTTTGAGGTTTTCAACTTGGCTAAATATGATGACAATTTGTTTTTTTATTAGTTTGCAGTTTTGAAGTTGCGACGTTGCTACATATGGTTTGCAACACAGCTAAGCTGTGAATAAAGAACAAATTTGCAACTAAAATTAATGACAATTGTTTTTTTTGTCAGTTGTGAGCTTATTTTGCAGTTTTGAGGTTTGAAACTTGACTATATATAGTTTGTCATAACACTAAGTTGTAAACAACTACATTATGCTTGGAAATAGCAGCTAAGGACGCTTTAGGTGTAGTTGAGAAAAGTTTATATACTACTGAGAACTCCTAGGAACAACTCGTTATACATTGAACAGTTCAATATAACATAGGAACATTTTAGTATATTTAAGAATGACTTAGGTACAGTTTAAATACACTTTGGTGCAGCTAGAACACTCAAGACACAGTTGAGAACAGTTCGGGTGCAACCAGGATCACTTAAATTACATTGAAAGGGATTAGTACACTTAGAAACAGATTGGAACACATTAGGTGCAGTTAAAAACAGTTCCGGTACACCTTAGAACAATTCCTAATAAATCGTTTTTTTTTTATTAATTATAAATAGTTCACTTAATTTGAAAACATTCATTATAACCCCTAAAATACACTCAGTACATCCAGAAAGAGCTTAGAATGCTTTGGGTGTAGTTTCTGTACACCTTATAACAGTTTTGAGTTTAAAATTAATTTGATATTGCTCATTGCAGTTGGAATCACTTGAGAACAGTTTAGGTGCAACTGGAACACTTACGGGAGCCTTAAATTTTACCAAAGCAGGTTAATTTTAAATTGAAATGGCTCAGTATAACCTAGGAACAGCTTGGAATACTTAAGGTGCAGTTGAAACAGTTTTAGTATACTTAAGTTTACTAAACTTGGAACAGCTTAGATACACTTAAGAACAGTTTAGGTGCAACTAACAACACCTGGGGAGCAACTCAAATTGAATTAACATTTAAAATTAATTGTAAATGACATTCTGGGACAGGTTGGACACTTTGGTGCTGTGGGGAACAGTTCCAGTACACTTTAGAACAATTTTGAAAAAGTTTAAAATTATTTAGAAACGCGAGCTGTTCAAAGGAACTTAGCTCAGTTTACCCAAGAACAGTTTAGAACTCTTTAGGTGCAGTTGGAAAAAGATCCGGTAGGTACATCTTGGAACACTTGAAGAGTTTAGAAATAGCTTCTATACTTGGAAACATCTTAGATACAGTTGGAAACAGTTTGAGTGCAATTAAAAATGTTGAGTTAATTGGAACAGTTTACGTGCAACTCTTAACGGTTCAAGCGCAGTTGAAAACTATTTAGATGCACTTTAAAACTTTTGAACGCAACTCATATTTTATTGGAACGTTAACAAGTTTAGTAGGCAGCTTAGAACACTTCAGGTATAGTCTGGAACAGTTCAGGTGCAACTGGTAACTTTTGAGAGTTACTTACAACTCAGTTCATTCAAGAATAGTTTGGAACACTTCAGCTGTAGTTGGGAAAAGCTTTTGGAATACTTTAAGGAGTTTAAAAATACTTGGAAACATCTTATATACACTTAGAAACAGTTCAAGTGCACTTGAATGCAACTCAAATTCAATTTAAAACCAATCAATGTTAATTGGAACAGTTTACGTGCAACTCTTAACGGCTCAAACAATTCAGGTGCACAGAACGCAACTTATATCTTAATGGAACATTAACAATTTCAGTAGACATTTTAGAACACTTTACGTACAGTCTGGAACAGTTCAGGTGCAACTGGTAACTTTTGAGATCACATTAAAATTCATTATTTATGAACAGACTTTATTGAAATGTGATAATTCGAACTAAAAACTTTCTTGAAATCTTGAGCTTAATTAAATTTTACTCGAAGGTTTATGTTGTTGCGACATATAAAGTTAAAATATGAAATAAAAATTTGTTAGTTTTATAGATATGAAGATTCTAATTATATTATTTTGCATAATTTAACTCTTATCTCATGATATAAAAGTTTATAGTAATTTCACTTAAAAAAAAATGATAAGTACAACGTAAAGTCGTAACTGTTTTTAATTTTGCAGAATAGTAAAGTTTTAATGTATGAGAAGTGTCGTCATATAAACATAACTCACGCCGTTAAGAGGAGTGCTATAAAAGTAAACTAGGTTGGTAATAATAATATTCAACACAACTTAGCTGTCAAATAGTGTTTATAAAAATATTTAATGAATAATTTTATAGAGGGATAAATTAGTTGCTGGTTATTACTTTCATGTGGGATTTAAAAGGACAATTAATTAAAATTTATTATTAATGCAAGGAAATTTATAACTGCGCGTGGGAGTTGAATAAATTATTTAATTAATTATGAAATTTTGCTTTGATTTTAGCATGAAATATTGATTGTTCTGAGTAAATTAATTTATTATAAGATAATGAGAAAATTTTAAACTAACTAGTTCAAAGGAAAAAGATGACTTTTGCGAACTAATTTGTAGCAATCTTATGAAAATTATTTCTCTATATAGCGAGACACATTTTTTTATCAATTTGAAGCAATACAATAGTTTTATTTAACAATTTTCAATAAATTTTTAATAAGACAATTGTGGAGTTTGTTTGTAGAGATATCTAAAAATTATAAGAATGATACTTACTTTGTAGACGCAGAAAAGTTTTTTCATTTAACATTAGTTTTTTGCGTGCCCGGGTTAACCAGTGGCGTACTTTTAAAACTATTTTATTTTGGGACGCCGCTGTTTAAACATAAAAACCTAAATCAAAAATCGGTTTTTGTAAATTGTTTTTTGTAATCAAAAAGTTTTTGTCTCAGATGATCGGTAAGCTCATGGTTAAAAGTCCAAAATTTTTGGTCAAACATGGCGAACATCTTGCATTGAAAGTATTTGATCATAATCTTATAAAGAAGCTTTATACTATGCGTTTTGATTCTTCTTCTTTTAGTGCCGTACTCGCTACGAGCGTAGGCTCCCTTCTCGTACGTTTGTGGTGTGCGATAATAGTTCTACACAAACATGTGGGATCTACAGTTTAACTTGGAATTCGAACCACACCACTAGAGGGGTTTACTAGGTAAATACCTTGTGAAGGAGACGACCGCACCGAAATATATTCGACAAATTAAATATTGCTGCTGACGGGAATCGAACCTGCTCAACAGTTCTCGCACTAGACCATTGTGCTACGGTCGCGTTTTGATTACAAATCTTATTAATAGTTGTATGCTTCTAAATGTTTGAGAAGTTATTTATTCTAATCTGTTGCAAGTCGATCTGACCTGATTCAGTTCTATTTAAGCTCCTAAAGTTTGCTTGCAGAGAATAGCTATGATTAATGACATTTCATGTTACAAATCGTTATATAATTCAAGCCATTTGAACTCAAAACAATTCTGAAACAATGTTGCTGCAATAATATAAAATTAATTACAAATAGGAACTATTTTGTAATTGAAACCAGTTTTTCGGTTCAATTAAAACTTGACTTCTTGTGACCTTTAGGTGTAATTAAAAACGAGTGTTATCGCGCGTTGTATTTCGGGGTGTCTATTTAATGGTATCCCCGGTCGGTCAATATATACGCGACGAAGGGTCGAAAACACGCAACATAACCCGGGCGCGTGTTTGTCGACCCCGACGATAAAATCTCCTGTCCGCCGCTCCATTACACCAACCAGGACGATTCATTAGAACTAATGGTAGAGGCCCCACACACTTATACATTACACGTGCGCCCCATGGATAAAGCATTATTTTATTGCACGGCTTCATTATAAATAAATCGAATCGGATCTGCGCGGATTGTTTAGCGACGGTTTCATTGCCTGCACGGACGATTAAAAGGGTTCTAAACACACCCGCGCGTTAAGATGAGAACACAACACCATATTCGACCCGGCGACGATAAAACCGCGATTTACGAGCCATCGTGAAATCTGAATTATATTTGCTGTAAAATTTTAAGCAGCTGCAAAGTATCCGAGCTGGGGATGTGTTGTAAGATCATCTTTTGGTTATTAGCTAATATGGAATTAATTTAATTTAATAATAATGCTTTTAATTAGGGGCGGTGTAATTGAGTTATCCGTTCAGCCGGATATCCGGTTTATATCGCTAAGTCGGATTATGTTGATGTAGACATTATTTCGCCTGGGGTGAAATGAAATGTATACATTGGGGAATTTGATGTATTAAGGGTGCCGTTACATGTAACTACTATGTCGCTCTGTTCCGATGGTTTAGCAACACTTTGAATATCCAACTTTAATCTCAATATTTGCGTTTTGTAAGCCACCATAATATTTATTAAACTTTATATGTTGATAGAATAGCGTTTTATAGTCTATTCAGTCACAAGGTGCACATTCATTCAAGGTCAATCTTAGATTGCTTAAATCTCGTCTTCAATGTGACAGTTGAACGAATTTGGTTTTACTTATTTAATTGTTCCTAAGTATTGCATTTTGAAATTGAAGAATAAAGCCAAATGCTGCTCTATTATTGGGATTGAATAGAGTATAGTAGTCATGGGATCAATTATTACAAATCTTGCTTCTTATCTCTTCTAAGTTTGTGGTCCAATAAGCTACTGATCTCTTGGTAGTCTTTTAATAGTCTTAGCTCCGTAAAATAGCAGAAGTGTTTGTGAGACATTAAACTATATTTGAAAGATAAGCTGAGATGATTTGAAGTCAGTGTAGGGAATAACAAAATTATAATATTATAATTTTTGGATGAAGGTTTTTTTATTCCCTTCCCCCCATTAAACTATATCTAGCAATCTAAGAAGAACGAGACGAAGAGGTTTACAGTTTGGAAGAACAAATGTTGGTTAAGATTTGCAAGAACAACTATACTATTTGCAAAAAAAGGAAAACATACACATTTCTAAAAAGAGGCTATTGCAAAATATTAAGAGCTCCTTCAGAAACAGTTTTGGAATAAAACTTGGGGGAAGCCTTGAGTCTGTAATTCCAAAGAACTCTGATCATACTGGTCCCATTTTGACGATCTTTAGAGAAACATAAATTGACTTAGGTTACAATCTTCTAATGTAATCTGGATTGATCTAGGTTTCGTATTGGTTAAGAACAATATAAAAGGAATAACTAGGAGTTTCAGGATAGTCAGGAGTCATATTTATCTTTTTAGAGTACTATGATTACTTATCATGGAACTAGTTCGAAAAAGTCTTTGACTGTCTACTCTGTAGACCACAAGGAGTTCCAGGAATTATATATTGCTTATTTAGAGAACTATGATTACATAACATTCCTATCAACCAATGGTCTTGTCGAACCTGTATGAAGAACAAACTTTGTAGCCGATTTGAACCTTTCACAACTTTAAGGACGCCGAAAACAAAGATTGTTTTTTTTTTTTGGGGAAGACCTTATGGATTAAGTTTTGAGGAGAGTCATTTTGACGAGCTTTTTGTATTGCTGACGATATTAAGAATGAACTTAATAAACTTATTAAGAAGAGTGGAGATAGTACTATTAAAGAAATCAACAAAATAAATACTAAGCGAGTGGAAAACAAGCATTACTGTTACTCATTTACAATAAAGGAATAACTCTACTAAACGAATTTAATCAGATTTTAGGAATGAAGTGCTGGCAACCGACGGGATAAGACTAGGCGATAGTCTTCTTCCGTTCAATTTTGGAAAATTATTTTTAGCACCGATTGCATAAAATTTAATAAATTTTGTTTGAATAAATTTTTTAAATTTTTTTACAGTTTCTTAGTTATTTTGAAAAATCATAAAATACCCAATAATATTTTTTCAAAAAACTTGAATATTTCAAAAATTATAGCATTTTGAAAAATAATTTTTATTACTAATATCAGCAAATTTAGTTTCTTACACATTTTGTTTGAACCAATTTTCAAAATTTGTAACAGTTTCACAATTTATTTTGAAAAATCACAAAATACTCAAAAATTATTTTTCAAATACTTGAATATTTTAAAAATTAGAGCATTTTTAAAAATTATTTTTATTGCTAATTGCAGCAAATTTTGAAAAATCAAAAAATATCAAAGAAATATTTTTTCCTAAAATCTTGAATATTTCAAAAATTAGGATATTTTGGAAAATAATTTTTGGCATCTTTTATACAAATTTTAGTTTTTGGCACGTTTTATTCGCACTAATTTTTAAAATTTGTAACGGTTTCTCAATTTATTTTGAAAAATCACAAAATACTCAAAAAATATTTTTTTTAAAAACTTGATATATCAAAAATTAGGGCATTTTGAAAAATTATTTTTATCACTAATTGCAGCAAATTCAGTTTTTTTTTTAAATTTTTTAGAACCAATTTTTAAAATTTGTTACAGTTACTTAGTTATTTTGAATAATCACAGAATACCAAAAAAATTTTTTTTTTTCAAAAATCTTGAATATTACAAAATTTATGGCATTTTGGAAAATAATGTTTAAAATTAATTATACAAAATTTAATTTTTTGCACATTTTGTATGCACTAATTTTCAAAGTTTGTAACGGTTTCTGAATTTATTTTGAAAAATCACAATATACCTAAAAATTATTTTTTCAAAAAACTTGAAAATTTAAAAGGTAGGGAATTTTGAAAAATTATTTTTATCACTAATTGCAGCAAATTCAGTTTCCTAAACATTTTGTTTGAACCAATTTTCAAAATTTGTAACAGTTACTCAGATATTTTAAATAATCACAAAATACCAATTTTTTTTCAAAAATATTGAATATTTCAAACGTTATGACATTTTGGAAAATAATTTTTGGGGTTAATTATACTAAATTTAATTTTCTACACATTTTGTTTGCACTAATTTTCAAAATTTGTAACGATTATTCAATTTATTTTGAAAAATCACAAAATTCTCAAAAAACTTGAATATTTTAAAAATTAAGGCTATTTGAAAAAAAAATATTTATCACTAATTGCAGCAAATTTAGTTCCCTAAATATTTTGTTTGATCCAGTTTTCAAAATTTGTAATTTTTTTTAGTTTTGAATATTTTAAAAATTAAGACATTTTGGAAAATAATTTTTGGAATTAATTATACAAAATTTAATTTTCTACAAATTTTGTTTGCACTAGTTTTCAAAATTTGTAACGGTTTCTCAATTTGTTTTGAAAATTCACAAAATACCCATTTTTTTTTAACTTAAATATTTTAAAAATTAGGGCATTTTGAAAACTTATTTTTATCACTAATTTCAGCAAATTCAAACAAAATTTAATTTTCTACACATTTTGTTTGCACTAATTTCAAATTTTTTAACTGTTTCTTAATTTATTTTGAAAAAATCACAAAATACTCAAAAATTATTTTTTCAAAAAACTTGAATATTTCAAAAATTATTTTTATCACTAATTTCAGCAAATTCAGTTTCCTAAACATTTTGTTTGAACCAATTTTCATAATTTGTAACAGTTACTCAGTTATTTTGACATTTTGACAAATCACAAAATGCCAAAAAAATGTTTTTCTCAAAAATCTTGATTGTTTTAAAAGTTATGACATTTTGGAAAATTATTTTTGGCATTAATTATGCAAAATTTAATTTTCCACATATTTTGTTTGCACTAATTTTCAAAATTTGTAACGATTTCTCAATTTATTTTGCAAAATCACATAATACCCAAATAACATTTTTTCAAAAAAACTTGAATATTTCACAAATTAGGCATTTTGAAAAATTATTTTTATCATTAATTGCAGCAAGTTCAGTTTTCTACACATTTTGTTTGAATCAATTTTTATAATTTTCAACAGTTACTCAGTTATTTTGAAAAATCACAAAATACCAAAAAAAAAATATTTTTTTTAAATCTTGAATATTTCAAAAATTATGACATTTTGGGAAATAATTTTTGGGATTTATTATACAAAATTTATTTTTATACATATTTTGTTTGCAATAATTTTCAAAATTTGTAACGGTTATTCAATTTATTTTGAAAAATTACAAAATTCTCAAAAAATATTTTTTGAAAAAACCAAAAATTTTTAAATATTAGGGCATTTTTTAAAAATATTTTTATTATTAATTGCAGCAAATTCAGTTTCCTAAACATTTTGTATGAACCAATTTTCAAAATTTGTATCAGTTACTTAGTTATTTTGAAAAATAACAAAATACAAAAAAATGTGTTTTTCAAAACTTCTGAATATTTCAAAAATAGGACATTTGAAAAAATAATTTTTGACATTATTTATACAAAATTTAATTTTTGACATATTTTGTTTGCACTAATTTTCAAAATTTGCAACGGTTTCTCAATTATTTTGAAATATCACAAAATACTCAAAAAATATTTTTTAAAAAAAACTTGAATATTTCAAAAGTTAGGGCATTTTGAAAAATTATTTATTTAAGTTATCAGTAATTGCAGCAAATTCAGTTTCCTACACGTTTTATTAAATTAATTTTTAAAATTTGTACCCAGTTACTCAGTTATTTTGAAAAATCACAAAATACCAAAATAATATTTTTTTCAAAAATCTTGATTATATCAAAAATTTTGATATTTTAGAAAATAATTTTTGGTATTAATTATACAAAATTTAATTTTTTACACATTTTATTTGCACTACTTTTCAAAATTTGTGACTGTCTCTTATTTTATTTTGAAAAACCACAAAATACTCAAAAATTATTTTTTCAAAAAACTTAAATATTTAAAAAAATTTGAAAAATTATTTTTATTACTAATTGCAGCAAATTCAGTTTCTTAAACATTTTGTTTAAACCAAGTAGTATTAGTTACTCAGTTATTTTGAAAAATCACAAAATACCCAAAAAACTTGAATATTTCAAAAATTAGAGCATTTTAAAAAATTATTTTTATCACTAATTTCAGCAAATTCAGTTTCCTAAACATTTTGTTTGAACTAATTTTCAAAATTTGTAACAGTTACTCAGTTATTTTGAAATATCACAAAGAACCTAAAATTTTTTTTTTTCAAAAAACTTAAATATTTTAAAAATTATGACATTTTGGAAAATAATTTTTGGAATTAAATAAACAAAATTTAATTTTCTACAAATTTTGTTTGCACTAGTTTTCAAAATTTGTAACGGTTTCTCAATTTATTTTGAAAAATCACAAATTATCCAAAAATATTTTTTCAAAAAATAGGGCATTTGAAAAATTATTTTTATCACTAATTGCAGCAAATTCAGTTTCCTACACATTTTGTTTGAACCAATTTTCAAAATTCGTAATAGTTACTAAAATATTTTGAAAAATCACAAAATTTCAATTTTTTTGTAAATCCTGATAATTTCAAAAATTATGAAATTTTGGAAAATAATTTTTGGCATTAATTATACAAAATTCATTTTCTACGCATTTTGTTTGCAGTAATTTTTAAAATTTGTAGCAGTTTCTTTTGAAAAATCACAAAATACTCAAAAAATATGTTTTCAAAAAACTTGAATATTTCAAAAATTGGGGTATTTTGAAACATTATTTTTATCCTAAATACAGAAAATTCGGTTTCCTATACATTTTGTTTGAACCAATTTTTAAAATTTGTAACGGTTTCTCAATTATTTTGAAAAATCACAAAATACTCAAAAAACATTTTTTTTTTAAACTTGAATATTTCAAAAATTAGGGCATTTTGAAAAATTATTTTTATCATTAATTGCAGCAGGTTTAGTTTCTTAAACATTTTGTTTGAACTAATTTTCAAAATTTGTATCAATTTCTCAGTTATTTTGAAAAATCACAAAATGCTAAAAAATATTTTTTTCAAAAATCCTGAATATTTTAAAAATTTTGGCATTTTGGAAAATAATTTTTGGCATTAATTATACAAAATTTAATTTTCTACACATTTTGTTTGCACTAATTTTCAAAATATGTAACGGTTTCTCAATTTATTTTGAAAAATCACAGAATACCTAAAAATGATTTTTTCAAAAAACTTGAATATTTCAAAATTTAGGGCGTTTAAAAAAAATGTTATCACTAATTGCAGCAAATTTAGTTTTCTAAATATTTTGATTGAACCAATTTTTAAAATTTGTAACCAAAAATATATTTTTATTCAAAAGTCTTGAATATTTCAAAAATTATGATATTTTGGAAAATAATTTTTGGCATTAGCTATACAAAATTTAATTTTTTACACATTTTGTTTGATCTAGTTTTCAAATTTTTTTTTTTTTTTAGTTTTTCCAATTTATTTTGAAAAATCACAAAATACCCAAAAATTATATTTTCATAAAACTTGAATATTTCAAAAATTTTTTTTATCACTAATTGCAGCAATTTCAGTTTCCTACACATTTTATTTGAACTAATTTTTAAAATTTGTAACAGTTACTCAGTTATTTTGAAAAATCATAAAATACAAAAAAAAATCTTTAATATTTCAAAAATTATGACATTTTGGGAAGTAATTTTTGGGATTTATTATACAAAATTTAATTTTCTACACATTTTGTTTGCATTAATTTTCAAAATTTATAACGATTATTCAATTTATTTTGAAAAATCACAAAATTCTCAAAAAATATTTTTTTAAAAAATTTGAATATTTCAAAAATTGAGGCGATTTGAAAGAAAAAATGTATCACTAATTGCAGCAAATTTAGTTTTCTACACATTTTGCTAGATTCAATTTTTAAAATTTGTAATAGTTATTTTGAAAAATTACAAATTACCAAAAAAAAAATATTTTTTTAAAATCTTGAATATTTCAAAAATTATGACATTTTGGGAAATAATTTTTGGGTTTTATTATACAAAATTTAATTTTGAACACATTTTGTTTGCACTAATATTCAAAATTTGTAACGATTTCTCAATTTATTTTGCAAAATCACCAAATACCCAAATAAATTTTTTTTTAAACTTTAATATTTTACAAATTTGGCATTTTGAAAAATTATTTTTATCACTTATTGCATCAAATTCAGTTTTCTACACATTTTGCTTGAATCAATTTTTAAAATTTGTAATAGTTACTCAGTTATTTTGAAAAATCACAAAATGCCTAAAAAATATTTTTTCAATAAACTTCAATATTTCAAAAATTAGGGCTTTTTGAAAAGTTATTTTTATCACTAATTGCAGCAAATTCAGTTTCCTACACATTTAGTTTGAACTAGTTTTGTATTAGTTACTCAGTTTTTTTTTTAAATTACAAAATACCAAAAAAATATTTTTTTCAAAAATCTTTAAATATTGCAAAAATTAGGACTTTTTGGAAAATAATTTTTGGCATTAATTATACAAAATTTAATCTTCTACACGTTTTGTTTGCACTAATTTTCAAAATTTGTAACGGTTTTTCGATTTATTTTGCAAAATCACAAAATACTCAAATAATATTTTTTTTAAAACTTGAATATTACACAAATTAGGCATTTTGAAAAATTATTTTTATCACTTCTTCTTATAGTGCCATACTCGCTACGAGCGTCGGCACCCCTCACGTATGTTTGTGGTGCGCGATAATAGTTCCACACAAACATACGGGACCTACAGTTTAAAGTGGAATCCGAACCACACCACTAGAGGGGTTTACTAGGCAAATACTTTGCTGGTTTGCCATTGCCTTGCAAAGGAGACGACCGCATCGAAAATATATTCGACAAATTAGATATTGCCGCTGCCGGGAATCGAACCCGGGCTGCCTGCACAACAGTCTTCGCACTAGACCATTGTGCTACGGTCGCCTCATTTTTATCTCTAATTGCAGCAAATTCAGTTTTCTACACATTTTGTTTGAATCAATTTTTAAAATTTGTAACAGTTACTCAGTTATTTTGAAAAATCACAAAATACCCAAAAAAAATATTTTTTTTAAAACTTGAATTTTTCAAAAATTATGACATTTTGGAAATTAATTTTTGGCATTAATTATTCAAAATTTAATTTTCTACACATTTTGTTTGCACTAATTTTCAAAATTTGTAACGATTTCTCAATTTATTTTGCAAAATCACCAAATACCCAAATATATTTTTTTTTAACTTGTATATTTCACAAATTAGGCATTTTGAAAAATTATTTTTATCCCTAATTGCAGCAAATTCAGTTTTTTAAACAATTTTCAAAATTTTTAACACTTACTCGGCAATTTTGAAAAATCACAAAATACTAAAATGATATTTTTTCAAAAATCTTTATTATTTCAAAAATTATAAATACAAAATTTAATCTTCTACACGTTTTGTTTGCACTAATTTTCAAAATTTGTAACGGTTTTTTGATTTATTTTGAAAAATCATAAAATACCCAAAAATTATTTTTTCAAAAAAATTGAATATTTCAAAAATTGGGGCATTTTGAAAAATTATTTCTACTACTAATTGCAGCAAATTCAGTTTTCTACTCATTTTGTTTGAATCAATTTTTAAAATTTGTATCAGTTACTCAGTTATTTTGAAAAATCACAAAATACCAAAAAAATATTTTTTTCAAAAATCTTGATTATTTCAAAAATTTTGACATTTTGGAAAATAATTTTCGGCATTAATTATACAAAATTTAATTTTCTACATATTGTGTTTGCACTAATTTTCAAAATTTGTAATGGTTTCTCATATTATTTTGAAAAATCACAAAATACCAAACAAATATTTCTTCAAAAAACTTGAATATTTTGAAAATGAGGTCATTTTGATAAATTATTTTTATCACTAATTCCACCAAATTCAGCTTTTTACAGATTTTGTTTGAACTAATTTTCAAAATTTGTATCAGGTACTCAGTTATTTTGAAAAATCACCAAATACCAAAAACAATTTTTTTTTTAAATCTTGATATTTAAAAATTATGACATTTTGGGAAATAATGTTTGGGATTTATTATACAAAATTTAATTTTCTACATATTTTTTTGCAATAATTTTTAAAATTTGTAACGGTTATTCAAATTATTTTAAAAAATCACAAAATTCTCTAAAAATATTTTTTCAAAAAACTTGAATATTTCAAAAATTAAGGCGATTTGAAAAAAAAAGTCACTAATTGCAGTAAATTTAGTTTCCTAAACATTTTGTTTGAACCAATTTTCAAAATTTGTAACAGTTACTCCGTTATTTTGAAGAATCACAAAAAACCCAAAAAAATATTTTTTCAAAAAACTTAAATATTTCGAAAATTATGACATTTTGGAAAATAATGTTTGTCATTAAATATATAAAATTTAATTTTCTACACATTTTGTTTTACTAATTTTTAAAATTTGTAACTGTTTCTCAATTTATTTTGCAAAATCACAAAATACTCAAAAAATATTTTTTTATAAAAACTTGAATATTTCAAAAGTTAGGGCATTTTGAAAAATTATTTTTATAACTAATTGCAGCAAATTCAGTTTCTTACACATTTTGTTTGAACGAATTTTTAAAATTTGTAACAGTTACTCAGTTATTTTGAATAATCACAAAATACTAATTTTTTTTTTTAATCTTGAATATTTCAAAAATTATGACTTTGGGATTTATTATACAAAATTTAATTTTCTACTTATTTTGTTTGTAATAATTTTCAAAATTTGTAACGGTTTGTCAATTTATTTTGAAAAATCACAAAATAGCCAAAAAATATCTTTTCAAAAAACTTGAATCATTTAAAAATTAGGGCTTTTTGAAAAATTGTTTTTATAACTAATCGCAGCAAATTTAGTTTTTTACACATTTTGTTTGAATTAATTTTCAAAATTCGTTACAGTTACTCAGTTATTTTGAAAAATCACGAAATACTAGAAAAAAAATTTTTTGTAATCTTCAATATTTCAAAGATTATGACGTTTTGGAAACTAATTTTTGACATTAATTATAATAATTATTTTTTTACACATTTTGTTTGCACTAATTTTCAAATTTTGTAACAGTTTTTCAATTTTTTTTTTGAAAAATTACAAAATACCCAAAAAATATTTTTTCAAAAAACTTGACTATATCAAAAATTATAGTATTGTGAAAAATTATTTTTATTACTGATTACAGCAAATTCAGTTTCCTACACATTTTTTTGAACCAATTTTAAAATTTGTATTAGTTACTCAGTTATTTTGATTTATCACAAAATACCAAAAATTTTTTTTTACAAATATCTTGAATATTTCAAAAATTAGGTCATTCTGGAAAATAATTTTCTGCACTAATTATACAAAATTTAATTTTCTACACATTTTGTTTGCACTAATTTTCAAAATTTGTAACGGTTTCTCAATTTATTTTGAAAAATCACAAAATACCCAAAAAATGTTATTTGAAAAAAACTTGAATATTTTAAAAATTAGGACATTTTTGAAAATTTATTTTTATCACTAAGTCTAGCAAATTCAGTATTCTACGTATTTTGTTCGAACCAATTTTCAAATTTTGTATCAGTTATTCAGTTATTTTGAAAAATCACAAAATATCAAAAATTTTTTTTTTTCAAAAAACTTGAATATTTTTAAAATTAGGAAATTTTAGAAAATTATGTTTATTACCAATTGCAGCAAATTCAATTTTCTACACGTTTTGTTAATACCAATTTTTAAAATTAGTAACAGTTACTTAGTTATTTTGAAAAATCACAAAATACCCAAATTTTGTTTTTAACTTAAATATTTCAAAAGTAGGACATTTTTGAAAATAATGTTTGGCAATAGTTATACAAAATTTAATTTTCTACACATTTTGTTTGCACTAATTTTCAAAATTTGTAACTGTTTCTCAATTTATTTTAAAAAATCGCAAAATACCCATTTTTTTTTTTCAAAAATCTCGAATATTTTAAAAATTAGGGCATTTTGAAATATTAAAATTTGTGTCGGATACTCATTTATTTTGAAAAATTGCAAAATACATTTTTTTTTTCAAAAATTTTGATTATTTGAAAAATTAGGTCGGACATTTTGGAAAATAATTTTTGGCATTAATTATACAAAATTTATTTTTTTACACTAATTTTCAATATTTCTAACGGTTTCTCAATTTAATTTTCAAAATCACAAAATACTCAAAAAATATTTTTTTAAAAAACTTGAATATTTCAAAAATTGGGGCATTTTGAAAAAATATTTTTTTCATTAATTCCAGCAAATTCAGTTTTTTAAACATTTTGTTGGAACCAATTTTTAAAATTTGTATCAGTTACTCGGTTATTTTGAAAAATCACAAATTATCAAAGAAATATTTTTTTCTAAAATCTTGAATATTTCAAAAATTAGGATATTTTGGAAAATAATTTTACATAATTTACACAAATTTAAATTTTTGGCACGTTTTGGTCGCACTAGTTTTCAAAATTTGTAACGGTTTGCCAATTTATTTTGAAAAATCACAAAATAGTCAAAAAATTTTTTTTCAAAAAAACTTGAATCATTTAAAAATTAGGGCATTTTGAAAAACTTTTTTTATCTTTAATTGCAGCAAATTCAGCTTCTTACCCATTTTGTTTGTACCGATTTTCTAAAATTGTAACTCAGTTACTCAGTTATTTTGAAAAATCACAAAATACCAAAAAATATTGATTTTAATAAACTTAAATATTTCAAAAATTATGACAATTTAAAAAAGAATTTTTGGCATTAATTATACAAAATTTAAATTTCTACACATTTTGTTTGCACTAATTTTCAAAATTTGTAACGGTTTCTGAATTTATTTTGAAAAATCACAAAATACCCAAATAATATTTTTTCAAAAAACTTGAATATTTCACAAATTAGGCATTTTGAAAAATTATTTTTATCACTAATTGCAGCAAATTTAGTTTCCTACATGTTTTGTTAAATCAATTTTTAAAATTTGTAAGTTACTGAGTTATTTTGAAAAATCACAAACTACCAATTTTTTTTTTTTTAAATCTCGAATATTTAAAAAATTATGACATTTTGGGAAATAATTTTTGAGATTTATTATACAAAATTTAATTTTCTACATATTTTGTTTGCAATAATTTTCAAAATATGAACGGTTTCTCAATTTATTTTGAAAAATCACAAAATACTCAAAATATATTTTTTTTAAAACCTGAATATTTCAAAAATTAGGGCATTTTGAAAATTTATTTTTCTCCCTAATTGCAGCAAATTCGGCTTTTTAAACATTTTGTTTGAAACAATTTTCAAAATTTTTAACACTTACTCTTTCAAGAATCTTGATTATTTCAAAAATTAAGACATTTTGGAAAATAATTTTCTGGTATTAATTATACAAAATTTAATTTTCTACACATTTTATTTGCACTACTTTTCAAAATTTTTGACGGTTTCTCAATTTATTTTGAAAAACTCAAAATGCCTAAAAAATATTTTTTTAAAAAACTTGAATATTTCAAAAATTTGGGCATTTTGAAAAATTATTTTGATCACTATTTCTAGCAAATACAGTTTCTTACACATTTTGTTTGATCCGATTTTCAAAAATTGTAACAGTTACTCAGTTATTTTGAAAAATCACAAAATACCAAAAAAATATATTTTTTTTCAAAAATCCTTAAATATTGCAAAAATTAGGATTTTTTGGAAAATAATTTTTGGCATTAATTATACAAAATTTAATCTTCTACACGTTTTGTTTGCACTAATTTTCAAAATTTGTAACGGTTTTTTAATTTATTTTGAAAAATCATAAAATACCCAAAAATTATTTTTTCAAAAAACTTCAAAAATTATTTCTACTACTAACTAATTGCAGCAAATTCAGTTTTCTACTCATTTTGTTTGAATCAATTTTTAAAATTTGTATCAGTTACTTAGTTATTTTGAAAAATCACAAAATACCAAAAAAATATTTTTTTCAAAAATCTTGATTATTTCAAAAAATTTTACATTTTGGAAAATAATTTTCGGCATTAATTATACAAAATTTAATTTACTACACATTTTGATTTCACTAGTTTTCAAAATTTGTAACTGTTTCTCAATTTATTTTGCAAAATCACAAAATACCTAAATAACATTTTTTCAAAAAAACTTGATTATTTCACAAATTAGGCATTTTGAAAAATTATCTTTTTTTTTAAACTTTTAAATATTTCAAAAATTATGTCAATTTGGAAAAAAAAATTGGCATTAATTATACAAAATTTAAATTTCTACACATTTTGTTTGCAATAATTTTTAAAATTTGTAACGATTATTCAATTTATTTTGAAAAATCACAAAATTCTCAAAAATTATTTTCTCAAAAAACTTGAATGTTTTAAAAATTAATGCGATTTGAAAAAAAAAATTTATTACCAATTTTCAACATTTGTAACATTTACTCAGTTATTTTGAAAAATCACAAAAAAACAAAAAAAAAATATTTTTTCAAAAAACTTTAATATTTCAAAACTTATGACATTTTGGAAAATAATTTTTGGTATTATTTACACAAAATTCATTTTGTTACATATTTTGTTTGCACTAATTTTCAAAATTGAAAATTGTTAAATTAAAAATTATGACATTTTGGGAAATAATTTTTTTGATTTATTATACAAAATTTAATTTTCTACATATTTTGTTTGCAATAATTTTCAAAATTTGTAACGGTTATTCAATTTATTTTGAAAAATCCCAAAATTCTCAAAATAATTTTTCAAAAAACTTGAATATTTTAAAAATTAAGGCGATTTGAAAAAAACATTTTGATTGAACCAATTTTCAAAATTTGTAACAGTTACTCAGTTATTTTAAACAATCACAAAAAACAAACAAAAAATATTTTTTCAAAAAACTTAAATATTTCAAAAATTATGACATTTTGGAAAATAATTTTTGGCTTTAATTATACAAAATTTAATTTTCTACAACGGTTTCTCAATTTAATTTAAAACATCAAAAAGTACCCAAACATTTTTTTTTTAAATTTGAATATTTTTAAAATTTAGGGCATTTTGAAAAAATATTTCTATAACTAATTGCAGTAAATTCAATTTCCTACATGTTTTGTTTGAACCAATTTTTAAAGTTTGTAACAGTTACTCAGTTATTTTAAATAATCACAATATATAAATTTTTTTTTTTTCAAATATCTTGAATATTTCAAAAATTAAAACATTTTGAAAAATAAATTTTTTAGGACTAATATACAAAATTTATTTTTTTACACATTTTGTTGCACTAATATTTAAAATTTGTAACGGTTTCTCAATTTATTTTGAAAAATCACAAATTACCCAAAAATATTTTTTCAAAAAACTTGAATATTTCAAAAGTTAGGGCATTGCGAAAAATTATTGTTATTACTAATTGCAGCAAATTCAGTTTCTACACATTTTGTTTGAACCAATTTTCATAATTTCACAACAGTTACTCAGTTATTTTGAAAAATAACAAAATGCCAAAAGTTTTTTTTTTTTTTTTAAACTTGAATGTTTTAAAAATTAGGACATTTTGGAAAATAAATTTTGGCATTAATTTAGAAAATTTAATTTTGTACACATTTTGTTTGCACTAATTTTCAAAATTTGTAGCGGTTATTCAATTTATTTTGAGAAATCCCAAAATTCAAAAAAATATATTTTTTTAAAAAACTTGAATATTTAAAAAAAAAACAAAAAAACATTTTTTCCCAAAAACTTGAACATTTCAAAAATTACGGCATTTTGAAAAATTATTTTTTTCACTAATTTTATACTCATTGAAGGATCTAGATTAAAATTGGAATAAAGTTGATCTGAACTGATAAGAATCAACATAAAAGTCATCAATCAATAACTGCTGGACAAATAACTATTAGAAGAAATAAAAAATATAAATATAGAAATATAAAATGTTTTTAAAATTTATTAAAAAGTTTAATGAACACAATAAAAATTGTCCCAGATTTATCTGCACACATGAAATTGAGAATTGTTTGCTGATTTATTTGCGGATGACTGTACTTCTATCGACTTAGTAAGGTATGAGTTATTTCAAATGTGCTGAATAGAAAAAGATTTAAATTAGTGTAGAATCAAGACAAGAAACATTTAATTTTAAATCTAGATCTAGAGCAAGAAGCGTTTTGGAAAATTTGTATTATTGATTAGTACATAGATTATGGATGAAATGAAAACTTACTTTTACAGCAAGGACGATTTGAAAGACTTGAGTTATTTGTGGAATTGCAAACTTTTTAATTATTTTTATTTCATTTACATATTATTAGTTAATATTGCGCAACGAAATATGTTATAAGAACCGGGTACTATTATTTATAATGCCCGCTTACAACGCCATTGATGAGCTAAAATATAAACTTTTGTACCGCATCAAACAATCGAGGTATAAACTTCTTCGGTTTGAAACTCTATCGCACTTCTCTATCAACATCATATTGCATTGATGCATAAATAACTATTACAATCGATTATCAGTTATCTCATTATAAATCTATCATGACCCAATTTTAAATATAGTATTTACACATATTTTCATTGAAACATAATGCTGGATAAAAATCTTACCGAAAAACATTATGTTCGTACAAAATTTCCATTCAATTGCGTCGAATAAATTGACTCCAAACAAATTACTTTGAAATAACTTTCCGCTTACCATAAAATATACCATTTTAAATTTAATATTAAATTCAAGGTTGGAGGAAATGATCTGCAAATTGTAAAGGGGCCCCAAAATAGAATTATGTACATGCAGCCGATAAGCTTGTGTGTATTGACTAAACACGTCAAGGTTATATCGATAATTGTCAATAGATTACATACAAAATGATAAAAGACTTTGCTGGAAAATGTTAACGATTTATTTAAATATAATAATTAATTATGCAGCGGTAATGAATGCTTTTAAGGTTGTGTTTACGCTATAGATACACATTAAAAATTCCTGTAAAATAACATGCTGTGTTTATTGAAACTGTTATGTGTAGCAAATGCTAATTTAAAATTGCTTAGTTTATGCGGTGCAGTTAAGATTGCATTTTATTGCGGTTTCTGGAAGCAATGCTGTGTCTTATTTTATTAAAATCTAAGTGTGCATTCGTGTTTTTAATCGGGGTACATATTGTTATCGGATATTTTAATTAATGTTTATTGCATAACGTAGTTGGTTTATGGTGGAATTTATAAGCAGGTGGTGATTTACCCTTTTTTATAGACATGCTTCATGGAGTCATTATATACGGTGTGAATTCCGATGATATGTCAATAAGGAATTGTTGATAAAGTGGAATAAGCAAATGCGCATATTATATAAACATCAAATAATATTATAATAATAGCAATTTTAAAAATGGTTTTTAAATTAGAATCAGAACATCACAATAGAATCATATACATCAGTAACAAAAAAGTAAAAACCATTTCCACATTTGCAATTTTAAATGACGAATCTAGTATTAACCTACATAGTCATCTTAATCGATTGAAACTTGCCGATTGAGTGTAGTCGCTTGAAAATTGAATAATTCAACCGTAATGAAGCAATCATATCAGATAATCTAGTTGGGAATTATACAAAACTTCTTTTATCAGAAGGTTTTATTGAAGTACACCAATACATCTTCAAATGTATACAATTTTTTATTACTAACCGAGAAAGGCAGATACTTAATTAGTATTCGCACTTAACGATCTGGATCCTGAGTTTCAACAAACGCAATCTTCACGTTTGTATAACATTTTTTAGATTATTGCGGAATCTCATGAGAACTTTAAAATTAGCTTTATACTAAGCAACGATGGTTTTTGTTGTTGAAATTGATGTTGGTACTACCAATAGTAGTGATTTAAGTGAAAAAGTTTTGCAAACTGAACGTGTTTGAAGTAAATTAAAAATGGCATTGTGGCTTTTGGTATAGAAACTTCTAACACTTGCAAAGAAAAGAAACTTTTAATTTTTTTGTTAAAAATTTTTGGGCGGGTGGTTGGGCACTCCCGTTCAAACTATCTATCTATTAACCCCTTTCGATTCATTGTTGGATGGAGGGCTTTCTTCATATCTGTCTACATTTGTCGGTTTTGTGCTACTTTTATTCAGTTAGTCCCATCATCCTAGTTTGCGGTCTTTGTCAAGCCAAGGTCTCGTTTCTGGATGATGTTATTCTAGCGACGGTCTTTGTATCGTGCATTATATCCCGCATCTCTTATACACGTAGTTCTTTTGTGGTTTCTGAGAGTTATGTGTAGTATTCTTTATTACATTGCTCTTTGTGTTACTGATAACCTACGTTAGTGAAGGACCATGTATGCGCTCCGTAGGTAAATACTGGTAATACGTATTGGCCAAACAATTTAGTTTGTAGATGTTGTGGTATTTTTTTGCTCTTTGGTACATAGCTTAGGCTACTAAATGCCTTTTCCATTTTTGTTTAGTTCTTCTTTTGCTTTTTGGTCTTCTGATGGTCTTTATTTGGTCTACTATTTTGACCTAACTATATGTATTGGTCTACCTGTTTTAGGAGCGTATTTGCTAGTACAATTCGCAGTTTTTTTATTTGGTTTGTCATGGCTTTGTTTATTTCAGTGTTTATTTTAGTTTAGTTCTTTGATCATTTGCTTCAGTTCTTCTTTTGTTTTAGCAAATCTTGCAATATTGTCTGCGAATCTGAGGTGACAGTCTTGTTAATACTTTTGTTTTCTAGTCAAGTATTTTGAATTTGTTTTCCATAGCTATTATAAATAGTTTAGGGAGATGATGTCTCTCTGTTGGACTCTTCTGTTGGTATTGGTTCTGTTTTTTTCTCTTTGCATAGTTGCGTTTGTATATACTATGCAGTAGTGTTATATATTTATGGTCTATCTTGCTGTTATGGAGTTCTTCTTTTCCATTCTATGGAATTGAACGTTTTTTTGTAGTTTACCAAAGTTATAGTTGGTATTCTGTGGTCTTTTCTAAGATGGTTCTTATTGCCAGCAGGTGGTCTGATGTACTGAAACTCCGAAACCCGCCTGTTCTTTGGTTTGATAATCTTTGAGTTTATTAGTTAGTCTTATGTTGATTATTTTGGCAAATATCTTATATATTTGCGAGAGAAGCGATATTGGTCGATAGTTTTAGGTGAACTTGTTTTGTGTAGTTGTATAGTTGTAGCTTGTTTCTATTCGGTGGGTATATGGCGCTTTTAGTGCGTCCATCACTACTTTTTATCCTATTATCAACATTTTGATAAGAATGCTATCATTCCCAGGGATCTGTTATTTTTGGCTTTTTTCAGAGCTTGCACTATTTCAAGTGCTAATTCAAACTAGTCGATGGTAATCATGATCTGGTGTTACACACCCACCTACCTAATTGTTGATCATAAAGAAATTGGATTTATCATCCTCTCCTCTAATGTAGAGACTCCTAAAGTGTGTAAATGATTTTTTTGTTAGCAAACTTTTGGGCGGGTGGGAGGGCACTTCAGTTCAAATTACTTAATGGTAATCATGATTTGGAGTGAATCACTCACCCGTCTAAGTGTTTGTCATTATAAGATTGGATATCAACTTTTTTTTTTAGACAAAGAAACTTCTAACGTTTGTAATGAAGAGAAACTTTCAATTGGGTAAGTGGGTGGGCACTTCAGTTCAAACTATTTAATGGTAATTATGATTCCGATGAAGTACTGGTTATTAAGAGATTGGATATTATCTTTTCTTTTTTTTACTAAAAGTCTTTGGTCATCAAACGATTGGATACCATTTCTTCCTTCTTGGGCAAAGCGACTTTTAACGTTTGCCAAGAAGAGAAACTTTTAATTTTTTGATTATAAACTTTTTGGCGAGTGGGTGACCACTTTAGTTTAAACTACTTGATAGTAGTTATGATTTGGACTGACTCACCTACTCACTCAAGTGTTGGTCATTAAGAGATTGGATTAATTATTCCTTCTTCTAACATAGAGACTACAAACGCTTGAACGCTTGCAAAGAAAAGAATCTTTTAATTTATTCTTAACAAACTTTTGAGCGGGTGAATGGGGACTTTAGTTTAAACTGCTTTATGGTAATTATGATCTGGAGTAATACAATCACTCGCCCAAGTGTTGGATATTATCTTTTCCTTTCTTTCTTTTTGGACAAAGAGACTTCTAATTTAGTTTAAACTACTTGATGGTAATCATGATCTGGAGTAATACACTTATCGCCCAAGTGTAGGTCTTTAAAAGATTGTACATCATCTTCTTCTTTCCTTCTTCTTGGACAAAGAGACTTCCAAATATTTATAACTAACACTCTGGCGAGTGGGTGGTTGGGTCTTCTAGTTTAAACTACTTGATGGTTATCATGATCTGGTGTGACCTACTCACTTGCCAAAGTGTTGGTTATCAAGAGATTGAATGCCATCTTTTCCTCTTCTGACTAAGAGATTTTAAACACTTGCAGAGAGGAGAAACTTTGAATTCTTTGATAACAAACACTTGTACGGGTGGGTGGGCACTCCTGTTTAAACTACTCGCTAGTAGTCATGATCTGGAGTGACCCACCTACCCACCCACCCAAGTGTTGGTTATCAAAATATTGTATGTCATCTCTGCCTTCTTGTACAAAGAGACTTTTAATGATTTCAGAGAGGAGAAACTTTAAAATTTTGTTAGTAACAATCTTTTGGGTGGGTGGCTGGGTTCAAACTACTCGATGATCTAGAGTGATCCACCTACCATTGGTTTAATCTTCTCTTCTTCAACATGTAATTTTTTTTTAAAGTTTACAAAGTAAAGAAACTTTTAATTTTTTGGTAACAAACGTTTGACGGGTGGGTCACTCCAGGTTAAACTACTCGATGGTAATCATGATCTGAGGTGACCTACTCACCCGCTTAAGTGTTGGTCTTTAAGAGATTTGATGTCATCTTCTCCTTTACTGACTATGGTACTTCTAACACTTGCAAAGAAAATTTTCTTCATGAAATGTTATAAAATATATTAATAAAATGTCAAAAATAGCAAAATCCGGCATTTAAACTGTTGAAAAGTGCAACATTCTGGTTATGGAATAGAAAAATCCGGCCATGAAGTATCAAAATATTATCAGAAAGCACCAAGTGCAATTAATAGCTATTTTATAAATAGAATTAAAATGTCAAAATCTGGTCATTAGCTGTTAATAAGTACAAAATTCTATTCTCTAAATTTAAAAAAAAGTAAAGTCCGTTCAAAAACGGTTCTAAAGTTCAACATTTATACATAAAATGTTAAAATCCGGTCATGAACTTTCTAAAATTACAATATTCTTATGATGAAAAGAAAACTACTGAAGCTTGCATAATTCTATTTATGTTGTATCAAAATATTGTCAGAACGAATAATAAATAGAGAATATAGCAAAATTCTGGTTATGAAATTGCAAAATGCGGCCATGGAGTTTCAAAATATTTTTAGGAAGAACAAAGAACTGGTTATAATTTGTTGAAAAGTGCAAGATTTGATTCATGAAAAGTGGCTAAATCCGGAAATGAAATATCATAAAGATCAAAATTTTATTATAAAATGTCAAAAATTTGGTCATAAACTGTTGAAAGATTCAAAATTGTATTTATAAAATGTTAAAAATAGAAGAAGCCGGTCTTAAACGGCCGAAATGTGCAAGATTCTGAAATTCATGAAATGTCTAAATACTAAGTACTATCGAAAAGTGCAAAATTTTAGTTATTAAATTGCAAAATCTGACCATGAAATATCAAAATATATTCAATATTCAGAAAGCATCAAAATTTGCTAATCAACTCTTGAAAAGTGCAAAATTCTATTCATGATATGTTAGTTATCCAAATCTATCAAAAAATGCGAACATTTAATTGTCAAAAATAGCTAAATTTGGTCATAGGCTGTCGAAAAGGGCAGACTTTTATTTATGAAATTTCAAAAATAGCTAATGCTGGCCAAAACTACCGAAAAGTGCAATATTCTATTTATGAAATTGCAAAAGTTGGCCATGATGAATCAAGATAGTGATGAATCTTTTTTTAATATTTTGTCTCTGATGACCAACACTTCGGTGGGTCGGTGGTCACTTCAGTTCAAACTACTGGCAAGTAATCATTATAATATCATTTGTATATCACCTTTCTTTCTCTAACTATTTGAAGTTCTTCGAATACTTGCAGAGGAAAAATTTTATGATTTAATAGCAAACACTGGCGGGTGGGTAGTTACTCTAATTTAAACTATTTGCTGGTAATTATGGATTGGAGTGATCCACCCACCTGTTCAGTTATAGGTCTTTAAGAGATTGAATATCACCTGCTTCTCCTTCGACTAAGAGACTTCTAACACATGCAATGAGAAGAAACTTCTAATTCTGGTATAACAATGACTCTGGAGGTTAGGTGGACTCTAGTTTAAACTATTTTTTGGTAATTTTGATCTGGAGTGGCCCACCTACTCGCTCAAGTGTTGGTCATCAAAAGATTGGATATTATCTCTTGTTTCTTAGAGGTTTCTAACGCTTGCAAAGAGGAGAAATTGCCTTTTTTTTTATAAAAAAAATTTGTGAAGGTTGGTGGGCACTTCAGTTCAAATTACTTGGTGGTAATTATGATCTGGATTGATTTATCTACCTACCCAAGTGTTGATCTTTAAGAGATTGAATATCAACTTCTTTCTTCTGACTAAGGGACTTTTAATTTTTGGACAAAGAGACTTCTAACTCTTGCAGAGAAGACAAACTTCTAATTTATTGATGACAACTACTTGGGCGGGAGGGTGGGTTCAAACTAATCGCTGGTAATCATGATCTGGAGTGACCTACCCACCCACCTAAGTATTGGTTCTTAAAAGATTGAGTATCACCTGTTCCTCCTTAGAAAAAAAGACTTCTAACGCTTGCAATGAAAAGAAACTTTCAGTTTTTTGTTAACAAACTTTTGTGCGGGTAGGTTTTGCCCAAGTTTTGGTCATCAAAAGATTGGTTATCACCTCTTTCTTCTTGGAGAAAGAGACTTCTAACGCTTGCAAAGAGGAGAAAATGTCAATTTTTTTATAACAAACTCGTAGAGTGGGTGGGCTACTTAATTATAATAATAATCTAGAGTGACTTACTCACCCACTCAAGTGTTGCTCACTTAAGAGATTGGATGTTACCTACTTCTTGTGATAACAAATATTTGTGTGGATAAGCACTACAGTTCAAACTGCTTAATGGTAATCTATAGTGAGACACCCACCCACCGAAGTATTGGTAATTAAGAGATTGGATTTATCAAATCTTTCTTATACATAGACATTTCTAAAGCTTCCAAAGATGAGACATTTTTTGTTAACAAACTCTTGGGCGGGTAGCTGGGTACTCTAATTCAAACTACTTGATGGTAATTATGATTTGGAGTGACTCAACCACTCGCCCATCAGAAGATTGGATATTATCTCCTCTTTATTAGACAGAGACTTCTAACGCTTGCAAAGAGAAGAAACTTTCAGTTTTTAAAACAAACTTTTATGTGAGTGGGCTTTATAGTTCAAACTATTCAATGGTAAACATAGAATAATAATAAATAATCTGGAGTGAGCCAACCACCCAAGTGTTACCCATCAAGAAATTGGATTTATCATTGTCTCTTGTAACATCTAACGCTTTTCTAAATAATACTCTACTAAAATTCGTCAAAAATGCTAAAATCCAGCTATAATCTGTTAAAAAGTGAAAAAATCAAGTAATGTACTGTTAACAAAATCCGATTATAAGCTGTCGAAAGCGTGAAATTATTTTTATGAAATTGCAAAATCCGCATCAAAATATGTTCAAAGAGAACCAAAATTCGTCGAAAATACTAAAATCCAGCTATAAACTGTTAAAAAATCAAAATTCTATTAATGAAATGTTACAAATAGCAAGTTCCGGCTATTTTTTACATTTCCAGAGTAGAAATAAAATGTCAAAAATATCAAAATCCGGTCATAAACTCTCGAAAACTGCAAAATTCTATTTGTGAAATGTGAAAGTACTAAAATCCGGCTATAAACTGTTCAAAAGTGCAAAATTATATGCAAAAAATGTTTAAAATATTAGTCTGTCCAAAATCGATTGAAAAGTACAACATTTATTTATGAAATTTTAAAATCTGGTTAAAATTGCAAAATTGTATTCATGAAAAGTTAAAAATAGCAAAATTCTTTTATAGAAAGCCAAAAAATAGCATAAACTGCCGAAACCTGCATAATTTTGTTCACAGCCACGAAGTATCAGAATATTGTCAGAACGGAAAAAAAAGATAAAAAATTTTGATTATGAAATTGCAAAATTTGGCCATGGAGTATTAAAATATTTTTAGAACGAACCAAACTTTGGTCATAAACTGTTGAAAAGTGCAAAATTTTGTTTATGAACAGTGAAAAGTAGCAAAAATTGGCCATGAAATATTAAAAAGAGCAAAATTTCATTAATTAAATTTCAAAAATCCAGCCGTAAACTGTCGAAAGGTGCAAAATTCTATTCATGAAATGTTTGAAATAGAAGAATCTGGCATAAACTGCCGAAAAGTGCAGGATTCTGTTTATGAAATGTCGAAAATAGCAAAATCCAACTATGTACTGTTGAAAAATGCAAAGTTTTAGTTATGAATATTGCAAAATCCGGCCTAAAATATCAAAATATTGTCAAAAAGCATTAAAATCCGCTTATAAACTCTTGAAACTGCAAAATTGTATTTATAAAATGTTAAAAATACCAAAATCCGGCCATAATCTGTCGAAAAAAGCAAAATTCTATTTATGATATTGCAAAATTTACCATGAAGTATCAAAATATTGATAGATCGAATCAAAATCTGGCTATAATCTGCAAAATTCTATTCAAAAATGCAAAAATGTATTAATGAAATGTCAAAAATAGCAAAGTCCGGCCATAAACTGTCAAAAGTGCTCATTTTTATTAAAATTCTATCAGAAAGTACCAATGAAATTGTAAAATTTGGTCATGTAGTGTCAAAATATTTTCAGAAAGAACCAAAACTCTGCCATATACTGTTAAAAAGTGCAAGATTTGGTTTATGAAAAGTGAAAGTAACAAAATCCGGCCATGAAATACCAAAAAGAGCAAAATTCCATTTATGAAATGTCAAAATTTCGGTCATAAACTGTTGAAAAGATGAAAATTTAATTAATGAAATGTTAAAAATTGAAGAATTCGGTCTTAAACTGCCGAAAAGTGCAAGATTCTATTCATAAAATGTTAAAATTAACAAGATTCTGTTCATTAATTTTCAAAAATAGCAAAATCCGGCCTTAAACTTTCGAAAAGTGCAAATTTTATTTGTGAAAACTTTAAACTACTAAAATCTGGTTATAAAATGTCAAAAATAGCAAATACTGCACTTAAACCGCCAAAAGTTCAGTATTGTGTACATAACAAGTTAGAAATAACAAAATCCGACTTTTTTTTTCTTGAAAAGAGCAAAATTTTGCTTATAAACTGTTGAAAAGTGCAAGGCTTGGTTTATGAAAAGTGAAAGTAGCAAAATCCGGCCATGTAATATCAAAAAGAGCAAAATTCCATTTATGAAATGTTAAAATTTCGGTCTTAAACTGTTAAAAAGATGAAAATTTAATTTATGAAATGTTAAAAGTTGAAGAATCCGGTCTTAAACTGCCGAAAAGGGCAAGATTCTATATATGAAATGTTAAAATTAGCAAGATTCTGTTCATAAATTGTCAAAAATAGCAAAATTCGGTGTTAAACTGTTGAAAAGTGCAAAATTCTATGTGTGAAATCTCAAAAATGCTTAAGTCTGGCTATAAAATGTCTAAAATTTGTTCTTAAACCGCCGAAAAGTGCAATATTGTGTTCATAACAAGTTCAAAATAGCAAAATCCGGCTTTAAATTTTTGAAAAGTGCAAAATTCTGGGTATGAAATTGCAAAATCTGACTATGGAGTATTAAAATATTTTCAGAAAAAAACAAAATTTTGCTATAAACTGTTGAAAAGTGCAAGATTTGGTTTATGAAAAGTGTAAAGTAGCAAAATCCGGCCATGAAATATTAAAAAGAGCAAAATTCTGTTTATTGGTCAAAAATTCAATTTATGATGTGTTCAAAATAAAATATTCTAGTCTTAAACTACCGAAAAGTACAAGATTCTATTCATAAAATGTTAAACTTAACAAGAAAATAGCAAAATCCGGTCTTAAACTGCCGAAAATGCAAAATTTTGTTCAAAAATAACAAAGTCCGACTTTAAGCTGTTGAAAAGAACAAAATTCTGCATATGAAATTGCAAAATCTGGTTATGGAGTATCCAAATTGGCAAAATGAATCAAAATCTGACCATAGACTGTTAAAAAGTGCAAAATTCCATTCATAAAGTGTTAAAATTGGCAAAATCTGGCTATACACAATGTCGACAAGTGCATTATTCTATTTATGAAATGTCAAAATATTAAAGTCCGTTCATAAACTCTTGAAAAGTTGACAGAACTGTTCGCTTTTTACAAAATCGTCTCGTTAATATTTTGCCTCTTGATGATCAACACTTAGGTGGGCGGATAGGCACTCCAGTTCAAACTACTGGCTGGTAATCATAATTTAGAATGGGCCATCTACCCTCCCAAGTGTTGGTCTTTAAGAGATTAGATTTATTGTCCTCTCCTTTAACATAGAGACTTCTAATGCGTGCAATGAAGATAAACTTACATTTTTGAAACTCTTCATTCCGGTTCGAACTACTTGATGGTAATCATGATGTGAAATGATCTACTCTCCGGCTTAAGTGTTGGTCATTAAAAGATTAGATATCATCTTCTTTTTCTCTTACTAAGAGACTTCTAATACTTGCAAAGAGGAGAAGCTTTCAATCATTCTTTGATAACATATTTTTGGGTGGGCACTTCAGTTCAAAGTACTTATGATTATCATAATCTGGAGTGAGCTATTCACCTAACTAAATGTTGGTCATCAAAGGATTGGATTCATCATTCTTTTCTCTAGCATAGAAACTTCTAACGCTTTGCAACTTTTAATTTTTTAGTAGTATTTGTTTTTGATTATTGCACAGTTTAAAATAATTGAGGTTAGGGTATTTTAATAAAAAAACAACAACAACAACACCTGTGAAAAGAACAAACTGATGATGGCTTAACAGCCGAAACCAGTCTTAATATAAAAAAAGTAAAATCAGCACAATAAAATATATATATTTTTTTATTAAAATACCCTAACCTCAATTATTTTAATTTTTTATTACCAAACTCTTAGACGGGTGGCTGGGCACGCCAGTTCAAACTACTTGATGGTGATTATGATATGGATTGACCCACTCACTCGCCCATGTGTTGGTCTTCAAAAAAATTGAATATCACCTTCTTCTGTGGCCGACTAACTCGCCCAAGTGTTGTCTTCAAAAGATTTGATATTATCTCTTTCTTTTTAGACAAAGAGACTTCTAAGAGGAGAAACTTTTATTTTTTTTTTACAAATTTTTGGGGCGGTGGGTGAACACTTCCTTTGAAACTACTTGATGGTAATTATGATCTGGAGTGATCCATCCACCCACCCAAGTGTTAATATTTAGGAGATTGCATATTATCTTTTTTCTTCTGATTCTGACTAAGGGACTTCTAACACTTTCAATGAAGAGAAACTTGCAAATCTTGAATAACAAACATTGTGACAGGAGGTTAGGCACTCTAGTTAATTGCTGATAATTTTGATCTGTAGTGGCTCATTTACCCGTCTAAGTATTGATCATGAAAACATTGGATATCATCTTACTTGTACAACGAGACTTCTAACGCTTTTTTTTTTATAAGAAATTTTTGGCCGATTGAATGGGGACTTTAGTTCAAATTACTCGATGGTAAACATGATTTGGAGTCACACACTTAAACGCCCAAGTTGTTCAAAATATTGGATTAATCAGTAATTGGGTAGGTGGGTGGACACTCCAGTTTAAACTACTTGGTGGTAATCATGATTTAAAGCGACTCACCCACTTGCTCAAGTCTTGTTCATTAAAAGATTGGATACAATCTTTTCTTTCTCGGACAAAGAGATCTCTATTGCTAGCAACTTTTTGATAACAAACACTCGGGTGGTTGGGTGGAAACCACAGATAATAATTATAGGCTAGTAGTTTGAACTAGAGTGCATGTCTACTTGTCCGAGTTATTGTTATCAAAGATTTCTTCTCCTTCTTTGAGTAAGAGACTTCTATCTCTTGTAAAGAGGAGAAACTTTCATTTTTGTAATAACAAACTTTTGGGTTGGTGGGTAGGTACTCCATTTTAAACTACTCAATGGTAAATATAATCTGGGGTCAGCTACCCACCCTCTCATCAAGTGTCAGTCATCTAGAGATTGGATATCACTTCTTTCTTTTGTGATATAGTGACACTGTTTACAAATATGATAAATATATAATTCTTTAGTTTAGAGGTTGAATTGATCATTTAGACAACACCAATAGGTGGATTCATATATAGAATTGTCTTCTGAAGATGTTTTATATGAAGAAGAAAATTGGTTTATTTGAAGAAATTTTGAGTATTCAGTATTTTTATAAAATCAAAAAAAAAGTATTTTGGAGGTTAAATTGATCATTTAGACAATACCAATAAACGGATTCCTTTGTAGAATTATCTATAAAAGACATTTTGTATGAAGAAAAAAATGGGTTTATTTGAAGAAATTTTGATAAAATTGGATTTGATACTACGTATTTAGTCTATGAGAATAATACTGTTATTATTATTTTCCGCCGATAAATATACTATTTACTGGTAGTATAAACATAATATTTATGTTGCTACAGACTGAAAGTTCATATAATAAACGAACAATCCACCGAGAACCATTTTTAGTGAAATGTTATGATTTATTACGAAACGAGGTGTCGTTAAAGTGATAATTACGGAACAATAATGTTAATAGCCGTTCTAGGCAACGCCAAAACGTTGTTTTATTTTCTGTAATTATGCCCCTCTGTTTAGTCGGCGTTTAAAACAGCCTCCTCTTATATACAAATTTTTTGTAGCACAATCTTTTTTACTTAATTCGATGTAGTAATTTATATTACAAGTGCAGGATGTCGAGGCCTTGATGTACATTTGAATAATTACAACGTATTAACCGGGCAGGTGGCTTGAGCGTGTCGCTTTGTGTTCGGCTCGAAATTTTTTAAATTAAATCTTTAAATATTCTTATTTTTTTTTTATTGTTGCAGGTGAGTCTACGTTCCGAATTTTTCGTATCCGGTGAGTCTTGAAATTACTTTTTATTATAAGCAATTTGTGCTAACGGATTGTGAGTTATGGCTGACAAAAATTACCTGTAATTTTGACCTCGTTTGCTTATTATTATTATTATTTTTCCACATTAAATCGTTCTTTGTGTTTTAATAATGTGATAAAGTGACACGTCAGCCCACAACAAAGATTGCCTTGTAATATTATAAAGTCCTAAATATGGGAGCGTTATAAATTGCCTCGTGTAATATTTTTTGTAGGAGCGCGTGTATTAAGTCGTACTTTTTAATTTCCATGACCTTAAATGCCTTTTTGTTTCTGTCTTTTACGGCATTACTCGGTGTAATTGGCTTTTTGTGCCTTTCAACATCTTCAAAAGAATGAGAGAGCCATTTGTCATCAATATTTTAGTCGATTATGGCTTCATATTTTTATTCAACAACGAGCAGCTGTGTGGGTTGAATTTAATTTTACTAAAATTGATCAATCATTTAATAAACAAGACCCATTTATTTCAGTAACTAAATTACAATACATTAAAAAAAAAATTTTCTCAAATTGATGGAGTTTAATAAATTACATTACTATAACCTGTTCAATATTAAGATAGAGTTCAGAAAGACATATAGTGTACGAGTGATTAGCACGTGTAACATATCGGGTTTTAATTTTTGTTTTTTACTCTATATCTTTTAATTGAATAGAGTATAATTTAAGCGTGATTAGCACTTGTGACATATTTGTTTTTTCTGCTGCTTTCTATATTGAATTTGAATAAAATATAACGCAAGAGTGATAAGCATTTGCAAATGTTTTCTTCAGCTCTATTTTTGAATTGAATAAAGTATAATGCAAGAGTGGTTTGCTAATCACTTTTGCATGGCATTGAGGTTTAATGTTTCTTGTTTTGAGCTTTATCTTGAAATTGAATAGAGTATACTGCAAGAGTGTTTAGCATTTATAACATATTTTTTGTGTTCTATCTTATAATTGAATGTAGTATTAAATAAGTCATTAGCACGTCTTGAAGATTGTGCGTCAATGTTTGTTTTTCTTCACTATATCTTGGAGTTGAACAGAGTATTGTGCAATCTTTTAAATGTTTAAGACTTCCTATATTTTCATTCTAGAGATTTTGACTTTTTGGATGCCCATGTTACATGTTCTACTTGGTCTTTCTTGTTTTTTTTTCTGCAAATGGAGCACACATCAGCTATACCTTTTGAACACAATGGTAATTGTTTTGTTGAGAACACATTTGTTGGATTCAATATGGATAAAAGTTGATTTTGGATTTTTTTTTAGATTGCGGTTGAAGCTTGATGTGTTCTATGGAAATTGAATTATTAAGGGTTTTTATATACTCGGGTAGAAGTAGATTTGTTACTTCTTGTAGGGGGTTTGTTGAGAAGCTGCCATGGATTATCATTGGTGCGTTTACACTCATTTTTTTTTTTTTGGAGTTATATATTTGGTAATGGAGATCCGTTGAAGCCGCACGACTTTGGAAGTGAACCGAAGTTGTTAGTAAAGGGACATCTTTGTCTTGAGTAGTGCTATTTAATTTGCGATACTTCTCGCAGAATCTTGGCTTTCCGTATTTTTTCTTAACTAGCACTACCGATGCTCATCCAGGGACATACATTTTGGGTTTGGGGACACGGTTACTCTCCAGGGTACCATGAGGTCTTGGCGGAGGCCGTTGTAGATGTCCTCTTGGTTGCTTTTGGGACTAAACTATCTAAGGCTTATTGCGGGCAATAGATGCAGCTCAGTGGTGTGACTACTGCGAGGTTATGGCAGAGGTCGTCTATGCCACTTTCCAGGAAATGAGGCATTTTTTTCTTTTTTTGGTTGGTTTGTTTGGTGGAAGCATAGTTGATGTTGTGGCCTTGAATGTCAAGCATTCCGTGGTACCTGCAATTTTGGCTGGATTGTGGTGGACGTGTGGGTTGCACTCAACAAACATGAGCGCAATTCTTTTGTCAAAAGTGTAGTTGGTGCCTCTTGTAATCTAAGTTGGCACCTGGTCATTTAACTTCTGGTTTTCAACTATCAAAGTTGGGGCGCGTTTTAAATCTTTGAGTTTGTTTTCCGGATTTATGGTGAATTTGTGTCCCAAACTTGTGGTGCTTCGGGGCGCTTTCTTCCTAGGTTGCAACTTTTTTTTCTGCGCGTTGCTGCCAGTGGATTTGCACATGTTCATCTTCTTTTTTTGGAGTAATTTTTTTGTGGCTGATCACTTCTACAAGAACGATGGTTAGCGACTAGCCGGTTGTGGTTTTATTTGCCGCCGAACTGTTGCTTGTTTCCTGGATTTGTGTTTTTTGGGTGAATCGGTTTCTTTCTTAGTTTGCGACTTTTTTCTGTGTGTTGCTGCCACAGGGCTGGGGAGCTGTGGTACGTTTTTACCTGTTTTTTTCTTCTGGAGTTGCTTTTTTTGGTGATGGAGTGCCATTAAATTAAGACTTCGTGTAGCCGATGACAACGCGGTGGTCAGCTGGATGCAGGTAACTTTTTGTGGTATATTTACTGTATGATCCTTATTAGAGGTTTAGATGTCAAGTAAGCAAAGTTTAATTGGCGCGTAAGCGGTGGTTGATGGTTCTTTGGCTGGTGGTATGCCTGATAATATTTGTATAATGTGTGGTTTGTGCATGTTTGTGCTTTGTTCTTTCTGCGAACTGTTGTAGGGAGTGGACGATAATTTCAGAGAATTGCCTCCTGGAAATGGGGCAATGATTACTCTCCAGGGTACTACGAGGTCTTGGTGGAGGTTGTTGTAGATGTCTTCTCGATTATGCTTTCGGAACTAAACTATCTAAGGCCTATTGCGGCCGATAGATGCAGTTCTGTGGTGTGACTACAGCGAGGTGTAAAAAGAGAAGGTTGTCGAAGCTATTCCTCATGGAATGAGTCATCTTATGTGAGATGATTTGGCTCATCGCGGTCAGTAAATACATCTCAGCAGTGTTCTTTCTTCTTGGTTAGTATGTTTGTTTGGTGGAAACAAAGGAGATGTAATGGCGGTGGAACTAGCTGGGTAGCAAGTTGTGTTGCGGCGGAATTTTGTAACCTTTAAGACCACGCTTCTTGCGCAACACGTTTCTGCAGCACAAACATTTTATAGGAGCGAGGAACAAAGAGGTGCAATGCTTTTGGTGGAGTGTGACTTCTGTTTCTGGGGACTGTCCGTTTTCGGGATACTACGAGAACTCGGTGAAGGTTGTTCCTAGTTATGTTTCCTGGACTAAACTATCCAAGGCCCATTGCGGCTGATGATGCAGCTCAGTGGTGCACTACTGCGAGGTCATGGCGGAATTTGCCAAGGTGACTTTCTATGGGAAGGGATATCCTGGATCAGATGGTTTGGTCCATAGCTGCCAGTAGATGCGGCAGTGTTTTTTATTCTTGGTCAATGTTTGTTTGGAGGAATTAGAGTAGATGTTGTGGCTTTGAATGTTGAAGTGGAATTGTATACAAAGGGGCAAAGACGCCCCAAACATAGGCCATTTACACGCGTGTTTGGTCTTTCTTCGACCACAAGTAGGTCAATTCCTGCTTAGTAACTTGCATCGGTGGCAGGAGACAACACCTTGGATGTAATGTGGTTATACGTTCTTTGCTTTTGTCCACCAACGCTTTTTCGCATATTGTACAGGTAGAGGTGGTTGCTTCTACAAGACCGATGATAGCTTGGGCCGGTTTAGGTCTTACTTGTTGCTAGTCTGGGGTTTGTTTTCCGGATTTGTGGTTTGCTCGGTGAATCCATTTTGTGTTTCTTTTCTAGGTTGTGACTTTCTTTCTTTTGTGCTTTGATGGACAACACAACGGGGACTCTTGCTTACGGTGCTACGGTTGGAGCAAAAGTCCCTGTTGTGGGTGTGGTATTTTCACTCTACTGCTGTATGGTAAGATTGATGACAATGTTGGGGTTTGAAAGAAAACACCTAGACTACCTAGAGTGAAGCTTGTGAAGTTGTCTTAGTAGCCTATTTGTAGTTTTTTATCTGTTCTTGGCGTTATTTTAAGGTCTATGTGAGGTACATGTAATAGTGTTCAGTTGGAATGATGAATCGAAAAAGTTTATAGAAGAAGGCTATGGGATTTACGTAGCCATGTTCACGGAACTTTGATAAGTAGTTTTTCTTTTAATACTTTCTAGACCACTTCTGCTTGCTACTTCATAGGACCTCTGAGGGGGGGGGGGGGAGATTTGGTACACTATCTAGAATCGACCTCGTAATTCAGAAGTTTGTCCAAAAACTTCAGGTCAAGTTGCTCTTCTGTAGGCTTGGATTCTAAGTTAATCTGCTTTCGGTTTATTTATTTCTTAAATCTTGTTTGGTTTTATTGCAGAAATGGAACAACATCGTTGTTATTTTTGCACATTTGGAGTAATCAGGAAAAACTGCAAGAATTTTTTGTTACAATTTTTTTTGTATTGTCCGGAAGGATGTCTTAGGTACGGGAGCCGCTGTAAGTCTTTGCTGTGATCTAAAGGTATCCGGAGGTATTCCCGAGTTGATCAGCAGTAGTATCCGTTGACGATGGTGGTTCGGTGGGGGCGCCTTTTTACAGAGTATATTTTGGGTTTTGCCTAGGAATTTTATTGGTGGAGTTTGACTTCTGTTTTTGGGGACTGTCTGTCTTCAGGATACTACGAGATCTCCGTGAAGGTCGTCGTAGATGCTTCCGGGACTTAACTATCTAAGACCCATTGCGGCCGATGATGTAGCTCAGTGGAGTACTACTGTGGCGGATTTTAACAAGGTCACCTTCTATGGGATAAGATATCCTGGATCAGATGACTTGGCTCATAGTGGCCAGTAGATGCATCTAGGTAGTGTTTTTTATTTTTGGTCAATGTTTTGTTTGGTGAAAGCAGAGGAGATGATGCCCCAAACATAGGTAATTTCTTTTGCGGAACATTTGCGGCGCGTTTTTGGTTTTTTTTTTACCACGAGTAGGTTTCGCTCTGCGTAGTAACTTGCGACGGTGACAGTAGACAGCACCTTGGATGTAATGTGGTTATACGTTTTTTTGCTTTTGTCCACCAATGCTTTTCTGCATCTTGTACAGGTAGAGGTGATTGCTTCTACAAGACCTATGATAGCTTGGGCAGGTTTAGGTCTTACTTGTTGCTAGTCTGAGGCCTGTTTCCCGGATTTGTGGTTTGCTCGGTGAATCCGTTTTCAGAAATTGTTTTTCTTTTCTAGGTTGCGACTTTCTTTCTTTTGTGCTTTGATGATTTAGTGTGAGGACAACACAACGGGGACCCTTGCTTCGATCGTAGCATTGTAACCTTGCTTTGAGCTTAGTTTGGTATCCTAGCTCATTGCTTTGATCTTTATGTACATCTACATTTAAATCAGTTTTGATGTAAGTTTGTTCAGTTAACATGGACTTTTACCTATTCTTTAGACACAGAAGATGACAAAACAGTTTGCAACTGAACGACAGATTTAGTTAGAGCGATAAGCGAGGTTAGGATGCTACGGTTGGAGCAAGGGTCTCTGTTGTGTTCGCAGCTTTAATAGTTTCAATTTTGCCGGCGAAGTATATGAGGTGGTGCATATTATGGAATTTTATTACTACAGAATACCATTTCTTTGGTTCTGCTCTTCCAAGAGGTTCTCTAACTTTTTTCCTAGCGCCCGGCATTACTAACCTATCCGGAGAAGAAAGCGGCGCTTTTTCTTTTTCAGATAGGTTATTATCGGTTCTGAACGTTGTGGTATTTTTATTTTACAGCTGCATGGTAAGATTGTTGACAATGTTAGGGTGAAAACGTCTGAAGCAGAACTCGTGAAATTGCTTTCTACTTTATCATCAGTTCTTGGCATTTATTTGAGCTTCTAATACTGTTTAGCCGGAATGATAAATCAACAAAGT
This sequence comes from Tachinus rufipes, assembly GCA_963932245.1. Lineage (NCBI taxonomy): Eukaryota > Metazoa > Arthropoda > Insecta > Coleoptera > Staphylinidae > Tachinus > Tachinus rufipes. The sequence goes on along the minus strand of OZ010746.1, from coordinate 13,874,320 downwards.
TTTTGGAAGAAGGTTATGAGATTTTTGTAGTCATACCCACGGAGCTTGGATAAGTAGTTCTTTTTATTTGAGTGCTAACGGGATGATGACAGGCTTGTGCTTTAGCGTTCTTGTTGTTTGAATTAACTTGTGTTATTGGTCGTGAGTAGTAGTGGTCTAATGCTTCCATGAAAAATCCTGCCTGCTGCTTCATAAGACTTTTTTTTAGTTTACGCTGCTTTTTCTAGCGATAGGTGTAGAATGTTTTGTCTGCTTTTTCTAGGCTAATGTTGATTTGTATTGTTTTTAATAGCCAAGCAGGCAGTTGTAAACTTTTTTCTAGTGTCTTTCTCTTTTTTGACTAGGCATTTTCTCAGTCTGTGTTAGTAAGAAATTAATTTTTGGGGTTTAGAGACTTGGTACACTATTTAAACTGGTAACTCGAAAAGTTTGGCCAAAAATTAGAGGTAAAGTCACTATTTTTTGTGTTTTTTGAAGTCTTGTTTGATTTTCTTGCGGAAATGGAACACCATCGTTGTTACCGTTTCTCAACTATGTACAATATAATATTTTTGCAGGAAAAATACAAGATTTTTTTAAGTTTTGTTTAAAGGGATGCGTTAGGTACAGCTGGTAGCCACTGGAAGTGTGGTTTGGATTATTGTGTGCCTTTTCACGTAGTATATTTTGGGTTTTGCTTAGGAGCTGTGGCATGGGCCTAGGTGGTTTGCTTTGGAGCTGCTCTGGATTGTTAAATGCGTTTGCATTAGTTCTATTCTTTACATTCTTTGGTAGTTGGAGAGCCGTTGAAGTCCAGCAGATAGGGATACAGTGGTTGGCTGGATAGGGGTTGTAGGTTTGAAGGTTAGGGAGGAGAATCTTCAAAAGAATAGGTTTTAAAGACGGAGGTCATATACAAGTAGATCACGTTGGAAGATGTGCCTACCGAGTAAACTCTTTTCTTTACTTGGAAGTACCAACCTTAATCAAGTAATAACCTTTTGTTTACGAGAACTCATTAAAAGAGTAATTTAGGAGGAAGGGTAAGGAATCTATCTATAGACTGGGGTAAAAGGAGTGGGTTTTTTGGTTTCTAGATTGGGTGAGGATGAAGTGAAGATTTGTCACTATAGTGTGTAGTGGTGTTGGAAGTGTATGTATGTGTTGGTTGTGTGTGGTTCAAGCCTATTGCTGAACCTTTCTGACTTTCAACTTATCCGTAATCGTCTAAGTTTGGAGGAACTACTCCAAATTACCATCTTTTGGCGTCTTTTTTGTGGCAGTTACCTTTTAGAAGCACATATTGCAATGAGTGGTGTAGTGATGTCTGGAAGCCGCGATGAGTTCTGGAAGTCATACATTCTTTTGATCTTCTGTCCTCGGTGGAGACCTCCTATAATGAGCTTATTAATTGACCACTAAACTTTTTCAAAAACTTACCTCTGAATCATCAAATGTATGAGTGTATGAGTTTTCGATTCTACCACTTTTTAACTACAATTTATGATAGTCAAATATTAAAAAAAAAAACAGTAGCGGCACCAGAATTTTTTCCAATAAAAAAAAGTAGATTGGCATTAATTTCTTATTATTTTTGACGAACTAATAACTAAAATTTATATTTTCTGCTGGCGCACTCTGTACAAAGCAACTTACATTTCTTACAATTAAAATTCACTTGCGTATGTCTTCTTCGCGCCCTATTTAAAATCCCCTATGTTGTGCACCCCTGGTTTAGTTAAGCAAGCAAAATGCTATTGTTAGCACAATAAAATTATAACTAAAACAATCTGGTGACTCATGTAACGAGGTTTCATAATCATATCGTCCGATCTATTTATAGCAAAACATAATTAAATTGCATTATATAACCCTCGCATTATTAGATGACATTATAGGAAGGAAAATTGCATCATAAATAGTACATTATGTTTCGATACCTTCCATCTTGACACAATTTAAAACTTTTGCTGTTCAGATTAATCGATCTTGTGCGGAATGAATCCGCTCACGGTATATAAAGTGGGTCAGGGGTCAACCAACCAGTCCTAAAAAGCGCCTCGCCTAACATCAGCGCATGGCATGAGGTGTACGAAAGTTGCGCCTTGTGATTTGATTATGCACAATTTAAAAAGCTTTTTTCTACCTTATTATTTAAAATTTACGATTTCACACAATGGGTCAGAAATTTTAAAGGCCAAACATGTATGTGCATGTAATTAAGCGTTGTAATGATTCTTGGCTTTTATTGGTCGGTGTTGCGAAATGACAGTATTTACGGCGTTCAGTAAGTCGGTCTTTAAAGTACTAAAACGGACAATTTCGTAGCCGGCAGTCACGCTAACTACCAGTAATGACACGATTCGTAACCGCAACCGCTCTGCGTCATTACGTCTCAAGTATGGGTACACAGATCGCACGTTCATAGCTTCTATTTGCTGCTCAAAACAATCACGATCGTTATGCACATATTTTCTATGCAATTAACGGACACATTTGCTTTACATGTTTCTTCTTTTGGCGAATTAACACTTGTTTATTGCGTAACTCGAATCAATCAGATGTTTTCAGCATTTTATTACTTACTATTGATTAAACAAAAAGAGAATAAAAAGAATAACAAAATTATATTTTTTTGAATGATACATCTTAAGAAAGTATCTATCTATTATATATAAAATATTAAATTTGTATATATAGATTGATTTGCTTATCGGTTGCAGTTGTTTTACGTGCGTCTTTTTCTTTCAAATTTGGACCCTTTCCAAACAGTAGAAGCTTGGTTTAGAGTTTGTGGTGAAGTGAGGGATATTATGTAGATGAGTCTTAAGCTTCTAGTTTTATTATTCCATGGTTTCTCTAACTTGATTTACTTAAGCTTGTACATTGATTCTAAGTTGTTGTTCAAGTCAACTCTTGAGTTTTACTTGAACTTGCAACTTTTTTAATCATATTGTACATCTTAGAAGCATTTCAGCTTACAACATGTACTCGTGGCTCAAGCTTGTTGCAACTTTTTTCTTAAGTTTACTTTGTCGCATTTGAATTTTATATTTGGCGAGGAAATGACTTTACCGTCTCTAACGCTTTCTAAACAGTACAAACTTGGTTGGGAGATCTGGTGAAGTGCAGTATCTTGAGCAGCTGTGTCTTGAATCTTTATTTATATCGTTTTATGGTATTTTTAGTTTTGGGTTTGTTGAGTAAGCGCAGTTGTGCATTAAGGATAAGCCATTTATCTCTTGAGTCAGCTACTGTGTTCCTGTGAGACACCAGGTTTGTTCTCACAAACGGTAGTGGTTGCTTGTTTAGTTTCAGCTCTTGACCTTCCTAATTTTTGGCAAGGCAGGTTATGTCCAACGCTTAGAGTTGCAGTGTCAGGGTGCAATTTATTAAAGGCTGTTGTCTTCAAGTATTTAACGAGTAACACATTTTGACTTCTTATGGCTTTACCTTTGAAGGTTGGAATTGCTTGGTTTTGAGCAACTGTGTTTTGAGTCTCCAGTTCTGTTGTTCTATGGTATTTTTGATTCACTTAAGATTTACAGGATAACGCCGCCAATGGTCCCAAGCCGGGATGAGAAAGGAGGAGGGGGAGGAGTATCAACCTCGTAAAAAACCAGGGTTCAGTTGGCTCTGACTGATAGTACCCTGTAGGACCCCTTGCCTAGGGTTACAGATGAAAAACGGTCAACGGTCTCGAGAGCAGATGAAGATCTTAGATCTCAATGGTCAAGAGAGCGGAAGAGCCAGATCGGGATAGGCAGAATCCGATAGCCCAGTAAGGCAATCTGTCTAATGGAAGAAAACCATAAATAAAAATTAACTGGTCCTTCTTATGGGAGATTAGGGCGAACGGTTTGCAGCCTATCACCCGGAAAAAAGGCAACCGCAAAAAGAAACAGACAACAGCTTCGGAAATGGACTACAACCAACATAGACGAATCAAGCAAAGGAAACGGATTATGAGTATGGGAACGTGGAATGTACAAGGTATACGTACGAAACAAGCCGAAGTAATAAATGAGATCAAGAAAATGGACATAGATATTGTAGCTCTTACAGAAACAAAGAAAAAAGGATTTGGAACTGAAGAAATAGAAGAGTATATTTACCTTTTTAGTGGTGTAGCGAAAGAAGAGAGAGCCAAGAGTGGGGTACCACTGTTAATTAAGAAGAAATATAAAAATCTTCTGACCAACTTTGAAGCAATCAATGAAAGGATCATCAAGGTGAATATCAATATAATAGGAAGACGACTAACCACCTTTGAAATTTATGCACCTAATGAAGACGAAACAGTTCTACTAAAGGATTTATTCTTCGAAGAACTTCTACTGGCGTTAGAAAGCATAGGGGATAATAGAGAGATAATACCGATGGGAGACTTTAATGCCCATACAGGGAGTAGAAGAGGCGATAAAGTTATTGGACAATTTGGAGAATTAAATATCAATAAGAATGGAGATAGATTGGCGGATTTCTGTACTCAAAATACATTAAAAATTGAAAATAGATTCTTTAAACACAAAGATGTACATAAATACACGTGGATTCAGCACACCAGACAGCTAAAATCGATTATATAATTTCCAGTCAAGACAAGTCAACCAGGGTAATCGATGTAAGAGCATACATAGGACCGGAATGTGGGTCAGACCTTTATCTGGTAAAGGGACTATTCTACTTTCCATATAAATCTTCTAACATACAAACATTAAAAATGGGAAGAGAACCTAAGGAAGAACTAACAAAACTAGACAAAAAAAAGTATAATATTGCAAACTTTAAAGAAGAAAGCATTAGGTACTTATACCAACAGAGGTTAGATCAAAAGCTAACAGATAACGCATTTAATGATGTCGAGGAAATGTATGAAGCTTTAGGTACGCAGGAAAGTTTGTTGGAATGATGAGATCGAAAAGGAAATTAAAAGCAAAAAGCAGGCATATCTCAAATGGCTCAATACTAAAGCAGAAGCAGACAGACAAGCGTTTACTAGGAAATACTGTTAGAAAGCTAGTAAAAGAAGAAACTATAAAGACATAGGACAACAAATACCGAGAGATAGAAATGTGCATAGGTGGGAGGAGATGTACAGAAGCATGGAAATTTGTCAACAATATACGAGTAGACAAGAAGCAAATACCTCTGGAACAAATATCGGCAAAAAAGTGGGAAGAATATTACGGTAGGCTGCTATCTGAAGATCAACAAACAAATAAATATTACGGTGGATGGAGAGCCCATTGAAATTGTAATAGATATGGTACAGAAAGCATGGGATGTATCTGCGGAGATGTTAAAAAACGGGACAATAAAGCTTAATGAAATGATTACTAAATTACTAAATAAATGTATCAACGAAAATAAAGTCCCTGAAGAATGCAAAATGGGGTTCATGTCATCTATACTTAAGAAAGGCGACCCTCGCAAGTGCGAAAATTAGAGAGGAATAACGGTTACATCAACATTTAGTCGCTTGTATGGAAGAGTACTACGCGATCTTGTTGAAACAGAATATGACCTAATAGAAGCAGAGGAACAAAATGGTTTTAGGGTAGATCGATCATGCATGGACAACTTATTTTGCTTAAAACAACTAATGGAAAATAAAATTAGCACAGGAAGAGAGTTGCATCTACTTTTCATAGACCTGGCAAAAGCGTATGACAACGTGCTCATACAGAGACTATGGAAAGCTCTAGAAAACACGAGAGTAATAAAAGCCATTAAAGAACTTTACCGTGATACCAAAATTAATCTCGAATGGAATCAGTACATCTAAAGGCCTTAAACAAGGATGCTGCCTATCTCCGACTTTAATTAAAATCTACATCGAACATTCCTTGAGAACATGGAAACGGAAATGCAAAGGCATGGGAATCAATATAGGAGATAACAACATATACACTCCAGTTTGAAGATGACCAGGTGCTCATGACTCAAGACAAGGACGACCTTCAATACATGACCAGGAAAATTAAAGAAGAATATGAAAAAGCAGGTCTTTTGATGAATCTCGACAAAACTAAATACCTATGTATTGGGGGAGAATCCGACGACTTGGATCTTGAAAATGGAGAAATAATATCAGCGTGCAATAGTTACCAGTACTTGGGGGTAAAAATACAAAAAGTTGGAAAGAACGAAAATAGAAATCAGGCAAAGAATCGGACAAGGTAGAAGAGGTATCAATCAAGAGACTAAAAATATGGTGGAGTAAAGAAATTACATATACAACACAGTTATAAAAAGTATCGTACTCTACGGAGCAGAAGGATGGAGGTGGACAGAAGCTGACAAAAGAAGACTAGAGGCTCTGGAAATGGATGCTTTTAGAAGATCATGTAGAATATCGAGGTTGGATAGGGTACGCAATACAAAGATAAAAGAACTAATCGGCTTGAAAGAAAACATCGTACAGGAAGCAGGAAAACGGCAATTTATCTGGAACGGACACGTGAAAAGGATGGCAGATCATCGAGATTGGGTCCTTCACGAAAGACGGAAACGAGGCAGGTCCAGGAAATCCTGGAATGACGGCATCTAGAAATCGATGAGCGAAAGGAATCTGCAAGACGATCAATGGCAGGATAGGTTAGGATGGAGGAAGAGTCTGGAGATCGGACAGCGTCGACAGACGTTTTAAAACCGATCATAATAAAAAAAAGATTTTAGGATAAGACTGGGCATGCTCAGGGCGAGGTATATTCTTTGGTGGACAATGGTTTTCCAAAGTATTTAGAGTAGATCAGGTATTGTCTCTAAGGTATTGAAGTCATCAGGACTTTTGACGTCTGAACATTATAACATATATTTTTTAACATTTATAACTTCCGTGATATTTAAAGAAATTAGCTGCATAAATACATTTTTAGCATTTTGACAGCTTAGCTTAACAATTAAAAATTATTTAAACTTTTTTCCAACTTTTGAACAAAACTGTAATACAAGTTTAGAGACCAATAACTAGTAACATAAAATCTAAATCTAAAAGGAGTCAAGGTTTAGAAGCCACCACAAGTACAAAACCTACAGGTTTTCAGTCTAAAATCATAATGGCTGAGACAAAAAATGCATGTTCTTCCAAACAAATTTGTTTCAGAATAAAATAATAAATTTCAGAATTGATTTCGAAAAAAAAGCCAAAGTCAAGGGTTACAGAAAGTAAAAAGTTAACAACAGACTGGGACTATGCCGCCGCAAGTAGCAGAAAACAGAAAAGGATTTAAACCAATGATCGGAAAAACTGCTGTGTAAGCAAAGCGTGAATCCAACCGTGCTATACATATTGCGCTGTTAGGATTCATTCACAAATGGCAAGTTGTGTACCAATAATCCTCAAATCAGATAAAAAAGAAATTAATGCTGACCAAAGATCTGGTGAAATAGTATACGGTTCTGCAAAAAAAATCACTTAGTAATAACATAAAAATCATAACTATTACCTAGACAAATATTTTAATAATTTCTAACTAATCGGTTATTTTAGTAATTGATACTTTAACAGTTATTTTAAAACTGTGACTTTCATGTTTACCAAGAAATATTACAAAATCTGTTACCTAAACTCTTACTTTAATTATTATCATTCACTATTACTAAATCAGTTACTTTAACTGCTATATTAAATGTTACCAGTAACTATTACCTTCAGTTCAAAGCCAAAGTGAACTAAGTCCACACGAATTGAACTAAACGATGGCGATCAAAGCGACACCAGCAGCAACGTCGATTACCACGTTCGCCGCGATTAAGAAGTCCTTTTGAGACCCCAAAAATAGAAGAAAAAGCCCACCCATCCACACACCTTTAAGATGGAGTGTAACGCCATCAAGAATCTTGAAGAGCGCGACGTACTCCTTTATCGCCTGCAGGGAAGTGATCAAAAAGTACGTCGCCAAAAACTACAAGACCGACGCCTTCAAGATGAACCTGAACTCGCCGTCACCAGCTCCATCCTCGTTAAGAGGAAAAACTAGCAAACATACGGCTCGTTTAAGTTAGCCGCCGCTTGCACGGGCAAACAGACATCAAGAACCGAGCCCGTCAAAGCGGCCAGTGTCCAAAAACGGCCGGCAGAAAGTTTCCAGAACCACCAAGAACCCAAGACACAAAAACCGGCCCAAAACAGAAGTAGGCGGCAAAAAGATTTTATTAACTCTTACTTATAAGGTTATTTCAATAACTGTTACTTTAACGGTTACTCATATTAACTTTAATTTAATTGTTACTAACATATATTACATTAACTGTTCACTTTAATTATTACCAATAGCTATTAGCTAACCTGCTAGCATGCTAAGCTAATGCTCTATATCACTACAACACACAAAGAACACTTACTGGTTCCGTTAATCAACCGACATACCTCCACAACGACGGGCCTAAGATATCGTTGACCTTTTCCACACTTACAATCACGTTCAGCGTTGTTTGTCTTACGGTAACTGTTATCTAAGCTGTTACTTAAATGGTTAACTGATACTTTAACGGTCTCTCTTATAACTTTACTTTAATTCTTACCGACATTAACTGTTACTTTAATTATGACCAATAACTACTACCCAATCGGTTACTTTAACTGCTACTTAAACGATTACATCAAGTGTTCGCCTCCAACCTCAAGATCGACGACAAAAAGATCTCGCCCTTCAACAAGATGTACCTGAAGTCGGCCGTCACCAGCAGCACTCTGGCCCAAAGCAAGAATCATACAACTCCACCAAAAAAAAAAAAAGCTTTCAAAGCCAAAAGCTGCAATCAAAAAAACCGTTGTAGGCCTCAAATCCCAAGAAATCCACCGCAAAAAAGTCTTTCCCGGCCAAAGCCAAATAAGCTAAATCTGCAACGCCCAAGAAGTCTCCGACTAAGCCAAAAGCGGCCAAGTCAACGTCGAAGGGAAAGAAAGGCGAACCCACCAAGAAGCCCTAAAATCAAAACGCGCAAAGCCCCAGAAAGATGTAAGCGGCAGATTACTGCATTACGTTACTTGGAAACACATTACACTAACTGTTACTTTAACTATTACCAATAACTATTACCTAATCGCTTACTTTAAACGCTACTTAAATGGTTACATTAACTGTTACCAATAATTGACTGTTACATAAACAGTTATTTTAATAAATAATTGTTATCTAAACTACTATCTGAATATAATTTGTTACCATTAACTATTACCTAAATAGTTACTTTAATTGTTACCAATAACAGTTGTATAAACAGTTACTTAAACTGATAAATTCTTTAACTTTTACTAATAACTCTATATGTACTGCTACTTTAGTAACAGAAGAACTAATTTAATTGTCATTAAGTACAGATAAGTACATATATTTGCAGAAAAAACTTGACAGCGGCTGTGGCATCAACCAACGTCCCAATCGTTAAACGTTTCATAAGAAGCCAATCTTTTCCAAGAAGCTTCGGCAAATAATAAATAAACCAGAATTTCGATAAAAGAGAACCCACAATACCAAGCAAGAAACTGTTACTAAAACGTTTAGGTTATTTGTTACTAATAACTGATAGCAGAAACTGTTACCATTAATAAATGCATTAATTGATACCTAAACAATTAGACAAAAAAGAGCACCGCAGAGAAATAGTCTGCTTAGCTAAAACCAAGAAAGCTAGATCCGCGGCGTCGCCCAAGACTAAGCCGAAAGCAAAGAAGATCAGGCTCACCAACAAGCTTTTCTTCAAGTATCTAAAATACTGTGGCTTGAAGTCATTAAGAAAGTTTTTGTGTTAAAAATAGTAAGCAAAAATTAGATCTTTATTAACTTAACTATAATTTGTCTAAACTTGTACTAAATCATTTGATATATATTAACTTCACGCATGTATTTGAAAACTTACAAATTGATAAATTACTTGTAACCCTTCCACGGAACAAATGATTCTAATTTTAGAACCTTATCGTGTTTTCTTTCATTCTGCACGAATCAACTAAGACACCTCATTGTCTCGCACCCTTTACTCATTTAATCCGTTTTATTAATCGCACTTTGATAAGGACTAAATGGAAATTCCTTATAATTCCCCCCACAGTGCTCCCATACTAATTGCTTTTTTGTGCCCCCCGCAAATAATGTGACTAGTTGTAAGTCGTCGATTTATCTTCCCGACGGTGGTGGCAATTAACCCGATTGTGATAATCAGTATTCCGAAATGAACCCCCGGTGGTTCGCTAATGAATTAATTTTGTGCTCGAACCGGAAACAAAACAACGCTTCCCGGACCAGCCAGCAGTTGCTGGCGATCGTGTGGAAGGAGAGAACGCGTTTGTTAATTTTAATCCGGCTTAATTGTCTTTTAATCCCGCCACCGACAATCCCATTAATTATTAACTTGATTTACTGCCGTGTCCTGTATATTCGGATCAATCAAATGTCAATACAGGACGATATATTAATAATTGATATGGACATTGCCCATTGTCACTAATTTGGATTAATCGAACGGCCACGTTTGTCTAATTACATATTACATTGGATAACATGGTCGTAATTAATTCGCGAGGAAATCTATCATTCGGGTTGATTGCGCTCGGATTATTAGAAAGTTAATTAACTGAAAGTTTTGGAGAAAAAGAAATAACAATTGCATGATTGGATCGGTTACGGGGTATTACGGATTTGTTACACGTTTCCCTTTTTGATGCTATTATAAATGATAAACTGTACTTTCCAATTAAAGAAACTTTCTTTCGATGCACTTTTGAAGGGGCTTTAGTAAATTACGTTTGCAATGTTTATAGAGTAATCTTGTTTTGCAACGCGTATCAAAGGATTATCTGGATTACCAACTCTATAAGTTTCTAATTTGATAAATCCTAGTTTATATTTGAAAAAGAGTTTTTTTGTGCACAATTACTACAAAGGTCCAAAATTTTTTATTCTTTTGAAACAATTTTGATTAAATTTTGTTATACGAAGGTTCTATTATTTCTTCAGATTTCGATTAATTAATTTTGGACAATTTATATCAAAATAATGTTCCGGTACGCCTAAATTGATGCAGTCAATGAAATCGAAATGAAGTTGTCGCGCTCACTTTAACCATGATTAATCGACACGTCGGCCTCATTTGAATTTATTTACACCATCGACGAATCAATCGGTAGAATGTACGCAATTAATTAAATAAATCACCATCCCGATGGAAATTAACATCATTATTGTTATTAACGCGTTTGCATGCGCGGTGAAAAAAATAAATATTGAAGAAGTTTGCGCTGCGGGCTTCCATAAATAATCGCGAAAACAACAGCAATCTAGCCGTGTATGTTGTGTGCGAGTTTAATGGCATTAAAAAGACGGGGCACGGTTAATTATGGTAATTGACAGAGAAATGTAGTTTCAAGGCCCGATATTAAAAGTCAATACACCGATGAGGGGGCGACGGTTATAGGGGGGATAGAGAGCTCTGAGCGGAACGTGTGGCGGTACAAAGAAATGTCACGGACGGACGGACGGAGAGTCCCGACTCGTAAATCAATTAGAGGTGATTTGTGCGACGCGACAGAAAAATAAAAATCAGATGAGAGCCCGTCGTCATTGTCCTGTCATATTAATGACGGCCCACATTTAATTGCACGTGCACCGCCCTTCTATAGGAAATTAGTCATTATACCATTTGCTACTAGTATTGATTACATCAGACTAATAATCAGCCAAGCAAATTGTACATGATTTAAATTCTAAACTTATAGTTAACGGCCATTAGTATTCATCTAAGCAAACTTGTCACTTTGGCGGCTTTAATCTCTGAATATGCAGTATTTGTTATTTTTAGCAAAAGCTTATGATAAAAAAGATTAAAACTAGATTCTTGGTTCATAAACAAAAATTGTGAAAAGTGTCCCAGATTTAGAAATAACAAATGTTTGGATTATTGCCGACTATCGATGTAAAATCTTTATTTTGGTTAACGAAGGTATGTTGGGATCATTTGGCAAACCAACTTGTTGCTGCTTTTGACTTTACTACAATGCTCTGGCCAATAGTTGGTAGAGATTTGTATAGTCTCACAGAAATTGTAGATCTGAACACGTTACTTCTCCCTATTCGTAGTAACCAGCAAGAAGTTTTGGACATTAGAAACAGTATTTTTTTTTTTTTTGACTTGTACTACTTCTTATTCGTCCAGTGTGAGCTTTTAGGAGAAACCCAGTCTTGCAACTATGTTTCTTTATGATCTTGAACAAGATATGGAGCGATTCTAAAAAACCCTAAATCTAACTCTCTTGGATGTAGGCCTCTTGTAACGTTTTCCATGTTACTCTGGATTGGGCTGTTTGGATCCAGTTCTTTCCTGCTATTTTTTGTATATCATCTCGCCATTTTGTTGCCGGCCGGCTCACGCTCGTTGTCCTAGGGCGCCATTCTATGATTTTTTTGGTCCATTTGGTTCTATCTTGTTTTGCCAGGTGGTCCGCCCATCTCCACTTCAATTCTGCTATTCTCTTGATGACGTCTTTGACTTTTGTTCTGCTTCTGATTTCTTTGTTTTTGACGCGGTCTTTGAGGCTGATACCTAGCATCGCTCTTTCCATGGATCTTTGCGTTACGATGAGTCGGTTTGCGCTTTCTACCGTCAGGGTTGCGGTTTCCATTCCGTAGGTTGTGACAGGTAGTATGCAACTGTTGTATACCTTTATTTTAAGGTTGATTGGAATGGTTCTAGACTTTAGAATGTAATCTACTTTGCTGAATGCAGCTCAGCTCATCTTTATCCTTCTAGTTATTTCCGCTGTTTGATTTGGTTTGTCCAGTTTGATATTGTGGCCTAGATATGTGTATTCTTCTACAGCCTCTACTGGTTCTCCATTAATGGTTATTCTAGCATCCTCATTTGTTAGGTTCATTTTTAGTCCGATTTGTTCTGATTCTGCTTTAAATTTTTCTAGCATAGATTTTAATTCGTCATTATCATTGCTGATCAGCATGATATCGTCTGCGAAGCGTGGGTTGTTTAGTCGAGTTCCGTTTATATTTATTCCTTTGGTTTCCCATCCTAGGTTTTTAAATATGTCTTCTAGGGCCGCTGTGAAGAGTTTTGGTGATATGACATCCCTGTCTTACTTCTTTCCGGATCTTTATCTTATCTGTTACCATGTCTTTGTCTATGGTTATGTGCATTGTAGCTTTGTCGTATATGTGTTCCATGATCCTTGTGTATCGTGAATCGATTCTTGCATCATTCATTGCTTTTATTATCGCCCATGTCTTCACCGAGTCAAAAGCATTCTCATAGACCACAAACGCCAATTTTATAGGGACATTGTACTCTGTGCACTTTTCTATCAGACTACGTATCGTCTGATCGTTTGTGCCGAATTTTTTTTGGAACCCTGCCTGCTCAACCATACGAGTATTGGTTGAGCTTAGTTGTCAGGCGGTTTGTTATTATCTTGGATAGCAGTTTGTACATGTGGTTTAGAAGGCTAATTGGTCGGTAGTTGCCGATGTTGTTGGTGTCGCCTTTCTTGAAGATCAGAATTACTTCCGCGTTCAGCCAGGCTTTAGGAACTTTTCCCTTGCTTAAGCATTTGTTTAGTAGGGTGCAGATGGCTTGTTCTAATGCTGCCCTTCCCATTTTTAGAATTTCTGCAGTAACTCGGCCTTCTCCTGGGGCTTTCCTGTTTTTCATTTGTTTTAGCGTGGCCCGTAATTCTGTTCTCGTAATTTCTGGTATTTCTTCCGAGCCTACGTTACGGATTGTATATCTACCCTCATTTGGTTTTGCTATGTGTGAGGTGTAAAGGTCTTAGTAAAAATTTTGGATGACGTTTATAGTTTCTTGTTTATGTACAATTTCTTCTTTCCTTTTTATCTGTTTCTTCTTAGTATTTTCATGTTTGCGTTGTTTTCAATAACCTTCTGTATAAGTTGGGTGTTATATGTTCTTATGTCTCTTCGCGCTTCCTTGCTTATTATTTTACTTAGGACCTTGTATTGGCAACTTTCTCTGCCTGTGTTTCTTCTTTGTTTTAGTAATTTCAGGGTGTTGGAGCAGAGCTTTCCTGTTTTGGGATCTTTCCTGCAATTGATTTTTTTTATTGCGGTTCTTATGCTGTTTGTTATGTTTTTTGATAGATGGTTTATGTCCATTTGTTCTAGGTCTCTTACTTTTGGTAGGGTTTTCTTCACGCAGTCTTGATATTCGATCTCATTTTCCTTTAGGGTTCCTGTTCTTGTTTCTTTCCAACTTGGTGTTGATGGTATTAGTTGCTTGAACTAGTCTGTGATCGCTGCCTGTGCTGAATCGGTTTACATCGCTGCATATTTCTCGCCTATTTGAAATTATGTAGTCGATCTCACTTTTAGTGTTGCCATCTGGGCTTCTCCAAGTCCATTTTCTTTGGCGGGCTTTCTTAAAGAAGGTGTTATGGTAGTACATACCTTGTTTTTGCAGGTAATCTACGAGCATTTCCCCTCTTGCGTTTCTGCTTCCTAGTCCGAAAGTCGTTATATTTTGTCGATTGTTTCTCAGTTTTCCACCAACTTTGGCGTTGAAGTCTTCTATTACTATTTGGAATTAGGCCTTTCCTAGTTCTTGAGCTTTTGTTATGTCTTCATACAAGTTTTCAATGGCCAGGTCTTCTGAGGCCCTTGTTGGGGCGTATATTTGCGTTATTTGTACGGAGTATCTCTTGTTTAGTTGTATGACGATGTATATTACTCTGTTCGAAATAGCTTCCATTTTTGTTACTTGATGTTTTAGTTTTTTGTTTGAAGAATTGCCACCCTTCCGTTGTGGTGGTTTGTATCGGTATTTTTCTGGTATAGGAGGTGGCCTGATTTGATGGTGGTTGCCTGTTTTCCAGCTAGTTTTGTCTCGCATAGACCAAGAATATCTCATTTTATGTTGCTTAGCTCGTTCTCCAGGATTTCAAGCCATCTGGCTTCATGGTTCTTATATTATATGTTGCTACTACGATTTTTTTATGTTTTGTGGCAGGTTTCACTCCCTTGTTGGTTAAGTTTTGCCCCCCCCCCCCCCCCCCCCTAGAATCCATGGGGCTAACCGATCTGGCGGTGCGAGATTTTGAGTGTACTTTACTCGCCTGGGGTATTTTCTTTTTAAATATTAACATTTCTTGCATTTGAAGGCTTTGGTATTTTTTAAAGGCCACGCTTGCCGAACGTGTTGGCCAGTTTGGGTGGAAATTAATTTCCTTTGGAACGGATATTCCGCCGTGTCTTGGTTGCCAGAGCCTTGTTTGTTCTCTAGTAGGGTGCACGTGTAGGTGAGGATGACTTTTGAGTTGATAAGCTGTTGGTTCAACCCCTTACACCCCCTGACGGCGTTACGTCTCTCCATTTGTAGTAATTAACAAGAAATTTTGAACATTAGAAACAGCATTTTTCTTCTAAAGCTATTAGGTTGACCTGTACTACTCTATATTCATCCAGTGTTAGCTGGAGAAACTACGTCTTGTAACTATGTTTTTCTATGATCATGAGCTAGATATGGACCTAAAGCGTTTCTAAAAACCCGAGATCTAACTCTATATACAAATTTGTTCATCTTCTAGACTGAAACTAAGTAGCTCAACACCTGGCTGCTTTATTTCTATACTATTTTGAATTGATAAAACGCTTAAACGATCTTATTGGACTTGCTTAAAAAGCCAATTTTTATATTTTACAAATGGTTGCTGAAAGTTTCCTCAATGATGAAGACTAGGACCTATGTTTGTATTACAACAAAGTTGTGCAACTTTGAAGATTTGATTGATAACGTGAAAAATAAATTGCAGAGTTACCTACAGAAAACAAAAAAACAAAACAGTTATCCTTCCGCTTGCAATGTATTTATATCCAAAAAGTAAATTTTGTTCAGAAGAAAAGGAAAAAGATTTCCAAAAATTTCTTGAGATGTACAAAACAAAACAAATTTAAAAATAACCACCTAAGGAAGTATCTTGTACTATCCAATGAACTCTAACTAATAAGACTTTTTTGACTGTCAAGATCTTTTTAGGTCAAGGTTCAAATAGTATGACTACCTTGCATCTCTAGATGCAAACTTTTTAATCAAAGAAGACTTTACTGAAAGCAAAAACGCGCAAAACAAAACGTTTCTTTTGCCAAAATGCAGAATAAGAGAAGATGTTTAAGAACCCAGAATACTGAGCAAAGCGATTGCTACAACTACGGGAGTAACTAACCAGAAACCGGTGATACCAAGATATCGTTCTATCTACCTGTGAATTTTTGGGTAACCATAGTCTACCAGCTTCTGTCTCAACCGCATTCTGAAATAATTGACAGTGTACGTTGGGTGAATCAAGCTAGATATACTATGTAACGGCAGAACTGAAGACTATAGTTAACCAGCAAAGGGTCTACCTAGCCTACAGCATGCCTTATCGAATTAAGCTAGAGAATGATCAATGCTTGAGATACTGTATTTAACCTCTATCCATTATTTGGAAAGCATTTAGGTACTAACCGGGCTTAAGGAAGTGCTAGTTTGTAAGGATGAAGCTATAAGAAGTCACTTATTTTCTCATCAAATATTCGAGGTGGAGTCAAGAAGCAAACATGAAATTTGTCTAAGACGTAAAATCTCATACCGCGCTACCTTTAAGCTTCAATGCTTCTATAGCAGAACTTGAGCTGTCGGATAAGATTAGTTTCAAGGTCAAAAATCCAAGTTCAAAAGCTCAAAAAATCAACTTGGCTTGCCCTAACGGAGTGCTACTTTTAAATAACGAAGCCATAAGAAGTAATTTATTTTCTCAAAATGTGTTTCTCGTTAAATGTTTGTGGACAGCAGTCTTTGAGGGTGGAGCCAAAAGAGGCAAACATGAAATTTGTCAAAGACGTAAAACTTCAAAAGATCAGTTGTACGACCATCTATAGCAAACGTGGATTGTGCCGCGCTACCTTTAACCTTCAATGCTCCATTGCAGAACTTGAGCTGTCAGATATGATCAGTTTCAAGGTCACAAATCCAAGTTCAACTTGACAAAAAAGACCCGGCATTGGTAATCGAAGTAACATTGCCCTCTTAGTACTTTAACCCAAGGACGTAACTACCTTTGTTATTAGTTTCAATGAAGTTGACAATAGATAAACTAAAAAGTTTTTTGGATCAAAATTCTATAAGAATTTATATAGGGGCCTAAAATTACTTTTTTGATATCTTTGATTTTTGTGATATCTTAGATTGCTCAACAAGTGGTTTATGAAGACTTCTCTCACGAAAATCCAAAATGGCGGAAAGTAGTTTTAAACACCTATGTAGATTCTTATGGGATTTTGGCTTAGAACTCTCTTAGAGCTTATTGGCAAAAGTCAAAAATTCAAGTTTAATTATAGCCAGCTCTTGAGCTATGCTGCAGCTCTGTACTCCAATCCGAAGTTTTAGATAACTAAACTACTCTTACCAAAAGCAAAGAGAATGAAGACCTGGAACTAAAACCAAAATCTAGAAAAGCATCAACCGCAGCCGAAGGCTTCCTATCGTCTATGATAGCAAACCTGGCATCTCGCAGAAATATTGCAACTGACTCGAAAGTTGACTGTATTTTACCTCAGTCAAAGGTGTCTTTAGTGCACAACTGAGACTTTTTGCCAAAAGCAAGGAAACAATGTACAAGCTTAGGTAAATCAAGCTAGCGACACAATAGAACGACAGAACTAGAGTCTTAAAACAGAACTGTTTGAGATCATGCTCTTCACCAAAAACTCTAAACCAGGATGGAAAACGTTCAAAGACTAACCAGGCTGGATTTTTCCTCATTTGAAGGTATTTTTAGTGCCTGCAACTGCAGCTTGGTCAAAAAGACATGAAGCCATTTGACAAGTCGACTGGCTCTAATCATAGTTTACTTACCTAAGATGCAACTACATCAGGAAGAGACTCTGTAATTTTTAAACTGTTTTTACTACAAAAGCTATCATCATTAGGAGGAGATTTTGCGACCTTCAAACTGTCATTATTACAAGAGCTGTTCACTAGGTCACTAGTGAAGAAAAACACGGCACGCGAATCTATTGCAATCGGCAATCAAACCTCTAAACAAGCTCTCTCCAAAACCTATGGTGATACTAAGCAGCGCGAGACTACTTTGCAAAGTCTTAGTGCCAAACAACCACAACCAAATTTAAGATAGTCAATGATTACCTAAAAAAAAATATACTTTGCTCAGTTGGACAAAAGAAAAGTAACTACAGTCTAACAAACTTTTATTTTTCTGACAAATATTAATGTAATAAACATTAAATTGTATAAATATATAATTTTTTTTCATTTTTACATTAAACTGGCGCAGTCGATAGGATTAACAATTTGGTTAAATTTTTAGAAAGTTATGTAATTTAATCTGATATAGAATTATGTAAAAAAACTAAATTGTGCAAATATGTATAATGTTTTAATCTCTACATTAAACTGGCGCAGTCGGAAGGATTTACAATGTTTGTTAAATCTTTAGAAAATTATGTAACTAAAGCTGATTTGACAAAAATTAATGTAAAAAACATTAGATTCTACTATAGTTTTTGCATTAAACTGGCGCAGCCGATAGGATTTTCAACTTTTTAGAAATTTATGAAATTAAAACTATTTGACAAAGATTAATGTAAAAATCAACAAAATACTTTTATCTTTACATTAAACTGGCGCAGTCGGAAGGATTAACAGTTTTTTAAACCAAACCAAAGCTTGATAAATAATAATAAATTAGATTGTTCAAATATGTATTTTTTTAGTTTCTACATTAAAATGACGCAGTCGAGAGACTAATCAAACCATTAAAAATTGACACAAAAATAATATAATAAATCCTCAAATGTTTTTTTAAGTTTTATACAAAATGTGCAAATGCTTGATCAAAATCATGGTTGAATCAAAATGGCGCAGTCGAATACAAACACAGATAGTGACATATAAATTATAATTTTTAATACATATCATTAAAATATGTATCTAATGACCAAAACTGCTGTGTTTGATACGGTGTGTTATCTGTCAAACCGATAAATTTTGTGAAAATGACGTTTAACTATCAAAAACAAGTGTTTTATTATTCAACTTTGTTGTTTTTTAAAATGACATTTGTTAAAACATCTGTGTTTTGTCTGACATCTGTCATAAATAAATGTTTATTAATTAGCTGTGTCAACTCTTAAAAACAGTTGAAAAAGAAATATTTGAAAAAAAAATTGAGTATGATTACAACAAATTATAATGGCGCAGTCAGATCAAACTCAACATACATTGGACGTACGGTAACAAATGTAGAAAACAGAGAGTTCTAATAGTACAATATTTTTTTGTGTCAAATTAAAGTGGCGCAGTCAGTAGGATGAAATATTTTTATTAAATAATATAGCTTTTAAATAAAAGACAGTTTAACAACTACAACAAACAAATAATTTAAATAATCGGTTAAGTTTCTAATCAAAATGGCGCAGTCGGCTGGATTGCAATTTTTCACAAAATTCAAATGATTTCAATTGCGATGGTAAATGAAATTTGCGTGGCAAAACGGATGTGATTTGTTGAAATGACAACTGTCAAAATCAGTTAAATTGTAATTTTTTATACATATCATCATTTAGTTTCATGACAATTGACATTTGTTTCTTCTTACGTCAAATCTGCAAGAAACCACACGCTAGCAAGGCGAGTTGGGTAGTGGGACAGCGTATAAACGTTTAAAATAGATTTTGTTGCCTAGACTACTGCGCCAAGCTCTTATTCATTCTGTCATATATCATAGCTGCAGGATTATCAATACTGTAAGAAACATCCAATATTTTGAACAGAAATACATGACTGGGTGGGCGGGGTACACTAACATAAATTACCGACCCGCCCACCGGAATGCTTGTCAATTGGGAATTGGTTGTTTCAATCTTCTGTTAAAATTTAATGACACCTAACGTTCATTCTGTCATACAAAAACATCAGCAGTTGAAGTAACATAAAACACAACAATATAAACCACCCGCTCACAATTATATACTATGTTTATTAAAATGGCGCAGTCGGCAAGGTTTTTGTTAAAATTTAAATTTGAAAAACGCTAAATTGAAAATAATCTGACATAGATTCTACAAGTATATACAATATTTTTAACTTAACATTAAAATGGCGCAGTCGGGAAGATTAATACTATAATAAATGTTAGCAATCTTTTTATTTATAGATTTTATACAAAATACGCAAATACTTGATAAATCATGGCTGGATCAAAATGGCGCAGTCGAATAAAAATTTAAAAAAATACTAATAGTGACACATAAATTGTAATTTTTAATACATATCAGGAATATATGTATGTATCAAATGACTAATTTAAAGTATGAGAATAGATTATGTTAGGTTAAGTTGGGAAAGTGTCAAGTGTTTTTTAATTAATTAATTCTTTTTAATCAGTTCTGTTGTGTGTCCAAACAGCTATGATTTGTCAAAATGACATCTGTCATAAGTAATTGTTTATTAATCAGCTATGACAAATCTTAAAAACAATTATGAGAAGAAGGAAAAGGAAGCTTTGAATAAAATTAAATAAAAATTTTAATACAATGGCGCTGTCGGTAGGATTTTAACATATAAATATAAAACTTAACACATAGATCACGTACGCTAACAAATGTAGAAGACATTAGATTGTTCTAATGTTTAGAATATTTTATAGTATTAAATTAAAAATATTTTGTTATGTGCATAAAAACAATATAAATATATAATATAAGGTAAGCTAATAGCTACTACTACTACAACAAACCAAAAAGTTTATATAATCGTTTTTAATCAAAATGGCGCAGTTGATAGGATTATTTTTTAAAATAATTTTTAACATCAACCTAACCTAACCTAACGTATTCGTAAAGTATTGTTTGCGTTCACACAAAGAAAATATTGCACAGCCGAAAGGATTAGTTTTTAAAATTTGGCGCAGTCGGTAGGGTTATACACAACACTACAAAACAACTAAAAATGTATGAAACATTAGATTTTTGTAGTATTTAGGATATTTTGTAGTATTCAAATAAATTGGCGCAGCCGGTAGGATAAAGTTTTTTTTTAATTGCACTAAATTGAAAAAGAAAACAGTATCAAATAAAAAATGTGTTAATTGAATGGTGGTGGCCGACATTTTCTATGTACTATATATCACGATGTAAATATTTTATTTAATAAAAAAAATTATATAAAGTGTTTAATTAAAATGGCGCAGTCGGTAGAATTTCATTTTATTATTGTTTTGACACTATTCAAAACTAGGAGTAGTTTTATATAATATACGCAAAGTATTTATTACGGTAGGTTAGGTTAGGTCCATCTTAATTTGAGGGACTGTCAGGATTTTTCAATATTCATTTTGATTGCTTCATAGTTAATGATTAATTAAATTATTTTTATCTAAAATGTTTGCTAAAAACAGACGACCTTTTATTATATTCCGAAAATTAATAACGCCATCGATTAAACTGCGATTTCGCGAGTGCTTTCCTACGAACAATGCTGTAATTAATTTCGCGCTCCAATTTTCTCCCCCTTCTCTCTCTCCCTCCCATCTCTCGCGATTACAAACTCATAATAACAATACGACAATAACAATAAAATCATTTGGGCCGTACATTATATTGCATTTAATTGGCAGGTGATAAGACAATTTCCCAAGAAGTCCGTTAAATTTCAATTTCACCCTAGTGCAATGAGACCATTGTTTCTGCTAATCAGTTAGGGAAATGGCATTGTTTCGGATGCGATAAAATGTCTTGGAATTGCAACAAAGGGAAATCTATATGTGGTGATTGATTGATTGGTGCTGAGTGTGGGATTCGATTTATTGGAATGTAATTCTCAATGGGTTATTAATGGAATGGTTTCACTTGGGTAATTAAATCTTGTTTTTAAGTCATCGGTTAATATATATTAAATTGAACAATATGTTCAAAATGTTGTTATCTTTTCTCGCATTATCTGATCTTTTTACGCTACATTCTAATTTTGAAAGAATTTGTTCAGATTCGGTTTGCTACAGGTTGGTTAGAATTGTTTTGATTGAATTTGACGTAATTCGGTTTCATTTTAGGTTATTTTGCTAATATTTTTTCGGATTGATTTGTTTAAATTCGGTTTACTACAGGTTAGTTCGAATTTGACTTAATTCGATTTAATTTTAAGTTATTTTGCTTATATTTGTTCGGATGGGTTCGGTTAGATTCGGTATACCATAGGTTAATTCAAAATGGTTCGGTTGAGTTCGACTTAATTCGATTAAATTCGGTAAAATTCTCTCCATATACATACATACAATTTAAATGACCTTTGAACAATTTAATATGATAAACAAAGCTATTAGTTTACAAACATTTCAAATCTAATTACATAGAAGAAGGTGTTAAATTCTTTCAATTGAGGAAGGAAATTAAATTCAACTTGTTTAATAAAACTTCTACTTAGTCTCATTGAATTTTCTCACCTCTGATTTCAAATTAGATTTCCGTATACAATAAACAATCCAATAGTCTAATTAAGAATCGTCCCGATCTTAACGACTAGCAGTGATCTAGCAATTGACATAATATCACGTTCGAAGCAGCGCGTACGTTTTATAGATCGTCTGGCAGCAAGTGTAAATTATTGTCGGAATAAAAGTATCTCGATGTAATCGCGCAGTAGCGAGACGAAAAAGGTTTTATGTGGCAACATTTAGCGCGCGGTAGCTAGCTAGGCTAGCTAGCTGCATGTCTGTAGATATATATAATATAATCTAATATCAACTAAAAGGTTTTTCACAGGAACGAGGGAGGAAGAAATTGTCCGTACTGAATACAAAGCGACCAGAAAAATGAACTAATATCACTGGAAACTTGAAGCGACCTCTTGTTATTTTTATGTTCGCGCAAATTGAATCGGGTGGAGTAGTAGTAGTAGCAGCAGCAGCGAGTCGCCGAGTGGAGTCCCGCAGTTAAGGGATTATGAACAATCGATTCTTTTTACAAATGCCGCACGTTTCGGCAACGCTGTTAACTTAAATATTATTATATAGTTCGTTCTCTTTTCACTGTGTTCGCTGAGTCGAGACAAATTGGCTTTGTTTAAAATGTTTATATTGCGCAACGTCTTTTTTAAATGTCTTCTAAATGCAACCTTGCTAGTTATTTTCTAGTTCATATTTTATTGCGAAATGTACTTGTCTCAAAATTATGATGTAATAGAGTGAAATTAATGTAGTGGCCTTATGTAAAACAAGATTTTTATTACAAATTTATGCGGGTAAATTCAAGGTGAATTAAATTCTAAATGCGAAGACGTTGAATTACATTTCTTTTAAAAATACGTATTACATGAAATGTAATTTATAAATATTTGTTAAACGTTTTTCTTATTTTGTTTCAGGTGAGCTACCCAATTCAATTACAATTTATACCACGATAAAGTGATGTAAGTACAACTAATAATTTACATTATGATATCTGTTTTTTTTTATGAATACAGCGCCAAATAATGCCGAGTTAAGATTCTACTGGCATCTTTGGGTATAGTGGCAGCAATTTTTATTTCTAATATTACTTTTCTTCAGCTTATAAACATTCTAATGAGAAAATTAGTTTTTTTATGAATACAGCGCTAAATAATGCCGATAGTTTAGATTATTATATTTTTCTTAATTTTAAAAACCGTTCATGTAAGTGATATTTCTTCATTTATGTAACTGTTATTGGTAACAGTTAAAGTAACTATTTATGTAATAGTTTAGATAACAGTTATTTATTAAAATAACTGTTATTTATTAAAATAACTGTTATTTATTAAAATAACTGTTAAGGTAACAGTTATTATTGATAACAATTTTGGTAATAATTAAAGTAACAGATAATGCAAGATATGTTAATAACAATTTAAGTTATAAGAGTAGCAATTACTGAAATAACCATTTAACTAATATAACCTATTGGTCTTGGTAGTAGCTAAGATAGGGTTTAATGGCTCGTTTTGGTTTTGATGCTTTGGGCTTGTTGGTGAGCCTGATCTTCTTTGCTTTCGGCTTAGTCTTGGGCGACGCCGCGGATCTAGCTTTCTTGGTTTTAGCTAAGCAGAAGTTATTTTTCTGCGGTGCTTTTTTTGGTCTAATTGTTTAGGTATCAGTTGATGCATTTATTAATGGTAACAGTTTCTGGTACCACTTAATAGTAATAAATAACGCAAACGTTTTAGTAACAGTTTTTTGCTTGGTATTGTGGGTTCTCTTTTATCGAAATTCTGGTTTATTTATTATTTGCCGGAGCTTCTTGGAAAAGATCGGTTTCTTATGAAACGTTTAACGATTGGGACGTTGGTTGATGCCACAGCCGCTGTCAAGTTTTTTCTGCAAATATATGTACTTATCTGTACTTAATGACAATTAAATTAGTTCTTCTGTTACTAAAGTAGCAGTACATATAGAGTTATTAGTAACAGTTAAAGAATTTATCAGTTTAAGTAACTGTTTATACAACTGTTATTGGTAACAATTAAAGTAACTATTTAGGTAATAGTTAATGGTAACAAGTTATATTCAGATAGTAGTTTAGATAACAATTATTTATTAAAATAACTGTTTATGTAACAGTCAATTATTGGTAACAGTTAATGTAACCATTTAAGTAGCGTTTAAAGTAACCGATTAGGTAATAGTTATTGTAATGTGTTTCCAAGTAACGTAATGCAGTAATCTGCCGCTTACATCTTTCTGGGGCTTTGCGCGTTTTGATTTTACGGCTTTTTGGTGGGTCCGCATTTCTTCGCCTTCGACGGCGATTTGGCCGCTTTTGGCTTAGTCGGGCGACGTCGCGAATTCAGCCTTTCTGGCTTTGGCCGGACTTTTTTGCGGTGGATTTTTTGCGATTTGAGGCCTACAACGGTTTTTTGATTGCAGCCTTTGGCTTTGAGAGTTTGTTTTTTGGTGGAGTTGTATGTTTCTTAGTTCTTGGTTTGGGAGAGAATGCTGCTGGTTACGGCCGACTTTAGGTACATCTTGTTGAAGGGCGAGATCTTTTTGTCGTCCATCTTGAGGTTGGAGGCGAACAATTAATGTAATCGTTTAAGTAGCAGTTAAAGTAACCGATTGGGTAGTAGTTATTGGTCATATATAAAGTAACAGTTAATATCAGTAACAATTAAAGTAAAGTTATAAGAGACATTGTTAAAGTAACAGTTATTGAAAAAACTATTTAATGTAACCAATTTAGTAATAGTTTAGATAACAGTTACCGTAAGACAAACAACGCTGAGCACATGTGAGCGTTTCGTCTGCGATTGCTCAAGCTTGTACATGATTGCAAGTGTGTACAAGGTCAACGATACCTTAGTCCTGTCGTTGTGGTGTGTCGGTTGATTAACGGAACCAGTAGGTGTTCTTTGTATGTTGTAGTGATATAGCTCAGTGATGGAGCATTAGCTTAGCATGCCAGCAGGTTAGCTAATAGCTATTGGTAATAATTAAAGTAACTGTTAATGTAATTGTTGGTAACAATTAAATTAAAATTAATAAAAATTAATTGTTAAAGTAACAGTTATTAAAATAACCTTATAAGTAAGAGTTAATAAAATAACTGATTGGTCTAGGTAATAGTTATTGATAACATTTATGAGGTATTTATAAACTGCGTCAATATAATTGGGCGGTGGATGGTCGTCTTTTTGCCGCCTACTTCTTTTTTGGGCTTTCTTAAGAAGGGTCTCTTGCGTTTTGGTTTTAGTGTCTTGGGTTTATGGTGGATCTGGAAACTTTTTCTGTGATGGTCTTTTTTGGACACTCGCCGCGTTGACGGACTTGGTTCTAGATGCTTGTGGAACCGGCGGCTAACTTTAGCCGTATGTTTCCTAGATTTTTCTTTTGCAGCTGGTGATGACCGAGTTCAGGTGCATCTTGGTGAAGGCAGAGATCTTCTCGGCGTCGGTGATGTAGTTTGCGGCGACGTACTTTTTGATCACTTCCCTGCAGGCGATGAAGGAGTACTTCGCGCTCTTCAAGATATCTTGAAGGTGTTGATGGGTGGGCTATTTCTTTTTTTTTTGTTTTTTTTTTTTTGTCTCAAAAGGACTTTTTAGTCGCTTCGACCGTGGTAATTGACGTTGCTGCTGGTGTCGCTTTGATCGCCATCGTTTAATTCAATTCGTGTGGACTTAGCTCACTTTGGCTTTGAACTGAAGGTAATAGTTACTGGTAACAATTAATATAGCAGTTAAAGTAATAGTGAATGATAATAATTAAAGTAAGAGTTTAGATAACAGATTTTGTAATATTTCTTGGTAAACATGAAAGTCACAGTTTTCAAATAACTGTTAAAGTATCAGTTACTAAAATAACCGCTTAGTTAGAAATTGTTAAAATATTTGTCTAGGTAATAGTTATGATTTTTATGTTATTACTAAGTGATATTTTTTTGCAGAACCGTATACTATTTTACCAGATTTTTGGTCAGTAAGGTCATGCAGCATTAATTTCTTTTTTATCTGATTTGAGGATTATTGGTACACAACTTGCCACTTGTGAATGAATCTTAACAGCGCAATATGTATAGCTCGGTTGGATTCACGCTTTGCTTACACAGCAGTTTTTCCGATCATTGGTTTAAATCCTTTACTGTTTTCTGCTACTTGCGGCGGCATAGTCCCATTCTGTCGTTAACTTTTTACTTTCTGTAACCCTTGGTCTTGGTCTTTTTTTCGAAATCAATTCTGAAATTTATTAATTTATTCTGAAGCTTGTAAGTACGTAGTAAGATTTTGCGTTCTATAAATTGATTTTAAAGTTTCTAAATCAAAGTTTTGCGTTTCATAGATGTATTCCAAAGTTTCTAAATTGGTTCTGAAGTTGGTGAGTTAAATTCTAAAGTTTTTAGAAAGCTTCTTCTAACGATTATGTGTTAGTTTTGAAGTTTATCAATTGATTTTATGTTTTATAATTTTATTCCAAACTTTTTAAACCAATTCTGGAATTTGTGAATTAATTCTGAAGTTTTTGAATTAATTCTAAAGCTTTTAAGTGGATTTTGAAGTTTTTAGAAAGCCTTTTTAAACGATATTGAAGTTATTCTGAAGTTTGTCAATTGATTTTGAAGTTTCTAAATTAATTTTGAAATTTGTGAATTAATACTAAAGCTTGGTAAGTGGATTCTGAAGTTTTTAGAATGCTTCTTTTGACTTAATTTTGAAGTTTATCAATTGATTTTGCTTTTTATAAATAGATCCCGAACTTTCTAAATCAATTCTGAATATTGTGAATCAAATCTGAAGCTTGCAAGTGGATTCTGAAGTTTTTGAAGTTTATCTTTTACATTATAAATTTATTCCGAAGTTTATAAATCAATTCTGAAATTTGTTAATTAATTCTAAAGCTTGTAGTTTGATTTTGGAATTTTTTCAAGCTTTCTTCATATTATTTTGATTTAATTCTTAAGTTTGAATTGATTCCGATGTTTCTAAATTAATTCTGAAGTTTATAAATTAAATCTGAAGCTTGTAATTGGATTTTGAAGTTTCTAGAAGGTTTCTTCTAACGATTTTTAATTAATTCTGAAGTTTGAATCAATTCCGAAGTTTCTAAATCAATTCTGAAGTTTGCAAATTATATCTGAAGCTTGCAATTGGATTCTGATGTTTCTAGAAGACATCTTCTAACGATTTTTAATGAATTATGAAGTTCTATTAATTGATTATGTGTTTTATAAATTGTTTCTGGAGTTTATAAGTTATATCTGAAGTTTGTGAATTAATTTTGAAGCTTGGAAGTAGATTCTGACGTTTTTGGAAAGCTTTTTTTAACGATTTTTAATTAAATCTGAAATTTAATAATTGATTTTGCGTTTTATAAATTGATTCTAATATTTCTAAATTAGTTAGAGTTTAAAGCTTTTAAATAGATTCTAAGAAGGTTTTTTTAACGATTCCGTAGTTTCTAAATCAATTCTGATGTTTGTAAATTAAGTCTTAAGCTTTTAATTGGATTCTGAAGTTTCTAGAAGGTTTTTTCTAAGGATTTTGATTTGATTCTAAAGTTTATTAATTGATTTTGAGTTTCATAAATTTGCTTCAAAGTTTCTAAATTAATTCTTAAAGTTTGTGAATCTTCTTTTAACGATTTTTGATTAATTCTAAAGTTTGTTAATTGATTTCGCGATTTATGAATTGATTTCAAAGTTTCTAATTCAATTCTTAAGCTTCCAAGTTGTTTTTGTAATTTCTAGAAGGCACTTTTAACGATTTTGCATTAATTCTGAAGTTTATCAATTGATTTTACGTTTTATAATTTTATTCCAAATTTGAATTCAGAAAGCTTTTTTTTCTAAGTTTATCAATTGATTTAATAAATTGATTTTGAAGTTTATAAATCAGTTTTGAAGTTCGAATTAATACTGAAGCTTCTAACTGGATTTGAAGTTTCTAGAATGTTTCTTTAATAATTCTGAGCATTGTGAAAAGTTATTAATAACATATAAAATAACTACAACGAAATTATTATTGGTAACAGTTTGTGGTACAGTTATTGGTATCGATTAATGTTTGGTAACAGTTTAAATAACCGGTAACGCAAGGAAAGACAAACAAAACGCTGAGCACATGTGGACGGCGTTGCGTATGCGAACGCTCAAACTTGTACGTGATTGCAAATGTGGAAAAGTGGAATGCTGTGGAGGTATAGCACAGGTTATGCCTATGGTCAATGTCTTAGGCGCTTTGTTGTGTTAGTATAATCTATGGGGTAGTGTTTGAAATAACCAGTTGGTTTTGGACTTGTTTGTGTGTCTTTTGTGTGCCAACAAATAACTCAATTTGTTCTATACGGACTATTCGCGAACTTAAACTAATTAAAATAACAGTTCAGATAACAGTTAGTGTAATATTTGATTGTAACAGTTATTAGAGTAACGTTTAAAGTAAGAGTTATTAGAGTAACTTTTAAAGTAACAGTTATTATAGCAACCGGTAAAGTAACAGTTATTAAAATAACTATTTAGGTAATAGTTACTAAAATAACTATTTAGGTAATAGCTACTAAAATAACTATTTAGGTAATAGTTACTAAAATAACCGATTAGTTAGTTATCAAAATAATCTATGTAATAGGTAAAGGTAAAACTTACTTTTTTTTTCTTATGGCGTCTTGTCTGTGTTTGGACGTTGGCTATTATCACGTCGGTAATTCGGTGGTAACTATCTCGATCACTTGCAGTTTGATACAGTTCCTCAACTGATGTTGCGCAGCCATGATAGATTCTTACGTTCTGTCTCATCTTTTTTCCTCGACTTTTCCTAGTATAATTAGGCGTAATAGATAACATTTTGGACGATATGCCCAAAGTAATCGGTTTTTCTTGTTTTTTATTAAGTTTTGAGTTTTCTTTTGGTTTTTATAGGGTTCAACACTTCTTCGGTGGATGTGTGCGTTGTCTAGGATATTTTTAGCATGCGGCGATAACATCAAAGCTCAAAAATGCTTCTAGACGGTTTATAATTGTTGTTTTTAAGGTTCAACTCTCGCATCCATAGAACAGAATTGACCATGCACTTGAGAGCCTTTTTACGAAGATTAATGAGTAGGTTTCGATTAGTTAAAGTTACATCTTCCCGATAACATACAAAGTAAGCGTTTAAGTTTTATTTACTAAAGTGCAGGTAACAGTTAATTTAATAATTAGTAGTAACAGTTTGTGATACTGTTATTGGTAACAATAACAGTTAACGCAAACAACGCTGAGCACATGTTGGCATTGCGTCTACGAGCGCTTAAGCTTGTACATAATTGCAATTCTGGAAATGTGGAATGTTGAAAGATTATTTGTTTTACACGAACCGCAGTTGCTTTAAGTTCTTGGATGTTGGAGGCGCTGTGTCTTCATCTATACTTTGGGAGGCTGTATTTGGGCTACTATTCAGCAACAAAGGCGTTTTTTTTCTTCAAGCACGTTTCGGATGTTGGCGATGCTATTGACTATTTTGACTTTGACAGCTGCTCGAAAAAGTTTTGAAGTTGTTGTGGAGAGTTTAGATTTTTCAGCCACGAAGTTCTTTTTCTTTTGGAGTTTTTCTTTTTTCATTTTTTTTGTAAGTAAAAGCTTGTATTTGTTATTATTTTGCATTATATAGCCAAGATTCTGGACTTTTCTTGTTTTAATAGTGTTGAGGCTTAAAGACTCTATTATTTATAGTAAAATGGAGAATACATAGATCAGAGCACTTGTTTCTGCTTTTTTTTAATTCTGTTCTTCTAATCACTAGGTTTTCTGGATTATTGAGGTTTTGTCTTTAAGGTTCTACTGTGTACTTCCTAAATCTTTTGAGAGGAGTTTTACAATTAAAATTTTGAACTGAAATCAAGAGACAAATTTTGTTTTTTTGTATCTTACAGCTTGGAAACGTGTATCTTAAAACTAATTTGGTACAAATAAAATGTCCTAACTATGCATTTGTGTTCTCATCGTTATTGCGTATTAAAGCTCATTCACAGAGATAGCAGCTCGATGGAACAAAACACATCAAAGTTGCTAGTGAAATGGAAACAAATTGGTCTGCCCAAAATAGTATACCGCAACACTATTGGTTTTGTCTAAAATATATATATTTCTGGTCGAAAACTTTTTGTAATATTTGAGGTTTTGAAAGTTAGTTGGCTTACTACCACAAAATAGTTTTATGTTGTGCGTGTGATGAATGGTCCTTCAGAGGAACGATACACTTGAAGTAATGGGTTTTTTTAGCCGAAATTGAAATTTTGTGAAATAGTTTTGGTAAGCCCGAAATTGAAACTTTGCATAGCAAGTTTTTGGAATAAACAAAAAGGACTTATTTGCCTTGACCAACAAAAAAACAGCCGAAAGCTTAAACCTATATTTTGGTCAGTCACTAAAGTGGAAAGTAGTTCTATGTTCACGTACTCATACGTCACGAAGACGTTGCGCTATTTACAAAGCCAATTTTTAATATTATTTCAACCATTGATCTATTTCTATTTATTGTAGACACTTGATAAAGAAAAATCAGGAAAGTGTATTGTTGGTGTTAAATTTTGCACATTTTTTATATTTGGAAGATGACATTTGATAAGATTATATGTTTCTAACTTGTTTGCAAATAATCAAGGATTACATTCTAGGTCTATTTTTAAGTACACAATCATTTTTGAAAGCAACTGTTTACACTTGTGCTTTCTCCGAAGTTACATCGATTATTCTTTTATTTATTACCTATTTATTTATATACCGTATAAACGTACAGATTATGCGCAGTACTCAGTATTTACACATATTTTTCGGAATGCCAACGAAGTTTAAGTGAATTTTTAAAGGTTGTGCAGTTTGTATAAGCTTGAAAGATCATCGAATTTGATATATGGTTTTGCAAAATTACTTTTATGATACTTCTTTCGTATCACAACTGAATGAAGCACTCGTAAAACTAATCTTTTATTTATTGGTGGATATGGAGGATTTAGATTGAATATTATGTTGATATTGTATGTAACTCATTGTTGTATCAGGATATTGAATTGTAAATCTATTGAATAGATTGAAACAAATATCCCGACATTTCAATCAGGATTAAAAGTGGACGTGTACTTCTTTCGCAGCATGAATACCTTTTTATAATTGCGACAAAATCGCGAACGAGACTCTTTTTCATTCGATCCCAAACAAGGATTACGCCCGTTTTGGCGTGTTAACGGGAGGATTTAATCCAGTTAAGCTGGTATCTGCCACATCCTCGCAATATAACCCAATTATCTTTTTTTAAGCGTTTGTCGCAGCCGGTGGACGCAATAAAGCAAATTAAAGTGTGTCGCGTCACACGGTAGACACATATTTATAGCGCATGCATAAAGAAAAAGAATAAATTCTAAAAACAATACGGCAACGTAATAAAACCACAAGCATGAAACCAATGAGACCAGCAATTATCTTCTACAAAGCCACAAAGGACAATTAAATTAAACGGAGTTTATAATTAGCGAATGCGCGCAAAAATGTGCGTTTAATTTGTGGTGTGGTTGCACTTAATTAGTTCCAATGCGGAAAAGCATAAATACATTTAGCTTGCTTGCTTCTGCCGGACCCCACGAAGTGGGCGTAACAATCGACTCGTAAATTAATACGCTTTGGTGTGCTGTGTGACATTTCGAAATGTCCTTCCGCGATTTCATAAGCGCAGTTAAATTATACAGTCAGGTCGTCACGTAAATCGAATTATCTCGTAATTTGACGGGTGACATATATCATCTAGCACCTCTTCTTCTTTACCGTTAGACGTGGCCGTAATTGAGAGAACGCTGCACTTCCTCATACATAAACAATAAAACCTGGCGAAGAGGGATCATTATTGGTTGAGACCCATCATCACGAGAAGATGTTTCTTATTATGAGGCTATAATTATATTATTAAATATTTATCTTCACAATTTATTATTATTGTGATTAAATATCTATTAAATAGATTGTAGACTTAAAAAGGCTGAAAACTATTAAGCAACTTTGATAGCTTTACAGATTTGCATGGAACTTACTTCTTACAACTAATTAATACTGACATGGTGTAAATGTCAATAAAATAAAGAAAACGTCCGCTATAATTTTTTTTCTAATGTGTACAATTTTTTGATCTTAAGCCAAACGTGTCTATTGCACGTGTAGTACTTTATCATCCTCAATTATAACTTTGTTTTGTCCAGCTTTAATTTTTAGTTTAACTTCTGATGTGGTCGATTCTAAGTTCCACAACGTCATAAGCGTGAGTGGAGTTGCGTTGGACTGTTATACTCGTGTTTGCTGCACTAATTATAATTTTCATTTTGGCGTAGCTTTGTTTTGTTTTTGTATAACTAAAGCCACTCCGGAAGCAAACTGAAAAGATCTAAGTGTTTTTGCGCTCTAAGAGGGATAAGTCCTGCTTTTGTTGATGTTGATACTCTGATGAGATCAACGTGGACGGCGATCAGTGGAGATGCTGGCTGTGATGCATTTGCTGTCCCAAGACATCTTATCAATGCTGGCTTTAATTCAGCGGACATTTTGCTGTGGAGACATCTTTGCTCAGTTTGTATGCTGAAGTCAAAATGTGCAGAATTTAGTGTGCAGGACTTGGACTCCGCTTCCCCGCCTGCAACAGTTATTTCTTTGGGTATAATATGTTGAAAGTTGGGGTTACGTCTGGAAATTGGCTTCTTGTTTTGGTGGTCTAATTGTTTACGGAGCTATTGTGGCAAAGGACTCATTTGGGGTTTTTTATTCATTGGTTTGGATTCTTGCTTAGATGATACTTTTACTGGTGACTGGCATATTGATCTGGATTATGTTGTCGACGTCTTTTTTGATTGGGGCTTCTTAGCCTTCTTGCCATACTTGTTTTTGGTCTTTGTTTTTCTTCTGCTTTGTTGGTTGTGCTCTCTTGAAATGCTTCATGGGTAGATATTAGGCGGCTGCTATTGTTAAACTATATTCTGACATCTTCTACTTACATACTTGCTGAGGTCGCAGGCTACTTAATTAGGTTCTATCATTTGTCTTTTTTTCTTCTTCTAGGATTTGTTGGTGATTAAATTTGATTTTGGTTTTTTTTGTTGTTGGGGTTGGATAGATCCTGGCTTCTGATGTTTTTTGGGGTTTTGCTTCTCTTTGACTTTGTTGTTTGTTGAGTGTTAATTGAGCTAGATATTTTTTGCATGCTTACTTGCGGTCTTTGCAGGCGATCTGGCTTGCTAGGTAAGGTCGGTTTGCATTTGTTGGTTTTCCTTTCTTTTTTTTTGTGACTTGTGGGTGCTGACTTTTGTTTTTGTTTTCTTTGTGTTTGGATAGGGTTTGGCTGTTATTTCTTTTTCTCCTAGAGTTTGTAGGATTTGGAGCATGGCTTCTGGAGTTTACTTTTTTTAGCTTTGTTGGTTGTTGATTGTCAGTTGACGTTCGAAGTTTGATTTTGGTCTTTTTGTTGTTGGGTTTGGATAGAGCATGGCTTCTGTTGTTTTTTGGGGGTTTGCTTCTCTTCAGTTTTGTTGTGTTCATTGGTAGTTGACCCTGATATTTTTAGGCGACTTGGTGTGCAAGGTTTAGTTGGTTTGCATTCGTTCTCCTTGATTCTTTTTAGATTTGTAGGCGCTTACTTCTATGGTTTGATGTTCTTTGGGGCTTGTTTTTGTTCTTGAAGCGCTTTATCGAGAGATATGTGGCGGTTACTCATGTAGGACAATGTTCAGACAAATTTTGCAGGCTTATTTAGGTTTGATTGGTTTCTATCTTTTGTCCTGTTTGTTTGCTTCTGGTATTTTTTGTTGGGTTTGTTTTTTTTTTCTTTGTGGAATTTGTTGGCGTTGACTTTTGTTTTTGATCCCAAAAGGGTTTGGATAGGGTTTGGCTTTAGATATTTCTTTGGGGCCTGTTTTTTTTCGATTTGTTGGTTTACTTCTGTGTTTAGATGTTTTTTGGGCTTTGTTTTTGTTCTTGAATCGCTATATTGAGAGATATGTGGTGGGTGCTGGTGTTGGACAATGTTTAGACATCTTTTTCATGCTTACTTGGGCCTGATTGGCTTTTATTTTTGTCTTTCTTTTTTTTTTCTGAATTTGTTGGTATTGAGGTTTATCTTCTGGTTTATTTTGCTATTGGGTTTGTTCTTTTTCCTTTTGAGATTTGTTGGCGTTGCAAAAGCGTTTTCTTTGATGTTTTTGGGCTTGGATAGAGTCTGTTTTTTTTTATGTTTCTAGGGGGCTTGCTTCTGTTTTGTGTGTTCACTTTGAACTTGGTTGGCTTTTATCTTTTGTGATTTGATTTACTTCCAGGGTTTATTGGTGTTGACATTTTCTTTCGGACTTCTATGTTGTAGTTGGGCTTGGATAGAGCTTGATTTTTTGTGTTTTTGGAGGATATCTTTTCTTTTGCTTTGCGGTTTTTTTATTGTTCTTAAAGTGCTGTATCAAGAGATATTATGGGGCAGCTGGTGTTGGATGATACCTAGATCTCTTCTGCATGCTTACTTGTAGTCTTTGGTTTGAATAGGGACTAGCTTTAGATGTTTCTTGTAGGCTTGCTTCTTTTTTGCTTTATTGGTCGTTGATTGTTCTAGAAGCGCTGTATCGAGGGATTTCAAGCGGAAGCTGGTGTTGGACGATACCTAGATATCTTCAGCATGCTTACTTTTAGTCTTTGGTGGTTTAGATAGGTGTTTTTTTTTGTTTTTTTGATTGTTTATCGCCTTCGAAGCACTTCTTTTTAAGGTTGCATATCCATTACTGAAGGATGGAAACCCTATCCGATCCTTTGTCTTTCTAAACAAGGAATGGGCATCTAGGCCAGTTCAATCCCGGATGTTCTTCAGCCAGGAGTATTTCTTACGGCCAATGCCTCGTCGCTCTTCTATCTTGACCTTTATTATCAACTTTAAGATTTCATATTTATTATTGCGGAATATGTGTCCCAAATATGCCGTTCTTTTCTGTTTAATATTTAGTAATTGTTAATCTTGGCACATACGTCGCAACACTTCTTTATTAGTGATCTATGAAGCACTTTATTAAGATATATCTGGAGGAAGATAACCATATATCTTTGCATGTTTAGTTGTGGTTTCTAGTTTTGGAGATAGGGCTTTTGATGTTTTTTGGCAACTTGCTCTTTGTTTGTTTTGTTAGTTGTTGATCAAAGCTCTGTCTCGAGAGATATCAGGCGGCAACTGGTGTTAGACGACACCTAAGTATTTT
The DNA here is from genome assembly GCA_963932245.1 of Tachinus rufipes. Lineage (NCBI taxonomy): Eukaryota > Metazoa > Arthropoda > Insecta > Coleoptera > Staphylinidae > Tachinus > Tachinus rufipes. The sequence goes on along the minus strand of OZ010746.1, from coordinate 13,838,631 downwards.
TTACGCAAGGTTTTCTCTTCCTTTTTTTTTGGGCTTTATTGGTGTTAATGTTTTATTTTTCTGGTTTGGGTAGAGCTTCCTCTTTGATGTTTTTTGGGGGCTAGAGATATCAGGCGGAAGCCCAGATGTCTTCTGCTTGCTTCCTTGCGGCCTTTGTGGGCAACTTAATTTGCCAAGTTTGGTTTATTTTGTTTTTTATTTTTTGTTTTGGTTTTGGCGCTGAACTTTGCTTGTTTGAGTAGAGCTTGACTTTCGATATTATTTTTGCTTTGTTGGTAGTTGATTGCTATTTTTAAGTGATGTGAAAAATCATGCGGCTAGTTAGACTACAACCAAATATTTTCTTCATTCTAACTAGAGGCTTTTGCAGAAGACCTGGTTTTCCAAATTTGATTGGTTTGCTTCTTTCCGTTTTTCTTAGTTGTTCTTGGGTTTAGAATGATCTTATTGTTTATGGTTTTTGGGGCTTGCTGAGTTGAGAAATATCAGGCAAGTACTGGAGTTTGACCGGGAAAGTTTTTTCTATTTTGAAATGTTCTTTTTTAGTAATTTCTAGTCGTTTGCTGTAGAACGATTCTTTGGGTTTGGTCTCATAGTTAGTGGAGATGCCAAGGTTTTGGCTGATTTGGCTTTATACCTTGATCACTGAGTGTTGTTTTGTGGTTGCGTTTTATTTGTTGTGGTGTTGCAAAGCGTTCTTCAAAAGAAATGTTGTTTTTGGAGTCGGCGATGGACGTCTGAAGACGTTGATAAAGTATTTTTTGGAGAACGCAATTTTGGGCAGACCTCGTCTTGATCCTTTATGATCTTATCATCAACTTACGTTGGCTTTAGTATTTAGTGTCGGCCAAAATGTGTGGGAAGAGCTGTATCGAGAGATATCAGAAGGCAGCTGGTGTTGGATTATACCAGAATTTCTTCTTCAATTTTGCAAGCAATTTAGTTTACCAGATTTGGCCAGCTTGCATTTTTTGTTTTTGCTTTTGTTTTTGGGTTTGTTTGGGCTTGGTTTTTGATATTGTTGTTGAGTTTGCATTTTTCTGCTTTGTCTTTATACCAGGCTCAGATACCAAGATATTTTCTACCTTTGCAGACCTTGTCTTTTTTTTAGGATTTTTTTTTTGGCGTTATCGTTTGCTTTTCTTGGTTTGGATAAAGCTTAGTTTGCGATCTTCTTATCATACTCAAATATCTTATGCATGCTTACTTGCAGGCGACCTGGTTTGCACAAGCTTGGTTGGCTTGCTTTGTTGTCTTTGAGTTTGGATAGAAACTAACTTCTGATGCGTCGCAACGCTTGCTTTTTGTGCTTTGTAGCTCTCTTGCTTGAAGAAGCTTTTTTGCTATTTTCTTGGTATCTAGACAATCTAGACGTTTGCCGTTGCTATCCTGAACTGGATTTTTTTCGAAATTTGTAGATATTTGCTGTAGGTCGACTTCTTAGGGTTTGTCTACTGTTTGCTAGAGATGTTTGGTTCTGGCTGATTTGAATCTGTAGCTTGTTGCTCTCATTTTAGCGAGTTGTTTGGTGGTTGCATTTTTCTGTGTTGTGGCAAGATCCCAAGAGCAGATATATTGGTTCTAATCTTTGATGGACGTCTGGTGAGGTTGTTTGAAGTTTCTTCGAAGTGGAGAAGCGAAATGAACCTTGGACAGCAACGTCCTGATCCTTCAAGCTTACTGATGGAGTTTGATTTTGCTTTTGAGGTCTATATCTGGGTCATGATTAACGCACGTTGCTATCCTACACGCCTCTAGTATTTAGTTTTGGCAAAGTTGTTGTATAACGAAACTTTTTGGTTATAGTGGCGGCGTCGCGTTTAAGCTGATTTGATCAGCTTTACTATAGTAGCGAAGCTTAGATGCAGTAAGGCTTCTTGCATTTTGCTCAAAAGCCAATGCCGAAAATATTGTGTCATTGAGATTTTTTGTTTCAAACCTTTTTTGGTTTAGTAGGAACTTTTTAGAGCTTTCTTGTGTTTGTTTGTTATTGTAGAAACTGTCAACTAGTTTGTCTTGTGGTATACGGCGGACACTCATTCTATCATGCGGTCGGTGGTGGTGTGATGCCTGAAAGTTTTGTGCTAATTGTAAAACTTGTATAATACTTTTTTAAAACATGGATTCAAAACAATTTAATTATATGGATATAAAGCAAAAATTCTAATAATCCTTTTGAAATGATGAGTGTGTTAAAAGAATTAATTGGTGCAAAATATAAATTATTAGTGCCTCCTTCGGTACCAGAGGGTCCGATCTCGGTACTAGAGGTGCCGATCTCGTACTAGAGGTGCCGATTTCGGTACTAGAGGTGCTGATCTCGGTACTAGAGGTGCCGATCTCAGTACTAGAGGTGCCGATCTCAGTAATAGAGGTGCCGATCTCGGTACTAGAGGTGCCAATCTCGGTACTAGAGGTGCCGATCTCGGTACTAGAGGTGCCGATCTCGGTAGTAGAGGTGCTGATCTTGGCACTAAAGGTGTCTACTTTGATACTAGAGGTGCCTCCCTTGATACTAGAGTTGCTGACTTTGTTGCTAGAAATGCCCATTTCGGTACTAGAGGTGCCGTTCTCGGTATTAGAGATGCCGTTCTCGGTACTAGAGGTACCAACCTCGGTACTAGAGGTTTTAACCTCGGTACTAGAGGTACCGACCTTGGTACTAGAGGTACCAACTTCGGTACCAGAGGTACTGACCTCGGTACTAGAGGTGCCGACCTCGGAAATACAGGTGCCGACCTCGGTACTAGAGGTGCCTACCTTGGTACTAGAGGTGCCTACCTTGGTACTAGAGGTGCCTACCTTGGTACTAGAGGTGCCTACCTTGGTACTAGAGGTGCCTACCTTGGTACTAGCAGTGTCGTTTTTGGCCTTTACTGTGGCTTCTAACAGCTCTAAGTAAGTGCATGTGCCTTTTACGATTTTGAGCAGGAGCTGTTGTTAAAAGAGATTCTACATTGTGTGTTTTTGCAGAAATAGCATCAGTGCCGTTTGAGTTTTTTGTAACTTTTTGGCGGTTTTTTATCTTATCTTAGAAGGAGGTACTTGAGGTTGTCGAAATTGTCTGATAGGCATCATTTTTGGGTTTGTTTTGAATTTTGTCCTGTTGTGGGCGTTTTTTATATTTTTATTTGCCTGTTATGGTAGGCTTGCATTTGTTGTCTTTACTACCTTCGGGTTTGGATAGGATCGGATCTAAACTTTTACTTTATTGATTGTTTATCGCCTTTTTGTTGTATTGAAAGATATAGGTAGACACTCAGATAACTTCTGCATCTTTACTTGCGGATTTCAAAGGTAAACTTGCATCTTTTATTCCTTTTTCTTCTGAGATTGAACGCCTGCTTTTGATCTTCTTTGTTGTTTTTGGGTTTGAACCGCTTTGTTAATTGTTGGTTGTTTTTTGAATCGCAGGTTTTTGCTGGTGTTAAACGAACAAACCATTTTTGGAAAGTTTTTTGCTACTTTTTTGGTGTTTTTGTTGCTAAAACAATCAAAATCAAGTTTTTTGTTGAAATTTCTAGGCATATGCTGGGGGTTTCTTTTTAAAGTTTAGGTTGGCTTTTTTCAGTGTTTTTTAGATGTCTAGAGAGTATGACTGATTTGGCTCTGTTGCTGGATTGTGGCTAGATGGAGTGTTGCTACTTTAGCGAGTAGTTTGGTGGTTGCGTTACGTTGTTTTGTATTGAGCGGGTGGGTCTAGCGATGGACGTCTCAAGAGGTTGTCCAAAGTTCCTTTGAGATGGAGAAGATTTAAGGTTCATATCAGGGTTGTGATTAACGTACTCGACGTTGCATCACGAGTCTTTTTGTTGATACCGGCGGTGGTGTCGTTAGATGCTGGTTCGACTTCTATAAGTGTATTAAGTTGTATGGTTCTTGTTTGGTTTTTTCTGTTGCTTTGATCAAGAAGCGCAGATGCACTTTGGCTTTATGCGTTTTGTTTAAAATTGACTGGCGAATTTTTTTAGAGGTTTACTAGAACGGTTTTTTGTGTTTGCTTCTCTTTTTTGTCGGTTGCGATCAACTTTCTTAAAGCGCTTTATTGAAAAATATAAGTCGGGTGCTGATGTTGGACGATGCCCAGATATCTTTTGCATGCTTACTTGGTTTGCTAGGTTTGGTTTGCTCATCGGGGATTTATCGGCGTTGAGAGTTGCTTCAATTCTCCCTTAGGTTCTAATCTTGTTTGAGGGTTTGATTCCTTCCGCTTTTTTGGTTGTTGGTTGCTTCTTTGAAGCGTTGTATTGGAATATCAGGGAATATCATACTTTCTTGGGATCAGGTTTCGTTGAATTGTAACTTTTTTTTTTTTTTGCTGTTCTTGGGCTTAATAAATAGAGCCTGACTTCTGATGTTTTTTAGGGATGTGAGATAACTGGCGGCTACTTTTTTGGTGTGTGGTGTTGCTGAAACAATCATTTCTTTAGAGTTGACTGCTTTGAATATGTTGGCTGATGCATGTTAAGAGGTTTGTGACTGCTGGCTAAGATCCTACATGGCCTCGTACTTATAATCCTTTATTTCAACTAAAAGTTTTGTTTTTGATGTTGAGGTTATGATCTACGTAGTCTATATGGTATTTACATTGCACTCTTGCAGAGAAGTACTTATGCACTATAGCTTCTTAGCTATTGGTCAGAAAGAAGTATTGAAGAGATTGTGGCATTGTCTTCGAGCAGCGGGAACTTTTTGGCAGTGTCTTATGTTTATTTACTATTGCAGAAACTGTGGACTAGTTTGTCTTGTGGTATGCGGAAGGCATTCTCTATGCACATCATGGACGGGGACAGTAATGCCTAAATGTTTTGTCTTGTTTTTGCTTTTTTGCGGTTTTTAGGAATCAGCTCTACTATTGTAGTAAAGCGTATGTGCTTTATGGCTTCTATGGTTTTTGGACAGGAGCTATTGTCGATGAGATTCTACTTAGATCAGTTATTTGGACTAACATCAGTACTGTTGTAATTATCCGAAACTTTGCCTGAAGGTGATCTACAATTTTATGAGCTTACCTCAATTTTGGCAAAGTTCAGATGAGTCTAAAAGAAGTTACGTTAGAAAATGTTTGGTTTTCTAAGCGTTTTGCATAGTTTTTTTTTGTAAGTTTTTAGTTATATTTTAAATTTTAAAAATTGATAGAGCAGTAGTAGTTAGAGTTCTTATTTAGGCTAGCTTGAGTGGACTTCCTGCAGTAAATACGCTGAAATGAAAATAAAGAAAGGTCATCGAGCAAATCGGAACATTATTGGTTACAAATATATTGGTTTTATGTAGAGAGCTACCTTTTACGTGCCTTCTGCGTTGCTTTATAAGAAACAATTTGTTTTGACTGATTAAAGTTTAATACAGTTTGCACGGACCGCATTTGAAACGTTCTTTGAGAATGCGCATGATTTTATTATGATCTTGGACATCTGTATCCACAAGAAATGATACTAAAGTTGTTTGCATATTAAACTGATCGATACTTTCATCAGGATTACACTGATATCAATACTATTTTCAACGTTTACTGTAAGATCGGGTCTAACCACTATTATCTGAATGAAATATGTTATGGCATTTTTGTATATAATTTAATAATATCAAAATGAATGATTCATTAGAAACACATTCAATTATTATAAATCTAGTCTAATAATAATGATTTAGACATATCTATGTTGCAAGAAACGTCAATAAAATAGATTTTATCGCTTCCAGCGAAACTAATTAAATTGTTTGGTTTGTAAAGGATGATATCATTTTCTATTTGAAACGCTGAACAGAATTCCCTAGCGAGCGAGAGCGGATTGATTTTGTCGAAGTGTCGCGCTTTGTGATGTGATTGATTTTTATCGCGACGTCTATTTTCGTACGAATAAACTTTTCGATTATATTGGCTCGCAAAACCAATCCTTTGTGTCCATCTGGAACTATATGAATGGATCTCTACTTGACCTTATTAAATAAAACTAATCGATCGGGTTAACAAAAAGATACATTTCAGGTTCATTAAACAGCGCCTATTTAGCACGTGTATCAAGCCAGTTTCCTGTATGTCTGCCTGAGGCACTCCAAATATGTTGATTGCTGAGTTCTCTTTACCTTTTTTAACGCTCCATTAAGACCCATTAGGGATTTACCGTCTAGGTAATATCAAATTAATTAGTGCTACCCGATTAGAATTGTTATTATGTCTCGTGTGCAACCGATATTTCCAACACAAGACGCTCATAAATCGATGAATAAAACACACGGCCGGAACGTTCCCTACATTATTCATGCGCCCCCATGAATACACAATCGGTTACAAAATAGCGATATTAATCGATTCGCATAAATCTCGGCCGGCGCAAAACTAACCGAAATGCGGCCGGAGCCACCCAAGGAGCGCGATACGCCACCAAAAAATAAAATGAGATTGCTGCAAGTGATATTTATAAGGCGCGCACAATGGGATTGGGGAGATTGGATGACTTTAAAGTGTGCTATTGTCTTGACACTTTTTTATTTTTTTTAATGGTTTGATAAAACGGGATCGGATTTGGTCGCTTTTGAATCTTAAGCACAAACAAATTATGAATTATAGGAAGCATCTTGATCTAATTAGTTTTCAATTTGGGTGCAGAGAATTTATTGGTTTCTTTAATTTGTAAAGCCTGATAGGATTAAACTTAATGTTAAGTTAAATTTACACTCTTTCCAATTATTGACATAATCCTTATACAAAGCTTCATTCATTACAACGGTATAACTATATAAATTAGATAAAGAAGTGAAGTTTTGAAGTTTTTTCATAAATATAGGAATCGCATTTCTTATATTTATGAAAAAAATTGTTGGTTGTGACAAGTTAGTAAAGTATTGCAAAATTATTGCTTTGGGTTAATTTGAAAGTTTTGGCTTAGTATTGGTACAAGAAAAACAAGGTTTAAGATGATAAGTTTGAAGATCAAAACTTTTAAAAGGAATCCAGAAGTATTGGGAATACTTTAAAATTGCTGACAAGAGGTGAGAAGCAATCAAAAATTTTGGAATGCATTGTGTTACAGCTTTTTCAGGTGAGGAGGTTGAAGAAATACTAAAAAAACGCTGCTGGATAGGGTTGGTCATGGGGTTTGTGTAGTTTGTTGTTTGAGGTTTAGTTGATATGATCACCGCGGTTTGCATATGTACTGGAAACGGTGTGTGGATCTTGTTAATGGCATTTGTGGGTTGGTATGGTTGAGGAATCCTGGTTTGTAAAATATGATGCTCCTAATGTTCGCATTGATGCTTGACGATGTGCTGGTCTTAGTAATGTGGTTTGCAAGATGCGATAGTTCCAAGCCAACCAAACATGTTGAATGAAGTAGTGCAACACTACAGATTTTAGTATGAAGATCTATGATGACTCTCAATGTTGATTTGGTGGGACCTGGTGACAATCTTCTAAGAACAATATGGATATTGGATATGGCTTTCTGTCTCAATTTATTGACAAATATTTTTTACAGAATTAACATAGATTATAAGTTAATGACCAACAATGAGGGAGTAGGGGGGGTACTTCAGCTGAAACTGCTAACTTGGCAATCAAAAAACTGAGTGCTTTGCTCACCCGCCTGATTATTTGTTGTGAATAAGTTGGATCTCTCATTTTCCTGCTTCTACTTTTTGACAAATCACATTTGCAAAAAGAAGAAACATATAATGCCTGGGAGACAAACATTTAAGGTGGGTGGGCGGGGCATTCCAGTTTTAACTACTGATTTGCAATTGTTAAGCTAAGTGTCCAACCTACTTGCTCAACTGTTTGTTATCAATAAGTTGGTTATGTCACTTTCTTGCCTTAACTTAATGACAAAGACATTAGCAAATAGAAAGAACATGTATTACTGTATTATTAACATTTGGGTGGGTGGGCGGGGAACTACATTTGAAACTACTGGCTTGCAATAATTGAACTGACTGCTCAACCCACCTAGCCAACAGTTTGTTATTAAGAAGTTAGTTATGTCGCTTTCCAGCCACAATTTAGAACATTTAATTTTTGTATCACCTACACTTTGGTGGGTGGGCGGGACAATCTAGTTGAAACTACTAGCCCGCAATCATTAAACTGTGTCTCAACTGTTTTTGATCAAGAAGTTTGTTATGTTACCTTCTAGTTTTAATTTAATGTAAAATTACATTTTAAGGAGAAGAACATTTAATTTCTGTGTTACCAACAATTAGGTGGGGTTGAAACTACTTTCTTTCAATCATTAAACTGAGTGCCCAAACCACCTACTTAACTGCCTGTTATTAAGAAGTTGGTTAAGTCATCTTTATGCCTTAATTTAATGATAAGTAACATCTGCAAGAAAAAGAACTTTTAATTTCTGGATGACCAATGCTTGGGTGGGCGGGTGGGACACTAGTTAAAACTACTGGCCAGCAATCATTGAACTGAGTGCCCAAACTACCTAATCAACTGTTTGTTATGACAAATGACATTTGCAGAGAGGAAGAACTTTTAATTTTTGTATTATTAACACTTGGGTGGGCGGGCGGGGTACTTCAGTTGATACTACTGGCCCGCAATCATTACACTGAGTTCTCACCATTACCTCAATAACTGTTTGTTATCAAGAAGGTGGTCTTGACGTTCTAAAACTTACAAAATACATTTAAAAACTGTCAATTGTTCTATAAGAAGTTTCGATTACACGAGAATTAGTTAGTATATTTTATAAAGCGTACTAGTGCATGTTTGGAAGAGACCTAGAAGTGTTTTAGTGGTTTGCCAATGCGCTAAGGCCAGTTTACTTTAATTTATAGCAGACTTCTTTTTATTAATGTGCCTATCTGTTACCGAACGTTGGCTACATAGCAAGTTTCAAGTTTGTTAGCAACCGTACCAAACAACTCTATTGTTGTACAACAACCACATTCTTGGGTTCTTTTGCCTTTACCGTCTCTTGAAGTATTTGTCCATATTTTTCTAGATGTTTCAATATATGTTTCTACAAGTCTAACTAGTAGAGAGGCCAATAACAAAATACCTACTATAGAACCGTTTAGTTTTGTGACGCGCAAAGTTAAAGCAATTTCATCAAATTTTAAACTATGATTGGTTGTAATGTTCCGTACCTAGAGTTACGTCGCATTGTATCAAAAAGTAAACCATAGGAATCCGGCAGTTTTCTGTAGTAGTGTGTTCTTGGCAATCTCAGTTGACGAATGCCCAAGGTTCAGAGTACCGCTTATGGTATTGCAAGTCCGGTTAAACTTCAGTAGTCAGGCGGCAGAGTAGCGTTGTTCACGACCAAGATAGTTGACTGATTTCTTGCCTATAGTTGAAGTTGAGATTAGATTTTTGACTGACTAACATGCTAGGGCGGCTATCGCATGTCCCGAGTGGAAGCTACCTGATCTCGGAATCGAATGGTTTTGGCGGGGAAGTTTTCTGTCCGTACTATTGGTACGGTTTGTGTTGTGCTACGCAACTAACTGTGGCCGTACAGAAAGTTCTTTGGCTTGGTATGCAAGTCCAATGGTTGATTGGGATTGGTGTATGGTAAAGTTGTCACGGTCACCAGGGTGTGGTGCTAGTTGTTGTAGATGGTGACACAATGTGACGCAGATGGAATTTAAGTCTATTGTTTGTCGCTTTGGTTCCAATTGTAGAAGTTGACTACTCGAGTTCATGACTTGACTGAAGATGCTGTTTTTTTTTTTTTTAACTTTTTAGGCGAAGCTTACGAGCTCCAACTAGGTGGTAGGTGATTGTGTACGTTTGGGTGTGTGGAAGTAGAATTTTAGTTCATAGTTTATCACTTTGGTTCTAATTGTAGAATTGACTGCTTCTGCTTCATGACTTGACTGATTATACTGTGAAAAAAATTGTTACGAATAAGGGTTTTGCTTATTACGCAACAACTTATCTTCTCAATTTCTTAGGCTGAGCTTACAACCTCTATCTAGGTGGAAGGAGATGGTGTTTAGGTGTTCACGTTTGGGTTTGGAACACTACTGATTGGGGAAGGGAGTACTCCAAAAATAAAAGAGTTTTGGGTGATGTTGTGGTTTTAAAATGTTTCTTTACTGGCGGTCCAGACAAACCTGTATAGTCCGTTCCCGTTTTGACAGGGCTTTCAGGGGTACCCAATTTACTTTTCCAACATTTTCGGTTGAGTAGTGCGGCACTGTTAATATTTCTTTTCTGGATAGACAACTTTAATGTTGATGTAGAGCTTGCGGACTTATTACTATTTTTCTGGAGTGTTTGCTAGACAAGTTTCCAACTTGGGTTCCAGATATCCTGGAATTTTTTAATGATAACAAATTATCTCATTATTTCTCAATCATTCTACTTGTGTTACGTTCTCTTGTGTAATATCTGTAGTTTTTCTTTAACTTTACGCGACGTCTATCAATTAGACCACCTAACCACTTTTGTAGGCGGTTAATGGCGAAATGTTTGCTAAAGTTAAGGTGTCAATCATAACTTTCTTTTTTTTGCTATGGAGGCGGCTGTGTAGTTTCTTTGACGGTGATGAAGTTGGTGACATAGTTGATCACACATGTGTGTGGGCCACTAGTGTTGTGTTAATGGATTAGCTGGGTGATTAGATTAGGTTTGATTATTTTTGGTTGTTTTATGTTCCAGTCTATCCAGGATAACAGTGTCCTAACATGTTACGTTTGGTTGTTTGGTATTGGCTGTTAAGAGGCTTTTATCTGTTTTGGAGGTGTCGATGATGCTTGCAGGTGGCTGCAGATACGATTAAACTTTTTTTTTGTGCTACTCGGTAGCAACGTTTTTTAACTAACAAGTGGCTTAGTTGTTATATGCCTCGGAGTTTTGTACATTAATAGCGACCTGAAAACTAATGCGTTAGAAATGTAGTGCTGGAAGAAAATGATTTCCTGGACCACAGGAAGAACGAATAGCTACGACTGTCTCAGATTGTAAAATATTTTGAACAAATTTGAAGACGGAATGACGACAACCTTAAAAAGCTTATCGTGATAAACGGAAAAAGACCAGGAGGTAGGTTGCTTCTGCGATGGATCGATCAAATAAAACACACACTTCCAGAAATATAGAACGTTATAGGCATATGAGGAGGATAAAAGAACTATAGAGTCAAAGTCAATTGAATCACGACTCCTCTGCCAAGAAAGAAGGATAGTATAATTCCGGTTCTTTCATTTTTCAGTCATTTTCTTCTTTTCTTCATCTTCAACAGCTTTTAACAATCCACTCCTGGATATAGGCCTCCCCTAGTTTTTTCCAGTTTTCCCTGTCTTGGGCTAATTGGGATCATTTCTTCCTCGTTCTCTATTTTATGTCGTCTTGTCATCGTCTTGGTGGTCTTCCTATGCTCCGTTTATGTGTTCTTGGTCTCCATTGGAGTATTCGTTTTGTCCATCTGCAATTGTCTTGGCGTGCGATGTGTCCTGCCCATTTCCATTTCTGCGTTGCTATGGTTTCTATGACGTCACCTACCTTAGTTCTTTGTCTTATCTCCTCATTCGTAATATGGTCTCTTAAATGTATGCCGAGCATTTGTCGTTCTATTGCTCTTTGAGTTATTCTGAGTATTTGCTGATTTTATTGTGAGTGACATGGTTTTCATTGCATATGTCATAACTGGAAGGATGCACGTGTTGAACACTTTCCTTTTCAAGTTTATTGGGATACTTGAGTTCTTTATTACGTTCCCTATCTTACCAACCGCCGCCCAAGTTAGACCTATTCGCCTTTTTATTTCCGCTGTTTGGTTTTCTTTACCGAGTTTGATTTTGTGGCCTAGCTAAATATACTCATCTGTTGAGAGTATTGTTTCATTGTTTATTTGCACATTGATGTGTTCTGCGCTTATTACCTTGGTTTTCTCCAGGTTCATATGTAGGCCTATTTCGGCCGATCTTATGTTGAGCTTTACTATAATTTTTTGCAGCTCTTCGACGCTGTGACTAAACAACACAATGTCATCGGCGTAGCGGAGGTGGTTTAAGTATTTGCCGTCGGTTTTGATTTTTTTCTCGGCCCAGTCCATCCTTTTGAAGATGTCTTTCGTCGCAAGGGTAAAAAGTTTTGGTGAGATGGTGTCTCCTTGTCTCACACCTCTTTTAACTGGTATTCTCCCTGTTTTCAGATCTTCAGTGATGTTTACTTTTAGAGTTGCTTTATCGTATATGCTTTGTATTCAACTTTTGTATCTGGAGTCTTGCGTTGTTCATTGCTCGGAAGATTGCCCATAGCTCCACTGAATCGAAGGCTTTATTATAATCGATAAAGGCAACATGTATTTTTCTATTATTAATCGTACGGACTGTATATGCTCATTTGTACTATACCCCTTGCGGAATCCGGCTTGTTCTGGTGGTTGGTAATCATCAAATTTGTTCGTAATCCTGTTTGTTATGATTTTAGTGAGTAGTTGTGTGCCAAGAGGCTTATGGGACGATAATTATCAATTTTGCGTTTGTTGCCTTTTTTTATGTAGTAGAACCACCTGCGCGTTTTGCCAAGTACCCGGAACTTTCCCCTCTTCAACGCACTTGTTCAATAGTATTTTTAAGGCTTCGAGGGTAGTTGCGCGTTCATGTATTATCAGTTCAATCGTAATGTCATCATCCCTGGTGTCTTTCCATTCTTCATTTGTGTCATTTTTATTCATTCATAATACCAGGATATTAGTGTTTTGACATGTCACTTTTTCTTTCACATTTAGTTGTTTGGTGTTGGCTGAGAAGGGGTTTCCATCTGTTTTGAAGGTGTTGATGATGCTTGCAACTAGTTGGAGAGCCAAGCCGAAGCATGCATCTTTTTTGTGTTTTTTTGTGTCACATAGTGTCAACGATCTCTAAACGAGTTATTTAGTGGATCACTAGTGTTGTATTGAGGGTTAGGCCGGACTTAACTGCAGCTTGTTTTGGGGTTCTGTTCTCTGTTGTGTTTATTGGGCATGGTTTAATTGGTTATAGTATATTTTTGCCATTCCGTTTGGGATAGCAGTGTTTAGACATGTCACGTTCTATTGTCCGATGAAGGGGTTTCTTTCTATTTTGGGCATGTAAGTAAATGTACCACCGTGGGTATGTGCTTCCTAATTCATCTCGTTGGAGATTACCCGTCAGATTGCGAAGAGGGCCGTTTGAAGGTCAATGACTTCTGTGTTGATTTTTTTACTGTGGAAAGTCTTGATTCGAACTTCTAGCGAAAGCATCTTGTCTGCGCCTAGCAGGTAGTTGGAAGCTCTATGAGTAACCTAGAAATCATAATCCTAGTTGGGGCCATGGACTATTGTGATGAGAGGATTGTAGGAGCTTGCTAAGCTTGCGCGTGCCACTTTCATGTAATTGTTAAACCATTTCATGTTGCAATTGAGATAGTGTGTTGAATGTCAGGGGTGGCACTGCCTTTGGTCACGGTGGTGTTTGCCAGATTTTTTGGTTTGCAGATTTTGGCCGACATCTTGTTGGTATTGCTACTCAGGTGACTTAGAGGACTTACGTTCAAGGGTTTATATTTGGGACGATTTTAATGGCAATTTAGTTACCTGTACTGAAGTTTTTTATTTAATTGAGAAATTGCAAATTTTATTTAGGGAATTTTAAAGATTTTATGAAGAAGGAGGTGTTAGCTCATTTTTTTTATAGTTCTGTACGTTAAGCATATTACTCTTGAAAGGACAGCAGCAAATCTTTACAAATGTTTTGGGAATAAGACGGTGTTGTTGACAAAATTGTTGAGTTTGGACTAAAAGCAATGTCGGAAAAGTATGGCTAAAGAGTTTTTGAATAAAGTCAAGGATTTAGAAATGCTTAAACTTATTAAAACATAGGTTTATGCATCTTTTTTTCTTTTCAATTGTTTGATGTTCATTTCTGGACGTAAGCCTTCTTCAGTAACTTTATTGCCGGTCTAACTTGTGGCGTTCTGTACTATATACTTTTTTATGTCGTCGAGCCATCTCTTCTTTGGTTTTCTCGTTCTGATTTTTGCTTTTTTTGGGCGCCAATGTGTGACTTGAGTTGACTATTTTCTCTATTTCATGTCATTCCGTGTCCCACCTTCTATTTGAGCTCAACAATACGTTCTGCTACGTAGGTCATCCGAGTTTTTCTACGGATTTTTTACATGCTCTCTCAAACCTATTTGAAGTGTCCTACGTTCTTTCGTGCGTTGAGTACACCTTAATTTTTTCATTCTCCGTCATGGTCTCTAGTCTGTAAGTCATAGCTAGTAGTATACATAGTCGAAACTTATTTTTTAGTCCTATTGGTATGTAGTTATTTTTTAGTAAGGAGCCTCATCTCATTTGTATCATTCTGGTTACTTCGTTGATTTGGTTGACTTTTTCTAGTTTTATGGCATGGTATAGGTATATATTCTTTGACGTTCTCTATTTCCTGGAAGTTTATAGCTATAATTGTTTTCTGGACTTATGATCTTTGTTTTTGTTACGTTAGGTTAGTTGGTACAACATCTCTGTTAGTTCTTTGACACTGCTACTAAATATGATGATGTCATCTGCGAAGCTTAGATGGTTCAGGTATTTTCATCCTTTTCCCAATCAAGTCTTTTAAATACTTCTTCTAGAGCTAACGTACATAGTTTAGGTATATCTATATGAGGTTGAAACTAAGGTCTGATTGTTATATTGAAAGGTTTATGAAGATCCAATACAAAATAACGCTGTTTGCGTGAAGCAGTAGGAAGAAAACGTGATTTTTTCTACAAAAAATATCACTTTTGTGATGCTTTGTTGGCTGGGGACGTCGTCGTTATGTATCGTCATAATATGTGGAGTCAAATTCAGTCTTGTTTGTGTATTTTTGTGGGGTTTGGTGGGGAAGTTTTTTAGGATTTCATTGTGCCAACGGCTGTGCCGAGAAGAGAGTTATTCTTCTCGATATCTATGAAGTGAAGTCTACAGTGCGGTAAAGATGTTTCTCTTCTCTTACTTTTTGATTATGATAGAAAGAACGTCTTTACTGCTTCCACAAATTGCACTACTTTTGCTTTGTTTGTCCATCTTTGGTTTTTTGGCGATTTTAATAAAATTATTTCCGTAGATTTGCTTGCTATGAAATAGGAATATTTACTGACTTTTGAAAAAAAAAAGTTGGTTTTTATACTTGCGCTGTGGACTGTTTTTTGGTTGGTTTTTGCTTGCTGCTGGGTTCTAATTGGATGCTCGGATTTCATTTGGCAACGATCAGACATGTAGCATCAACCTCAGTTTTCTTATTTGTCTAAAATTTTTGAAAATAAAAATAAAAACTGAAAGACTACAATTTTTTAAAATCCAGAAGAATTGTGCTCCAGAAATGCTTTTTTAAGATTGGAAAAAGCGTTAGCATAAGTGTATTATGCCTGATGGAGAATACTTTAAAGAGTATCTGCTTCCTTACAAGTAGTAGAGAACAAGGGTGACATTACTGAATCATAAAAGGCTAAGCCAATTGTGGTACGGTCTTCTATTGACCTATACAATGTTTTTTGTTAAAATACTTCTTTAAGATCACAGCCAAGTGATGTAGTGTCTTAAGAAGTTTTCTTAGAAGACTTGGATAAGATGAAGGTGTTATTATAGTCTACGAGAGTAGAGACGACGTCTATTGTTTATTTTTGCTCTCGACGTTTCTTTTGGTTTTTTTTCTGCAAAGTTTGTTGCGGTTTAGCTTTGTTGAAGCTTCTGGGCTGGTGTTTATGTCTGAGAAATGTATGGGTTTTGTGTGGTGCTTTAGGCTTGGTTGTGTCCTGGGAATTGCTAAAGGGAGTTGAAACGGTTGCGAGGTTGGCTGTTCCTCTAAGGAGTTACGTCCAAGAGGGGGCAGTTGTTAGCTTCTAGGGTACTACGAGGTCTTGGCGGAGGTTGTTGCAGATACTCTATAGGGTTAGAAATTTTTGGCGGTGATTGAATAGGATATTATGGGCTTGCTGTGTTATGTTGACTTTGACTTGAACTTTCTCTAAACCTTAGCTCTTACCTGGACAACTTACAAAAAACGGTGAAAGACTTTAGAACAAAACCTAAAGTGCTTTTTCCTACAAAAAGTGGAACATACTATAAGGAGACAACCCTAAAATACCTCTACGTAGCTATAGTCAAATATGCCACGTGCATAAAAGATAAAGTTTTTAAACCTATTTAGTTGGTAGTATATTCAGTATCTCAACAACATAAAAAATAAAGAGTGTAGGTGCGTCCTTAGATACCTCAACAACATTGTCTGCGGCAACAGCATCACATACTGGTGTCCAAAAATCTTTGGAACAAACTAAAAAAAAGTTTTTGACAGGTATTGCGCATAATAACCCTTTCCTGGCAAAGCGGACACATCATGTGCTAAAGTAGAAACCCCCGACTTACTCTTTACAGAGCGCTCAAAAAACAAGACTGAAACAGTTGCCTGCAATAGTTTGAATTTTTTAAGATTTTTTTGCTACAGGTTAGGTATTTCTTTGGGAATTGAACAGTTGCGTTGGAACAGGTGTTCTCTGTTAATCGCTGCTGTTAGATGTCAATCAGTGAAGCTACGGTGGTATTGGCGGTGACGCACAGTTGGATATTGTGGGTTTGAAGCTGGCTGTGGAGTTATGTTGACTTTGAGACCTACAGGTTTGGTATTTCTTTGGGAATTGAAACAGTTGCGGGGTTGCTTTGTTGTCGGAGATACTCTTGAGGGTTAGCAGTCTTGGAACAGGCGTTTTTTGCTCATCGCAGCTGTTATTGGCGTTGAGTTGGAAGCTGGCTTTGGAGTTATGTTGACTTTGAGATCTTGTCCCATGCAGAACACTTGCCACACTGCGTTAAATGTAGTTGTAGATTTTTTTTTTAGAAGGGTTTAGGTGTTGTGATTTAAACCGTCTTTCATATGGCTATTTTTCCATGATTTTGTTTTCTATGTGGTCGGTGGAAAGTCAACTGATCTAGTTAGCAATTGATAGAGATGGTTTTTTTAGGAATGTTGTAAAGAATTGATTGTAAGTAAGGGACACCACGAGAGGTGTTGAGCTTTAAAAGTTGTTCTTTTCCATGCATTTGTTTTCTGGAAAGTTGACTGATGTAGTTAATAGGTATGGTCTTTCTAGGATCGTAGATTTTTTGTAGAGAATTTTGTCTGGGTGTAAGGTTCTTTTAAGGTTGACTTAGATTAACATAGATTCTTGAAAACAGACTGCGCGGAAGTTTTTGGCGATTTTCTTTTAGAAAAAGTTGGTAGTTGTCCTAGTTTAGATACTCTAAGCCAGTGTTGAGGCAGTATTCTTTGATTACGTTGGTCTCTTCATGGTCTTGGCACTTTATATCATTGACTTTCTTCGTTTTTTGACGCATCGAGGATGTCTCATAGTGACGCAAAGTTTGATTTTGTGGCCTTGAAGTTGGCGGTGAACTGGTTGTGGAGTTTTGACTCTGCAGGGTTTTGTTGACTTTGAGGTTACGCTCTTTGCTGATTTTTTTAGTTTAGCGAGATTGCATTAAATGTAGTTTTACAAAGATGAAGGCATTGAGCTTTTAAACCATATTAGAAGTTTTTTTTAAGTTAAGGCCATACTTTTTTATATCTTTGTTTTCTATGCGGTTTTTGGAGAGTCAACTGATCTAGTTTGCTCTTGATAGAGATGGTTTTCTAGAAACATTGTTAAGAACTTTGTTTGCAGACAATTTTATCTAATTTGAGATTGATCTGGACACAAGGGTTGGTTGACTTAGAATATTGAAAAACAAATTTGCAAATAGGAGTGGATTTGCCGAGAGTTAGTTTTTTTGTAGTGCAGGCAGCGTTGATGTTTTTGGCGGTTTTCTTTCGGAAAAAGTTGGTAGTTGTTTTAGTTAAGATACTCCAAGCCTTAGCACTTTATATCATTGAGTTTATTTGTGGCTGCACTATCTCATCTTCTGTTTGATTCACACTTATCTAACAGAGGATGGGAGGACACTGCAGCCAAATGGTGGATAATATATTTTTGTACCTTGTATTTGGGGTTTGTTTGGGAAGAATTTGATCATTTGACAAGATTAAAGTGGAACATGTAGTTCATGTTGGCTTGTCACTGGCGTCAGCATACCTAAAGACTATACAAGTTAGGCAACAAACATAAGAAATAACAACTATGAGAACATAAGTTTTTTTTAATAATAAGAACGTATCACCCGGGTCCAAGAACTTTGACAAAAGCGCGCCAAATTCAGGTTTTTGCGGCTCTGTTTTTTGAAAGATGAATAGAAAATGTTGGTTATTACGATTCTAGAATTCCCACATTGATATTTTTAACATTTCAATGGATTAAGGTTTTGTTCTATGTCTACATCAGTTGGATTGAATGGAAATTATTTATTTTGTTGCGACTATTTATTTTATATACCGTATAAACGTACAGATTATGCACAAACAGATGTTGTGCATAATCTGTACACGTATTTTGAGGTACGCTAATGCAATTAAAGTGGATTATTAATTAATTAATAGTATTTCTATGTTTAACTATTATAATTAGTAAGTTATTTATGTATCATATTTTGTTGACCAATTAATTTAAACTTGCATAAATGTGTACGAAAACACTTGTAAATAATGTAAGCTAGCTATATTTAAATGCAAACTGTCTTTAGCAGTGAGATGCATGAACACATTTAATGGTCAAAATATGGAGTGTGAAGAAATAAAGTACGCCAACATGGTGCGACTATTATTCAGAAATTTTATGGTGCTTAAATGCAGCTGAGAATTTTTCCACCGACAAATGGATAGATAGATATTACTTTTTCATAAAAAAAAAATACTACACTTCATTTTATGGAACATTGCACTGCAAAATAATACCACGTCAAAAGAAAGTGAATTATGCGAGCTCAAATATCTAAACAATACAATATAAAAAGAAACTAGCAATTTATGGTAAAGTCTATGAATTATGAAGGGAACCGGCTACATATTAACTGCAACATTCTGCATCTCACTAATCGTGCCGATGTAAATCATCAGTGTTACTACAGCCATATTCCGCTTCAGAAAATATTATTACTTACTACAAATGGAATGTTATACTAACGACGTAATAAAGTACCTCGTTCGCTCTCGATGTTTTCCTAATGTTCTGATTTACATATGACATGAACTGACCCGACCTTTTCAACTGCGATATACCTTTTGTAATTGCCATTTAATCACCACGTTTCTTTTTATGTAGCGCCATGGTTTGTTTATTATGTGAATTTACTGTTCACATAGGCAAATGTTATCTATCATTAAAGCTTGGAAATATAGAGTTCATGTGGAAATTATTAGAAATGTTTCACAATATTAAAGGGGAGATGATTGTAATTTTGGTAACATTGTTACCTTTATTTGTCATAGATAATAAATGTTCTGTATAATTTTGAAATATTTTTTTTAAGCTATGATGAAGATAACGACCGAAACGTTAGCTATTAAAGGATCAATTAATTAATTGTCAGAATCTTAAAAAGTGTCTCTAGAAACTCTAAAAAATCGAGTTTTTCTTTTGGTTTAGGTTTCTATAATACCTTAAAAAAATCAAAATAAAACGATAACTATCTAATAAGGTCTCAAACATCTTTTATACTCTCAAAAGACTTTAAAAATTCTTAGAAAACAATTAATTTTTTTTCAATCTAATAAATTATTAACTAATTCAATTCAATCTATCAGTGAATTAATTAATAACCCATTCCCAATATTCGTTAATTAAATTTTGATTAATTAAATAAAGATTGATTAAATCCTTAATCTCTTCAGACAAAGCAAATATCATTAAAAAATTCCATTAAATACATCCCCGATTAAAAAACTCAATGGCCATTTCCAATTTGTTTGTTTAATCAACCCCGTTTGCAATACACCGAAAAAAAAAGCAATAAATAATAAATCGAGTCCGTTCTATTCTTCTCGAAGGGCGTTCAATTCTCGACACAAAGAGCCCTTCAATATTACATGAAGATATCCGAGTGCAAATGTTGTCATATTGATATCCGCGGAATAGATTTTCGCAGTGGTTGGGCGATAAAATCCCTCCGTTTCATCCCCTTGGGAATTGCCATCGCCGGCTAGGGGCGGAAAATGCGGGCAAATATTTGATCATTTTTTTTTCGCTTTTCTACTCTCCCATCAATATTTAATCTCTAAGCGCGAGCCTTAATTGTTTTTAATTATTTCCGGGATATATCCTGCGTGAAAATGAATAAAAAAGATAAACACAAATTAATCGGATTACTTTTTGCTTAATTTATGCATATTATAAATTAATTGTTAGGGAAATGTTATTTATTATTTATAATAGTTTGTGTTTAGTTTTATTGTGTCTACAAACAAATTAATTAATTATAATTAATATCAAATTGAAAAATAATTAGACGAAACTTTTGCTTCATGCTCACAAAAGCATATCTTTTCTAATTTTAGAAGTACCTTGTTGATGACTTCCTTTACTTTGTCTTTGTTGAGATATTTCTTTGTTATTATTCTTGCTAGGTAGCTCTTTGTGTCTTTACTACTGTTTACTATTACGACTACGTCTTTGTTACTATCAGGCCTGAAGGTAGCATTTGTCTGTTCAGATTTTCTGGCTAGTCTATGTCTACCAGCTGTTGGAACCTTGCTTTCTATTAGTTTTTCCACAAAGTTCTTTGATTGGCTTGCCTGTTTTGATGTGTAGCTAAACAACCTGTAGGCTAGCTCCCTAACTTTCGGTTTTATTCTACCGCTTCTTAGCGCTAAGTTTCTTAATCCTCTGGTCTCATCAATTATTTTTCTAAGCAGCTTCTTAATTAGTCTGTGGTCTTGTTTAGTTTCTTCAAAGCTTGTATCACTTTTTGGGGGTGTATTAGCCATTCTCGTTAGTTTGTTTCTTTGTGATTGAAGTGTTTTCTTCTTCGTTAATCCAGCATCACTTTGCTTCTGTTTCTTGTTTTTTGCTTGCGTCTCATCTGTCTTTGTCTTTGCAGCCATCTTTTGGCCCTCTGGTGCTCTTTATCTTCCTTATTTTGGGAGGAGATCCTGCCGTGATCATGGGACTTCTTTTATGGTCGTTGTGTTTTTGCTGGTAGTCAGATCATTGATTCTTCCACAATTCGTGGAGCAGGCTGTCTTAGCAGTGGAGGATTGTCCTGAAACGGAACCGTTTTTTAGTACTACTTCATTTTAATATTTGAAATAATTTATTTTATTAAGAGTAGTCTATTTTATATTTTCTGGCAGGTTTGTAGTCGTCATAGTTTCTCCAGTTTATTTTGGGAAGAGATAAAAAATGGACATTGGAAGACATATGGTTTTTGGGACTTTGGTCTTCGATACTTAATAGCGTCGGGAACCGAAAGATGGTCAAGAGTAGACTGAAGAGTATTGTCCAAGGATGGTCGATAGTTGATAGTAGGAAAGTGTAGAAGAAAAGAGAAAGAGTCCGCGTCCAGATGCGGTTAATACCTTACGCTTCTTTCAAAATTTGGAGTCTGAGTA
This sequence comes from Tachinus rufipes, assembly GCA_963932245.1. Taxonomy (NCBI): domain Eukaryota; kingdom Metazoa; phylum Arthropoda; class Insecta; order Coleoptera; family Staphylinidae; genus Tachinus; species Tachinus rufipes. The sequence continues at coordinate 13,817,187 of OZ010746.1, read as the reverse complement.
AGGATCGGACAATGTTGTGTTAATTTTTTTTTTCTAATTTTTGAAGTTTTTGGGTTTCATACAACGAAGAAAGTTTTTTTGGGATTCGGATAAATGCAATTCTTTTTGCAACTAGCCACTGAACTTATTCTTTTTGCCCAAATTTGAAGTTTGTAGGCTAAAGAGTATTTCTTTAGAGGTTAACCGAAGTTTGACTTTAGCGATTGCGAATTTGTGTTTGAAAAATTGCACGAAAATGTTTGATATTTTTTGTTTTTTAAGTAAAATGATTTTTAGATTCTGAATCTGTTGCTTCGATAATTTTATTCTACCGGTTTTTAGCACTAAGTTTCATAAGCCTCTGATCTTATTAATTATTTTCTTAATCAGCTCTTTCATGAGCCTGTAGTCTTATCTAGTTTATTCAAAGCTTGTATCTTCTTTTGGGGATGTACTAGGAATTTTTTCTGTCTCCTCCTTAGTTGATGCAGCAGGGTCATCACTTTGCTTCTCGTTCTTTGCTTGCTCTTTATTTATATTTGTTTTTGCAGCCATCTTCTGGACCTCTGGCGCTCAATGTTCTTCACCTCGGGAGGAGATCTTCCCGTGATCACTCGTCTTTTTTTAAATATTGTTGCCTGGTCGTCGTGTTTTTGCTGGTAGTCAGATCATTGCTCCTTCCAGAGTTAGTGGAGCAGACTACTTTAGTGGAGGGTTGTATGAAAACGGAACCTTTTTTTATATTTTAAATTATTTATTTTAATAAGTTCGTCTATTTTATATCTTCTGGCAGGTTTGTCGTCGTCTTAGTTTATTTTGGAAAGAAAGAAGAGATAAAAATAGGAAGACATTGGTTTTTTGTGTCTTTGGTCGTAACTAATTAATAGCGTCGGGAACCGAAAAGTGGTTAAGAGTATACTGAAGAGTATTGTCCAAGAGAGAAAGAGAAAAAGTTAGTAGCTCATTGTTGAGACAAGGTTACCCGTGCAATGGTGTTAATTTGTGAGGGTAATCAAACCTGGGGCCGCGCTTTGATGCGGTTAATACCTTCCGTTTTCTCCAAAATTTTGAGTACGAGTATGAGTCGGACGTGTCACTCTAGATCATGATTACCAGCGAGTAGTTTGAACTGTAATGCCTGACCCGCCCAAGTGTTTGTTATTAAAGATTTCAAAGTATTTTTTCTTTGCAAAAGTTTTTTAGTCTCAGGAAGTAGAAGAACACCTCTACAATCTTTTAATGATCAACATTTAGGCGGGTGGGTGGGTCACTCTAGATCATGATCAGTAGCGAGCAGTTTGAACTGGAGTGCTTACCCACCCGCCCAAGAGTTTGTTATCAAGAAATTTTCTTCTCTGCAAGGAGTATGTGTTATACAATTTTTTGGCGCTCATCTTGGGCGGGTGGTTGGGTCACTCTAGATCATGAATACCAGCAAGAAGTTTCAAATGGATTGACCATCACGTCTCAAGAGTTTGATATCAAGAAATTGGAAGTTTCTTTTCTCTCCGTGTCAGAAGTTCTATAGTCTGAGGAAGAGGATGTGATATTCAATATCTTATTGACTAACACTTTAGCGGGTGGGTGGGTTACTCCAGATCATGATTAATAGTAAGCAATTTGAACTAGGGTAGCGAGCTACCCGCCCAAGAATTTGTTAGCAAGAAATTGGAATTTTCTTTTATTTACAAGCGTTAAAAGTTTTTGCAAATGGCAGAAGTTTGTTAGTTCAAGGAAGAGGAGATTTCTAATCTTTTGGTGACCAACACTTGGGCGGGTGGATCTTGATTTTGATTACCTGCGAGTAGTTTGGACTGAAGTGTTTACCCACCCGCTCAAGTGTTATCAAAAGTTTAGAAGTGCTTTTTTTAATAAATGTAAATAGTTTCTTAGTCTCGGGAAGAGGAGGTGATATCCAATCACTTTAGATCAGCGAGTAGTTTAAGATAAAGTAGGCGTTTTTTTTTCTTTGCAAGTGTTAGAAATTCTTTAATCCGAGGAGGAGGAGGAGGAAGTTACTTCAAATTTCTTGAAGGACAACATTTGGGCGTGTGGGTGGGTTACTTCAGATCATGTATGTGCCCAACCACTTGCCCAAGTGTTTCTAAGCAAGAAATTAGACGTTTTTTTTTTGCTGTGTTATAAGTTTATTAGTCTTAGGAGGAGGAGGTGACATCAAATCACTTAATAGGCCAAGATTTGGGCAGGTCTATATTATGATTATAAGCGAGTAGTTTGAACTGCCTGGCTGTTTGGTATCAAAGAAGTAAAAGTTTCTCCTTTTTTGCAAGTGTTAAAAGTTTTTAGTCCGAAGAAGAGGAGGTGATATCTAATTTTTTTATGACCAACACTTGGGCGGGTGGGTGGGTCACTCTAGCTCATGATTACTAGCTAGTAATTTGAACAGAAGTGTCCACCCACCCGCTCGACTGTTTTTTATCAAAGAATTTTAATTTTTTTCTCTGCAAGTACTAGATGTTCTTTAGTCCAAGGAAGAGGAGGTGATATTAATTTTTTTGATGACCAACACTTTGGCGGGTGGGTGAGTCGTTTCAGTTTTTGATTAATAACTAGTACTTTGAACTGGAGAGCTTTAATCACTTGTCCAAAAAGTTTGTTATTAAGAAATTGGAAGGTTCTTCTTTTTGCAAAGTTTAGAAGTCTTTTTGTCTAATAAGGAGATGATTTTTTAATTTTTTTATTTGAGTTTCTGCAAGTGTTAGAAGTCTTTTAGTTCGAAAAGGAGGAGGTTCTTCCAGTTTTTTAAGAGATTAAATATCTTTCTTGAAAAACTGGAAGAACTTGATAACAAACTCTCGGGCAGGTGGTTGGGCTTACTAGTTCCGTTTGTTTCCGTCCGCCCGCTCTATTATTTGTTATTGTACCCACCTCTGACGTATAAGTGACAACTGTCATTTAATCTGTCATATTAAAATCAGCAGAACTGCAGCTAGTGTGAGAATAAGCAAATTTCTTGATAACAAACACTTGGGCGGGAAAACTGTATTAAACCACCGGCCCAATATTTATAATTTTTAAAGTTTTTGGGTTATGTTCAGCGAAGAAAGACATTTTGCGGAGGTGGATATACATAATTGTTTTTGCAACTAGCTACCGAACCTAATCTTTTGGCTCAATGTTGAACTCTGTGGGCCAAAGGGTGTTTCTTTGGAGGTTAACGAAAGTTTAACTTTAGCGATTGGATTTTTAGCATGTTTAATCAAACTTTGTTGGAAGATTTTAGAATGTCAGAGCAACGATTATATACTAGAGCAATAGACTTCAGGCTGCAATTAAAGCCACAATATGCAATCTGTTTTTTAGAGTTATTCGACAATGGAACCTTATCTAACAGCTGTTTTCTTCTTCTTCTTAACGTGCATATCCGTTACCGTCTGTCCGCATAGCAAATTTTACTTTATCAGTGGCCGTACGAAACAACTCCGATGTTATTTTCTCAATGCTTTAGGGACGTTGAAATTGGAGATGTTGTAACCATTGTCGAGTCCAGACCACTATCAAAAAACAGTTCGATTTAATGTACTCAAGGTGACGAAGGGCACAGGCTCCAAGAAAGGTTGCACTGAATCAAGTTTTTAGATTTTTTAATTATGAAATTCTTTTTCTTTCAGGACTCCTGCTACAATCTATCTTTGCTTGAAGTTATTTGTTGCAACAGATCATATTTTTGTCTGAGGTACCAGCTGTCGATAGGTCTCAAACCTTTTCCGATGCAAAGCCAACATGATTGATGCGTTTAACGTCAGTTGTGGGCAAAAATGCGCATATAGCAAGATTAGTGTTTACCGCGTGTATGAAAATTTTTGCGGCTTTTATCTACCAAAATGTCCACGAATTTTGGCACATGCCGTTGCTAAAGCTAACATGATTGAAGCGTGTATCATCAGTTGTGCACAAGAGTGCACATATAGCAAGATTAGTGTTAAACGCGTGAATGAAAAAAAAAATCATACTTAATCTACCAAAATGTCTACGAATCTTGTAAGGCACTTGTTGCTTGGCTTTGCTGAAGCCAACATGATTGATGCGTGTAACGTCAGTTGTGGGCAAGAAATTTAGTGTTAAATATGTGTACAAAAACACATTTTTACGCACCAAAATGTCTACGAGTCTTGTATATAGCACTTGGCGTATGGCGTTGCTGAAACCAACTTGATTGATGCTTGTAACATTAGTTGTGGGCAAGAGTGCGCATGTAGCAAGAAACTTAGTGTTAAACGCGTGTATGAAAACACGTTTTTACGTACTTAATCTATGTCCACGAATTTTGTATAGGACACTATATTTTACATAAACATTGAATTTTGTAAACAAGTGATACGTGATAATTGACAATTAATATTTATTGTTTTAGAAGGTTTTATAATTGAAATTAATATTAATAATAAATAGAAAATCTATTAATTAATATTTTTGTTAAGGAAGATTTAACAACTTGCAGGCTTATGCTTATAATTAGCGCGGGACGTCATTTGTGGGCACAGAACGTTGTTATGTTGGCCTCACCATACGACAAGTGGAAAATACAATACTCAATCTTCAGGCGGACTATTTCAATGCTCATGTTTTAATCTTACTGGTCTTCACGTTCGTACACATATTTGAGCTTATAATAAAGGACTTTTTTGTAAACTGTGCTTTTTAAACTATCTGTAAAGATGGCGTATTGACCACTCAAATTGGCTTCAAAACCTTCTTTAAAGCTGTCTGGTTTTTATACATTAGGCAATGGAGATGTGAAAATTGCCTTAAAGTGGTATACCAAATGTTATTAAAATTTCAGAATTCTTGGTTTAAGAGTTATTCCATCTAGCTTCAAACATACTTCAACAAAATTTTGTTAGTTTAGCAAATTTACATCATTTTATAGCTAAATTGGTCGTACCGATCTCCATCTTCGCCGTCTATGTTTGTTTTACATTTTTCTGTAATAAAAATATACTGAAAAACCGTTTTTTATAAAATGAAATATTAAGAATATCAAAACGAAGATTCCTGAATTGTAATCAGGGGTTCAAATTACCTCAGGAACCGAAAAAATTACCAACATTGGAGCATATGTACGTACTGGCGATAAAACCGAATATTTTGTCGATAGCCGAAGGAAAACCCTTTGACCCACGGACTTTCGATTTGGCTTAGATTCAGATGGGTCTGTTTTTTGGGGGTTATTTTAAAATTGACGCATAAATGCTAAGAATCAAATTTTGATAATTGGTAGTACTTTATGGGTACCTATTGCTGAAATTTGTTTAGAATTTTCTAATGTTGGAGTATTTTTTAAGCCAAAATATTCCAAACTTTCTTCAAAATGTTGTTCACTTCCAATTTGAAGCTAAATTGGTTGTATCGACATTGTTCAAACTTTTGCACTTGGTAGTATAGTTTGAGTGCCTATTGCTGATAAACTATAACAGTAATACCGTTTTGGTACTTCTTGTTGACCAGTTTTTAGATTTTTTCAATATTTGGTTTAGAAGATATTCCATCTGATTTCAAACACCTAAACAAAAAAAAATCTGGTTAATTTAGGCCTAATTTGAAGCAAAGTTGGTCGTACCAGTATTAGTCAAATTTTTACAGTTAGTACCGTATTGCTGACAATTGTTCAGGATTGGTTTAAGATAGATTCTATCTAGTTTCAAACTTACTTCAACAAAATTTTGGCAATTTAGCTATTTTACGTGAATTTTGTAGTCAAATTGGTCGTACCGATGCTATTTAAATGATCACCAGTAGTACCGCATAGGTACCTATTGCTGACAAATTTAAAGAATTTTCTATTGGTTGGTTTAAGAGGTATTCCGTCAGGCTTCAAACTTTACATCCAGTTTGTAGCAAAATTGGTTGTATTACTTATTTTTACAGCTGGTAGTACCGAATGGATACTTATAGTTGACGACTTTTTAGAATTTTATTATATATAATTTAAGAGATATTTCGAACTTTAACAAACATGATTTTACTATGCAATGTTTTGAAAATTAACGAATAAATATTTGATTGGGTCATTTTGTTAAACATGATTCTGTAGGTTCAAACAAAAAGAATGTCAAGCCTCGCATATGTTATAATTTATAAAAGGATTATAGTTGTTTCACATTTACAGGATAAAATCAAAGCTTAAATAAAACAATTCCATGTAAAACGTGTTTAGTTAATAGTTTATAATTACCTTTTTTGTATACAATCTTACCATCTATCTATCAAACACGTAGATCTTTTCAACACTTAATCCCCACACACAATCCTACCATTTAAATCACTTAACAACAAAGACCCACTGCTTTATTTACACTGAAAAATAAAATAATACAACACACGTATTAACCAGCGAAATATTCGAATTTAAACGATCCGAAAACATAAACCTCTCACACGCTCTCCTCGCCTCGGCATGTTTATTTACATTGTTTGCAGCCCCGAAATCAGATGTTAAAATTCCCAGCGCGAGTGTTTTGTTTTTTAAAAAATTTCAAGAGAATATAATTTATGTAAACACATTAATCATTTGCTTCAGAAATATGGTATGGTTTTTATTATAAAAAAAAGAGATATCATCAGATATAGAAATAGAAACTCGGCTCTCGGTAATGACCGTGACCGCTAAAAGTCATTGAGAGCGTACATGGAGTTTTATTAAATTATGTACTATGGTATAAATGGATATTATGCTTGTATGTGTGTGTGATTCATGCATGGTTAATGTAGCTGCGAGTTAATAAAATGTCATTGCGCAGTATACATGTCGTGTAATATGGACAAACAGATTAATTTAATAATTACTATTACATCATGGATTTTTAATCTGATAGCGTGCGTTGGGGTTATTATGTTTCTAAAGATCTATATGGTTTTAATCATTTCAAATTACTAAACATTATTTTTATATCAAATTATTAAATAATTAATTTTTACATGTAGTGACTATACACTATTGCATTATTAGTATTGCAGATGCTTCGTATTGTGTACATTTGATGGATTATTTTAGTTCTTTACTATAAACATACCCGAAGCACGGCGCTTCCACCATAAAGGAATATTTTATCTTAATTTAACCAACATTATAGTAGTCATCTCTACAGGGATTCAAGGAGTTACGGTAGTGTCGATCCATGCTGTATATTGGAGGATTAATGGTTTCCACATTTGTACGGTTTGGCGATCCCAAAGGGTGATGAATTTGTAGAATTTGTTGTGGTGGTCTTGGTGTGATGAGGCTTTGGATTCTAGTAGTCTAATTTTAGCATGGACTTGCGGGTGTGCTTGAAGTGGCTTTTGAGTTTTATGGTTTTATTTACAAGAAGAGAATCTTTTGCAGCGTATGGGCCTGGATGGTGAGGGCCCTTCTCTAATGCTTTTTTTTAAGGGACGTTTAGCTGCGTTTTGAGTTTACCTTGAAGTCGTTTTATCAGGTTGGCTTGTAGGTAATAGGTAACCATAGTATGGTGGATGCATTCTTTTGTAGATTTGACGAAGAGCAAGCTTGTAAATTGTGAGCTTGTAGTTTTTTAGATGGACTTTGTTTTCTTTGATCCAACCGTTTTCTTGAAGCTACAGTTTTGTACCGCAAGCATCTTTAATTGTTTTTGTTATACTTCCGGTAAGTTAATTAGTGTTCTTGGCAAAGTTACCGTTTTGGTCTAAGCGGTAACTCATTTATTTGGGGTAAATTGTAAAATGCCGCAAGCATTTTTGAAAGTATTTTGGAGGTTTTGTTGTGCTTTTGGACAATTAATCAGTGATCTTAGCAAAGGCATCTTTTTGATCTAGGCGGTAGCTCAAATATCCACCTTTTTGGTCTATTTATGCTTGGCTTATTTAAGCGTACGGTGACCACGAAGGTGTCTGGAGGAAAAGGGCGTCTAGAAGATTGTTGGACTTTATTCTACCTTGATTGAGTTCTTCAGAAGTGTCATGTTTAACTCTTTGAGGTGAATATTTTTGGTCTGAAGCACTACTAAGCGTCTAATGACTTTTTGGTTCGCGAGTAGTAGTACCAAAGGACAGTTTTGATGATGTTTAGGAAATGGTCTTCTTTGTTATTGTTGGCTCTACTGAATTATCTTGTTTATTGGTTTTGGAGCTATTCCCTTGAGGGACTGTTAGGCAACAGTCGTGGAGGTTGTCCTACACTTAGGTGAGTGTTTACGAGCGTTTGTTTTGACAGCGGCTTAGGGTGTGGACTGGTTTTGACAATCTTAAAAGGGCAATCATGATCTTTGACTACGGTGTCTGGAGGTCAAAGACGTCTGAGATATAGTTGGTATTGCCCGGTACATATTTCACCGTTAACGAAATCTTCTGCAGGATCAGTTACTAATCATTTTATTGTTTGTTTGGGGTTGAAGAACTTTATAAGTACGCCCTGTACCTCTTCACTGTTCATATGAAGGTCTGGCTTTCTAAATTTGAAGTCTGGAGAATCAACTTTTAGACCATTTTGTCGCTGGAGTTTTGGAATTGTTACAAGATTTTTTGTGGGCGCTTCGTGTGGTTTTTGTTTGTTTTTTGGGTAATCTCAAATGCATGATGCTACTTAGTTGATTCTGAGTACTGATTAAGGTAGTGCAGCTGTAGTTCATCTTTGGTGTTGTAAGTGGAGCCGTTTCATTGGGTTAGCTTGTTGGTAATAGGCAACCGTTATATGGTGGACGCATAATTTTTGCGGGGAGTTGGGGCGAGAGCATACGTGGGCGTTAATCCTTTTTTGCTATCTTTTTTTGATACAGGACAGGCCTAAGCTATTATTTCTGGCCTAGGTCTGGAGAACCAACCTTTAGACCATAATTTTGCCGCTGGAGTTATCATCCACTACGGCTTTATTGGCAATAAAGACTTCTTTGGGGGCAGTGTTGCAGCGGAACTGATTCCTGTGTCTATGGAGTTTATGCTGGCAAACTTGGGAACATATTTCTATAGGCAGATGCTAATCCAAATGATGCTTTCCAAACTAATTTTTTCGGCCGTAATCTGATGTCCCAGATTTTTAATAATCTTTACGAACTTTTATTTTTGACGCCGGCCTTACAATTGTGTTTTTGGAGTTGTTTAAGTTTTTTTGTTTTGGATACAGATCAAGGTATCGTCTTAAAGTACTTCTAAGCCTTGGATGACTTTTTTGGTTTGCTAATAGTTGTAAAAGCAGCGCACTGCGGCCGCAAGAGTATTTGCTTTAAGGATGTTTAGAAAGATTGATGGTTAATGTTGATGCTCCCGTGTTATCTTGTTATTTGGATTTTGGAGCTATCCTCTTGTAGAACTATTAGGCAACAATTGGTTTATGGCGTTTGGATGTTGCACCACGTTATTTTTTTCATTGGCGCTGGAGGAAGAAGACGTGTAGGAGATAGAGGCACAAATTTTCTGCAAGAGCCTGTTATTTTACTGTCTGTTACTTGATTTCAGGTATGGCACTTTAATGTGTTACTCTGGTAATGTTATTGCTGGCCGTTGAGGCTAGACAACGAACCGGTGGTTGTTTTACATCAGCCCAGATGTTCAGTGAGTAAACTTGGAACCTAACCTAATCATCATACGCTTAAGTGGTCTGACTTGACTTTAGATCTTTGACTACATTCTTTACCTTATTAGTCTCTGGAAGACGATTTTGTGTGCCGAGATAGTTGGTTTTGACAGGAACATATTATACCGTGAACGAGATTTTTTGTAGGATTAGTGACCAATCACTTTATCGTTTATTGCTGGCACTCCAACTTGTTATTGTGGTAACGTTGCTACTGACGTTGAGACGAAAGCTTACGTTTTTCTTATGATTGCTTTCAGCCAACATTGGTGACGGTTGAACAACTTACCTTATGCTAGTTATGGTGGATTTGCATAAGCCTGATCACTGCAGTGACTGTTGGGCAATTTGCGTTGATTGCTTTACCCAACTCTCCAACGCTTAGGTGGACCGAATTTGGGAATATTGATGGTCTACGCCTCCTTTAAGATCTTTTACCACGTTCTTTATTTAAGGAAGTTGTTTTTAAGTACGCTCTATACTTTTTTTATTTTATAAGATGGCCTAGCACTTCTACTAGTTACTGCAGTAGCTTTGCTGCTGACGGCGAAAGCTTGCGTTTTATTTGGATACAAGAGTGCTCTCCCTGGTCAATATTGCTGACGGCAATAAAGACTAGCGAAACGGTTTTGAGTGTTACTTATGTTATGTGTAATGGTTGTGTTATTGGATTTGTTCCAAGACTTGTCGTAGGTTCTTTGAGAAGACGATTACATCGTGGAGGTGTCAGTAATTACTGGAAAAAACATTGCTGGTAACGGGTGTGATTTTTATACAAAACTGGAATATGGTTTTGTTAATAATATCAGTGGCAAGCTACGCTATTAAGGGTTTGCAACTTGGAAAGACTCAAGACTTTACTAGGATCGGCGAAGTTTATTTTAAAACTTGGGGATGCAATGTGAAAAAAAAACCGTTTTGTGTCTTTGACCACGTTCTTCGGGAATTTTTTTTGTTCTATTTGGATTACAAAGGTCAAATCATCTTTTTGGGAAGTTAGAGGCTTTAGTTTCAAGATTAATACACCCTTGGTCTATTGAGGCTACAGTCTTGAAGGTAGTGCATTGAAAGCATCTACGCTATCAAGGGTTTGCAACTAGGAAAGACTCAAGACTTTACTAGGACCGGCGACGTTTATTTTAAAACTTGAGGGAAGCAAAGTGAAAAAAAAACCGGGTTTTGAGTAGTCTTTTTTATATTCTGCGTTGAGGCCGAAAAATCAAAACTTCGCTACTGAGTGAGGTGTTTATTTGATCATGGGAATTTGCCTATATCTGTTAGCATTCCGGGCGACTATCATCCGTCCGAAAATCTTTTAGTTTTCTTGTGTTTTGGGGAACAGTGCGTTTTTGTTCTTGGTGACCTAGTTGAGGTTCCGTTAGTCTTCTTTCTGATAGTTACTACCGTTCACAAGGTCTTGGATTAATGCAATTGCTACTTTTTTGTACGAGTACTGTTAATGTTGTGGTTGGCACTGGTAACTTGAAAAAGGTTCTAGCAAACGTTTAGACTAGCTGAAGGAAGGATTTCTTGTTGGGGAAATTGGTATTTGCTTTAGTGGCATCAAGAGTTGGAAGGTTTCTTTAGACACATATCTGGGGACCACTGTTCAAGTTTTTTGGTGTACTACATACTAACACCTATCTCGGTTAGTCATAATTTTTGCACCGTTCCAATACGACAAAAGCCTCTTTTGTTGATGGCGGCAACGGTTTCTATAGACACAGATGTGAAGATGTGAAGTTTTTTGTTGTACTACATATCAACATTGGTTAGTCATGTATGTCTCAGCATAAAGTCTTTGTTGGTTTGGGAGGTGGGCAAGTTTGTTTTCCTTAGATCATAGAAGTCAACTTCTTGCTGAAATTGGTGCATTTTCGATTCCAAGATTCAACACGGAAGGCTTCTTTGTCGGGAATGTCGTTAAGTGGTATTGGAACAATCTTGGTCGGTGGTGGCATGGGTTGAACGATTACTATAGACACATATGTGGGGACTGTAGTTTATATGGAGTTTTTAGCTGCACTTCAACTAACTCTTATCTTGGTTAGTTATGATGTTTCAGAATGACGTCTTTGCTGAGGTGCGTTCGTGATCGTGAATGTTTTTTGTTCTGCTTAGTTAATAGATGTCAAGTTCTTGCAGGAATTAGGGTACTTTGGTTTCTAAAATTCACAGAAAACACTTTTGTCGGGGAATTTGTTTGGTGGTATTGGAACGGAGCTTTTGTAGGTGGAGGCAGGAGTCGGATGGTTTTTATAGACACATGTGGGGACTACTGTTTATGTGAAGTTAAAAGTATGACGTTTTTGTTGAGCTACAAGGAGCGCAAGTGATCGGGAAAGTTCTTTGTTTTGTTGGATCATTGAGGTCAAGTTTTCTTCCGGGAATTGAGGGATTTGGTTTTCAAGATTTGACACGCTCGGTCTCTTGGGGTCAGATCATTGCAAGTATGAGATGCGTTTGTGATTAGGATTTTTTTTGTTCTGCTTGGATCATTGAGGTCAAGTCCTTAAAGGAATATGGGGACTTTAGTTTTTAAGATACAATCTTGTAGGGAGTACATTGAAAGCATTTTTGAACGTGTTTTTTTAGGTTTTGTTGTACTTCCGGTCCGTTAATTAGCATTTTTACAATGGCATCATTCTTGACTTGTCTAAACGTAAGATGACTAGCGAGGCTTTGAGCATGTTAAGGGAGCAGCCATACCTTTCGGGTCTTTGACCTCGCATTTTTGATTTTTCGTTTTTGCGAAAATTGTGGAGGTGTGCACTTCTAAAATTGCATCTTACTTCGCTGATGATGAAAACTGTTTGGTGTTGATCGTTGAGCACTATGGTGGTTTTGTGGAGGTTTTTAAGATGCCAATGAAGGCCAGGATTTTTTTTAATTTTTTTTTGCTGTACTACATACTAAGTACATACCTAATTGATATAAAAGTATGACGTCTTTGTTAAGCTACAAGGAACGTTTGGAAAATTGGAAAGTTCTTTGTTCCGTTGGATTATCGAGATCAAGTTCTCGCGGGAATTAAGGGATTTTGTTTTTAAGATACACGCCTGGTTTTTTGGCGTCAATACATTGCAAGCACGAGGCGCGCTCGTCATTGGAAAAAAAATTTGTTTTGCTTGAATTATAGAAATTTTTCTGGAATTGGAGGAGTTAGGTTTTAAAGATTTAACACGTGCGGTTTCTTGGGGCTTTACTCTTAAAGGTTGAACACATTTTCGAACGTGTTTTTGCAGATCCCATTGTGCTTCTGATCAGTTAATTAATTTCTTAGCTAAGTTACCAACTTGGTTTAGATGATGCTTATATCTACCCTTTTGCGGTGTTTATCGTTGGTTTACCTCAGCGCAGGGTGATCAGCGAGGCTTTGAGAATGTTGAGCGTGCAACAGCCGCTCTATTCCGTTTGTGTCTGGGCCACGTTTTTGAGAAAGTTTTTTGTTTCACTTGAATTGTTAGTCAAGTCTTTGCTGGAGTTGGAGGACTTTGGTTACTAAGATTTGACACTTGCGGTTTTTTGGGGTTACAGTCTTGTACATTAGTACATTGCAAGCATGAGGTGCACCCGGTATCGGTAAAATTCTTTGTTTTGCTTGGATTACAGAGATTAAATTTTTTGGGGAATTTAGGGACTTTGCTTTTCAAGATTTGACACGCCCGGTCTATTGAGGCTACAGTCTTGAAGGTACTGCTTTGAAAGCATCTTTGAACGTGTTTTTGCCGATTTTGCGGTACTTTAGTTAATCAGTTAATCAGAGTTTTTTTGGCAAAGGAATTGTTTTGGCCTAGAAAGTAGTTTTTTGTCTACCTCTTAGAGGTATTTATTTTTGGTTTCTAAACCGTAGGAAGACTAGCGTAGTTTTGAGGATGTTGAAGGGGCAACAGTCTTTTGGATCCACTTTCTTTGGGAGAGTTTTTTGTTCCGCTTGGACCGTACAGGTCAAGTCTTGGCGAAAGTTGGGAAACACTCTTGTAAAATTGCAGTTCAGCTTGCTGTTGATGAGCACTGCATGGTGTTGACTATTGAGTACAACGGTGATTTAGTGATGTTTCCATTGTTGATGTAGGCTTTTTTTTAATGCTTGTCAGTTTGGTAAGTTTTTGACTTGTTGGTCCCGGCCGAAGGTATTCTGGATTGCTTCTGAATCGGTATTCAATCTTGTTTACTTTAGACCATATCTTCAAAGGATTGTAGATCGTAGTCTTTTTTTGCAGCCGAAATTCCATGGTAAAGTCGATAACGGGGCGTGCTTTACAATAGGTCTAGATTATATTTAACAGAAAGGTTTCTACTGGCTCTTGGGGATTTTACTGTATCTTGTAAATTTTTTTGCTAGATCTTTAGTTACTTAGTAGGGCGTCATTATATTATTTTAGAAAACGGTTCCAGGGTATGCATCGTTTATCAATATGCTTAGCATCTCACTGGACTCCGTACAATAACCTTTGATAGGGCTTTAAAAATTATTTTGATGCTTTTAATTACTTTATGGAGTTTTTGTGGATAAAGCAAATGTTGAGACTGTTGGCAATAACGATTATTCTAGGTTTTAGTATTTGCTTTGCACTCAGCGGCTGGATTTGTTTAATATAAGTCTTTGGATGAGTTGTTTATTTGTAAGAAATTCATTGGCTTTGATGACGTATTACTCTAATTTTTGTATACAAAATCTACAGATTTAATAAATTTTACTGACTCATTTCATCTTCACAATCAATAGAATCTTTAGCATGCTTTAGACCAAGGTCGGATAATTGTTTTAAGTATTATAATTTACATTAAAAATGAAATTTTCAATTAAAAAGTTATGTTTTGATAATAAAAGCAATTTAATAATATTGTTACAATAAATTGATTCTTAGTATCAAACAATTTATAATTTAATCAACTTATAAAACATTTTCAATTAGTAAATCGTCCCCTACAAAAACTTCCCCTAAACAAAATTCATCAAAGCCAGTATAAACCTCTCAGTTAATTTACATAATAATTTCGTCCTAAAGTATTTATTCCTTACGCCTTGCGGCAGTAAATTTTAATACATCATTACAACATCGAAAAGAGCCTGCCTGTTGCATCCCTTAAAATAAAATAAAATAAAAAACTATTTCATTAAATCATCCACCCAGACAATCCGCAAAAAATCTGTATCTTTCTTGCACGTCTGAACTTTTTTTTATAGTGCCCTCTATTTACCCTTTAAAGAAGAGAGTAAAAAATAGGGGTTAAGCTTTATATTGTGCAAAAAAGGGTGCTTGTGCGTGTCACAATGGCAATCTTCGGTGTCAGTTGTTCGAGGATTAATTAGAAAGGCGACGTGTGTTGGTCGAGGATCTCATTGATCAAACAGTTCTCGAATGCCAAGTGGTTGGGATCGTAATGACCAATTAACTATGCATTGTCTTTAAAGGATTTTAAAGTTGGAGATGGTATCATTAATATTGAATATTAACAGTTGGTTCATTGTTTAATAATTGATACAACTGTTGTTAATGGAAGGGAAGTGAATAGTATAGTAGATTGGAATGGTATAGTTGCAATTTATGTTAATATGGATTATTGGGAATTAGTAGCTATGTAGGCTTACTTGTGATGAGATGAGTTAATTAAACTAATTGTTTTGCTATTATAAGTTAGTTTTAGTTTTTTAATTTTACGGTGGAAATCATTTATCAGTTTCAACTAAACAGTTTTGATAGAAATAAATGATTTTTGCTATTTTATTTTATTTTTGTTAATTTTTTGGCATTATTTAGCGCTGTATTCAGACTAAATTATATAAATTGAGTTCACTGGATAGTCTGTGGTAGTTTGATTAACAGAAATGTTTATTTTATTTTTATTGCGCCGATTCTGCACGATCTAAACTTTCGGCATTAGTTGGCGCTATATTTACATTAAAGTCATATATTAAAATATATAAACTTTTAAAGTTTTACTAAATTATATAAACTGAGTATTGGAATAGTCTGCGGTACTTTAAATAACAGAAATAAATTTTTATATTATTATTATTGCGTGATCTAAACTTTCAGCATTAGTTGGCGCTATATTTAGATTATTTTTTGCTATTGTCCCGATTTTTTAAAATACGATATCTACTATAGTTGACACCGTCAGCATGATTTAAATTTTTGGCAATAGTTTGAGCTGTATTCAGATTAAGTAATATAAACTGTTTTGAATAGCCTGCTGTAGTTTGAATAACAGAAATAAATGATTTTTACAATTTTATTTTATTACTATTGCGTCGATTCTGTAAAATATGATATACCTGAGACTGATGAACTTTTGGCATTAATTTGAGCTGTATTCACACTATATTAATTAAGTTTTGAATAGTCTATGTTTTTTTTTGTCATTATCGATAGCTAAGACAAAATGTTTGGCATTATTTTGCGCTGTATTCATACTAAACTATATAAACTCATTAAAATTTAAATAATTTGTTCTAATATGTTTTTTTTTTGTTATTTTAGGTGAGTTTACATCAATTTACGTAAATCGTTGAACAAGCGAATGTTTCTGAAGCTACAATAGGTATGTAATAAAATGTATAGAGTATTCAATGTTTGGGTATAGCCTTTAAATGTTTTAACTTTAGTTTCCACTCATTACATTTTAAAATAATGCCCACTCTGCAAATTAGTAATTAAATTTTTGCAATTTCTTTATCATTCTTTTAAGGGTTTATAATTATAATTAATTTAATTAAATACAACACACACACCTAAAGTTATTATGGTAAGGTTTGACTCTATGAAAACTATTTCTGTTTCTATTTTAATGGGTTTTTTTTAATGGTGTTGTTTTGCCTATTATAAAAGGGTCCCCTCTTTCTTTTAAGCTGTATTTATAGTATGCAGGGATTGATACATAAACCCTATAAATAGGATTTACAATCTGTGAATAAAAATATCAGTCGTAAATTTGAGGAAAATGTTTTTTCGAAGCATAAAAAATCACTTAGTGTATAGAAATAACTCGACCTAAATACATAAATTTCATATAAATCTGCAATATTCGATTATTATTTGTAGTAAAAATGATTTATTTTTAACAGAAACAAACAATAAGTCACATACATTTAATATAATTTATTTTCTATAATTTATTTTACACTTTTTTGTTTTGTTTTTTCAAGTGGGTTTTATAATTAATTTATATTAATATATGGTTCTAATTTTAAAATTTGAATACGTATTGCTGTTAGATGTGTCGACAATTAACTTTTTGATGCTGTTTTATACGTTTTTTGGTTCACTTTATACTCTCCGAATAGCGGTAAGCTTTTTGAGTCAAATTAACTAAACAAAAATGTTAATTAGTGCTTGGTTTGTAGCAAGCTGCTGGCTTTGTGAGTGGAGGAGTTGATGATTTTGGACTAAAATAGCTTTACATGTATTATACTGAAGTTTGTTGTTAGGAGGTACGATTATGAGTTGAATTGTTATGCATCGTTGGTCTTTAGTAGGCCGTTTTGCGGGATTCTCTAGTGCAGTCTTTTCTAAACTTTTTCTACTACGAAATACTTTACAAATCCTGATTTTTTACGGCCGCGCCAGGTGGAGCTAATAACACATAACACGTGTTGTGATGCGCTCAGCCAATTATGAAAGAATTTGTTCCAGAATTCAAGTTTCAATCATAGCGACAGCATCTTCTTCTTCCAGATAAGTTGTACATAGCTGTCGTTGCTTCTTGCAAGATCTTTACAGGTTAACATTCGGCTGAAAGGCAACTTCTCGAAACACTCCACTGGTTGCAAAGATGCACTACTTGAGATAGCGGCTCCGGCTAGCTGTCGGCGGGGCTTGATTCACACAGGAAAGATGGACTTGGTGTCTTGCATTTATTAAATAATCTGTTTTGGTGTATTTTTAATATAATATTTTCATACGATTATACAATTTACGAACCTTTCAGGTGTGTAAATTAAGTAAAGAGATTTATTTTTTAAATTTAAATAGAATTACAATTCAAATATTGTCTTCCTTAAAATAACTTGTTTGGGAAGCGCTGGAGACAGTGTTTTTAATGATCGCAGCAGTGCTGTAGCTCGGATATTGGAATAGCTTTCAGTTGGTCGGATACAGCCGTTTAAATATTTTTGAGTATTCTAAAATGACCGAATTTTTAATCTCGGGAAGAGGAAGAAATCACAAGGACTTTAGTCAGACGAATAAATATACTCTTTTAGAAGTTTATGAAGAACCTTTTGGTAAAAGGGTGATTGACCATTTGGATTTGAAGCACAGATTGTTTGTTGGTTGTTTTCTTGCTATCGAAAAAACAAATTAGCATGCATTTGACCTTTGACTTACTTACACTTGTTCTTACTTTTTTGGGTCTTGGAGAAGTTGAAGTGTGCTATTCTATGCTTTGACTCTTAGTTTCCGGGTTGGTCTTAAACACTTGTTGTCACTAGACACGTTCTAGAAAATGGGGATTACATAGTTTCTAAAAAGTGGAGGCACATAATATTTTTTTTAGTTTTGTGAAAGGTTTTTTGGAACCATTTTTCTTATCTCCAATTCATTGGGCAAAATCCGATGAACGGTGATCTAATAGTGAACCGACTATCTGAACTCACAAGATTTCGGCTGCGTGGTTCATCTTTAATTGACTCTTTTCTTTCTGATAATGCCTCAAAGCATAGAAAAACCTTGGCCTTTGATAAAAAACTGCCTCCGTAGGCTTGCTGAAGTTATGTAAAAGTTTCTATTGCACTGGGCTTAAGTCTGAAGCAAAACCTGATTGAAATTGATGTCACTCATTTTTAGAACACAATAAACAACTGTTTTAAGAAAAAAAATTGCTACAGCTAACCAAATGACTAGCACTACACTACAAAGAAAGACAATTTTTGTAACTTTAACACGAACAATTACTACTTGTTCTACAGTCTACGTGGCACACGTTACACTCGAATTAAAGCAAAAACAACAACAACAACAACAAACAAGCCAAGATCAAGCTATCAAGTTCATTACTTCACTCTGTTAACTATCTTTAGTTTCCGCGACTTTTGGTGCGAATCAGATGGACCATATCTGGTGAACATTTACCTTCTTTATCACAGAGTTGGAAATATAATGGCATTCAAGAGCGACACAATTGTCTCTTGAACTTCTGATTGATCCCCATCTTCTTTGATACCTCAAATTGGCATCAGTTATCCCCAGCTTTTCTAGTGGAGTATCAGAGCATAAATGTAACATATCGAAGATTAGAATTGCAATGAAAGTATAGAGAGGAACTTTGTCTCCGTCAACCTATACCACCATCTAAGATCTACTCGACAGCAATTTACTACTCCCCGGTAATTATTTACTTTGACTACTTTGTTCTTTTTTATGTACACCAAAAAGAACTAACACAAATCTATTAAGGTGGGTTTAAATCATACTTTAACGAATCAAGTTTAATGTATTTTGAACGAATCGAGCATAGGAGAACGAGTTTGTTTGTTTATTTGTTCTGATTTAAATGCACTTTTAAGCTTCTATTCTCCACTTTTGGTTGCTTAACGCACGTTGTACAACACAAACAAATTAAACTGTTTTGAGAATACATATTACAAAATACAAATTAACTACATTTGTTTTGGAAATATCTTGCCCGGTTAGCAGGAAACGAGGCGGCAAGAAATGGCGCCCAACGTGGGGCATTTTAGAGATTTTTTTTGGCTTATCAGCCTAAAAAGACTATTAATGCAAAAACTTGAGACAAAAAAGTCTAAGAAATCCAAGCAGCGCGTCAACAAAATTCTACTAAAGAACAATGCCACAAAGAGTACCTGGCCGAATTTGACAAGTACGACATTCATCTCGGGTCTTCTAGTGCGTATTAGTCAGCTGGGTAGCTTTGTTGCAAACTTTTCTACCAAGATGTGCCACACTTTGACAACGAAATCAGACTAATTGAGGATTCTTTTATAGAATCATGCTAATATGCAATTATGACACGGCTTCTAGGTAGTCTTACCTCTTGGTTAAGTTTTACGGGTTAAGAAATCTGTCGACTAATGCTTGATTGTAAGTCAATACTACATTAATTGACTCATTAAGTAGTTTTATAATTACCAAGGCGATACGCGCAGGCTTAGCAAGCGTAGTAACAAATGGCGCCTATCGTGGGGTATTGAAATGCATGGTGCTTTAGTTCTCCAAAACCTTGAAACCCTGAAAATAGTCAAGCAGCGTAGACATTCATTATTCTATCAATGAACAATCATAGGAAGAGAACTTGGTAGATTTTGACAAATACGACATTAACCTCAAATTGGTGGTAACCTTGTTGCAAGTACTTTTAGCAAAATTTACCACACTCCAACAACAAAAGCAAACTAATTGAGGAATTTTTATAGATTTTTAATTTCCTGCTACGGCCTCTAGGTAGCTTTTGCTCCAGGCCAAAGTATGCAGGTTAAGAAATTTGACGACTAATGCCCGACTATAAGTCAGTACTACATTAATTGAAACGTGGGGTCTCTCAAAATCTTGAGACCCTCAAAGCCAAGCAGGGTAGACATTCAACATTCTATCAAAGAACTTTTTTGATATATTTAATATGCGCGAACCGAATTGATGTCTTTGTTTTGTTGTATGATCTTTTAGTTAGAGCTCGACAGTTGTTGCTCTAAAATTATCAAGGTTTCTTTGTTCGATTTTGGGGAATGGTGCAACTTTGTTCTGGGTCGTCTTGTCGAATCCCAGATAGTTGATGTTCAAGCTTTGCTTCTGAAGGTTTTTACTCTTAGGTTAGTAGTTTGCGAACCGAATTGTTGTCTTTGTGTGATCATCTAGCCGAGTTCAAAGGTTGTTGCTTTAATATTTTCAAAGTTTTTTGGATTTTGGGGAGCGATTTTGCCTTGTATTGTTGAATTGATGCAAAAGCGGGTATTTTCTACTTTTTGGATGCGCACTTTGATTTTTACTTAGCTAGCTAGCCCATCAACTGATAGATGGGCTAGCTAGCAGTGTGTATTTGGGGAAATTTGGTATGCCCCACAATAGAATAGGATCGAGGTTCAATTATGAGAGATTTTGCTATTCAATTTGCTACTAATTGTATTGAGTCTGTAATTGTTTTATTTTACATGTGGCCAGCAGTATCGATTTAGTAAATAATTTTTTTTAAACAAATGAGGTAGGATCTGCTCTATGCAGGTTTACATTTGGAAAGCTCATAATTTTTTTCTAAATAGTCATTGTTCCAAGTTTTATAAGTAAAATTAATTTAAAAAAATTGATAAAGATTGTTTTTAAAAGTGATGATGGTGTAACTGTTGCGTACTTGCGAGCAAGAGGCGGCTCATTAAGGACGAAATCCACTAGAAATGATTGGTGCTTTAACCAGGCTAATAGATCCACATTAAAGTATGCAGGGATTTTTTGGGCTATTTTTGTAGTGGGATGCCCACCGGTTTATAGGCAACTCATTGGAGATGAGGGGTGGAGAAGCGTTGGGGCATCTGTGGTGGTGTCGTTTCTGATACCGAAATATGCAAATAGCGACGCTAGTTCAGTTCTTCTGGATTTAGAGATTTCTAGGTGTAACAAGAGGTTGCAGGTTTTAGTATCAGAGAGCGGGTATGTCATCAAAGATTTGGAGTGGGTCGAGTGTGGTTTAAACCTAGTCAAGTCTGGTGTTGCACATTCTCGGTAATAAGTTCAGAATTTTTTGTTGGACTGCTTTGTGCGAGGCTTACGTACTGACTGACTAAAGTTTTAAAATGTGCTTGTTCCGCTTCTGCGATTTTGGTACTTGGGGTCAGTAAAGATTGGTAAGGGTTTGCCATCTTGCGTACTTGAATTTGGTTATGGTTGCTCAAAATTGATCTGAAAAGATCAATTCCGGTGGCGACCTGAAAAGGTTACGTTTTGAAGTGATAAGCGACGCCCAAAGGATCACTTATGAGTGATTCTTGTGAAGTGTTGCACGGAGCAACTCCTGCTTCTATCGTTCTATCCTGGTTGTTGTTTTCTGGCAATCTTTTGCTAGCAAAGGTAAGGGCTGTTGACCAAGTCCGACGTGGGTGGCAGCGGGGCGGCAAGGCAAGTAGCTGTGGCAGTGGCTGGTCCACTTTTTAGTTCTGGGCTCAGATTTAGTGCTGCAAAGAAAACGCTTGAGTACTTCTTGATGGCGGAAAAGAAGTTAGTTTTTTATCCTGGACGCCGCCTCTATGCCGGTAACAAAAATCGGCTTTTTTTTAGGATTTTGTAGCCAACTCTGTGCTTAATCTGTATAATGAGAAGTACTCAGCCGACTTGTCAAAATTATGGATTGGGTTTTGGATAACTGTAGACATTAATGTAATTTCTTTGTTGGTTAATGTAGTTCAATACAGGATTAGTTTTGCGCACTTTTAGGAAATATGTTCTATAGCTTCTTGATGATGCACTACAGTCTTTGTTTCTTGAACTTTTTGTTTCTTGTACATCAAGTTAAGTAAGTCTGAAATTATGTAGACAGTAGACATCAATTTATGATTGCTAAAAATTTGATTTATGATGAATCTAGGTGTTTTTACTAATTTGTTCAAAGATTCTTTCCAGCCCATAAATTGTCATAGATTTGTTAACTTGTAGTGACTTCTTAAACAGCTGTTGGAGTTTACTTTGTTTTGTAGTTTGCTGCAGTGATCAAATTCTAAAGTTTGATGGTGGAAACTTGTTTGTGGATGTATTTTAGAGTTTTTTTGCAATAGCTACTTTTACAGTTTTTGGGCTTTGTTTTTTGTTCATAATTTGCTTCTTGGGTCAGTTTATAAAAATTTATAGAATTATTTGGAAAACGCCCTCAATAGTGAACTGATCTTTTTTATTTGCGATTGGTTTTAAGATATGGCGTATTATTTTTGGTTTGTTCAGATGTATTCTGGAGTGTCTGGTGGTACATTTCCTACAACCAACAATTTGAAAGATTTTTTTTTTTAAGATATTTATTTTTGAAATTTAGAAGATTGCCAGATATTTGTTTTTTTAAAAAATTTCAGATAGTGAATAGTTAAAGTTAATATCAAAGTTGGGCATGATAAAATTGGAGAAAGTTTTCTTATTTGATTTTAATATTTTGAACAAATTTGTTTATCAAAAACTTGGGTCTAAGAATTGCTGCAGTTGATTTCACGAACTACAAAAAATTGACTTCTATTAGTTGGGTAGGGATTATTTTTAGTTGTCCACTTGATTGTCTGTAACTTTGACAATTAATAGATTATAGTATCAGTAACGATGACTGAACCATTCGGATTGTGGGCCAACATAATTTTGGTCACAAATTTCATCTTCCGTAGTAGTTTTTGTTGATGGTATAGTACAGCCGCTTTAGCATGAATGCAATAGTGCTAAACATATGTTTGTGTATATTAAGTTGCCTATAATTGCGGCCAGGCTATAGTGGCCACACTTAGTCTTAGTTTTCTTTTTAGTCTTGAAAAATGATTAGTCTTGAATTAGAAAGTGGCAAATTTGGTTTTTGAAAATTTGTTTTAACGTAAAAGGAGTAAAATTTCAAAAACATTTTTATTGATTTTAATCAGACATATTTCAAGTTTATATATTTCAGTTCAATAAGGAAATCCTTTCGTTGGAAATTACAGTTTTGATTCATTTAATGATCATATTTTCCTTCTTATAATTCCTTATTTTACTGACCGATTTTGTCTATAGATTTATGAATACCTTATAAATCCCATTTGCAAATATGGTTGTGATGAAATAAGTGTGGAAATACAACGAAACCGAGCCAAGAAGGGATTGTATTAGATTACATCTAACGACCATATAATAATTTTAACAGCGGCTACTGTTAGTACTACTATTTCGTCCATATGTGGTAACGCTTCATATAGGACAATATCAAAAACATCTAAATAGCATATAAATAAATTTTATTATGTTACACGATGCCGGTTTTATATGCGTCATAAATTATCTCCTATGGAGGAAATACAATGCTATCTTATACTAAATAGAAAATGATTAATTTAATTTAATAAAAAATTGATCTACAAAAAAAATTGTCGATGTACTCATTTAGTGTAGTAGCCGAGACCTACCTCATCGTTCAGCTTATTTACAGCGTTAAAAGGTAAAATGTTAATACTAATTACTAATTAATATGATAATAATTCGCTGCGCCGTTGCGTACACATGTTCAATTTGCATGATTCATGCCGTTTTATATATAACGCGATGAAAAGTGGCTGTGATTGATTCCATATGAAACGCGAGGTTAATTGGATGAAATATTTACATTAAAATTATAAACGCGTGGGATACTGAATTATGCAGCACATGTTAATAGAGAATTACTGTTTTCATGCACGAACACAACATATTCATAATAGCTTTACATATATTGATAATATTTTTGAAATTAATTTACAACACTATATGCGATCAATTAACAAACGTATGCACTAATGAGCCCCTATTCTAGTCGCCGATCATGCGATAACTGTGCCCGATTGAACACCCGAAATCAGGATCGATTCAATTAGCATCCGCAAATATGTCTAATTACAAGTTCCGGCTTTGCCGATCAATTGGACCGTGCCTGAGCTTGAAGGTGATGCTGTAAATTAATTTAAACTTTGTGGAGGGTTTTGCTTGCATACCGGAAAGGACAAAAAATAAGCGGGTCGGTTTTCGTATATTGGATTGCTCTTGATTATATGATATCAAGGGGATTTAAAATGGGGTTTTAATGAAATTTAGATTTTGTTGGTTTGCAATTTCAGGATGATCGTTTTAATGGGATTTCCTAATCTGGATTACGGTAAAAGGTTTTTAATTTGAAACAATTTTCTTTGTGTTGACGTGGATTAGTTATGTAGGAGATTGTCCTAGTTGCTTTATTCGAATAAGCTAATGCTTTATTTTATGCAGTTTGCTGTAGGCTAAAAATTAAAGGGCAATTTTTACGTTGGTTCTGGTCACATTTTTATAATACATAGGCTTGGAACAGGGTTTATTTTATGCTGGTCTAGACTGTGTCTATATATTTAACCTTGTTGACTGCTCATCTTTCTTATTTATTTAGGATTTGTTAATTATTTGGAGACAATTGTACATTTTGGAACTATTGCTACTGAGCTATTTGATGTATGAGTAATATGGTTTTGAATTTTGGGTTTGAAGTAACGCTTTCAAAATATTCTCTAAAGATTTTAAAAGCTTTAAAATTATTTTTAAAGCCTCGAGCTTTATTAGTAGATTTTGTTGGTGATATTTATTGATATAAGTTAGAATTAGGTTGGTTATGTGTGGTATTTTGGAAAAGAAATTTTGGAAATTTGAACTTGATTTGAGATGTTGCTTCATCAAAGATGCAGATAGTTATCTGTCTTGAAAGGCGCTATTATGGTACTCTCATATGTGGTTCTTTTGTTTTCTTTTGCACTACAAAGTTTATTTTAAAAGTTTCTGCCGTACGTATGATGATTTTGCTTTAGCGGGTGACATCCATTAAGAAACATTAGAGTTTTTGTTTTTCTGCATTACAAACTTTGAAGGTTTTTGCCATTTGAGAATTTTGAATTATTTTTAGTCAGGTTACATCTAATTACAAACTTTAAACTGAAGATTTTTGTCTGGTATTGGCGGTACTACTCTTTGCTAGTCGGCTGGTTTCTCAACAATCTAAATTATGTATGTTTTTTCAGGAATTTAAGGCTTCAGTAATAGATTTTGTTGGTGATATCTATTGTCAAAAGTTAAAATTTGTTGATTTTTTTCTATTGCATCACAAACTTGCTAACAGAGTTCTAAATCAGTTGTAGTTTGATCTTTTTGCAACGAAGTACAAACTTTAAGCTTTAGATTTTTTGGCATTGGCGGTTCTATTTTTTGCCAGTGAACGGGTTTAACCACCTTTTCTTCCATACTAATTGAAACGTTAGTTTAGAGTTTTTGGTATCTAGGGCAATGGTGCAACTTTATTGTTGATTGGCCACTTTTACAAGTTTTAGAATTACCCGTCTTAGTACAAAGTTTTTAGAAGAATAAATCTGTTTGCATAAGATTTTTAACTAACGTTTAATTGCTTGAATGTCAACTTCTTTTTATAGTCTCGTCTTCTATCGAAGGTTGGCCATCATTAAGACAATTCTTCTGGTTATTTTGTCTTTTATTGAATGTTTTTATTATGGAAGTTTTGCTACTATAGAATTTAGCCGATCATTATGGTAATTCTTTTCTTCTATTAATTGTTGGTCATCATTATGGCAATGCTTCCGTCTTCTATCGAAGGTTGGCGTTCATTATGAAATTTTTTCTGGTTCTTTTTTTTTATTGAAGATGATTATAACTCTAACTTTTGACGTAGCAGCTCGGAATAGCCATTTGGTGCTTACGCCGTACCAATCCTGAAGATTTTTTTAATGCCAACAAACGATAGTAACAACCATTTCTTAATCTTTACTTTCTTGGGCATAAAATGAAAATTTTGTTTCCGATAGCAAAGAAGAAACCAATATTTTGCCCTTATTCTCTTTAACTTTTTTTTGAGGCGTTGAAGGTTTTACTTTTATTATTGTGGCAATTTTAAGCCAACCAATTAAGTGTTTTGGATAATAATTCCTTTTAGAACTACAAAGCACAATTTTCTATGCTATAACTTTGGTAATGTTTGATTTCAAATTTTGGTTACTAGGTCGATTACGTGTTGTGCTCTTTCTACGAAAATTTTTATTCTTCTCTTACGATAGTATAATCTGCGTGCCAATTGATTTTTGTGACTTGAGGCATTTTCATTTGCAGTACTTGGTTGTACAAGTCGTTGCAGAGCACTGGGCTGGGACACCATAGGATTTTTTTCTTATTTTCTATAGTGCAGTACCTTTCTTCTAGGTAGATGCCTATCATATTTATATTCGCTAATTTTTTTAGGGTTTTAAGGATCTCATTCAATCTTGCAGGGTTGAACGCATTCTTTATGTCAAGAGTTATTAGAAGAATAAATGCTCGGTTATTATACGCTTTTTTTCTGTTGTTCTCGGAATACTACTTTCAATGTATTCAAAGATGTGTGATTTTTGCTGAAACTAAACAGTTCTCTTTTATCTTCAAGAGTTTGGTTTATCTGTCTACAATCATACGTTTAAGGATTTTTCTGCTGCAATCTCTGCTCTTCTAGTAGCACTATTTTGGCCTTGGATATATGTCATCTTTTAGAGTTTCAATGAAGACTTTTAGGTGTTTTGCACTATGGGGTTGTTTTTCTGTTTTAAGCGTTTCACAGCCTTTTTGTGTTCCGCCTCGTTAAATTTGGGATATTGCTGTTTTTTGTTGTTTAATAATATAGGTCTTCTTTGGAAGATTTTGCTAACTAAATGCAGTTTTAACTCTTCTCCAGGCTGCGCTGGTTTTTTGGTATTTAGGCTCTTAGTTTCTGTTTTCTACCCAGAGCTCTAGGTTCATGCCTATTTAGTTGTTTTGTTATTATTTTTTTTTTGGTTTTGCGACTGATCTTGCGTTGTTAGCTTTATTCCAGATTTATTTTGGTTATTTCAACTTTTTTTTCTTGGAAGGTTTCTTTGCAGATCTTGCTTATTGCTTTCATAAGATGATCTGGGGTTGATGTTTTCGCATTTCCTGACAAAGTTTTTAAGATACTTTTTTAGTATTTCTTTGCTGAACACTTATTTGCTGGATTGCATGTTTACTGAGATATACTTCCTCTCTGACTTCTTAATTTATAATTTGGTTGGCTATCTTTTTGGTTGCGAATGTATGATGTGATTTGGGTTTTTGAAAATGTTGGGTTAGTGGTTTTGTTGTGCAGGAGTGTATGTTCTGCTGCTCATTCTACGAGAATCTTTTCCCTTTTATCTTCTTTATTTTTCTCCACAGTTTTGACTTGTCTTTAAAATTACTGGCAATTAGTAATTTTTAGATTTAATCTAGGTTTCTACGCGCCAAAGGAATTTCAAAAATTGATGCATTGTTGAGTTTGAGGAGCATATCACGATAATGAAGTTGTTTGTTTCCGCCTATGAAAAGATCTTGTGCTCCCTTTCTTCTTTAAGCAATTGCAGATTTTGGTTGAAAATTTTAATTGCTACGTCACAATTAACATCTATTATCTAGTCTTTCTTGGATCGTTTAGGTGTTTGGTTCAGCAATAGTAGCTATTTCGATTTCTTTCGTTTTTATAGAGGAGATCAAAATTGCTAAATTAACCTAACCTAACGTAACCTAACCAATTCGGCTTTGAAGTTTGTGGTTAACGTTTCTGCGTTTCTGTTCGAGTCTGCAATGTTCTGTGGATTGAAATGTTTAAATGTTGATAGTCAGTTTGGCTTGAAGTCACTTGATAGGTGTATACCTACGAAGTCACGTGACCTGTAGTTTTTACTTTGTAAACTAAACTATTAGCGCTCGCATTTTTGTTGTGGCAAGGATGTTGTGGGAGGACGTATTTTTGGCTTTGAAGCTGCGAGCAATTAACTATTGTTTTGACTGCGGGAAGATCCTTTTCCGGTGATCAGTAATTTGGGTTTTTTGGGGCATTTTTACCTCTATTTATTAAATTGCAAAAAAGTTTAAGAAAATTATCTCTTTTTATGTTTATTCTTACTGTTTATTTAAAATTAGTTTGTTACATTTTGAGTATTTAATGAATTTATTTTTGGGCAATTTTTAGCTCTATATTCATTAAATGGTAAAAAAAACTTAAAGGTAACTTTTTTTTTTCAAAGTTAGGACTCACAAAACACGTGTAAGTGGTGTTTACTGTTGAGTAAAAAGTTCTATGTTACGTTTTTCGTATTTGGTGAGTTTCTTTTTGGACATTTTTTTACTCTATATTTATTAAATTGTAAAAAACTTAAGAGAACTTTTCTTCTTCTTTTCTAGTTCTTAAACATGTGTATGTGTACATTTAGCGTATTTAATCATAATATTTTTGGGCATATTTTAGCGCTGTATTCATTAAATCGTAAAAAAAAAAATTTTCACAGATACAGTTATAAAACACTTGAATATGTTTTCAATAAGAAATGCAGTAATTTAATGAAATTTTGATTTGATTCTTAATTATCAATTATTAAACAATATTGCATCAATTTAGTCAATTCTATCGTATAATTCCACTTAGTTTCTACCCTACTAATATATTTATTACAACCAATTGAACTGTAACAGCCCTGTATGCTTATAACAATTTTCAATCAATCAATATCCAGCTCATCACTTCCCGCATCCAATCAATCAAAGCCCCCCTTCCAATCCTAAATTAATTAGTTTCTATACTGAACTAGAAGCATTAAAATTTTCATCTTTTGTACGCAAAATATACGATAATAGATTGCGTGATCCTTTAGTTAGAGAATAATCAACAAAAATTAGAATCATTCAGATTTCGTTACGGAATGAATTGAAACGATGTCAAAAAAGGGAAAGAAAATAAAAAAGGGCAATTTTTCTTTTGTATTAACCGAGTTTGTTCTTTGTCAGTGTTGGAGCAATCGGACGGAAAGTTTTAAATTGAATTTAAATTGATCAGCGTTTGCTTTTTGTATGTTTTTTATCTTATTTGGAATAGGGGTGATTGTTTTCTTTGCGGAATTGTAAATGCTCTTTTATTTGATAAATTTTCTCAAGAAGTAAACAATCAGGAAAATTGTAATTGGATTTCGATTTAGTGCCAATGTTTTATGTAAGTTTGTTACATCTGTAAGTAAGTATAGTTGGATTGGTTATATTGATTATGTCGCAAATGCTGAACAATATATTATGGAACTAAAGAGTTGTTTGTTAGGTTAAGCTGCTTCCACATTGGTAATTTATTCTGTACGTTTAATAATTAAATTACACATTTGCAATTTTGACATAATTTTTTCACATTGAACTAATCACCGTTTGTGTTCGGCGAACCGTCCACATCTACATACATTAATTTAGACGCACGCTTATTCAATTTGTTGTTACTTTTTTTAATAATGTATGCTGAACGTATATTGCGAATAATAACGCACATAGCTTACAACATTTTGTAATAATAAGTAAACTTTGTTTGCATTCGGCGAACCGTCCACATGTACATATATTAATTTTAACGCACACAACATTTAATATAATAATTTTAGAATATAATTAATTAAATTATTTTACCTCAGGCGGGGTTTGAACGTTTAATATCAGTTACATGGAAACTTGTGTTTTATTCAGTCACGCCACCCTATAAATTCAGTATAATCTAGAAATACATTTTATACATAATGTTGTTCAATCCCATTAAATGCATCACTGATTTATATCTGCTACATTAATCTTATTGATTTTGCTTGCACCTCAGCAATCTTTTATTAGTACAAAAGGTACGGACAATAAAACTTTTAATACGCGCTTAAAAGTTAATGTGTTATAAAAAAATAAATAAATTGTAGAAAGAATGGCAGTCTTTATACTTAGCTTTGTTGACTCCGGCTGATGGCCAATTAGAAAGGAACACTATAAACCATAAAAAGAAAAGTAAACGTCCCTAATAATCAGGTAATAAAAGCACCAATAAAAACACAAACAATAAAGTCCTTTTGTTATTACTACCAGTATGGAATTAGAGCGTATATTTAAATAATTGAATATAGATCCTGCGGGAATTGGCATGAATATTAATCATTGGGTGGGATGGTGATAAAAATACTCTTATTTGGGGTGTTTCACCCTCACACTAGGGTTGTTATATACAACCCTAATCTGACATTAATGCCGGCAATAACTTTCCAATGTCGAAAAGTTGTTTAGTATAAATCAGCCGGTTAATAATAAAGAAAATGTAGTGATATAAAGTTCGGTTTAATTATTCAGGTGCGGTGGCTTTATATATTGTGGGATTTTTAAAAGTTTTTTGCGAGCGACGTTTTGTTTAACGTAATTGGGTTTGGTTGCTAGTTTATAACTTGTTAACTACATTCGTTTAAGTGTAGTTATTTCAGAAAATAATTGGTGGTTTATGTAATATTATGGTTTTTATATTCTTAGAGAAGTAAAGTAAATAGTTTTGACGGTCATAAATAATTATGTTTGATGATATATTGACTCATATAATTATCATTTTTTGTAGTTTAAGCAGTTCTTGTTGACGTTCTTATCTATTGAATTGGCTGTCGAAGTTGCGCATTTGTTTTGGTTGTGCCCAATCTATCATTTTATTTTTTCTGTTTGGTTGCTGACTGTATTCGTTGCAGTATTATTAAGGTAACAGTGCTTGAGTGTGGGAGGCGTGATTGTATAATGGAATGTTAGACTCTACAACGTTCACATGTCTGTCAGTTTACCCCCTCTCCCCTTCCCCCCTTTTGCTCTTGAGGTTGTCACATGTGCCTGGTGCAGTGAGGTTTGCTTTTAGTAGGGCCTCGCTGGGTGTGTGGTTATTGGCTTTGTTGGTTTGTTGTTGGAAATTAGTTTGTTCTAATTTTTCTTGGAGGAGGATCTGTTTATTCTTTGTTAGTTCTTTGTGCCGGGTTTGCTTGGGGGTGGTAAGTGGTTGTGATCTTTTATCTATTGCAGGCTTTTATAAGGGCTGACTGCTAAATTGTTGATCTGAGAGTCTTCTTAGCGGTATCAATTTTTATGTTTTAAACGGGTACTGACTGTGCTTATTGCAGTATTAATGTGGTTACAATGTTAGACCCCATAACATTCACATATCTGTCACTACGATAGCAGGACGACGACTAAGGTGTTCTTCCGTGTTGTTTCTTGCTTTCTTCTTCTTCTCGGGGTTGTTTCAAGCATTTAGTGCAGTGAGGTGTGCTCATAGCAGGGCTTTACTGGTTTGTTTTAGTCTTTTTTTGAGGTTTTGAACGAAGATCTTTTTCAATTTGCTTGGAAGAGGTAAGTGGTAATTTCTACTTCTACAGGCTTTGACGAAGTGTTTACTACTAAATTGTGGTCCAGAACAGGATTTTTTATTCAAGAAATTGTAGCGGATGCTACTGGGAATGCTTAAGAGTAACATATCCATTGCCATCAGTGCCAAGGAGTTACCTCCTCTGGTAGCATTGATGTCTGGTGTTGATGCCTGAGAAACGAGGCATTATTGTGAGGCTTGTATGGCGTTTGAGGTTTTGTTTTTCCTAGGAATTGCTTTCTGGGTATAGGGTCAGTGGTTATTTTTCAGTGTACCACGAGGTCTCGGCAGAGGTACTTTCTAGGGTTAGGCGTTTTAGTATAGGCACTCTTTGCCGGTAGGTTTTGTGGTAATAACAATGGCGTTATGGAATAGATGGTCTTGTCTCATTACGGGCGGTAGATTCTTTCAGTAGTTAAAATTATCAATGGTGTTGGTAGTGACGCAGAGGACTTGGTGTCTACAAAGCTGGCATTAGAACTGGATGAGAAATTTAGACACAGAGGAGTTTTGATAAAGTCGTTCTTTCTGGATCACGTGCCTTCTTCAGTTTCACGACTTTGCAAAATACCATTGAGAGTATGATCATGTGTTTTTTGTAAAATAGTAAAGTCAATCTTTCTGCGAATTACGTTTATTAATGGATCACATTCTGGTTTACATGAATGCTATGTTTGAGAGTCATTTATGTATTGACACTATTGAGTGGTTGTGGTTTGGCTCACTATAGTTTGTACACGATTTACTAACCTTACTGGGACTTGTGCGTTTGCGGGCGTCTGCTTTATGTTTCTTCGGGTTTAAATTTTCGGTTTCTGCGTCATTGTTGACGACTGTTTGGTTTTTGCCTTGATCTTTGCTGCCGACGCTTACAGGTTTAGTAGGGGGGGCATTATTTTTTCCAGATGGGGGCACTTGAGCTTTAGGTTATCTTGGTGCTGCCTTATGAGTTACAGGGTTTGGCCAGTTGTGATGGTTGAATCTGTGTTAAGTTTGGGTTTAGTTACTTTGTGGTCTTCTGTCTTGTCTATGTCGATTAGTTCAAATGTGATCAGGTCTGTCACCTGCAGATCCGTATTGTCCGAAAAGCTACAATCTTAGCTTGAGTCAGTTCGGTATAGCTGGCAGATTTTGGCTTGTTTTTCCTCGCCAAGTCCTCTATGTTTGAATCTGTTTTCGATCAACCAGGTTGTCAGTCGCTCTCTTCAATCAAATTCTTGAAGAGATGTTTTAAGGCTCGGGGTTTTCTTTCAAGTTGTGCTTTGGTTCTATGTGTTTGAGAGGTGTTTAGGTGAGGTATTCCTGATGGGTCTTGACTGACATTGTCCAGTAGTTATTGCCATATTCTCATTGGACGTTGGCGTTCAATTTGGTCTATCTAATTTGGTTTACTGCGGTTCTAAATTACTGTATTCAAGTCTTGCCGGTCTATTGTTGCAAGTTCTTCAGCCAAGAAGTTTGTCGTGTTTCTTGTATTGCTGGAGTACCACATTGTTCCAGCTTACAGTAGCAAAACCAATGTAGATTTTTTTTTGTCAATCAAGGTTGTTTTTACAGTACAATCTGGTAACTGACTTCTGGAGGCGTCTCTTAGGTGGTAAGTGCATCTGGTAGTCTTTTAGGCGTTGAGAAACGGGAAGGTTGATTCTTTTGCGGAAAATTTGTCCAATCTCTTAGAGACGCTTCTCGTAGCCTCGAAAGTTTGTTGTAGTTTGGCGGCTTTACTTTAACTTGCCTTACGTTGAGCGACAATTGTAAGATTAGCGATGGTTTTGAGCTAGTTGAAGCTACGCTTTTTGCAACAAATGTATGGGCTTACGTAGTTGATTGTAATATTTTTGTTTGTTTGGTTGTTTGTGTAGATAAAGCAATGCTGCATGAGTTTTTGTAATTTTGTCATTGGTAGGCTTTCAGAATAGCTTTCGTAGCTTTCGAATGATATTTTTTGTGTTTTGTGAGG
Source organism: Tachinus rufipes (assembly GCA_963932245.1). Classification (NCBI taxonomy): domain Eukaryota; kingdom Metazoa; phylum Arthropoda; class Insecta; order Coleoptera; family Staphylinidae; genus Tachinus; species Tachinus rufipes. The sequence goes on along the minus strand of OZ010746.1, from coordinate 13,783,825 downwards.
TACTATTAGCTGTTCTCGTCTTCTGGTTCTGATAAGGGTTTTATCTTTATCTACTTGCTGAGTTTGGCCGGGTATTTATCTTCTTCTTTTAAGGAATTTCTAGATTTGTCGTAGTTACTGCGTTCGTTGTGTTATTTGGTGAAAGTTATTTTTTTTGGTTTACCGTCTGGTTGTTGGCAGATGATTGGTTTTTCCTATAACGAGCACTACTTTAAAATTAAGTTAGTCTTGGAATCGGATAACTTGCCTAGGATTAAAGCTCAAAATATGTAACTGGAGAGTTTGCTTGTGAGTCTATTTTTTGCCTTGGCTCACATAGGATGGTTCTCTTACTTTTTTTTTGCCTAGGTGACTTCCTGTCCCCACTAGTTTTCGATCATATTTTTGTTGCATTGTTGGAGGTACTATTTGTTGGTATCGTTCTTTCTTTTTGATTCTCTTTAGCTACTTGCTGTTATGAGTTTAGACCATTTTGTAAACTTTGTTTTGGAATCGAATAACGTGCGTAGGGTAAAAGCCCCGAGTTTGTATTTGGAGGTTGCACGTGAGTTTATGTTTTTGCCTGGGCTCACATAGGATGTTCTCGTACTTTTTTCTTTGCCCGAGTGTTAGGTGACTTCTTCCATCCATTAGTTTTTGATGACTTTTTTTGCATTGTTGAAGGTACTATGTGTTGAACTTGTTTACCAGGTTTGATGATCTTTATCTACTCGATATCCCATGTTCAGTTTGGTCGGTTTCTGAATAGGCCGTAGTTACACATTGTGTTGCGTTTGGGGTTGGTGCTTTTTTATTGACTTTATTGCATTATTGTTGGTCAACTTGGAATCGGATAACGCGCGCAGGATTAATGTCTGTAAGTACGTCTGGTTTATTGCTCATACTATTTTATGGTAAATCATCTTATTGGTGTGAACCTCAGCCTTCTTCAGACAATACAAGAAGGCTGAGGTTTAGCCGAAACTGCAGTCACAGTGTGACGAAATAAATGGTGATCTAAAAACATAGTAACTGTTTTATTTATTCATGTATTATGAATTATCACGTAGTAACGGTCAACTCCATCAACTATATTATAAGATTATTGTTTGTTGGTCTAGTTTATGTTGATAGAGGCTTTAGTCTTAGTTCTAAGTAGCTGGGTTCTATCTTTAGTATAAATGTCAGGCTTGGTTGTGGTTGGTCAGAGAGGGCTGATGGTTTTGGCAAATCTGGGAACATACGGAACAGTTCAGATGATTTCCTGGTGTTGGTTTGTGGAAAGTTTTTAATCAGGATCAAATGGGTGCTTAGGACTTTATTTACTTTTTGCTGTGGTCTGGCTTGATTGCTCATACTACTACTTGTTAAACCAGCTCGATGCTGTGGAGTTGCTGTTGCTGATTGTTTAGGCGGCAGCTTGCTTTGGTCACTATTTTTTTGTTTTCTACTTCTTCTTGGTAGAGGTTCTAGTTCTAAGTATTTGGCATCCGTATTTAGGATAACATTGAGGCTAGGTATTGTAGGGCGGCTTTTTCCTTCTAAGGTTTGGATTGCCTTTTGTTCTATTGGAATGAACTGTTCTTTTCTTGAAGAGTTTTGGAAAATTTGGGGACATATTTAATCAGCTAGGTGAAGATGTATAAGAAGCTTTGCAGTTGCTTTCTGGTGGTGGTTTTTGGATAATTTTGGTTTAGCGTCAAGTGGGTGCTTAGAAGTTTGTTGCTCTTGGCGTTGATCTGGTAATCCAGGCGGACTCCACGAGTTTGAATTTGGAGAGTTTGCAGTCTTGGTTTATAATCCATTATTATCAGTACAAATCGGTTGTCTTTACTTGTGAAATTGTGTAGGTCTACGTAGTCAATGACAATTTTCTTCTAAGGTTTTTAGGTGAGATTTAGCACTTAGGATTGATTTTGTACTTTCTTCTCTGCTTGGTTGACTTTCTTTTCCCATTAGTTTTTGATAACAGTTTTTTGCATTATTGTAGGTATCATTATACGGTCTTGTCTTCTCTTTCTGATGAGAGTTGTACCATCTAGATACAGTTTGGTTTTGTATATGTTTTTTTTTCTTCCGTTCTTTGAAAAACTTCTGAATTGGATTTTCTTCTGGTTCTGATGGGGTTTATCTTTATCCATTGCTATTACTTATTGGCCGAGTATTTGTCTTCGCTAACTTCTTAGATGAGTCTGTGAATTGGTTGTAGTTACTGGGTCTAGCATTTGTACACGCACACCTATCATGGTTTCATCTGTCTGCTCTCCAAGGAGTTTTTGACTATAAGTGCAAAATACGCAACATCATCTCACTTGCTTTGGGCAAATATTCTAATACCTACGTGAGCTCAGAACGATCATATTTCTATTTTGGGCAATATAAGGCCATCTGCATTGCATTGTCTATTTCTACACTCTTCCTATTTTGCTTCTTCTCATTGAGCTTACCATCGTTTCATTGATCTGGCTCTGTGAATAGATTTTGGCATTCGGTTTTTATAGATTGTTGTTCTCACATCGATTAATATTGGGATAACTGATGCCAAGACATACATTTTAATACGTCCGTAGAATACCATCCTGCAGCTTCTGGAAATCTTAATTGCTTGTGGCCTGAGTACCGTACTTAGCCGATTTTGATTTCCTACTAGAGTCTCTAAGATTATCAATTTTTTGCATTAGAAGCACCACTGATGTTGCAATACTTCTCGCTCTTTTAACAGTTGTTTCTGAATAATTTGTTGGCCTTCAGATCTTTTTATTTGAATACTTTCTTCTAATAGAATTAATTGTTTTTTGTCTCTACGCCTTGCTGTTTGTGTGATCAGCTATGCCACCGTAGTCTTAGGCAGCGTTAGCTGTAATTTGTGGTCTATTATTCAATTTGTTATTACTGTTCCTATGACAGTGTTTTTGAGAACTTGTGTTGTTTTTGGGCTTAACAGTATTGTAAGGTTGTTGACAAACACCACGGTTTGCACTTTCTCCGGTACTTTGAGTCGAAGGACGCTGTTGTAGACAACATTCCGATATGTATTTGGAGAGTTTGCAGTGAAGTGCTCTTTCTGGAAGGAAATGAACTTTTTAGTGACCGCCGCAAACGATAAGAAAACTTTGAATTGTCAAAAGTATCTTTCTTTGGGTGAGACCACTTTACTTTATGGGAGGAGATGATCTGAGAATCATGAGTATAATGCAATCAGGTTGGTTTTTGGATTGATTTGTTTTACCGTCAAGTGTGTGCTGAAGAATTTGTTACCTTTGGCGGTGAATTGTTGACTTAGACTGGTTGCTCGAGTTTGAAGGTGACTCCGTATTCTTGGAGTCGATCTGTTGGTAAGGGTTGAGTTAGAAGATTTCATCTTTTCAAAAATTGTCCCGGTGATGGACAGTGTGCAAAACTTCTTGTCAGGAGTACCTGCCGTAAATGGGAGAGGTGCTCATAGTTTGAGGAGATTATCTGCGGTTCAGTTGCTTTCCAATTGCCTCCTGGTCTTACTTTTAGTATAGTCTTGGATCAGCGTTAAGTGGGTGCTTAGGACCTTTGTACCCTTGGCGGTGATCTGCTGACTTAGAGAAACTACTCGAGTTTGCATGCGAATCCGTTCTTTCTGTAGATAGCTCTTTGTGGGATTTTTTTAATGATCGGTGGCAAGGGTTAAGTTTTTTTTTTACTTCTAAATTGTCTGGTTGAAATGCCCTTTGTGGGAAGAGATGGTTTGGGGACATACTTTCAGAACCAGGAGTTACAATTGAATTAGAAGTCTGTTATATGTGCAAAAAAGAGAGTTTTTAGTAGAAGTTTTAATTTTTTTTTTATAAAAATAATTCAAAAATATATTGAATCATAATTACTATATTAATAGCCGAGCTAGAATATTAAACTAACGTAATAAAGAAATAAACATTGCTGATAATAGTGTTTATAGCGCGTTAACCTGGTCGGGCGTCACACAATCTTGGAAATTAATGCTATAAAAACGAAGCTAAACAGTGAAAGCTTTTGTTTTTAAATTATGATTTTTTTTAAGTATTATGAACTTATGCAGAAATGCAATAAATTAAATTGATTATAGTTCCAAATTTATTATTGAGACTTTTGTAATTAAATACGTGAATCTAAATGCCGCCAATCTCAGTTTCTAAAGCTTCTTCGTAGTTGTGCCATAAAAACGTAATCCAATTTATTGCGAGCGCTTTCATTCGCCCTTTAAATAATTCAAACATTTCAATAAAATGTCTGGTATTCTTCTTGTAATTGACTTTCATCTTTTCATCCAATCTGACTTCCATTTTATCATGACTCATAAATAAAAATGAATACCCAATTTAAAACACTTTATTATCGTGAATCCGTTTTAATAATATATCTACGAAAGGGAATTACCATGAATGTTATCACAAATGAAACTGGCTGCGGCAAAGATGATATTGTGTTGTGAAAACCCGTGCCATATAAACGGCTACGAGCGGAAAATTTAATAATCGAAATAGTACGCCGCCGCCGTCTCGCGATGAATGCCTTGCGAACAAAAAATAATACAACAAGAAGGAGAACGCGAGGCGAACATCCTAGGTACATATATTATATAACGTACATGAAAATCAATAAGGAGCTTATATTATATATACATATAAAAAGCTCCCAGCCATTCTTTTGTGCACACATTACTAGCTTCTCTCCGAGCAATATTCAACATATTAAATCTGGGTCAAAGCACAAACAGAAAAAAAATCTGTGATGTGAGATGAATCGGAATTACGTCAAGGATGTAATATTTGTTATTTTGTCAGTTATTATTTCATGGAGCGTTTTAAAATTAAAACGTGCCACAATTTGACGTGACAAATTGATGAGAGCCGCATCAGCTGCTTCTGTTGTTATGGATGAGTTCAGTAATTGCTTTAAACTTGTCAATTAATGTCATTACTTTTGAGTCCTTCAAAATTTTATTTTAATGGCAATTTATAAATTGATTTATTTGAAAGCCAAGCCCATAAAATAAATGCTCTTTTGATCTTTGGATTGATGGATCCACTCGAATAATGGCATTATTTAAGGTGCGCGCATGGCTTGAAAGATTGGAATATCATTCGATAAATGTTTTCAATTGCAATATGTAAATTCATATTTATCAATATGTTTATTCAAGACAGTTCAAGATTAAGGATAAAGATTTAAGTATTACTTTAATGTTATATGGAAAAGTAATGGTTACAACTAATTAAATCTTGTATCGGTTTGTGCTAGTATGTATACACACGTATTAGTTTATCTATAATCTAAAGCTTATCTATCCTAAGCTAAACTCTGGTATGCTTACGAACAGTTTTTTAGATTGATAAATATGATGCACAGTTAAACGTATTTTTTGTACGAGGTAATTAGCAGTTTATTTCTTCTATGGGATCTATGTGATTTTTTTTATATAGTTGATCGTTTCTTTGTGTAGATAACTTTTTTTCTATTACGTCTAATAGACATATAGGCTTATAGTTTGCTTCTGTATTCTTATTCTTTCTTGGCTTTTCAATCAAAAGCAGCGTTGCAGTATTCCATTCTTTTGGATATGTTCTCTTCTTCAGGTGAAACTTCATCATTTCAAAGATTTTTTTAGTGAATTCTTTGATGACTGCTTTGGTTATTTTAGGGGTCAGCTTGTTCGGTTTAGGAGATTTAGTTGTTTCTATTTGCTTGGCAGTGTGGGTAGTTTTTTTCTCTGATATTTTGGGCACCTCTTGTTCATTGAGATATATTTGGTTCTAAGTCTGTGGTTAATGCTCTGGGATTCTATTGATATGTCTATATTTTTCATTATTTCTTTGATCATGTCTAAGTAGGATGTCTTTTCTTTCTTGGGCTCAACTACGACTGTGTTTGTAGTTTGGTTGTTCTTTTTTTACCCAGTCTTCTTTTGCTCTTGCCATTCTTCTGTGCTCTTGTTTTCTACGGTAGGGGTTGAGACTTTGTGGTCAAACTTTTCTGTTTGGTGCAGGTTGAGAAGAAAGTTTTTGACTGTTTTGATTACTTTGATTATGACTTCAATATTATCTATATCTGGCTTTTCTTCATCTATGCTTACTAAGTAGATACTTTGGGTTTTGCTGTCAGTACTTCCACCACCTTTCCAGATTGTACAGCTTTTTTTTTATAATGTGTGGTCTGTGGTTGGATTTTGCTCAATCTTTTAATTAAGTGGTTTGTTAGTGGCGGCATTTAGATTCACGTATTTAATTACAAAAGTCTCAATAATAAATTTGGAACTATAATCAATTTAATTTATTGCATTTCTGCATAAGTTCATAATACTTAAAAAAAAATCATAATTTAAAAACAAAAGCTTTCACTGTTTGGCTTCGTTTTTATAGCATACATGTGTTGCTTAACATAAAATAACAATGTTCACGTGGTCAGCTGCCAGGGTCGCATTTAATTTCCAAGATTGTGTGACGCCCGACCAGGTTAACGCGCTATAAATACTATTATCAGCAATGTTTATTTCTTTATTACGTTAGTTTAATATTCTAGCTCGGCTATTAATATAGTAATTATGATTCAATATATTGTTGCATTACTTTTATAAAAAAAAAAACTTAAAACTTTTAGTAAAAACTCTCTTTTATGCACATATAACAGACTTTTAATTCAATTGTAACTCCTGGTTCTGAAAGTATGTCCCCAAATCATCTCTTCCCACAAATGGCATTTCAACCAGAATTAAAAAAAAAAAAACTTAACCCTTACCACCGATCAATAAAAAACTCCCACAAAGAGCTATCTACAGAAAGAACGGATTCGCATGCAAACTCGAGTAGTTTCTCTAAGTCAGCAGATCACCGCCAAGGGTACAAAGGTCCTAAGCACCCACTTAACGCTGATCCATTTACGGCATGTACTCCTGACAAGGAGTTTTCCACACGGTCCATCACCGGGACAATTTAAAAAAAAAAAAAAATTTCTAACTCAACCCTTACCAACAGATCGACTCCAAGAATACGGAGTCACCTGCAAACTCGGGCAATCCGTCTAAGCCACCAATTCACCGCCAAAGGTAACAAACTCTTCAGCACACACTTGACGGTATCCCGAATCAATCCAAAAACCAACGCAACTGCAAAGCTTCTTAGGCATCTACACCTGATTGCATTATACTCATGATTCCCAGATCATCTCCTCCCATGAAGTAAAGTGGTCTCACCCAAGGAATGATACTTTTGACAATTTTTCTATATAATCAATAAAAAACTCATTCTTTACGGCGGTCACTAAAAAGTTCATTTCCTTCCACAAAGAGCACTTCGCCCGTCTACAGAAGGTACTCGACCAACTCAAAATATAGACTCACCTGCAAACTCTCCAAATACAAATCGGAATGTTGTCTACAACAGCGTCTTTCGACTCAAGGTACCGGAGAAAGTGCAAACCGTGGTGTTTGTCAACAACCTAACAATACTGTTAAAAGCCCAAAAACAACACAAGTTCTCAAAAACACAGTCATAGAAACAGTAATAACGAATTGAATAATAGACCACAGCTGATCACACAAACAGCAAGGCGTAGAGACAAACAACAATTAATTCTATTAGAAGAAAGTATTCCAATAAATAGATCTGAACAAATTATTCAGAAATCATCTAAGAAGTTAGCGAACACAAATACTCGGCCAATAAGTAATAGCAATGGATAAAGATAAACCCCATCAGAACTAGAAGACAATCCAATCCAGAAGTTCTTCAAAGAACGGAAGAAAAAAAAAACAAATACCAAACCAAACTGCATCTAGATAGTACAACTCTCATCAGAAAGAGAAGACAAGACCAGATAATGGTAATAATAAGTAATAATAAGTTTATTGACGGCAAACGCGTTAAAGAAAAATATGTACATATTTCAATACATTTCTAAAAACTACAATACTGTATATCTCTATAAAACTAAATAAGTAAATTAAAACATACATTTTAATTAATACCTACAACAATGCAAAATATCTAGTGGAAAGAGAAAGTCACCCAACAACCAAGCAGAGAAGAAAGTACAAAATCAATCCTAAGTGCCTACCACCGGCGGAAAACACGGAAGAGTATAAAAAATCACGCACCTACAAACTTTAGAAGAAGATTGTCTACAATGTCACAAGTAGAGACAACCGATTTGCACTGATAATAATGGATTATAAACCAAGACTGCAAACTCTCCAAATTCAAACTCGAAGAGTCCACCTGGATCAGCAGATCAACGCCAAGAGCAACAAACTTCTAAGCACCGCTAAAACCACCACCAGAAAGTACAACTGCAAAGCTTCTTATACATCTTCACCTAGCTGATTAAATATCTCCCCAAATTTTCCAAAACTCTTCAAGAAAAGAACAGTTCATTCCAATAGAACAAAAAGGCAATCCAAACCTTAGAAGAAAAAAGCCGCCCTATAATATCAAGCCTCAATGTTATCCTAGATACGGATGCCAGATACTTAGAACTAGAACCTCTACCAAGAAGAAGTAGAAAACAAAAAAATAGTGACAAAGCAAGCTGCCGCCTAAACAATCAGCAACAGCAACTCCACAGCATCGAGCTGGTTTAACAAGAAGTAGTATGAGCAATCAAGTCAGACCACAGCAAAAAGTAAATAAAGTCCTAAGCACCCATTTGATCCTGATTAAAACTTTCCAAAAACCAACACCAGGAAATCATCTGAACTGTTCCATGAGTATGTTCCCAGATTTGCCAAAATCATCAGCCCTCTCTGACCAACCTAAAAAAAATGCCGCCTTTAACAAACCACAACCAAGCCTGACATTTATACTTAAGATAGAACCTAGCTACTTAGAACTAAGACTGAAAACTGCAGAGGTTCAGCCGAAACTTCAGTCACAGTGTGACGAAATAAATGGTGATCTAAAAACGTAGTAATTTTTTTATTTAATCCACACAATCCCACACCAATGAGATGATTTAGCATAAAATGGTATGAGCAATAAACCAGACGTACTTACAGACATTTATCCTGCGCGCGTTATCCGATCCCAAGTTGACCAACAATAATGCAATAAAGTCTATAAAATAGCAACAACCCCAAACGCAACACAATGTGTAACTGCGGCTTATTCAGAAACTCTTTCTAAGAACCGGCCAAACTGAACATGGGAAAGAGAGTAGATAAAGATCATCAAACCTGGTGAACAAGATCAACACATAGTACCTCCAACAATGCAAAAAAAAGTCATCAAAAACTAATAGATGGAAGAAGTGACCTAACATTCAGGCAAAGAAAAAAGTACAAAAACATCCTATGTGAGCCCAGGCAAAAACATAAACTCACGTGCAAACTTTCCAAATACAAACTCGGGGCTTTTACCCTACGCACGTTATTCGATTCCAAAACAAAGTTTACAAAATGGTCTAAACTCATAACAGCAAGTAGCTAAAGATTATCAAAAAGAGAGAACGATACCAACAAATAGTACCTCCAACAATGCAACAAAAGTATGATCGAAAACTAGTGGAGACAGGAAGTCACCCAGGCAAAAAAAAAGTAAGAGAACCTAGCTATAACTTTCACCAAATAACGCTAACCCCAACGATCCCAGTAACTAATCTAAAGATTCCTTGAAAGAAGGAGATAAATACCCGGCCAAACTCAGCTTAGATAGCAAGTAGATAAAGATAAAACCCATATCAGAACCAGAAGACGAGAACAGCTAATAGTACCTCACAAAACACAAAAAATATCATCCGGAAGCTACGAATGCTATTCGGAAAGCCTACCTATGGCAAAATTACAAAAACTCATGCAGAATTGCTTTATCTGCACAAACAACCAAACAAAAAAAAAATTACAATCAACTACGTAAGCCCATACAATTGTTGCAAGAAGCGTAGCTTCAACTAGCTCAAAACCATCGCTAATCTTACAATTGCCGCTCAACGTAAGGCAAGTTAAAGTAAAGTCGCCATACCACAACAAACTTTCGAGGCTAGGAGAGACGTTTCTAAGAGATTGGACAAACTTTCCGCAAAAGAATCAACCTTCCCGTTTCTCAACGCCTAAAAGACTACCAGACGCACTTACCACATAAGAGACGCCTCTAGAAGTCAGTTACCAGATTGTACTGTAAAAGCAACCTTGATTGACAAGAAAAAAATCTACATTGGTTTTGTTACTGCAAGCAGGAACAATATAGTACTAGAAGCAATACAAGAAACACGACAAACTTCTTGGCTGAAGAACTTGCAACTATAGACCGGCAAGACTTGAATACAGTAATTTTGGACCGCAATAAACCAAATTAGGTAGGCCAGATTGATCGCCAACGTCCAACAAGAATATAGCACATTAAGAAGAAGCAATAACTACTGGACAATGTCAGTCAAGACCCATCGGAAATACCTCACCTAGACACCTCTCAAACCCATAGAACCGAAGCAAAACTTAAAGAAAACCCAGAGCTGAAAAGCATTACAACATCTCTCCAAAGATTTGATTGAAGAGAGCGACTGACAACGTTGTTGATCGGAAACAGACTCAAATGTAGAGGACTTGGCGAAGAAGAACAAGCCAAAATCTGCCAGCTACACCGAGCTGACTCAAGCTAAGATTGTAGCTTTTCGGACAATACGGATCTGCATTTGAACTAATCGACATAGACAAAACAAAAAACCACAAAGAAACTAAACCCAAACTTAACAGAGATCCAACCATCACAACTGGCCAAGCCCTGTAACTCATGAGACAGCACTAAGATAACCTAAAGCTCAAGTGCCCTCATCTGGAAAAAATAATGTCACCCCAAACCTGTATACGTCGACAGCTAAGATCAAGGCAAAAACCAAACAGTCATCAACAATGACGCAGAAACCGAAAATTTAAACCCGCGCTACATAAACCAGACGCCCGCAAAGCCACAAGACCCAGTGATATTAGTAAATCGTGTGCAAACGATAGTGAGCCAAACCACAACCACCTAATAGTGTCAATACATAAATGACACTCAAACATAGCATTCATGTAAACCAGAATGTGATCCAGTCCTAAACGTAATTCCCAGAAAGATTGACTTTACTATTTTACAAAGAACACACGATCATACTCAATGGTAATTCCCGCTTTGTGTCTAAATTACTCAACTAGTTCCAACGCCAGCTTTGTAGACACCACGTCCTCTGCGTCACTACAAACACCATTGATAATTTTATCTACTGAAAGAATCTACTGCCCGCAATGAGACAAGACCATCTATTTCATAACGCCATTGTTATTACCACAAAACCTACCGGCAAAGAGTGCCTATACAAAAAAGCCTAACCCTAGAAAGTACCTCTGCCAAGACCTCGTGGTATTCTGAAAGATAACCACTGACCCTATACCCAGAAAGCAATTCCTAGGAAAAACAAAGCTTAAAACCATACAAGCCCCACATTTATGCCTCATTTCTCAAGCATCAACACCAGCCCAGAACCTTTACTAACCATGACCACGGTTTCTCCTTCCGTTGCCGCTTGTATTGATATGCTACACTTTTTGTAAACTTATTCTGGCCAAGCGGTAAGGACCAGTTTTTTTATTGCTTCTATTTCCGTTTCTGATTTCTTTTTGTTGTTTGTTATGGTTTTGCGGATTTCTTCCTAAGTTTTGTTTGTGTTCTCGATTTGTTGGAATTTTTTTGCAGTTTCTACTTTTGTTCTTATTTTAGAGTGCATTCCAATATGTTGGTGCAGTCAGTTTTTCAACTAATAGGCAGAATTTGCTTGCTCACTCATTAAATTCTTTTTTTTTTGGGTTGTATGCTTTTTTTATATGTTTTCTTACTTTATTTTCTATGGAGTTTATTAATTGTCTAGATTTACTTACTACGACTTTTCCTTCTTTACTAGAAAATCTGTTACTTTTCGTTTTTTTGTTTATTTTTGGGAGGGCTTAATGGCACAAGGTCTTTTCTCTTGGAATCCATTGCTCTGGTTGAATCATTCAGCTTTTTATTTCCTTTTTCCAAAGCAATTTGATGGAGAAAATTTTCATTATCTTTAGTTATCATTGTTAAATCTGTCTTCTTTCATGAGATCTACTTACATTTCCGTTTTTTATCGTCTATTTTTTGTTGCCATTGCTTATATCTGTGACCTTGTTTACTTTTTTGCCGTTTAAGCCGTTTATGGCTTCTATAGCGTAAAATACATGCGCCACTATGTAGGGGGATTTACGTACTTACCCTAAGTTTAGTGCAATTGGGTTTTTTAAAACAAAACGTTATTTGAAGACTATCAAATCTTTTTTAAACTGTAGTTTGGACAGTAATACATTTTTTAAACAAAAATATTTTAATTTATTTAGTTTTTTTTTTAGGCTTTAGCTTAAACTCTTCTTTAGGCGGTGCTTTTGCTGTTGGCTGATTGATATCAATAAAATCTTTAAACATTTGGGTGGGTGGGTGGTTTACTTTAGGTCATGATTACCATCGAGTAGTTTAAACTGTAGTTATCAACCACCCGCTCTATAGGTTGTTATCAAGAAATTGGAAGGTTTACTTCAAACCATGATTACCGTTGAGTAGTTTGATCTGGAGTAGATTTTTATTAATTATAAATTGGAAATTTGATGACAAATCTATACTCTTGATGACCAACATTTTTACTCTAGATTATCCTTACTAGCGAGTAGTTTAAATTGTTGTGCTCACTTTACCCCTCCGAGATTATTATCAAAGATTTTTAACTTTTTTGTCTTTGCAAGTGTTAGAAGTCTCTTAGTCAGAGGAAGAGATTTTAAATCTTTTGATGACCAACACTTGGTTGGTCACTCCAGATCACGATTACCAGCGAGTAGTTTGAACTAGAGTGCACACCCACCCGCCCAAGTGTTTGCTATTAGAGGTTTATATGTTTCTTTTCTTTGCAAGCGTTAGATGTTTCTGTATTAGAGGAGGACATAATGATTCTAAATTCTTGATTACCAACACTTGGGTGAGGATGGGTCACTCCAGATCATATTAATAGTTTGAACTGTTGTATTGCTCGTCTAAAGTTTCTTATCATGAAATTGGAAGTTTTTTCTTTTTACAAGCATTAAAAGTAGGTGATATCAAATCTTTTGAAGACCAACACTTTGTTACCGTCGAGTTGTTTGAACTGAAATTTGTTTTCCTTTTTGAAAAAAAAGTTTTGCAAAGTTTTCAAAAAGACAAATTTACCTTTGAACTTTATTTAAAAATTGTAAGTCTCATGTTATCTATTGAACCCAGCCGATTTTTCTTCTTCCAGTAGTTAGAGGATGGGATGATGATTTCAATCTTTTGATGACCGACACTTGGGCGGGAGGGTAGGTCACTTCAAATCATGATTGCCGTTGAGTAGTTTGAACTGGAGTACCTATCCATTCTCCCAAGAGTTTCATTAACAAGACATTTTTTTTTTGTAAGCGTTAGAAGTTTCTATGTTTGAGGAGCAGATGATGAATCTAAACTCTTAAATACTAACAATAGAGTGGGTGGGACACTTCAGATCATGATTACTATCCAGTAGTTTGAAATGCAGTGCCCACCAATCTGTCCAAGAGTTTGTTATCAAGAAATTTTAAATTTCTCTTCTTTGCGAGCTTCTCTTTATTCAAGAAGGAGAAGGTGATATACAATTTTTGATGACCAACAATCGGGTTTAACACTTCAGATAGTGATAACCAGTGAGTAGTTTGAACTATTGAATTGTAAGTTGTTCCTCACTAGTGTTAGAAGTTCTTCAGCCAAAGAAGGAGAAGGCGATATCTACTCTTTTGATGACCTACAATTGGGCGGATGGGTGGGTCACTTCAAATTATAATTACCGTTGAGTAGTTTGAATTGGACTTTACACCCACTCTCGCCCGAGTATTTGTTATTAAAGAATTGGAAGTGTATTCTCTCTGCAAGTGTTAGAAGTCTTTTAGTCAGAGGAGAAGGAGGTGATATCAAATCTCTTGACGACCAACACTTAGGCGGGCGGGTGGGTTACTCCTGATTATGATTGCTATCGAGTAGTTTGAACTGCAGTTGAGCAACTACCCACTCAAGAATTTGTTATAAAGAAATTGGAAGTTTCTTTTTGTTGCAAGCGTTAAGAGTTTTAGTCCAAGAAGGAGGAGGATGACATCTAATCTTTTGATGACCGTCACTAAGGCGGTTGGATGGGTGATTCTAGATCATAACTAGTTTGAACTGGAATTTCGAATACTTTTTGAAAAAATAAAATTGAAAATTTGCCGACGACAAATTCACTTCTGAGCTATATTTAAAAAGCGTATACCTTGATTTTCTTTTGGCAATGAAAGAAAAGTTTGATTTTTTGGTTTCTTACGTAAATGATTGAAAATCATAATAAGTAATTTAAACTGAAGTGCCTACACAACCGCTCACGTGTTGGTCATTTAAATGTTGGATTTATAGATCTATTAAACAAAATTCTACTTTAAAAGGAATTACAGATTAGAATAATGTATTAAGATGTGTTAGATATCAAATTCAAGTTTTTAAAATGCATTAAGACATTAAAAGCCGAATTCAGACTTTTATTTATTGTTTTAAGCGGATTTTGGCATTTAAAGACCTGGTTTGAGTATTTAAAAGTCAAATATGGGTATTTAAAGCTCAAATTTATTTTAAAATGCATAAAATGCTGGATCAAAGCATTAAAAGTTTTTAAAAATAAAATTCAGACATTTGTTCATTGTTTTAACCGGATTTTGGTATTTAAAGACCGGATTTGGGTATGTAAAAGTCAGATTTAAATAATTAAAGTCTAAAATTTGTTTTTAAAATGCATCAAATGCTGGATTAAGTACTTATTCTTTTTTTTAAACAAAGGTTCAGACTTTTGTTTGTAGTTTTAATCAAACTTTGGCATTTAAAGACAGGATTTTATTATTTAAAGGCCGGATTTAGATATTTAAAGCTTAAATTTAGATTGCATCAAATGCTAGATTTAGACATTTGCTTATTGTTTTAACCTGCTTTTTGGTTTTTATAGACTGGATTTGGGTATGTAAAAGCCGGATTTAGATAATTAACGTGCAAATTTAGCTTTTAAATGCATCAAATGGTGGGTTTAGATATTTTAAGCTTAAATTTAGATTTTAAAATGCATCAAATGTTATATTAAGCATTATAAAAACAAGTTTCAGACATTTGTTTGTCGTTTTAACCGAATTTTGGAATTTAAAGACCGGATTTAATTATTTAAAGGCCGGATTTAGATATTGCTCAAAATTAGTTTTTAATATGCATCAAAAGCTAGAATATGGCATTAAAGGTTTTTAAAAACAAGATTGACGTTTGTATATATTTATTACCGGATTTTGAAATTTAAAGACCGGATTTGGGTATGTAAATGTCGTATTTGGATTATTAATGCTCAAATTTTATTTAAAAATGCATCAAATGCTGGATTAAGGCGTTAGTAGTTTTTAAAAATAAGATTCAGGTTTGTCGTTTGAAAAGTTTAAAGAAAAAATGATCTGTTATTTTAAGTTATTTAACGGCCGGATTTCAGTAGTTTATAGTCGGGTTTGTTGCATCAAGGGCTTTTTCTACTAACAGTAATGATACTTCTTAGCCAAATTTAGTATTTGTAGACTGTATTTATAAATCTATTCAAATTCTTACTTTAAATTATGAATTCATACATAAGTCGTTAGAAATCAAATTTTAAAAAATTCTCTGTTTTTAGAATTTATAGGCCGGATTTTGGTATTTACAGGCCAGATTTTGCAAATTATCACTTTTCGATCTAAAATATGAGCAGAAATACTGTTTTTCAGAGTGAACATTTGAAGTATTTTTATCTTTCATTTTAATCCTTGCGACGATTCGAATTAAGTTATTCGGATAATAATTTGTATAATGATGCAAATAATTATTTTGCTAACGATCGGAGCCTAATACTACTTCATGTAGATTACTAAATAGGATGAAACATATTGATTAAAGCTTGCTATAATTGAAGTGAAGCTTATAACACTTATATGTTGCTATTGGAGTATGAAATTCCCATGATATTATTTATTTATGTTGTCTATTAAATTCATCCCCTTTTATTTTGAAGTGTAAAGGAATTTTACTATATGGGGTGGCGTTAAGCACCCCTCCCCAACATCTATTGAATTAATTAAGTCCACAAAAGACCCTCCAAAGTTTCTCACAACTAGTTACACTGTTGTCAGTATCCGTACACCGTGTGAAGCGTAGTGATATCAAACCATGTGGATTTTAGGGTAAGATGTATTTGAGTTTAATCGGCTTAAGGGAAACTAAGTGGTCAAGCGTTGATTAAACTTCAAGGATCATAATATAGTTAATTATAATTATAATTATAAAATAAACCTTTCAAGAATATTATTGCCTAGTTCTTATTTTTATTACTAGCAGAAAATGGAAAAGATAAAGTTGATTGCGATCTTAAAAGCAGGACGCTTTAAAGCACGACGTCGGGGCCTCGTATAAGGGTGATCGAGCGAGCTTTACGACTTTCCAAGGGACTCCGTCGAGACCCCTTTCAGAGAAAACACGATTCCTTACCGCATAAAAACAAAAAAAAAATGTATATACTCTCAGAACAATCCGTAAAAGCATTTCAACTAATTATTAAATCACAATTGTTTTGCATTTAATTAACGGAAAATATCTAGGAACATTTAATACACGAGAGGGTTGTTGCCGCAAATAATTTCGCTTCCATTTACTCGTAAAGCAATTTCGGGTAATCATTTTATAGCATTAATGGTCGCTTAATCACGTTTCCCGCTTATGGTGTGCGGAATTTTAGATGCAAATTTAGTAGTTGGAGTTAGAGGGCGCTCGTGTAATCGTGGATCTTGTTAAGCCCCTCGCAGATTATCTTCTTAGTTCGTGCACAGATTCGCACCTACGACACGGACGGTGATTTATTTTGTTTCATTTACTCCAGCAATCTATTACATTAAAGTGGATGATATAATAACTATAAAAAGTGTATACTTAAAGGGTCTTCTACAAAAGGTGCAGCTGCTATCTTGTTATTCTTATACTTTCAGTTTCATTTCAAAGAGACACATGTGGTTCCTTTTTTTTATTATAGCGATTGAATGCTTTCAATGCGATTATTTATTTTACATAATATTAAGAAGCTGCTTATGGGAGTGGTAGTATTAAGAATCCATCAATCAATTGATTAGTCCTAATAACGGATATTATAAATGGAGTTTTGCAAGGTAGTATTAGCTGGTTCATTTGCTAATATAATTGGATCCAATTTAGAAGTATTAATAGCGGTAACAAAGGTTATTATACTAATAGGTTTTCATTTGTATGATTTTATGTTCAATTATACAATATTGGACCTTTTTCCACTGATTAAATTTTTGTGATAATTACAAGAAAAAAAAAAGGGCTGTACACGCCAAGCAATAATTAATAGTCCACCACCAGTGATTGTATGCGTTTTAATAAATTAATTAAATTTAAGAATAATTTTATTTGGAAAATTCAATCCAAAAAATTTTAATATTATGTTTTTTGGCATATTGATTTTATTTTGAATACAGCGCCAAATAATGCCGAGAATATATATTTATTATATTGTGGGTTTGCTGCTCATTTACTGGACGTGGTGTTGGGACCGGTTCTGGTCCGCTATTTGGTTTGAAGTGACCTGATTTTGGGCTTTGTGGTACCTGTTTCTACCGATGGGCGGTAGCTGACTTAATATCGCTTATCTATCATCTTTGTGGTCGGCATCTGATTCATATAGTTTCTCTTGGTCATCTATTGCTGCTTTGTCTTGCAAACATTTCTACTCAGCCCTATTTTAGTTCCGTGGTCATAAGTTTTGATATTTCTTGAAATTCCTCGTTCCTGATTCTGTCTTTTTAACGAGTTTCCGAGCATTGTGCGTATCATAGCTTTTTGTGTGTTTTAGTATATTTACACTTTTTTTTGTAAAGCTCATTATTGCTAAGTGGTAGTATGCATGAGTAGTACATTTAGGTTAGGTATACTACTGTTTCCTAGGATGCAAACGGTAGTGGGCGTTTTTTGGTCATTTGTCGAATTTTCAGATGTTTTTTGAAAACTACTAAAATGATTCAAAGTTTTTAGCAAAAAAAAGAAAAAATAAATCTGGGTTTTTTTGCAAATAAACCACTCTTCGTATTGCAAAAAAAAGTTGATTTTAGTGATTTTTTAATTTTTTTGTTTTTTTCATGTTATTCACGTGGGTACCTGGCTCTTGTGAGGTCTTTCTTACATGTAATTGTATTTTTGGCTTTGTTGAAGAACTTTTTTGGAGCCTCTTGTTAATAGTTTTTAGTTTTTTTTTAAGATACTTTTCTACGTTCTTAATAGCTTTTATTTGCTTATAACAGGTTTTGTTGAAGAGTCGAAGCCTGTGGTCAATAGTATTTTGATGTCTTTTTGATCTTTTGTTGAGAACTTAGGTGTATTCTTTACAAATATAAGTTTTTTATGCTTGTTGAAGATTTTACATCTTTTGTCGCTGGGTTTTTAGTCTGCCCAAAGTAGTTTCTTATGTTTTTTGTGCTTTGTAGAAGAGTTTAAATTTCTCTATTGTCTAAGGACTCTAAGGTACTGTTTTTTGTTCTTGATATTTGTTTTTTTGGGATATCGAGGTTTTCTTCATACATAAAACTAGAAAAGCCAATTTTTTCTAGGTTTTGTTGAAGAGTTGTATGCAACGGCCAATAGTCTTTTCAAGATATTTCCACATGTTTCTGTAGTCTTTCCTAGAATTTTTTGAGGTATGCATGGTTTTTTAATTATTTTAAAGTATTTCTGTCTATTTCTGAGGGCTTACTATCTTGAGACATTTTTGGTATGTTTTAGGTCTTTTGCTAAATAGCACAAGTTTTTTGTCGACGGTTTTTTGTTTTTTTTTTAAGGTATTTTATCATATTACCGCTGTTTTTGACCTTTTACTGAGAGAGTTGAGTTTTTTTATACATAATAGGGTTTTTTAGGTTTTGTTGTATAGTCAATGGCTAATGGTTTTTTAGTTTTTCGTGGGCTTTTTTGAGACATTTATTACTTGTAATAGGTTTATTAATGCTTTAGTGAAGAGTTTAAGTCATTATTTGATTGTTTTTAATTCTTTTATGGTACTTCTTTTTGCTTCTGATGTTCTTTAGATTTACATTTTTTATAGTAATAAATTTTTTATGTTTTGTTGAAGAGCCGAAGTTTTTGTCAACAGTTTTTTTTTTCTTTTATAGGTATTTTCTTGTTTTTTCATGTTCTATTGAGCTTTTTTTTTTACTTTTAACGTGTTTTTATACATAATAGGTTTGAATAAGTTTTTTTGGAAGAATAAAAGTCAACCGTCGTTGGTCTTTTAGTTTGAGTAGTTCTCCTAAGGCCTTCGTTGATGCTTTTTTTTCCAGGTTTTTGAGGTCTGTTTATATCTTTTTGGGGCTTTGTTTAAGGGTTTAATTTTTTTGTTGGTGGTTTTTTTTAGTCTGTGTTAGGAACCATGCTGCTGGTGTTTTTTGAGCTCCATTTGCCAGTTTTGAAGTTTTCTACGGTTTTGTTGAATAGTGGGAAGTTAACGGTCTATGGACTTTTAAGTTTTTTTAAGGTACTTTTACATGTTGGTAGCCTTTCTTGTTTTTTTTTTTAGGTTTTTATTTCATGTTTATTAAGGCTTTGAAGTAGTTTGAAGAGTCAAAATTCTTATTCGATGATTTTTATTTTTTTTGTTTTTGAAGTTTTTTGAGCTTTTTCTGATTCATTTGAAGTATTCTGTACATATTCTTAAACTTTGTCGAAGAACTGACATTTTTTTAGTTTTTTCAAGGTTTTTCTTTATGTTCTTAATGTTTGTTTAGCTTTTTCTTGAAGTTTTGAGGTTTTGAGGTTTTACTCACCCACAATGTTTTGTTATAGAAATATTGTTAACTATTGATTGTCTTTTAGTAAGGTAAACATCTTTTTTTGGAGCTTATTTGAGGTCTTTGTTGCACCTAATAAATTATCTTAGGCTTTGTTAACAAGCTGAAGTTTCACTCGATGGATCTTTAATTCTCTCACGGTTTTTGTTTGTTTCTGATGCATGTTAGAGCCCTTGAGACATTTGATGTATTCTTCAAGCATTGTTGATTTTTTTACTTTTTCTAAGATATTTTCAAATCTTCTTGGTATTTGTTAATAGTTTTTTTGAGGTACTTCTACATGCTGTAAGCTTTTTATGTGTCCTTTTGAGGTATTGATGGTGTGTAAAAGCTTTGTTAGCTTTGTTGAAGGGCCCTCGTATTTAATTTAGTTAAAAGCCTTTCTACCATTTGGTAAAAAAACTCATACAAATAATTAATCTTCTTTAGAAGTTATAGAGGTTTGATATAATATGGTGGGATCTACCCATATAGGTTACTCTAGTTTATAATTACTGGACAGTATTTGAAACTGGAGTACCAACCTACCTGCCCAACTGTTTGTTTTGAAAAAAAAATGGAAGTTTCTTGTCTCTGAACGCATTAGAAGTTTTTTTGTCATATTAGTAGATGGTGATATTCAATTTCTTGATAACCAGTACTTGGGTTTGTGGGTGGTTAACTCTAATTTCTGATTAAGCGACAGTAGTTTAAACTGGAGTGCCCAAGTGTTTGTTATATAAAAATTGGAAATTCTTCTTTTCTGCAAGCGTTAAAAGACTTTTAGTCATGAGAGGAGATGTTGATATCAAATTTTTGGATGAGGACCAACACTTGGGTGGTTGGGTAGGCGGGTAACCGCCTATGCACGCAAGTGTTTGTCATCAAGGAATTGCAAATTTCTCGTTGCTGCAAGCTTTAGAAGTCTGCTAGTCATAGGTGGAGATGGTGAAATCCAATCTCTTGATGACTAACAATTAGGCCAGTTTATGATTACCAACAAGTAGTTTAAACTGGAATGCACGCCCACCCGCTAAAGTGTTTGTTGTTAAAAAATTGGAAGGAGGAGAGGGTGATAGACAATCTCTTAATGACTAACAATTGGGCGGGAGGGTAGGCATTTCAGCTAATGATTACCAGCGAGTAGTTTAAACTACTTGCTCAAGTATTTGTTACTAAGAAATTGGAAATTTCTCTTCTCTGCAAGCGTTAGAAGTCTCTTAGTCATAGGAGGAGATGGTGATATCCAATCTTTTGATGGTCAATACTTGGGTGGGTTACTTTAATTTATATTTACGGGACAGTAGTTTAAACTTGAGTGCCCGTCCATTCAAATGTTATCAAGTAACTGGAAGTTTCTCTTCTCTGAATACCTCTAGTAGTCTCTTAGTCATAATAGGCGATGGTGATACCCAATCTCTTCATGACCAACACTTGGGTGGGTGGGTGAGTTACTCCAGTTTATGATTACGGGACAGTAGTTTGACTGGAGCCTTATTTAATTTTTTTTTTTGCTTTATAAGATGTTTTTGTTTTGATGCCTTTTTGACTTCTTTTTGAAGCATTTTGTATAGTTTCTTTTAGACTTTGTCGAAGAGTCTTTTATGTTCCTGATATTCTTTTGAATTATTTGTTGGACTTTTGAGGGTTTTTTCAAACGTAGTAGGTTTTGTTGAAGAGTTGAAGCCAAAGATGGATGCAATGGTTATTAATTACATGTAATTCCTAATGAGTTAAAGTTTTAATTTGGAGTTTATTTAATTCTTCCAAGGTATTTTCATCTATTCCTGTTTTTTCTTCAAATGTTTCAGAAAAAGCTCATTCTGAGCTATTTGAGCTATATGTATGTACAGTTTTTCAGGGTTTGTTGAAAAGGTATGGCTTTGTTGATGATTTTTTTAGTTTTTCAAAAGTACTTTCTCAATGTTTTCTTTTTTTTTTGTTGGATTTTTGAGGTTTTCTTTACATATATTAGATTTTTTTTTTAATTTTATGGCAACAGTCAACAGGTTTTTAGTCTTTTTAAGTTATTTTTTACATGTATAGGTTTAATAATGCCTTTTTGAGGAGTCCAAGCTCTTAATTTATTGTTTTACAACTTTTCTAAAATACTTTTTTTTGTTTTTGATGTCTTTTTGAGACGTTTGGAATAATCTTTACAGTTATAATTTGTTAAGCTTTGTTGTAGCTGAAGAAGAGCACACGTCTCTTGTCTTACATCTGGTTCTTATGTCTTTTCTGAAACATTTTTAGTGTTTTGTTTGATAAGCCGAAGTTCTTTGTCAATGTTTTTTTAATCTTTTCAGGGTACTTTCTGATGTTTTTTGCCTTTTTCTTAATTTTGAGGTCGTTTTTTTAGATTCTGTTAAAGAGTCAAAGTTGGTGGTTTTTTCTTGATCTTTTTGAGGTATACACCTAATAGGTTTTCTTAGGCTTTGTTAAGTTTCATCGAGTTTTTAAATTTATTAAGGTATTTTTGTCTGTTCCTAAGGTCTGTGTTAGCTCTTCTTGAGATTTTTGAGGTATTTGTCTGGTTTTATTGAAGGACTTTTTTAGTTTTTTTAAGTTACTTTGCTATTTTCCTGAAATTTTTTTAAGCTTTTTTGTGGGATTTTTTTTGGTTTCTTATTTTTTGTTAATCGGTCGAAGTTAACTGCCAGTAGTCTTTTAGTTTTTCCTAGTTACTTTTACTTGTTGTGATTTTTTCCTGGGTTTTTTTATGTTTTTGATGTATCTATTACATGTAATAGCTTTATTAAAGCTTTGTTGAAGAGTTAAAGCCACGATTCGATTTAAAAAAAAATCTTTTAAAGAAGTTTTGTCTGTTTATATTGTGTCAGTCTTTCTTGAGGTATTTGAAGTCTTCTGTGCAGATTTTAAGGATTTTTTTCTGTTAATTTTGAGATCTTTGAGAATTTCTGGGCTTGCTTTGTTGTCGATGTCCTTACAAGTTTGAACTTTTTTTAGTTTTTATTATCTTTTTCTATCTATGCTTCTTTAAAGTATTTTTTACAGAAATATTTTTTTCAGTTTTTTGTCGATGATTTTTGGTCTTTTCCTCATGCTTTTGATGTTATTTTGATTATTTTCTGAAACTTTTCAAGAATTTTTTGAAGAGTCAAATCTTTTTTTAATGATTTTTGTTTTATTAAGGTATTTTTTAATTAATAATTTTTTTGGACTTTTGATGTAATTTTCAACCTTTTTTAAGTATTTTTTACACTTATGGGTATTCTAAGTTTTGTTGAAGAGTCCTTGTGTTTCTGATGTTGTTTTGAGACATATTAAGTGTTTTTTAGGTTTTGTTGAAGAGTCAAAGTTTTTTGTTGATGGTTGAGTCTTTCTAAGGTACCTTTCCTTGTTTTTGATGTTTGCTCTTTTGAGTTTTTTTGAACTTTTCTTTTTAGGCTTTGTTGAAGAGTTGAAGTTTTTTGTTGTGGGTTTTTAGTCTTTCCACAGTACTTTCTCATGTTACTTAAGTTTTTTTGAGAAATTTTAAATATTTCTTAGGTTTTGTTGAAGAGCCGCTTGTTTTTGATGTCCTTTTGAGCTTTTTTAAGATATTTGAAGTGTTTTGATTTGTTTTTAGGATTTATTGAAGTGCTGAAGTCTTTTGTCGTTTTTTTTAAGATTCTTTTTTTTTATTCTAATGTTTTTTTAAATTTTTTTTTAACTTTTGAGGTTTTTTCATTTATAATAGATTTTTCTAGGGTTTGTTGAAGTATTTGTGGTACTCCCATATGATTTCGATACTTTTTTGAGTTTTTTCTGTATTTTTTGAGGTATTCTTTACATATAATAGGTTTATTAAGACTTTGTTACGGAATTGAAGTACTCATTTGATTGTTTTTTTTTTAATTATTTTTTAAGTTACTCTTTTTTAAACTTTTTTTGAAATATTTTTAACAGCTATTAGTTTTGTAAGGTACCATTTATGTTCCTTATGTTTTTTGAGCTTTTTCTTGCACTTTTGAAGTTTTCTAGATCTAATAGGTCTTCTTAGGGTTGGTCAAAAACTAAAATCAAATTTAGAAATCCGTCTTTTCTCTTTCATAACACCATTCTTCTTGTTCCGTTGTTTCACAAAAACACAATTTTCGGCTTCGACCGCAAAAAATTTGGTCGGAAGGGACTCTTGGAGAGAGTTATTCTGTCAAATCGGATAAAAAATCGCGCAAGCGCTTCTATGTTCAAGAATGTAGCACAAAGCATCAAAAGAAGTCCAGAGAGAAAATCAAAAAACCCGTTCTCAACCTTCTCGAACAGAAACGTTACTTCCTTCCAAACCGACTACCGCTTCTTCTGGATTACGGATCTGACCAAAGATTAAAACGGAAGCGACAAATTTTTGCTAAAGAGATAAATGTCTCAAAGAAGCCAATGCTAAAAACCGCGAAACAATTTGCCCCGGCAATTTTCCGAGTTCTATATATAAAAAATCATTTGACATCAAATATCTAAAGACTTTTTAGAGTCTTCTTAAACGTATAATATCTTCTAAGAATTTTCAAAGTCTTCTAAAGACTTCTAAAACAAGCTTAAGTCGTCGTCTAATAGACGTTTAAGTTGTCAAAATCTATAAAGCCTTTTTAAAGCTTTCAAAGCATTCTAAAATAAGTTTAAATATTTCTTTGTCGTTTTAACTGTCACTGTTTTTTTTGTAAAAGTTTTTTTTTAATTGTTTCTAACGTCCATCTACCAAGCCAATTTTTTTTCCATAAACTCAAGACATTAAACAAAAAGTTTGTCCAAGATTCAAAAAGCAAGTAAGCTGGTGCAGCAGAATTTTTTTTTATCCACAATGCTGCCAGTGTACACCACAATTTTGAGTTAAGTGCAAACTTTGTTCTGGCAAAATAGAGACAACCAACCAGTCATAGAACAAAGATTGCTGCACTAGTAGGTTATGACTCTATTCAAGACCGGCGGCGTCACGCTCTCAAAGATGATTTTTAAAAGCATGTCAAAAACTAAAATAACTCTTTTAAAAAGTCCTTCGGTATTTTTGTGTTAGATCATTGCCAGAAATCGCTTGGTGGTTTTTCAACTTTGCACATCACAACTTTTAACTTTGCTAAAACAATTTTGCGTCCAACGATCGGGACTGAGTATATAACGTCGGAATAGACTCTCGAAGAGAAACTACCCCAAAAACCAAAACAAGCGTTTCAATCTTCCGAAACATAAAAATTAAGACCCTCCAAACCGACAACCATTTTTGGAGGATGTTCTTTGCCCCTTTTGGAATGCACGCCAGACACGCGAAAAAAAAGATCGATTGCAAACCAAAAATCAAAAACATGCTTCGGATCTGGGTAGCCCAAAGTTGCTTCACTAGTGTAGTCTACAAGGGACTTACCTATCTACCAACAAACAACTTTTTATCGACACACCGAGGACACATTTAAAAACCGCGAAAGAAATGATCTTTCCTTCAAAACCGGTCGCAATTTTTTTTTTGTGCGCGGTTTATCAAAAACTAAAGTCAAATTCAGAAATTGTTGAAGAACCGAAGCCTTATTGATGGTTTTTTTAAATTTTTTAAGGTATTTCTGTCTGTTGTTGAGGTTTGAGCCCTTTTTGAGCCGAAGTTTTTTCAAGGTTTTTTTGAGTTTTTTGTTAGATTTCTTTCAAGGTCTATCTGCATATTCCTTGGCCTTTTTGGAGCTTTTTAAAGTTTTTGTTTGATCTTATAGGTCTTCTTAGGATTTGTAGAAGAGCCGAAGCTCTATTGATGGTTTTTTAATTTTTTAAGGTATTTTCGTCTGTTACTGTTTGTTTGAACCCTTCTTGAGCCGAAGGTTTTTAGTTTTACCAGATACTTTTTTATTAGATTTTTAAAGTTTTTTTCATATAAAAGGTTTTTTTAGGTGTTGAAGACTATAAGTCAAAGGTCGATGGTTTTTTAGTCTTCTTAAGGTACTTCTGCTGCATGTTCGGAGGTCTTCTTGAACTTTTTCAGTTTTTTTTTTTTAGATTTTTCAAGGTTTTTTTGGGACTTTTGAGGTTTCATTTTTTTGTAATAGGTTTTTTTAAAGCTTTGTTAAAAAGAAGAAATGAATTTTTGATGATATTTTAGTACTTTTGCATGTTTTTGATGTTTTTGGACTTATTCTGAGATTTTTTTCCACAATTTGTTTTTTTCTAGGATTTGATGAAGAGCTGAAATTTTGTTTATGGATTTTTAGTCTTCTATGGCTCTTAGGCATTTTCCTAATGTACATTTGAACTCTTTGTGGACAACAGCAACCTTTGTATTGCTGAGAACAATTAATACATATGATGTTCTTTACTTATACTAGATTTTTTTGTTGAATAGTTGTAGTCAATCGGTGATGATCTTTTATTCGTTCTGAGATATTTTTCCTGAAGTTTTTTGAACGGAGAAGATTTTGTTGAAGAGTGGAATCGCTTTTTCTATGATTTTTTAATACTTCCATGGTAGATCATTACTTCTGATATCTAGCTTTTTCTGGGACAGTTTTTTAGGCTTTGTTTAAGAGCCAAAGTATTGGTGTAATTTTAGCCTTTTTAAGGTAAATTTGATGTCAATTTTAAAGTTTACTTGGATTTTTGAAGTTTTTGTTTTTTTTTAGTCATACCAAGGTATTGCTGTTATCTGCTGAAGTTTTATGTCTATCTAAAGTATTTTTTTATGTTTCTGATGTATTTGAGTTGACTTGAATGGCTTTTCTTTAGGTTTTTTACTCATTTCTTGTGACTTTATTGTTTTCTAAGGTTCTTTTCATGTTTCTGGTGTGTTTTCGAGAGTTTTTGTAATTTTTGAGGTTTTCTTCATACATAATACGTTTGTTAGGTTTTGTTGAAGAGTCGAAGTCAACGGCTAATGGATGTTTAGTCTTTCTAAGGCACGTCTTTTTTTTTAACAGTTGAGGCCACCGTTTAGTGTTTTTAACTACAAGGTACTTCCGTTTGTTTCTGACGTTTTTGAGTTTCTGAGTTTTTTCTAAAACATTTGTAGTATTTTGTACAGTTTTTTTAGACTTTGGCCGATGATTTTGTCGGTGGTTTTTTAGTCTTTCCAAAATACTTTCTTACTTTCTTGTTGTTTTTTGTTGGACTAGAGAGGTTTTATTTTATACGTAGAAGGTTTTGTTAATGTCATTGGTCTTTTAGTTTTTTAAGCAATTTTTTAGCTATTTTTTGTCCTCTTTTTGGACTAATTGTGAATACGTAGTTTTATTGTAGAATTAAATTATAATGTACTACTGATAGCCAAATTTGAATTTTTGATTCTATGGCTACGTACAGACTTGCTAGAAAAAACTATAACCTAGTTTATGGCACTTCGAGAACTGTTAGAGATCTTTTAAAATCTAATCACTGCTTTAGGCTGGATAGACACTTTTGAACTAAACTTGAGACTAGAGTGCACTAAATTTTCTTAAGAAGTATTTTAAGAGCTAGTTTATAGCACTTGGCAGTTGGAAATCTTTTAAAGTATTACATTGTCACATGTTGGATTTATTTAGGTAATCTTGAGTTATTTGTAGCAATAGTTGGAAAACTGTTTAGATAAGCTCTACTGGTAACGGCATGGCAAAAAGAAAAATATTTTTTCTCTGGAATGTGAATTAATTAGCACTATCCACTACCCAACCCAGTTTCTCAATAAGATTTATTGAAAAAAGTTGTAATTGTGTCGACTTGTCTAACAAAGAACAGAACCTAAGCATCATACGAATGCTTTCAACTTTAGGTTTAGCAACAAATTCTAGAAACGGAAAATGTGCTTTAACTACTGGAAGACATTTTTTTTAGTTAGGACGAAAAATTCTTTTAACGTTTGTGTCGGATTTGGATTTGAAATAGTTTTCAAACGACTACAGACTAAACCTACACTTTTTTTCTGAAACACTTTACCACCGTTACCTTGTCTTTGCTCATTGTTTGATAATATCTTACATCTAAAGTTCAACTTGTTGTTTTCTACAGTCAGGACATTGTTGTAGAATGGGTGAAGATATGCGTTGGTTTGCAACGCTATTTAACATTTTGGATAATGCTAATAGCTTAAGGTTCTATGACTTTTTTGGACGGAAGTAGATAAATCTCTAGCGGTTTGGAATCAACTCAAAACTTTTGTGTGGATGTTTAGGTTAGGTTAGGTTAGGTTTTTTACAGCCAAGACACCTTTGTAGAAAAGTTTGTCTAAGTTGGTTCCAAAATCTGAGCCTTACCAAATTCTACATTTTTTTCTGTTCTGACGCTAGGCGTTAGCTTTTCAATTTTTGTTTGACTTTTAGGACATCAATAGCTTGAGGTTCTGAAGCTTTTGGACAGAGTAGATAAATTTCTATCAGTTTCAAATATACTCCAAACTTGTAGCAGCATAGTTTAAGTGGTTTTGTCTAAAGCCAGGACATCATTGTAGAAAGGGTTCTATTGAGGTGGCCCTAAAATCTGAGTTTTTAGAAATGTTTTTTTTGCACCTGGATCTTTCTATTCTGAAGTTTTTTTTACTAATTTTATGGATACTGGGTGAAATTCTTTTCTTTACCTAGTAGTATGCGAGTCTCGTGTGAGGTGTGGTATACACACTAAACTCAGTGGCGGAGCTAGAATTTTTGGGCCTCACCGCAATATATTAAAAAGGGTTTACTCAAAGACAGCTTTGAAAAAAAGTACATTTTTGTCATTTATTTATTTAAGCTTTATTTTGTAAATTTTGGGGGCTCCAGGTTTTGAAATTAACGTCGAGGGTCCCTTATGCCTGTGGGCCATTCCGCATTGCAGACTCTTGCTTACAGGTAGCTCTGCCCTGACTAAATCATCTCGTTTTCTGTCAGCACAGTTTTGGAAGTAACGAGATTTGCTCCGTTTTTGTTGGTAGGGCTTTTGATGGAAGAGTTTGTTAGCTACTCTGCGAGAGGTTTTGAATTTTTTTTACACATAAGTTCTTTTAGGTTTTGACTAAGAATTGAAGTGAATTGTTGATAGTGTCTTCTTAAGGAATTTTGCATGTTTTTAAGGCTTTTTTAGCCATTTCTGGTCTTTTTTTTGAGGTATTTATTGTATGTAATTGGTCTGTGACATTTGAAGTATTTTTTACAGTTATAAATTTTTTAGGCTTTTCCGAAGAGCAGACACTTTTTCTAGATTTTATTAAAGATATTTTTGATGTTTTCTTTTGAGCTTTTTCTGAAACAGGTCAAATATTTTTCAGAAATATACATTTTGTAGGCTTTGTTGTGAAGAATCGAAGTCTTTTCTTGATGATTTTTTAGTATTTTTAAGGTACTTTTGAAGTGATGTTATTTTGAGCTTTTCTTGGATTTGTTGAAGTTGAAGTGAATTATCAAGTTTTTTGAACATACTTTTACATGTACTTGAGGTTTTCTTTTGTTGGTGGTTTTTTTAGACTTTAGAGGTTTGAGATTTTTCTGAACTTTATGTATTTCTAGATCTGACTAGACTAGAAATCAATAATTAGTGCCTTCTACAGTTGTATTCAGTTAACTTATTACATCTGTAGAAGGCTCTAGTCAAGTCGAAATTAGTAATGTATTTGTAAGAATAAATTTGTGATAAAAAAAAATTTGTTTCATTTTTTTCTAAATTAAATGTATTTTCAGAAATTATATGTAATAATTTTTTTGTAAATTATACTTTATATTCAGTTCTTAAGGTTTCTTTATGACTAGTTTGATAGTTATTAATCTCTGCCATGGTCAAACTTTATTTTACTTTATTCAACTAAAACCAAGTTAACTCTACATGTTTGTGAGATTATGTGATTGATTGCCGTTGTTTGTGGCATAAACTAAATGATCAAGCAAAAGATAAAAGACCTTACAACGGACCACAGAAGATAGCAGGTTAATTGGCTAAACTTTGCCAGTTTTTTGTAGTAAATGCAAAGAAATAAAGACGCCATTAATAAAAATAAAAATAATTTATTATTTTAGGAAGTCAATATTAGATTTTTTATATTTTTAAACATAGTTTATGATCTTTACGTACTAATTAAGCAGTATAAAAACGCCATTTCATTTTAATACGATGTAGACACAACGATACAATGTATTAATTGATTGATTAAACTGCAACATTTATCTTTTTATTTCAGTTCGAAAATTTATAATTAATTTTATTTTTTTAATTTATTTCAGTCCGAGTAATACGGCATTGAATTCATTGGAGCAGGTGAAGGAATACCTTCTGACAACGGGTACGTGCAAATGTGGCTTGGAATGTCCACTGAAGTTCGACAACGTCTTCAACTTCGATCCAAAGGTAAGAAATTCCCCTAAACTACAATCAGGCGACAAAACATTAATTGGTTTTCTACTTCCCTCTTCCTTGTTCGCAAATTAGAGGGTTTGTGTAAATTGTTCTCGGGCAAATATGTTTGCTTCTCTTAATTATCCCCTACTTTGAAAGCTTTGCCCATCGGATTACGCGCAACTAATCGTCAAATAAATTTACAAACAAAATAGTTAGTAAAGTGCAACTTTGTAAAATCATTTAAAGTGATCCGGCTGCTTTTTTCCCCAAACTCTAATAACTCTAAAAATAAACCCTATAGTTTTCTGCGCGACATGCGAATCGTACGATTTCATCAGCCACGAGAAGTAATTTTAAGAAAATGAACACAGACGGGATCAAGGGGTGGCTTTTGAAAGTGAATTGATTCAGTTTAACTTTTCTGTGAGATTGCTGTGTGGTTTTTTAGGAGAGAATTAATATGAGAAATGTACATGCAGGGGATGAAATGATGCTGCGGTTTATGTACAAAAGGGGAGGATAAATAGACGTTGTTGGGTTTTGAAACTTTATTTATTTTTAGTAAGCGGCATGGAAATAATGATATTAGGGGAAGCCGCTGTAAAGTTATGCATCATCAATCAAAATTGCTTCTTGCTGTAATAATGTGATTTAAATTTATGGGGGTGTATAGTTTGTGAAGGGAATTTATATGGCAAGCATCTTGAAGTTGTCAGTTATTTTATTTATTGGTGGTTCAGGTATTTGATTTATACTTGATCTTGAAGTGAAAATTAAATTGGCGATTTTATACTCTATCGACCTTACTAATATGATACTAGGAGGCTGAAGGTTCTTTCGAGTGTGAGGGGTGAAATGAGGCGAGATGCTTAATGTAAATTGGTTTGTTGTTAAAACCATAAACCAAGCTCATAAAAACTCATCAAAGATTTTTGAAGGAAGAACTTTATGTGGCGAGACTACAGAGCGAAATGAAACAAGTTATCAAATAGGCAGTACTATAGGTGGT
Source organism: Tachinus rufipes (assembly GCA_963932245.1). NCBI lineage: Eukaryota > Metazoa > Arthropoda > Insecta > Coleoptera > Staphylinidae > Tachinus > Tachinus rufipes. Next base: position 13,752,707 of record OZ010746.1, on the reverse strand, counting down.
ACTATATATTGTGAAAGTTTAATGAAGCTGAATGAAAACGATCAAACTTTTTTTATTTATAAAATGATTACAAAATAATGGTTCAAGCAGAAGAAGTATCTTCTAAATTAAACATTGGAAACTGTTGAAAATATTTTGACAACAAGTACTATAGTGGTACTATATTTTGTGAAAATTTAAATAATATTGGTACGACTGAAAGAAAATGATCAATCTTTTCTTAATTACAAAATGTTTACAAAATAATGGTTTATGCAAGAAGAAGTTTCTTGTAATCCAAACATTTAAAAGTGTTGAAACTTTTTTGGCAACAAGTACTATAGTGGTACTATATATTGTAAAAATTTAAATAATATTGGTATAGCTCAATGAAAATGATCAAATTTTTCTTAATTACAAAATGTTTATAAAATAATGGTTTATGCCAGAAGAAGTATTTTGTAAACCAAACATTGGAAAGTGTTGAACATATTTTGACAATAGGTACTATAGTGGTACCATATATTGTGAAAATTTAAAAAATATTAGTGCGACTGAATGAAAATGATCAAACTTTTCTTAATTACAAAATGATTACAAAGTAATGGTTTATGCCAGAAAAAAGTATCTCGTAAACCAAGCATTGGAAAGTGTTAAAAATATTTTGGCAACAAGTACTATATTGGTACTATATATTGTGAAAATTTAAATAATATTGGTACGACTAAATAGAAATGATCAAAATTTTCTTTATTATAAAATGTTTGCAAAATAATGATTATCATTCATTGGAAACTATTCAAAATATTTTGACAACAAGTACTATAGTGGTACTATATATTGTGAAAATTTAAATAATGCTGGTACGACTGAATGAAAATGATCAATTTTTTTTTTATTACAAAATATTGGTTATGCCAGATGAAGTATTTTCTAAACCAAGCTTTGGAAAGTGTTGATAATATTTTGACACAAGTACTATAGAGGTACTATATATTGTGAAAGTTTAAATAATATTTGTACGACTGAATGGAAATTATCAAACTTTTCTTAATTATAAAATGTTCACAAAATAATGGTTTCTGCCAGAAGAAGCATTTCGTAAACCAAGCATTGGAAAGTGTTGAAATTATTTTGACAACAAGTACTACAGCGGTACTATATATTGTGAAAATTTAATTTATATTGGTACGACTGAATGAAAATGATCAAAATTTTCTTTACCACAAAATGTTTACAAAATAATGGTTTATGCCAGAAGAAGTATCTCGTAAACCAAACTATGGAAATATTGTTGAAAATATTTTGACAATAAGTACTATAGTGATACTATATATTGTGAAAATCTTAATAATATTGGTACGACTGAATGAAAAGCATAAAACTTTTCTTAATTACAAAATGTTTACAAAATAATGGTTTATGTCAGGAGAAGTATTTTGTAAACCAAGTATTGGAAAGTGTTGAATATATTTTGACAATAAGTACTATAGTGGTACTATATATTCTGAAAATTTAAGTAATATTGGTACGACTGAAAGAAAATGATCAATCTTTTCTTAATTACAAAATGTTTACAAAATAATGGTTTATGCCAGAAGAAGTATTTCGTGGACCAACCATTGGAAACTGTTGAATATATTTTGACAACAAGTGCTATAGTGGTACTATATTTTGTGAAAATTTATACAATCTTGATACGACTGAATAAAAATGATCAGACTTTTCTTAATTACAAAATGTTTAAAAAATAATAGTTTTTGCAAGAAGAAGTATCTTGTAAACCAAACATTTGAAAGTGTTGAAACTTTTTTGGCTACAAGTACTATAGTGGTACTATATATTGTGAAAATTTAAATAATATTAGTACGGCTCAATGAAAATGATCAACTTTTTTTTAATTACAAAATCTTTACAAAGTTATGGTTTAAGCCAGAAGAAGTATCTTGTAAACCAAACATTGGAAAATGTTGAAATTATTTTGACAACAAGCACTATAGAGGTACTATATATTGTAAAAATTTAAATAATATTGGTACGAATGAATGAAAATTATTAAAAAAAAATTAATTACAAATTGTTTACAAAATAATGGTTTATGCTAGAGGAAGTATCTCGCAAACCAAGCATTGGAAACAGTTGAAAATATTTTGACAAGAATACTATAGTGGTACTATATATTGTGAAAATTTAAATAATATTGGTACAACTGAATGAAAATTATCAAATTTTTCTTAATTACAAAATCTTTACAAAATAATGGTTTTAGCCAGAAGAAGTATCTTGTAAACCAAACATTGGAAAATGTTGAAAATATTTTGACAACAAGCACTATAGAGGTACTATATATTGTAAAAATTTAAATAATATTGGTACGAATGAATGAAAATTATTAAAAAAAAATTAATTACAAAATGTTTACAAAATAAATGGTTTATGCTAGAAGAAGTATCTCGCAAACCAAGCATTGGAAACAGTTGAAAATATTTTGACAAGAAGTACTATAGTGGTACTATATATTGTGAAAATTTAAATAATTTTGGTACAACTGAATGAAAATTATCAAATTTTTCTTAATTACAAAATCTTTACAAAATAATGGTTTAAGCCAGAAGAAGTATCTTGTAAACCAAACATTGGAAAATGTTGAAAATATTTTGACAACAAGCACTATAGTGGTACTATATATTGTGAAAATTTAAATAATATTGGTACGACTAAATGAAAATTATCATACTTTTTTTGATTACAAAATAGTGGTTTATGCCAGAAGTATTTCGTAACCCATACATTGGAAACTATTGAAAATATTTTGATTACAAGTACTGTAGTGGTACTATATATTGTGAAAATTTAAATATAACTGGTACGACTGAATGAAAATGATCAAAATTTTCTTAATTACAAAATGTTTCAAAATAATGGTTTATGCCAGAAGAAGTATCTCTTAAACCAAGCATTGGAAACTGTTGAAAATATATTGACAACAAGTACTATAGTGGTACTATATATTGTGAAAATTTAAATAGTATTGGTACGACTGAATGAAAATTATCAAACTTTTCTTACTTACAAAATGCTTACAAAATAATGGTTTATGCCAGAAGAAGTATTTTGTAAACCAAGCCTTGGAAAGTGTTGAAAATATTTTGACAACAAGCACTATAGTGGTACTATATATTGTGAAAATTTAAATAATATTGGTACGACTGAATGAAAATGATAAAACAAATTTATTACAAAATGTTTACAAAATAATGGTTTATGCCAGAAGAATTATTTTGTAAACGAAGCATTGGAAAGTGTTGTAAATATTTTGGCAAGAAGTACTATAGTGGTACTATATATTGTGAAAATTTAAATAATATTGGTACGACTGAATGAAAATGATTAAAAAAAATTTATTACAAACTGTTTACAAAATAATGGTTTATGCCAGAAGAAGTATTTTGTAAACGAAGCATTGGAAAGTGTTGTAAATATTTTTGCAATAAGTACTATATTGGTAGTATATATTGTGAAAATTTAAATAGTATTGGTACGACTGAATGAAATTGATAAAAAAAATATTAATTACAAAATGTTTACAAAATAATGGTTTATGCCGAAAGAAGTATTTTGTAAACGAAGCATTGGAAAGTGTTGTAAATAGTTTGGCAACAAGTACTTTATTGGTACTATATATTGTAAAAATTTAAATAATATTGGTACCACTGAATGAAAATGATCAAACTTTTTGTAATTACCAAATGATTATAAAATAATGGTTTTTGCCAGAAGAAGTATTTTGTAAATCAATTATTGGAAAGTGTTGAAATTATTTTGACAATAAGTACTATAGTGGTACTATATATAGTGAAAATTTAAATAATATTGGTACCACCGAATGAAAATGATCAAACTTTTTGTAATTACCAAATGATTACAAAATAATGGTTTTTGCCAGAAGAAGTATTTTGTAAATCAATCATTGGAAAGTGTTGAAAATATTTTGACATCAAGTACTATAGTCGTACCATATATTGTGAAAATTTAAATAATATTGGTGCGACTGAATAAAATTGATCAAACTTTTCTTAATTACAAAATAATGGCTTATGCCAGAAGAAGTGTTTCGTAAACCAAGCATTGGAAAGTGTTAAACATATTTTGTCAACAAGTACTATAGTGGTACTATATATTGTGATAATTGAAATAATGTTGGTAAGACTACATAAAAATGATTAAACTTTTCTTGCTTACAAAATGCATACCAAATAATGGTTTATGCCAGAAGCAGTATTTTGCAAACCAATTATTGGAAAGTGTTGAAAATATTTTTACAACAAGTACTATATTGGTACTATATATTGTGAAAATTTAAATAATATTGGTACGACTGAATGGAAATGATCAAAATTTTCTTAATTACAAAATGTTTACAAAATAATGATTTATGCCAGAAGAAGTATCTTGTATACTAATCATTGGAAACTGTTGAACATATTTTGACAACTAGTATTATAGTGGTACTATATGTTGTGAAAATTTACATAATATTGGTACGACTGAAAGAAAATTATCAAACTTTTCTTAATTACAAAATGTTTATAAAATAATGGTTTATGCCAGAAGATGTATCTCTTAAACCAATCATTGGAAAGTGTTGAAAATATTTTGACAACAAGTACTATAGTGGTACTATATATTGTGAAAATTTAAATAATATTGGTACGACTGAATGAAAATGATCAAACTTTTCTTAAATACAAAATGTTTACAAAATAATGGTTTATACCAGAAGAAGTATTTCGCAAACTAAACACTGGAAAGTGTTGAAAATGTTTTGACAACAAGCACTATAGTGGTACTATATATTGTGAAAATTTAAATAATTTTGGTACGACTGAATGAAAATGATTAAGCTTTTCTGAATTACAAAATGTTTACAAAATAATGGTTTATGCAAGAAGAAGTATCTCGTAAACCAAGCATTGAAAAGTGTTGGAACTTTTTTGGGTACAAGTACTATAGTGGTACTATATATTGTGAAAATTAAAATAACATTGGTACCACTGAATGAAACTGATCAACATTTTTTTAAGTACAAAATAATGGTTTATGCCTAAAGAAGTATCTCGTAAACCATTCATTGGAAACTATTCAAAATATTTTGACAACAAGTACTATGGTGGTACTATATATTGTGAATTTAAATAATATTGGTACGACTGAATGAAAATGATCAAATTTTTCTTAATTACAAAATAATGGTTTATGCCAGAAGAAGTATTTCGTAAGTCAAGCGTTGGAAAGTGTTGATAATATTTTGACTATAAGTACTGTAGTGGTACTATATATTGTGAAATTTAAATAATATTGGTACGATTGAATGAAAATGATCAAACTTTTCTTAATTACAAAATGTTTACAAAATAATGGTCTATGCCAGAAGAAGTATCTCTTAAACCAAGCATTGGAAACTGTTGAAAATATATAGACAACAAGTACTATAGTGGTACTATATACTGTGAAAATTTAAATAGTATTGTTACGACTGAATGAAAATTATCAAACTTTTTTTACTTACAAAATGCTTACAAAATAATGGTTTATGCCAGAAGAAGTATTTTGTAAATCAATCATTGGAAAATGTTGAAAATGTTTTGACAATAAGTACTATAGCGGTAGTACATATAATGAAAATTTAAATAAATTGGTACCACTGAATGAAAATAATCAAACTTTTCGTAATTACAAAATATTTACAAAATAATGGTTTATGCCAGAAGAAGTATTTTGTAAACCATACATTGGAAACTATTGAAATTATTTTGTCATTAAGTACTATAGCGGTACTATATATTAAGAAAATTTAAATAATATTGGTACGACTGAATGAAAATGATCAAACTTTTCTTAATTACAAAATGATTACAAAATAATGGTTTATGCCAGAAGAAGTAATTTGTAAACTATACATTAGAAACTATTGAAATTATTTTGTCATTAAGTACTATTGTGGTACTATATATTGTGAAAATTTAAATAATATTGGTACGACTGAATGAAAATGATAAAAAAAATTTGATTACAAAATGTTTAAAAAATAATAGTTTATGCCAGAAGAAGTATTTTGTAAACGAAGCATTGGAAAGTGTTGTAATTATTTTGGCAACAAGTACTATATTGGTACTATATATTGTGAAATATTAAATAGTATTGGTACGACTGATTGAAATTGATAAAAAAAAATTGAATTACAAAATGTAGAAGAAGTACATCTTAAATCAAACATTGGAAAGTGTTCTGAAATACTCTGACAACTAGTACTATAGTGGTACTATATTTTGTAAAATATTAAATATTAATGGTACGACTGAATAAAAATTATCAAACTTTTTTTTCAAATTTTTGATCTAAATAAGTTACAGTCCATAAAAATGTTGCTATAAAGCCTTCTAATTTAATATCTCTAATATCTGAAATACAAAGCCCTTCTTTATTGGTGTAATTAATTTCTAGCAAGTGACTTTACCCCTAAAAACAACACCCATTAAATGTTCACCTGTAATGTAACTTGTACACAATCATAACAATAAAAAATAAAATAAGAGCAGACAATAATTAAACACCGCAGTTAGTGTAATTTATTATAGCGCGGGATATTTCGCGTTTGCCGCTAAATTTATTAGCACAGTTACGGCATTGCGGGACGGCAGAGGCGAGGTGTTGTTCGCGAAGCATTAATTCCTGCGAAATTCCTGCCAGCGTAATATTAATTATAGCAACTATTCCTGCCGCCTTTCTACCCCACACCAGAAACCGTCCGAGCTTTATCAAAAAATAATTCAGTTAGAATGGAATTAATTTTTGATTTTATTTTTAAATTATTTTGGGGCAATTCAGTACCACCTGCTTAAACCCGGTTAACGGGGCACCTCCCCGGAGGGCACCTGTTGACTGGATACGTTAGCAACTCTGTTTAAATTAATAGATCCAGTTAATTATTTAATTATCCCCCTACTATGTCATAATTCTTGGCTGTATTCACACGTTGCGTGTTCACGCTTGTGCATAAATGCGCCCTCCCTCTGAACCGTAATTAATATTAACGCAATCAATTAATTAGTATGAAATGAATAAAAATAATCGTAAATAATGATGGGGATATTAAGACGCTTTTTTATGGTTATCGATTCTGGTTATATTGGCGGCACAAACAAGTGGAGTGGTAGTTTTTCAAGGCATTATCTTTTATGGGAGAAAAACAACCCTCGAAGCAGATATAAATCGAAAAATTTAGGGCGATAAACAAATTTATTTTTTAGTTTACTTAAATGTAATTAAAAATAATACAATATAATGAAGTCTGAGATGATTTCGCGTTCTTTGTTAACGCATTTGCTCCGGTTGGATGGCGCACTTAACGGTAATAACAAGTCGAGTGGCCATTGAGTGAATTTCGGGGGCCGACGTTGATGGCATCATCCCCGCAGACAAATGTCTGGAATTATCTTTTATAGAGCTGGGGCGAAAAACAACCCCTGTAAATATAAATAAGTAGTCTGACGCACGAGAAAAAATCATTTTGGCTGATTGCATGGTATTATTTATCAATTTGTGTAAGCTTGGGAACTTTCATGGACAAATAACAAAACAGAAGTTGGGAAGTATCCAATTTGCCATTTATCATTTTTATACATTGATGGAATTTAAGTTGGGAAACAATATTTATTTACATAATAACAATTTTATCATCAATGTCAATCACAATTACATTTATGACGAGATTTGATTTCTAAAAAAATGTTTGGTAAATCAATAGGAAGGTAAGAAGGTTCTGAAAAAGAGTCAGTTTGCAAAGTATACAAATGTATTTCTTGGATTCTGTTTTTGGACAGGTTATCATTAACAGTTTCATTTATATTCATTGTATTTCTTATACTTTTTTTAAATCATTAGACTTTGTTGTGTTAGACCATCTTCTTTGTTCTAACTGAGTACGACTGGAAATAGCCATTTTGATATATGTAGTTTTATAAAATCTTTTTGCTGTCATTCTGTTTGACTTAATTGTTTTAACATTTCTTGCCAAATATTGACTTGTCTTGCTGTTGCGTTGACGGTTTTTTGCCGTTTTAGAACTGACATCCGATCTCTTTGACAAAATAGTTTTGTTTTGATCGGACTTTCAGATCTTTTTGCGAATTTTGAAGATGTTCTCGTACAAAGTTTAAACATTGTATTATCTATTGGTGCATGTTGCGTGTAAATTTTACTCCCAACAACTTGAAAAATTTTGGGAAAAGATTTTGGGAAAACATTTTATGAAGTAGTTCTTACTACTTATTTAAGTAGGAAGAGTGCATTTTTTGATAGCATTATTATATCTGGTGTCTTGAAAAAGAGTCATAACCAATTTTTACGAAAGAAACTATTTTGGTTTGTATTTATTGTATCTTCTTCCGATGCGGTTGACAGTCCGTCTTGGCCGAGAGCAATGTGGTGGTTGTTAGTCTGTATTTGACTTCTTATGTAGACAGGAATTGAAGTTCTATGATGTTAATGTCCGATTGGAATGCTCTGTAAAATAATGGTATTGTGTGTATAATGAATGCTCTCATGTTTCTAATGTAGTAACCCAGAGGTGCTCTAAGAATTGGAGTAGAGGATGCGATAGTGGTGAAGATTATGGAGCCTCCGAAAAAAGGCTTGTGTGGCATCTTTGTACGCTTCTTCTATTTTTTTTTTTTAGTGTTTAACCGGTCTGGAAGTTGGCTATCATTATGACAATTATCACCCGGAAAAGGTCTATCTTTATTGTGGAGAACCATGTTCATACAAACAAGTATGAATTACCGTCCAATGATGGCTTTGTAAAGGTTGAAACTAGTTACGGTTTTTTTAAATATAATCTTGATATAGTAAATATGTTTTATTTATTTTATACTAAACTATCGCATAGTAACGGTCAACACCATTCAATTTTTTCATAATTTTTTTTTAATCAAAAATAATGATTAACCTCAACAAAACTGACTATAAATATTTCAACTCATTAAATAACAGAAATTAAAACATTCCCAAAAGTTCAACTAATACATAAATCAAATTACAGTTGAACAATGATTGCATAATAAATATTCTAACAAACAGTAACGTCTCCAGACTTGATTAAGCCAGAAAACAATTTAACTGTACTATCATTATGCTCGCTAGAAATAAATATACCAAATAATTTAAATGTAATTGAATTGCATTCCCAAGGAAATTAACATTCAGTCCTGCCTGCACTAGGAAATGATCAAATAGATATTCAATTAAAACGTCTTCCAATTATGGTGCCTTTATAAATTAGTTTGTATGCAATCAATAATTTAATATTGTTACATTTAGAATAAAATTGCCGTGTAAGTAATTACTGTATTAGAAGTGAATAGTCTCACGATTGTTGTGATGTTTAAAAGGCAAAAGCGTTTTGTTATGGAAATAATATCTCTATTTGAAAGTCTTTTGTAGAAGTGCATATACAAGACGAGGTGTGTGTTGTGTGTATATAGAGAGCGTATCCGATGCGATAATAAATTATTGGTAAGCACTGTACTTTTATTAAAACCTGATTCCGTACATACTTTCCAAGCCGAGTGAGAATAAGAAGAAACCGCATTCCTAAACGAGCCCGTACCATCGGACAATGTAACTTAACACGTTTCGGTTTTACACACACATACTAAAAAATTGTATATATTCATCGCGTGGAAATAATAAGCGCACTTCAGAGGTATTGTGTTTATATTAAAATACAATCAAAAAGATTAATAAATTGATTCTAACGAAGCCAACTATACGGATAGTATTTGGTACACATATTTTAGTAATTCAATACGTTTTGATAGTAGAGAATAGATAAACTAGTAATTTTAACAAAACAACTAATGATCGAATAGTATATTGAAGTACACAAATAATTTATCGATTTTTTTAATAAAAAATTGACAAAATAGTAAATTAAAGTAACCGATTTTGAGTAAATTATTAGTTTTTTCAAAACACTCTTACGAGAGGTGCATACCTTGCAACATTAATGTGCAAAAAATAGAACTATTTATTTGATTTAATTAGTTTATGATACTCAATTTTATCAGGTATTGCAGCAGATTAGGTTAGGTTAGATAAGTTTTAGTCTTAGTCTTTAGTTTTAGATTTGCGGAACGGGATTTAGTAATGTTTCAGTTTTTATTATTAATGAAAAAACTAAGCTTTTAAACCCGAGACACCTAGTGTAGCAATTAAGTTCACTTACCACTTTACTAGTTATTTTTTTTGTCAGCACAAATTTTTTTTTCTTGTGGCAATGAATGCAAAAGGGAGCGCATTTGACTGAAGATCATGGGTTTGAATCTTACAACGGAAACTATTTCAAAAGCTTTCTTACTCTCCAACTTGCCTTTTGTCAGCGTAGAGGTTTCAGAAGATCTTTCTCTGGTGCGGAGTAGATTAATAATCTCTTCAGTAATTTAGAATACACTTAAAACTGTAGGTCTACTTGTAATGTAAGTTGTCAGTAAAACGAGGCTGGGTGAATGAATACGTTGTTCCTTTTTTGGTTATGTCGTTCTGTACATAGGCGGTCATTCACCCAAGTGTTTGTGATGAAGAAAGTAGATCACAAACACTCGGGCAGTGAACACCAACCCAAATCACTCACCCACAAAATTTAAACTTTTTTTCCACCCAATTGGATAACACCAATCCGCATAATTTAAACTTTGTTCTTGTTCAAGTGTTTGTGATCATGAAATTAGAGCACCAACACTTGGGCGGGATGGCGGGAACACCAATCCAAATCATACGTTTGCATAATTTAAACTTTGTTCTCGCCCGCCCATCCAAGTGTTTGTGATCAAGAGATTGGATTACCAACACTTGGGCTGTAAACACCAATCCAAACAACGCGCCCACAAAGTTTAAACTTTGTTCCAGCTTAACTCACTCAAGTGTTTGTGAGCAAAAATTAGAAGAACAAACCCTCGGGCGGGTGGGTGGGGAACATAAATTCAAATCACACGTCCGCAGAATTTAATTTTTCTTCCCGCCCAAGTGTTTGTGATCAAGAAATTAGATCAACGACATTTGAGCGGGTGGGCCGGAGAACGCTAATCCAAATCACATATCCGCATATTTTAAAATTTGTTCCCACCCAGCCACGTGTTTGTGATCAAGAAACTACATCACCAACATTCGGGCGGGTCTAATTCAAACCACACTTTCGCATAATTTAAACTTTGTTTCCGCTCTCCTACTTAAGTGTTTGTGATCAAGAGATTGGATCACTGACACTTGGACAGTTAACACCAATCCAAACCACGCTTCTACAAAGTTTAAACTTTGTTCCCGCTCAATTGGTTGTAAACAAAAGTTAGGATAACAAACATTCGGGCGGATGGGTGGGGATCACTAATCCAAATCACACGTCTGCATAATTTAAACTTTTTTCTCGCATACTCACCCAAGTGTTTGTGAGCAAAAATTAGAATAACAAACACTCTGGGGGTGGGTGGGAACACCAATCTAAACCTCACGTTTGCATAATTTAAACTTTCTTCCCGCCCAAGTGTTTCTAATCAAAAAATTAGATCACTAACATTGGGGCGGGTGGGCGGAGAACACCAATTCAAATTATACGTCTACATAATTTTAACGTTGTTTTCGCCCCCCCCCCTCCCCCAAGTCTTTGTGAGCAAGAAGTTGGATTACAAACACTCTAGCGGGTGGGCGGGGAACATTTATCTAAATCACACCTTCGCATAATTTAAACTTTGTTTCCGCCCACCCACCCAAGTGTTTGTGCCCAAAAAATAGAATATCAAACTTATAGGCTGGTGGGTAGGGAACACCAATCCAAACTTCACGTCCGCTTAATTTAAACTTTGTTTCCTCCCAAGTGTTCACCAACATTTGGGCGGGTGAGCGGGGAACACTAATTCAAGTTATACCTAAGTTTCAAAGACAAAAAAAATTAGATTACGAACAATTGGGCGGGTGGGCGGGGAATACCAATGCAAACCACACGTCCGCATAATTTAAACTTTGTTTTTGCTTAAGTGTTTGTAATCAAGAAATTAGATTACTAATCTTTGGGCGGGTGGACAGGGAACATCAATCTAAATCACACCTCCACATAATTTAAACTTTGTTCCCGCCTGCCCACCCAAGTGTTTGTGATCAAGAAATTAGATAACGAACACTCGGGTAGGAGGGCGGGGGAACACTAATGCAAACCACACGTCCGCATAATTTAACTTTGTTCTCGCCGAAGTGTTTGTGATCAAGAAATTATATTACCATCATTTGGGCGGGTGGGCGGGGAACACTAATTTAAATCACACGTCCGCATAATTTAAACTTTGTTTCTGCCCACACACCCAAGTGTTTGTGATCAAGACATCTGATTACAAACATTTGGGAGGGTGGGCGGGTAACACCAATCTAAATCATACGACCGCATAATTTAAACTTTGTTCCCGCCCACCCACCCAAGTGTTTATGATCAAAAAATTAGATTACGAACACTTGGTCGGGTGGGCGGAAAACACCAATTCAAACCACACGTACGCATAATTTAAAGTTTCTTCCTTTACAAGTGTTTGTGATCAAGAAAGATCAACAACATTTGGGCGAATGGGCGGGGAAAATCAATTCAAATTGTACGTTTGCATAATTTAAACATTGTTTATAATTTAAACTTTGTTTCCGCCCTCCCACCCAAGTGTTTATGATCAAAAAATTAGATTACGAACACTCGGTCGGGTGGGAGGAAAACACCAATTCAAACCACACGTACGCATAATTTAAAGTTTCTTTCTTTAAAAATGTTTGTGATTAAGAAATTAGATCAACTACATTCGGGCGGGTGGGCGGGGAATATAATTTTAACATTGTTTCTGCTCTTTCTCCCAAGTCTTTGTGAGCAAAAACTTGGACCACAAACACTCTGGCTGGTGGGCGGGGAACATCAATCTAAATCACACTTTTGCATAATTTAAACTTTGCTTTCGCTTACTTATCCAAGTGTTTGTGATCAAGAGATTGGATCACCAACACTTGGGCAGTAAACACCAATCCAAAGCATGCGCCTACTAAATTTAAACTTTGTTTAGTGTATCCACTCAAGTGGTTGTGAGCAAAAATTAGGATAACAAAAACTTGGGCGGGTGGGTGGGGATCATCAATCCAAATCACACCTCTGCATAATTTTAACTTTGTTCCCACCCACTCACCCAAGTGTTTGTGATCAAGAGATTTGATCACTAACACTTGGGCATTAAACTCTAATCCAAACCATGCGCTCACTAAGTTCAAACTTTGTTCCCGTGTACCCACTCAACTGGTTGTGAGCAAAAATTAGGATAACAAAAACTCGGGCGGGTGGGTGGGGATCACCAATCCAAATCACACCTTTGCATAATTTAAACTTTGTTCCCACCCACTCACCCAAGTGTTTGTGATTTAGAGATCACCAACACTTGGGCAGTTAATACCAATCCAAACCACGTGCTCACAACTTTGTTCCCGCTTACCCTCTCAAGTGATCATTTCAACGGACGAACGGGCGGGGAACATCAATTCAAATTGTACATTTGCATAATTTAAACATTGTTTCCGACCAACCACCCAAGTGTTTGTGATCAAGACATCTGATTACAAACACTTGGGCGGGTAACACCAATCTAAATCACACGACCTCATAATTTAAACTTTGTTCTCGACCACCCACCCAAAAATTAAGATAACAAACACTCGGGCGGGTGAGTGGGGATTACTAATCCAAATCACACGTCCGCATAATTTAAACATTGTTCTGTTGCAAGTAAGTTCTAGATTATGGCGCGTGTAAAACAAAGTTGGGCAATAGTTGGACGGTTTTTTGCATGATGATCAGCCAAGGTAATCTGAAAGTAACAGCTTGTATTGTGCTGCTTGTGTTTTGTGTTTTTGGTTTATTTTGTGCCTTACATATTTGGTCTGCGTTTTGACACAAAATTGCAGAACATCACTGGTTAGATCCTACTGTCGCAGCTGCTGGAAAGCTGAACATTTAAACGTAAAGTTGGGTTTTGGTTTTGAGGAGCAGTTAGTTGGTGAATGAAAATTCTTTAATTTTGATTTGGTCAGCTGGTTGATCAAATTCTGTACGGATTGTGAACTGCTCAATCTAGAGGTAGGGCCTATACTTTTTATGGTCTTTGTTCTGTGATTGCATTAATTATGAGAATAGGATTTGAAAAAAAAAAAAAATTGGTTTTCTTTGTTTTCTTGATGGCATGAAACTAACTTTGTGCTCTGTTGGGTTATGTCGTAGTGTTTTAACATAGCACACAATTTTTGTGAGTATATTAAGTTGCTTATTACAGCGGGCAATTTGTGTTTGGAGTAATATAGTTGATTATTAACTTCACCGTTGTTGCTGTTGCAAGTAAGCTATTTTTTGGTGACGCCGCTCTAAATTATGGTTCATCTAAAACTGCGTAGGGCAATGGTTTGGCTTCTCTTTTATCAATACTTACTTTTTATGGATTTTTGCGCAAGCAGGATATAGTTGTATACATGATGAGCTTAGCCGAGATTGTGTTTTGGTTTTGAGGTGTAATAAGTGTATCTATGTCTTTGTAAGTTTTGTACATGGTTTTTTTCATGTTTTTGTACTTTTCCTGTTTTTTTTTTAGAACATTAGTCTTCTTGCAAATTTTTCTTTCTCTTTTCTGATTTGCATTTGCCATTCTTTTGATAACGACCTTAAATAAACCATATTTTATCAATGCATGCTCTATTCATCCTTTCTTTCTTTTTGTGCTCTTCTGGGTGGTTTCTTTTTCTATTGTCATTTTTTAGTTAGAGAAAAATACAAAGAAAACAGAAAAAGTGTGTAGGTTAATAACTATCATATTTTGCATGCTAGTGTAGAAGCTGAATCATCGCTTGCGCCGTTTGAGTGATCAGCCATCCTACAACTGCCGCAAACTATTTTGTACTCTAACGCAATTCTTAAATTTTTGTCTTAAAATTTTTTTGTAGGACTTTAGTTAACCTTAGTCGAGATACGAAGCAAACTTTGACAGACATAATTATTATTATCAGCGAGTTAATGTGGGGTAACTTTTATGCAATGGGCTATTAAGCACATACCGGGTGGGGCAGAATGACCCCTTGATTTGTCGGGTGAATTGTGAGTAAACAGTCAACGATTAAAAAAAAGTTTTTTTATTTTATAAAAGTACATTCTACGCCATTTTTTTTGTTTAGGTTTGAAAATTATGTTGTCTAAGTGGTGGCTTTGGAGGGGCGACATACATGTTGAAGCATTTCGCGAAGTTTTCGGCTACTCTCGCCAGCATATTTTGAGGGATTTCGGTGATTGCGTTCTTAGTTGCATATTTTGAAGTTTTGGTTTTGTAAACCTCACCTTTGAGGTATCTCTACAGAAAAAGTTTTAGGGATTTAGAGGGCCATGGATCATTTCCTTGCAACGAAGTTAGGCGACTGTGAAACAGCTCTTGTAGAAGATAGCGTGAACGACGGGCAGTATGGGAGGTGGCTCTATCTTGCTGAAACTAGAAGGCTTCTGCATCATGTTCTTCTATTTTGGGCCGTAACACATTCTTCAACATCTTGCAATTGCGAGTATAATCTACAGTTGAGCCTTCTTCTTCAAAACAATAAGGCTTAGTAATGTCTAGAGAGGACACAGCGCACCTCACTGTCACTTTAGAACTGTGAAGTGGCTTTTGGTGAATTTTTTGAGGGTTTTTAGTTGCCTAGTAACAACTGTTAGGATTGCATCACTGTAAGCCTTTTGCAGTCTTATTATGTTAACTTCTGGGCAATCACCATCTTATGATATTAGGTGTAACTTAAGGTCTGTGTGTAAAATTTGCAGGTTTAATGGACGTTGTAACTGCCGCGATGTTTATGGGTGATCTTACATTTTTGGGTCACCCAACTGGTTTATTAAGAATTGCAGATCACGTCTTTTACTAACTAAACCAAACCGCTGTTGTAATTTTTTTTTCCAACAATAAAGCCGGTTTGCTTTCTCGACCACGGTATGGTCACTTCTGAAATTGGCGTTGTTGCCCAGACCTAATCGCATTTTTTCTACTCTTCTATTTGTTCTTCAGTGATTGGTTGAAACTAGGGAGGTCATTCTGCCTCACCCTGTATTTTGATGCGGTGGTCTTTTTTTGCAAGGTAATGGCAAACTAGCGATGTATCTGCTTAAAAAACTCTTTAATGGTGTGATTCGGATTTTACGTTAGTCTGTAGATCCAACATATTTGTGTAAAACTATTATTGCACACCGCATCCATTCCAGAGGGGCGCTTACGCTCGTATCATTATAAGAAGTGTACAAGCTGGAATATTGCATCAATTGGACCCCATACTCCAATTACAATTTGGAAAATATCTTTGAGAATTAAACTAAGTCTGAAACAAAGAATCGAATCTAAATTTATTAAACAATATTAAAAGATGTCTCTAAGAAACTTGCACCTGGAGGATTGTTGTCTAAAATTCAAGATGGTCCATCAAAGCTGTTTATCATCAGAACAGGTTCTCAGGCAGACTATCAAAGAGATGAAAGGATAACTGGGTGTCAATATTGCAAGGAATCCCATAAATCTGAATAAACAGGTCATGCGCCTATTTCAAGAAGAAGAAGAAGTGGCTGTACGAATTGTGAACAGCTCAAAGCTTTCTTTTTATGATCTATATGAACGCTTATTACTTTACGAATGCTGCTGGCATATGTCAAAAGCTTCACAGACGACGAACTACATTAGAAATTAGTTATAGAAAATCTTGCTTTGGAGTAGATCTCTAATTAGCGCCGCTTGGTGGTTGAAGGCTGTATTTCCGTTCGTCTTTATGCAGTCTCTGAAGTATGTTGGCCGAATTTGTTTGTTTGGGTATGCTGTGGCCCAATTTGTACTGTTGGAGTTTTTCTAGTGCTCCCAAAACAGATTTTTTTGTAGGCTTGGAAAAGACAAAGATGATCTTCTAGGAGGACAAGCACAATATATACCAATATTTTAACAAAGTGGATAGCTTTGTGCTATTGATGTATTTGCTATTATCTAGATAGTTGTTCTATTTTTGCTCTGTCTTTGACTATCGATGAGCATTTTTGGTTTTTGGAAGTTATGCAAATTTATCTATTGTTGGTCAGCTAAAAGTGACCAAATTTGGCAAGGTTCTGATCTTTGCAAAAGTAGAGAAGTACAGAAATATGAATTTGCATTTGGTCTTCTGTAAGTAGTACTGTCTTATATTAATTATCAGTTATTTTTTTATGTGGACTTGTTTAGTAGTTTTTGGCTTGTCGAAGGTAAGCTTATGTTTCTTTGTATGGTTATAATTTTTGACGTTTGATGCAGACTAGAATTAAAGTATTTACCAAAGTTCAATTTGTCCAACTTTGAGCATGGCTTCTAAAGAAACGTTTGTGGTATGCCAAAAATCTAAACTAATTAATCCAAAGAAACTTTTAATTTTAAATCATTAAGTGCATTTACACGGACCCTTTTTTTGACACACATTCTCTAAATTTCTAGGTCAAAATTTGTCTTAATTTTTAGAGCGCTTCAAACCTACACTCTATCGCGGCATTTTTATAATTTTTTATTTGTGTATTTTGGGATCAGTTCTGAATTAAACAAAAATTATTGTTTATATAATACTCCTAACCTGATATTTACAATTTAGTTTGTCTTTTGATCGATATAAAATGTAATTTATTCCCATCGATAAACTGATACCCATAAAGGAAGTTAGAAAACGATGTAGATATCGATCAAGCATTTAACATAACAGGGAAATATTTGAATAAATAATTTAATAACTAACACATAGATTATATCAACTAAGGCCAAATGAACACGTTTAATTTAACGATTCCAATAACATCCAATTATATATTTTAGAACCAGTTCATAGAGATTTACGAGGTTGTAATTAAATTAAATTCTATGGATAACTCAAAAATATTATTACTGGATTTATCTGCAAAGCTAGTAATAAATAACACTTAAGAATGTCTGTCTAATGTGCAAATTAAATAAATCAATTTGTTTAATATAATTTCCCACGATTTTAGTTAATAAATAATTGAATACAGTTAATTTCCCTAAAGAAAAACTTTTGTCTGAAGGCAATAAAAACTTTGTAATTTATATTAAAGTTTGAAATGACGTTTTGTGATAATTTTATTAATTTAATGAACGATCGATTACAGCTACCGCTGCGACTGGAAATTACATTATCTCTCTTTATTGCTCGGTCGGAAAAGAAAAAAATGGAAACAATTTTTGTTTTTGTCTGTTCATAATGGAAGTGAAATGTATATTCATCAAGCGTATTTATCACCGGGAAAATCGGAAACCGCACATGTCGACCAACACACATAGTAATTGGAAACTTTCGCTTCATTCATTTATTGACATTTGATTGATGTTCACCGCGTTGCGTTGGTTGAAATCAATAATATTGTTACATTTAGAATTAAAATATTTTTTATAATTAATTGGCCATAACAATGTGTATGTAACCCCCCTTTTCATCTCTGCTGACGGCAGGAAGTATGCTTTCTAATTAACGCCGTTTTCAAATTCTCCGTATTCTCGGAATTCGTAGTTTAATTACGATAATTATGACTCGTCTGGTAAAGTGAATACGATATGAGCGAGGCAACGAGGCGCGAGCGAACTGTTACACTACAATACGGATGGACAATAGTTAATGCTAACAGGACGCAACTGGCAGACGGACGTTTGTAAACAAGATGAATTCATGTTAATTTAATCTAATTCCTAAATATATTTGGTAATTAATTTATGAAACTGTTTTGAATCAATAGTAGGTTAAACTCTGAGGCATTATAGACAAAAATGATGGCCGAGAGACAAAAAATTAAATTGATAGATATTTTGTAACGTATCCTGACGATAGTGTAATCTCAATTTTTCAGACACAAACAGGATTTACGCAGTCGCAGAAACCTATAACTGTTCAATAAGCGGTCCGTGTAATACAACATTTTATGATTTTATCATCAAACCTTGACGCAGATTTAAAATAATCTAATCCTTGATACCAGTAGTATACCATAAAACAATTTGATTCAAATTATGCTTTCTATATAAAATTTGATTATAACTTACTGATTTTTTTTGTACATTTATGATTACATAACGGATATTCGTAAAAGTCGATACATCAAATATGATTGAAGTTTCCTCGTACATATTATATAGTTTACAGATTCCCATCTCATTAAACTTAATAGTCGTATCACGCAAAGATTGCCAACTAATAAAATTTAATTCACACACGGATTAGACATTAAAGGTGCTTTGGTATTATTAAAAGCAGTCGGTGAATAATTCCAAATTGAGATATCAACAATTACTTAACATTAAAATCAAGGCCTCAGTCACGATTTTTTTGTTGTTGGCCTAAATTTTAAATAATTTCACCAAGGTTAAATAATTTCATGAATCATCAATTATATTATAAAATTTGCAAATGACCTACTTAAAATTAGATAATTAAATTAAAATTTAACCATAATTTTCAATTTTTTGTCTTAAAGGAAGTTGTATCTTCAACCTTTTTTTTTAGATGTGTGGTATTGCATTTCGTATCGTCACATGGGTTTTCCTATCTGCAACATCTGTTGGAATCCGGAATCGGATCAAATACGTATTACATTGCAGGAATTCTTGTCTCTCCCACGCCGACATAAAATGGTTTTAAAAATATGCATGTGGCAATCATGTTATTTGCAGTAATCTGCATTATATAGTATTTTATTATGATTAGCAAATTTAAAATTGCAATTAAAAGCTGTATACAACAGTCTTTGCGAATATTACAAACAAACTGGATGCATATGTACATTTAAGGTCATGAAGGGGGACAAACAATTGCAGTAATAATGTCAAAGAGCTGCCAAAAGTGCCTCACAAAGTGTTGTTAACCTAGAAGTTTAATTACGATACTTTGGAGTCTCAAATTTGGTCCAGAATGCGTATACTGTAAAAGCGAAAACTCTCTTTACATGCAACTTCAGTAATTTGGGATACAGAATAAAAATATTATTAAGAGTTTCTACAATTATTAAACACAAAACGACTACTGAGACACAATATAGCTTTTGGCTAAGACTTATTTTGAGTTGAAAAATAATTCATTCAATTATTAGTTGCGAAGTTATATTTAGGATACAGAATGATGATATTAACATCAGTTTCTTTAATTATCAATCATGAAGCGACTTCTAAGACAAAAAATTGCTTTTAGCAATGACTTATCTTGAGTTAGAAGATGCATTGAGTCTACTATTAGTTGGGAAGCGACAGTTGAGATACAGAATGAAGATATAATCATGATTTTCTTTAATTATTTATAACGTAGCGACTTCTGAGACACAATATAACTTTTAGCAAAGACGAATATTGAGTTAAAAGATAATTGAGTCTATTATTAATTGCGAAGCGACATTTGGGATACAGAATGAAGATATTATCATAAGTTTCTCAAATTATTAATGAAGATGCGACTTCTGAAACACAATGTAGCTTTTAGCAGTTTTGAGACACAATATAATCTTTAGTGTCTTGAGTTGAAAGATAATTGAGTCTACTAAAAACTGCGAAGCGACATTAACGATACAAAATAAAGTAATTATTACAAGCTTCTTCAATTAAATTACGAATCGATTTTTGAGATACAGTATAGCTTTTAGCAAAGGCGTATCTCGAGTTAACAGATAATTGAGTCTACTATTAATCGTGAAGCTACATTTGGGATACAGAATGAAGATAATTGAATCTACTATTAATTGAAAAGCCACATTTGGGATACGGAAGTTAAATATTACCATAAGTTTCTTCAATTATTAATCACGAAGCGAGTTCTGAGGTATACTATAGCATTTAACAAAGAATTCTTTTAAGTTGAAAAGCATTTACGTTTACTATTAATTGCGAATTGACATCTGGGATACAGTAGCATCAGTTTATTTAATTGTCAATCGCGATGTAACTTCTAAACACATAATTTCTTGTCTATCAGGAGAGAAGCTTGGAATCTATAAGGGATATAGTTTATGTCATAATTTTTGTTCTAATCATTGAATATTTATACAACTTGGCAACAATGCATTGCAATAGCATTGTTACCAACAGTGTACATTGCAGCTAATTTGATACAATAAGTTTTGAGTAATCTGTTTGAGTTCACTTACATCAAGTTTGAAGTCATAAAGGATAAAATTCATGTTATAACTTTTATATTTTTTATTGAATATTTATACAATTTGGCAACAATGCCTTGCAATAGCATTGCTACCAATTGTGTAAATTGCAGTTAATTTGATACGATGAGTTTTGAGTAATCTGAATCTTTTTGAGTTTACTTTTTTAAGTTGAAAGGGATAAAATTTGTGTCATAAATTTAGTATTATTCATTGATTGTTTATACAATTTGGCAACAATGGAGTGCAATAGCATTGCTACCAACAGTGTAAATTGCAGCTAATTTGATACGATGAGCTTAGAGTAATCTGAATTTATTTGAGTTCACTAACTTCATGGTTGAAGTTATAAGGAATAACATTTATGTCGTAACATTTGTATTAATCATTGAATATTTATACAATTTGGCACCAATGCACTGCAATAGCATTGCTGCCAACTTTATAAATAGCAGCTACTTTGATACGATGAGTTTTGAGTAATCTGAATTTGTTTCAGTTCACTTACAACAAGTTTGAAGTTATAAGGGACAAAATTCATGTCATAACTTTTGTATTTATCTTTGAATGTTAATTTGATACGATGAGTTTAATGTATTAATTATTGAATATTTATACAATTTGGCAACAATGGACAGCAATAGCATTGCCACCAACAGTGTAAATTGCAGCTAATTTAATACGATGAGTTTTGAGTAATTAGAATTTATTTAAGTTTACCTACATTAAGTTTGAAGTCATAAGGGACAAAATTCATGTCATAACTTTTGTATTATTCTTTGAATATTTGTACAATTTGGCAACAACGCATTGCAATAGCATTGCTACCAATAGTGTAAAGTTTAGCTAATTTGATACGATGAGTTTTGAGTAATCTGAATCTGTGTCAGTTCACTTACATCAAGTTTGAAGTCATAAA
This sequence comes from Tachinus rufipes, assembly GCA_963932245.1. Taxonomy (NCBI): domain Eukaryota; kingdom Metazoa; phylum Arthropoda; class Insecta; order Coleoptera; family Staphylinidae; genus Tachinus; species Tachinus rufipes. The sequence goes on along the minus strand of OZ010746.1, from coordinate 13,730,514 downwards.
GGACAAAATTAGTGTCATAACTTTTCTTTTATTCATTGAATATTTATACAATTTGGGAACTATGTACTGCAATAGCATTGCTACCAACTGTGTAAATTGCAGCAAATTTGATACGATGAGTTGTGAGCAACCTGAATCTGTTTCAGATCACTTACATCAAGTTGAAGTCATAAGGGACAAAATTCATGTCATAACTTTTGTATAATTCTTTGAATATTTGTACAATTTGGCAACAATGCTCTGCAATAGCATTGCCACCAACAGTGTAAATTGCAGTTAATTTGATACGATGAGTTTTGAGTATTCTAAAACTATACGAGTTCACTTACAACAAGTTTGAAGTCATAAGCGGTCCAATTCATGCCAGAACTTTTGTAATGATTATTGAATATTTATACAACTTGGCAACAATGCACTGCATTTGCGTTGCTATTAACAGTGTAAATTGAAGCTAATTTGATGCGATGAGTCTTGAGTAAACTGAATCTTCTTCTTCTTCTGTGAGTGAGTCTCCTATCGGAGGTTCCCTATCATCAATTGTTAGCTATCATCAAAGCTATTTGAACCTTGTTGACTGCAGCACGAAATAGCTGGATATTACTGCGGCCAAACCAGTCTCTAAGGTTTTTAAGCCAGGATACCCTGCGTCTGCCTATACTTCTTTTTCCTTTGATCTTCCCCTGGACTATCATTTACAGAAGTGCGTATTTGGGCCCTCTCATTATGTGGCCTAGGTATTCCATCTTGCGCTTCATTATGGTGTTGATAATTTCGCATTCTTTTTGCATCTTCTCTAAGACCTGCGTATTTGTAATCCGGTCTGTCCATGGAATACGCCACATTCTTCGATAACACCACATTTCAAAAGCTTGTAGTCTATCCATATGGTTCTTCTTGAGTGTCCAAGCTTCGACCCCGTACAGTAGTGTCGAGAATACATAGCAGCGAAGCATCCTCATTCTGAGATTTATATTCAGGTCACGACTAACGAAAAACTTCTTCATTTTTATAAAGATAGATCTAGCGATCTCAATTCTTGTTCTTATTTCACGTGACTGATCACATGATTGTTCTATCCACGTTCCTAGGTATCTATATACCTGCACATTCTCGACGACGGTGTTTGCTACTGTAAGATTAATGTTGATGTGGTTTAGTGGTGACTTTGTAATTACCATAAGCTTGGTTTTGGTAAGATTTATCTTCAGGCCGTACTCGTTACATCTCTGATTTAATTTTCCTAAAAGATGTTGTATATCATGAACGGTAGTCGCTAGTAAGACAGTGTCATCCGCGTATCTCATGTTGTTAACGAATTCCCCATTGACCACAATTCCTATTGATTCGCTTTCTAGGGCTTCGTTAAGAATAGCTTCACTATAAAGGTTGAATAGTAGTGGGGAGAGGATGCATCCTTGCCTTACCCCACGACGAATCTCCATTTCTTCGGTCGGATGTTTGTCCACCGTAGTACTAGCCTTTTGGTTCCAATACAGGTTACTGATTATTTTCACGTCATCAGAGTCGATGTTTTTGCGTAGGAGTAGTTGATATAGCTTGTCATGCTTAACCTTATCAAAGGCCTTCTCAAAGTCAATGAAGCACGCAAATACCTCCTGATTTATGTCTAGGCACCGCTGAAAAAGGACATTGATACCAAAAAGCGCCTCTCTGGTCCCAAGTCCTTCCCGGAACCCAAACTGGGTATCGCTCATATCCACTTCCAGCTTTCTAACTGAATCTATTTGAGTTCAATTACATCAAGTTTGAAGTCATAAGGTCATAAGGTCATAACTTTTGTATTATTTATTGAATATTTATACAATTTGACAACAATGCACTGCAATAGCATTGCTACCAACTTTGAAAATTACATTAAATTTAATATGAGACATTTAAAGGCGACGGCAAGTACTTGGACATTTTTTTTTGCGAAGTTTTTAAAAAGCATTTTTCAAATGCTACCAAGAGAGTCATAGAGGCTTTTAGTGGGTTTTGGAGGATGATTTTAATTAGTTTATCAGCAGATGATAAGGTACATAGAAACTATTATGGGGTAGAAGTCACTAAGAGATTTTTGATGGACTTTTAGGAAGAGAATTTTTAAAGATTGAGAATGTTTAAACGATTTTTTTTTTATTTTTAGAGGCAATTCAGAGGGTTTTAGAATTGCATAACACTTTTAGAAGATTTTAATAGGTCTGATGTAAACCTAAAAGACTTTGAGGGGGCTTAAAAGATTTTTTTGAGTCAAAATAGAGTTTTTATAAGCAACTTTAAAATTCTCTAGTTTTAGAGTCACATAACAGTATTTAGAAGGTTTGAGAAGAACTTAAAGGACTTTGAGAAGAAAAAGTTCTTATTGATTGTTTTACAAATCTCAAAATACCGACAGAAATCGGTTTCAGCTAAATCTACCTAACTTAATCCAAGTCGTAATTGTGGCAACAATGGATGAAATTAATTACGGTTTTTGCTAATTTTATACAGAATCAAGTGCTGTGAATCCAATTGTTTAAATTGCATTCAAAAATTGTTATTGTTGCTTTACAAATCTCAAAATACTGACAAAACTTGGCTTGAGCCAAAACCACTAAAGTTGTAATTATGGCAACAATGGATGGAATTAATGACTGTTTTGCATAATTTTATACAGAGTTAAGTTTTGTGAACCCAAATTTTGGAACCGCATTTCAAAATTCCCATTGATTGCTTTACAAATCTCAAAATACTGGTAAAATTTGGTTTAAGCTAAAACTACTAAAATTAATTGAAGTCGTAATTGTGGCAACAATGGTTGAAATTAGTTACTATTTTTGCTAATTTTATACAGAATCAAGTGCGGTGAAACCAAATTTTTAAACCGCATTCAAAAATTTTCATTGATTGTTTCACAAATTTTAAAATATTGACAAAACTCGGCTTGAGCCAAAACTACTAAAGTTGTAATTACGGCAAAAATTTATGGAATTAAGGACTGTTTTGCATAATTTCATACAGAATCAAGTCTTGTGAACCCAAATTATTAAATTGCATTCCAAAATTACCATTTATTACTTCACAAATCTCAAAATACTGACAAAATTTGGGTCAATCCAAAACTACTAAAATTAATTCAAGTCGTAATTATGGCAACAATGGATAAAATTAGTTACTGCTTTTGCTAATTTTATTCAGAATCAAGCGCGTTGAAACCAAATTTTTAAACCGCATTCAAAAATTCCCATTGATTGCTTTACAAAACTTAAAGTATTGACAAAACTCAGCTTGAGCCACAACCACTAAAGTCGTAATTATGGCAACAATGGATGGAATTAATGACTATTTTGCATAGTTTCATATAGAATCAAGTTTCGTGAACCTAAATTTTTGAACCGCATTCTAAAACTTCCATTGATTACTTCACAAATCTTAAAATACCGACAAAATTTGGTTTAAGCCAAAATTACTAAAATGAATTTAAGTTGTAATTATGGCAACATTGGATGGAATTAATGACTGTTTTGCATAATTTCATACAGATTCAAGTCTTGTGAACCCAAATTTTTAAACCGCATTCAAAAATTTTTGTTGGTTGCTTCACAAATCTCAAAATACTGACAAAACTTGGTTCGAGCCAAAACCACTAAAGTTGTAATTATGGCAACAATGGATAGAACTAATGACTGTTTTGCATAATTTCATACAGAATCAAGTCTTGTGAAGCTAAATTTTTAAACCGCATTCCAAAATTCTTATTGATTACTTCACAAAACTCAAAATTTTGACAAAACTTGGGGCAAAACTACTGAACTTAATTTAAGTCATAATTATGGCAATAATGGATAAAATTAATGACTGTTTTACATAATTTTATACAGAATCAAGTTTTGGGAATCTAAATGTTTAAACTGCATGCAAAAATTTCCATTTATTGCTTTATAACTATCAAAATTCTGACAAAATTTGGTTTAAGCCAAAACTACCTAAGTTGTAATAATGGCAACAATGGAAGAAATTAGTTACTGTTTTTGCTAATTTAATACAGAATCAAATCTTGTGAACCCATATTATTAAATTGCATTCAAAAATTCCCATTGATTGCTTATAAATCTCAAAATACTGACAAAATTTTGCTTGAGTCAAAACTACTAAACTTAATTCAAGTCGTAATTATGGCATCAATGGAATAAAATGATTTTATATAAGATTACATTTAAGAGCAAGAGTCGGTTATCGACAACAAAAAATAAAAATAAACTTTCTTATAAATATATTCAGAACCGTGGGTTTGTATAGAAGTAATGTGGAAATTTCTTAAGGCATTGATTATATTATACAGGACGTGTGTCTGTCTAAACCCTCCATCAATATTAATGCCAATTGTATGGAATAGGATACTCGATGAAAACTCATGATTGATTTTATGTTTTAATATTTGAATAAAAGCGACCGCTTTAAAGCCGCGACATTTTATGAAAGCCGCTGCAGTATGTAATGCTTTACTCAGAATAATTACCATCTATTAAACGTGCGCATTCATTGAAATCGTTAACTCGGACGCCCCCCATATAGGGAAAAAAAACATCCCGACGCGACATTTAATGGAAAAGCTAATTTGGATTTATTGTAAAATAAATTTCTCTATGCACAAAAACGATGTGTGCGTTTGGTTTGAAATATTAATCGACGCTTGATTAAAATGCAAATGGTGCAAAATTTACAGTCTATAAATTAATTTTATACCTTGCACTAGCATAATGCAATAAACGTGATAGCGAATAAATACATCGTGGCTAACGTAGAATAATAAAATTACGGGTCGGTATTGAATCGTGCTGCGCTTTGTGTCCGTTCAAACGCGAGAGAGAGAAGCCATAAAGAAAACGCTTTATGATCTATCCGCATGATTATAATAAATACACAGAGATTAGCCACGGGTCATGTCGACGTTTTCAATTCGAATTTCGCGCCAAACAACACGTCATTAACTCACAATGCGTCGCATCACAATGATTCGGGTTTTATTGTGTCCGAAGAGGACTTTTTAATATGCGCCTAGTGATAATGCATTATGAACATTGTTTGCATTTACACGGACAATTGGTTTATGTCCCTTAGTCATGTTTTTATTGGACTATTTATTCACGATTGATATTTGATACTTGTTTTTATTGTATTGCATGTGTGTTGTTGTTGTATTCTCATGATGTAAATAACTTGAAAGTTTAGTTGATTTTATGCAGACATCGTTTTATTTTTATTGTAATAATAACATTCAACAGAGCTCATCATATTCAACGGTTTTTATTTTGGTAAACATCTCGAAGCCAATCAAAACAACATGAAATAACAAAGTCACATAATCATGATGGAGTTGGCAAGAGATGGCAAGTAATGTACATTAAAATGCCTGTTTAATTTTTAAATATGCTCTTTTGCATAATTAACAATTAAATTTTTGTTAAACATTTTGTTTGAGCGTTTTATAAAATGAAATAAAAATTAAACAATTTATCACAAATTTATTCTTACGAATACATTAACAGTTTTGACTCGACTAGAGTCTGCAGACTAAACAAATTAACCCAACAACACATAATTCTAAAATATGGTTAACTGTTTGTTGTACTATTTAAAGGATAAAAATTGCAAATGTTACAAATCTGATTAAATTTTTTTTGTCTATAGACTATAAATCAGTTCAACTACGTGGAGTAATTGCATCACAAGGAAGACTATATGAATTTTTAGTCAAGCTGAATTTACAACTTCTAGTATACAGACAGATAAGATAGCGCAGTGATAGAGCGCTAGCTTAGCACGCTAGCAGTCCGGGGTTTGATCCCCGAAATATGAAAAAATAAAAACTTGCTTTTTATCTACCGGAGTAATTTGGAAGACTTCACTTCAAGAATAAAAACAAATACTTTACAAGAAATTGCGTCTTGAAGATGGGTACCAAGGTACCACGAGGTTTGTTTCCTGTTTATTCATCCGGTAATAGGCGATCTTTGACTATTTTGGCCAGTAGATATTTTTCAGTGGTCGGGTATTACGAGATCTTTGCAGAGGTTTGGAAATACTTTCCTGGGTTTTGGAATAGGTAGTTTTGGCCCATCGCGGCCGGTAGATTCTCTCAGTAGTGTGTTGATGTTGGTGGAAGCAGAGTTGATGTTGTGGCCTGAAAGTCGGTTTATTAAGCCTATGTGAGTTCTGGGAGTTTGAGCTAGACTATCACGCTTAGCTTTTTAGATTGGGACTTGGTTTTCTCTAGAGAAGAGCATCTGGGCTTTGGTTTAGTTTGGTTTTTGAGTGTTATTTTAGGTCGTCTAGGTTGATCAGATCAGGCAGCAAATCCGGTATTGGAGATCTTGAGCGTTGCTGGTTTTGTCTACAATGAGCTTGGATTTTTTGCTGAAATCTTTCACGTTTGGCTTTGTGTCCGACTACTCTGCGTAGGAGGTACGGACTGCTATTTGTCTTTTCAAATCTTTGGAGATAGGTTTTAAGGTTTTTTGCTAGATCTTACTTGGGTTTATCAGTTTGAAGTATTTCTTAAAAGACTTTTGTTTGGGAATTTAAGTCTTGATCAACATCATCTAGCAGATCATGCTCGGGGTTCCATGAAGTTGAGTGAGTCATTGTTGATTATTTTTTTTAACTTGATTAATAGTACAGTATATAGCTATAAGTTTTTTTACTGCGAGAGTGCTTACAGTACCAAAACTTAGTAGATTTTTTCTTGTTTATTAGGATATGTTACTCTTTGGTTTTTGGAGACGTCTTTTAGGTAGTAGGAGCTAAACTTATGCGACTTGAAACTCAAATAAAGCGCCGCAACAATGGTAGATTGTATTTCCTACTATCTACAAAGTTTTAGAATGCCATCAAGGCGTTGCAAGAGATGATTACTGCCTTAAATCAGTCAAAAAAGTCACAGTTTGGAATAGAAGTTTACTATGACTTGAAAACGTACTTAGCAGGTCATCAAACTTTGTCATTGTCTCACTAATAAGCGTTGTCACAATCATTAATTCACTAATTCAGCCAAGAATAGGAAGATAAGTATTTTGAGAAAATATGCAGATCCGCAGTAATAACCTAAATTGTAGCATGCTTTACAAATAACGCTCACAACACTAGAGTATCCGTATTTTGAAAGGGCTTGTTAAAGAAGATAGAACGAAGAATTTAGTTATTTTGTTACTAGGAAATCCAGTACTAACTGAGTTAGGGCCACGTGAACCAGCTAAGAAAATACCAACAATTTGGAAGAGAAGCTATTTGTAACCTGAAAGAATTCTTTAATAATTTGGAAGTACACTAAACTTGTGAAGCTGCTAAGAAAATACGAAGAGGGTTAGCCACAATTTGGAGGAGAAGCTTACGATAACTTGGAAAGTTTTTTTACGAATTTGGAAGCACACTTCTGAACTTGTGAAAGCTAAGAAAATACGAAAAGGACCAGAATTGTAGGAGAAGCTTACTGAAGAATTTTTTTAAGAACATGGAAACACTACTGAACTCTGTCTTTATATTATCAGTAAGCCTTGATAGAAGTGCTACGAGAAAAAGCTGGAATGCAGCGTCTTTGACTTCTATAATTTGCATTTATGGTAACTATACTTATTGTGGAGTTTGTTAGTTTTTTAATCTAGTTTGGAGATTTTTTATTTTTTGCTGGACAATCATCTTGTCAAAGTTAGAATTTTGTGAAAATATGCAGATTTGAAGCAACAGCTCAAGAGGCAAGAAGTCTCATAGAATAACACAAACAATGCCAAAGAATCTGCGACTTGAAGTGGTCTTATAGCAGAAGGTGACAGTCTATTAGAGTTGGATACGCACGATAGAAAACTGAAGAGTTTAGTAGTAAGTTTGGAGTGCTTTGTTATCAGGGAACTGAGAGTTTGCTCTCAGTAGAACATAGAACCTAGCACTGAGAACAGTATGAACAGTCATAATGCATAGCTCTTCAGACTATATAGAATGCCACCAAAGCATAGCAAGATATAGTCACTGTGTTTTGAACCAGTCAAGAAGAGGATTGCTACAATTTGAAGGTTTTATTACACCTTGAACTTTGTAAATCAAATCAGCCAGCACCAATGATACGATGATCTGGAAGAACTTAGAAGCATACTTTCCACTCCACCAAAGTCTACCATTAGCTCACTTGTAAGCTTACAATCAATTAACTAATTCAGTCGGGAAAGATACGAGAATACAGAATGAGAGTGCTGCGAAAATATGGAGCCCCAAATCATATATCATAATTTTTTTTTTATTGTTTTTTTTGTTATTGTGGCTGGGGAAGTTCTACGAGCCTGCGTGCGAAGCTCTCATCCGCTAAACTCCTATTCCACTTGGCGTTCATGTAAACTCAGCCCTGGAATTGCCATCCGGCATTTCTTCGGGGGAGTTTGCCCGGACCTGCATTTCTGCAGAACCTAGTTGTTATCGTCTGGTCCACGTTTTCGGTTGTCACTTACATTTCTTTTTGTTGGGCTATTTCCTCGTTTGTTCTTCTTCTTTCTTCGTCTTCTTTGGCCTTCATTATATCTCCTACCATCGTAGATATAATGTTCCAGCAGTCAGTAGTGCTCAACATGTATGCCATGATGTTTTCTGGAGTCAACGCCGCTCCGACTTGGGTTTCAGCCGTTCTCCGTTCGTCGTTCCATCGCGGGCATTTGAAGAACGTGTGTTCCACATCGTCCGTATCCTGGCAATATGCACATATTGGGGTCGCTCTTATCTTGAATTTGTGGAGGTACGCCTCAAAACACCGATGCCCAGTCAATATCTGCGTCAAGAAGTAGTTTGTTACCCCATGCCTTCTCCTTGCCCATTTTTCTATGTTTCTTCCACCAAAAGGTCTATGGGTGGCATGTCGGCAACTACAAGGATTGCGTTAGTGGAGACAGTTTGGTATGCACTGCATACGCGTATGGCCATCTTCCGCTGCACTTTTAGTAGCATGTCTTTGTATTTCTGGCCAGGCCTCTTGCCCAGGGCGGCATATAGGATTATGGAATGCGATACTGCGCATAACAGCCTCCTTTTTCGTGCTGTGGGACCCTGTATATTTGTTATATATATATATATCCTGACAGATGTTTCTGCCTTCTTGCTGGTGTTTATTATGTGCCTCTTCATTTTTGCCCTAGAATCAAAAGTCACGCCTAGGTATTTTATCTTGCGAGTGGTGGTGATATTTTTGCCTTACACTTCTACGGTAACTTCTTTGACCTTTCTGCTGTCGCTCAAGAGTACTGCTTTTGTTTTCTCCGCAGCTATTTCCAGTCTATTTTCCTTCATCCAGCTAGTGATTTGAGGTATTACACAGTTTGCCAATGCTATTAGGTTCTCCTTGGTCTTTGCAGTGACTACAATTGCTAGGTTGTCTGCATATCCCACGGTTGTGACGTTTGGTAGCATTTTCAGTCGCAGAACCCCGTCGTAGTAAACGTTCCATAGCAGTGGACCTAAAATCGATCCCTGCGGGACACCGCACGTTACTTTTTGGAGCGTCTGCTCCCCCACTAGCAAAGTTCTTTGAGAGAAATAGCTTTTCACTATTTGTAGCAGGTATGGTGGGATGTTTCTTTCTCTTAGAGACTTGACAATACCCTTCCAAGGCGCCGAGTTGAAAGCATTTTTAACATCTATTGTGACCAGCAGAACGAGCTACCTATGTCGCCCCCCTCCATTTCTTGCCTTGTCTACTTCTTCTAACACTCTTTCCATCGCATTCACCGTCGACTTTCCCTTTACAAAGCCATACTGGGACTTAGCTAGACCTCCAGTGTTCTCTAGCTTTTCCAGTATCCTGTCTTTTAGCAGCTGCTCTAGTAGCTTTCCCATACAGTCTAGGAGGCATAGTGGTCTGTAAGTTGGCTTATCTTGCCTTTGCTTGCGCTGTTTTTCAAGTAGTACTAATCTGGCTGTTTTCCAGATTTGTGGAAACTCGCCGGTCTGTAACAATTCGTTCATCACTCGCAGGCAGTCTCCTGTTAATGATTTAGCCACCATTTTTACAACCTCGGGAGGTATTCCATCAGGTCCGGGTGCTTTTTTTAGCTTGATTTTATTCGCCGCGTTCGTAACCTCTTCTTCCGTAAAGAGCGGAATTTCCTGACTGTTTACTGTGCTACGAATCCAATTAATTTCCGGGTCTTCCGGAAAAAGAACCTTTGCTTCTTCAATAGCTACTTCTTCTGGTATGTTACTTTGAGGTCTTATGCGGAGTGAGCTGGTTGCGAGTCGATAACATTTTTCCCAAATGTCATCTTCCACTTCTTCTATGACTTTATTCCAGGCTTCTTGTTTTGCGATGTTTATCGCTTTTTTGACCTGCGTCTTCTGCTGTCTGTATTGTTCTTTTTCCGTACTGCTTACACGTTTGTTTGTACGTGCCCTAATTCTTTTTTTGGACAAACATTTTTTTCCGGCTTTCCGCAATTTCTGATGTCCACCAATATATTGGGGTTCTATTTCCGCGTACTCCGAATTTTCTAGTGCCAAGCTCATCGCAGGTGTCCCTGATAAGTTTTAACAGTTGTTGTGGTGTTTTAGGCTGCACGCTGCATTCCCGGACTCTCTGCCTTAGCCTAACTTCTATAGCCTCTATTTTTACGCTAGATAGTTTCCATCTTTTTCGCTTTCTTGCTTTGCCCGCTGATGTTTCTGGACTTTGCTGCGACTTGATTCTAAAAGTTATATTTTTATGGTCTGAAAAATTTTCTTCTTCCAACACCTTCCAATTCATTTTTTTGTTTGCTATGGTGTTTGCGACAAAGGTGACATTTAAGTATGATTCACTTTTCCCTTTGCAAAAAGTGGGAATACCGCCTGTATTTGCCACTTCAAGATCTATTTCTGATGCCCATTCGGCCAGGACATCTCCTTTCCGATCATTTTTTGCCGAGCCCCACAGCGTCGATTTGGCATTAAAATCTACTCCTATAATACATTTTTTCTTTTGTATTCTAATGCTGGACTTCAGCTGGTGTATAAAATCTTCGAAGTACTCGATGATTACATTTGGGGATATGTAGCAGCTGTATATAGTTTCATCTCTCAGCTCTATCCATACGTATCCACTTCCCGTTCTGTTTCGTACACTTTGCACTGTTTATTTACGATGGCTATGGCTGCATCAAGGTTTTCCTCGACATACCAGTTTCGTTTTGTGGCAATGTTTTTATTTGGCTCGCTTAATATCATTAGGTCTATTTCCTTTTCTTCGATAGTTTTATACAACAGGTCATGTGCTGTCCTGCACCGATTTAGATTTACCTGTAGGACTTTGGTGCTCTGCTCCAGCATATATTTCTTAGAATTTAGTTCCGTGTATATCATACAGTCTGATAAAGAACATATAGCACCAGATGTCCTTTGTTACGAAAGAAACGAGCTAAGGGCTGCCCCGAGTTAAACTATACTTGAAGACCAAACAGAAACATGTAATGTCTAAATGCTGAGCAATCCCGCTTATAGGCTTAGTTAAAACATCAGAAGAATGCGACTATCTGGGACAAATCAAATGAACCAGCAGAATGTTTTTAATTGTCTCAAACATGGGCAAAAAAAAAATTCTGAGGCTGAAAACGAAAGATCATCAAAAACAGTAAATGTGGAACCATAATCCCAGAATTTTTTAAGGATTTTTGAGACGACTTCTGACGCCACTCTGACGGCCATTCATCCTTAATATTCAGCTGACAAATAGCACTTTAATACAAGTTTTACACTATTTCTACAACGCTACAACTGTTGGCTACAGGAATTATGAAAAGAAGTATTACAGCACAATTATTATGTTGGTTAAAAAAAGCTTAGATTACTTATATTTTATGTCGGCTACTGAACGCCATCAAAGACTGATCTCTCAAAAAAGTGGGAAAGATTTCAAGGTTTTGCTGAAGCAAATACTTTTAGCGTCAAACTCAGTGGCGTTCTTTACTCAAAGACGAAGTAGCTTTACTTCCAAAAATACCCGAGACACTACAAGTTTTTGGCAAGGCAAAGACCATTAGAACCAAACACACAAAACAATGCCTCTCAAAGACGGAAGAAAAGTTGCACTCTCAAAAATACGGAAGACAAGGTTTTGAAAATTTTTATCGTCAATTTTACCAAAGAACTTTATCAAAGACTCTCAAAAATTCGGAAGGCAAAGTTTTGGTGAAGTAAAGATCTTTAGCGCCAAACTCACTAAAGAACTCTATTAAAGTTGCAGTAGCTTTTTTTTTTACATTTAAAAATGTTTGAGACACTTTAAAGTTTAGGCGAAGTAAAGATCTTTGGGCCAAATTTACTAAAGAACGCCATCAAAGACGAAGTAACAGCTACTTCTCCATAAATGGGGGAGATATTTTAAGATTTTAGCGAAGCAAAGATCTTTGCGCAAAACTGACTAAAGAACAACATCCATGACAAAATAGCTCAACAACAAAGACTTTTAGCAATAAGCTAACAGCACTATCATTTGCAGGAATTGAAGTGCATGCCAATAGTGTGGGATGTTAACAAAAATATGTTAGGACGAGTTGTTTACCACCAAAACGAAGAGCAATTTTATAGATAGTTTTGCTAAGTTTTTAAATTTTGTTTGAATTTTTTTTATCTTATCTTAGTTGACGTGCTGCAAACAGCATATATACTATTATTTGAACTGCCAATGCTTGTTATTGACCACTCTGTATATATTCTACCGAGAAATTGCCGAATTTTGTTTATACCGTGTGTTTAATTAATAAATAATGAATGAGTTAGTTATTCAGCAAACTTGTAGTATGCGAACATTTTAATTAAAATCAATAAAGTCCAGTATAATTTATGTCCGCATACATTGCATAAACAAACATGATTCATTAAAACCTCTATAATAATCAATAATACCATTAAAATAGAAACAATATCATCATTTAATATTTCCCCAACGCACACACTGAACTGAATCGTAAAAATATGAAAGAAAGAAAGGCATTAAAGAAAATAATGATTGTACATATTAAAACAAAAGCGTTGGAAAATGGTGCCCGTAATTAATGAGAGTTATGATCCAACAATAAAGTTCATTAGGGCAGACAAAGAGCCGGTGTAAGTTGCCGCCGCTACGGCCCGATTGCGTAAAATAAACGAGATTTTTTTTCTTCAGTAATTTATTTTTTAAAGAAAATATACACTTAGTAATTCGCTTCTTTTCATCTCTTTTATCGAATAATTGTTGGGTATATAAGGGTGGGGGTAGATTCCGCTTCGTCGGACACTCTCTTGGGAAGTTTTCAATTGGGAAATGGTGCTGGATATTTTATGTTTTTTTTTTTTTTTAACTGAGGGTGAAAAGTTTTATTTTAAAATTTACTCAGTCGTGTAGATTGTGTTAAGGAAAATTGAATGAAATGTTTACATTTCTCTTATTTAGTTAAATTGTAAAAGATAGGATCAAAGTAATGGAAAATTTAATCTTTATAAAAGATCATTTACAAGTTTTTGCTTCTAACGAATATTGACAATTTAATAAAACTAATGAAGTAATTTAATCTATTGGAATGAATGAAGAAAAGCATATTTAAAAACAGATGTTTCAATTTACAATCTTCAAATTTGAACAACGGTTTTTGGTTTTTTTTAAATTATTATTTAATCTGTTTCTAAATTACTAAATATTTTTAACACAGTAATATTATAATATTAATGTCTTTATTTCTTTTGTTTCAGGTATGTTTATTGTTGCTTATGACCTCCTGGAATCTATGTAGCTGTAAGTATGCTATGGCGTAGTCACACAAGGTACACTGACGAGGTTTGTAGAATCGAAACAAATGTTAACGCTTGACGCGTGGCCGCTGTGCTAGTTAAAATTATTAATTTAGAGTTTTCACATTAATTTATGTTATTATTACAGAGTTTTATGATTAGTCTACGACAACCAAGATCTTAATTCTACCTAGGAGGTGAAATTAAGACTTTGCCTAGCTTGGTATGCTTTTAAATTCTGTAAAATAATCTTTACTTTTATTGGATGAACATGTCTGTTTGTCTGTTTTTGAGTTGTTTTATGATTTTGAAATTAGTTGGCTCAAATCTGTTGTGAAATTTACAATGCGATGTTGCTATTCCGAGACAACTTATTTAGGTTTTTTGGGTCTCGACTTTGATGTGAGGAATGTTTTTTTTTTAGTACAAGGGTGTACTTGGATTATTTTGGGTCTTGGTTGACCTACATCTGTTGTGAGGGGTAGGTAGTGCGGCATGGCTGGTAGCAGTAACTGTTTTAAGTCATTTTATTTATGTTTTTTGGGTTTTTATTTTGCTATGAAGACATTTCGACTTGGAATGAATGGTATTTTATAGATTAGGGAGGAGAATCTTCAAAAGACTACAGTTTGGTCAAATAACCACATTGATAGCACCTATTGACTAAACTCTTACATTCCTGTATCAGGAAGAATTTTTTAGATCATAATCTTTTGTTAGGTTAACAAAAAAGGAGAACTTTAAAGAAAGTAAGGAGTTGTTAAAAGTATCCGTTCTAAAGGTTGGTGTAGGCAGTTATGGCTGGAGCGGTTGTTTGTTTTTTTTTTTTTGGTGTAATGATGATATGATGCGGTGCTTTAAGGGGTAGAGATTACTTTAGAGTCCCTTGTTATCTACTGGAATGTCAATTTGTGTAAATACTCAACGGGAACATTCTTGCGCAAACTTCTGAACGATTCTCTTTATAAGCATGTGCATGCTTTAAAATAATTTTGCTGGGGCTTTAAAGGGGTAATCGCTATGGCAGTAAGCCAGAGAGATCTTTCATGATTGTCCTTATTTATCAAATTTCTATTAAAAAAAGGGTTAGAGAAGACTGCAAATTCTTGTTCATGTTAATTAACCTTTATGTTGAAAGTCTTTGTAGGAACTGTCTCAGATAGTCAAATAAGCTAATGGAAATAAACAATTTTAGCTGATAACGCAAAAGATCTCCAAGCCCTTATAGACAAAATACACAGATCGGGAAAGAAACTGGGCCTACATTGAAATCTAAAAAAGACAAAATTCATGATTATCTGCAGGAATCACAAGCATAATGTTCATATAAGAATAGAAGATGAGGAAATATGTAGTCGCAAAAGTGTTATCAATAGCAAATAAAAACCTAGCATCAAACTAAATGTAGAATAGAAGAAGCAAGAGCAGAATTCGTTAAATTCTTGACTAACAGTAACCTTGGCCTCAAAATTAGATACAAGATGATCAAGTGAACAGATAGGCAAAGAGAGTTCTGGACCAAAATCCTATACAAATTTACATAGGGGCTTATGAACTTTCTTGAATCGTTTACAAACCGCTTACAAAAATTTAAGCGGTTCAACGTGGTTTAAGAGCGGTTCAACGTAGTTCATAAGCAGTTTCAAAATGTCTTACAAAATCCAAGATGGCAAAAATGTATAATCAGATTTCTATGTAAATTCTTATGAGATTTTGATCCAGAACTTGGCCTATCTACTCACGTGTTATATATAGTCGGTCTTGATGTATGGGACAGAAGCGTAGACGCTAAAAGTTTAAATGATCCTTGGTCAACAGAGTAAGGAACGAAGAGGTAATCCCAAGATTGTGGCTTAAAGATCGTTAAAAGAGAAAAATTTCCTACTTTGGTCACATTTTTTGAGATAATAATAACTTTTCCAACGCCTGATCCTACAAAACAAAATCAAAGAAAAGAGTCGGTTGGAATCTTTTTTGCGCAATATACGCCAATAGACTGGTATTCAAGATTTTAGGTCTCTACAAAATGCAGCACTTAATCATTAGATATAATAAATCAAACGGAGGACGAATACGCAGAAACATGTTTGACACAATGATGAAGAAGAAGAAGAAGAAGAAACCAAACAAAAACTTGATAAGCCAAGAGATGACGATTTCCCACACCAAACATTAAGAAAACCAGAAACAGAACTTAAAGCACATCCTCAAACAGAAAACTTTCCCAAAAATTTTAACTAAAATAAAGTCCAATCTTAGCCAAAAGTTGAAAGGAATACAGTCCACTTCCTACAACTTTTCAAAGTTTATAAACTAAAGTGTTGAGCAACGTTAGGCAATATTTTATTGCAGCCGCTAGGCGTCGTCACCACCGTTGTAGCACACAGTTACAATAGAGTTAAAGCAATCAATAACAAACTTTGATCACTTACAGCTTCACCGCTCCAAAACATGTGTCGACCAAAAAATGGCTCCCAACTTGCAAAGCATGCAACAAACTTTATATTGTTATCATCGGATAGTGGCAGCTCAATAAGAATAACATCATCATGATTCTATACAATCTACAACGATTCCGCTCAATCTGGCAAGACCTTGTCCGTATAGAGACATCAACAAATATTACTGAGACAAACTAGGTCACGTTGGAACAATTTTTAACAATCAAACAAACTTTGATCACACACAAGAGTGGCTTCGGCAAAAAACTCATTATATACAAGACCAGTAATAAATGGAACTCAACGTGCAAATATATGAAAAGAATTGTAATGCCACAAGAGTGGCTTCACCGCTCACAAACATGTCACGGCCAAAAACTCATAATCAACAACACCTGAGCCAGTAACTGGCCCCGGCAACTCAAGAAAAATAAAACCATCATGGCTTCAAGACGATGAAGCGGAGTTACTGCACAATCCGATAAGACTCTGTCCGGATAGAGCAATCTACAGAAACTACTATGACAAATTCGCTGAACATTACCTAATCGATAATCAATTTAACACATAAACAGATTGTTGTTGCTACCTGAAGTGATCACAGATAAAACAATCAACTTACAAGATGCAAAGCCAAGATTTGGAGTCGTTGACTATGGCCCAAAATAGTCTTGCACCACCGCTTATTATTAAGATAGTACACACCATGAACTGGTTGCACTGATAAACGGCTTGCCCAAAACAAACCTGATATTTGTGTTTGCGCAAGAAAGTAAAACCACGATGAAACAGTTCCAACCTAACCTAACTCAACACGTACTGTGAATACACTTTAGGCTTTAACGCAACAAACTATTTGAGACTTCTAATATTTTACTCAATCACTGCAACGCCAAAAATAAAAACCAAAGAAGAAGTAATAGTAAACTATAGTATCACATTTTTTTTGCTTTCTAGAGAATTCTAGAAAGCTTCGGATTATTTGAAAACTGTCGAGCTAATTCAAACAAAACCATCTGCAAAACGGTAGTCCACTATCAGCAAGTTTACTTCATCATTCGACAACAAGCTTTGTCACCACGTACGACAAAGAAGTCGTAACTATAGCTTGGATTTACCGACAGCCAAATCTGACATAAAAAAAAACTTCTACGTCTGCAAATACATTGATGCAGATCTAGTGAAATATAAAGTGGCAAATATTTTACCTAAAAGTGACTACCATCGTTGAGTAAAACAATGTTAGAAAAAGGTGCAACGCTTATACTTTTGTGCTTACTTCTATAAATGAATCTGTCCATTCCGCACTCTAGCTTTCGACTATAGTCTTAAAGATGGCGTATAGTGATAGATAGTGTGTGAGGAGGATAGATACATCTATAGCAGCATTATACACGAGTACGCACAAATGTAATAGCACTGCGCCTTTTTCTAATATTCTTTTTTTTGCAGAACCATATACTATTTTACCAGATCTTTGGTCAGTATGGTCATGCAGCATTAATTTCTTTTTTATCTGATTTGAGGATTATTGGTACACAACTTGCCACTTGTGAATGAATCCTAACAGCGCGTTATGCGGCGGCATAGTCCCAGTCTGTCGTTATTTTTTTACTTTCTGTAACCCTTGGCCTTGGCTCTTTTTTCAAAATCAATTCTGAAATTTGTTAATTTATTCTGAAGCTTGTAAGTACTTAGTAAGATTTTGCTTTCTATAAATTGATTTTAAAGTGTCTAAATAAGTTCTGAATCTTGTAAATGGATTCTGAATTTTTTAGAAAGTTTTTTTAAAGGATTTGATTTAATTTTGAAGTTTATTTGGTTTTGCGTTTCATAGATATATTCCAAAGTTTCTAAATTGGTTCTGAAGTTAGTGAGTTAAATTCTAAAGTTTCTAGAAAGTTTTTTCTAACGATTATGAGTTAGTTTTGAAGTTTATCAATTGATTTTATGTTTTATAATTTTATTCCAAACTTTTAAAATTATTTCTCGAGTTTGTGAATTAATTCTGAAGTTTTTGAATTTATTCTGAAGTTTTTTAATTTATTCTGAAGTTTTTGGATTAGTTCTAGAGCTTTTAAGTGGATATTGAAGTTTTTAGAAAGCTTTTTTAAACGATATTGAAGTTATTTTGAAGTTTATCAATAGATTTTGAAGTTTCTAAATTAATTTTGAAGTTTGTGAGTTAATACTAAGGTTGGTAAGTGGGTTCTGAAATGTTTAGAATGCTTCTTTTAACAATTTTGACTTACTTCTGAAGTTTATAAATTGATTTTGCTTTTTATAAATAGATCACGAACTTTCTAAATCAATTCTGAATATTGTGAATCAAATCTGAAGCTTGTAAGTGGATTCTGAAGTTTTTAGACGTCTTCTTCTAACGATTTTGATTTAATTATAAAGTTTATCAATTGTTTTTTTATTTATTCCGAAGTTTTATAATCAATTCTGAAATTTGTTAATTAATTCTAAAGCTTGTAGTTTGATTTTGGATTTTTTTCAAGATTTCTTCAAATTATTTTGATTTAATTCTAAAGTTTGAATCGATTTTGATGTTTCTAAATTAATTCTGAAGTTTATAAATTAAATCTGAAGCTAGTAATTGGATTTTGAAGTTTCTAGAAGGTTTCTTTTAACGATTTTTAATTAATTCTGAAGTTTGAATCAATTCCGAAGTTTCTAAATTAATTCTGAAGTTTGAAAATTAAATCTGAAGTTTGTAATTGGATTCTGAAATTTCTAGAAGACATTTTTAATAAATTCTGAAGTGTATCAATTGATTTTGCGTTTTTTTAAGTTGATTCTGGAGTTTCTAAATGAATTATGAAGTTTGTGAATTAATTTTGAAGCTTGGAAGTAGATTTTGACGTTTTTGGAAAGCTTTTTCTAACGATTTTGAATTAAATCTGAAATTTATTATTTTATTTTGTGTTTTATAAATTGATTCTAATATTTCTAAGTTAGTTAGAGTTATTTCTAAAGCTTTTAAATAGATTCTAAGAAGGCTTTTTTAACGATTTTGAGTTAGTTCTGAAGTTTATCAATTGATGTTGCGTACGTTGATTCCGTAGTTTCTAAATCAATTCTGAAGTTTCTAAATTAAATCTTAAGCTTTTAATTTGATTCTGAAGTTTCTAGAAGGTTTTTTTCTAACGATTTTGATTTGATTCTAAAGTTTAGTAATTGATTTTGAGTTTCATAAATTTACTTCAAAGTTTCTAAATTAATTCTTAAAGTGAATTATTTGTAAAGCTTCTAAGTGGATTCTGCAGTTTTGAGAAGGTTTCTTCTAACGATTTTGATTTACTTCTGAAGTTTATCAATTGTTGTTGCATTTTATAAATTTATTTCAAAGGTTTTAAATTAATTCTGAAGTTTTAAGTGGATTTTGAAGTTTTTAGTAAAGGTCTACTGACGATGACTATGAAGGTCATGGTTTTGGAGTTTCTAGAAGGCTTCTTTTAACGATTTTTGATTAATTCTAGTTTGTTAATTGCGATTTATGAATTGATTTCAAAGTTTCTAATTCAATTCTGAAGCTTTCTAGTAGATTTTCTAGTTTTTAGAACGCACTTTTAACTATTTTGAATTAATTCTGAAGTTTATCAATTGATTTTACGTTTTATAATTTTATTCCAAATTTTCTAAATCAATTCTGGAGTTTGTGAATTAATTCTGAAGTTTTTTAATTAATTATAAAGCTTTTATTTTATTTTGAAGTTTTTAGAATGTTTTTTCTAAAAATTTTAAATTAATTCTGAAGTTTATTGATTGATTTTACGTTTTATAAATTTCTTTTGAAATTTTAAATCAATTCTGAAGTTTTATTTAGTTCTGAAGCTTCTAAGTAAATTTCAAAGTTTTTAAATGAGTTTTCTAATGTATTTGATTTAGTTTTGAAGTTTATCATTTGGTTTTGCTTTTTATAAATTGATTTTGAAATTTTTAAATTAATTCTGAAGTTTCTAGAATGTTTTTTTTTACGATTTTGAATTAATTCTGAAGTTTATCAATTGATTTTACGTTTTATAATTTTTTTCTGAAGTTTTAAATCAATTTTGAAGTTTGATTTAAATCTAAATATTTTAAGTGAATTTTGAAAGTTTCTAGATAAGTTTTTCTAACGTATTTTATTTAATACTAAAGTTTATCAATTGGTTTTGTTTTTTATAAATTGTTTTTGAAGTTTTTAAAATAATTATGAAGTTTTTGAATTAATTCTCAAACTTTTAAAAAGATTCTGAAGTTTCTAGAAAGTTTCTTCTAAGGATTTTGAATTAGTTCTGAAGTTTATCAATTGATTTTACGTTTTATAATTTTATTCCAAATTTTCTAAATCATATCTGAAGTCTGTGAATGAATTCTGAAATTTTTCAATTAGTTCTGAAGCATTTAAGTGGATTTTGATGCTTTTTCTAACGGTATTGAAGTTATTCTGAGGTTTATCAATTGATTTAATAAATTGATTTTTAAAGTTTATAAATCAATTTTGAAGTTCGAATTAATACTAAAGCTTCTTACTGGATTTTGAAGTTTCTGGAATGTTTCTTTAATAATTCTGAAGTATTGTGAATTAATTCTGAAACTTTTAAGTGGGTTCTGAAGTTTTTAGACTTTTTTTAACGATTTTGATTTAATTCTTAAGTTTATCAATTGATTTTGCGTTTATTAAATTCATCTTAAACTTTTTAAATAAATTCTGAAGTTTGTGAATTAATTCTGAAGTTTTTAAGCGGATTCTGTAGTTTATAGAAAGTTTTTGAATACATTTTTATAAATTAGTTCTGAAATTTGTTGTTCTAAAGCTTCTATTTTGATTCTGAAGTTTCTTAATGTTTTTTTCAACGATTTCGATTTTATTCTGAAGTTTGAATTGATTTCGAAGTTTCTAAATCAATTCTGAAGTTTGCAATAAAATCTGAAGCTTGTAATTGGATTCTGAAGTTTCTAGAAGACATCTTCTAACGATTTTTAATCAATTATGAAGTTTTATAAATTGATTCCAAAGTTTCTAAATTAATTCTGAAGTTTGTGAACTATTTCTAGAGCTTTTAAATAGATTCTGAAGTTTCTAGAAGGCTTTTTTGAGTAAGTTTTGAAGTTACAATTGATTTTGCGTTGTATACGTTGTATCAATTCTGAAGTTTGTAAATTAAATCTGAAGCTTGTAAATGGATTTTGAAGTTGTTAGGAAGTTTATTAACTGATTTTACGTTTCATAAATTTACTTTAAAGTTTCTAAATTAATTCTTAAGTTTGTAAAGCTTCTAAGTGGATTCTGAAGTTTCTAAAATGCTTTTTCTAACGATTTTGATTTACTTTTGAAACAGATTTTTGTTTTATAAATTTATTTTAAAGTTTCTACATCAATTCTGAAGTTTGTGAATTAATTCTGAAGCTTTCAAGTGGATTTTGAAGTTTATTGTAAACGTCTACTGACGGTGAATATGAAGGTTATGGTTTTGGAGTTTCTAGAAGGCTTCTTCTAACGATTTTGGATTAATTCTGAAGTTTGTTAATTGATTTTGCGTTCTATGAATTGATTTCAAAGTTTCTAATTCAATTCTAAAGCTTTCAAGTAGATTTTGTAGTTTCTACAACGCACTTTTAACGATTTTGAATTAATTCAGAAGTTTATCAGTTGTTTTTGCGTTTTCTAAATTAATTCTAAAGTTTATGAATTAATTCTGAAGCTTGTAAGTAGATTTTGAAGTTTTTTTTAATCATTTTGAGTTAATTTTGAAGTTTATTAATTGATTTTGCGATTTATAGTTTTATTTTAAAGTTTTTAAATTAATTTTGAAGTTTTTGTGTTAATTCTGAAGCTTCTAAGTTTATTGTGTAGTTTCTAGAAAGTTTTTCTAGCTATATTGAGTTATTTTTAAAGTTTATCAATTGATGTTGAGTTTTATAAATTGATTCTAAAGTTTCAAATTTAATTCTGAAGTTTTGCCTTTTATAAGTTAATTCCGAAGTTTATAAATTAATTCTGAAATTTGTGAACTAATTTTGAAGCTTCTAAGTGGTTTCTGAAGTTATTAGAAAGAGTTTTTTAACGATTTTTAATTAACTTTCAAGTTTTATCAATTGTTTTTTATTGTATACATTGATTCCGAAGTTTCTAAATTAATTCTGAAGTTTGTGAATTAATTCTGTAACTTTTAAGTGTTTTTGATGTTGCTAGAAAGCTTCTTCTAACGATTTTTAATTAATTCTGAAGTTTATTAATTGATTTTGCTTTTTATAAATTGGTTTAGAAGTTTCTAAATCAGTTCTGAAGTTTGTAATTGGATTCTGAAGTTTCTAGAAGGTTGTTTTTAAGGTTTTGTGTTACGTCTGTTTATCAATTGGTTTTGCGTTTTATAAATTGATTTTGAAGTCTATAAATCAATTAGTTCCTGAGGCTTTTAAGTGAATTTTGAAGTTTCTAGAAAGCTTCTTTTAACAATTTTGATTTAATTTTGAAGTCTATCATTTATAAATTGATTGTGGAGTTTCTAAATTAATTCTGAAGTTTGTGAATTAATTCTGAAGCTTCTAAGTGGATTATGAAATTCTAGAAGAATTTGATTTAATTTTGAAGTTTATTTGATTTTGGGTTTTACGAATTAATTTTGTAATTCTTAAATCAGTTTTAAAGTTTCTAAATTAATTCTGTAGCTTCTACGAGGATTTTGGAGTTTCTAGAAAGCTTATTCTAACGATTTTGAATTAATTCTGAAATTTAGCAATTGTTTTTGAATTTTTAAAATTGATTCCGAAGTTTCTAAGTAAATTGTGATAGATTTTGAAGTTTATCAATTGATTTTGTGTTTAATAAATTGATTCCAAAGTTTCTAAATCAATTTTAAAGTTTGTGTATTAATTCTGAAGCTTGTAACTTTATTCTGAAATTTCTACTAAGTTTCTTCTAACGATTTTGAATTAATTCTCAATATTTTTTAGTGAAAAGACTTTTTTACAATATTCTATTCAGTTCCAAGGTAGAAAACAAGTACACAAATGTACGCAATAATATCATTTAGCATCCTTGAATTATCGACGACCGACCGGATAAGCGCGCTATAATTAAAAATTACTCATATCATGCTTGAACAGTTAGATGACGATATATTTGCAATTCTTTTAGACATCAAATTGATACTAAAACCAAATTATATCGTTTTACAATCCATCCAATTTGCTTATTTGAAAACCAAACCATCTTTAAATAGCGGAAGCATAGATAATGGATCCTTTAATCTCTTAAAAATTGATTCCATCAACTTTAACGATCAAACCCATTCACGTTAAGTTGATTTATTTCAACAAAATTATTAAATTGCTCAATCAGATTTAATGGTGCAACGTTACGATAAAGCACAGATTTTGTATTATTCCGTTCTATCATCATCACGACTAAACTATGTGGAAATTTACTTCAGGAGAAATAAATTTTAAAGTCCCGTTAGTTTATTTTATTTTACAGCATTTTTCATAATAGTATCCACGCCGGAAAATGGAAACCATTTGTAAAAATGCGCTATATTTCCAGACGCTTTCATTCCAGATGAAAAATAATAAAAGCGAATATAAAAATCACTCCCCGGATATCTCGCAATAAAAAAAATCTACTGCCCTGGGTATTTAATTTATTTTCCGTGCGGTCTCCTCGCCTTTCCTAATTTATTACCGATAGGAATGAGATAAGCTCGCACAGGAAGGAGGAATATACATGCATACATACACACAGGACGTCTCTAGTACTAGTAGTAAACAAAACGCTGAGATATCTTGCGCTGCGATGATTTACATTTTATGAATGCATTAATTTCACTGTCAGCGCAATAATTTACCAAGATATCATCTTAATTGCGTATTTTAAGTGTAAAATAGGTAATGGCTATGCTGGATGACTACTAGAGATGCGTTGGCTAGATTTATAAATAATTTACACGTGCTAATAAATTAACATATTCAATTGTCCTTTAATCCCTTAAATTGTTTTCTTCGTGTAAATGCTTTATCATGTTGGTTTAATTAAATTGAAAACAATAACAGCGAATTGTTCAGTGTGTTGTATTCCTGGAAGCCGGTGAAGGATGAACAATCGTTTGTTGTGGCGTGTTTCCAAGAAAAACAATTAATGCCGAATGTATATTTATTTTTTTAGTTGCGCGAGACGTGTCGCGATCATCTTCTGGGAATCCTGTCGCGTATATAAGGCTTTATTGATTTAATTTCTTTGTTTTTAGCATCTGCTTGAATGATTTTGATTAACACCACCTAATGTAACAAAAATTTATTACAGCGAACCTTTTAGTACAGTAAATCTTGTTCCATCCATAAACTTAAACTTTGCTTCTTAACTTATTGACAGTCTATTACACCCACATTTTTATTACTTTCCTTCCAAACAAACCAACAAACAAAAAAAAGAGTGAAAATCAATTTTCCAAAGTGCTGTTCGCATGCAACGGATGAAAATACAAGACAAAAAATTTAAAAGCGAGTATCTCTATGCATTATTATGCATTAAACGCACGCTATCATTACTCATCCCCTCAGACAGACATTTTATATCTACAAAAAAGGAAAAAGTCTTCCTTCAAAGATGACATCGTAAAAAAAGCATCAAACACTTATTCGCTGCTTCTGTAATTATTCTCCCTGGTTTATATTGCGACGCTGTTGACAATGAATTGTGAAATTTTTCTCCGTCCCCTCAACTCGTTGTGTCCCTTAAAAGCTTTTCTATCTACCTATCTACATCCCCTATTCGGTTTTAACAATAATGGTGCTGCTGTCAGTAAGTATTTGTTTGACGACGCGGTTTAATTTCGAATGAAAATTTTGTTGATCTATCAGGGAGTGGACTTTGATTGCATCGGATGTTGATTTGAATAAGGGGGGAATTGCATGAGGAGATCATTTTTATTAGTTTCAATTGGTTTAGCATTAAAAATTGTGAGTTTGAAATAATAATAAATTATGAAAGAATTATCGCATGTTTGAGTTAGATTTATGTTTAATTACCATAATATTGCATTACTTTGTTGTCTGCGGTTTTGTTCTTTATGAATGAATTTACATTTAGTGAATTACAAGAGAATAAGTACATTTTGACAACTGTCAACTCCTACAGTACATTTCTATTCATCTCTTCACTCAAACATTTCTGTAAAAGCCAAATTTGTTTTTTATAGCTGTTTACCAAATGGTTGTTTGATACTTCTAGGTCTTCTGCTTTTGTTTCTGATCAATCAGGGCTGGTGTTATCTCTTCTCTTCTTTGTTTATCTTTTTTTGATCGTGGTTCACTCGCTTGTTGCTTTTCTTACAATATTCTTTGTTCCCGGACTCTTTTGCTACATGTAAGCCGTTTGGTTCTTTGTCGTCTTAATAAGGTTGATCCATGATTTTCGCGATCTTTTTCTTGGTATTTTTCTCTTAATTTTTCTTTTTATTATTTATTTCTCCAGGTTTTTGCCGTCTCTGAAATATTTAAAGATTCGAAAATAGATTATTTTTGAAAGTTTTGGGGTTTGTTTATTTGTTGGATCATAGACTGATTGGTTTTTTTGGCTGTCCTGGGTATGCGCAGCATTCTTCGCCAACACCATAATTTGCATTCCTTAATCTTCTGGCTTTGGTGTTTATGTAACATCTTCTATTGATTTTCTTGGTACATTTACCTATGTTTGTAATGAGTGCCTCTAAGTATTGGCTAAAGACTTTATGATTTTTTATTTTATTGATGTTAAAATTTTGGCCAACTCAAGATTTTTCTTTTCTTCAGTTTTTTTAATCAATTTTTTTAGTTCTTTTGCTATCTGTGCTACAAAGACAGTGTCATCTGCTGGTGTTGTAGCAGGCGATACATGAATCAATTTTTGCATCTGGGGTTGTGAGCGGCGTGATGCTCTTCACTAGTTTTGTTGTTGTTTAAGCCATGTGAACAAGATTTGCTCGGAATTGAATGTTTTGACTCCGGAACAGGAAACACACGTAATTTGAGGGTCATAAAGATGCAAAATTTGCAACTTATTTTGAAGTCTTCTGTAAAATTGTTACCAGTTTGAAGAGTGTACGGCCGTCAAAAGTCTAGGAGCAATTGGATCAAAGTTTTTTTTTTTTTGTTACTAAATTGTTTTTAATCTGTTATCTGGGTTCAACAGTGCTGACTCTGCGTCAGTCTACAAGTATGCAGATTTAGAGTTGTCAGTAGCATAACCTTGGACAGAGTTCTAAACTTGCTCTATTTAAATAATATATATATAATAATAGATGGTCTGGAGGAGGAGGTCTAATATGAGAATATCGTTGGATTAGGAAAAAGATGGGGATGACATTGATTTACTTTTTTGACTTAAAGTTGGCGGCTCTCGTGTTATGATGCAGGTGTAGGTGGGTCTCTGCATTGGGAGTGAACTGTAGCAGCAGGAGAGATTCGTTCCTGGTTCAGGCGCTAGTGTACGTTTGCAATTGAATTGGAAGTCAAGGGTCGTAACGGGAGTCCTTCTTGGTCTCTTCTCTGGACGGTTAATTTGTCTTCGGACTTCTTCTTCTTTTTTCTGCCATTTGATGTTTACTTCTGGACGTAAGCCTCCTTTAATTACATCTATGTCGGTCTATCTTGTGCCGTCCTGTACCAACTAATTCCTGCAACTTTTTTTATGTTGTTGAGCCATCTCTTCTTTGGTGTTTCCGTTTCTCTCTTTGCTTTTCTTAAGCGCCAGTGGGTGACTTGAGTTGTCCATCTCTTTATTTCATGTCTAGCGATGTGCTCCAGCCTGTTTTATTTGAGCTCGGCAATACGTTCTGCAACGTCGGTCATCCGGTTTTTCTACAGATTTTCTCATTTTTTACATGCTTTCTCAAACTTACTCCAAGTGTTCCACGTTTTATCGCGCGTTGCGTACATCTTAATTTATTTATGCTCCGTTTTGTGGTCTCTAGTCCAGAAGTCGTAACTGGTAGTATGCACATATCGAAGACATGTCGTTAAATTTTAGTTTGAAGCCCAGTTTCTTGAACTCTGCCCATCTCATTTGTATTCTTCTGGTTACTTCATTGGTTTGGTTGTCTTTTTCTAGTTTTATAGCTTCGACGTTCTCTGTTTGCTGGTTATTTATAGCTATAATTGCGTTTTCTGGACTTGTATGAAGAGTTGGAACAACATCTCTGCTAGTTCCTCGACATTGCTACTAAATATTATGGTGTCGTCTGCGAAACGTAGATGGTGTAGTATATCTGAAATCGATTCTGGTAGGTTTGGTATAGGCCATCTACTACCTGTCGGTACATTGTTCTATAGCGCGAGATTACATTTGTCCTTGTTTACGCGTTTACCGAGTATAAGGCATCACATTGGTAGCTTTTGATAGCGTGTCTTGCGTCGGTGATGTGACACAAGATTGCTTGATTACAGAACTTGGTGGTTTGCGATAGTTTTAAGTAGTCCCGGTTGTAGGTAGCACTTTTTCTTGTTCATTGATGAGCATCAGGAGATAACAAGTTGCTGCTTTTTTTCTTGCAATACTCGATGTTAATCAGAGTTCTCATCTTCAATAGGCAGAAGGAGTTTAAATGCGGACGGAGTATTCTATATGGATGTTGGTGTCTTGTCTATTTTGGTTTGGCTGTTAAATCTCATTCGATTATTTTTGATTGGTATATAGACATCATCGACTGTGACATAAAGAGTTGTTGGAGGCTGCAAAAAAGCTTTTCTTGATGATTTTATTTGGTAAGATAAGTCGTCAATATGGTTGTTGAGTGAAATAACATTAGAAAGAGACGCACGCACATTTGTGCGTACTTGTGTGCTGTTGCTACTATTTGCCATCTCCAAATCTTGGGGATGGTCTCTGAATCGGACTCGAGGGTAGTCCACAGCTACAATATCAGGAGAACAGCATTCACGATTACGCACCTTGTGTCTCTTTACTTAACGACACTTTTGGGTAAAATCTGCCACTTTGTTTCCACTGCTGGATTTGCAGATGTTGAAGTTTTTTGTGTCAGATCTCGGCGCCTTTGATTGCTGTCGGTAAATCCAACTTGAAGACATCTTCGTTGTACTTGGTGATGATGTTTGTTGTCGCATGACAAGTGAATTTGCTGATGGTATTCACTTTTACCGCTTAGCAGATGATTTTGTTTGAATTACTTTGGCCGTTTTTTAATAATCCGATTTCTGGACTTTTTCTAGAAACCATAGAAGAAGTGATAGAAGAGTTTACTATTACTTCTTTTTCGGTTTTTATTTTGGTGTGTTTGCAGTGATTGAGTAAGATCTTAAAAGCCTTAAGCGATTAGTTTGCTGCGATAAAGCCTAAAGTGTATTCACAGTGCGTGTTGAGTTAGGTTAGGTTGGAACTGTTTCGTCGTGGTTTTACTTTTTTGCGCAAACACAAATATCAGGTTTGTTTTGGGTAAGCCGTTTGCCAGTGCAACCAGTTCATGGTGTATGCTATCTTGATAATAGGCGGTGGTGCAAGACTGTTTTGGGCCACAGTTGTTTGGAGTCTTGGCTTTGCATCTTGTAGGTTGATTGTTTCATCTGTGATCACTTATAGTAGAGACAATCTGTTTGTGTGTTAAATTGATTGTCGCAGTTGCATTAAGTTATCTTCAGTGAATTTGTCGTAGAAGTTTCTGTAGATGGCTCTATCCGGACAGAGTCTTATCGGATTGTGCAGTATCTCCATCGTCTTGGAGCGATGATGGTTTTATTTTTCTTGAGTTGCCAGGGCTCGTTACTGGCTCAGGTGTTGTTGATTATGAGTTTTTAGCCGTGATATGTTTCTGAGCAGTGAAGCCACTCTTGTGTCATTACAATCCTTTTCATATCTTTGCACGTTGGGTTCTTTTTATTACTGGCCAGGGTCTTGTTTATAATGAGTTTTTGGCCGAAGCCACTCTTATGTGTGATCAAAATTTGTTTGATTGTTAAAAATTGTTCCAACGTGACGTAATTTGTCTCAGTAATGTTTGTTATTGTTTCTATCCAGATTGTGCGGAATCGTTTTGGATCGTATAGAACCATGATGATGTTATTCTTATTGAACTGCCCCTACCCGATGATAACAACATAAAGTTTGTTGCATGCTTTTGCAAGTTGGGAACCATTTTTTGGTTGACACATGTTTTGGAGCGGCGAAGCTGTGAGTGATCAAAGTTTGTTATTGATTGCTCCAACTCTATTGTGACTGTATGCTACAACGGTGGTGACGACGCCTAGCGGCTGCAACAAAATATTGCCTAACGTTGCTCAACATTTTAGTTTTTAAATTTTTAAAGTTGTAGGAAGTGGACTGTATTCCTTCCAACTTTTGGCTAAGATTGTACTTTATTTTAGTTTAAATTTTTGGAAGGTTTTCTGTTTGAGGATGTGCTTTATGGTCTGTTTCTGTTTTTTTTAATCATCATCTTTTGGCTTATCAAATTTTTGATTGGAGGCTCAATGCTGCTTTTTTCTTCTTCTTTGTCATTATGTCAAGCAGGTTTCTGCGTAGGCGTCCTCTGTTTCAATTATTATATCTAACGATTAAGTGTAGAGACCTAAAAGTATTGAATACCAGTCTATTGGCGTATATTGCGCAAAAAAAATTCTGACCTATTCTTTTCTTTGATTTTGCTTGGTAGGATCCGGCGTTGGAAAAATTATTTTTTATCTCGAAAAATGTGACCAAGGTAGGAATTTTTTCTCTTTTAACGATCTTTAAGCCACGATCTTTTGATTACCTCTTTGTTCCTTACTCTGTTGACCAAGGTTAATTTGAACTTTTATTGTCTACGCTTCTGCCTCATACATCAAGAACGACTATATATAACACGTGAGTAGATAGGCCAAGTTCTGGACCAAAATCTCATAAGAATTTACATGGAAATCTGATTATACATTTTTGCCATCTTGGATTTTGTAAGAGACATTTGGAAACCGCTTATGAACTACGTTGAACCACTCATAAACCACGTTGAACCGATGGAATTTTTGTAAGCGGTTTGTAAACGATTCAAGGTAGTTCATAAACCCCTATGTAAATTTGTATAGGTTTTTGGTCCAGAACTCTCTTTTCTTATCTGCTCACTTGATCATCTTGTATCTAATTTTGAGGCCAAGGTTACTGTTAGTCAAGAATTTAACGAATACTGCTCTTGTTTCTTCTATTCTACATTTAGTTTGATGCTAGGTTTGTATTTGTTGTTGATAACACATCCTAGGTATTTGACTTTTGGGACTACATATCTCCTCATCTTCTATTCTTATATGAACATTATGCTTGTGATTCTTGCAGATCATTATGAATTTTGTCTTTTTTAGATTTAAATGTAAGCCCAGTTTCTTTCCCGATCTGTGTATTTTATCTATAAGGGCTTGGAGATCTTTTGCGTTATCTGCTAAAATTGTTGATCAAATTTTTATTAGCTTATGTGACTATCTGAGACAGTTTTTACAAAGTCTTTCAACATAAAGGTTAATTAACATGGACAAGAATTTGCAGCCTTGTCTAACCCTTTTTTTTTAATAGAAATTTATCTTGATAGACAAAGAGGTCCCGCTGTACTTAAAACGAAAGGTAAATGGCAGCTGCATTCTGGTTGTTGCTACGTATGGCTTAGAAACTATGGCAGTAACCAAAAGAACAACTGAGAGATACCCAAAGAGCCTTGTTAAGGATTGATCAGTCACACAGAATAATTGTGGGAACGAAAAAGTAAAAGGAGCTTGGGAAGACTCTAAATGAGATGTATTGATGACAACAAGATCAAAGCGTGAAGAAAGTGGATGAGGATTGCAAAGACCAAACAAATTTGCAATGAAATGGATGAGGCCTATATCTAATAATGGAGTAACTGAAGGCTTAATCATGTTTAATGCTGTAAAACGTTTTTCAGTTGATTCAGATGTGGTTTTGTCTCTGGAATGGATTTGCTGTTCAAAAGAAGTAGACTTGATTGGAAGCTTAATATTGGTTTTTTGTAATTTTAAGCAATGTCTGGTACCAGAGACGAGTTGAAACGTTTTATTGTTAGAAGGGTTTTTGATGCTTTTATTTAAATCTTGATTAGAATTTGTATTTTTAAAAAGAATTTTTGTTGCGTATCAAATTGATAGACTAGTTATTTGTATGGGTAACGTCTTTAGTATTGGTTTGCTGCACTTTTGGAGTGGTTTTTTATATGTTGCTATACTTTAGGTTAGCTTCAAATTGTCACGGATTTGATTAGAAGCGTAATGCTGGTTTATATTTTGCTATTTATTTAAGCAAGGTCTAAGACCAGAGATGAGTTGATTTGATTTTTTTGTTAGAGGAGTTTTTGAAGTACTGATAGAGTATTTGGATAGAAGTATTTCCAAAAAGGGTTTTTTATGTTGATAGACTCAGCATTTGTTTGTTTAGGTGTTTTATACATGCTAGCATACTTTAGGTTAGCTCTAAATTGTTAAGGATTTGTTAGTAAAGTTGGTTCAAAAGTGGCTTTGCCTGCCTCTGGAATGGTTTTTTGTTCAAAAGGAAATATACTTGATTGGAAGCTTAATGTTGGTTTATTTTTTGTTATTTTTTTAAGCAAGGTTTGGGATCATAGACCAGACGAATCTAGTTTTTGTTAGAAGGGGTCTTGAAGTCTTTATTCGAACCAATG
Source organism: Tachinus rufipes (assembly GCA_963932245.1). NCBI lineage: Eukaryota > Metazoa > Arthropoda > Insecta > Coleoptera > Staphylinidae > Tachinus > Tachinus rufipes. The sequence continues at coordinate 13,698,692 of OZ010746.1, read as the reverse complement.
GTTACAAATTGATACACTTAGTTTGATTAACGTCTCTAGGTTTGGGTGAGTTTGAGTACGCTTGTTTTAGGCAAGGTTTAACTGCGTTAGTTTTTGGGGTAGTTTTTTAAACTATAGGTTAGCGGTAAATTGTCACGGATTTCTTAGTAAAATTGGTCCAATGTGACGTTGCTTCTAGAATGGTTTTGTTGTCTAAGAGGATATAGACTTGATTGGAAGATTAATGCTTGTTCATTTGTTTTAAGCAAGGGCTGTGGAATAAACTAGTCGAAACGGTTTCTTTAAGAGAAAAGGATGAGTTTGTAAGTTGGAATAGAATTTTATGTTGCGTAACAAATTGATATTTTTAATATTGGTTTGGATAACGTCTTTAGCATTGGATGAGCCTGGGTGCTCTTGTTTTGGGTAAGGTTTGCTGCAACGGTTTTTATGTTAATGCCAAATTGTTACGGATTTGTTAGTAAAGTTGATCAAGGTGTGGCTTTGACTCTGGAGTGGTTGTTTTGCTTAAAAGGAAGTTAATGCTGGTTTATTTTTTGTAAGGCTTAGGACTAGAAACGAGTTAAAACGAAAGTTTTAATAAGATTTTTTTGTAGGTTGCTTTTGTTTGGGTAACTCTTTAATCTTGGGTGATTCTGGGTGTTTTTTGGGTAAGGTTAGCTGCACTTTTGGACTCGTTTTCTATATGCTGCTATATATTTGGTTAGCGCAAAATTGTCAAGTTGGTTCAGGTGTGGCTTTGATTCTGAAATGGTTTTGCTGTTTAAAGGAACTAGGAAAAAAGGGACCAAAGACTAGTTGAAATGTTTTTTTTGTTTTTGTTGAGACTTTTGGAGGTACTAATAGAGTTTATTATATTATATTAGACTCAGCATTTGTTTGGGTAATGTCGGTATCGGGTTAGTCTAGGCTATTTTGGGCATGCTTTGCTGCGAATGCATTTGGGGTGGTTATGTTGTTTAGGTTAATACCAAATAGTCACGGGTTTTTTGATAATGTTGGTTTAGATGTGCTTTTGCTTTAAAAATGGTTTTAATGTTTAAAATGTTGATGACAAGAAAATGCAGTTAATGATGTGGATAATTCTTCAAATGATAAACAAAAAGCCTTTTTTCAATCTACTGGTTAGTAACCATAAATTTAAATGACTTTTGTACTTACTCAAGTGTTGGTTATCAAGAGATTGTATATCACTTTCTCCTCATATGGCTAAGGGACTTCTAACACTTGCAGAAAAGGAAAAAAATCTTAGGCGGGTTGTTGTGCTACTCAATGGTAATTATGATCTGGAATGTTCCAGCTACCCACTCAAGTGTTGGTGATCAAGAAATTTTATTTATCATCTCCTCTTCTGACTTAAATACTTCAAACGCTTGCAAAAAGAGAAACTTTCTTGATCTAAATTGATGACACATCCGCCCAAATTTTGGTCATTCACCTCTTCCTTCTCTGACTAAAGGACGTCTAGCACTTGCATAGTGAAAATGCTTTTATATTTTTAATAATAAACTCGGGCGGGTGGGTTTGCACTCCAGTTTAATCTACTTGATGATTATCATTATCTGGAGTAACCCATCCACCAAACAAGTATTGGTCATCAATACATTGGGTTTGTCATCACCTCTTCTGACTTAAAGACTTCAACCTCTTCATAACAAACCGTCGGGCGGGTGGGTGTACACTCCAGTTCACACAAACTTCTTTTTGAAAGAAATTGTTATTTTCTATTGCTTTGTATGAAAAGTTATAACTTCTAGAAATGATTTATTTTAAATTTAGAGCGAGGAAGTGAGGTAGGGGCTATAGAATTTTCTAAATATTTTGTAGTCGTTATTAATATGATAAAAAATCTGTTAATTATTTTTTTCAAAATTCAAATTCTGCTTTTCTTTTACAACCTTTCTCTAAAATTGGCTCAAAAATACAATAAATTGGATATTTATAAATAATTGACTATTTTTTGTCACTGATTGAAACTAGTTTTGTCGGAATTTTAAAGCTGAAACATATTCCAGAAATGACCACAAGATAGATAATTGTTTACAAAATCTAATCCGCTTACATCATATGACATATTTGTTTAATAAAATTCCTGGTAATTCCACCAAACCACAAATATATAGTTGGTCCTAAATAAATTGGCGGTTTTAATGTGTCATCTGATTAATTAATCACATAACGCGCTGTTTGTTGATATCAATTTAAAATTTCCTGGAAACTTATACAGACAGAAATAAATTATCTTTAATTGAGTCGGCTTAACTTAATTCCGTGCATCCCTGCATTTCCAATAAATAAAATAAACCGTCACGTAACCGAACTAATTGATACACGCCGGGTGTTAATAATGGAGACCGCGACCGGCCACGATAAATCAGAGGGTTTCGTAACGGCGTTACATAATCGGTATCAATCTTTGGTGAGGTGACACGTGTAATGGGTACGCGCTGCGCCCACCGCATAAATATTCAGACGTCTCTTATGATATGTATATAGAGAGAGTATTAATAAATAAATTGTAAAAAATTGTATTATAAGCGTCGATATAAATAGCCGATAAATATTGCGCTAACAATGATTGATTAATGCCAGTGCCGGATAAATGCGCAACACAATGCGCTCGTTATGTCTCGCCATGCACAAATGTCGAATTAACAATTATAATTTAACGCTCTGAATGCGCGCCCGGTTGGATTGCATCACGCAAAAATTTCACACTGATATATTAATTAATCGGATGGATTTTCACTGCGACAACCTTCAATTGCAGACATGGATTTATAAAATATAATTTTGTATCAATTTGGATTATTTTAACAGCGATGTTATCATTGTTAAAGGTTTAAAATCGAATATTCTATAACAGACTTTTTAACTTGAATGATGAACTTGTTTAAATAAATGAATTGAGCTACAGAACATATAATACCAGAAGGGGTTTGATTCTCATATTGATGACTTTTGTGATTGGTTAATTTTGGCATAGAAATTACGTCATTTCAGTAAAATCTGAGTAGCATTTTGTCTTATTTCACTTTTTGTCATGAAAATAATCAGTGATGACTAAAGTCACAGCGATCAGAATTGACTCCCAGGGTTGCTTTGAAGTCAGAATTGGCAAAAAAGTTTAGGAGTTAATGAGCAAAAGCAAAAATAAGCTTCAAACTACAAAGACTGTCACCATGGATGATCACCAATCTTTAGGTACACCAAAAATTTAATTTAAATTTTTTTTCACTAATACTTACTTGAACTATAGTTTAAAACTAGTAGAACTTAAGATCAAGTGAGTCTCGGAGGAGATGCGATTTCTTTAAAGAATTTTTTTTGAATTGTTGATTTTACATTCGACGGGATTGGCTTGTTAATGATGCCTGTTGCTTAATGAAAAAATGGTAGTCATGATGGACGAGTTTTAATTTTAAGCTTACAAAACGTTGGTTATTGTCTGACAAAATAGTTTCAGAAAACGCTTTGTTTTTTTGTCGTTTCAACTCTTTTCTTGCTTTTGTGCCTATAATGATGTAGCTGTTGATCTTTGTTTTCCAGCATTTGGGGTAATCTTCTTTTCGAGATCTTATTCGAGCTTCTCTCGTTGGTTTTTTTATTTTTTGCAGTGGGATAGGGTGTGTGCTGCGGAGCCTTCTTCTTTGCTGTACTAGCAGTTTTTATTTTTGGTGTGAAAAATCTTTTTAGTTACTCGTTGAAGCTCCCGTGTCTTGTTAGTGCCTGTGAGAGAAAGTTGTTAATTTAAGTGTGTCTCTTCTTTACCATGGTTGTAGGTCTGGTCTTAGGGTATGCAACCACTTGCTTTTCTATTTTTTTTGGTTTCTAGTCTTTTTGCGTTTTTTCTTCCTACAGTCTTCTTCCTCTCTTCCGCCATGAGGTTTACCGGTATCACTATTCCAAATACATGATTGCTTCCGTTGAGCTTGTGACATACGCTCCAGTTTATTTCTTTTTTTTGAATTTCAAGCTTTCTGCTCAGGCTGGTGGTTATTAATATTTTTTTGTTGGGCAACACGACCTAGCCTAGGCAGGATTCTTCCTTATTTGGGTAGCGATTTTTCCTGCTCTGTTACATACTTTTTTGATGTTGGTATAGAAGGAGTGAGGTTTTTATCGAGTTCCACTCTTAGGTACTTGATGAATTTTATTGTTGTTATTTTCGACTCTTCTATTTTAAATTGTATATCTATTTTTGTTGTTTTTTGTCTTGGTTTTTTGTGGTGCTAGTTGTAGGTCATGATCTTTTAACCTTTCTCTGATTTTTCTTAGCTCTCTTTTTACGACCTTACCAGGTCTTACTCTTTCTTCTCAACCAGGTTGTCGGCGTACGCTATTTCCGGAACTTCCGCCTTATTAGTTACTATAAGTACTCCGTCATAGAGGATGTTCTGCGTGTTTGGTCCCCGCACTGATCCTTGTGGTACCTCTGCTGTGACTTTGTACTTTTTTTAAGTAGTTGTCGAGACTCCTCTGCAGCTACCCATAAAATCGGGGAAGTGGGCTGACCTGATCAAATCTTTTACTTTGGCATCTAGAATCATAAGCCGCTTAGATACAAAGGCATTATCCCGGAAATTATGTGGACAAGTGGTACCGGGATCTACTACAGTGACTCCAACGGTGCCGATAATTCTTGGCTAACATGAGTACTGGATTGCAGGGAGTGTTTGTCATGAGCACTCACCAAGGCGTATGGTTGTACCTCATGGCCTTATCTTCTTGAACTAGGTGCCTCATTCCAAATTTTGGGATGAACTGCTTAGAATACATGATACCTGGACGGTTACTCATCAAACGTTACTTTTGTCGACATGAGTACTGAGGGTGAGGAGGAGGTATCCTACCTTATGGGTTTAAGTTGTACATGAATGTGAAGACATGCTTTTAAGTTGGGGGGAATACAGTTTGCTTGTATGACCCTGTACTACCGTCTTTCAAGCCCCAACTTCAAGCCTGGGGGGGGGGGGGGCGTATTGGGTTTCTACCCATAAAACTTAGGAAGTATCGATCTTTCTAATATGGGAACTGGGGTATACCGGGATATGGTTGTATCTCACGGCACATACTCCCTCGAAGTAGGTGCAGATTTTGCTCTATTCTAAGTTTTTGGGTAATGTTAAATTGAGTGGTTACTCGTCAAACGTGATTGGTGTCGACACGAGTATTGAAGGAGAGTAGGAGCCTTACCGGTGGCTGGTACTTACTCACATGGCATTGGTCTCTCAGTGGCGACATTTGTTCTTTAGTAGGTTTCACGGTTTGAACGCTTAGTCTAGCAAGTAAGCATGTAGGTTCAGGTCCTGCCATGCCAGGGAGGTGGCAAACGGATCCCCCGGTGCAGTAGTAACTATTATTCTCTTAAGGTAGGTAGGTACGCCGTCATAGGGGATATTTTACAGATTTGGTACTAGCACCGATCCATGCTGGAACTCTCTTGTGACTTTGTACTTTTTTTTGTTCTCGTTTATGATCCTTTTGTTTTTGAGGTAATCCTTTATTATTTCTTTAAAGTTTGTTGATACTTCTTTCTTTTCCAGTGCTTCTACTATTTTTTTTATGATAAGCTGATGAATTCGTAATCAATTTTGTCTTTTTGCACTCTTCCGGGAATTTGTCATCTCTTAGGACTGTGTTCATCTGCAAGGTGTTTTGACGACGATTTTCACTATCTCCGCCGGAATACTGTCTGGGTCAGGGAGTAAGCCCCTGACCCAGACAGCTTTTTATTTTTGGTTGGTTGCTTAGAGATACACTATAGAGGAAAACTTCTTCCGGTTCATTTTTATTTTATCTTTATCTGTCTATGCTTTTTCATCGTTTTTTGGGTGATCTCTACTAATTGGTACAAGTTGGCTTCTTTGTCACAATTTGGAGTCTCTAACGCAATAGTTAGTCGGTCGGTGTATGTGATCTCAAAATACTTAAACTGCAACTTTTAGAATAGTCGGTAATTCTAAGAAAAATGTGGAATAAGACCTTACAAAACAAGACAACTCAACCGCAAAAATGGTTTCTAGAGTTACTCTATAAGTACGTACGTCATAGTTTGATGGCAAGTGTCCTTTAATCAGAAGTTAATTGTTGACAAGCTTTAAATCAAACCAGAGCCTATTCTTCAAACAATTCAATGGCCGAAACAAACAATTGAACTTTAGAGGTGTTTTGAGCAAGTCATTTATTTGTTGGATATACGGAGATTTTGCCGAGTTACCACTTCATATCTGATTCACGATGGACATCGTTTTAACAAAATTACTATTGATAGTCTTCATGAAACTGAACGAAGTTCCTTGTCTATTTTCCAAAGACACAGGTCAAGTTGTGGACGCAGAATTTGCAGCAACTGGAAGTCTATTTTCTTCTATTTGTTTCTGACTCTATTTTTTTTACCGGAAGGTTTTTCTTTTCTAATTTTGCACCAGTGTATTGGTACACTCATCTCTTAAGAAACCTGTATATTTGGTTACATTTCGGGTTGCAAAGCTCGAATTGCTGCAGTTTACCTTTCAGTAACCGAAGGAAATTTGTTAGTGTAACTGCAAACGGCGCGGATCACCATACGTTGGCTTCAAACCAGAGAAGGAGTACTTGATTAAAAACTAACTTGAAGGTTAAGAGTGGCTACCGTAGCTTAATGGTCTAGTGTGAGGACTGTTGGGCAGGCAGCCAGGGCTTGATTCTCAGCAGCGACAATATCTAATTTGTCGAAAATATTTTGATGCTATTGTCTCTTCTGCAAGGCTATAGGGAAGTATCTGACTAGTAAACTCTTTTAGTGGTGTGTTTTGGATTTTACGTTAAACTGTTACAGTTCTACACAAACATGCGGGACCTACAGTATTTCCCGCATGTTTGTGTAGAACCGTTATCGCACACCACAAACAAGATGGGCGCTATAAGATGAAGAAACGTTCAGAGTTTGTTAGAACTAGGCTTAGACGCCGATAGCCTTGCTAAAGAATATTTTGATAAAAGCTGTACCAATTAACATAGGAGTAGCAAGTAAGTATAACCAACCTCGGAAGAAATAGTTTACTGGAACATAGAAATTGTTTGGTTGCCGATACCGACTCAACCCTAAATGAAAGGTGTGGGCAGCGCTTTGTAGTGCGCTTTTCTTTGCAACTTTTTACCTGTAGTTGTCCACTGCTGGACATAGGTCTTCTTTATTTGTTTCTATGTTAGTTTGTTTTGTGCCTCTTGGTGTCATTGTTTCCTCGCTATGGTCTTTTGTGGTGTGTTTGTGATCTAATTTCTTGAACATACACAATTGGGTGCGTAGGCGGAGCACTCAGTCTATTGATTTTGGGGCACTAGTTTTAACTGGACTTTTTGCTTATCCGCCCAAGTGTTTGTGATCTAATTGTTGGACAAACACATGGATTGGTGATCAGTTTATTGATTGCGGGAGAGTAGCTTCAAGAGGTTTTATAATGGCCCACATATCCGCAAACCACATATTCAGAACTACTTTGGCCGTTTTTGGATATGCCAGCAGATGCATTTGGTACTACTTGACAATAATTATAGACGTCTTAGAACAGCTAACACACAACTATTGGAGATTGGACCTCAATAGCAAATTTATATCAAGATTTTGTTTGTTAAATAATTTTTGATCTTCCAGATCAGGTCCAACAAAGTTTAATAATTTTGCAGCTTTTGAAGCAGAAGCCAAATAAGGATATTTTGTAACACAAGGTGTTTTTTTAAATTAAAACCAAGAAATCTTAAGAGGGCAGTTGTACAACTGTCTGCAAATGGCGTAAAGCACAAGCAACGATCCAACACCAGAACTGACAAAGTTGATGAAAGAGCCCTAACCAGACTTGACATTTGTCAGTGTGAAGACTAGCCTCAAGGACAAGTAATAGGGTACCTCATTTCCGAGCTACATTCAATTCGCCTCTTATGATTAGCTTTGATAAGCCAGAAGTTGGTCAAAAATTTGAACCCAGACTATGCCAACATTGTTTTACTGCCTATGAGAGCAAACCTGGGACTAGATAGGACCATAAAGAAACTCGGAAAGAGTGAAGCAAGGATTCATACCTGTCGAGGTTGGCCGTTCTTTATTTTAAGAGAAGACGCAACTTTGTCATTAAAAATCCTGAATTTTGGGCCGTCATCACCACGAAAGCTGTAGCCAATTTTGTTAGCAAAACGGAGCCCGATGAAATTTAAAAATTTGTTAGAATTTATGCTGATACAACATACGGTTTGTCATAATTAGTGTTGATTTGATTTAATTTGTATGTGCAATTGCATATTTAAAAAGCGGCATGCGGCTCTGAAGCCGTAGGTTGTCGTACAACATGATAAGTTATTAAATTATTATGTTTATATAATTGATGGTTGCGACCTCTACTACGTACCAATTCATGTTTTTTTTATCACAAATTTATTCTTACAAATACATTACTAGTTTTGGCTCTACTAGACTCTTCTACAGATATAATAAATTATAGGATAAAATCTTACGAATACATTACTAGTACTAGAGTTGTCTATAGATGTTATAGCAAATAACTTATTACATCTGTAGAAGGCTCTAGTAGAGCCGAAACTAGTAACGTATTCGTAAGAATAAATTTGTGATGAAAACATAGTAAATTGTTCTATTATTTTATATTATGTTCATAAAAAAATAAAATCTGTTGATTATCTCCTCTTCAATATTACCAATGAAATTACCAGACGCTTCGATCCACTTATAATATCTCTTTACATTAAATTTGTTATCTACAAAATTGCTGATGCTGTTGGAATAACATTTAACAAAAAAAAATCTGTCCACAACCGCATTTTTTCCACTCTGATGACTGCACAGAAAGTCTAGTTATCTGGTTAATTAATCGCTCGCACCGCTTTAACCGTGTCATAATCATGAGGGCGGTAATTAATATGTTCGACAAACTCGATAACACGATAGGCACTGAATTAATTACGCCAATGCAAATTGTCTCCGCGAAAATCAAGAAGAGAGCTGTGCGGAGGCTGTTGCTGCTACGATGAACTCGTATGTCATATGCAAATGCTGCTAATTATCCACTATCGCCGGCAATTTATTAACATTTTCCATCATCGAACGCGCCACTTTGTGCCGATGTTTTATTCATTATAAATTTTATATTTTAATTCAAATTAAACGCATGCAAACGATACGGTAATTATACACAGCTCGCTTATATTTACCATTTGCTACTAATGGATAACATAAAGAAGGTAATTAATAGGCTTCTCTAATTATCTACGCAAACAATGCCATTATATTTATGCAATAAATATATGTATAAAGATGAAGTGTACGTTGCTTGTTAATAAATCAAATAAATTGAAAGAGGAAAATGCTGGCCGGAATACAAAAGGCGGAGATTTTTATCAATGTATTCCAGGAGAACCATGATATACTTTTGTACATTTCTCTCTTTCGGAATGTTATTTATGAAGGGCGCCCGTGGTTTTTCCTTTTGTTTTCAGTTCCGCCGCATTTTCTATTGCCCGCCGATTTCTATGGTTGTGTGCACAAAATCAATTTCTCATTCATGTGCCAAAAAGGGTTCAATTTATTGCGGCTTTTTCAACTATAAGTGCTTCGAATTGTATGTTGTACATAGGAGTACTTTAATGATAACCACGTATGCAATTACTATAATAACCTAAAAGATTGTACGCTTTAATGGGACGATTGTAGAAATATTTTAAATAAAGAAAGTTTAAGATCAATAATAAAAATGTGATTTAAATAATATTCTAATTAAGGAACAGAATTATGAAACCAATTAAATGTACATTTTAGATACCCTTCTTTACAGCAACATTAACATAAATTCCATGCAAAAAAATCCAATTTAAATGTCACACATTGCAAGATGACTTTGCATACAACATCGCGCTCTTAATGAAGTCCTTAAATGCAGATATACATGTGCTTTTAATTAATATACTTCTTTCTTTTGTTGCAGGTGAGTCCCAATTATAACTTATTAAAGTATATAAAAAAGGTAACAAGTTTTTATTGAAAAATGTATTCATTATGCCAATAATAATGACACAATCGACATATGGAATGAGAATATCCGACTTAATTGATTCATCCTAGAAAATTAATCACCATCAATCATACAGAAGATTTAATTGGTCTCTTGTATAATTGTTGTGACGTTAATTGGTGTTTTAAATGTGTTTAACCTTGATGTTTTTATCATTGTCGTATTGATGGTTGTTAATTAGTTTAATTTGAACATGAAAAAGATGTTTTACGAAAATATCTCTGGATGGAGCCAGATGAGGCAGGTACAGATCGAAATAGAACATTTTAATTATATAATACAGCTTAAAAGAATAATTCACATTTCACCATGATCCAGTGGCGTCTCAAATTGAGTTTTCTACGAATACTGGATTGCTAGTAATTGACAATTTTGATCACAGAATTTTATTATATCGCATTAATAGTCCAGTGGCGCTACAATTTTATTTTACTCAAAGTTAAAAGTCGTGTTTTGCCAAGAAACAAATTTGCTTTGAATGGCAAAAAAAGTTGATTTGGATTATTACATCATTTTTAGGTTCTCCGTCAAGCAGGAGGTTTGGAGCTTTAGCTGTGGTAATTCCAGCCTTCTTTTGCTTTGTTTTAATTTAATTTATCTATTTTCCAAAGGCGGCAACTTCTTAGTTATGCATACTGTTAGCATTGGTTCATTGCCAGCAGCCCCTTTTGTTTCTTGTATTTGTGAATCTGACACAATTTTTGCGTACGTAATTATCTTTTAAAGATCGAACGTGTCGGGTTAACTTTTATAGGAATGTGCCTTTCAACTAAACCCCTCTTAGTGTTGAATACCTGGAAATTTGAGACCGTAAGACTTATGTACTCTATTTTTGGAGATTGTTGGTAGGTTGCCTTATAATCTGTGGGGTGGTATTGTATGGTTAGTCACAGGGATTGGTGAGGTTAATTGGTCTCCTATGGGACTGTACTTTTTTGTCTGGCTGAGCAAGTCTGGTCAGATTAGATTGGCGGGAACCATGCGATTTACGAAGTATTGTTTGACCAAGACCTTGATATGTTGACGCAGCGGAGGGATAGTTTTTTTTTTTTAATTTTAACGTACCATAGGGTTCCGATCATCAAACACAAGGTTAGACTTTGGAATGCCTTGGGACGATTGAGGTGCGTGTTTGAAGCTGTTTCCCAGTTTGTTTGCCATTTTGGCTTTATCTAAGATGGACTGTACGTGCAATTTGTACGTAAGTCTTTTGTCGAAGGTGATACCCAGATACTTGACAGAATTGGACCACGGAATAGGAACGTTGTCGAGGAGGACGGTTTCATGAGAAGCGAGAAAAGAACAGATTTGCTTTTCTCTGGGCTTACTTTGACTTACCAGCCATTTCACCAGTCTTGCAGATCACTGGTAGCTTTTTATAGCCTTATGGTGACTTTGAGCTGTATATGAGTGTGAGCTGTATCATAAGCATATTGCACAATTTTAATCCTGTGCTTCCAGCATGATGGCATTTTGACGACAAACAGGTTGAATTGTATCGGCGCAAGAATATAACCTTGAGGTACTTCTGCTTTAATCTGCTTTGAGGTAGAAACATGAAAGATTACTTTGCAATGTGGGTTGTAGGTTCAAATCTAATGAAAAATTACCTTACTTAAGGTACATAGAAGACTAATTGGCCGGTAGTTTTGGGGAAACTTCTGGTTCTTTTCAGGTTTTGGGATGTTGCTCATGCTTTTCTACTCTTTTTTGGAAAGTGCTTTGTACGTAGGATTGCATTAGTAATAGTTATGAGGGTTCTTATTTGCTTGAGCGAGAAAAATTCCAGAACTCTATTCGAAATTTTGTTAGGGCTTGCTCAGATCGAGATTTTAACTTTGAGAAGATTTTTATGATTTGAGAAGGTCGAACGTTGTTCAACGGTGTTTTGTCGTCAGTGTCTCTGGGGACTTTTTTATTGCGCAAGACTTTGGATATCTTCCACATTAGATTTTTATCTTCTGTGTTCGATTCTAAAGTTTTTTGTCAGCATTGATTTTTCTGCAACTTGAAGGCTATTTAGGATCTCACGATCTCTAGGGTTGCGGTGCTTTTTTTATTGACGTTTGGCGGAATTTCTTCTGCGAATCAATGCCCTTTGTGTGCGGTATAATACTAGATGGTTATTATCGCGAACCTGATGTGCTTTAGAAGCTTTGTGAATCAGTTTTGTTTACTGTTTCTTTAATGATTGCAATCGTTCTTACTAGAGTTAGTTTGTCTATATTCTCTTCCAGGTATCTTGAGAAGAGAGTCCAATTCTTGTGGGCAACGAGATTTTTTCTCTTCTCATTTGATTCTCTTCTATAGAATTTCAGTATAACATTGTTGTGGTCGGAGCTTAGGGCATTGATTGTCTTAACCTTGGTTTACGAGTTGGCATTTATGAGTATTGCTACGTCAAGTACCTCTTTTTGGTGATCAGCGACTTGGTAATAAGTGGGTTTGTCTGGACCTAGAACTTAACGTAGTCTTGACATGATCGACCTTTGACGTTAGCTGTAACGCCTTTTAGGCTGTATGCTTGGAATTGAAGTTAGCTGGATTGATGTACCAAGATGAAAGCTTGAAGGTGCCCAGCTCTCCCATTTGATTCCGGCGTAAGGGTGTTGGGAGTGTCCACTTTAGAATGGTCCAGCAAAGATTACTTCCGTCATTTCCAAATACGTGAATGTAAACGTATTAGGGATTCTGGGCGCTTGTCTGGGACTTACTCACTAGCATGACGTCGATATCGTGGTCGAAGAAGAACTTTTTCGCTTTGCTTATTAATAATACTTTTTGTATTAAGTATCGCTTTTGGTAGTGAGGATTTTGGCTATGATTTTTTGTTGATAATGGCGACTAAATGTTAGCAAACGATTTGTATGCGGTAACCGCAACTGCTGGATTGCGGGAACCTGAGCTTTGGAAAACCTGAGCCGGGGTCTGCGCAGGACCATGCGCCGGAGTGGAGCTTTTCTTTTTATTAGTTTGGGCGACCATCATTTTAGTAAATGCCTTACATTATTGATAATTGGCAGGATGAGAGATGAAGCAGAGGGCACATTTTGGAGGTTGGAGGTGTGTCCCGTTTTTTCGATTTTACTTTAACCGTGAGATTTACAAATTTTGCGAGCTTTACGATTTCTGTGCTTTTTGCTTTTTTTGGGAGTTGCACGGAAAGCACTGGGAAACGATCAAAAATTGTTTCCCATGGAGAGAAACCTAGCATTTCGAATGCCTTTTCAACACTTCAATAAGGTAAACGGCATGTGCCAAATTACCACTGAGGCAACGTTGGTTATGGTGGATTTTTAAAAGACAGTTGCCTTTCTGTGATTGGTGTTTGTAGTCGGAATCATCCGAACACCAACATGGGTATTGAGGGCTAAGATTATGAATATTTTATTATACTTAAAAAATTTGGAATAGTCGGCTAGAACAAACTTCAGAAGAAGGCGGGAGGTAGAAGCGGGATCTAGGTCTTTATTTAGTGGTGGGCTTGAACGTGACTTTGGTAATATTTTTTCTGTTGGGGGGGATGGATGGCCCTTGTGCCTTTTTGGCCTGAAGGGTTACCAGTTGTCTAGTGCAGTCACTGAAGGTATTTTCCGGATGTTGGCTTATGACCAGTTACGTTAATTACGGTTGTGGAGCTCCGGAGCTCTGAGACTTTTTCTGTTTACGCTGGACGGTGATAAATCTTTTCATCTCATTGGTTGCGGTGTCTGGAGTGGAGGATGGAGTCGCCCTCATCATATTTTGCTTATGTTTTTGGGAGTGTGTGACTTCCTCGACTTTTTTTCCTATTCTCGAGGTCCATTTGCTCGGTGATCGGTGATGATAGAGGGCAGTCGTCTTTGATTCGTTCTTGATCATTTTTCTTTAATTTTTGTTTAAACTTTGGGGGGCTGCTGTATCGACGAGGGGGGGGGGGTATTGCAGCAAAGATTTCTTTCCTTGATTTACGATTTGATGTCTTTGAGTATTGCTACGTCATGTACGTCCCCTCGGTGACCAGCGATTTGGTAATAAGTGTGTTTGTCTGGATTCAGAGCTTGATGGCTTTTTAACTCGACGTAGTCTTGTCATGTTTGACCGTGACGCTTCAGGTTGGGTGTTTGGGATTGAAGTCCCCAGGATTTGTGGTGGGAAGGGATCAAGAAAACCACTTTAAAATCAGGTTAGCTGGGTTGGTTTACCCAGAAGCAAGCTTGAATGTGCCCACTTTCGGCACCTTTGCGACGATCTTATTTGATACCCGCGAGTGTTGAGAGTGTTTACTTCGGAATAGTTTAGCGATCTTCTTGCCCTGGAACAGGCTGGCTGCTTGGAATTGAAGTTAGCTGGATTGATGTAACAAGATGCAAACTGGCATTTGATTCTAGCGTAAGAGTGTCGGGAGTGTCCACTTTGGAATGGTCTAGCGATTTTCTTGCAAAGATCACTGCTTTTTGCGGCCGGTTCACTTTCGCCGTTTCTAAATACGTGAATGTAACCGTCTGGGTTACACACCAGCATGACGTCGATGTCGTGGTCAAAGAAGAACTTTTTCACTTTGCCCATTTTGTCTGGAATGCTATACGCATTCCAGAAGGAGCCTCTTGATAATACTTTTGGTATTATCTATCGTTTTTGATAGTGAGGATTTTGGTTATGATTTTCCATTTAAAAGGGCGACAGACTGTTGGCAGACGCAGCTGCAAGATTGCGGGAACTTGAGCTTTGAAAAGCCTGAGCCGGGGTCTGCACAGGGCCTGGCGCTTTTCTTTTTATTGGTTTGGGCGGCTTCTTTTTAGTAAATGCCTTACATCTCTGATAATTGGCATGATGAGAGATGGAACAGAAGGCAAATTTTTCAGATGATTTTTTTATACCGCTTTATATCTCTTCTGGAGGATGGAGTTGCTCTTGTCATGTTTGGCTGAGCGCTTATGTCGGCATATGCCGAATTACCATTCGAGGTAACGCTCTTAAGGGGTTGACCATGGTGGGTTTTTAGGGGAGGTAGAAACGGGATTTTGTAGGGGTTAGTTTGGGTTGTCTTCACCGACGGGGTCTAGGCTTTTAGTGGCGGGCTTGAACCTGACTTTGGTAATTTTTTTCTCTGTCTCCTTTTTGGGGTCTTATGGCCTTTGTGCCTTTTGGCCTGAAGGGCGGTCAGGATTAACCGCTATCGGTTGTCTGATGGCAGTCACTGAAGGTTTTTTTTTTTTTGGGTGTTGGTCTATGGCTAGTTACGTTGGTTGGAACCCTGAGTCTTTTTCTGTTTACTCTGGACGGTAAAGAATCCTTCTTTCTCGTTGGTTGCGGTGTCTGGAGGATGGAGTCGTCCTGGTTATGTTTTTGGGAGTGGGTGACTTTCTTGACTTTTGTTTTCTATTATTGAGGTCCATTTGCTTGGTGATGATGGGGGGCAGTTGTCCTCGATTTGGTCTTGACATTTTTTTTTTTATTTTTTTTTTTAACTAAAAAAGTTGTAAAGTCTGCTGCGACGACAGGGGGGCTATTGCAGCAGCTTTCTCTTAAAAAGAAATTAGTTTAGGTGCAATTATGCTTTTCGTTTTGTGGTAGAAGTTTGCTGGCTGTTGCTGGCGTCTCTGGTTTTGCTGAGTTTGGTGCGGCTGTAGTCAGTTGAAAGTCCGCTCCATAGCTGAATGCTGCTGCTGACTATTATCTGTTGGCTGAAGCTTTAATCTCAAAAAATTTATCATTTTGATTGGCGAAGTTGAGTCGGACTACATCACCTCGTTCTGCTGTGCTCTATTTAGGATTTCACTATCTCTTGGCTTGCGATGCTTTTTTTATTGGTGTTTGGCGGCATTTCTTCTGCGAATTAATGCTTTTTGTGCGCGGCATAATTCTAGAGGTTTATCAGCACGAACATGATGTTTTTTGTGTCTTGTTTTAATCTTGATTTACGAGTTGATGTCCTTGAGTACTCCACGTCATGTACGTTCCTTTAGTGACCAGTGACTTGGTAATGAATGGGTTTGTTTGGACCTAGTATTTGACCTTTGACGTTAGTTGTGATGCTCTTCCAGGCTGGGTGTTGATTGAAGTCCTCAGGAATTATGGTAGGAAGGGGTCAATAAAACCATTGTTTCGATAAGGTTAGCTGGGTTGATGTACTCAGATGCAAGCTTGAATGTGCTCAGTCTCGTCATCTTTGAGAAGATTTGATACCAGCGTGAGAGTGTTGGGAGTGTTCACTTTGGAATGGTCCAGCTATTTTCTTGCTAAGATCACTGTTCTATTTGGCTAGTCTACCTCTATTGCTTTTGGTAGTGAGGATTTTCCGTTAAAAATGGCGACAGAATGTTAGCAGCTGCAGGATTGAGGGAACCTGAGCTTTGGAAAGCCTGAGCTGGCATCTGCACAAGACCTGGCGCCGGTGTGGCGATTGGTTTGGACGATGGCGATTTTAGTAAATACCTTACTACATCTTTGATAATTGGCAAGATGAGAGATGGAACAGAAAGCACATTTTGCAGGTGTGCTTCATTTTTTTGATTTTGCCTTATCCGTGAGATTTAGGACCATTGTGAGCTCTAGAATTTTTATGTTTTATGCTCTTTTTGGGCAGTTGCTGGAGCTGGTAATGAGTGGATTTGTCTGTACCCAAAGTTTGATGGCTTTTTAACTCAACGTAGTCTTGCTATGATGCTGATGCGGCACTGAACTAGCGGCGGTGACTTTTTTTTGGCTTTCTTTGATCGGGGTCGTGCAAGCTAATGTATTTACACTTTTATGATCTTATCTAAAATAATAGAATCTCAAAGACTAACCATGTCTTTGAGATTCTATTATTTTATTAACTTTGTTTAGTGATTGTACTTTGTCTAGCTTTTTTTTGTGAAGCTTAATGGTAAACAGCTCCATCAGTACCACCTGCTGGAATTCTGTTTCTTCAGTAGGTTTTTCTGTGACAATGTTTGTTTTTAATACGTTCATGACTTTCCGTACTTGTTTTACTAAGGGTGACGTAGAGAGTGAACAGGATGTTTGTTTTTCCTCGCATATGACCTGGTTGACTGTGGCTACTTTTTAGCTTTGCAACTGTGCGACTGGATAGGCAGTGCAAGTGTTGAGTGTGACTTCTTTCATTGTGGACAGGTTGTTGCTAACTTGCGCAAGGTCTGCACTTGCCTGCAAATGCTTTGCCCACAGTAGTAGTTTAGATTTGTAAGTGTGTGCATTGAAGTACTAAATTTTATGAGCAATTGGGTCTTGGGTGTCTCAAGTCATAAAATCGGTGCGTTACGTATTCAGTCGCGTCGATGGCGGAAGGTGTAGCTAGTTCACAGTTGTTTGTTGACTTGGGATTCAACACGAAGAGTTTGTAGCTGCAGATTGTTTGTGGTGCTTGGGAGCGGTTATATGATTGCTATCCAGGCATTGTGCTAGCTAGTTGGTAGTTGGACACATTGTTTTCTTCTTCAGCTTTGGTTAAAGTAACAAATGAGCTTGAGCAAAATTAATTTTTAATTTAAAATCTACACTTGCTATACTCTTTAACAGTTTTTCAATGATAAGATGGTACTTGCACAGTGGAAAATGGAGTATACGAGGGTAGTAGTACCCGACC
This sequence comes from Tachinus rufipes, assembly GCA_963932245.1. Taxonomy (NCBI): domain Eukaryota; kingdom Metazoa; phylum Arthropoda; class Insecta; order Coleoptera; family Staphylinidae; genus Tachinus; species Tachinus rufipes. Next base: position 13,681,061 of record OZ010746.1, on the reverse strand, counting down.
TGACGTATAGATGGCGGTTGTTGTTTGTGAGTACCAACTTTATAAAGCTTAAGTTTGAAGTTTAACGCTACGTTATTTAGTATTGGTAGCTATCAATAGTGAACGCTATCAGTGAATTTGTAAAAATTGGTCATTGTTACCAACCAATATTAAAGCGGAGTTAGATTCTATTCTGGAGAAGTCTTCTCATTCGTTTACAACAGTAAAATATTGGGTTTAATTTTTAACTAATTGTTGTAACTATGTAAATGAAGTATTAAGATTGATTACCATTATTATTGTTAAGAATGATCGCCTTTAAATTGCTTACTTTCTATATCATATTTTATAAACATATTTCTTATTAATTAATTATGCAGACAAATTGATTTTGTTGTTTGTGTCGATATGATTTATAATCAACATTATCGATAATTATGACAGCCTTACACATAAACCGAGACACCATAAGATATTACGAAATGTATTATTCATGTTAATTTAATTGCGCACTATTTAAACATACTACGTTGCACAATATAATATGTTATATATTATTAATTACATTTATAAATGAAAAGGATTAGATGTTTAGATAAGCAGCGCAATCAACCATATTTTATGATTTTGATAAAATTCCATATATTGGAAATATAATTTAAAGTTTTTCAATAAATCTATTGTTTATAATTGAACAATCAATGCAATTGCTTTGAAGCGTAGCATTAATTATGAATGACTTCCATAAATATGAAATCAATTAATACAACATGCATCTTAATAATGACATTATAAAACAAATTCAATTCTTCAAATACCATTGTGTAACTTAAATGATTGCAAAAACCTAATAAATCAAATTAGATATGCTTTACCTTTACCACCTAATGTCATTACACATTGATCAAATTGATATAAAATCCATTGTTATTAAACAATAACACAACGATAAATTATAAAAGGAAATAATCAATCTGTATTCACCTCGCAGCAAATTTTGCAAAACGAAACCAATAAAATCCTCATACATTTACAATAAAACAACACCTATTTAACGCAATCACATATGGCCTTGGTATGATGTTCACATGCACATTATTTATTACCCAACGAGATCGCCCCTAGAATTCTTAAACTGCGTACAATTGCAATGTTTTCAGTCGTGATCTTACTAATTTATCTCGATGGGATAATATTTTTTTTTAGTGTTTGTATTTAACGAGCCGGTTTTAATTTGTCTCCGTTAATGGGGAAGGTCGCGGGATTGAATCGCGTGTTCCCATAATTAAATGGCGCTGCCTTTTCAAGAGGGTTTTTGCTATTAACATAAATTTTAATAAGTTCCCATGGCTTTTGTTATGTGCGTGGCAATGGAATTTATGCCTTTTTAAAGACTTACTTGGAATATACAATTACTTAATAAATATTATGCTGATTAGATCATTTTAGCAATTTAGGAATCACTTTATTATACGTTTACAGAAATATGGAAACACAAAATTAAATTTGTAAAAATATTACGTTTGAGAGGATAATTTGGCATTCAATGGTGCCATCAGGCGTGAGCAAATATTGTCAAAACCTTGTTAAATTTGTAGAAATTATAAAGATTGTTTTTCCAAATTGGGCAAAATAAAAAAAACGTTAAATTTTTTTAAACTTTATTTTTTTAATCACAGACAATTACAAATAAATTTTGGTATATCATATTTTTGTTGCAAAGGATTTTATCGCCTTAGGGCTGTAATGCATTACTTTCCACAATACGAGCAAAAACCGGTTTTTTAGAGTGGGCGGGCAAAAATTGTGTAATGTGTTCTCTAGTATCTAAGTAATATTTTATGCTTATGCTTTTTTACGGCTATTTTACATCGCCACAGTAAGTCTACGACTTGTTTAAAGTGGTTTGATGGGACCAACAGCTTAATACGTGACTCCATGTAAAGTCTTTATCATCTTTTATAATACTTTTAATATTTTTGATCTTTCAGGCCAAAATGTTATTTTTTTAGCATTTAGCTATAGATATCTAACATTCTTTTAGTTCTAAAAGTCCTTAAAGATTTACGCTAAATCAGAATTAACTGAGTTTTTTTAATGATTTCCAAAGTTTTAAAGCTGTATTACGATTCATTTAGTTGTTCTTAAAAAAATTTATTGTCTTTGAAGACGACTAATTGTTTTTGTACGTTTGCTTAAGTTACATAAAAGCCATTAAAGGTTTCTAAGACTATTCTGCTCAGCTTAGGGGTTTTCAAAGCTACATCTTAGAGACTACTAGTTTTTAGAACTGTTTTTTATTATCTTTTGATGTCTTCTACTATTCACGAAAAAATTTTGAGGGAATTTTAGAGCAGTACTTCAGCGGTTTGCTGCAAGATTTTTGAGCATGGTCTTAACGGCACTAGTCGGCTAGCTGTTTGTTCTCTACAGCCGTACAACGAAGCAAGAAAATTTTTGGTTTTTGGAAAGTTTTTCCTACTTAACTCTAATGGCTTTCAAAGCAACATCCTAAAGTCTTCTATCTGTTTAGTTTCTTGTCTGGTTTTTCAAATTTTGTAAAGAGTTGTTTAGGTTCCCTAAAATGTTATTAGCTTTAACCTTAAATGCTTTCTACTTTTAGGAATATCTATTAATAGTCTTTTAGAGCAGTCTAAGTTTTTATCGGAAGGTTTACGTCTTTAAGATTTTTGTTTCTACTTAGATATAGTGGCTCTCAAAACAACATCACAGATTTGTCTTTTTTTTATGATTTTTTTATGGTTTCTTGAAGTTTTTTACACTAAAATATTATAAACAGTCATGACCACAGTACTAATGGTTATGTGGTCATAACTGTTTGTACTGTTTTGTACTTTCGGTTCACAAACCGCTTACATCGCAAAAACCGACATGCTTCAGTTGCATACGTTATCAATATTTCTGAACAAAACGAATTTGATAGATTTTGCTTTACGGCCAACATCGAACCGCTTATTTTTTTTTTTTTTAGGTGGTGGAAATCTTTCATAAGACACTTCGAGGAGTAGTGTCAGATTCTTACTGACTAAAACCACCTCACCCCTCTTCTTGCCTGCCACAACCAGAAGGCCCGCCGTCGGCGCTGTCCTGTATGCGCTGCAGATCCTCTGGCAACATCTTCTCTGCAGAACTAATTCCCTGTGCTTTCCGTTGTTGTACACGGCATTCTTGAATATTTCGGCCCCATAGAGCACTATGGAGGAGACTACCTAGCACATCAAGCGCCTGGTGGAAGATCTCGCTCCCCCCAGGTTTGACATTAGTACTGCTAAGGACCGAGCTGCCTTCTCTGCTGTCTCACACACTTCTCTTACATGCATTCCCTACGCTAGGTTAGTACCTAGCGTCACACCCAGGTGTTGCGACTTGACGGTAATCCCGGAAACGGTCATCTCCACTTGTGGTACTCTTCTTGAACAGGAGAGCACCACAAGTTCCGTTTTTTCTGGAGCCAATTTAAGGCCCAGCTCTTTGGTTTTACGCTCTATGAGGGCAAGAGCGCGGTTTTTTGTTTTCTATAGATCCTCCTAGAGCGTTTTGTAATTATCCCCGCCAAGTTGTCAGCGTAAGCAACCCTTTCAACACCCAGGGGCAGTTCCATACCTACCACGTCGTCGTAGAGGACGTTCCACAATGTGGGGCCTAGAACTGATCCCTGTGGCATCTCTTCTGTTAAAATTATTTACTCCCTTTCCCCACCTTCTTCCTTCTCCAACAAAACTCTGTTCTTAGTTGCTAATAATATTTAGCAGATATTTGGGAATACCCATGGTCTCTAAAGCCTTCAGAATCCCTTCTCAGTTTGCCGTATTAAAGGCGTTCTTTACGTCCAGGGCAACCAAGACGCATGCTTTCCGATGTGTGTAGCTGTATTTCTTAACAGCTACCACAGCCGCTTTTACTTCAGCAAGCGCGCTCAGGGTTGACCGGCTTTTCCTAAACCCGTCCTGGCGCTCGCTGAGTGCTTCGTCACCCTGAACTGCCTCTAGCAGCCTTCCCACTATTAGGTGCTCAAGAAGCTTTCCGGCTACGTCCAAAAGACATATGGGCCGAAAAGCTCTTGCACCTACTCCACCTTTGTCCTTGTCTAGCAGAACATGGCTCGCCTTTTTCCAGACTTCCGGGAAGTCTCCGTTTGTAATACATTTGTTGGCTGCCGCTAGCCACACCTTGGAATATTGTTTTACCAGAGCTTTGACGATTTCTGCGGGGATCCCTTTAGGCTCTGGTACCTTTCCACAACGTATTATTTGAGAAACCTCCTCCAGCTCGATTCTCGAAAAGGGCGAACCTTTTCCGTCTCTACGTACTCTTTTCTCCTGTTTTGCAGAGAGTTTCCCCACGACTGCTTTCTGCATTTCTGCCGATACCCTTTGTGATGTTTTCCCAATTTTTCTCATTAAAATTTTGTACTCCCTTCCCCATATGTCCCGTCTACCTCCTCCATCAAGAGGTTCCACTTACTCCTTTTGGCGGATTTGATTAGACCTAACCTAACCTAACCTTAGTGGCAAACATCATCAACACTCTCGAACAAGATGAAACTGATAGAAACCGCTTCTTAGTCAACATCGAACTAGTGGACTTTATTGAAGATGTACGCCAAAACAACAACCGAGCACATTTAAAATGTATTGGAAGAAAAATTATCTGGAACTCAACGCCACACCTAGAATCGACTTTTTTATAGGTTTTAAAAGTAACCAACCGTCAAGATTCACAGCTGTGGTCAATCTAACCTTATCGCAAAAATCACCAACACTCCCCAACAAGATGAAACTGATAGAAACCGCTTCACGGCCAACATCGAACCAACAAACGTGATCAAAAACGAACGCGAACTCCGAGTTCACCTCTGGTTTTGAAAGTAACTGACCGGTGTCACTGGCTGCTTTCTCTCAGGTGCTAGGGGTGTAGACGTGTGTGCATTGGGTTATTTCCCAAATTTGTTGTACTCCTGTGACGGAGGTTCTTGTGCGCGATATGGATTGTTTGGTCTTTATCGGTGCTTGATTTGTTTGTGGTTTTCTCTGATAAAGGTGCAGACCAGAGGACGGGGTTACAATATCCTTGGCCTAACTCAGAGGTATCTATTGTGTGTGGTGGTCGACGAGATCATGCAAGGTGGTACATGTTGGAAGCTGCAGTGGTTATGGGTGGTGATCACCGGATAACCCAGACGGAATTCTTGTCTATGTGGATCGGGTGATGTTGTTACCATATGGTTTCTGCTTGACTCTCGGAGTTCGAGTGACTGTGGTCGTGAAAGTCGAGTATTTATAGAAGCGGGGGACACTGTGGTGGCATGTAATGTTCAACCTCATGCGCGCCATGTCGTAGGGCACTACGTGGTAGCTCACTGTTGCACGAATTTTACCTAGGGCGGTGGTGGTCGGCCGTGGTTGTCTTCTTCTTCTGGGTACATTTGTTCATTACATGCACCGTGTTCAGTTCTCTTCTAAGCGACCGGTTTGTGGTTTTTAGAGGGTCCTGCGTACCGAGGTTCTCTGCTTTGTTGTGATGGGCGGCCATCACTGTGTCGGTGGCATGCACATGGACATGCCGGGCTCAACTGCAGGTAGATCCGGTTAGGTTAGGTTCCTGGGAGGTCGGATAGACGGAATATGACCAGTCTGTATTTCTCCCGATTCTTCTAGGGTGCAGAGCGTTGCGATGTCAGCCGTGAAGCGGTTTTTATCCGATTGGTCTTCTTGGGTTAGGTCACTGGTGGTAGTGACGGTAAGTAGAGTCGAGCCTATGTGTAATACGTCTTTGTGGTTTTTGCCCTTGACGTGTGTTACGGTGGTTGGAACCTGGAATGACGTGACTTGTTGTTTGGCCTCGCCGATGCTTACTTGTAGAGTTCCGATTGGTTCCGGTATAAGTTCTTTTACTTCTTTGGTTTTTTCGGCAAGCATGTTGAGGTTAGCTTGCCTTAACTGACTTTGCACAGTCAGGTACTTTACTCGGTCGTTCAAGCAATGGATTTGCAACTGAGGCCAATCTAACACTTGTAGCAAACATTATCTTCTTCTTAACGGTGGGCTTTCTATTACTGGAAGAGTTTGCTACAATTTAGGCAAATTTATTTTAGGTTAGGATACTCCTAAAACCTCTTTGTCAACCTGGAACAAAAGACGTTTGGACAAGATTTTGACTGGGAGTGTTTAAACATTTCAAATCTTATGGTGCTCTGACTTATACTAAACTTTTGGTGAATATATATTTGGTCTACTACTGTTCCCAAATAATAGTGCTTAAACCGGCAACATCAACTAAATGGAAGTTGGGAGGAATTGTTGCCTACTTGTCGCAACGAGTCTATACTTTTTTCCAAAATTTATATACTGCAGTCATCAGATGCCTTTAATAAGCTGAATTCAATTTTTTCCAAAAATATGTTTTTGACCTTTTATATTTTTGCGCTTAAGTTTCAGCTACCTTCACTTTCAAACAATGGTGCTTCTTACTTAAACCGGGCAACGCCAACTACTACATAAATGGAAGTCTAAAGCTCTGGGAAAGAAAGTTGGGGAATACTGTTCTAACATAATGAGAAGGTTGACAAATTGATACTTAACCTAACCTTAATGGAAGTCTAGGAAAGTTGGGGAAAATTTTTGCTACATGATTCTTCAGTTGAATCCTGAAATTCAAACGAGAAGGTAGACCAAATTGGAACCTAACCTAACCTTAATTGAAGTCTAAAGATAAGTCGAAGAAGGTTGAGGAAAATTGTTGCAACATAATGAGCGGAGCCTATTTGCCGCAACGCGCAAACTTTTTCTCCGAATCTTCATACTACAGACAAGTTCTGAAACCTAAACGAGTTGGTTGACCAGATTGAAACTTAATCTAACTTTAATTGAAGTCTAAAGATCTGACGAAGACAGTTGAGGAAAATTGTTGCAACATAATGAGCGAAGCTTATTTGCCCCAACGCGCATTTTTTTTTACGAATCTTCATTCTTCAGTCAAGTTCTGAAATCTAAACGAGAAGGTTGACCAGATTGAAACCTAACCTAACCTTAATTGAAGTTTAAAGATATGTCGAAGACAGTCGAGAAAAATTATTGCAACATAATGAGCGGATCTTATTTGCTCCAACTCCCAAACTTTTTTCACGAATCTTCATTTTTCAGACAAGTTCTAAAATTTAAACGAGAAGGTTGACTAGATTAAAATCTAACCTAACCGTAATTGAAGTCTAAAGATCTGTCGAAGTCAGTTGAGGAACATTGTTGCAACATAACGTGCAAATTTTTTCTACGAGTCTTCATTCTTCAGTCAAGTTTTGAAATCTAAACGAGAAGGTTAACCAGATTTAAACCTAACCTAACCTTAATTGACGTCTAAAGATATGTCGAAGACATTTGAGGAAAATTGTTGCAACATAATGAGTGTAGCTTATTTGCCTCAACGCGCAAACTTTTTCTACGAATCTTTATTAGATTCTAAAATCTAAACGAGAAAGTTGACCAGATTGAAACCTATTCTAAACTTAATTGAAGTCTAAAGATATGTCGAAGACAGTTGAGCAAAGTTGCTGCTACATAATTAGCGGAGCTTACTTGCCCCAACGCAAAAACTTTTTCCACGAATCTTCATTCTTCAAACAAGTTCTGAAATCTAATCGAGAACAACCTTCTTAAGCAGATTGAGAGCTAACCTAACCTTAATTGAAGTCTAAAGATCTGTCGAAGTCTTCATTCTTCAGTCGAGTCTTGATACAAAAAAACTAAAATTGATGATTACCATTAAATTTTTTTTCAAATTAAATAAAAAATCGAATAAAATGGATATTGTTTCAATAATAGAATAATCGATTACATCAATAATCGATTAATAATCGGATGATCTCAATAATTGAAAAATAATCTAATAATAATCGATTATTTCAATAATTGAAACTAATTTATTGATAAATAATAATCGAAACTAATTAATCGATTATTTTAATAATCTAAACTAAATAATCGATTATTCAATAATCGATTATTTTAATAATCGAAACTAATTAATCGATTATGTGACATTACTCAAAATATTGGTTAAAATTAACGTAATATTTATTCACATGCTATTTAGATAACAATTTCACACACAAAAATCTAAGCAAGTACAAAGTGCTTTTAAAAAAAATACATAGTGCATCAAAAGTTCCGCCCTAACATTAAAGTCTCTTCAAGAAATCAGCATGCAACAAACTCTCACGAGGAAAATAGTTCACCCAACAATTATGCAAATCTCTACCGAAATTACAGACTCGCAAATAAAATCCCCAATAGTCAAACAACTTCTTCTTTCCTTTAAGTTTACAACATATCTCACAAAGTAATTTGTATACTAAAATGGACACCAGAGATTCAGTAAAACAAAAATAATTTGTCTTTAAAATTTAAAGTAATGCTTTGATATTCATTCTTTTAGTACACGCGCATATTGTTTTTCATTTTCTTTCTTGTGTACAAACGTTAATTATGAAATGTTTGGTGTTCAGGACTGCGAAACGTAACAATGAAAAAAAAAATCCCTTGCCGCCTGAATTATTCATGAGGATTTTTCTTTGGGAAAATTTCCGCTGTGAGTTTTCCTGGAAATATTTCTGATTCAAATGTATAATTTAAAAGTACATTCACCGAAAATAATACTAATAAATATGATTTATTATTTTTAATCTAATGCATATTAATGAATTTGTCTGCAAAGATTTATCGTAACGATAAATTAATTAAAAACTTGAATAATTAAGTTCAATTACTGTTTTGCGTAATGTATCTAAATTAATTAATTATCGTGTAATTATAGTGTATGTAATATTCATTTGATCGTGAACAATCATATTGCGGTTAAAATCCAGCGCGCCGGTAATAAGGGGCTCTTCATTATGCGCAACCTTAATGAGGTTTTAGTAGATTTTATTATCTGGCTTTGTTGTGTGCGGGGGAAATTTAACTAACCGTGGATTAAACACCGCAAAAATATAATGGGTATTTTAATCTTTACTTTGGGAATGGTTAATGTTTTTACTAAATTATGTTGACAATGTGGACATATTAGGAACGCTTAATATTTGTCAGAAGTTGAAATTATTAATTAGAAGTGTTTGTTATTCTAAAATGTCAGCTTGGTACGGTTTGTAACTAATTCGGCAAGTGAGTTAATGTGGTTCACTTCACTAATTAAATTGTTTAAAAACAAAACTTGTAAATAGAAAATGAAAATAATTTTTACTTGAGGAAACAAGTACACAACATCATTCAAAGAAGCTGTCTACTGTAAATAAGAAAATTTCCAAAAAGTACTTTGATTAAAATTCTTTATGACCAACACTACTCGTGGAAAACATTAAGAATTCTAGACTAAGCCGACTGTGGCTTAGTCTATAATTCTTAACCCAGAGTTGGAAGAACAATAGTAGAACACCTTCAACATTGTCTAACAATAGACATTCAAGGTCATCTTTGGGTTATACGAGTTTTGTCACCTTGTACAAACAAAAAAACAAAAATAATTGCAAACAAATTTGTTTGTTTGTTTGTTGATTTGGTTGAAATATATTGTTATCCAAATTAGTAGAAACAGCCAACCAAATTGTTGGAACAAAGAGCAAACCAGATTTTAAGTTGTGCAAATTTTAGACCTTACTAACTGAACTCCACTTATACACAAGACTATCGATCACAATTTTGTTGTCAACCAATACATTATTTAAACAAAAAATCCGAAAAAGAGAAGCTAGTTTGACACCGAAAATTAAATTTGCAAACATTGACTACAAAAACAAACAGAAGAAGTTTAGACAAAAAGGTGAACATATCACTGTTACTGTAACAGTCTTAGCTTGTCGGAGGCGGTAGCTTTTTGGCGGATACTGGGTAGTGTTGCCGGGAAAAGGAATGTTAATGTGGGGTTTGTTCGTCGCTTTGGGTTTTCTGCTGAAAATTGCATCTTAGAAATGGGGACAATGATTATTCTCTAGGGTATTACGAGGTTTTGGCGCAGGTTGTAGGAGATGTCTTCTCGGTTATGTTTTCGGAAATAAGCAATGTTGGTTCATTGCGGTCTGTAGACGGAGGTTGTTAGATACTTTTTAGGGGGTAGGCGTTCTGGAACATGTGATCTTGGCCCTTTACGGTAGATACCTATCAGCAGTTCTAGAATCGAGTTTTTGCGCGGCGTGGTTTTATTGACTTAGAGGCTACGTCCCTTGCGGATCACGTGACTGCAGTGTTTTACGGAAAGATTTGTCACTTTATGGTACGCGCTAATGTCTTGTACATTGCCCGGAGTTAAAGATAGGCAATTTTCTTGGAAATTATGTTTAGGATTAGATCACGTTGAGAGCTCAACTCCGGTACACATTAATGTCATCTCCAAAAGTCACTTTTGGGGTTGGTCGTGGTTGGACCTGTTATAGTTTGCACGCGGTTTACTTATTATTGGTCTTTTGAGCTTGCGTAGTACGTTCAGGTGCTGTGTCGTTCTTAATCAATGTTAACGACTGCTTAGTTTTGCCTGGGTTTTTGCTTGCGACGTTTTTCAGTTTGGGGTATGTGGTTCTCTCCAAACGTGACCACTTGAGCCTTAAACAGGTTAAGGTCATCTTGTAGCCTAGCCCATGAGTTTTACCTCATAGTGTTTCAGGTCCGTCACCAGTAGTAAGGGAACCATGTCGCCCAATGGTGGTGGTTGATTTCTGCCAGATTCATTACCCGGGTGCTTTCTTGGGTTAGATGACCCGTCGATGCAATCAAACGTGATAAGATTTTGTTTTGATCTTGTTCACTGAAGTGTCCTACGTTTAGGTCCGACCAATTGTGCGCAATATTGTTCCAGAACTTGGAGTGGGAGGTCTTTGGTGCGGATTGATTGATTGGGTTTTGTTGGTTTGAGAGGTATTAAGGTATTCTTTCAGAGTTTTGTTTGGAGTTTACGCCTTGACCCACATCATCCAGTAGGTCTAGCTGTGGGTTTCTTGTTATTGAATAGGTCATTTCTAAAGGTTTTTTTTTCTATTCTGATTGACAGTGCATTCTTTTTCTTTTTATTCTTCTTCTTTTGTCAGCCTTCTCTGATCCACTTCTGAACATAGGCCTTTCCACATACTTTCTACATTTGGCGATTTTAGGTTTTGTGGTACTAGTATAGATTGCAGATTTTGTTTTCATATTTTTTACTAAATTTTTCTACGTTAGAATCTGTGTTCGATCAACAACCGGATGCAACATTGTACCACCGGTACTCGGCGTGGAAAGTATTTGGTGCGGATTGCTAGTTTTTCTGTTCAAACTCTTTGAAATAGAATTCAAAGCTTTTTAACTCAAGGTCTTTCTTTACATCTTAATAATAATCTTTATTTACGGTAAGTAAAACCATTTACATCTACATAAAAATACAATAAATATAAACAATATAATACATATATAAAAAACAAAAGCAAAAGATTGACATAAAAAACAATATAAAATACATAACATTTAATCAATATGTCCCAATTGAATCTTAAACAAAGATTTAGAACAAAAAAAATTTAAATTGTTTGTTAGACTGTTTGCAAATCTACAAATTCTACCAATAGGATTGTGAAATCCATAATTAGTAGAATGTGTAAATTCTCTAAATAATGAAGTCTGCCTAGTACGTCGTTCACTAATAGGAATGTAGAATGGAAGAGATTCAAGTAACTCAGGACAGTCTACTTCAGACATCACTAGACCACGCAAAAATGAGAGATCTGATCTTTTGCGCCGAACTTTTAGTGACGGTAAATTGTATAGTGAAGAAATGTAATTGCGATCAAAATTAACCGACAATATACCAGATCTATAGGACAACAGGCGAAAAAATTTGTTTTGAACACGTTCAATATTCTGACTATGGATTTCATAGAAAGGGCACCAGACTGACGGAACGTACTCTAAATGAGAACGCACCAAGGCACAGTAAAGTAATTTAAGAGTATTTGGAGAAAGATCAGCAGACATCCTGTATACAAACCCCAGCATTTTTATAGCACGATTACACATGTAGCTGATATGCTCAACAAACGTAAGTTTAAAATCGAAAATTACACCCAAGTCTTTAATTTGTGTCACTTGTTGTAGCACCTTGTTATCGATAATATAATCGTACGAAATTTTGCTTAGCGTTCTATTAAAACTGATTGCAAAACATTTATTTACATTAAACAAAAGGTTATTAATAAGACACCAATCATTAACAGAGTCTAAATCTTGTTGTAAAAGATTACAATCATCGATTGATAAAATACTTCTATAAATTTTTAAATCATCTGCAAATAATAGGAATGATGATGAACTAATACAGTCAGAAAGATCATTGATAAAAAGTAAAAATAAAATAGGTCCGCAGTGAGATCCCTGAGGAACACCTGATGGAACTAAAATAGGTTGTGAAAGAAAGTTATTGATTTTTACACACTGCGTTCGGTTTTTCAAAAAGCAAGATAACCAAGCAACCACTGCATTATGAAAACCCAAAGCACGAAGCTTAGCAATCAAAATATTGTGGCTCACACGATCAAAGGCCTTTGAAAAGTCAGTGTAAATAGAGTCAACTTGAGTTTTGCATTCAAATGCGTTTAAGATGTAATTTTCGTAAGAAAGTAGATTGGTAAGTGTAGATCGACCCTCACGAAACCCATGCTGTTCTTCTACTAAAATACTTTTGCACATCCAACGTATTTGACCAGTTATAATTTGATCAAATAATTTTGGGATAGCAGATTGAATGCAAATTCCTCTATAATTTGTAATATTTTCTTTAGCACCAGATTTATGCAATGGCATAATATAAGTTTGTTTCCATACATCAGGAAATTTAGTTTCATTTAATGAAGCGTTAAAAAGTAAATGTAATGGTTTTGAAATTGAATAAATACAATTCTTTAAGAGCATAGAAGGAATACCGTCAGGTCCAGTGCTAAGATTAGATTTAAGGCTTGTAATTCCATTAAAAATATCTAGTAAACTGACTGAGAAATTTGTATGAATTACATTTTTATCAAACTTAAACAATGGAGTTGGATGAGTTTGAGAATTATAAACGGAAGAGAAAAAATCTGCAAATTTGTTTACAAGAACGTCACCATTAATACAGGTTTGATCACCATAATACATTGTAGCTTGCTAGGGTTTCCTCGGTTTGAGAAGTTTCCAAGTGAGGTATTGTTTCAGGGTTTTTTGTCGGGGGTCGGAATCTTGATCGACGTTATCTAACAGATCTTGCTGTGGGTTTCTTGTTGTTGAATAGGCTATTGCTAGAGGATTTTTTTCTATCCTGATAGACACTGATCTTTGTCTTCTTTTTTGTCAGTCTTTCTTGATTCATTCCTGGACATGGCTTCTCCACATACCTTTTACGTTTGGCGATTTTGTGTTTTGTGGTACTAGTCTCTATCGATGGTTAACTATCTTTTTTGACTGTTCATCTAGGGTTGCTTTGTCTAGCAACATTTTTTACTTAACTCCATTTTAGTTGTGCTATTTGTTCCGCTACGACTATAAAAGTTTTAAACTTTCTCCAATCAAGAAAGCCAATACAATAAGAGTAGTTTTTTTGCTGCGATGGTGCTTGCTTACAGTAGCACACTTATTTTGATTCTTTCTTTCAGTATAAATTGAACTTGGTTTGAGTTTGAATCAAGTTTTACAAATTAGCTTTTTGATTTTTGGAGACGTCTTCTAGGTGGTAGGTGAATTGTTTCGGTGGTGTGGAACGGAACGGTTGTATTTATTGTTGAAATTCCGTTTGATCTTTTGGAGAAGCTTTCCCAGGTGTTCGGAGTTTCTCAGGTGACGTCTTTGGGGTATTTTTACTTAAGTCGCCTAACGTTGGGCGCCAATTGTTACCGTCTTAGTTCGTCTAAGGCGGTGGTTACCGGCGGTTCTTGGGCTAATGGAGTTGCTTAAGAAAACGACCGTTAATGTGGGGTCTGTGCATAGTTTCGGTCTTGTTTTCTCCTGGGAATTGGCCCAGGGAGTGGAAGCACTCTCAAGGATTTGCATCCTAAAGATTTTCGGTTATGCTTTCGGGAATAAGCAACTGCGGTTAGCAGATGCATCTCAGTGGTGGATTGTCGGAGATTTCCTTTAGGTAATATTTGAAACAGGATAGGTGTCTTCTAGCAGTAGTTATGTGGAAGTTGCGAAGTAGTTGTAACCTTAAAGTTGGCGTTGGAACTGGCTGGAGAACCACGTCCTTTGCGGATCATATGCTTTTTTGGCCGATATCTACAAAATGTTAATTTCATTTAATATTAAATAGTTTGAACTAGAGTGCTTTCCCACCCGTCCAAAAGTTTTTTATCAATATTTTTTTTCTCTTTTCTCTTTGCAAGCGTTAGAAATCTTTTTGTCTAAGAAGGGAAATTTTAATTTCTTGATGACTAACACTTGGACGGGTCATGATTACCAGCGAGTAGTTTGAAATGGAGTGCCCACCTACTCGTCCGAGTAGGATTTTACAAAAGAATTTGAAGATTTTTTCTCTGCAAATGTTTAAAGTTTCCTAATGAGAGGTGGAGGTGATATCTAATCTCTTAATTTTAAACATTTTGGCGGGTGGGAGGGTTATTTTAGATTATGATTATCATCGAGTAATTTGAACTGGAGTGCCAGCCAACTCACTTACTCAAGAATTTGATACCAAGAATTTTTTTTAGAAGTTTATGTCAGAGGAAGTAATCTCTTGATGACCAAAACTTGGGCGGGTGGGTAGGTAACTCCAGATTATGATTATTATCGATTAGTTTAATCTGGAGTGCCTACCCAGTCGCTTAAGCGTTAGTTATCAAAAAAATTGAAGTTTCTCCTCTTTGAAAGCATTTGAAGTTTCTATATCAAAGGAGGGGATGAAGTATTTAAATTTTTGATAACCAACACGTGGCTTGGTAGGAGGGGTTACTCCAGATTATGATTACCATCGAGTACTTTAAACTGGAGTGCTCAACTCTTTTGAAGATATTGTTAAAAAAATTGTTTTTTTTATTTGCATGCGTTAGAAGTTTGTTTTCTTTGTCCGAGAAGTAGGAGGATTTAATCGGTGACCAACATTTAGGCAGGTGGGGGGGGGGGGGGGGGTTACTCCAGATCATGATTATAGTATACTAGTGCCTACTCACCCGCGCGAGTACTTGTTTGGTTTGGAAGTTTTTTTTCTGCGTTAGAAGTTTTTTTTGTCTAAAGGGTAGGGGTGGCTTACTTCAGATCATGATTATTATCAAGTAGATTGAACTGGAGTGCTCAGCCACTCGTTCAAAATTTGTTATCAAGAAATTAGAAGTTTATCTTTTTTGCAAGCGTTAGAAGTTGTTTTGTCTAAGAAATAGAAGGTGGTATTCAGTTTTTTTATGACCAAACATATGGGCGGGTGGGTGGGTCACTTTAGATCATTATTACCAGCGAGTAGTTTAAACTGGAGTGGCCATAGATAAGTCTCAGTGGTGAGTACTGCAATGTGTCCGCAGATGTCTCTCAGCAGTACTTATTTTTTTCTGGTTTGGTTTTGGCGCAGCGGGGACTTGTTGACTTTGAGGCGACGCTTTTTGCGGATTACGTGGATGCAACACTAAAAGCTGTTAGCGAGATGGCAAAATTGCTTATTTGGAAATTGCAAGGATCAAGATGTAGGATGCGTCAGAAATAATTTTCTAACTGCAAACCAAACCCAGATAGAGACTTAATACACTTCTTTGGTTGACTACCAAGTGTTTCCTGGAAAACCGTATTAACGAAGTTTTCGATCAAGGAAACTTGCAGAAACTGGGCAAACGTGTTTTGGCAATAATACAAGCCAAGTCGGCGGTCTGGTCTCATCCTAGACAATTTTTTTTAACAAACATTGTATGTCTACTCTTGAACGTAGGCTTTCCTAAATTTTCTTAATTATTTTCTGTTTTGAGCCGTTTTGTGCTACTTCTTCTCTCAAGAGATCTATCTTTTGTGTCGGCAGTACGGCAGAGAGGACATGTTTGAATAACAGCGCTAAGGAAAGTAAAAGAAAGAAAGTAACTGCCGTAGCCGGCTAAGACTTGGGTGTGTGAGCAACAATAGGATCCAGAGCTTTTTATTGGATCCGTTATTTTCTATAGTCATTAAACTTACACATGTCTTCTCTGTGGCTTGGTGTACCCGACACCTTGACAGCTAACGGTATAAGTGGTTGTAAGTATAGGATAGATTTTGCAGTCAGCAAATTGGATTTTTTTTTTTGTCAATTTTGTACCACTCTCTGAAGTTAAACCAAACACGAGTTGATACCACTGTTGACTATTAACGACTGCCTGGAACACTGCCAATTAGGAGATGAAACCGCTTTTTTAATAAAGTTCTACAAAAGCGTTGTTATCAAAAAATAAGTTATCAAAGCTAATGAATAAGACTGCAAAGAGAAAGAAAACGACCAAAAGCACAAGTTCCACCAAAATTGAAACCATAAAATAAAAGTACGTGCTGTTTTTGAGACACTTAAACGTGACTGAAGTTGTTAAGAAAGAAATAGTTCCAGACTTTGGACGAAAACAAATCGGCACTCCTGGTCAGCTACCTTGACAGAGGAACGTTGTAGGAATTTGAAAACTACCAAACCAACCAACGCCTTCAGTCAAACTACCGGATTCCGGAAGAGCAAAAGCAGAAGTTTGCCACTAGGAAAAAAGAAGGAACATTATCAAGTTTCTTCCTCTCATCTCAGCCTAAGCGACAGTACAAAGTTGTGGAAATTGTTTGAGGTGGCTCATGCAAAAGCAAATATGGAGTTTGCTTTCAGTTACTACAGAATTAGTCTGTTGAACGAAAGAAGTTAACTGCACTTCTTGCCGATACTAGCTTTGCGTAACATCTTTACCAACAACCTTGTCGCTTAGAGCAAAGCTTTACGAAATATTACTCAGGCATTGTCCTGGACACATTTTATTCCGCTTCGGCAACTTTTAGAAAACGTTGCAAGTTTCATTATGGACTCAACCCGAACTGCTTATCTCCAAAAAGTAGGAAGAAATTTTATGCAGTTTCAACGTTATTTTAATCGTTTTGAGAAGAAGGACGGCCCTATTTGAGCAAGAAAGAAGCAAATAGTCTTATGTGTCATAGCGCGATACTGGTGAAAACGGTAGAAGAACTACTAAGGTTTTTTAAGTTGGAAATCAATAATTATGAACTATAAACATCAACTTTCTGAAGACAAAAGTGTTGATTATAGCCAAACAACAAAATATCAGGCAACACTAAACAACTAAGGAAATATCATGTAATCAACCAGAATATATATATCTCAGGGCACTACTAACCAATGAAGGTGGTAGTTTAATTGAAATTAGACCGGCGATGCGAGATAACGAGAAGAGAATGGATATACAGAAAACTTCGGCATAACGATGAACACAAAAAAAAAGAAGTTATGAGACATTAGTGTTTTCAGTACTGTTATATGGCATGGAATTCTGTACATTAAAAGTGCAGGACAGGAAAACTAGAAATGTGGAGGATTCTGCTGCGGATTCTCTGGACTGCAAGATGAAAGAGTCGGTCAATCCTAGATGAAATTAAAGAATCGCAACAACTATAACAGATTCTAAAATATTTGGACTCATTTCAAGATAGAATTTTGAAAAGTTTATTGTGCATGGAAGTATAGAAGGAAAATAGCAAGAGGCATGTTGCCAACAAATAGCACTGTTTATCTAGCTACACACACCTCTAAAAATAGAGAACTATGAAGGCAAATGGTAAGGAGGATAAAAGAAAAATAGAATTAAACTCAATTGAATCACAACTCCTCTACCAAGAGGATAACGAAGAAGAAGAGAAACTAAGATCCGTTACAATCTCAAGATTTGTGAAATGTTTAATTGTAGAAAAAGTGTGAAAGATTGGTTCAGACAATTGTTACGGTTCAATAGTGTTTACATCTTATCTATCAAACTTGTTGGGTTTGATCAGTGGTAGTTGTTGTGAAACGTGAGCCAAAATTCTGTATTTGGTGGTTCATTATTCATTTTTTTTTCTATCGATAATATGAAGAAGGGTTTGTTTTAACGTTCTTTAGTTTTTTTTTTTTTAATCTGGTTTTCAATGTTGTGACGGAAACAACTAGAGATGCCTTTTGGGTTCTAGTAGATGATGTCATGCTTTTTTTGTCGTTTATTGGTTAGTGATAGTTTTAGAATGTATTAGTAAGTTTGTCAAACATAAGTACTTTTGAGTACTATCTTGTTTGGTTATGGAAGTTTTTTTTTGTAGTATTGGTCTTAGTGTGCACGGATAGAATGTATGCTAAATACTATTTCTGGATTTGTGAGTCTTTTTGCTAGAAGCGTATCGATAATGAGCCAGTAGTATCTTTTTGGAAACGTCCATAGTCCATTTTGACACAAATATATTTACTTTTGGTTTGGATATATTCTCAGAGTTTGTTGCTAAGAAATTAGAGATCTTGTCTTTCTTGTAGATAATGTTTTCAATAAGATGAATTTTTGATCTTTGATGCCATTGAGTTTTTTCTTCATGGTTTTTTTGTAAACCTTGTATTAGCTTGAAATAAGAAATGCAGAACTCTTGAGCATTTACGATTTGTTAAGGTGGCCTTTTTGGTCAAAAGAGATACATCATCGGTTATAAAAAAAAAAGAAATTAGTAACATTAGATACGGTTTATCCAAGACTGCTTGCTACGTTCCAAATGTAGAAAAAGGTTTTTAAGATCTTTGGATTGAACCAGTTTTTTAATTTTTCTGAAGCCATGATGTGAGGTCACGAATTGCTAAAACTAACGATCTTTGGAAAAGTAAATTTCCGTCTAAATTATTTGCCAAAAACCTATACAAATCCCGGCAAAGAACAGAAGTGAGAACATCTCTAATGCCTTATGTACTTCTCAAAAAGACTGTTTTAAAACTAGTAGCTGATCTAGTGGCGTAGCTAGAGTTTTTGGGTCAATAAAATATTCTCAAAAAAACGAAAATTTGGCTAAAACCGGTTGAAAACTGCAAAATTCTGTTCATATAATGTCAAAAACAGCAAAATCTGGTCTTGAAATTTAGTCAATCCAAAATCCGGTCAAAAACTGTTTAAAATTTTTAAGAAATCTTACAAATAGCAAAATGTACCTACGAAGTATCAAAAATATTTTTAGAAAGAACCAAAATTCGGCATAAACTGTTGAAAAATGCAAAATTCTTTTAATCAAATAGCAAAATTCGGCCATGAAGTATGAAAATATTGTTTTATTCATCTTTGGCCTGTATGCTGGGCTCTTCTTGCCACTGAGCTAATCAGTTTTCTTGACAAATTGAAGACTCATGTCTTTTTATCTTTTACAGCCAATAGCTCTTGAAACGAAACCAGCTCTTTATAAATGTCTACTGTTTGAGAAATGTTTTTAAAACTTACAGTAGCCTACACCACACAATGTCTTAGGCAAAACGATAATTCTACTACAAAGATCATTCTATAGTTCTCAACATCAATTTTAATTAATTATCTAGAACATCAATGCACGTAAACCAATATCTAATACCAAAACTACATAACATAAAATAACAATTACGTAATTGAATCAAATTCTATACTATCATACAATACCACAAATTACAAACTAGTTCAATTTCCCCTTCACAAATAACATACAATTTATAAAGGTGTAAATATGACTGATGTGTCCTGCAAACTAATAAGATTTGATTATACAGTTAATGAATAATGAATAGTAGTAATTGGCATTTCTCGGTACTCTAAATCGATACACATCATTAATTTAAACATCTCGTAATGAATATTTTATTAAGAGAAACTGTGTCACAATCGCGCCAGGAAATTACTTAATTGGTGAGGATTTTGCTTTCATGATTAATGAATGAATCGACTTGCACAAGCATTATGTAATTAATACACTTTTTTTATTATTATTAAACTAAGAGAGAAAATGTTAATTATAAATGCGTGTTCTTGTAAATTACGAGCATAATAAATTTTGTTTGGAACGATCGTTATCGCGTTTAATTAAATAATTAAAATATGTTAAGATTCTGCTTTGTTCTAAAATACTTTTAATCTAATAATAGACAGTTCTGTTTTCAATAACACACTTTAAATTTCTACACGAAAACTCTATTAAAGTTTTATTTCTGTTTGGAATGTTTCAAGTAAAATTAAAAAAAAAAATGGATTACAATCTATAACATGTGAGGAGAATGTCGCTGCCTGATAATTTTAAATATTGTTGTAGGTGTGTGTGTGCCCCCTATAACATATTGTATTAACATATTGTTACATTAACATATTGTTTGCGTTGGAAAGCACGCGATGTTTGTGCTACTTATGTAATTGAGGAGGATTTTTTTATACAATGTTCGATTAATGGAATGGTTGGATAATGAATTGCCTCATGTTGGTAATGGATTGGAGGGGTAATTTCGTGTGTTTTACTGTTTGTAAATCAATTTAATGAGGTGATAGGAATTAAGGGTATGTAATGAAATATAGTATGTTGGAGACCATTTAGTAAATATTGTTAAACTAAAAATATCATTTTAACAAAGATTTTTTAAGAGCTTACATAATTTAGACTACTTTTTCATAATTGTGAATGAAGGACAAGATATTCCAAAAGTTTGTATCATTTCTTCAAGAGTTTGCTTGCTATTAAGAGCTACTAGAAGCGATATTTTTAAAACAAAATTCAAAAAAGTTTTTGAGCAAAAATAAGAAATGAAGAATTAAAGAAAACTTTTGAGAAATACTACTAATGTTTAAAAAAAACCTTTTGTAGTTCTTAGTGAGAACTAAAAGACTCTTAAAACGCAAATATTATAGAAAGTCTTGGTCAACTTAATGAATATTTTGCCGTATCATTTTTACAGTTTTAAATTTTTTATATAACATTCAGGTTTGTGTTTTAGATTGATTATCTGTCTTACCTACAATAAATAAATTACAAAATCAATTATAATTCTTGAAAGATATAAATTCTGGACCACCTACTACTATTTACTATGCATTTAGTTTAATATTTATGTTGTAGTATTAATTTAAAATATAATTTACCACACCCGTTAAAATGATCTAATGTTTGCAATGTATTATTATTTCATGAGAGTGGAATTTGATGACCAAGTGTACAAAATTGATAATTCCCATCCACAATTATTAATATGTAACTCCTACTGAAACGATAGCTAGACTTGTGTAAATAAAGATGGTAATCGAGGCGCAGCGAATCAAGCCTCTGGCTATAACGCAATTAACCAGAAAGGTTACATCCTAATGATATTTCGTTAATATAAAATGAAATCACTAATCTTTCCTGACACATTACTTATAATAATGCATAGCAATTACAATTTAATGGCATTCAATTTAATTATCATTAAATCGCAGCCGTTTATAAATGCGTTTCCTGCTTGTTCTTATATTTTTTTGCTTGAAGCGGAAGGCGTGTGCTTTTCTTTATTTACAATATTGAGTGACGGACATGGCACTTCAACTCATGTACAAAGGGAAGTGTGAAGCCCTTGTCAGTCTAGCTAGCCAGCAAGCTAGGTCCGTCGTCCAATGACCGCAGGAATTCCGTCGTCTCGCTATTTACCACCAGATTTAATTCCGAGAGCGTACCATCCCCTTTACGTCGTGTTTTCATCCCAGGGTGGGAATTAACTTTCCACACTGCAGATAATTTACGATTCAGCAGGAAATTCAAACAACAAGTAAAATAATTGACTTTGTCAACTGCAAGGAACGAATTATGTTGGAGCGTTTCATCTCGGAGGTCTGTAGAGTTTAAATTGAAGGATGCGATTTTCTTTTGTACTGGTTTATGTCTCGCTTTTCTAAAATAAAGTTTCTTTGGTATGTTACAATTAATGAGAAATGTGGAAATAGAACTGAACTACATTACTTTTGTTGGGTGAATAGTTGCTCGACTTGTACGACCTGGTGAAATTGTTTTGGCTTAAGAATGCAAAACGAAGCGAGATAAGTTACATTTGAATTTATGCTAATATTTTTTGCCCAAATTCTCACGAGTTATTCGGCGCTTTGTATCAGAAATCATACGGTAGCAATAATGAAGATTGAAATAATTTTATTGCCGAATCGTCTTAAAAAAAAATGTTTTAAAATGTACATTTTTTTTAAATTTAAACTGCGATTATGCCATCAAGTTTGGATCGTTTGCAATAATTCTGAAGAAATGCGTTTTGCCGCTTGAATATGCGCTATCTAATATTTTGTACGTTTTGCATATTGGTTTCTTGATGCTTGATAAACATGTTGAGGCTCAATATGTCTTTTGACTCTGCATGTGGATATTTTTTAAATTATAAATGTGTTATAAGAGTTATATTATATTGTGGACTTCAGATGTTTAAATAGTTGAGGACTAAAGAACTCAATAGGTTATAGATTAGTCATAGTTGGTGAGCTCTAAAATTTTGTGGGTTTTAAATACTTCAATTCAAAACTTACTTTATAGTAAACGAACTTTAAAGGCTTGAAATTTTTTGAGTATGTTAAGTTGAACAGTAATGTAAAGCTTTCTAATCTATCGAATAAATTTTGAATAGTAATTCCTACAGTATGTGGATTTTGAAAGATACAATAAGTCTAGAAACTCTTATATGCTTTAATGGCTCTCATAATTTAGAAATTTTATTTGTTTGCATGAATCTTAAGAGGTTTATTAGTTTACATTTTGGTTATTTTTACTTCAGAAGTTTTATTCTAAAGAGTTGTTAGGTTTTTTTGGATTTAACAGTATTTCACCTAAAATTGTATTAGTTTCTAGAAAAATAATTAAGTTACGGACTCTAAAAGCTACAATAGTGTATAGATTTTAAAAGAGTAAATAGTCTACGGGCCGTAGAGGTTACGGCCAATTTTGAAATTGTGAAATGGTAGATACTTGTTCGAAGGTTTAAAATATTTGAAGAATTTTTGGAATTGTCAATTGTGAGACTTTACTTTAGAAACTTTTGTAGTAACTGGAAATTTAACATTAAATAATTTTTTGGAATTCAGTATGTAGTTGCAGACTCTAAGGATGGTTCAATATTGCGATTTGAAGGCAGTGTTAGTCACAAACTTTAGAAACTTCTGTAGTAACTCCAAGTATGAAGCTTTAAACAATCTTTGTAATAAGTGAAAAATTTAAATATCAAATCTTTAATCAAATTTTAAACTAGCCAAATAGCTTAGAGGCTTGAATAAGACTACATGGATTCTAAGAAAGCTTTGGAACATTTGTAGCAACTACAAATTTGAGTCTTCCAACAAACTTTGGAGTTTTTCCGTATTATCCTAGTAAGTAGAAATGTGAAATGTTTGAAGTTTTAATCAAATTTTGAATTGGTTCAATGGCTAAAAGGCTTGAATAAGAGTTCATGGATTCTAAGAAAGCTTTAATATTTGAAGGCTACAAGAGTCACAGACTTTTGTAGCACTGCAAATGTGAAGCTTTAAATACTCAAGTTTTTGTAGTAAGTGGAATATGAAATGTCAAAGTTTCAAGCAAATTTTGAATTTATCAAATGGCTTATAGTCTTGTATATGATGTCGTGGATGCTAACAAAGCTTTAATATGTATTTGGATTTTAAACTGAAAATGTGAAGCTTTGGAATTATTAAATGGTTTAGAGACTCTAAAATATTCACAGACTTTAAAAAAACAAGTTTAATAACTGAATTTTAAAGGTTATATTAGTCAAAGACTTTGTAAACGTCCGAAATCAGTGGAAATTGCTAGATACTTACCTAATTCTACGAACACAATGGGAATTGTTGGTCTGATTGAACCCTAGTTAATTGCTTAGAGCTCCGACCTGGAACTGGAGTTTTGATCCTAGAATTATTTAAATATTAGGATTGGAGTAATTAGTGAGAGTAACAAGCTAGAATTGAAATTTTAGTGTTTCAGGGTCAAAGCGCTGAGCGATGAGCGAAGGTACGATGATTGGTCTGACTAAGATCAATTATGAGACGCTAATCTTCTTACTATGGCTTGTTTGGTCAGTACCTTTTTGTTTTGTCAGCTTTTGGCGTTGCAAATCATACACGTGGAAAATAACACTTGAGAGATGCCAAAAAGGTTTTCATAAAATTTGGTTTCGCCGTTTTTAATTAAATTGCACCACTCAGAACGTTTTCTCTGCTTCGTGCAGTCTAACGAGTTTGAAATTTTGTGACGAGGCGGTCATGTTTTGCGTAAGTTTTTTTTTCTTTGAAGCGCCGTTTTCTGATTGGGGTTGCTTTGTTAATTTTTTGGAAAATTTGCGGCGGCGGATTTGCCCAGATTTTAAACATGTTTTTGATTTTTTTTGCGATCGATCCTTTTCCTTTGTTTATTAGGCGTGCATTCAAAAGGGGCGGAGAACGTCTTCCGAAAAAGGTCGTCGCTTTGGAGGGTCTTAATTTATATGTTCCGGAAGATTGAGATCGGGCGTTTTGATTTTTGAGCTTGTTTTTCTTTGAGTTTTTTTTACGATTTTACTTCGTCCGGATCGTTGGGCGGCGCCGATCAAAAATCTTTTGGACGAAGTCGAAAATTGTGAGTTTGCGAAGTTAATAAACGAAATATCACCGCGCGACTTTTTGAAAGAGTTCGAATTTAGTTTTTGACTTGCCTTTAAAGCCCATCTTTGAGGACGTGCCGCAGATCTGTATGGGCACCCGGTCTTGAACGTAAGATCTGTATTTGATCTTTTGATTGTTTCTCCCGCTATTTTTTGATATCTTCTGTACGTCGTTGTCTAAAAACGCAATTTTGGACAAAAAGTGGTTCATTAAAAAATGTCTGGGTTCTAGCATGATTGCCCACTAGTGCGACTGGTTGGTTACCTCTGTTTTGGAATACAATACGATCTAATTGTCAGAACAAAGTTTACAATTAACGCAAAATTGTTATGTACATTGGTAGCATTGTGGATAAAACAATTTTCTGTTGCACCAGCTTAGTTGGTTCTTGTATCTTGGACAAACTTAATAAATGTTTTGGGTTTATGGAAAACTTTTTTGGCCTGGTATATGGACTTTAGAAACAATTCTAACTTAAAAAAAAGAGTATGGCACAAAAAGCAAATTAATTTTACGATAGTGAATGCTACAGAGAGAAACTTTTAAACTTATTTTAGAATGTTTTGAAGGCTCTGAGAAGGCTTTATAGATTTTCACAACTTTAACGTCTATTAGACGACTTCAGATTGTTTGAGAAGTCTTTAGAAAACTGAGAATTCTTAGAAGATATTATACGTTTGAGAAAACCAAAAAGTCTTAAGACATTTAATGTCAAATGATTTTTTATATATAGCGCCATCTTAACTTGTTTGTCGGGCGTTTGCCCCGAAAGAGGTGGAGAATTCGGAAAATTGCCGGATTTGGAAGTTGACTAGATTGATCAGTTTTAGTGACGTAACCTTAGACATCAGAGAGTTTTTTTTTTAAGTTTTTTTATTTTTATGTAAGTCTGTGCTTGTGGACCTGTTTTCTATAACCTGTTCTGATGTTTTTGGTGCATCTTTCCGGTTCATAGTTACTGACCAAGGTCAATGATGAGGCCTGAATCTGCAAAATTACGGTTTTTTTGTTTTTGTCAGCTTTGCGGCGGATTTGCTTGGGTCTGAAGCATTTTTTGATATTTGGTTGCGATTTAAAAATCAATACTAATCAATTTATATTATATTACTTTACTGGACGTTGCCAAGGGTGTTGTTAACTGCTATAATGGGAGCTTTTAGTGCCTAAATCTTGATGACCGTGGTGTTAAGGAGTTTCAGGTACTGAAAGTTTTGAACTTTACACATTTGCTAAATCTGGGAATGAACTAGATCAGCTGGTATTCTATAGTCTATTCAGATGCTTTTGGTTTTTTTTTTGGTTTTATAGTTGCTGACTAAGATTACTTTTCTAAATGTTCAAAAAAGGTTTTTCCCATATTAGATTTTGACCGCACGGAGGCGGCTGATCTGCCAAAACGTTTTGCGCGCTAAACTTGCGCACGAAAAAGTTATAACAGTTTTAGTCTGGAAGCTTTCTTTGTTGTCTTGTAAGTATGTAAAACAGTTATTTAGTTTTTTGAAGATATTTCCGCTCTCCGCGGTTTGACTAAATCGGGATTGTGTAACGAGATCTTCCGGAAAATTTTCTAAGGTGGTCGTAAGACCATGCTGAGATATGGTCGTCTTTTCGAATTGCTGATTGGCTGCCTTTTTTTGGGTTTTTGGGCCACCGCTTTGGCGAGAGAATTACAATCAGACCCTGCGCCTGCGAATTAGTGGCGCAAGAACCGAAATTTCTGCACGTAAGGGTGCCGCCGCGTGTCGACGCTCCGTTAGTTTTTTTGGGAAATTTGAGCGTTGTGGAAGATTTTTCATAGTTTAAAGCATTTTTTTTTGTTGCTATTGTCTTCTTACTTATCTACTTTAGCTTGTTTGTCAGACGACCGTTTTGAAAGGGGCGTAGAACTCGGAAAACTGCGCTTTCTTTGAGGCCTTTACTTCTTTAGTACAAATTGTTACTTCTGTTTCGATCTTTGGCGTCGTCATCCACAAAAGGTTGCCAGCTTGGAGGGTAGTCTTTCGGAACGCGGGGAGCATGCGCGATTTTTTGTCCGTTAGGACAGAAAAACACTTGTAGCTTTTTTGTTTTTGACCACATTCTCTTTGAATTATGCCGTTATAGTCGAAAATTGTGTTTTGGCGAAGTTGACGGAAATCCACTGCCCGACTCTTGGCGAAAATACTGAAGGACTCTTCGAAAGAGGAAGGATATTGCAGAAGGCTGATGCGTCTTTTGAATTCGACTTTAGATTTTGATCTGCCGTTAGATCCTATCTTTGAAGGCTTGCTGCAGCTTTCGCATAGGCGACCAATATCTAACTGAAGATCTGTCTTTGATCTTTTGATTGATCTTTTTGAATTTTTTGGTGCGTGGTTGTCGAAAACAAGCGTTTTTGGACAATAGTGGCTTCAAGACAGAAAGGTAGGATCTATCGTGATGGACCGTTAGTGCAGCAACTTTGGTCTGCGACTGGTTGATGAACTTACTTTTTTATCCACGGGGTGAAGTCACTTAATAAGATATGGTATGGTACACGAAAAGTAAATTTGAGACTGTGGGAGAAAAACTTTTAAACTAATTTTAGAATGCTTTGAAAGGCCTGTGAAAGCTTTATAGATTTTTGACAACTTTAACGTCTATTTGACGACTTCAGATTGTCTTAGCAGTCTTTAGAAGATTTTGTGAATTTTTAGAAAGTATTAGTAGATACATTTGAGGAGACTATAATTTTTATATATAGCGTCATTTTTTTATGCGATTTTCTCTTTATCACCTCAGCTCATTTGTCGGACGTCCACCAAAACGTTCTTCTTCAAGAGCTCTTTTCGACGCGATCGGTGCACGGTGTGATCTTGCGGTGGAAGTAGAAAATTGTGTTTTTGCGAAATTGAATTCTGACGCGAAAATACCTTTTTTTTAAATAGCCGACCCGATATTGATGTAGGCGGAAGCGGTTTTGGAGTTTGACTTTAGTTTTTGACGCCTTGCGAAAATTACGACTGATCGGAAGATCTGTCTTTTTTCTTTCAATTTTTGCGATCTCCGCGTGTAAACCGGCGACGGTGCGTATAAGGTAAATTAATGCGTTTTTCAACCAAAAATTGGATTATTGGAAGATAGTTAAATTTTTTCGTCGGCAAACAAACGGGGTTTGGATCGACTTGCAATATTTAGCGTTGGCATTTTTAGGGTGTTTACGTTTAGCAAAAATGTGTTACTTCCGTTTTGATTTTCGGTCAGTGCCGTAATCTAGAAAAGGCGGTTGCCGGTTTGGAAGGGAAGACTGAGAACGGGAATTTTGATTTGGACTTTTTGGAGTTCTTTTGATGCTTTACGCTACATTCAAGAGTCCTTTCCGAAGTTTTTTTTTATCTTGGCTATTAGATTAGATAGGTAGGTTCTCTCGTGATGGACCGCTAGTGGAACAATTTTTGGCTGTGATATTATTGGAACACAAGATAATCTAATTGCTGGAACAAAATTTGCAATAATGTAATGTACATTGGCGCCATTGTGGATAAAATTTTGCGATCGATTCTCTTTTTCTTTGTTTGTCGGGCGTCCCCTTATGTCCCGATTGTCCCTTTTGCGATTTTGGACATACGTGGATTATTGAAAGATGGCTAGGTTCTATCATGTTGGCCCACTAGTGCACCAATCTTTGTTCTGCGACTGGTTGGTTGTCTCTATTTTGGAACACAATAGGATAAGTTTGCAATTAACCCAAAATTGTGATGTACATTGGTAGCCTTGTGGATAAAACAATTTTCTGCTGCACCAGCTTAATTGTTTTTTGTCTTGGATAAACTTCTTGTTTAATGAAGGTCTTGGACTGAAAAACTTTTTTGGCCTTGTGTATGGACGTTAGAAACAATTCTAACTTCTGTGTACTGAGTTAAAAAATAGTATGGTACAAAAAAAGCAAATTAAATTTAAGACAGTCAAAGCTACAGAGAGAAACTTTTAAACTTATTTTAGAATGCTTTGAAAGCTCTGAGAAGGCTTTATAGATTATGACAACTTTAACGTCTATTAGACGACTTCAGATTGTATTAGAAGTTTTTATAAAACTTTGAGAACTCTTAGAAAAGATATACGTTTGAGAAGTCTTAAGAGATTTTTTATATATAGCGCTATTTTTTTGATCAATTTGTTGCGATTGCTTTTCTACACCTACCTTAGCTTGTTTGTCGGGCTTTCCTGAATGGAGTAGAGAAATTGCCGAAATTGGCAAATCGTTTTGCGGTTTTTAGCATCGGTTTCTTTGGGGCCTTTACTTCTTTAGTAAAAATCAGTTTTGATTCTTGGTCGGCGTCGTTATCGTGAAGATTGAGAACAGGCATTTTGATTTTTGAAACCACTGTCTCTCTGTGGTTTATTTTATACCATAAGCTACATTCTTGAAATACATGATCTGACAGAAAACGGTCGTAATTTTATCGTTTTTGAGCGCACGGGGCTGGCGGACTCGTCGTTACGATTCTTGCCAAGAGTCTTTTATGACGACTTTTACCTCTACCAGATTGATGGGCTGCAAGACCGAAATTTTTGCAGTTGCACCCGAAAATTGTGTTTTTGTAAAGCAACGGAACAAGATGTTTTGAAAAGGAAAAAACCAAATTTGTAGTAGATTGATACAATTTCTGAAATTTACTTTAGTTTTTGATAAGCCGCGCCCAAAAAAAAAAAAATTGCGACCCGTTTTGAAGGAAAGATTTTTTTTTTGTGTCCTCGGTGCGTCGATAGTCGAACGCGTTCTTGGATAAAAAGTTGTTTGTTGGTAGATAGGTGGTCTCTCGTGGACTACACTAGTGGAGCAACTTTGGGCTACCCAGATCCGAAGTATATTTTTGGTTTGCGATCGATTTTTTATTTGTGTATCTGGCGTGCATCCTAAAAGGGGCGAAAAACATCCTCCAAAAATGGTTGTCAGTTTGGAGAGTCTTAATTTTTATGTTCCGGAAGATTGAAACGCTTGTTTTGGTTTTTGGGCTAGTTTCTCTTCGAGAGTCTCTTTCGACGTTTTATACTCCGTCCTGATCATTGGACGCAAAATTGTTTTAGCGAAGTTGAAAATTATGATTTTCGAAGTTGAAAAATCACCGAGCGATTTCCGGCAATGATCTGACACGAAAATACCGAAGGACTTTTTAAAAGAGGAAGGTTGCAGAGGTTGAAGCGTGTTTTGATTTCTACTTTAGATTTTGACATGCTTTTAAAGCCCATCTTAAACAGAGTGAAAACCTACTAGTGTAGCAATCTTTGTTCTATGACTGGTTGGTTGTCTCTATTCTGCCAGGACAAAGTTTGCACTTAACTCAAAATTGTGGTTTACACTGGTAGCATTGTGGATAAAACAATTTTCTGCTGCACTAGCTTACTTGCTTTTTGAATCTTGGACAAGCTTTTTGTTTAATGAAGGTCTTGGGTTTATGGAAAAAAAAAGTTAAAAAAGTGTATTGTACAAAAAAAGCAGTGACAATTAAAGCTACAGAGAAACATTTAAACTTATTTTAGAATGCTTTGAAAGCTTTGAGAAGGCTTTATTGATTTTGACAACTATTAGACGACTTTAGCTTGTTTTAGAAGTTTTTAGAAGGCTTTGAGAATTCTTAGAAGATATTATATGTTTGAGAAGACTCTAAAAAGTCTTTAGACATTTGATGTCAAATGATTTTTTATACTTGGAAAATGGCCGGGGCAAATTGTTTTGCGGTTTTTAGTATTGGCTTCTTTGAGGCATTTATCTCTTTAGCAAAAATTTGTTGCTTCCGTTTTAATCTTTGGTCAGAGCCAGAAGAAGCGGTTGTTGATTTGGAAGGCAGTAACGTTTCTGTTCGGGAAGGTTGAGAACGGGTTTTTTGATTTTCTCTCTGGACTTCTTTTGATGCTTTGTGCTACATTCTTGAATATAGGAGCGTTTGCGCGGTTTTTTATCCGGTTTGACAGAAAAACTACCGTAACTTTACTGTTTTGAACGGACGGGCAGCGGATCTGTCATTACATTTCTTTCCAACCAAATTTTTTGTGGTCGAAGCCGAAAATTGTGTTTTTGTGATACAACGGAACAAGAAGAATGATGTTATGAAAGAGAAAAGACGGATTTCTGAATTTGATTTTAGTTTTTGACTAACAGACAGAAGACACTCCTGGAAAATTGCGACCGGTTTTGAACAAGAGATCTGTCAAAAGCATTTTTGGACAAAAAGTTGTTTGTTGGTAGATAGGTAGGTCGTGATGGACCACTAGTGGAGCGACTTTGGGCTACCACTGGTTGGTTGCAATTAACGCAATAATATGATGTACATTGTAGGCATTGTGGATAAAAACAATTTCCTGCTTAGTTTAAACTTGTTTGATGATGATCTTAGGTTTATGGGAAATATTTTTTACCGTAGCTACTTTTTTGGCTCAAAGACGTTAGAAACGATTCTGGTCTGCGTACTAGAAATTTTAATAGTCCGAGATTTTAACGACATTAACACCATTAAGTCCACAATGATCTTTAAATTGTAAAAATAGGATATCAAGTACTTTAACATCTTTTAGAAAACTTTAAGAGTGTCTCAGAAATATTTAGAGTTTTGGGATTTTTTAGAAGATATTAGTAGATATTTTTGAGAAGACTCTAAATAACCTTAAGACATGTTAAGTTAATTTGTTCTATTTAGACATTTTTGAGAAGTGTTAAAGTTAAAATACATTTAGGGAATCATCTTAACTTTAAAGGTCTTCTTTACAGGTATTCAGAAGATCTGAAAAGGCAATAAAAAACTCTAAGAAACCTCAAGTATATATCCAAGGTCATAGAATAGTGTTACTGTTAGAAGAAAAAACCTTTAATAACTTCTGATCTTGTGGTCTAAGAAGATTTTAGAAAACTTGATCAGATATATTTTGTTATACTTTTAGTCCAGTCAAATAGGATTTCATTTTTCAGTTTAGAAGATATTTGCTAAAAACGATTTTTGTTACATACAAATATTCAGTTTGTTTGGATTTTTTTTGCTGTTTTTTTTATTTTTATGTCTAGTTTGATTGGACTGTTTATCAAAATGCAGAATTCTTGTATTGTATTTTTTTTTTTGTCAATATGAAATAACTTTGATCTTATCATCTTTATACTAAATTTTGTACATATTGTCTGCACTTTTTAGAAATGGTCTTTAGTTAACTTGGGATTGGTAAAAAGTTGGAATTGAGCTTGATAACTAATCTTCAAAGAGATTAAAAATTTATGATATGAACAAATTTAATTATCTATTAGATGATTGAGATCTGCTGAATTACATCTTTCTTAATGTATCTATTGGTGCTTCGGACGGATAAATATGCTATTACAGAGTTGTTGAAAAGGGAATAAGGCTTGTTAATGTATTCAATTTGAATGTTATTTTGGGCTATTTTTGAAGTTTTATCTTGCGGTTTTGAACAAACCAGAAGGCTGTGAGAGTTTTTTTAACCAAAATTTGGATCAAGTTTAGAACAATTTTTGTCAAAATTTATGTCAAAATATAAACATTATAGTACCTATGTCCAAAAAATAAACTTAATCTAAAATAGGCTTGGCATCTAAAGTTCATGTAAAGTTTTTAGTGTTAACAATATTTGTACCCAAATTAATTTTGTTTTTTTTTTGTTGCAGGTGAGTCTCAATTACAACATACATATCCAAGGTATGCAGCCAGTTATAGAAGGTATTTGTTGCACAACATTACATATACACTTATTACTACTACTATTTCATCATTTTAGTTTTTTTCATAATTGTTGGGCCTTTTTATTGTACTTTAGACTAGAAAAAAAAATCAAAATATAGCAAATGATGCGGCACTAGTGTTTTAGGGTATGCACCCTTCATCAGTGTACCTAGAGAAATAATTTACATAAAATTACTATTACTGTTATATCTTTTATGAATAAAAATATGTAAGTAAAAACAAAACTTGCTCTAAGAAAAAAAAATGAGTTTGCAGTTTAGATATTTAGGCTTAAAATGGGAATCATGGGTTTAAAGTTAAAAAAAAAAATATGTTAAAATTTACTACAATTTGATTTATGATCCAATTAAATTAAATTAAATTAAAATAAAAT
Source organism: Tachinus rufipes (assembly GCA_963932245.1). NCBI lineage: Eukaryota > Metazoa > Arthropoda > Insecta > Coleoptera > Staphylinidae > Tachinus > Tachinus rufipes. Next base: position 13,648,399 of record OZ010746.1, on the reverse strand, counting down.
AAAAAATATTCTCATGGAAGTTATGACTCAGTTTTGATTATAAAGATGGTAATTTATTACAAACTTTTACATTTTATATAATAAATTATTAATATGAAAATATGAGAAAAACATAAGAGAAGAAAACGCATTAATATTTAATAATAAATCACCCTCCCAGTTGAATATGTTTTCTGTTTCTGTTATTTCTTGCTTTTGCGGTCGTATAATAAAATTGGAGTTATTATGTAGAGGGAGACATAATTTATGATCTGTTTATCCGAACTAATAAATTACATTTGTTGTGCAAACATGTTTAAAAAAACAGTCCGGACACAAAAACAAACAGTTTTATTTGATTTCCACAAAAAAGTATTATTTTTAAGTTAAATTAAAAAATTCTAATCAATTCGGAAATTAATTAACAGCTGGTAATTGTGCAACCGATCGGAAAACCAGGCGCTGTGTAATGGTTGAATTATTAATCCGTCAGTTTTACATTCGTCCAATTTGCCGGGTGAGATTGGGAAATGCTTTTTGGGGAAAATACATTTCGACGTGTTTAATGCGAATGGTGGACAATGGATGGGAATGACGGGGTGTACGCGTACAGATCGCAACCATTCCGATTTACATTATTTCAAAAATCCGTTTGATGATTTCAATGGATTAACGCTTTGAATAAAATTATCATTGGATATGAATTGAATTAATGCGAGGAGTATTGGATACGAAAATATTGTTGAAAATATTTTAGAATAAAAAGATTCAAACAATATTATTTTCTTTTATTGACAATTTTTATTAGAATTTATGTACCAATCAATTAAAGCTATCTGTAACTACAGAATTTTTTTGGAAAAAATTGGTTTTTGTACTTGTACAGCATATAAACAATATACTATTATTAGTTGAATAATAATAGATGTTTACTATAAAAGTGAGGTAAAAGCTTTATTATCAAATGTATACGTAATTTCTTTAAAAATGCATTAGTGTTGTACAGTATCTTATCTTTGCTGATCCAACATACAAATGCAAAACGGTTACTGGCAATATACTCCTGCAAGGAAAAGAAAAGATCTAAGATTGTTAATTACATTTTGTTGTAATTTGTGCAAATTAAAAAGGTTTTGGTAATGAAAAAATCGTGCAGAAAGAAGCTTTTACCACATAAGCGTAGATAAAATATTATGCATTAATTGCGTAATAAAATCTTCTCCAGATTGTTTGAGTTAATAGAAGGTGCATGCTTAAGTTTAAAGTTTCTAACTATTTTTATATGACAGGTAGTTCCTTACTTTACTCTAAACTGTTGAAATTAGAATATTAACCAACCAACAGAAATGTTGGGCGATCTTATTGTTTACACTTTTCTTATGAGGTGATACGTCTGGTGTCCCTGCACTGCGATATTTTGGTTTTATTGTGCATCTGTGGTTGTTACTTCTCTGGTAGTTTCGTTTTTTCAATGAAGTTCAGAAACTTTTGCTAAAGGACTATTTTGAGCTTTTTTTGTTAGCTTGTGCTTGCCGAAGAAGGCACTACATTACGACTACATGTTGTAAGCCTGGTACTTACTCAGCATCTTTCCGACATCCGCGACATAGGGGATCGATCTGGGTTCTTATTCTATGCATGTGTTTGTTTAGGCCACAGTTTCCAGTTATAAGTTTTATAAGTTTTGCTATAGTTTGGGCAATAGGTGATAGTCCTGTTAGGAATAGCCTTATGTGCTTTATTTCCTGACTGTTTTAAGATTTTCTGTATTTTGTGTCAAGTTTGCTACGGATTATTTGTTTGCAGGTCTCGTATGGACCTAATGAACGTCTCTGTCGTTTTTTTTTACGAGCTGGTCCGCCTTAAGGTTGCTTTCTATAGTTCTATACCCTGATCTTTTGGTATACATATCAGGCGTACCATGTTGTGTATGGCTATAGCCTTCAGACTGGCTTATCCGCTTACACTACTATGACGAAGTTTGTTCATACTATAAAGTTTTCAGTAGTATTTGCCGTTTAGGCGATTTGTGTGGTCGCTGGTGCTCCATGCTACGTTTTATTTTTAAATCAGTCTCTTTCTTTTTTTTTAATAAAATTTCCTGGTTGATAAAGTTTTGTCCTAATTTTGTAGTATGCAAACTTTTGTATCTTTGTGTAATGTGTTCTAGAGTGTTGTATATTATTTTGCATACTTACAGGTTATTTGGGAGTTTGTTAGGTTTTTTGTTGAACTTGCCGGTATCTTTAAGTAGGAGTAGTTCTAATAGCATGTGTAATTTTTTGATATAGAGTTTCTGGATTAGGTTCTTAGTTAACAATATGTTTTGGTCATATTGTTTTTACAAACTTTGGTCCGTTTTGAAGAGTTGTCTACAGTTTTGGAGTTTTGTGAAATATTCCTTTTGGGTTAGTAAGGTTTCTTGTTGAACTAGTTAGGTGAATAGTATTTGGTTGAACGAAACTAAGTGTGAGTTTAGAGTTTGGTTTTTGTATTTGTTCTTCTTGCATGTATGGTTTTTGTTATAGTTTTAAGCAGGTTTCTATAGTGTTGGATACTTTGATCTCGAAATTTTTGTATGTGTGCACGTCTGCAAAAAGAACAGGTTTTTTTTGGTTCAGACAATAAATAAACGAGTTTTTTATTCAACAATATTTTGTGATTTTAAAGAGATTTTTATTTAGTTGCTTCTTTAAGTAAATTGAATAAGTGTGCCAACAAAGTTTGTGCTACTATTGGTTTAGATGATAGGAGTCGTTGATGGTATTAACTTAGGTACATCTCTTGGATTGGACAAAAGTTCTACGAATTTATTTTGTTCTACTTGGATGTCTGGTTTTGTATGAGAATTGTGAGTCCTTGCCCGAATGATTGATATGTTGGTATTTGATGACATCTGCCATTTCTCTAATTTCATGTCAACTGACATTAATTCTTTTTTATGTTATAGAACATCAATAGTGGGTAAAACATTGAATCTCTTGTTCACAAACACTTAGGATGGTGTCATCCTGGAATTTGTTTGTCATCTCTACGTCCTCTAATTATTATATCATAGCTGCAGGAACAGTGGGTGAAATTGTAATTTTTTTATCACAAACACTTGAGGAGGGTGGGCGGGGTACACCAATGTGAGACACTTGCTCATAATTATAATCTGAATGCCTCGGACATTTGCTTGAGTGTGATATTCAGGAATTTGTTGTCATAATTTTTCTAATTTAATGCCAACTGCGGTTTAATCTTTCTTATGTCATAAGAACATCAACAGTGGGCGAGTCATCTAATTCTTTGATTACAAACACTAGTGGAGGAGGCTTAATTGGTGTAAGTCACTAGCCCAAAATCATAATCTAAGTGTGGCTCTCATCAATAGTAGGCGAAACTTTAATCTTATGATTACAAACACTTGGGAGGGTGTTTGGGGTGTACAAGTGTAAGCTACACTATTGCAATTATAATCTGACCCGCTCACCCTCCAGAGAGTTTGTTATCCAGGGATTTGTTGTCACTTCCACTTCTTCTAATTTCAGTCAACTGAGACTCAATTTTTTTATGTTATAACTGCAGAAACATCAACATTAGGTGAAACATTTAATTTTTTATCATAAACACATGGGAGCTTGAGCAGGGTTTCCAATCATAATCTAAGTGACTTAATCGAGTGTTTGTCATCATGGAATGTGTCTACTCTCTACTTCCATTAAATGTCAACTGACATTTATTCTTTATTATGTCTTAGCTGCAGGAACATGAATAGTGAGTGAAACTCCCAATTTTTAGATCACAAACATTTGGGAGAGTGGTTGGGGTTTGCCAGTGTAAGCCAACCGCCCGAGTGTTTGTTATCCAAAAATTTGTCCTGACTTCTACTTCTTCTAATTTAAAATCAACTGAGATTCAATCTTTTTTATTTTATAGCTGCAGGAATATTAACAGTGGCTGAAACATTTAATTTTTTTAGCTTGGTCTTGGGTGGGTGGGCGGGGTACACCATTGTAAGTCACCCGCTTTTATCTGTAATCTGAATGATCCGCCCATCCGCACATGTGTTTGTTATTTACGATTTTGTTGTTACACCCGCTTTTTATATTTAATGTCAACTGAAATTCAATCTTTTTTAAATCATAGCTGCAGGAGCATCAATAGTGAGTGAAACAAAAATCTTTAGATCACAAACACTTGGGAAGGCGGGCGAGGTACACTATTATGAGCCACTCGCAAACACATTTTGTTGGTGGTTATTATGGATTTTGTTTTGGTTTGAATATCAAGTTTTGGACACCACAGGAGCTTAGAATTCCAATATGAAATTAGGAGCTGTACTATGTTGTTCTTTTTTTTTGTATAATCTATTTCACATGTGTTTTACAAAATGGTTGATTAGACGCTACCTGTATCCCACTAACTGCTTGGCGTAATATAAAATGTATCTTGAGAAGTGGAAGGTATTGACGGAAATGGATTGGTGTTACGCCAGATTTTTTGTTGGTCTGCGCTCTACAAAAACTGGTTTATTTAGCATCTTGGCCAAAAACGAAATGTATTCTTATAAATTTTTTTGAGTTTCTTTGCGGAGTTTTTGTTAGCAAACTCTCCTACCTGACTATACAACTTTCTATGCATGTGGCGCAGTTTGGGGGTTTGGTGCTTTTGACGGGATTCTGTACTTTGTTGCGACGTTTTACTTTTAAATTCAAATTTTTGCATATCATTGCATTATTAAGGATTGGTTGGGGTTTTAATATCACTAGCAGCATATTAGTATGTATACATAACACGCTTTTTGTTTTTGCGGTAGGCAATGGAGGTGTCGGGCACTCAAAGCCACAGAGAAGACATGTCTATGTTTGGATGTCTATATGAGGCATCACTTTGTTGTGGACACTAATCTAACTTAATAAGATTTTGTTATAATTTTGACTTTATATGTCGAGTTCAGGTGTGTTTCATATTGTTCTAAATACTTACAGGCTTTGTTATATTTTTGGCTTTATGTGACGGGTACTGGAGTGTTTTATATTGTTCTAGATACTAAAGGCTTTATTGTTGTTGTTGTGGTTCTTCTTCTTCTTCTTTTTCTTCTTCTCAGCCTGTGCTCATTCACTCCTGAGTATAGGCCTCTTCCATATTTTTCCATGCGATTCTGTCTTGGGCGATTTGATGCCAGTTTCTGCCCGTAAGTTGTTTTATATCATCAAGCCATCTCTTTTGAGGTCTTCCTACGCTCCGTTTTGATTGTCGTGGCCGTCATTTAACAATGCGGATTGTCCATTTGTTGGGATCTTGCCTTGCTCAGCTACCAGCTTGATGATGTCTTTCACCTTCGTCCGTCTTCTTATTTCTGTATTGCTTATTTTATGGATGGATCTTTCCATTGCCTTCTGCGTTGTTCTAAGGCACTTTCCAAACCATAAGTAGCTACTGGCAAAAGACAGGCAACATATACCTTCCTCTTGAGATTAATAGGTATATTCACATCTTTTAGGATATTCTTCAACTTCCCGTATGCAGCTCAACTCATTCGTATTTTCAGCAGTCTGATTATCTTTACCAAGTTTGACAGAATGACCGAGATAAACGTATTCTTTTATCGTTGTTGTTGTTAATGCTTTTGAATTAAGCCAAAAATCTGAATTTTTTAGTCAAGAAGATTATTGGGACTAGGTGAAGTTAATATAACTATAATTTAATGAATTGAGTTCTTAAAAGCGATCTGAACTTTGGCTTAACTTAAATTTTGGACGCTTTGTTGACGTTTTTTTATTTTGTAAAATTGGAGTTTCTGAAGGCAATGTTGTCTGTTAGGAGTTGTTGATATGTGGACTCACTAGATATGTGGGTATTGTTGGTGCAGTGGTCCAAATTATAGTGGTTGTTGGTGTTAACCTGGTGTTCTACGGGTTGAATGAAAGTATTGCAAGTTATGCCGTTTGGCGATTAAACTGTTTCTGTCATATTAAATATTTTGCCGCCGCAAAGTTGAGTTGCGGCGGTGGCCGTTGCTGCTGCTGCGCTGCCAAGGTAGATAGATTCCATAACCTCCGAATCCGTACAGGGTGCGTCCTTGCCTCTTGAGGGCGTAGACGACGTCCATGGCGGTCACGGTCTTGCGCTTGGCGTGCTCGGTGTAGGTGACGGCGTTCTTGATCACGTTCTTTAGGAAAACCTTGAGGACTCCTCTGGTCTCCTCGTAGATCAGACCGGAGATACGCTTGACTTCGCCGCGACGGGCCAGACGTCTGGTGGCCGGCTTCGTGATGCCCTGGATGTTATCACGGAGAACTTTGCGATGACGCTTGGCGCCTCCTTTTCCCAAACCTTTACCTCCTTTGCCGCGACCGGTCATGTTTGCTGATGCTCTGTTGCGTGTAACTTCTTCTTCTTCATGTGTCATGCCCTCCAAGGGCGTTGACGACCAATTTCATTATTTGAATTTTATCTGCAGCTTTTCGAAATAGGGATCTTGTACTTTGTCCAAACCATTGGCGAAGGTTCTTGAGCCATGATGTTCTACGGTGGCCTGGACTGCGCGTACCTTGTATTTTACCCTGTATTATTGTCTGCTGTAACTTGTACTTATCATTTCGGATAACATGACCAAAGTATTCCAGTTTTCTTCTCTTTATTGTGTTGAGAACTTCTGTTTGCTTATTGACTTTTTGCAAAACTTCGACGTTAGTAATTCGATCTTCCCAAGAAATTCTCAGCACTCTACGGTAAGTCCACATCTCAAAAGCCTCCACCTTCTTACACATAGCCTCCGTAAGTGTCCAAGCCTCGACGCCGTAGTACAGGCTACTAAACACATAACACCTTAACAATCTGATTCTGAGGGGGATTTTCAAGTGCCTGTTGTTCAGCACTTTCTTCATTCTGGTGAAAGCTCCTCTTGCCTGTTCGATGCGGCTTTTAATTTCCGATGTCATGTCCCATTTGTCGTTTACGTTACAGCCAAGGTACTTAGGAGTTGACGCGTTCCACCACCTCATTTCCAACTCATTCAGCTGGTTATTTACGCTGGTTTTATTTACGACGAGCCATTTTGTCTTATTAACGTTGAGTTTAAGACCCATGGACAAGCTGTGCTCTGTAACGGTTGTCATTAGTTCTTGTAGGTCTTCCATGTTCGTAGCCAATAGAACGGTGTCGTCGGCATACCTCAGGTTATTGATCACTATGCCTCCTACGATTACTCCTATGTTCTTGCCATCCAATGCTTCTCGAAATATTTTTTCTGCATAAAGGTTAAAAAGTAATGGCGAGAGAACACAGCTTGTCGCACCCCTCTTTGAATCACGACCTCTTCTGACAGTTCTTTGTTCACTAACACCGCTGCTGTTTGGTTCCAATACAGGTTGGCTATAATGCGGATATCTTGCCCGTCTAATCCCAATTCTTTAAGTATATCTACTACTTTATTGTGGTTTACGGTGTCAAATGCTTTTTCATCGTCTAAAAAGCAGGCAAAAACATCCACATTGACATCAAGGCATCGTTGTATCAGAACTTGTACACTGAAAAGTGCCTCTCTTGTGCCGAACCCATTCCGAAAGCCAAACTGGGACTCGCTGATCGACTCTTCACATTTGCGGTAAATACGATTATGGATGATCTTCAAAAATAGTTTCAATACCTGACTCATGAGACTGATGGTCCTAAAATCTTTACATTGTTTCGCATTTGATTTCTTTGGTAAGGTGATGAAAGTTGATTTTAACCAATCTCTTGGTATTTCACCTGTTCTATATATATTATTAAATAGGTCTACTATTATTGAGAGAGAACTATCGTCTTTAAGGATCTTAAAAATTTCTGCGTGTATTTCATCTGGGCCAGGTGCCTTCCCATTCTTTATTCTCGCAATAACATGTTCGACTTCTGATCTTGTTATGTCACTTCCGTCATTTCCGAGTAGTTCGATATTATAAGGTTCATGTCTGTTGTCCTTGAAAAGATTCTTTATGTATCTATTCCACTCTTTTAGTTTATCCTCTGTTGATGTTAATATAGTGTTTTGCTCGTCCATTAGCATTTGGGATCTTATAGGCTTGTGGTTACCAACCACCTGCTTCACTTTTTTGTGCAAGTTAAAGGAGTCATGCTTTATTTTAAGAGCTTCAATTTCAGCGCATTGCGCAGACAACCACACCTCTTTTGCTGATCTTATTTTTGATCTGATTTCTCGTTGGGTTTCTTTATATCTTAGTACGCATTTGTTTATGTATGCTCTTCTGGAATCCATTAGTAATAGTATCTCTTCGGTCATCCATGCTTGTTTTTTCGGCCTTTCGCTTGGTCTTAGATACCTTTCTCCTACTTCTATTACTGTGGTTTTCAGCTGTTTCCACGTGTGTTCTATGTCTGCATTTTCTGTTGTATTACTCCATGTTGTTAGTTTCTCGTTTATTTCATTCCTAACCTTTGAGCTTACGGTCTGATCTTTTAGCCTTTGTGTGTCTATACGGAGTACTTTTTGCGTTCTAACACATTTTTTCAGTGTTAGATTTATAGATGCTGTTAGTAGGTTATGATCTGTATGTACATCGGCACCGGGACATGTTTTGCGTGTAACGGGGTTGTCTATTATAGGTGTCGCTGATCTTGAGGTTTTTCTAAAATTGCTCCTTCAAGTCAATTAAATGTGGGTCTACCAGGTTTGTAGATATTGTTGGTGCAGCGATTGAGGTTGTCGAATATGTTTATCTAGGTATCCTACGGGTTGGTAGAAAGTACTGCACATTATGCCTTATACCGTTTTTGCTTTTTTCTGTCATATTGTGAGATAATATTTAGCATTCTGAAAAAGTTTTCCAAAAATTTCCCCTTCAATTGAATTAAATGTTAACCCACCAAGTTTGTGGGTGTGTGTTGCAGGATTCTAGATGATAGGAGTTTTTGAAAGTGGAGGAAAGTACTGCAAATTAAGCTGCGTACTGGTTTTGGCTTTGGCTTATCCGAATTTTTACATTTGTATTTTAGACGCGAATTAATTCTTAAAAACGGTTTGGACTTTGATTTAAGCTATGGTTCTACTTGGATCTATGATTTTGTATTTTTATGTATTTTATCTAGGTGTTGGACTTCTTGTGATGGCGACTTTGATAGGTTTATCTTCTGTAAAATTGGAATTTTTGATAGCAATGTTACTATTTTCTGTCATATTTTGTACTAGCGTATTGTGTTTTTGAAAATACAGCAATATTTAGCATTGTTTGGGGCTATCCGTTAGGTGTTGCTGATCTTGAGGAGATTCTTCTAAAATTGCTTCTTCAAGTCAAATAAATGTGGGTCTACTAGGTTTGTAGGTTTAGTGATGCAGTGGCCTATGATATAAATAATAAAGAAAGGCAGCAATGAGATGAGGTAGATCGAAAAGATGAAGAAGAGCATCAATAAGATGTAGAAGAACATCAAAGAGACAAAGAAGAAGATTAAAGAAAATATTTTAACACAGGTATTTATCGAGCTGGATGAAAGTACTGCGAATTAAGACCATTTTGACCAATACCTTGATTTGTAGTATTTTAACAAAAAAGCAACTTTGGCGTCATTGCTATATCTACATATAGTTTGATAAACCATTTATTTTTTCAGTACATTCAGAAAGGATCAAACTTTGATATGTCAGAGTATTTTAGTCAAATAATAGTTTGAAGGTTCAATAAACGTCTTTGTGATTTGTTTTTTGGCAAGGTGGTCTGTTTTAAAGTTTCTTTTCATGTCCTGAATCTTTGCTGTTCAGATTTTAGCTAATGTTTCCAGACTGATTATGCAGTCCATCGCCAGTTTGGGTTTTATAACTGGTAATCATATCATCTGTAGTGCCGCTTGGCTGTCGGACATAATAGCTTTCAAGTGTTGTTCCAATTTAATACAGTTCCTTGCGTACCATTCAATGGAAGCTACTTTTGTTTGAAAAACGGAAGTTTGCTCAAGGAGAAGGTTGTGATAGTTGACGATTTTGAATTGAAGCTTTGAATTTGCTTGTAATGTTGTGTTTGGTTGACGATGTTGGGGGCTTTTATTCCATATGTATTGAGGTGAAATGGACCAGGCGTTGCCATTTCTTTGTCTTGCCTGTACTAAGGCGTTGATGACTTAAGTGTTTCTATTCTGGTCTAGTTCTTGTTGTTTACATTGCTGGAAAATTTGATAGCATTACTGGGGTTTACTAAATCTTTAAATCAATTACAAGAACTAGACCAGCATGAAGAGAACTCTCTACGATTTGTACTTTTGGGTTTTGTTTTTTGGCCAAGAAGCCGTTTGTGTTTGCGTTTTAGGGAGCCTATCTAGGCTTTAATAGTAGGTCGCCCAAATTTTTTTCTAACAAATATTGTTGCCAAATTTCTTAAAAGCTAATATTAGCAGAAACTATAAACAAAATAAATATTTTTTTTACTTTTTTTTTAAACTGCTATTGTTGCCAGATAGTCAATACTTTTGTTTTATGCTTTGTTGCCAAATTTCCTATGATAAGTTAGTAATTACAAAATATGTCAACAAATTTGCAAAAATAGTTTATAATTTTTTTCATAAATAACATTGTTGCCTTAAATTTTATTTTGCATTGTTGCCAAATTTCTTATAATAATCTAGTAATTTCAGAAAATATAAACAAAGGAAAAAAATCTTAATTTTCTACTATTTGGCATCCACAGTCGTTTAGGTCTGTTTTGTTGGTCGATAGGGTCTAGTTGCTTATTTACTATGAGTGCTACTCTTCTCTAGATATTCACTTTCTTTTATTAAGACTGTTTTGCTAATTTTGGTTCATCTACTAACTAAAACCATGTATATTGTGTAGTTAATTTACAGGTAACAGCCTATTGTAAGGCAGAGCTGTGATGTGGTATTACAAGAAGAATAAAAATAACGATTTTTTTTATATTCATAAAAAGCTTTGTACTAATACATACAAGCTTTAATTTACCTTAATATGAAAGTACATTACCGGTGATTACTAAAAGCTAATTAACTAATAAATCAATGTTGTGTAATTTAGAATTAACAATTCAATATCGGCATAATATTTTGCATAGATTGCAACCAATAAACATCCTTATTTACAAAACCGAAATGGGAAATATGCAATTTCAATCCATGTCATGCAAATTAAACTCTGTTTACAAAATAACCCAATATTGCCTATTTCACCCCATGTGAATATCACTCATGCAGACACACATTCTCCCCTCATGTAAAAAGCATATTTTATGTTTACATTCTCTCAACAACAAAAAATGATCAAAAAAATGAAATTCCCACATAAATACAAACGCAATAAACAAGAATTCCGGACCATTTTTTAAATCATATACATACGCGTATTTATTTCAGTGCAGTTATTTAAAACGTAGTTTGATTTTTTATAAAATAATTCGAAATGCATTAATTATTTCGTGTGTCGGTGCATGGCCGGAAATGTTTGTATTTTACATGCTCCAATTGTTTTTTTTTTACCAACCACCGCTATTCCGGTCTGTTAATAAAATTAAAGGGCCTCGAATACATTTAATTCCGTTCATAATTCACCGGAGAGAGGCTAACGGTATCGAATTGAAATGGGGATTATGTTTATGACAGCGAGTTAATTTTATTATGTAACTTTTTTTTTATGCAGTTAAAGTTTGATTAAATTTTGTTTGAGTTGTAAAACAATTAGTGCGGAATTAAAATTTGATTGAATTTACCATTTTTACATTGGATTGGATTGAATTTATTTTACGACTACTTTTGTTTGCAAATATTAGGAAGTTTAGTGCATTCAATGTTTTAGTTTAAATGCATTTTAGTAAATTCTAACATTGAATGAGTTCAAATTGAAACAAACTAAAAGTAATTATCTTCAAACTATTTTTGAAATTGAGCATTTTTTTTATTTAAATTTTTTTAATTAATATTATTTATTAATCCATTAATTTATTAATAAGTATTTATAATGTTCTAACAGATATATTTGCATAACAAACCCTTCAATTGATCTACTTAAAAATTAAAGAATTATTAAAAAGCCATTTCAATTTAAACCATATAATTTTCAACTTTACTCCCCCAAATTTTCAAGCTTAATTAAATTAGGCAAGGGCGTTTGTATATCCCATTAAAATCGTATGTGTGTGTTATATTTCGTTAAGCAGGTAAAGATCCCAAAATACGGAACCCCGTAGTGGCAAAAATTAATCGGCCGCTCTTACCTAATCAAATACCCTTCCGCTTTTAATTTGCAAACGCTCTTTAAAATGCCTATTAAATTGGATTCTGGCTGAAATCGTGTGTGTTTTACGCTCACGGGAGAGATACTTTCCCGTAAGGGTTGAACTGGAAAGTGATTTACTGAGTCAACAACACAAGTAAGGGAATATTCCTCTTAACTTGGGGTTTGACTATGTGATTTATTCACTTTGTTTAATTTTATGTTGATTTTAATTTGCATTGTTATTTTAAAATTATATTAATAAATTATACGTTCTATAAAAAAATATTTTTATCTAACTAAACAAATAATAAACATAAACTAAACATTCATAACACATGTATTTCATGCATTAATTATGTAAATAATATGTAAAACTATGCAGACAGTTATTTATAAACAAAGAAGCACACATTTAAACCTAATTATATTTGATTGAAATAAATAAATTGCATTATTTATACAAAGGAAATTTATTGCTTAATTCATTCAACACAATTTAATTAACATAACTCGAACATTTTATTTATTTACTTTTTGGTTATCAATCATTTATTTTTGTATCCGTCTATTATTATTTGCATATTTGATTTGATTTAGTGAATGCACGGATGTCGACGATGCGACGCGGACTTTTACGAAAAATGGACGCTCGTTCTGAGCGCCGGTGACAGTTAATTTGCATATAATGTCACATCAAAGCGGCGGGCGCATTTAAAAATAATGCAGCAGAAAATTAAACGGGCATTAATTATTGCGACACGGCCGGGGAATGTAAATAAAAAATAAAAAATATGCGAAAGCAAATAGCATCGCGTTCGTGCGCTTAAATAAATGTCCGGAATCATCACAAAAATAAAGAGAAATTGTGCTGACAAAATTTAATTGTGAATACGTAGTTTTATTGTAGAATCAAATTATAATGTACTACTGATAGCCAAATTTTAATTTTTAATTCTATTGCTACGTACAGACTTGCTAGAAAAAAACTATAAGCTAGTTTATGGCACTTCGAGAACTTTTAGAGATCTTTTAAAGTCTAATCACTGCTTTAGGAGGCTGGATAGAACTAAACTTGAGACTTTTATTAGGGTGCACACATACTAAAATTTATTAAGAAGTATTTTAAAAGCTAGTTTATAGCACTTGGCAGTTGGAAATCTTTTAAAGTATTATCATTGTCACATGCTGGAGTTTTTTAGGTAATCTTGAGAAATTTGTAGCAATAGTTGGAAAACTGTTTAGATTAGCTCTACTGGTAATGGCTTGATACAGGGCATGGCAAAAAGAAAGATGGAATATGAATTAGCACTATCCACTACCCAACCCAGTTTCTCAATAAGATTTATTGAAAAAAAGTTGTAATTGTGTCGACTTGTCTAACAGAGAACAGAACCTAAGCATCATACGAATGCTTTCAACTTTAGGTTTAGCAACAAATTCTAGAAATGATGATGTCCTTCAACTACTGGAAGACATGTTTTTTAGTTGGGACGAAAAATTCTTTAAACGTTTGTGTCGGATTCGGATTTGAAATAGTTTTCAAACGACTACAGACTAAACCTACACTTTTTTTCTGAAACATTTTTACTACCGTTACCTTGTCTTTGCTCATTGTTTGATAAGTTCAACTTGTTTTTTTCTACAGCCAGGACATTGTTGTAGAAAGGGTGAAGATATGCGTTGGTTTGCAACGCCATTTAACGTATTGGATAATGCTAATAGCTTAAGGTTTTATGACTTTTTTGGACAGAAGTAGCTAAATCTCAAGCGGTTTGGAATCAACTCAAAACTTTTGTGTGGATGTTTAGGTTTTTTTTTCACAGTTGGTTCCAAAACCTGAGCCTTAGCAAGTTCTACATTTTTTCTGTACTACGATTTTGTTGGTTCTGAAGCTAGGCGTTAGCTTTGCAATGCTTTTTGACTTTTTGGACAAAATTAATAACTTGAGGTTCCGAAGCTTTTGGACAGAGTAGATAAATCTCTAGCAGTTTCAAATATACTCCAAACTTGTTGGATAATAGTTTAAGTGGTTTTGTCTACAGCCAGGACATCATTCTAGAAAAGGTTTTATTGAGTTGGCCCTAAAATCTGAGTTTTTAGAAATGTTTTTTTTTTGCTGGATCTTTCTATTCTGAAGTTTTTTTTTACCAATTTTATGGGTGAAATTCTTTTCTTTACCTAGTAGTGTGCGAGTCTTGTGTGAGGTGTGGTATACGTACTAAACTCAGTGGCGGAGCTAGAATTTTTGAGCTCTATCGCAATATATTAAAAAGGGCCTACTCGGAGACGGCTTAAAAAAAAGTACAATTTTGCCATTTATTTAAGCTTTATTTTGTACATTTTGGGGGCCCCAGGTTTTGAAATTAACGTCGAGTGGTCCCTTATGCCTGTGGGCCATTCCGCATTGCAGACTCTTGCTTACAGGCAGCTCTGCCCTGACTAAATCATCTCGTTTTCTGTCAGCACAGTTTTGGTTTAACATCAAAACAGTCCAGTCTGCCTACTTTCTTTTTGTTTTACCTTTTTCTTGCCTTCTGTTTTCTTTCCCTCTTCTTCTTCTTTCTTCTTTTCTTCCTTTTTCTTGCTTTCGTCCTCATAATTTTGCTTATCGATTTTTTAGCGTACTCCAAAGTTTTTTTTGGCATTTTCCAGCATTACAATATTTTCTGCGTTTTAACTTTGATCCTCTCCACTCACCTACAGCTCCCAAATAGCTAAATGTGTTTAACATCATCTGCTGCATTGCACTAATTGCACGAGTCGCTTTCATCTTTGTCGATTTTTTTTTTGTAGGTTTGGTAATGAGGCGTCTGGTATACTGCGCAACTTTTTCGGTTTTGTTCCATTTATATTGCCATCGGTTGATGATTTCTTTTTTTTCTTCAGATTTAGTTTGTAGTGTTAATGCACCCTTTCTCTTTTTCATACAGCCTTTGCTTTTCTAATCAGTATGTTTCTGAATGTTTTTACTTTGTACCATATTGGTGTAGCATAAAGAATTGGTGACAGAGTTCAATAATTGCTTCTTGCAGTTTGAAGGTGTAATTATGGCTTTCTGAACCGTTTCATTTACAGGGTCAAAGAAAGTGAAAGCATGGTCGATCAGTATATTAAGGTATTTGATAGCTTGTTTGTTGCGAATGGTTGTGCTTCTGTAGTTGCGCTTCTAAGATACTTTTTTGTGGACTTTTTGTCCACCAAATCTATGGCGTCATTTGTTGTACACACTAGTTCATATTCATCTTTGAATACTTTGACAAATGAGACGTTGTGTTCTGAAAAGGCTTTTGCATATTACCTCAGCTGGCTAGTTCTTCCTAATGATGCCATCATAGATCTGGTTTTAAAAAGTAGTGGTCCTAGGACCTCTGTTGTTGTCTGTTACGACGTCTTTATCCATTTGCAGTTTTTACTAGCTTAAGTAACTTGCGAAGATCATTTATAGGTACTTTGAGTTACTTCTTTTAACAAGTTTCCGTCTTACTTTTTCTTAACAAAGGGTGTTGAAAGCGTTTTTTTATGTTTAAGGTAACGAATGCTGCTCACTGGCTTTGACAATTTTTTTCTCGGCATGCAAAGTGGATCTACTTTTTTGGAAACTGTATTGTTGATCCGAAAGACCTTTTCTTTTTTTGAGTCTACTTCTGTTCAACAGTTTATAGCTCTTACTGATTGTGTTTAGATAACAGATTGGTTTTAATTTTACGTTCTTTGAAGTCTTTTGTTGTATACATTGGTTCATATTCATCTTTGAATACTTTGACAAATGAGACGTTGTGTTCTGAAAAGACTGTTGCATATTACCTCAGCTGGCTAGTTATTCCTAATGATGCCATCATAGACCAGGTTTTAAAGTAGCGGTCCTTGGACCCTTGTTGTTGTCCATCTACAGGTACTTTGAGCTACTTTTTCTAGCAAGTTTTCGCCTTACTTCTTCTCAATAGAGGGTTTTGAAAGCGTTTTTTATGTTTAATTTAAGGTAACTAATGCTGCTCACTTCTGGCTTCGACAATCTTTTCTACGACATGCAAATTTGATCTACCTTTTTGGAAACTGTATTATTGATTTGAAAGACCTCCTCCTTCTTTGAGTCTTATTTTTGTTCAATTTTATTTATGATCTCTGGTGAAATGATGTTGGCTCCAAAACCTGAGTTTTGGTAAATTTTACATGTCAAATCCATGTTTTTCTGTACTAGAATCTAAGACATTTTTTTTTGTCTGTTTCTGATCAACAGTTTGTAGGGCTTACTGTTGGTGTTTAGAAGACAGATTGGTCTTAATTTTACGTTCTCCGAAGTGGAGGTGCTCTTCGGAATCAATTTTAGTTTTGCCATTTTCTATATGGCAGGAAAGGCTCGCTTCTATAGCAGCTGGTTCAAAATGTTTAGCAACTAGTCGTTTGCTATCTTGCTGACTTTATTTATAGCATCATTCCATCAAATGTCAAGTTTAGGAGACTTGCTCAGTTTTTGTTAGTAGGGCTTTTGATGGTAAAGTTTTTTAGCTACTCTGTTTTGAAGCTAAGCGTTGGCTTCCAATGTTATTTAATCTTTTAGATAACGTCAATAGCTTGAGGTTTTATGGCTGATAAGCTTTCTTGGATAGGAGTAGATAAATTTTGAATGGCTTAGAATCTACCCAAAACCTGTTGGGTGGTAGTTCAAGTTGGTTTTTTACAGCCAGGACACCGTTGGTTTCAAAACTTTAACTTTGGCAAATTCCACATATTACATCCATGCCTTTCTGTATCTGAATCTTTTTGTTCTGAAGCTCTAGGCATTGGCTTGCAATACTATTTGACCGTTTCGAATTGTTTAAAATTTGATTGATTTTTTTTGTGAGCTTCTAATATACGAAGCGGGCTGTATGTTGTTCTGTTCATTGCGTTGCTGAGTTTTGTTGCTCTTTATTGGTTTTTACTTTGTGAATAGTTTTTGTTGTTAGCCATTTTGGGTACTGTTGATGCCAACAATTTGGTTTATACGTTTTTTGACTTGCTTGCTTTACTTATACAATGTGGTATATCTTTTGTGATGGTGTTGATTTTTGGAAGTTTAAACTTTTATTGTTTTTCACTTATGGTAGTATGTAGTAGTTTGAATTGGACTGAAAACCCGCCTACCCTAGTGTTTGATATCAATTAATTAGAAGTTTCTTCTTTCTGCAAGCGTAAGAAATCTTTATGTCTAAGGAGGAAATGTTGATAACTATTTTTTGGTGACCAACACTTGGGCGGGTGGGTGGGGCACTTCAGTTTATAATTACTATTGAGTAATTTTAACTGGAGTGCATACCCGCCCAAGTGTTTGGTACCAAAGAAATAAGTTTCTTTTCCATGCAAGCGTTAGAAGTCATTATGTGCAAGGAGGAGTAGGCGATATGCAATCTCTTGTTAACCAACACTTGGGTGGGCGGGTAGAGCACTATCGTTTATGATTACTATGGATTTGTTTGAACAGAAGTGCTCATGTACCCGCAAGAGTAATTGTAAGATTTTTTTTTTTTTGCAAACGTTAGAAGTTTTTATGTTCAAGGAGGAAAAATTGATATACAATATTTTGATGACTAACACTTAAACGGGTGGGTGGGGCACTCTAGTTCATGATTACCATTGAGTAGTTTGAACTATAGTGCTCACTACTCGTAAGTGTGATTGCTATGAAGAAATTATAAGTATTTCTTTCCTGGAAGCGTTACAAGTATTTATGTGCAAGGAGGAAATATTGATATCCAATCTCTTGATGACCAACATTTGGGCGGGTGGGTGGAGCATTCCAAGTTATGGTTACTATAGAGTTGTTTAAACTAGAGTGAACACCCACCCGTCCAAGAGTTTGTTAACAAAAAATTGTTTCTCCTATTTTGCAAGCGTTGGAAGTTTCTTTGTCCAAGATGGAGGAGATTATATGTAATCTTTTGATTACCAACACTCATGATTACGAGTAGTTTATTTAAACTATAGTGCTCACCCGCCCGAGTGTTTGTTATTAAAGAATGGACATATTGGTATCCAATATCTTGATGACCAACATTTGGGCGGGTGAGTGGAGCACTCCAAGCCATGATTACTATCAAGTTGTTTGAACTCGAGTGAACACCTAGCCGTCCAATAGTTTGTTAACAAAAAATTGGAAGTTTCTTCTTTTTGGCAAGCGTTAGAAGTTCCTTAAACAGAGGAGAAAAAGGTAATAGTGAATCTCTTGAAGAACAACACTTGGGCGTGCGTCACTTTAAATTATGATTACTATGTAGTAGTTTGAACTAGAGTACTCATCTATCTGCCCAAGTGTTTGTTATCAAAAAATTGGAAGTTTTTTTTGCAAGCTTTAGAAGTCTAAATGTCTAAGGAGGTAATGTTGATATTTATTCTTTGATGACGAACACTTGGGCGGGTGGATGGGGCACATCAATTTTTTTTTTCAGAAATTCTTAATTGTTTTTATGTGCAAGAATAAGAAGGTAATGAGTGACTGACACTTGGGCGAATGGATGCGGCACTCTAGTTTATGATTATTAGCGAGTAGTTTGAATTTGAGTGCCCGTCCATCTGCCTGAGTGTTTGTTATCAAGAAATTGGAATTTTTTTCTTCCTGTCAGCGCTAGTAGTATTTATGCCCAAGGAGGAGAGTTTGATATACAATTTCTTGATGACCAACATTTGGGCGGGTGGGCGGGGTACTTTATTTTATTATAACCATCAACTAGTTTGAACTGGAGTGCCCATCCACTTGCTTAAGCGTTTGTCACGGTGGAGCAAATGATATGCAATCTTTTGATGAGCAACACTTAGGCGGGTGGGTGTCTCTATTTTATGATTACATCCAGTTGTTTGAACTAGAGTACCCATACATCCACTCGAGTGTTTGCTAACAAGAAATTATAATTTTCTATTTCTTTCAAGTGTTAGAATTCTTTATGTTCAAAGAGGAGAGTTTGATATACAATTTTTTGATGACGAACACTTAGGCGGGTGGGTGGGGTACATTATTTTATGACTATCATCAACTAGTTTGAACTGGAGTCCTCACTTGCCTGTTTGAGTGTTTGCTATTAAAAAAAAAATGAAGATTTGTGTCCAAAGAGGAAAACTTGATATACAATCTTTTGATGACCAACACTTGGGCGGGTGGGTGGGGTGCTCTATTTTATGATTACATTAGAAGTTTCTCCTTCTGCAAACGTTAAAGTCTTTATGTAGAGGAAGGAAAAGGTGAAATTCAATCTTTTGATAACCAACATTTGGGTGGGCGGGTGGGGCATTTGACCATTATTGCTTTATACAAAAATGTTTGGAATTTTATCTGAGGCAAAAGCAGAACAAATTTTAAGTTTTTTGATAATTTCTCTAATTCAAGAAAGTCGCTTTCCGGCGATATGTAGAGTCTTTCAGGAAATCATTGATTTTTTGGTAGGCCTTTTCGAGTATCCAGTAGTTGGAATAGGAGTGTCCACCCACCCGCTCGAGTGTTTGCTGTTAAGAAATTGGAAGTTTTTTCTTCTTGCAAGAAAAAACTTCCCATTAGAAGTCTTTATGTTCAAGGAGGAAGTGTGAAATTTATTATTTGATGATAAAGAATTGGGTGGGTGGATGGGGTGCTAAGTTTTGTGTTGCAGGTATAGATATTGGAAACAATAATTGTATCTGAGAAATATGGCTCAAAATCTCTATCTGCAACACAAGAAGGTGAAATGACCAAAAAATTGCATACTCAGTTTTTTTTTGTATTTGTTATAGGCCACAGCAAGCCGATATAATACAGCTTTCTTGTTCAAGACCTAACAAAAGTTAAAGGATTTTACCGATCTTTAAACTTGAATCTGACTACAGGATTTCTTTATAACCGTTTAGCTAACTTCTCTCAGCTTTTATCACACCTAATGGGGCAAATTATTATTTCATGATATGCTTTTTGGCCTTGATATGTTTTGGCTACATTTCATTGGTGAATTGGCAAGTTTGTTCTGATTAATTTTGTGGCATACTACCAACTACGATAACTACATGGGACAATTGCGGGATAGAATACAAACAAGAGACAGAATAACTTGAACACAAAATTTACCTCTAACTAATCTGGAACTATTTCCTACCGATGACCCGAAAACAACTTCTTTGGTATCTCTACATAACTGCAAAAATACGTAAGAATTTTTGTTAAAACCACCGCACTTCGGGGTGGGCGTGGCGCAGTAGTTTAAGCATTCGACTGCTGCACCAAAGATTGTTGGTTTAAATCTTACAATGGAAATTATTTCAAACGTTTATACGCTTTTCTACTTTCTAACTCGCCTTGTGAGCGTATGGTTGATGACTAATATCCTTTTCTGGTTTGGAGTATATTAATATTTTCTCTAGTGGTTTGGAGTTCACTTAAAACTGTAAGTCTACCTGTAATGTAAGTTGCCAGCTTTACGGGCAGAGAAGCGGTTAATGCGCCTGTAGCTGCGTGAAAAGGGGATGATGATGATGATGACTACATTCAAAGGGAACGTCCAAGTAAGCTTTTAGCAGTAAAAAACTTAATGGACCGTCTGCTGACCCTAGACCAGCTTTTTGCTTTGTCATGCAAGATTGGTATTAGTGCAGTGCTCTTCCAAGAGAAAGGCAAATAGAAACTGATTAAAACTGTAGCTCTTGCTTTAATGAGACGGAAAGTCTTTACCACAATAATGAAGAAGAGTCTTACGCCATTAAATCTGTGTTGTTAAAAATATAAGGTTTACCTAGATGATAATTGATTCTTCTTGAGGACTAATAACTGAGCGTTAGTATGATTCACCAACACCAAAGATGCCAAAAGTGTGTTTGTGCTCCAGTTTGATAAACACACTAAGAATAGGAAAGCTGGCATAGTAGCCAACATCATGAGCCGCCTTGTCCCGCTTAGAAGTTAAGAAACTGTCTGCGGCTGTGAAGGCAAGCGACATGCAAGTTGAGCAAGGTTTTCTGACAGTAAAAAGTTAACTGGACCGCCCGCTTACTCTAAGCTCACGACGTAGTCTTTGATTTGTTTTGCAGATGGATGTCAGCAAGATTAGCATTGGTATAATGCTCTTCCTTTTGGAACGAAAACGGGTAAGAAGGTACACCAACTTTTGTTTTAAGTCAAAAAATTGTTACCACAACAATGAACGGGAGTTCTTACGTAAATCTAGCTTTTAGCAAATCTTTTTTCTTGAAATGTTTGCAAATTTTTTAAAAACTGGTTTATCTACGTTTGTTTGTTTTGATGAGCTTTGCCTACTTGGCAAAAGTGGTTACAGGACATAAAATTGGAAAAGGACAACTTTGTTGCAAATGAATTTTTTTTTTACTTTAAAACTAGTTAACAAACGTGATGGTTTACATTATTCTTTGTGCTACAAGTAAGCTTAGAAAGGAAAATGTTTATAAAAGCTCTAGACAGAGAGTTTTTTGAAGAAGTTGTGGTCAAACCTTTTTATTGGTCGTTTGGTGAAGGTATTTTAGGAAGAGGTGCAACGTTAGTATATTTTTGCGTGATTGTCTAAAAAAATTTGCGTTGCACTTTTTTCAAATATTTTTTGCTTAACGTTAGAATTTTAGAGAATGGAAATGGATCGGTGAGGAAGTTAATTTAAACAATACATTGTCTATGCAGGACACCTTAATAGACAAAATATAACAATTAATATGACTAGTCTTGAGAAAAGATTATGTGCTTTGTGGAATTATTGATTATTCTGACTTACTCAGTTTATATGGTATTCATATCCCAGCTAGAGTTGTACGCAATATTTCATATACCGTATAAACGTACAGATTATGCGCACCTTTCTGCTTCTAACGTCCATCCAGTTTTCCCAATAGTTGGAGAATGTTTCCGTACTAGTACTAGAAGACCTCAAATAGTCGATTTGTTTCAATTACATGTGCATAGAACGCGAGGACAATTCGAAAGTTGCGTAAGACATCATCAGAGTATTTGTTATAAAAATAGAAAACTACAAATTAGCCTCAAATGTGATAGAAAATTTGGTCTCAAATTCTCTTCCAGTTCTTTCAAAATCTCAGTAGATTTTTAATATGTGATTTTTTAAAATGAGAGAAAAATAGATTGATTAGATTTTATATGAATTACATCTTTAATTCACATATGGTTGATTGTAAATAATATCAAATTCTTGGTAAATTATTATCATTTTAGTTGTGCAGACAGTAAAGGAAATCTTTGAAGATCGACCTTGTTGCATGAATAATTCCATTTCGTGTTTTCATGTTTGGCTTTGAGGTTCCGGTCAAGGTAAAACTACTTTTTGTAATTAAATTAAATTTTAATAAATTTTAATTAATCTCAGTGTTACCATAAACAAAATCAATCAATCAATCAAACTAATCCGTCAATAAAATATTAATAAATGATTAATTTCTCTAATAGATTTGTTTTCAATAAACACACATTTCATTTGATTTATTATTCCAACGTAGGTTAAATTGCATTCTTATCAGCCGAAAAACCAGTTCCGAAGCCAAGTCTGTTCGGGTGATTAGTATCCCTGTGTTGTCGATGCCGTGCGGATGTGCTTACTCGCCCGTCAACACCAATTTGTATGCCAAATCAGACCTCTTCTCAGTAGGTGTTAATAATTAATTTGTGCGAGGTCAATACGTTAAGTGAATAACAAACATTCTTACCTACAGTAAATTGAAATAGAATGGCGAAAATGCGGTTTCTTGTTTTGTGTGTTTATTCATCTTGTCAGTAATGTGTTTGCGTGGAATTTGTGGTATCTTCTGGGTCAAGGAAAAGCAATATATTTACTGAAAGGTAAACATTTCAAATATTTTACTTCCTAGTTTGAATACATTTTGCTTAAATAGTGATGGAGTTATTAACATTTTAAAACAGTCATAAATTATAATAACATACAAACATAATGACCACATTTCTTTGTGTTGTTGGTTAATGATTTTGCCTTGTAACATTACGACCTCAAATATAAGCCCTTTGTTGACATATCTTGATTTATTTATTGCCAGTCTGCTTTGAGTGCTCGTTCCGTGCACAACAACCAATACCACTAAACACTTTATGTGTAAACAATTGTCGCAAATAAAAGCGAAGTCTTTTATTATATTTCCACACATGTAATGAAGTTGTTAATGCCATTTACCATGCCATCTATCAACTGGTGTACATTATATTATTTTGAAATAAACACGTGTTTTGTTGGTTTTCTTGTACTTTAACGATGATTTTATTGCTGAGTTTGTTTACTAAATGTTATTAGCAGTAAGTTAATTAAATATCTAATGTGACATATTTATCT
This sequence comes from Tachinus rufipes, assembly GCA_963932245.1. Classification (NCBI taxonomy): domain Eukaryota; kingdom Metazoa; phylum Arthropoda; class Insecta; order Coleoptera; family Staphylinidae; genus Tachinus; species Tachinus rufipes. The sequence goes on along the minus strand of OZ010746.1, from coordinate 13,624,927 downwards.
AATTTTATAAGAAAGTTATTTTGTTATTAGGATTAATAGTTTTTGAGACTTTCAGGGTTTGTTGTTTACTAACTACAACTTGTTCTCTTTTTCATTAGCTGTCTTCTGATTCCACTAAAGTTTTCAAAAATTCCAATGATAAGTTGCTTCTTAACATAATTGTGGCAACAATGGAGGTAATCAATTACTGTTTTGAGTTATTCTATAGAGAATTAAATTTTTGACAGAGCACAATTTAAAATAACGAAAGTTGCTTCAAATCGTAATTGTAACATCATTGGAAGCAATTAATTACTGTTTTTAGTAATTTTATACAGAAATAAGTCTTCTGAGTCTAAAATTTTTAAACCGCATTCAAAAATTCTTATTAATTACTTAACAATTACAAATTGCTGACAATTTAATCAAAATCACTAAAGTTGCTTCTTAACGTAATTGTTGCAACAATGGATGTAATTTAAAACTCTTTTGAGTAATTTTATACAGAATTAAGTCTTCCGAGTTCAAATTTTCAAACCGTATCCAAAAATTTCAATTGATTACTTCATAAATAGCAAATTGCTGACTGAGCACAATTTAATCAAAATCAATAAAGTTGCTTTAAACCGTAATTGTGGCAACAATTTATGAAATCTATTACTGTTTTGTGTAATTTTAGAATCAAGTCTTCTGAATCTAAATTTTCAAACCTCATCTAAAAATTCCTATTGATTACTTTACAAATCGAAAGTGGATGACTGAGCACAGTTCAATCAAAATCACTTAAAGTGTCTTGAAAACTTAATTATGGCAACAATCGATGTAATTAATTACTGTTTTGAGTAATTTAATACAGATTCAAGTCTTTTGAATTTAAATTTTTAAACCACAATCAAAAATTCTTGTTAATTACTTCACAAATTGCAAATTGCTGACTGAGCATAATTTAATGAAAATCATTTTTTTCAGTTTTTTTTTTTCAAAAACATTGCTTTTTTGTGTTATTTTAAGAATATTCAATTTTTCTTGAAAGAAAGTTTTGAAAAAGTTTTTTTTAAATTCATTTTTCGGAAATATTGCCATATTTTGAGTTTTTTTGAGAAATGTTAATTTTACTTAAATTGTATATATTTAGGAGGTTTCTTAGAATTATAAAAAAGTTCTAGAATAAATTGTGTGCAGAATTTTATGCTCTTTAAAATTTATTTAATGACTTTACAAAAGTATTGCAATTTTTTGATTTATTTGAAGAAATTTCAATTTTTTTTATTAAATTTATTTGCTTATAATTTGGAGGCTTTTAAAAATTTCAAAAAAGTTTTAGCATAAATTATGTGTAATATTTAGAGTTTTTCGAAAATGTTGCAATTCTTTGAGTTATTTGAAGAATTGTCAATTTTGCCATGAAATTTTTAATTAATTTTTATATAATTTCGAGGTTTTTATTTTTTTTTTAATTATTGATAAATTGTGTCTAGAATTTGATGCTCTTTAACATTTATTTAAAAAGTTTTTTTGAAAATGTTGTATTTTTTTAGTTATTTTGGGAAATTTCATTTTTTTATGAAATTTTGGTTAATTTGGATATAATTTAAAAGGTTCTCAAAATTTTGGAAAAGTTGTAGAATAAATTGTGTGTGGAATTTTATGCTTTCTAAAATGTATTTAGAAGGATTTTCAAAAAAATTGCAATTTTTTGAGTAATTTTGAGAAATATCAGTTTTTTATGAAATTTTCAATTAAATTTTAAAAAAACTTGCAGAATAATTTATGTGTATAAATATATTTTAACAGTTTTTGAGTTATTTGAAGAAATTTTATTTTTTTCATGAAATTTTTAATTAATTTGTGTATAGTTTGGGGATTTCACAAATTTTACAAAGTTGCGAATAATTTATGTGTCAATTTTAAAGCTCTTCTTCATTTCTTTAAAGAGTTTTTCAAAAAAGTTGCATTATTTTAAAAAAATGTCAATTTTTTCATGAAATTTTCAGTTAATTTGGAGGTTTTTTTTATAAAATTAAATAATTATAGAATAAATTGTATGTGGAGTTTGATGCTCTCCAAAATTTATTTAATGAGTTTCTTAAAAATGCAATTTTTTTAGTTATCTTTTTCATGAAATTTTAGATTTTTCTCAAAATTTTAAAAAAGTTGTAAAATGTCTGTTAAAATAAATGCTCTTCAAAATTTATTTAAATTTTTTTTCGAAAATGTTGTTAATTTTTGAGTTGCATAATGAAGTATGTGTAAAAATTAAAGCTGTATAAAATTTATTTAAACATTTTTTTTAAATAGTTTCAATTTTTTGAGTTATTTGAAAAAAAAATCAATTTTTTTATGAAATTTTTTATTATTTTGTCGAATAAATTATGTGTCAAATTTAAAGTTCTACATTTCTTTAAGAACTTTTTCAAAAAAGTTGCAATTTTTTGAGTTATTTTAAGAAATGTCAATTTTTTTATGAAATTTTCAGTTAATTTGAAAAAAAATAGAATAAATTGTGTGTGGAATTTGATCTTCTTCAAAATTTATTTAATGAGTTTCTTGAAAATGTTGCAATTTTTTTAGATATTTTGAAAAATGTCAATATTTTCATGAAATTTTCAATTAATTTAGTTTTTTTTTTTTAATTTTAAAAAAGTTGTAAAATAAATTGTAGAATTTGATTCAAAAGTTATTCAAAAATTTTGCATTTTTTTTTAGTTTGAGAAATATCAATCATTTTTTATGTAATTTTTAATTAAGTTTTGTTTTTCAAAATTTCAAAAAAGTTTATTTAAAGAATTTTTTAATTTTTTTTTTGAGTTATTTTAAATAATGTATTTTTTTTATCAAATTTTCATTAATTTGATTATATTTTGTGGGTTTCTGAAAATTTATAAAAAGTTGTAAAATAAATTGTGTGTGGAATTTGATGCACTTCAAAATTTATTTAATAAGTTTCATGAAAAAGTTTTTTTTTTCCAGTTATTTTAAGAAATGTCATGTTTTTATGAAATTTTTAATTCATTTAGATGTTTCTCAAATTTTTAAAAAGTTGTTGTATAAATTGTGTGTAGAGTTTGAGTCTTCAAAATTTATTCAAAGAGTTTTTTAATTTTTTTGCAATTTTTTTAATTTTTTTGAGAAATATCAATTTTCTCATGACATTTTCAATTAACTTAAATATTCTGCAAAATTTTTAAAAAGTTCTAAAATAAATTGGGTGTAAAACTTGATAGTCTTTAAAATTTATTTAAAGAAGTGTTTAATTTTTTTGTGTTATTTTGAGAAATGTAGTTTCTTTATCAATTTTTTATTAGTTTGATTATATTTTGTGGGTTTCTGAAAATTTAAAAAAAGTTGTAGAATAACTTGTCTGTAAAATTTTAAGCTCATCAAAAAGAATTTTTCGAAAATGTTAATTTTTAAGTTATTTTGAGAAATGTCAATTTTTTATGAAATTTTTAATTAATTTGGAGGTTATCTAAAAATTTTAAAATGTTGTAGAATTAATTAGGTGTAAAAATTAAAGATCTGTAAAATTTATTTAAACAGTTTTTTTGAAAGTTTTTTAGTTATTTAAAGAAATTTCAATTTTTTCATGATTTTTTTAATTAATTTGTGTAGTTTTGGGATTTCTTAAATTTTAAAAAGTTGTAGAATAAGTTATGTGTCAATTTTAAAGCTTTTCTACATTTATTTTAAGAATTTTTCAAAAAGTTGCATTTTCAATTAACCTAAATGTTTTTCAAAATTTAAAAAAAGTTGTAGAATAAATTGTGTGTCGAATTTGATGCTCTACAAAATTTATTTTTTATTTAAATTTTGAAAATGTTGCAATTTTTAAGTTATTTTGAGAAATGTCAATTTTTTCATGAAATTTTTTGAAAAAGTTGTAGAATAAATTGTGTGTGGTATTTGATGTTATCTAAAATTTATTTAATGAGTTTTTTGAGAAATGTCATTTTTTATCAAATTTTCATTAATTTGATTATATTTTGAGGGTTTTTGAAAATTTAAAAAAAAATTGTAGAATAAATTTTCTGTAAAATTTAAAGCTCTTCAAAACTTACTTAAAGAATTTTTCGAAAGTTTTGCAAATTTTTGTGTTATTTTGAGAAATATCATTTTTTTTTTTCATGAAGTTTTTAATTAATTTAGATTTTTCTCAAAATTTTATAAAAGTTGTAAAATAAATTGTGTGTAGAATTTGATGGTCTTCAACCTTTATTGTGAGTTTTTCAAAAATGTTGCAATTTTATGAGTTTTTCGTGAAATGTCAATTTTTTCTTGAAATTTTCAAATAATTTGGAGATTTTTCAAAATTTTGTTGCTTTTTGAGTTATTTTGAGATTTATCATTTTTTTAATGACTCTTTCATTAATTTTATTAATATGAGAAACGCTGAAATGTCATTTTTTTATAAAATTTTCAGTTAATTTGGAGATTTTTTAAAATTTTAAAAAAGTTGTGGTATAAATTGCTTGTAGAATTTGATGGTCTTCAAAATTTATTCAAACATTTTGCAATTTTTTTAGTTTTTTAGTTTGAGAAATATCAATTTTTTCATGAAATTTTCAATTAACTTAATAGTTTTTTGAAATTTTAAAAAAGTTGTTAAATAAATTAGGTGTAGAATTTGATTTTCATTAATTGATTATATTTTGTGGGTTTCTGAAAATTAAAAAAAAGTTGTAGAATAAATTGTGAGTGGAATTTGATGCTCTCCACAATGTATTTAATGTGTTTTTTGAAATTGTTGTCATTTTTTGAGTTATTTTGAGAAATGTCAATTTTTTCATAATTTTTTTATTAATTTTGGAGGTTTATAAAATTTAAAATAATTTTAGAATAAATTGTATGTGAATTTGGTGCTTTCTAAAATTGATTATAGACTTTTTTTAAAACTATTTGATTTATTTTGAGAAATGTCCATTTTTTCATAAAATTTTGAATGTTCTAGAATAAATTCTGTCTAGAATTTGATGCTCTCTAAAATTTATTATCGACTTTTTCGAAAATAATGCAATTTTTTGAATTATTTTGAAAAATGTCAGTTTACATAAATTTTTCAATTTTTGTAGGTTTTTCTAAATTTGAAAATATTTTTAGAATAAATTGTATGTAGAATTTAATCTAAACTTATTTAAAGACTTTTTCGAAAATGTTGAAATTTTTAGAATTATTTTGAGTAATGCCAATTAAAGTTCTACAAAGTTTTATAAAGAGTTTTTTGAAAAGGTTTTTTGAGTTATTCTGAGAAAAGTCAGTTTTTTATGAAATTTTTAATTAATTTTGTTATAGTTAGAATGTTTCTTAAAGTTTTAAAAAAGTTTTAGACAGTAGAATTTGAAGCTTTTCAAAATTTATTTTTTGAGTTTTTCGAAAAAGCTATTTTGAGAAATGTATTTTTTTTTAATGAAATTTTCAATTGGCTTGTATATAATTTAGGTGATATTCTATAATAACTCGTCAGTAGTTTGGATTTCAGTAGCCCACCCATCCACCCAAGTGTTACTTATTAAGAGGTTGGATCACTATCTTCTTTTGTGACAAAATGACTTATGACATCCACAGAGAGGTCAAACATACAATCTCTTGATGACGAAAACTTGGGTGGGTGGGAGACTCCATAGCATAATAATTAGTTAGTAGTTTGGATTGCAGTAGCCCGTCCACCCTCCGAAGTATTACTTATGATGAGGTTGGATCACGACCTTATATTGTAACAAAATTACTTCTGACGTCCATAGAGAGATCAAACATACAATCTTTTGATGACGGACACTTGGGTGGGCGGGTGGAACACTCCATAGCATAATAACCAGTCAGCAGTTTTTATTGTAGTAGCCCACCCACCCAAGTGTTACTTATCAAGAGGTTGGATCTCAACCTTTCCTTCTAACAAAATTATTTCTGTTGGCCGTAGAGAGATCAAACATACAATCTTTTGATGACGCACACTTGGGTGGGACACTCCATAGCATAATAACCAGTCAGTAGTTTGGATTACAGTAGCCCGCCCACTCACTAAAGTAATACTTATGAAGAGGTTGGATCGCAACCTTCTCTTGTGACAAATTGACGTCTGACTTCTTCAAGAGTTAGTTCAAACATACAATCTGTTGATGACGGACACTTGGGTGGGTGGGTGGATCACTCCATAGCATATAAACTAGTCAGTAGTTTGGATTGCAGTAGCTCACCCACCCACCCAAGTGTTACTTATCAAGAGGTTGGATTACAAACTTCTCTTGTGACAAAATGACTTTTGCTGGCGTCCTTCAAGAGGTCAAACATACAATCTTTTGATGACGGACACTTGGGTGGGAGGGTAAAACACTCCACAGCATAATAACCAGTCAGTAGTTTGGATTGCAGTAGCTCACCCACCCAAGTGATACTTATCAAGAGGTTGAATCACAACCTTCTTTTGTGACAAAATTATTTCTGTCGGCCGTAGAGAGATCAAACATACAATCTCTTGATGACGCACATTTGGGTGGGACACTCCATAGCATAATAACCAGTCAGTAGTTTGGATTACAGTAGCCCGCCCACTCACTGAAGTAATACTTATGAAGAGGTTGGATCGCAACCTTCTCTTGTGACAAAATGACTTCTGACTTTCGCAAGAGTTAGTTCAAACATTCAATCTCTTGATGACGGACACTGGGGTGGGCGGGTGGAACACTCCACAGCATAATAACCAGTCAGTAGTTTGGATTGCAGTAGCCCACCCACCCAAGTGTTACTTATCAAGAGGTTGAATCACAACCTTCTTTTGTGACAAAATGATTTCTGACGTCCGTAGAGGTCAAACATACAATCTACACTCTATAGTATAATAACTAGTCAGTAGTTTGGATTGCTGTAAAAAAAGTTTTTGGATAAATTTTGAGTAGAATTTGATGCTTTCCAAAATTTATTTTAAGATTTTTCAAAAATGCTCATTTGTAAATAATTTTAAGATATCTCAAAATTAAAAAAAATATATATGTTGAAAGAATTCTGTTTAGAATTTGATGTTTTTCAAAATTTATATCAAGGGTTTTTCAAAAATGTTGCATTTTTTTGAGTTATTTGACGAAATGTCATTTTTTCATGATTTTTTAATTAGTTTGTATATAATTTAAAGGTTTTTCAAAATTTTAAAAAAGTTATTGAAAAATTGTGAGTAGACTTTGTTGCTCTTTAAAATTTATTTAAAGAGTTTTTCAAAACGTTTAAATTTTCTGAGTTATTTTGAGAAAAGTCAGTTTTTTTAATGAAATTTTTAATAATTTGATTATAATTTATGGGTTTATCAAAATTTTAATAAAGTTGTATAATAAATTATGTGTAAAATTGAAAGCTCTCTAAAATTTATTTAAAGAGTTTTTCAAAATTATCTGAATTTTTGAGTTTATTGAGAATATTCTTTTTTTTAATGAAATTTTCAATTAATTTGTATATAATTTGGAAGTTCTTAAAATTTAAAAAGGGCGTAGATTAAATTGTGTTTAAAATTTAAAGCTCTCCAAAATTTATTTAAAGAGTTTTCCGAAAATATTGCATTTTTTTTTTTTAAATTTTTAATTAATTTATGTTTTATTTTGCGGTTTCTCAAAAGTTTAAAAAAGTTGTAGAATGATTTTTGTATAAAATTTAAAGTTCTCTAAAATAGTTTTTCGAAAATGTTGCCATATTTTGAGTTATTTTGAGAAATGTAATTTTTTAATGAAATTTTCAATAATTTGGTCATATACTATGTATGATGTCAGTTTTTTAATGAAATTTTCAATTAGTTTCTATATAATTTGTAGGTTTCTCAAAATTTTAAAATAGTTTTAAAATAAATTGTGTTTAGAATTTGATGCTTTCCATAATTTATTTAGAGAGTTTTTTGAAATTATTGCTTTTTTTAGTTATTTTGTGAAATGTAAATTTTTTCATGAAGTTTTCAATAATTTGTATATAATTTGGAGGTTTCTTAAGATTTTTTTAGTATTGAAAAATGTCATGTTTTTCATAAAACTCTCAGTTAATTTATATTTGTAATTTGTTTGTAAAATTGAAGCTCTCCTAAATTCATTTAAAGAGTTTTTCGAAAATATTAATATTTTTTGAGTTATTTGAAGAATTGTCGTTTTTTAAATAAAAGAGTGTTCTCAAAATTTTAAAAAATTTGCATAATAAATTGAGTATAGAATTTGATGCATTTTAAAAATTAATTAACAAGTTTTTTTTAATTACTGCAATTTTTTGAGTTATTTGAAGAAATATCAATTTTCTGAGTTATTTGAAGAAATATCAATTTTTTCTTGAATTTTTTAGATTAATGTCTACTTTTGAGGTTTCTCAAAATAAAAAAAAGTGGTATAATAAATTATGTGAAATTTGATGCTCTTTAAAATTTATTTATAGAGGTTTTCGAAAATATTGCAATTTTTTGAGTTATTTGAAGAAATGTATTTTTTTTTATGAAATTTGTATAATTTGGATGTTTATAATTTTTTTGAAAGTTTTGGAAGAAGTTTTGTGTAAAATTTAAAGATTTCTAAAGTTTATTTAAAGAGTTTTTTTTTTAAGTTTTGCAATTTTTTTGAGTTATTTTGAGAAATATCAATTTTTTTATAAAATTTTTAATTGTTCAAATTTTTTAAAAGTTGTAGAATATTAAATTTAAAGCTCTCCAAAATTTATTTAAAGAATTTTTTGAAAGTGTTGCAGTTATTTGAATTATTTTGACAAATGTCAATTTTTTCATGAAATTTTTAAAAAAAGTTTTAGAATAAATTGTGTGTAGAATTTGATGGTCTCTAAAATTTATTTAAAGACTTTTTTGAAAATGTTTCAATTATTTGAGTTATATTGAGAAATATCAATTTTTTCATGAAATTTTCAATTAATTTAAAGGTTTTTCAAAATTTAAAAAACAGTTCTAGAATAAATTGTGTGTAGAGTTTGATGCTCCCTAAAATTTATTTAAAGATTTTTTTTTTTCAAAAAAATGTAAATTGTTGAGTTATTTAAAGAAATGTCAGTTTTTTTTATGAAACTTTCAACTAAATTGGATATAATTTGGAGGATTTTCAAAGTTTTTAAAAAGTTGTAGAATAAATTGTGTAAAGTTTTTTAAAATTTATTTAATGAGGTTTTTTAAAACGTTTTTTTTTTTAATTTATTTTTGAGAAAAATTTGAATTTTTAAAATTTTAAAAAATTGTGTATTAAATTAAAAAAATTTGCAATATTTTTTAAATTATTTAAAGAAATGTCATTTATCTTTAAAAAAAAAATTATATTCGGATTTTTATATTTTGATTCGATTCATTTGACAATTTTGTTCCATAAGATTTTGTTTGATTAAAGTACGTCCACTGCACAAATCTAAAAGTCATTGCAATTAAACCTTTCTCATAAATATTCAATATTTCAAATATCACGATTTATTACAGATTGAATAACATTGTATTATCCTCATCTGGGAACCAAAACACCATAATTTTCCCATTATAAATATAAAAAAATAGAATACCAAATACCTAATAAACATTCTATATGTCTTAACTTCCACAAATTTCACGGCCATTACTAAATTGCCCAAGCCCCATGAAACAAACAGCATTTGTCACACTTTCCATTCGAAAAAAAATTATATGTTATAACCGTGTGGTAATAAGTCATTACATTACAAAGCAATTAAATCAAGAATGGGAATATATTGCGCAACGGTAAACTTTGCAAAAATTACACGCGAAGTAAATTCAATAAATCCCTTTATATATCATTAATAAATTCAACCTTTACATAATTACTTAACAAACAAGTTATTGGATTATAAAAACAATGCAATTTACTAATAAAAACTGTATTTATTCCATGTCAATGCCATGTTTTATTTAATAAAGTATTGTCTTGAAATGTATTATTATTTTAGTTTGTGATAATTGCATCGCTATTAACGCTCAAGGAACTGCAAGTTTATGCAAGGCGTTATCTACCAAAGTGCCTCAGAGAACCGATTTATGTGTCAATAAAATGTGCATAAATATGATTTGAAATGACTCGTAAATGTTATGGGTACGAAGTAATTGAAATACAGAGAGGTTTTAATTTAACAACTTGTTATTAATGAGGTTTGAGTCATTGTAGGAAATAATTAATTAGACATGTAAATTATATGAAGTTGATAATAATCGAATTAAAACATTTTGGCATTAATATGTTTTTAATATTTTAATTTTATTGTTTCAGGTTATTGGAAAACCATGGACACTATCACCGGACACGAATCAAGGGGACCTGACAAAATTGTGCAACCACAAAAGGAAAATAATCGCAATGGCCTCACTGGGTTGCAAGCCACCCGATCCGAACAAACTTCCAAAAGGTAAGTAGCAAAACATCATCCTCTCTCTAACCAAACCAATCCCCCCTTTCTCACAACTAGTGTATAACGATTTGCTGAACAAAAATAACTCCAACCGCGCACCCCTACCGCAGCTCACTTTATCGATCAAAAAACCTTTAATGCGACTTGTTAGATAAATGCGCGCCGCTTCTTAAACCGAGAGAGGTCGGCATAAAATCCCCCTAGAACGGATTGATTTATAATATTCTTCTTACACCGAGTATTCGCGGATGCGATCAGAATCTTATATGAGATTGCATTACATTAATTTAGTTACAATTTTAATAAGACTTTTAAAAAATTACTTTGTCTCGGGGTTGTTTCGTTGCATCCAATTATCCAACGGAAGGTTTTCGGGGTCTCTTACGCTTGGCTCGCGTCTAAAACAAAGGGCCGTGACGCACACTTATTCACACACGGATCTCGACGGGTCCTAGAAGGGAGACGTCCACCGAACCGTGACGTCTGCTATTGTTTAACATTAATACCGGGCGTATTATACGGTGTCTGTATTACCAGCTAGACAGCTGTCCCGGAATGGGGACAGGTGGGGTGAACACCCCCTCGACCGTCACCCTTTTAATTTTCACGTTTTAAAATATTCATGGATAAAAAATAGAATTGGCAGGTTCGGGAGAGTCCATTACAGTTTAAGGGAAATGAGACACCCGGTTTATGCATAATTTATTTGATATTTATATGGTGAATTATTTATTTATCATTTCTACCCTTTAGTCATTTAGTTTTATAAATTGGATCAATTGATATGTCAAGGATTTTTTATTTTTAATGAAATTATTTTTGTATTTGCTATTTCTGACTTTTTAGAAAGATTTGAATGTCCAGACTAGATCTAGATCTAGATCTTTTTGCAAACTTTACTTAAAGTCTAGACCAAATTTGGAGATTAGTCTTTCTAGGCTGATATGCCAAAAATCTAAACTAATTTTTTGCATACTTTGGTACAGCTTTTTCTTTTTTAAACTATAACAGGGTCATTTAAAAACTTGGTGGTTCTTCTATGTTTACTTTCTGCTTTTTGAGGTACAACACAAAGACAGATCAAGAGAAACGAAGAGCTCAAGATTACCGCAAAAAAGATGGATTGACGACATCAAATACATAGGTAACAGGAAAAGGGTGGTTTCAGAAGCCCAAGTCAGAGATAATTGGAAAGAATTAGAAGAGGTTTGTCCAGAAGTGAATAGTAAACAGCTGTTGATGAAGAAGAAGAAGAAGAAGAAGAAGAAGAAGAAGTGCATTGATAAATGTTTCTTGTTTTAGCAAATTCTTCTCGATTTTGGGCGGTTTTAAATAGTGTCTACATCTACTCATATTTTGTTTTTCTTCTAGTTTCCTTTTCATAATTAAATTAGGAAACTGTACTTTATGTTTCTGAAAATTTGGAAGATATGCGCACATTCTGAGTTTGTTCTATAAGAGACTTGAAAAAATTGTGATAAAGACATATGAAGGAGCTTTTAGAAAGAGAAACGTTTGTAGAGTTTTTGAGGAGCTTAAAAAGCTTTGTAGAGTTTGAGGAGGTGTTCGAAGAGCTTTTGTGGTGCTCTGAGAAGCCCGAGGAGCTATTGGGAAGTTTTTGATGCACTGTTTTGAGCACTTTCTTACGCTCACGAAAAGCTTCTCGTCAGTTGTTTAACAACTTTCTCAAAACCTCTTCTATTTATTCATTTATTCATTTGATTTTGCAGATTTTCTGCGTTTTATTACAGCAGTTATCTGTCTCCGCCTATTCATCTTATTACTTTGACGTTGGTTGAATAGGTGGTGCATGATAGCTTAAGTAGAGTTAGTAATCTGTAGACTGGATTACAAACACTTGGGCGGATTGAAACTATTTGTCAGTAATCATGAACTGGAATCATCCGCTCACCCGTCCAAATGTTAATGATTTACATATTGGATACTCTAGTTCGAACTATTTGTCAGTAATTATGAACTGCAGTACTACGTTTACCCGCTCAAGTGATCTCTACATTAAATTACGCACTTGAGCGGGTAGGCGGGGCATTCCAGTTCAAACTATATGTCAGTAATTATGAACTGGAGTAACACGCCCAGCCGACCAAGTGTTAGTGATCTGCAGATTGGATTACAACAACTTGGGCGGTAGGCGAAGCACTTCACTTTATCATAAACTGTAGTACCCGCTTACCCGCCTAATTTTTAGTGATTTGTAACTTGGATTACAGAAAATAGCCTTACACCGAACGGTAGAAAGGCATTTGAATAAATAAATAAATTACAGAAAATGTGTTAGTTAATTTCAGATTGGATTGCAAACACTTGGGCGAGTGGTTGAGCAATTCAGTCTTTGAACTATTTGTCAGTAATCATGAATTGGAGTACCACGCCCAACCGCCTAAGTGTTAGTGATTTGTAGACTGGATTACAAACACTAGGACGGGTGTGTGGGGTTTTCCAGTTTAAACTATTTGTCTGTAATCATGAACTGGAATAACCATTTACCCGTCCAAGTGTTACTGATCTGCAGATTGCATTACAAAAACTTGGACGGGTAGGCGGGCACTTGAGTTGTTAAAACTATTTGTCAGTAATCATAAAGTGTTAGTGATCTGTACATTAGAAATACTTGGTGATCGGGGTATTTCTGTTTAAACTATTTGTCAGTAATAATGAACTGAAGTTACTATCCTACCCGCCAAAGAATTAGTGATCTGATGATTGAGCGAATCGTTCCACTTCAAACTATTTGTTTGAAGACTCACGTTTTAAACGTCTTTAATCTCATAAGTTTATTGGTTTTAAAGATATAGTCAAAGTTTTCTGCGCGCTTTACTATAAGAGTTCTCTATTTTTGCTCATGTGTTTTTTTTTTTACTTTAACGTTAGCTACATGGGCGATTCATGATTTCTGTAATAGCCTTCTGAAGTCCCACAAACGCTTTCAACTTGTTTGTTAAGTTGACTTTGAACATATGGTCATGCGGTTGTTAGCAGTCTCTGCTTATGCGTTTTATTACTTTGACGTTGGCTGTATGGGCGGTCCATGATAATCTTTAATAGCTTTCTGAAGAACTACGTTTCAAACACTTCTAACTTGTTTAACTATGTCGTTGGTCTTGAAGATAAGGCCAAGAAAGTACGGCTTTTCTCTCTTTTACTGTCATTAGTTTATTTTTTTAACTATTTGTCTTATTACTTTGACTTTATAAAAGCAGGTTATGATATCTTTAATAGCATTCTGTAATGCCAGGTTTTAAATGCTTATAATTTATTTATTAGCATTGAAGATCCACGTCTTGGTAGCATATAGCACAACACGGGCTGAATGTAGCCAAAGCGATATTTTGGCCGCATGTTAGTTAGTTAGTTAGTAGCTTTCTCATTTTGAGGAGCGTCGTTGTGGATTGTTCAATTCTGCTTATTATTTTCGTGTGAATCTAATCGTGGTAGATTCTCAGTACCGAATTGTTGAGATATTTGAGTTTTGGGACTTGCAAACTCACTAAAACACTTATTTTCTTCCATTCTTGCAAGTTATCTTTTTGTCAATTCCAATAGTTTCTATAATGCATCTTTGTTAGGTTGTCTTAAGCTCATCATAAGTCCGAGGCCAAAAAATGTCAAATTTGGTTTTTTATTTCTTGTCCACTAGGTTCTACATCTGGCCTCAATTTCTTGATTGTCAGAATGTACATCCGACGAAAGACTTGAAAATAGTAGAATGGATGAAGGAACTATTTAAAAACATTTTTGAAGAGCCCAAATTTTCTGAAATAATATTGAGTTTAACTCGTGCCAAAATGCTCACTCGCTTTGCTCCTTCGTGCCGATAAAAGCCGCGGGCTGCTAAAGCCTATTTTGGGCCCTTGATACATTATATACTTTAGTGATTTTGAGGAGGTCCTTGAAGAGCTTTTACGGAACTTTTGAGAAGCTATTGTGAAGTTTGACTCTTTTTTTGAGCTTTGCAAAAGTTTCTTGTGCTTTCCAGAAGTTTTTCAAAAAAAAATATAACCTTCTTCATTCAACTACTGAGCTTTTTGAGATTGCTCAATGCGTTTACCATTTAGAGTGATATTTGTTTGGTTGCAGTTGTCTTACTACCATCACTTTGGTCGTATTAGTGTTAATTTTCTTTAAGCTTTTGGACTTTAGCTATAAGAAGCTTCTTCAGCTTTTCCGAATTTTCTCTAAAACTTCTTAAAACTTTTTTTATTGATTTTTTTTCTGAGTTCTCAAATTTTATTCTATTGCGTGAGAGAGACTTGAAAAATCAAACAGAGTGAGTTGGATGGATGGAGCTTTTAAGAAGCTTTTGGGAAACTTTTATAGGGTTTTTGAGGAGCTTTTGGGAATCCGATGAGCTATTGGAGAATATTTCAGGAGCTTAGTAAGCACTTTTTTAAGCTCCTCGACCTTTTCAGAAATTTTCCAAAAAGTTTTCAAATCTATCCATTCATCCCACTGTTTCTAAGTGTTCAATTCTTTCTATTAGAGTGTTTTTGAGGAGCTTTTTAAGCACTTTTTAAAGCTTCTTTACCTTTCCAGAAAGTTTCCAAAAAGTTTTCAAATCTATCCATCCATTCCACTTTTTCTGAGTGTTCAATTTTTCCTCTGTCACGTACAGAGCGCCACTGGCTGGGCCTTTATTTTTCAACTCATTTTTTAATCTTTTTTTTACACACAAACTTTTATGGCAAAAAAATTAGGGCACATACTACTTTCACCGAAAGTATTTCTGGTTGATCAAACAACCGAATCCAGATGTACGTTTTGGCGGACGGTAAATGAAACTATTAAGACGTCTTATGATTTGGCATTTTTTCGGATTCATATATTCTTTTTTAAATTTTTGGTCCAGATCCGCTTAGCTAGTCTACTTATACGGACCATTCCGTCAGCAACTTTTGAAATTATTTTAATTAATTTATTTTACGTTTTTAAGTTTGTAATTCTTATTCTTTAGCGAAATAGACTTGAAAAATTGAGTGAGGTGGATGGATGGAGCTTTTAAAATGCTTTTGAGAAACTTTTAACTGAAGAGCTTTTGGGGAGCGTTTGAGAAGCCCACTGAGCTATTTAGGAGCGTTTGATGAACTTTTTCATCACCTCTTTGAGCTCTCCAAAAGTTTCTTGAGCCTCCGAGAAATTTCCTAAAATCTATCTGTCCATCTATCTCATTTTTCAATTCTTTTTCTTTCACATAAAGTCTCAACCTTTATTCTTCATACCTTTCCAAACATTCTTTGAATTTTCTCAAAAACTTTTTTTGCGTGAAAAAGACTTGAAAAGTCAAACAGAGTGAGGTGGATGGATGGAGCTTTTAAAAAGCTTTTTATAAATTTTTATTGGGTTTTTGAGGAGTTGCATGAAGAGCTTTTGGAGAGCTTTTGTGAATTTGATGAGCTATTATTGGGGAGCTTTTTAAGCTTCTTGACATTTCCAGAAATTCCCCAAAAAGTTCTAAAATATATCCATCCATCCCACTCTTTCTTAGTATTCAATCTTCTTCTCTCACGTACAGAGCCACTAGTTAGGCTTTTGATTTTCATCTCATTATTAATAAGTTTTTTAGTCTTTTTTTTACACACACTCATTTTATAGCAAAAAATCTGGGGCGCATACTACTCTCACTACCGAACTCAGACGTACGTTTTGGTGGACGGTAAATGAAACTCCAAAATGGTAGGTGGTTTGACAATTTTTTCGGATTTATATATTCTTTTTTGGTCCAGAATCTGCTTAGCTACTCTACTTATACGGACCATGCAGTCAACAACTTTTGAAATTATTTTAATTAATCCATCTCAATTTTTTGATTTTGTAATTCTTATTCTTTAGCATGAGAGAGACTTGAAAATCAAGTAGATAGAGGTGGATGAATGGGGCTTTTAAAAAGCTTTTGAGTAACTTTTAACTGAAGAGTTATTGGGGAGCATTTGAGAAGCCCAATGAGCTATTTGGGTGCGTTTGATGAACTTTTTTAGCATCTCTTTGAGCTCTCCAAAAGTTTCTTGAACCTCCTAGAAATTTTCTAAAATCTATCTGTCCATCTATCTCATTTTTCATTTTCAATTCTTTTTCTTTCACATAAAGAGCACTACAGGCTTGATCTTTATTTTCCATAACTTTCCA
This sequence comes from Tachinus rufipes, assembly GCA_963932245.1. Classification (NCBI taxonomy): domain Eukaryota; kingdom Metazoa; phylum Arthropoda; class Insecta; order Coleoptera; family Staphylinidae; genus Tachinus; species Tachinus rufipes. The sequence continues at coordinate 13,608,445 of OZ010746.1, read as the reverse complement.
AACGTTTTTTTAATTTTTTTAAAAACTTTTTGCGTGAGAAAGACTTGAAAAATCAAACAGAGCACTCTACTCTATGGAGCTTTTAAAAAGCTTTTGGGAAACTTTTATCGGGTTTATGAGTTCTTTGAAGAGCTTTCGGGGAGCTTTTGAGAACTCTATGAGCTATTGGGGAGCTTTTTAAGAACTTTTTTAAGCTACTTGACATTTCCAGAAATTCCCAAATTAACTGAAGAGCTTTTGGGAAGCATTTGAGAAGCCCACTGAGCTATTTGGGAGCGTTTGATGAACTTTTTCAGCATCTTTTGACCTCTATAAAAGTTTGAACCTCGGAGAAATTTTCTAAAATCTATCTGTCCATCTATCTCATTTTTTAGTTTTCAATTCTTTCTTTTTCACATAATGAGCACCACAGTTTGGACCTTTATTTTCCATAATTTTCCAAACAATCTTTGATTTTTTTCAAAAACTTTTTTGCGTGAGAAAGACTTGAAAAATCAAACAGAGCACTCTGGATGGAGCTTTTAAAAAGCTTTTGGGAAACTTTTATAGGGTTTTTGAGGAGTTGTTTGAAAAGCTTTTGAGGAGCTTTTGAGAACTCGATGAGCTATTGGGGAGCTTTTTAAGCACTTTTTTAAGCTGATATTTCCAGAAATTCCCAAAAATATCTCACTTTTTTGAATATTCAGTTCTTTCTCTCTCACGTACAGAGCCACTGTTTGGGCCTTATTTTTTATCTCATTTTATCTAAATTTTTTAGTCTTTTTTTTACACACATTACTTTTATGGCAAAAAAATGTACGTTTTAAGATGGTAGGTGGTTTGGAATTTTTTTCTGATTCATATATTTCTTCTAGGATTTTTGGTCCAAAATCCGCCTAGCTACTCTCCTTATACGGGCCATACCGTCAGCCACTTTTGAAATTATTATGAGTTTCTAATTCTTATTCTTTAGCGTGAGAGAGACTTGAAAATCAAGCAGACTGAGGTGGATGGATATAGCTTTTGAGATACTTTTAGAGAGTTTTTGTGAAGCTTAAGAAAACTTTGGGAAGTTTGAGGAGGTACTTACAGAGCTTTTGGGGAGCGTTTGAGAAGCCCAATGAGCTATTGGGGAGTTTGATGAACTTTTTCAGCATCTTTATGAGCTTTCCAAAAATTTCTTGAGTTTATGAGAAATTTCCTAAAGTTATCTCAAAATCTATCTCAATCAATTCTTTTACATAAAGAGCCGAGGCTGGATCTTTATTCTTCATAACTTTCCAAACGTTCTTTGAATTTTTTTGAAGTTTTTTAAAAACTTTTTTTGCTTGATAGAGATTTGAAAAATCGAGCAGAGTAAGGTGGAGGAGCTTTAAAAAGCTTTTAAGAAACATTTAAAGGGTTTTTGAGGAGTTCAGAACGCTTTCGGAGAATTTTTGAGAAGTTTGATTAGCTATTGCGGAGTATTTGAGGAATTTTTTAACACATCTTTGAGCACTCCAAAAGTTTTTTTGAGTTTTCTAGAAATTTTTCAAAAACTTTATAAAATATTCTTTATCCATCTATCTCACTCTTTCCGAGTTTTCAAGTAATTGGCTCTCACGTTGATAGTGCCACCGGCTGGGTCTTTGTTCTTTATAGGTTTTCAAATGCTCAGAGCTTTTAAAAACGTTCCCAAAAACTTTTCAAAACGATTTTTATCTATCTCATTTTTTTGAGTTTTTAATTCTTATTCTATTGCTTGAGAGAGACTTGTAAACTTAAATAGAGTGGAGTGGATGGATGGAGCTTTTAAAAAGCTTTTGAGAAACATTTAGAGGGTTTCAAAAAGCTTTGGATGATGAGGAGGTTCTTGGAAGCTTTTAGGGAGCTTTTGAAAAGTTTGAGGAGCTATGAGCTTTTAAGGATTTTTTTTTGGCATTTTTTGAGCTCCACAAAAGTTTCTTAAGCTCGTAAGGTTTCTTGGAGCTTTATACAATTTACCAAAAAAGTTCTCCACATTTTTTTTCTCCACTCAGAGAGCGCCTCAGCCTGGTCTTTTATTCCTTATTTAACTTTTTGGGTTTTTAGAGTCGTTCTTGCTCACACACACACACACACACACACACACACACACACACACACACACACACACACACACACACACACACACACACACACACACACACACACACACACACACACACACACACACACACACACACACACACACACACACACACACACACACACACACACACACACACACACACACACACACACACACACACACACACACACACACACACACACACACACACACACACACACACACACACACACACACACACACACACACACACACACACACACACACACACACACACACACACACACACACACACACACACACACACACACACACACACACACACACACACACACACACACACACACACACACACACACACACACACACACACACACACACACACACACACACACACACACACACACACACACACACACACACACACACACACACACACACACACACACACACACACACACACACACACACACACACACACACACACACACACACACACACACACACACACACACACACACACACACACACACACACACACACACACACACACACACACACACACACACACACACACACACACACACACACACACACACACACACACACACACACACACACACACACACACACACACACACACACACACACACACACACACACACACACACACACACACACACACACACACACACACACACACACACACACACACACACACACACACACACACACACACACACACACACACACACACACACACACACACACACACACACACACACACACACACACACACACACACACACACACACACACACACACACACACACACACACACACACACACACACACACACACACACACACACACACACACACACACACACACACACACACACACACACACACACACACACACACACACACACACACACACACACACACACACACACACACACACACACACACACACACACACACACACACACACACACACACACACACACACACACACACACACACACACACACACACACACACACACACACACACACACACACACACACACACACACACACACACACACACACACACACACACACACACACACACACACACACACACACACACACACACACACACACACACACACACACACACACACACACACACACACACACACACACACACACACACACACACACACACACACACACACACACACACACACACACACACACACACACACACACACACACACACACACACACACACACACACACACACACACACACACACACACACACACACACACACACACACACACACACACACACACACACACACACACACACACACACACACACACACACACACACACACACACACACACACACACACACACACACACACACACACACACACACACACACACACACACACACACACACACACACACACACACACACACACACACACACACACACACACACACACACACACACACACACACACACACACACACACACACACACACACACACACACACACACACACACACACACACACACACACACACACACACACACACACACACACACACACACACACACACACACACACACACACACACACACACACACACACACACACACACACACACACACACACACACACACACACACACACACACACACACACACACACACACACACACACACACACACACACACACACACACACACACACACACACACACACACACACACACACACACACACACACACACACACACACACACACACACACACACACACACACACACACACACACACACACACACACACACACACACACACACACACACACACACACACACACACACACACACACACACACACACACACACACACACACACACACACACACACACACACACACACACACACACACACACACACACACACACACACACACACACACACACACACACACACACACACACACACACACACACACACACACACACACACACACACACACACACACACACACACACACACACACACACACACACACACACACACACACACACACACACACACACACACACACACACACACACACACACACACACACACACACACACACACACACACACACACACACACACACACACACACACACACACACACACACACACACACACACACACACACACACACACACACACACACACACACACACACACACACACACACACACACACACACACACACACACACACACACACACACACACACACACACACACACACACACACACACACACACACACACACACACACACACACACACACACACACACACACACACACACACACACACACACACACACACACACACACACACACACACACACACACACTTATGGCAAAAAAATCTGGCACACATGCTACTCTCACGGGAGAGACGACGGGTTTTGGATTCAAATATTTCCTCTAGAATTTTTGGTCTATAACCTGCCTAGCTGGTCTTATACATGCAACTTCTGAAATTATTTACTGATTGTTTACTGGATTTTATATACTACGTTGTGGTAGGTGAATTTTTTGTTGTAAATTACTTCTGCTACGTCAGCACTGCTGCAAATATCCCACTGAATGTTTCTGCTTATAAACTCTTATCTTGCTTATAAGTGCTTGCCTACAATGATATCTCCACTTTGTACACCAATTTGTATATTATGTTTTATCATGTGACTTGTAATTTTTCTTGGAATTTTATTTTTTGTTAGCCAAGAGGTAAAACTAGCTTTGCTTTTTTGGTTGACTAGATCTACATCCGGCGATAGTGTGTCAGAAATGGACGCCACTGGTGTCATTTTTGTGTCATAAGAATGTGTATGTGAGACAATAACATGAAAACTCTGAAAGAGTGAGATGGATGGGTGGAGAAGCTTTTGAGGAGTTTGATGAGCTTTTTGGGAATTATAGAGATTTTAGGTAACAGAAGAGTTTTTGGGAAGCTCGAGTATGTTTTGGTGATCTTTCGAGGAGTTTTTCTGAAATCTTCTTTTTTACAAGCTTATGTAGCTTCCTAAAAGTTTTCCAAAAACTTTTCAAAACCTACTATATTTATCTCATTCCTTCTAAGTCTTTATGGTTTTTTCTCTCACGTCGACGTCGCCATCGTTTTTTATTTGTGATTTCACTCTTTCTTTAAGTTTTTTTTTCACACACTCTGCCGTCTCTGTAAAGATTTTTTTTGTTGCGTTAGCTTTGCTGTGAAGTTGCTGTAATACTTCTTGTCTGATCTTTCATATGCTATGGGGTGGTGCCGTTGGCATCATTAATCACCATCTTCCTTTTTTTCAGTTTTTAAGTGCTTCTCTCATACACAAACAATGTTATGGCACAAACTTCAATCATAGACTGAAGTACTGCGCCTCCTACCCAAGTTTCAGTTATCAGGAGATGATGGATATCAACCTCTTCTCACTAACTTCATGTTTACTGACGTTTGCAAGCGGGACACTCCAGTTCATATTACTTGCTCGCAATCATTGACTGAAGTGCTCTGTACACCCAAGTGTCAGTTATTAAGAAATTGGATATCAGTCTCTTCTCGTCTAACTTCATGTTTTTGAAAGTATCTATTTTCTTTATAACTAACACTTGAGATGGTGAGCCAGTTAACTGATTCTTATGGCAAGCAACTTACGCGCGTCGCTTCTTCTTAGTGATCGTGGCTCCATAAGTTACAATGAGTTTTGATTGTGACCACGCTTTGCTCTAGTGGGCGACAACCTTAAATCAGCAAATGTTTTGATTGTAACCGCGGTTTGCTCTAGTGGGCGATAACCTTAAATCAGCAAATGTTTTTATTGTTACCGCGCTTTGCTCTAGTGGACGACAACCTTTAATCAGCAAATTATATATCAATCTTAAAATTTTGAACAATTGTTGCATCAAATTATATAAATTTTGTAACAATTGAGTAAATGTTAATAATAAGAAATTTTAATAAAACCATTTTTATTTTAAATTGTTTTCTCATGTTTTTCAATTAAATTAAGTAATATTATAATAACATAAATTAAAACGCAATGTTAATTACACAATCTAATTGAATATCAATTACATACCCTCAGCTCGTTTAACATCTCAATTACCAATTCTATAATAGTTGAAGTAGATAGTGCTTGTTGTTGTGATACATTCAATTACGTTATAAAAAAGTGTTTAAGTGTTATGCGGGCTATTGTGGTTTTCGAATCGCTGCTTATTTATGTACTTGGTAGTGTGACAGGTGTTTGGTGTTTTGTAATAAGTTAATTTGTGGAGATTGTTGTTTGGCTTTTAAAAGTACTGAATAGGAATGCGGCCGCCATCTAGTGTGAGCGGTAGTTTAACATATGCTGTAATAAAATTATCATTAAAGCAATTAGTTTTGTTTGAGGATAATATATAACAAAATATTGTTAATATTACTATTTATTATCAAGTATTTGTGATATGACAGAGTTTAATTTGTTGTTAGCGGAAACTTTACCACATTATTTATAGATCATGAATCATTATTATCTATTTAGAGATCCATTCCCCCATCAAATGTAATGTGCAGTAGTAGTAAACCAATTTAATGGTGATTTTAAGACAAATCTAATATTTAACGGCGTGCTACTTGTTGCTATAAATGATTGATATACATTAAGTAATTATCAAAATTATGACCATAAAAAGTCTATAACTCAAGAGCCGAAGACAATTCAAGGCGCCTCATTTAATTGGCCATTTAAATGCATTTTTTCCTTGATTCGATTATAATAATTACACTTTTATGGTTTACATAATTTGTTTTAATTATTTCCACCTTGATTTAAGTACGCAAACACTTTTATTCATGGATTGATGCCCTCTGAAGAGTAACAACCAATTCGTTGTTACTCACGACAGGGGGTTATTAATTATGTAAAATTAATCAGACCGAAACAATATTTAATGAATAATACATTAGATTTCTTCTTAAATTAAATTGCTTTAATTAATAAATGTTAATGGGGTATCACTGGATGTTATAAATTGTCTGTTAATAACTGAAGAGGCAGATTACAAGAAGCCTCTTAGCAATTATCAATGTATTTACGAGTACAAGTTTGCAATCGTCCCAACCCACAGTTTGCATAATTGTTTTTCACATGGAAATAACATGTTGATAATAAAATGAAGGCGTTATCTCTTCCTATTTCGATAAATATTTTTTTCACATCATTTGTTATTTTTATCATAATAATTATAACACAAGCGACGTTTTTTTTTTTTAACGTCATTACTGGATGCAAATGGGGTCTCTTTTTACTTACCCACATTTAAAAACCAGGGGGTAAAATTGCGGAGCGAGGAAAATTAATTTAAAATCCGACAAAGAATTTCCACATCCGGTTTTAATGGAAAATGTGAAAACTCCCTTATTGCTGTATCCTCTCTCTTTCTAATATGTAAGCACAAAGAACTCGTTTTGAATTAAATATCTCATTCGCTGTGAAATTGACAAATATGGGGGTGTTTTTTTATTAAAAAATTTATAATAAGATGCTCTCAAATTTATTTAATTTTCTTTAATTTGAATAAAAAAGTTAAGAGGATTTTTTAATATTTGAAACCTGTATAGAATGAATATTATAAAAGAACCTAAATTATAAATACTTTGATACAATAAAAAATATTTTATTAAATTTTATTTGGTCGACTTCAAAAATAACAGTTACTCTTTTGACTTAAAAATAAAATATTATTGGGAATTAGGAAATTTGAAAGTATTCAGTTGACCTAAATAATATATTAATTTGTCCCAAAACATCAAAAATGTGCTCTATCAACATTAAAACTTGTAGACTAAAAAAAGGTACTCGAATGAACAAATAAAATTCTATTTACCATATTTCGGCGTGAGCAAGAAAAACTTGTTAGCATAGTTGAGCATCAGAAAACATCATGTATAAGTAAATCATCAACATTCCAAAGCTAGACTAAAAAAAATCAGAAAACTTTAAGGACAGAAAGAACTTCTAGTCTACACACAAAAAGAATTTCTTCAAAATTTTGATCACTCTTATGTAGTCTGGCTCAACATCAACCAAGAAGTAGCAGAATTTTTTTTTAAACTTTAGGCAAGCACACGAAGCTGTTGAAACATAAATTGGATTTTACCAAGTATCAAGCCTATAACATGGCTTAAAAAGTATTTTGCTTTTTACGGAGATTAAAGAAGTAAAAGAAGTTTGATGATAAGAACATTCAAGAACCTATATCAGAATGTTAGACAATCAACATCTCAGCTTCTTCACTCAGATTTTTTGACTTTGACCTTTGCTGTTTGATGCCATTAGAGGTTAGAGATTATTTTTATATCTCTGCTGTTAATTTTTTTTTTTCTTTAGAATCCAAAACTGCTACAGATAAGCAGTTTTGGATTCTATCAAAGGCTTTTTGGAATTTTTTACATTGGCATACATTTGATGGTTTATGTCTAGACAACTTTGTCTTGGTACGTTAGTTCTAAATAGTGGTTCTTATGCTTCTCCTAAAACCCATCCGTAACAGATGTTTTCTTCTAGTTTTTTGAAGATGCAATTGTGTATTGTTTTTAGAAAGATCTTTATGGTGTGGCTCATTAGGGCAATAATTTTGTGGTCCTAGCATTTTTTGGCCTCGTTTTTCTTTGGTATTGGCACGAATGTTGAGGTTAGTCTGTCTTTTGGCTTTGGTGTAGTCTTCATCTATAAGCTTTATCTGTTCAGCTGGGATTTTATCGTGGCTTGATATTTGACCTGATTTCAAGTTTCTTGTTAGTTTTTTTCCGGTTTTATGATTAGGTTGCTTTCTTTGTCTAGTAGTTGGCGGGTTCTTGTTCTTTTGCACATTTTTTTTTTTTTATTTTCTTTATGTTGAAGAGGTTATATTTGTTCTCATAGATCTCTATTTCCTGACATTTGTCTGCTAGTTATTCTTCTTTGGCTGTTTTTATTTTCTTCTTAATGTCTTTTTTTCTTGTAGGTTTTAGTTTTTTTTTCCTTGTCTCCGCCAAAGCTTCTTTTAAGTTTTGCCATTCTTGATCTATGGTCTTGTTTTGGGTATTTGGGGATACGAGGTGTTATGGTTTTTTATTCCTAGTTTTAGTTTCTTCATTCTGTTGTTTATGTTTTTGAATACGATGTTGTCGTTGAGTCTTTTGAGGTCCATCGGAGCTTTGGTTGATTCTTTTACGTGTGTTGTAGCTACTATCGGATGCTGTGTCTGCTCCAGGAAATATCTTCAGTGATTTGATGGTGCTTTTGAATCTTTTACGGATTATGATGTAGTTTATTTGGTTTCTGACTTGACGTGTAAAGACGCTGAGGGGACAGCTGATCATCATTTCTTTTTTTTTACTGAACTGAATCAACCTGAATCCACGATTGTTGCGATTACCTAATCCAAATTTGCCTACAGTTCCAGCTACTTTTCCTTGACTTATATTTGCATTGTTGAGCGGCGGAGTACATTTTTTCTATATCTAGGATTACGTTGTCAATCTTTCCAGATTTTATAAAGATTTCTGTCATTTTAAGTCGCGATTTTGTTGATTGGTTTGTAGTCTACTTTATTCAACTTTCTTTTCCCTGGAGGTCCGATCAGAGGAGTTTTGGCTTTGGAAAATTTCGTATTGACTTATTTATTTATTTATTTATTTTTTGTTTTTTCTGGTCTTCTGAATTGTTATGCCGTTGGCTATTGTCTGGCTATTGTCTGGCTATTTTCCTTTTTTGGGCCTGATTTAGACCCTGGGGCAAAGGAGTGCCTTATTTGCCTTGCTTAGTTCAGTTTTCCTGCAGGTCGATGCACTTTAACTTTGAGCCATAAGTAAGAGCTGGAAGAACCAGTTTATGACGCTTAATGTGATTGCTGGTGATAAAAGGTACTACCTCTGCAACGCAATCACATACACTCTTAATTGGTTTTGTCACTTCTTTTCTTTAACTTAATGATAGCGGTCAGTCAATTTCTAATGTTTTTAGTTACAGGAACACGGCAGGTGGTTGTAGTTTCTAATTTCTTAATAATACACACTTGGGGGGTGAGCGAGAACACCATTCTAAAATACCGGCACAATTTTTATAAACCAATTTTTTGATAACAAACATTTGGGCAGGTGGGCGGGAACACCGTTTATGAATATTGTGTCGGTATTATATAATAGTGTTCCCGCTCACCCGTCCAAGTGTTGACGCAACCAATTTCTTGATAACAAACACTTGGGCGGGAACACTATTTTAAAATACTGACACAATATTTACAAACTGTGTTCCCGCCCACCCACCCAAGTGTTTGTTATCAAGGAATTGGTTACTTCACCTATTTCTTTAAACTTATTGGCATCTGGCAGGTGGTTGTAAAAAATGTTGAAACTGACAATTTACTGACAGATTTAGATATTTTAGATTGTATAGAAGTAGAGTAGCTAGGAAAATTCTTAAATATTATGTAGTCTATTTGGTTTCTGAGTATGCCTGGTTGACTATCTGATGGTGCGTGTAGAGACGCTGTGGGACTGTTAATAGAAGGTGTTTGCTATCAACATTTCTTTTTTCTGTAAGAACTGAATCAACCGTTTGTTGCGATTGCCTAATCCGAATCTGCCTACAGTTTCTGGTACTTCTTCTTCGCTTATCTTTGCATTCAAATTGATTTTGGGCATAATGATGAGGACCTTATATTTTGCGATGGCTTTAATGACTTTATCTAACTCTTGGTAAAACGCTTCTGTTTTGCCTTCTTCTTTGTGAGCTGTGGTTGCACACACTTCTATTATGTTTGCTGGAACTTTGTTTGAAATTATTTTTAGTAGTATGATGCGGTTTGAATATGCGCTTTCTTATCCACAATAATTGCTACTACGTATCTATAGATTATGTTGTTGTTTCCTTCATAGTATATTTTGCAGTTTTTGGACTGATATTTGCTCATTGTACGTCCTTTAGGCCGAGTATTTATTTTAAGTTATTTTATTTCTAGGACTATGTTGTCAATCTTTCTAGGTGCATAAATACTTCTGGCATTTTATGTCGCGATTCTGTTGATTGCTTTGTAGACTACTTCATTCAACTTCCTTTTCCACAGCGATCCGATCGGAGGAGTTTTGGCTTTGAATTGAACAAAGTTATAGTTTTTACTAAGGATATCCATAGTGGATCTTCAATTTAGTGGTTTCTGATCTTATGAATTCTTATGGCGTTGGTCATTGTCTTGTTTTTTTGGCCTGGTTTAGATCCTTTGCTATATCTGGCTTCTTTTGCTTAATTCAGCCTACAGGTCAATGCAGTTTTCCGAGGTGTGGCAACTTTTTCTAACTTATTGACATCTGTCAATTATCTTGTCATGTTCCCGCCTACTCATCCAAGTGTTTGTTATCAAAAAAATTGGTTACGTCATCTCTTTGCTTTTACTAACTGACAACTGTCAGTCAATCTTTCAAGTTTGTTAGCTACAGGAACACGGTAGGTACTTGTAACTTTTTATTTCTTAATAATATAAAGATTATGGCGGGTGGACGGGAACACTATTTTAAACAACCCGCTCAATATTCATAAACTGTATTTCCCACCTGAAGTGTTTGTTACCGCCGAAGTGCTTGATATAAAAAAAAGACTACGTCAACACTTGGGCGGGCGGGTAAAAACTCAGTTTATAAATATTGTGTCGGTATTTTAAAGTAGTTTTTCCGCCCACCCGTCCAAGTGTTTTATATCAAGAAATTGATTACGTCACTTATTTTCTCTAACTTAATGACATCTGTCAGTCAATCTGTCATATTTTGTTAGCTGCAGGAACACGGCAGGTGGTTGAAACTTCTAATTTCTTAATAATAACAATCGGGCGGGTGGGCGGAAACAATATTTTAAAATACCGGCACAATATTTAAAAACTGTGTTCCTGCCCACTCTCCAAAGTGTTTGTTATCAAGAAATTGGTTACGTCACTTTTGTTTTTAAATTTATTGACATCTGTCAATCATTCTGTCATGTTTGTTGGCTGTAGGAACACGCCAGGTGGTTTTAACTTTTAATTTTTCAATAACAAACATTTGGGCGGGTGGGCGGGAACACTATTTTACAATAGCGACACAATATTTATAAACTGAGTTTTTGACCGCCCGTGTTCCCGCCCACCCGCCCAAGTGTTATCAAGACATTGGCTACCTCAATACTTGGGCGGATGGGCGAAAACTTTATTTTATAATACCGACACAATATTCATAAACTGTGTTCCCGCCCACCCACCCAAGTGTTGACGTTGCCAATTTCATGATAACAAACACTTGGCCGGGTGGGCGGGAACACTATTTTAAAATACCGACACAATATTTATAAACTGAGTTTTTACTCGCCAGCCCAAGTGTTAACGTACTTTTTTTTGTATAACAAGCACTTCGGCAGTAACAAACACTTAAGGGGTGGGCGGGAACACTATTTTAAAATATTAACACAATATTCATAAACTGGGTTTCCGCGCACACGCCCAAGTGTTGACGTAGCTAATTTTATTATAACAAAAACTTAGGCAGGTGGGCGGGAACACTGTTTTAAACTACCGGCACAATATTTATAAACTATGTTCCTGCCTACTCGCCAAAGTGTTTGTTATTAAGAAATTGGTTACGTCACTTTTGTCTTTAAATTGATTGACATCTGTCAATCATTCAGTCATGTTTGTTAGCTGTAGAAACACGCCAAGTGGTTTTAACTTTTAATTTTTTTACACTTGGGTGGATGGACGGGAACACCATTTTAAACTACCGACATAATATTTACAAACTGTGTTCCCGCCTACCCGCCCAAGTGTTAATGTAATCAGTTTTTTTGATAACAAACACTTGAACGGGTGGTTAGGAACAGCATTTTAAAATACCGATACATTATTTTCAAACACAATTTTAAATTATCGGCACAATATTTATAAACTGTGTTCCCGCCCGCTTGCTCAAGTGTTGACGTAACTATTTTCTTGATAACGAACACTTGGACGGAAACACAGTTTATGAATATTGTGTCGGTATTTTAGAATAATGTTTGCGCCTACCCGCTCAAGTGTTGACGTATCTAATTTTGATAAACACTTGGGCGGGTGGGCGGGAACACAGTTTATGAATATTGTGTCGGTATTATAAAATAAAGTTTTTGCCCACCCGCCCAAGTGTTGAGGTAGCCAATTTCTTGATAACAAACACTTGGGCGGGTGGGCGGGAACACAGTTTACAAATATTGTATTGGTATTTTAAAATAATATTTTTGCCCACCCGCCCAAGTGTTGACGTAGCCACTATCTTGATAACAAACACTTGGGCGGGTGGGCGGAAACACAGTTTATAAGTATTGTATCGGTATTTTAAAATATTTTTTTCGCCCATCCGCCCAAGTGTTGACGTAGCCAATATCTTGATAACAAACACTTAGGCGGGTGGGCGGGAACACAGTTTATGAATATTGTGTCAGTATTTTAAAATAATGTTCTTGCCTACTCGCTCACGGCTACGTCAACCCAATTTTTTGGTAACAATCACTTGGGCGGGTGGGCGGGAACATTTTTTAAACTACCGGCATAATATTCATAAATTGTGTTTCCGTCCACCCGCCCAAGTGTTGACGTAGCCAATTTCTTAATAACAAATTCTTGGGCGGTAACACAGTTTATGAATATTGTGTCGGTATTATAAAATAGTGTTCCCGCCCACCCGCCCAAGTGTTTGTTATTAAGAATTCTAAGATAACAAACACTTGGGTTGGTGGGCGGTAACACTATTTTAAAATACCGACACAATATTCATAACTGTGTTCTGCTCACCCGCCCGATGTTTGATATCAAGAAATTGGTTATGACATCTTTTTTCTCTAACTTAATGACTGATGTTAGCTGGAGGAAAGCGGCAAGTGGTTGTTACAAAAGTTGAAACTGACAATGTATTGACAGGTTTAGATTGCATAGAAGTAGAGTAGCTAGGAGAGTTCTAACCAAAAACTTCTAGCCTCAGTTTTTAATTTAATTTTTTTCCGCTAACAATGTACATCTAGCTTTATCGCTTGGTCAACCAGTAAATATGAAGTTAGACCAGAAGAGGTTGAAATTCAATCTCTTGATAAGTGACATTTGGGTGGAAGGTCGGAGGGCAGTCTATGTTTGCGAGCAAGCCAACAATGTACTAGTCGAAGGTGTTTGTGTTGCAAGTTTTTTTTGGGAATAGCTTTGAAGAAATTACCAATAAGGTAGATGTTATGATCACTAGCAGATTATGAGTTGCTGTTTCAAGCTTCTGAGTGGGCGCAGGTCTTTGTTAAGGAGATGTAGTTTCAGTTGATGGTGTTAGTGATTTTACTCACAGATTTGGGCTTGGGGCTGCTAAAATCTGATGTTATAGGAGTTTTGCAGGTGATATGCGGCCATATTGCTGCAACATTAGTTGATTTCTTTTATGCTAATTGATGGTCTAGGCTTTTTCTGGTGTTCTTATTCAATGCTGTCTATCTCTTCCTCTTCGACGATGGCATCTTCAGAAGTTGGTGGTGGTCGAAGATTGTTGATGTTTTTTTTGCCGGTGGTTGGTATAGTTGGTTTTCTTTCCACTAACAATGGGTTCCAGCCAATGTGATCATTTTTTTTTGGGCTCATCCACTTTTTAGCCAGTCCTTTTGCGCGGCCGCTTACCATCATCATGTCTCCTGGCTGGTATTAGGGGACAACATCTCCTTAGGGGTACCAGCGTCGTCGGTAGCCCGCTTTTTTTTTTGTTCAGCCTGCTGCAGCCTTTAGTTCTGTTTCTCGACTTCTTCTTTTGGAGCAACCCAGTCGGGTTTGCTCAGGTTGTACCCAGGGGTTACTTTTCTGTTAAGGCTAGAATACTCTTCTTTAACTCCGGGTGTTTTATCTCTACAGGGCTGGCTTGTAGATCATAGGTTGTCGTTGTATGGTGGATAGCTTTTCATCTTTTCTTCACATTGCTGAAGATTTGATTGACAAACTGAAGGCCGTTGTCGGTTAAGATTATCTTTGGGTAGCCACAACGGTGGAGTAAGCGGTCTTCTATGAGCTTGATGGTGGCTTTGACCTATCTTCTGCATAAGTCTGTGTCTGTTCAGAAGGTTCAGTGGCTCTACACATCCTCCAACGAATGTCCACATGTCTTTGTGTATTTTTGGCCAGAGGTATGACCGAAGGATGTCTGGAGACGGTTTTGTCTTGGCCTGGGTGTCAGGCAGTTTTTGACGCATGATGTGCGTCAACAGATTGCTGGGCTGCTGGTGGTCCACTAAGTTGGTCATGGCTATTGGAGGTTTTGTATAACACCCCAGCTCTGCCGATTCATCGGGATCACCCCTTAATGGTTTGCATCTTGCCTTCAAGGCTCGAGTTTGTGGGAACTCTTGTTGTGCAAGCCTCACTGCGTCTGCCAGCGTCTCGGACACCAGAATCGAGATTCGGTGACGCAATGAAAACCATTTTATTAAACGAAATTCATCATAAATCGCTCATAAAATCTTTGTATTGCACAACAATCGTCAAAAATCACACAAAGAATTATAATTACTAAAAGTTAGTTATCAAAAATTGGTCATAAAACCTCTCAATTAAATGAAATTTACTATTTTTTTTTATAAAACGCCCAGAAACCATTTTATTGATCGAAATTCATTAAAAATCGCTCATAAAATCTTTGCATTACACAGCAATTTTCAAAAAATGCACAAAAAACTTTTTTATGAATCAAAACTTTTAATTTTTATAAATTAATTGATTCACAATCTATAATAATTCATTATCAAATTAATTAATTCTAAGCGTTTAAAAGCGCATGCAATTTACACCATTCATTAAAGCTAAAAAAGTACGTTTGCCTAGAGTAATCTTCCTATTATTATACCAAACCCATTGTACCAAACTGCATTTGAATGTGTGCGGTGCACATACGCCAAGTTAAGTGTAAAATAAACGCGTATAAATTGCATGGGAATGAATGCAATGAGACTGAATTAAAAGGATAACCACTTGAATGCGCTCTGGCAATTTCCGCATTTAATTGCGATTTCGCGTATGTCTGTGGCTTCATATAATTAAAAAAAATAAAACGAAATCATTCATGTTGTGTGGGCCGAGTAACTTTACCTCTTTGCGTATTATAAAATATCAGTTGCATAATCGATCGCAATCTTGTTAAGTTTAATTGTTCTCTCTCTGTGTATAAAAATGAATGTATATAGCAGCGATTAATTTAATTGTCTCGAGGCCGAGTGTTTGCGTCTCGTCTCTTCTGTGATGCGAAATTAAATTACGTTTCAGCCCCGTGGGCGAGGAATGATTTCAGAAAACGGCAGATTGCAAACAACATTTATTACATTCTAGTTTTTTTTTTCTTGTTGTTGTTGAGAAAAGGGCGATTAATCTTCTGCAGATTTAATGGGGAATAAAAATGGTAGCAGCTAAATAAATCACAAAGTCTTTCGGTTGTTAATTTATTATGTATTTACGCGGTATGAATCGATTGATTTTAGTTATATTTTATCTATTTTTATACTGTAATTGGTACAAAATGAGTCTTTTGTGGAATAGGAAATTAATTTATCAAAAAATAATTTGGCACCCTGCGTCCGTCAACAACGCGAAGCAATCAAAACTCTCTCCATGAGATTCGGTTTTTGATTAAACGAGGAAATAAACTCCAACCCCAAGTTGACTTCGCGTTTATGAATAGCTTGTTAACTACTTGGTGAAGTAATTTAAAGGGCAAACTCTAAGAAAAAAATGTTCAGTTATTATTTGTATTATCGTCAGTGATGCTAGGGTAAGAAGCATTAATTATTTTAAGGTTTAGACCTTGTTTTATTATTGTTAAGAGTAGTAAAAACAGACTTCATAGCTACAAGGAATAAGTAAAGGTGTAGTAAGACACAAATGTTAACTGCTGGGGCTTTCTGCCCACCCACGCAAGTGTTAGTGATCTAAAGGTTAGATGTTTTTAGAGTGATAGATGTAACCTCTTGATAACAAACAGTTGGGTGGGCGGGTGGGACACACAAATTATTGATTGCCCGACAGTAGTTTTAACTGCGGTTTCTTCTACTCACCCAGGTATTAGTGGTCCAGAGATTTTATTTTCTGCAGATTGACAGATTCAACTTCTTTATATCAAACCGTTAGGTGGGCGGGCGGGGCACACAATTTGTTGATTGCCGGACAGTAGTTTTAACTGGGGTTCTTGCCCACCCAACCAACTGTTATTGATTTAGAGATTAAATGTTTTTCAGAGTGATAGCTCTAACCTCTTGACAACAAACTGTTGGGTGGGTGAGCGGGGCACGCAATTTATTGATTGCGGGACAGAAGTTTTATCTGGGGTTTCTTTCAACCATCTAAGTGTTAGTGATCCAGAGATTTTATTTGCTTCAGATTGACAGATCCAACTTCTTGATAACAAACAGTTGGGTGGGCGGGTGGAGCACGCAATTAATTGATTGCGGGACAGTAGTTTTACCTGTGGTTTTTGCCCACCCACCCAAGAGTTAGTGATCCAGAGAGTTGCTGTTCTTCAGAGTGACAGATCCAACTTCTTGATAACAAACCGTTGGGTGGGTGGGCGGGGCACGCAATTAATTGATTACGGCACGCAATTTATTGTTTGCGAGATAGTAGTTATAACTGGGGTCTCGCCCACTCACTCAAGTGTTAGTGATTCAGAGATTGATTTGTTTTCAGAGTGGCATATCTAATCTCTTGATAACAAACAGTAGGATGGGTGGGCGGGGCACGCAATTTGTTGATTGCGTGAGAGTAGTTTTAACTGGTGTTTCCGTCCACCCACTCAAGTGTTAGTGATCCAGAGATTGGATATTTTTCAGAGTGACTGATTCAATTTCTAGATAACCATAAGTCTTGTGGGTGGGCGTGACTCAGTTTGTTGATTGCGGGACAGTAGTTCGAATTGGTGTATCTGTCCACCCAAGTATTAGTGATCTAGAGATTGGTTTTTCTTCAGATTTACAGATCTAACAGGGGTTTCTGCCTACCCACCCAAGTGTTAGTGATTCAGAGGTTGGATTTTTTTACAGATTTAACATTTTAATAACAGTTGGTTGGTTGGGCGTGGCATTCAATTTATTGTTTGCGGGACAGTAGTTTGAACTGGAGTTTTTGCTTACCCACTCAATTATTAGTGATTCAGAAATTAGATGTTCTTCAAAGTGATAGATCTAACCTCTTAATAATAAATAGTTGGGTGGGTGGGCGGGGTACGCAATTTATTGATTGGGAGACATTAGATTTAACTGGGGTTCCTTCCACCCACCCAAGTGTTAGTGATCCAGAGATTAGATGTTTTTTAGAGTGATGGATCTAACCTCTTGATATTAAACAGTTGGGCGGGTGGGCGGGTGACAAAATTTATTGATTGCCGGACACTAGTTTAACTGATTTTTTTTTCTACCTTCTCAAGTGTTAGTGATCCAGAGATTTTATTTTCTTCAAAGTGACAAATCCAACTTCTTGATAACAAACAGTTAGATGGGTGGGTGGGGTACTCAGTTTATTAATTACAGGAAAATTATTTTAAAGGGTGTTTTGCCTACTCCCGCAAGTGTTAGTAATCCAAAGATTAGATGTTCTTTAGAGTGATAGATTTAACCTCTTGATAAGAAACAGTTGGGTGGGTGGGCGGGGCACGCAATTTATTGATTGCGGGACGTAGTATTAACTGTTTCCGTCATGTATTAATGAATCACTTTTTTGTTTGTTTTTTTTTTGTTGTTCTTGGTTGTTGGTGTAGATGTGGTCCGGCTTGGGCGACTTTCTGGAGAGGTTTTTCAGGTGTGGAGTGGCCTTGGGGCAGGGTCGATTGGTTTTCTGGCATCGAGTTTGGTGACACAGATAATTCTTCTGTCAGATCCATGGTGTAGACCTGCTGGTTGATCCTCCCATGGTTCTGGTACTCCCAGTTGCAACCTGAGTGGTCGATCGGCGTTGAGACGTTAATAGTTGTTGGCCGCTTCTCCGGCATGACTAAACGGTGCGTTTGTTGGTGCATGGTTGTAAATCTGTCGCAGCAGGTGTCGTCCTTATAGATCTGTTTGTAATCCAGGTGTTTGTAGTGGTTGTCATTGTGTTTTTGTGGGGTTCGTTATCGTTGGTGTCCAGTTTCACTCTTGCACTTGTTTTTCATTTTTGCCTGGAAGACTCACTGACTGCACTTTTTTTTTTGAGTTGGGAGAAGAATATTTCTAAAGACTTACAAGTGTTTGATTTGCTTTCAGGAGCGCCTTAATGACTAAACTTTTTTAGAAGTTTGCAATTCTGATTGCATAGACCTGAAATTTGTTTTAGTGAGATTATTATGAGTATTTAGTGTGCCAGTCATAGTGTTTGTGGAAATTCAGACTAACGAACAAATAGTATTTTTCTAGCTTTGCTTTTAGGTTAGAATGCTTCGGGGAGGAGCGGGAGTATGCTTTTGAGAATCAGGCGCCTTGGGTAGAGCCTTTGGAGAAGATTGACTTGAGCTTGAGATAAGCAGGGCAGCCTTTGCGGCCTTGTGCGGCGCATGTTGGGATGGGTTCCAGCGCATTTGATGCATACGTAAGGGGAATTGCATCTAGATGCCGTGTGGTCATAAAGCTGACAACGATGACATTAGACAATATTATTAGTTGGCCTGAGCCTTAGTAGCCGGCTGGGTGGAGGACTCTTTGGCCTTATTAGCTGATGGCTTTGGTGTCGCTGAAGGCACTTGACGTGATGGCCTAATAGGAATACAAACTGAAGGAAACTTATTAGATTTTTTTGTCTTGTTGCTTACGACTGTGTCTCTTATAGTGGCGGGGCTTCTTTGTGGGTGGCGCCGTTGCTATATAGCTGGACCTCTATCCACACATCGTTCCCGGAGGGGCTGGACTCAACCGGGCTCCGGTCTTGATGATCTCTTTAGAAGAGGTCAATGCCGGAACTTCTGGTAACGTGGGTGACTTGGTGGTCAGCTTGGCTATGGGAGGGACATCTGGGTTGCAGTGGAGGCGGTTTTGCTCTTCTTTATTTTCTTCTAAAGATTGGATTTTCTTCAGATTGACAGATTCAATTTCAATAATAACAAACAGTTAAGTGGATAAGCGGGGTTCTCAATTTAATGTTTCGTGACACAAACTCAAAAAATGGGTTTTAGCAGCAAAACTATTAGCACACCTGACCAAAAAGCTGTAAAAATTGCTTCCAGTATGTTATACTTGAATCCGGTTTGAAAGACCACAATCACAAAAAACGCGTCCGTCATGGGCGCAACTAGCCAGTTCCATCGCTCAACCACGCAACATCTAATCTGCTTTCCAACGAACAACTGCTGAGCTGTATCTATCTGCGCGCAGGACCAACGTACACCTGTTCCAGGACGGCTCATCCTCTGGTAGGTAACTCTGTCGACCTACGTCGAGACCTTGCAGTTCCCAGATCACTCGAGCTGCATTGTAGCGTAGCTATCTCCGACGACCTTCGCTCAGCGACCTTGTGGTACCTTAGAGGGTAACCACTACTCTCATCTCCCAGGGGAAATACAAACCCCAATTGCACAACTTCAAACAAAACATTCGTTTTCTCAGGCATAACACCTGCCCCGACAAGAATTGATGTCAACCTCCGACTGAACTACACCGGTAACATAGTATGTCTGGGTTAGAGATTGTAACAATAATATTTAATACAAAACTTTATTAGTTGAGGTTGGATCCGTTTCGAAGGACCAATGTTTGTGACACAATTCCAAAAAAAGTATTAGCACATCTGACCAAATAACTGTAACAATTGCTTTCAATAAGACGGTAACGAACCATGGTAACCAGTTTTAAAAGACCTATTATTCGGACCACGATCGCAAAATCGCTTATTGGCAGCGGTAGTATTGGCACGTCTGAGCAAGTAGTTGTAACAAAAATAGTTAAAACAAAATTTATGTCAGTAGTGGCGCAGTAAAATAACCTTTATCGGACACTAAAGCCCGCTATGGGAGCAAATGTAATAGCATTTTTTCCAAAAGAAAATTTTAAACAAAGACAAAGCTTTTAAACACGCAAAAGCTTTTAAAATCTTCTAAATGTGATCTCTAATTATCTTTTAGGGTTTTTTTCAGACATGTTTAGAAATTAAAAAGATTTAAAAATTATCCGGTTCGAAGGACCAATGGTTAATCACAAAAAATTCTCATTAGCACATCTGACCAATTAACTGTAAAAACTGCTAGAACAAGGCGGTCACCTTGGATTAGCTTCGATGGACTTATGTTACGGATCACAATCTTAGAAACTGAGCTTTGGCATTTGTAAAAATTACACGTTTGAGCATGTAGTTGTAATAAAAATATTTAATATGAAATTTTATCAGACACCAACAACCTCTACTCTGAGACTTACAAAAAATTATGCTTTTAAACATCCAAAAACTCTTAAAATGCTCTAAATGTGGTATCTAATAACTTTATTGGAACTTTCCAGACATGTTTGGCATTCTGGGAATTATAGTGATTCAAAAATTAATTAAATAAATTACTTCAAACAAAACGTTAAAGTTTAATCCGGTTCGAAGGACCAATGACACAATAGTTTCAACTGGGGTTTTTCTCTACCCATCCATGTATTAGTGAAACACTTTTTTGATTTTTTTGTGTTGTTTTTGGTGTGGAGTGGCTTCGGGGCAGGGTCGTTTGGTTTCCGGTAACCGATCCAAGGTCATAGGTTTAAAGGACCGATTAATTGGACTACGATTGCAAAAACGTCTATAGCGGTAGTATTGGTACGTTTGAGCAAGTAGTTTAAAAAAAATCAATACAAAATTTATGTCAGTAGTGGCGCAGTAAAATAACCTTTATCAGACTCTAAACTTTGCTGTGGGAGCAAATGTATTAACATTTTTTCCAAAAGATAGTTCTAATACGCAAAAGCTTTTAAAATCTTTTAAATGTGATCTCTAATAACCTTTTTAGGACTATTTAGACATGTTCAGAACTATAAATAGAGTTTAACCATGACTTTCAATAAAACGTTAAAGATCTGTTTCGAAGGACCAATGGTTAATCACAAAAAATGCGCATTAGAACATCTGACCAAATACCTGTAAAAACTGTTCTAACAAGGCAGGCAGTGACCTTGTATTCGGTTTGATGGATCAATGTTACGGATCACAATCTCAAGAAATGCGCAATGGCATCAGTAAAAATGACACGTCTGAGCAAGTATTTATAATAAAAATATTTAATAAAAAACCTTATCAGACACCAATCTCTACTCTGAGAGCAAATGTATTGAAAAAAACTTTCCAAAAAAAAAACAAGCTTTACAACATGCAAAAGCTCTTAAAAAGCTTTAAATGTGGTCTCTCAAGACATGTTTGGCATTCTGGGAATTATAGTGATTCAAAAATTAATTAAATAAATTACTTCCAATAAAACGTTAGTTGTATCCGTTTCGAAGGACCAATGACACAATTGCAGAAATAATACTACCAAAATTCTCGAGATGTTTTAGAAAGTCCAAATTTGTTTAAGAAACCTTTCTAAAACTACTGAAAACACTGAGCTTTCTACAAACTTTGTATCTCAAAATCTTCTTGTAGCTTTTAAACCTTCTAGAAATTCTCTAAAATTAAACTTTCTCAACATTCTTACTCTTTGAAACCTTAGAAGGCTACCTAACCTAACCTAAGAAATCAAAAACTAATGAAAACTTCTTAAGTCGTTTCAATTCTTCTTTGGCAAATTGATTATTCTTGAAACTTTTAATAACTAATTTAAAATTGTGTTTAACTATAATCAACAAACAATTTATTGTATTCTATAAAAAACTAATCTAGGTTAGAATATATTAAAATATCAAACAAAACCTGTATATAAATTTTAAAAAAAGCTAATAATAAATTCAAATTACATAATCAATACAATAAAGGTTATTTTCCAAAATACTTTTATACAAAGAAAGTAAAAATATTAGTAGAAACAATGTTTTTATCGGTATTATGTAGTTCATGATTTTCACATGAGAAATATGTCGTTTTACATAATATAAATAATGTTACACTAACCTAGCCTATTCCACAAAGATAAGATAATATAAACCATGGGAAAATCTAATTTCAAACGACACGGAAATTAATTATTTATGAGATCCCTGAGCCGGAGGAAGTTAATTACACCGATAATTAGTGTTATTATTACCTAGTCAAATGCCATTCAAAAGCTATGATTTGAATAACAGCCTCGCCTCTTATAAGCCCAAGATATTAATCAATGAAAACAGGACAAAATTAATCTAATATATTATTTGGACTAGCATAATCTTAGCCAAGCACAAAAGAATATCTTACACCACTTGCTCGGTAATTGGATTTCTGAATTGTATGGCGAGATTAGCAGGAGGGATTGTGTTTATTTGACGTCGGGTCGACAGCTATTACAAGGTAGCCCCGTTCGGAATATATATCTGGGACGACGGATCGATAGAGAAGGTAGCTTTTCTCTCCCACCCCTTTTTGCAAGAGTAAAAAAAAAAAGCTTTTATATTTCGCGAACGCGGGTTTTGATAAGGGTCGTGATGTTAGGGATGGCCGCGCGCATCGAATTAAATTTTGTTTAATCGCCGATTAGCTCGTTCTCTTTTCGCTCCACTAAATCCGTTCAGTCGGCTTTAATAAATTAATGGAATTGTAATAAAATTATCGACATGTGAATTAATTTTATCTGCGCAGTAAATTTTATTGGCACTATAAAAATCATGGTTATTACTGTTTCATATACATATTTTATAACTTAATTCTATTATTATTGTATCAACATTTCTGGTTATTGTTTATTCGCTATTGTTTATACATGTCATACATTTTATAGCTACATTTATACAATTAATTTCTACCGGAGCAGCAATTGTGACATTAAATAAACGTTTAATCTGATAGTTACGTTTTTAATATCAACCCATATCACAATACTATAATTTATATATGTACTTACAAGATAAGCTTATACTTCCGATACTAAATTTAAACGTCTATAATTAATTTTTTATTGTAAGACATGAACGCTACATAAAATGTAAAAATTATTGAATTTGCATGTATGCAGAAGGCTTAATATTTTTTATTAGATTGAGAACAATGAGGCCAACATCAAAAAGTCACAGTGCAACTCTAAAAAGTGCATTTAGAGAACATTTTAGACTTTTTGTAGCCACCTTGACATGAAAAACGTTTCCATTTCCCTTTCAGAATCGTCCATCATGCATACCGTTAATTTTTTCCCCTACAGTTACTACATATCATTATCCAAGCACATTCTCGCGTCCGATAAATAACCAACGCGGCAACATTTTTGCGCCCATTATTTACATACAATGCTAGACTGTTACAAATAGTTTCGAACTTGTTAACTTAAATTGCACGTAGCTTTGCTAATTTATTAAATCACCACGACAATTACAGCGAGAATTAGCACAAGTTTTAATTACACAAAAAAACGTGATTTATATAAAAATGTAACTGTTTATTTCATTTAAAAGGATTTTTATGATTAGTGTGCAGCCATAACATCTAAAATTAATGCGATCCTTTAAAGGTGCGATTTGTTATAATTATTTCCATAAACATCGATGGATGTGTTCATAAACATCTCATCTTTGTGTCGTTTTCTTTTTCTCGTTGTGGATATTTCGACACAATCGCTTTTAAACGATCACCTCCTGCAAGGTGCAGAGCCGTGCGCTGCTAAGGGTCATCGGTGAACGACCTCGAAATCACGCAGGAAGATACAACTTATCGCATTTTCACTTTCAAATCGCGTATTGAAACATACATACACACAATTAATTTTACAGTTAAAAAAAACATCAAAGACTTTTCCAGTCGGTAATAAAGTTTATGGAAATTTTAATGCGTTTAAAAATATGTTGAGTGCAATTAAAATATATTATCGTTGTGAATATTATTCATTAGCAAGTCAATATGTTTGTATTAATATGCGCAATCATAAAATTTCTTTATTAGGAATGTTGTAACTAATTATATACAATCATAATTTTAGCAGATTGAACAAATTATGATGAAATTATTTCTGTAGTTCTGACAAATTGGATGACACTAACTATTTAATTACATTTCTGTACGACTCTGGTTTTAAAAATCAGTGGCGTGGTAAGCATTTGAAATGTTCAAAGATACTTTATATTTAATTGAACATTAGATCTTTTAGTATGTAATATTGGTCCTTCGAACCGGATTCTACCTCAACGTTTTATTGGAAGTAATTGATTTACAATTAATTTTTGAACTACTGTAATTCCCAGAATGCCAAAAATATCTGTAGAGCTCCAATAAGGTTATTAGAGACCACATTTAGAGGATCTTAGGATATGTTACAATTTTGGTTTAAAAAGTGTAAATCCGATCTTTAAAAATGAAAATTTGGCATTTACAATGTTAAATTCTGTGGACAACCTGTTGATCCGGCTTCAAAATTATAAAGTCGGTCTTTAAAATCTTAAATCTGACTAAAAACACAAAAATGGTCTTAAAAACTGTATAAATTTGGTTTTTAATTTATAAATTTAGTCTTTGAAAGTCCCAAATATAAATTTGGTTTTAAATCAACGTGTTAAATACTGCTGCTAAACTGTTAATCCGACCTCAAAATTATAAATTTGGTCTTTAAAATTGTAAATCCTACCAGAACGTGTTAAATTCTAGTATTTGTTTCTGATTATTGCACAGTTTAAAATAATTGAGTTAGGGTATTTTAATAAAAAAAATTATACTTTATTGTGCTGATTTTACTTTTTTATATATTAAGACCGGTTTCGGCGGTTAGGCCATCATCAGTTTTTTTTCTTTTCACAGGTGTTGTTGTGTGTTGCGGGTGGTGTGAATTTCAAATTTGGTCTATAAAACTGTAAACCCGGCCTTCAAAATGTTATATCCGGTTTTTATGCTAGAAATACGGCCTCCAAATTATAAATTTGGTAATGAGAATTGTAAATCCGGTCTTTAAAAGTATAAATAGAGACTTGAAAACTAAAAATCCGGCAAACGGTATCTTAAGTTTGCCTGCCAAGATATTATTCTGGCTTGCCAATTGTAAATCCGGATTTTAAATTTGCAAATTTGGCTTTTAAAAGTTGAAATCCGGTTTTTAAATGTTTAATATCCGGCTTTTAAAACTAAAAATCCGATCAATGTGTTAAATTTTGCTGCTAAACTATTTAATTAACTCTCAAATTGTAAGTTTGGTCTTTAAAACTGTAAAGCCGGCCTGACGTTTTGTTAAGACGGCCTCCCAAGTTATAAACTCAGTCTTTAAAACTAAAAATCCGGCCACCACAATATTTAGTTTTGTTGCTAAAACTTTAATACGAGTTTTAAATTATAAATTCAATCTTAAAATCGGGAAATCTAGACATCAACGTGTTAAATTTTGTTGTTAAACTGTTAATCCGACTTCAAAATTATGAATTTGTTTCTAAAACTGTGCCATCAGAATAGCAAATCCGGTCTTTAAAATGTTAAATTCTGATGCCACATTATTAATCTGGATTTAAAATTATAAATTCGTTTTTTAAAACTGTAAATCCGGCTTTTAAAACTAATAATCCGTCTATGAATGTGTGAAGTTTTGCTACTAAACTGCAAATTTGGTTTTAAAAAGTGGAAATCCGGCTATCAACGCGTTAATTTTTACTGCGAAATAGTTAATCCGACTTTCAAATTATAAATCTGACATTTAAAACTGTAAATCTGGATTTGAAAAGTGTATTAAATATGTTTGTTACAATACTACCGCTGTCAATAAGATTATTAGAGACCAAAATTAGAGGATTCCGGCCTTTAAAACTGAAAATCCAGCCATTGAAATGTTAAATTCTGCAACCAAACTGTTGATCCGGCCTCAAAATTATAGAAAAGGTCTAAAAAACTGTTATTTCGGTCAACGAAGTTTGAAATCCGGCCTGAAAATTAGAAATCCGGTCTTTAAATTATAAATTTGGTCTTCAAAACTGTAAATCCAGTCTTTAAAATGTTATGTTAGATTATTGAAAGTGTAAATTTAGCTTTCCAAACTAGAAGCATGGGTTCCAAATATAAATTATATATAAAAAAAAAACAACAATATAAATTTGGTCTTTAAAACTGTAAACTAAAAATCCGGCTATCAACCTCTTAAATTTTGCTGCCAAACTGTCAATCCGGTCTTTAAAGTCGTAAATCTGGCTATAGAACTGAAAATCCGATTAACAAAAATTGAGTTTGACGATCAAATTGTAAATTTGGATTTTAAATGTGCAAATTCAGTCCTCAAAATTGGAAATTTGGCTTTCAAAACTAGAATTTTGGCCTTCAAATTATAAATTTGGTCTTTAAAACTATAAATCCGGCCTGCAAACTGGAAAATTGTCAAACGATGTCTTAAGTTTGGCTGCCAAATTATTAATTGGGTAATAGGCCCAAATTCAGATTGTAAGATTCAAATCTAACTTTTAAAATTGAAAATTTTGCTTTCAAAGCTAGAAATCCAGTCTTTAAATTATAATTTTGGTTTTTAAAATTGTAAATCTGGTTTTTATTTCTAGAAATCTGGTTACCAAATTATAAATTTTATTGTTAAAACTATAAATCTGGCTTTTAAAATTATAAATAGGGACTAATCCGGCCTGTTGAATGTAAATCTGGGTTTAAAACATGCAAATCCGGCCTTTAAAAGTGGATACATGTTGCTGCAAATTCTTGAATTAACTTTCAAGTTATAAGTTTGGTTTTTAAAACTGTAAATCCGGTCTTCAAATCTAAAAATTCGGTTATCTCACGTGTTAAATTCTGCTGCTACTAAGTTGATTATTGTAGGCCATTAGTTTATGTTGGCTTGCTCATTCGCCCATGTGTTTGTGATCAACAATTGGATATGACAAGACAAAGTTTGAATGTCAGTTGTCATTAGACTTGGAAACGTTGTCAGAGAACCAGTTCCTCGATAACAAACATTTGGGTGGGTGGGCGGGCGGGAACTAAGTTTGTGATTGTGATTGGGTAGTTTATGTTGATCTACCCCGCCCACTCGTCTATCTGTTTGTGATCTACATTTGGATATTGGTTCTGTAATTATGACAAGTTTAAATTTTCTAAACATTGTGAGTCAACCAATTTCTGGATGGCTGTTAATGTGGTCTTCAAGCTATAAATTTGGTCTTCAAAACTAAAAATCCGGCCAACATTATGTTCAAAATTTTTCAAAACATTGTGAGTCAACCAATTCCTGGATGACTGTTAATACGCCATCTAAGTTATAAATTTGGCCTTTAAAACTAAAAATCCGGTCACCAACATGTTTAATTTTGCTGTCAAACTGTTAATCCGATTTTTAAATTACAAATCCAACCTTAAAAACTGGCCATCAACGTGTTAAATTTTGTTGCCAAATTGTTATTTCGATCATTAAATTATAAATTTTGTTTTAAAACTGCTGTAAAACTGTAAATCTGGTTTCTAAAACTAATAATTCGGCCATGAACGAGTGAAATTATGCTGCTTCAAACTGTAAATTTGACCTACAAACTACAATTTTGGACTTTAAAACTGTCAATTTAATCTTTATAAATTATAAATTCGGCTTTAAAAACTAGAAATCCGGCGATCAACATGTTTAGTTTTGCTGCTAAACTGTCAAATTATAAATCCGGCCTTTAAAACTATAAGTTTGAAAATAAATAAGGCTTTGAAATCTGAAATTTTGGCCATCAACGTATTAAGTTTGGCTGTCAAATTATTAATCCGGCTTTTTAATTGTAAGCCCGTTCTTTAAAACTGTATATCCGGTTATCAAGTTAACATCTGCTGCCAAGCTGATAACATTATAAATCCGGTCTTTAAAACTAAAAATTTGGACGTTAAAATAGGAAATTTGGTCTTAAAAACTAAAAAATGTTGATCCGGCTTAAAATTATAAATCCGGCTTTTAAAATTTTAATTCTGGTCAATGATGTTTTAAGTTTGGCTGTAAAATTGTTAATCCGGTCTCCTAAATGTAATTCTGGCTTTTTAAAGTGTAAATGCGGCTTTAAAAACGAAAATCCGGCCGACGTGTTAAATTCTGCTTTCAAACTATTAATCCGACCTTTAAACTATGAATTTGGTCTCTAAAACTGTAAATCCGGCTATCAAAACTGGAAATCCGGTCTTTAAAATGTTAAATTCTGCTGCCAAACTATTAATTCGGCCTTAAAATTATAAATCTGTTCTATAAAACTTTAAATTCGGCTTTCAAAACTAAACTTAATCTTTAAATTATAAATCTGGTTTTAAAAACTAGATATCCGGCCATCAACATGTTTAAAACTATAAATTTGGCTTTGAAAAGTGTAAAAAAGGCCTTGAAATCTGAAAATCCGGCCGGTTCATACGATGGCCGGAAACTTAATAGTTTGAGTGTCTAATTGTTAATCCGGTTTTTTAATTGTAATCCACTTCTTTAAAACTATAAATCTTGCTATCAACGTGTTAATATTGGCTTCCAGCTTCAAAATTATAAATCAGGTTTTTAAAATTGTAAATCCGGCCGTTAAAACAGGAAATCCGGCCGTTAAAACAGGAAATCCGGCCTTAAAAACTAAAAATCTGGTCACGTAGGCAGGTAATTTTGCTGCCAAACTGTTGATCCGGCCTCAAAATTATAAATCCGGTCTTTAGAACAGTAAATCTGGTCAATGATGTTTTAAGTTTGACTGTCAAATTGTTAATCCGGCCTCCTAATTGTAATTCCGGATTTTAAAAGTGCAAATCCGGCATTAAAAACTGGAAATTTGGTTTTCAAAACTGAAAATCCGGCCGACGTGTTAAATTCTGCTTTCAAATTATTAATCCGATCTTTAAATTATGAATTTGTTTTCTAAAACTGTAAATCCGGCCGTTAGAACTGGATATCCGGCCTTCAAAATGTTCAATTCTGGCCTTAAAATTATAAATTAGTTCTATAAAACTGTAAATCTGGCTTTCAAAACTAATAATCCGGTCATCAACGTGTGAAATTCTGCTATTTAAACTGTAAATTTGATGTCCAAACTATGATTTTTGCATTTAAAACTGTTAAATTATACTTACAAACTGTTTTTGGCTGTCTAACTGTTAATCCAACTTTCAATTATAAATACAGCTTTTAAAACTATTAATGTGGTCTTGAAAACCGAAAATCCGGCCATCAATGTGTTAAGTTTGGCTGTCAAATTGGTAATTTTGCTTATTAATTGTAAGCCCTTTATTTAAAACTGTAAATCCATGCTGCCAAGTTGTTAATCCAGCTTCAAATTTATAAATCCGGTTTTTAAAATTCTAAATCCGGCCATTAAACAGGAAATTTGTTCTTCAAAACTTAAAATCTGTGTTAAATTTTGCTTCCAATCTGTTAATCCGGCTTTTAATACTGTAAACTGGTCAACGATGTTTGAAGTTTAACTGTCAAATTATTAATCCTGCCTCTTAATTTTGTATCAACTATTTGATCAGACGTGCTTGGCAACTACCGTTGCTAATATGCTTTTTCTTGCGATTGTGGTCTGAAACATTGGTTGTTTGAATTGGATCTACGTTTACCGACAGATTGTAAACAATTTTGACAGGTATTTGGTCAGATGTGCCAATACTTTTCGATTGCATTACGTAAGATTGGTCCTCCGAACCAGATACAACCTTAATACCTACAATAACGTGGTCGGATATTAATTTTTGTTTTATTTGGGTACTTCAGATTAATATGTGGAAATGAGATTGGAATTTTTTATTTTTTTATTTTGAATGTTTTTTTTAATTTAAATAAAATTGCACTTAAAATTAAAAAATAGAAGTTTTCAATCAGTCCTAACATATTTGAGTTTTACATATTAATTTTTGAGCTTTTATATTCACAGAATGCCAAAACTTTGCGATTGTATATCAAAACGTTGGTTCTTCGAACCGGATACAACCTCACTGCCTGAATGGAAACAAATTGATGATCGACAATGATTTAATAGCAAAAATACGCACGGTAAAATTCCTTGGTCTACATATTGACGAATCTTTAAATTGGCAAACCCATTGCAATAAGTTAATTTCTCTCAATTCTGTATGCTATCAAATTCGATGCTTGCAAAAAATATTAAATGTCACATTGACAAATGTTTCAAAATTAAAATATTTTACTAAAAATGGACTAGAACGCATAATAAACATATGTAAATTTAAAATAACTGGAAAATGGAAGAACATAGACTGTCATCTGCTACAGAAAACCAGGAAATTAAATGTTGAAATTAAGACTAAGTGGAAGAACAGCAATGTGATGAACTTTTTTGTAGTTTTGCAAAATAAAGATGATGATTATTATTAAAAAAAATGTAACAATTATTTGCTCAGACGTGTCAATACTATCATTGTTAATGATAATTTGGTCCTTCGAACCTGACCAAGTTCACCGCTTTATTGGACAGCTATTTGGATGGATATACTAATAATTCCGATGTTAATGCGATTTTTTTGCGATGAAGTTACGAAAAGTTGGTCCTTCGAACCGGACCCAACCTTAATGTTTTATTGGAAACAATTCATTTTGTATTTATATTGAGGCGCTACATGGTTTGATCGCTTGTGTCTAAGGCGCTAAATGTCGTATAGCGTAATGTGGTAATTTTGAAAGGAATTGAACGGTTTTTAGATTTTTAAATTCGTATTCTAGCATGACTTTATAATTTTTTGTTTACAAATTGATTAAAAAGTTAAATATAGAATGAATGGATTTTATTTTAGTACCCGATATTTAATTGATTAAAGCAAATCGCGATATTTTATAACATTATTAATTTGATGATTCATTTATATTATTGAAGCATATCATGGCCAATCGGATCCATCACACATAACATACTAAATAAATGCGGTTCTGAAAGGCCATCACGTTAAAAGATTTTATGGTATGATTGCCACGAAGAATGTTCATCATTTTCTTTTACTGCACGCCTTGGTAGCATCATTTCCTACCTAGTTTGTATCAACAAACTCAATTTATAGATCCATAATTTAGTTAACTGCAGGTCATACATCAACGTATATGATATTACATCTCAACGGAGTTATATTACGTTTGTCAGTTACAAAGTGGAGCGCGCCTCGGTTATATACAATTTTTTTTATTATTATTTTTCTTCGTTCGGATCGAATGTTGTTCTCTTTCTCACTCTATAGGTTTATATATAGTGGCGGTTTGCATGCAACACTGATCACAAGTTCCTGGTGAAATGGAATTCTGCAGTGTGAGCAGGACGGCGAACAAACAACGGGGTCCCGGTTCGTATAAAACGAGCAAGAGCATACGGAATTATTTTGTAAATGTAAACTCGTACAAAACAGACTTAATTAAATGTTATCAGCTAGGAATATAATTAAATTTCATACCTGCACCGCATTCACGTACACACAATCGTTCCATAGGCAAATTGAATAATTCATTTTAAAGTTTCGAACACGTTACGTCGCTAGTTCCGACCGTTCATTAATAACACGTCTCTCTATATCACTTTATTTTAATCATTCTATTTACATAACGTAAGGATTTCAGCACGAATCATATCACGAAATCTATGTAAAATGAATAAGCAACAATATTCACAACTACAAATTGTCTAGCAAGGTCTATGAACTATGCTATCATTTTATTAATTCATATTGGATAGTATTACCACTTCCATTATAACTCATTTGATTTCCGATTGATATTGTAATTTCATTTGCGCAATAAATTACGCACGTGCATGTAACAGCACAAGGCATTGATTAAATCTGGAAATGGAAAAATGCTAATGCCCTCCAGTTAAAAATTATGATGACTATATACGTTTGATAAATAATAACAAGTGATTTTTGAACGAAAGTGGCCGCCTTACGGTGTGTGGTTTTGTGAGAAGATCATTGAAGCATGGCCTTCGGGTTCTTCGTGTGTAAACTGCGAAACCGTCCTCGATTATCAAGCCACGATATTAAATTAATATCTACAATATTGTATTTATGTAGTCTTAAATTATAGCAAATTTGTTATGGAAAAGATTATCAAATGAGCAGTTTTTAACAATAACTATACCACACTTTGTTGCAATTATTGTAGTAAAGCCTACAGCAAATATTCTTGCTACAAACATTGTTTGTTACAATCTTTGTTAAAACTCTGATGTTGAATGTCAAAATTTTATTGCGATTCACTTTACAAGCTGAAGTGCTATCTATCTAAACTTGTTCCAAAACAGATTTTCTATTGGAGAGTTTGTTTGAAGCAAATTTTCTAAAATCCAGTTTAAATTTGTTTGTAAACTTTCCAAATCTTTATCTTATACTTAGAATGTTGCAATGAGTTTTTCATGTGGAGCTTGAGGTTCTATTTGAAGCCCTAAAAACAGTGATAGAACATTTTTGAAGTTTTGAAACTGTTTTGGATACTTTTGGAGCTTTAAAACATCCACAATTTATCAAAATCTTCTAAATAATTTTTTTATAGTTTTTGGATTTTGATATTTAGTATCCTGAAGTATTGTTCTAGAGATTTTTAATCTTTTGGTGGCAATCTACACTTCAATTCTTCTATATTCGTTTTTTAGTGAACTTTTCTGTTTTCTGTATTTTTTTTAATCCGTCTGGAGGTTTTGCAAATATTCTCAAGTTTGTTTAAGTTATTAGACATTTTTTGATATTTTTTGGAATAGTTGGGTCCTAATTGCCTTAAACCATTTCAAAAAAGTTCTTAGGAGTCAACATTTTCTCACTAAACATTAAATCCTTCTTTTTGAGATTCTCTTGACTTTTTCGAGATTTATTTAAAAACAAAATCTTGAATTCTGATGCAATTTTTGAATTTATTGTGTGCAACATTTTAGACTCTCTAGACTTTTAGGTGACGTCTTAAAGTTTGATAGTTTTGGCGATTCTTAAACAAATTTTATGATTGTGAATTGACCTTGTTTGTTTAGTCTAAGCGACGTTAAAACTTTTTGAGTACGTCAATTTCTTTTTTGAAAATGTTGTCATTTTTAGACATTTGAAAAACCTTTCAAGAATTGCTCAATACTTTCATGAATTCCTTAAGACACTCAAATATTTTGATTTTAACCTTTTGTAGCTTTTAGAACTCTTTAGCGGTTTTTTCAAAAATTTGAAATGCAGGTTTTCTAGAGCAAAACCGGTAATGGTTTTTAGTTTTGTTTACGTTTAAATCTGTTCTTGACGACATTCCGTAAAGGTGCTAAATTTGTTGATAGTTTTCAATTGTTTTTTGGTCAATTTGGCTTCAACTTGGTCTCTCAAATATTCAATGTTTGTTTGTTTTTTGAACTTCTCTGCGCTTTTTTTAAGGTCGAGACTTGTTGTAGGTGCTTCTTGTGGTTTTTTGAGAAGATTATGATATTGTTGAGGTAAATCAGCGCTGTTTTTTCTAGTAACCTGGCCCGAAAGGCATTACGTGAAACTAGAATGTGGCTTTAATGGTGGTGCGCTGATAGTTTTGTTTTTTGTTGTGAATTACCACCCCAAAATCTTGTATTGTATTTTAGGGAGCGTGGCGACTTATCTTGAGTTGATGCAAAATCAGTTTTATCATTTCTTTTCCGGAAGATCATCCACGGGGCGCATTGTTTACTTATTGGTGATTTAATAATTTTGGAAGTGATCAGGGTTTTCTTTACCACATTGTACGAGCATGGGTTTCTATCGTTTGGATGGACTAGCTAACAAAAGACTTTGTTGTCGTAGAAGATGTTAGGTGGTATTGGAACGAGATTTGCCTTTCTGCTAAACTTTAAGGTTACAAAGCTTCTGCTGAGCTCGAAATTAAAGAATTTCTCAATCTTTTTGGAACACTGAGATCAAGTTTTTGCGGGTTTTGGTGGGCTTGTCAAAACTCCTGTAAAATTGCAGTTAATTATTGCTGTTTTGTGTTTGTTGAGTATAACGGTGATAGTGAGCAGAGCTTAAGACGCTTCTTAGGTACTAATGAGGACTGAGGAGGTAGATAATTTTTGTTTTATTACTCGGTGGCGTTTACGATTGCTTGGATTTTGGTCAAGCATGTTGTGGTTTGCTCTTTAACGCTTGGTAAACTTTTGAAGTTTGCTCTTCTATTGATTATTGCTGTTTGGTGTTAATTCTTGAATGTAATGGTTCTATTGGGCAGATTTGAGAGGTTTCTTTGATACCAATTAGGGCCGGGGAGGCAGATGATTTGTCTTTTATTGCTCAGATTTACGATTTACTGTATCTCGGTTCAGCATGTTCTGGTTTGCTCTTGAATGGCTTGTCTTTAATCTTTAGTTTATGGCCGAGCAGCAATTATTACTGTTTGGCGTTGACTGTGGAGTATATCGGTGATATTGGGTAGAACTTGAGAGGCTTGTTAGATACCGATGAGGGTTGGGGAGGCAGATTTTGGCTTTATTGCTTGGTAGACGTTTACGAACATTTGTAACGCTTACAGTGTTTAGAAACTTCAAATCTCTTGATATCTAACACTTGGGTAGGTGGGCGGAAACCCCAATTTTAACTATTTTTTCGTATTTATGTTCTGGAGTGACCCACCCACCCGCCCAAGTGTCACTTTTAACGCTTACTGAGTTTAGAAACTTTTAATCTCTTGATGACTAACACTTGGGTGGGTGGGCAGGAACCTCAGTTTAAACTATTTGTCCGTACTCATGTTCTGGAGTGACCTTCTGTGACATTGAAACTTTTAAAGCTTACAGAGTTTAGAAACTTCAAATCTTTTGATAACTAACATTTGGGTGGGTGGGCGGGATCCCCAATTTAAACTATTTGTCCGTACTCATGTTCTGGAGTAACCCACTCACCCACCCAAGTGTCCGTTATCAGGGGATCGGTTATCACCATCACCTCCTGTGACATAGAAACTTTTAACGCTTACAGACTTTAGAAACTTAAAATCTTTTGATAACTAACACTTGAGTGGGTGGGCGGGAATCTAATTTAAACTGTTTGTCTGTATTCATGTTCTGGAGTGACCCACCCGCCCGCCCAAGTGTTTGTCATCATGAAATTGGATATCACCATCTCCTGTGACATGGAAACTTTTAATGGTTACAGAGCTTAGAAACTTCAAATCTTTTGATAACTAACACTTGGGTTCGTGGGCGGGAACCCCAGTTTAAACTATTTGTCTGTACTCATGTTCTGGAGTGACCAACCCACCCGCCCAAGTGTCCGTCATCAAGAGTTTGGATATCACCTGTGACATGGAAACTTTAACTCATGTGACAGGATGAGATTTCAGGATCTCGGTCGAAATTCAGATGCCGATGAGGGCCTGGAAGGCAAATGATTTTTGTTTTATTGCTGGGTGGATTTCTTGGATCTTGGTTGTGGTTTGCTTTTGATTGGCTTGTCTTCAATCTTTGGTTTACAACCAAGCAGCAATTATTCTTGTTTGGCGTTGACTGTGGAGTATATCGGAGATATTGGGTAGAACTTAAGTTACTTAGATACGATGAGGGCTGGAGAGGCAGATAATTTGTATTTTATTGGTTTGTGGACTTTCAAGTTTCTAGATTTAGAGCATGTAGTGATTTACTCTTGATTGGCTTGTCTTCAATCTTTTGTTTACGGCCGAGCAGTAATTATTGCTGTTTGGTGTTGGCTGTTGAGTATAACGGTGATATTGGGCAGAGCTTAAGGGGCTTATTAGATATCGATGATGGCACTGGAGGAAGGTCGCTTCCTAGCAGTTCATCAAAGGGTTCTTACATGCTGTGTCGACTAAGGGCTGTACCAACTTATCATTTTGTCAGATCTTTGGTCAGTAAGGGTCATGCGTAGTTTCTTTTTTGTCTGATTTGAAAAGTGTTTTATAAAGATCGATATACGCACGGGTTATATTGCGTCGGAAACTTATTATTGTGAAAGTAACTCCGCTTGGTAAGGAAAAAAATAGTATGTCGGTCCGGTCTCCTAATGAACTTTAACAAACACTGCTCATGGTGCATGACTACTGCAAAGGTAAGATTTCCGCATTTTGATCTGAAAACTTTTTAGACATTTTACAGTATTTTTAAGTTCTGTATACATTTCATGTCTGGTTTTGACACTTAAGTTTTTAGGGATGAATCTCAAATCTTTAAAATTTGAATATTTGCTTTTCGGAAACAATAAAACTTTTTTTTGTGAAATTGAAATTTTTTTGAGAGATCAGATGATCTCTTTTTATTGTAACTTACTAAACCGTCTTGAGATTATTAGAGAATTGAAACTTTATTTGCACTATGGCTTCCGCCAATGTTTATCAAAATCTTCTAAAGATTTTTTTTATATTTTTTATTTATCATTTTTTTGTCATTGATAATTTCTTAAAGAAACTGAGATCCTTATCGAAACTTACAAAGCATTCTTGAGATTATTGGAGGCTAGAAACTTTATTGGAACTATGGCCCGAGGTCAATGTTTCTCAAAATTTTTTAAAGAATTTTTTTGTACAGTTTGAGATCTTTTTGATTCTTTAAAAACAATTACAGGAATTTTTTATAGAAATTTGTTGGAAGATTTGCCTGAGACACTTTGTATTCTTTAAAGCACATTAAAGGATACAAAGTGTTCTATGTCTGTTGTATAGTGTTTGATTGTGTGTATGAGAACGAGCTGGATTGCAATGTTGGTCATCAAGAGCCCCGAACCGAAGTGTTGTTTTTCAAAGAATGGATATCAACATTTTTTCATTGGACATAGAGACTTCTAACTAACTAGTGTTTGTTTGTGTGTGTATGTGAAAACGAGCTGGAGTGCAATGATTATCAAGAGATTGAATGTCACTTTTTCCTTCTTGCACTTAAAACATAAATGCTTGCAGGGAGGAGGAAATTTATAATTTCTTGATAACAAACTCTTGGGAAGATGGGTTGGCATTTTTTTTTCAAATTATTTGTTAATCATCAAAAACTAGAGTGTCCTCTCTATCCGCCAAATTGTTGGTCATCAAAGAATTGATATCGATATTTTTTTTTACACAGAGACTTCTAACGCTTTCAGGGAGGATAGACGTTCAATTTCTTTATTTTGAACTGGCAATCATATACTGAAGTACTCCACTCATCTGCCTAAGTGTTTGTCATCAAGAGATTGGGTATCACGTTCTCTTCTTTGTACATAAAGTTTACTTACGTTTGCAAGAAGAACACTTTAAATTTTTTGATATCAAACTTGGGCAGATAAGTGTGCACTCCAACTCTAACTTCTTGCTTGCAATCATACCGAACCGCTCAAGTATTGGTCTTCAAGAGTCAACTTTCAATTTTTGATAACATAAACCCACCCGCCTAAGTATTGGCCATCAAAAAATGTATCATTTCTTGCTTGGACATGAAACTTCTAAAGCTTGCACTAAAGAGAAACTTTTATTTTTATGAGAACAAAAGCGGGTGAATTTGCCTTTCAGTACAAACTACTCATAATCATAAACTGGAGAGTGCTTCACACACCCGCATAAGTGTTTGGTCATTAAAGAATGGATATCAACATTTTCTCCTTGAACTTCTAATGCTTCTAGAGAAGAGAAACTTAAAATTTTTTGATAAGAAATAATTGACCGGGTACTTGTTGGTAATCATAAACTAGAGTGCCCTACTCACTTGGCCAACTATTGGTCATTAAAAGATTTCATATAACTTCTCTTCCTTGCACATAAAGACTGTTACATAAGAGACTTCTAACTTTTTTTTATTACAAATACTGAAAGATGAAAACCCAAAAGTGGGAAAAATTTAATCAAATACACAAAACACCAAATAATAGTTGGTTAAATAAAATAACTTTTGTCAATTAATTTAGGTCGGTGTTCGTAGCCTGAATTGCGCTAACATAGCTTCCGGTTTTCGTCTCTAACCGTTGCTTCCGTCACTTCATCTTCCCAAAATTTACTTTTGTGGTGGCTAGTTTATCCTAATTTGCCGGTCAATTGAGCCTTCCCATTATTAATTCTACAAGAAACTCTATCTTTTGTCAATGAGTATTTTTTGACGATTGAAGACTTTCTTTAATTTCTTAAAGCTTACACATTTAATGAAAATTTAGGAAAAGGTTTCTTTTTTTTTAAGATAAAAGATGTTTTTTAATGTAAGATTTAGCAGAGTATTATACAATGCGCACGGACCGACTTTAGAACGTTTTGTATCCATTGTACACGGACCGACGTCGGAACGCTTTACCAGTTTATTATAGGACACTAGATGTCGGAGGCGTAATGTTTGTTAGCAGTAATGTTGGCTTGTACTTTGTACTCAATTGGTTATTGGAGACTTTTAAATCTTCAAAACTTTTTTGGTTCTGAAATAGACACTTTAGAAGAAGCTAAACCTTCTTATGTCTTATGTCAATAATTACTTATTTTAATTAAGGTTTTTTATTAAAAATAATCTTACGCTTTTAAATATACTTTAAGGTTTGACTAAATCTTATTCTCGGCACAAAGAAAATAAGCATGGTTAGCAATCCTAATTTTTAGGTGTGACCTTCCACTAATCTTTATTCTCTATTAAATGTCATTTGTGTGGGTGATCATTACAAATTACTACAATAAATTCAACGAATAAATAGCTTTTATTAAATGATACGCAGATTACAAAGATCCAGATAGCGCGATTCAATTATGCCGCAGCCAACGTCCCAAGCCAGCAAGCAAGCATTATTTTTCTCATCTCGGATTATCCAGCCCTCTCATCTGCTCTTATCATCCCAGTTCCCCAAGCCAGATTATTTAAATTGGCTGCGCGGCCATCGTACAGGCAAAAACGACACCCACGATTCCGGCCTCGTCATCATTGTCTCTCAGCAATGTGGAACACGTACCCGACACACGACAACAAAACGATACCGTTTCAACTTTGGATAACACAAAGACATTCTATTCATGCGGTTGGAATATACTCGTATTCATTACGTGCGCATTTCATGATTATTATGACAGGGAACTAACGCTAAATGCATGTAATTTATAATATTGTTTTTTTGTGTGTGTTTGGTAGCTGGATTGTCTGCTTGTGAATGTAAATCATTCTCTAAAAGGTTTTCCTACTACCACGACAAGGTCTGATTGTATGAATTTATTGAGGGATTTGTGGGTGGCTTTTCAGATTTATTTTATTTTTGCTGAGTTATTAATTTGTATCGAGTCATACTTTTCCCCCTTTTAATAGCGTTTGTATACAGATTAATAACTCGTGATTAACTTTTTCAATTTAATAATTGCAAATTTATTTTATATTTTATAATTCTTAAGAAAATTTGCTCACAAAATTACTGTTTATTTTATATATGTATTGAGTTAAGAATCAGCACTTTAAATATTTTATGATCGAAGAAACATTTCACATGATATCAATGTTACCATAAAACACCACACGCACAAACATAAAATAAAATTCAAACATATTTAAAATGATGTGACTACCTGCCATATATCAAATCCACCATGTTTACCTCCATAAATATTCCTCGCACGCATTTTTACATAATTTACATCCCATTTCATACATACTCCTGTTTGCAGAAGAACATTTTAAACGCCTCGACAAAAAGCACACGCAACTGCATTCCTGCAACGCATGCAAGTTAATTAATAATTTTTATGTTAATATTATTATCCGCACCCAGACAACAAAGCGCACAAATTTTTATATTTATACCTCGTTCAGGAAATTGGGGATTTATTAATATGATCGATAGCTTTTAATTAAATTCTGTCGTATACTAAAAATAGATAATAAAGTGACTTTATTTTTAAATTAGTTTAACCAGATTGATCGATTTAATATAAAAATATAAAAGTTCTTGGAAGAATGTAAACATAAATTTACATAAATATTATTTAAAGCGATGGAATTATTTATTCATGGGACACGGGGAAACGAAACGACGTTCGATTTGTTTTAATGGACTTTTTTAATGTTCAAGTAATTTTCATGTTTGTTGAGTGTCGTAGTAGTTGATATAAGTGGAATTTAATGCTAAATATTTGTTTTGATTTAACTGACACAAATTATTTTAGTTTAATTTAGATTTTTATTAGTTGCCTCCTTACTATAAATTCCCATAAAAATTCTAAAGACAAACAAAACAAGCTTCAGATATTACTAAAAATAATTCAGTTCGAATTCGCACGGACCATTAATTCCTTCGATTTTACGACAGCCGAGTTGAATTTAATGGATTCCAGTGGACCTCGCCAGCCCCAAAACATTTATTAAAACATATTAAATGCTACACGAATAAAAAACAAACAAAAAAAGACAATACCAGTGGAGATTTCATAAGAAGATACCACGACGCGGCTCATTATCCAATGCCATTGCCTTCCAAATAAGAGCACGTCGTAAAATTTTACGAGACTAGTATTGTTCTCACCAATATTTTATAAATCGACATTTCTTTTTCTCTCCTTCTTTTTGATTTCTCTTTCATAAACCTGTCATAATAAAAGCGCGTGCGACTCGCGTTGAATACGAAACGAGCTTACAAATAAATGAATCGGATCCGGAAATAAATGGTTATAAATTGTGCTTGTCTTAACCCCACGTCCTAAATGGACTAAACGCTTAGATATATTTCCAACCCTCTGAAGAGATATATTGCAAAAAATAAAGTAGTTTTCCGCCTACGCAAAAAGTAAATAAAATCGATTAATATTTTATGTTGCTTGTTCGTAATGTTCTGTTCCGTTATTATTATTGTACGGCGCGCAGTAAAATGTAAATATAGAAATTAGGTCAGTTCAAGAATAAGGCGTTATTCATTCCAGATGTTTGAATATAATCCATCGTCCTCAATTCGTAACGATTTTATTTCTCTATTGCAGATTACATCAAGAAAAAGAAAAGGAAAATATGTGGGCCATATGCCGCGGGTGCTGTTCCCGTTTCGCAAATACTTTCGCAACGCGAAAAACTGCCGCAACTACCCTTCAAGGAAAATGCTGGACCGTTTCCGCCACAATTACCAACTGCGTTGCAACCGCAACAGCAACAACCACCACCACAGGTAAATATTTTTTGAATTGAATGATACAAAGCAAGCGAAAACTTGCAAGGTGACTAGTAAATTGCGACGTAATTACAAAATAATTTATAAATAGTTTAAGTAAGCTTTATGTTTACTTTGATTTTGTAAAAACACATTTTTTATTAAATTGTTGCGTTTTGTTCATTTAGGTAGAATTCAGTTTTTGTGGCAAATTGTTTATTTAGAAAGTAATAATAGCTAATATTGCCAATATTATGGATACAACAGATTTGAATACAGCGCAAAATAATGCCGATAGTTTTGCTAGTAGCATTAATATTATTTTCAGAGATTTTGTTGTGTATTGCTGGAGAATTGATGAAGATATTTTGTCATATCTAGGAGGTAGTAGTAGTATTTATGTTAAAGCGTATTCTTTGCTGCATTTAAGAAGTTCTGGAAAGTGCTGCACAAAG
Organism: Tachinus rufipes; assembly: GCA_963932245.1. NCBI lineage: Eukaryota > Metazoa > Arthropoda > Insecta > Coleoptera > Staphylinidae > Tachinus > Tachinus rufipes. The sequence continues at coordinate 13,565,812 of OZ010746.1, read as the reverse complement.
TATTACAGCCGGCGATACTATTTTTTTATGAATTTAACTTAAATCTACTTAGTTTATTGTTTTGCAAAAATCTACCATAGCAGGATGTTATTATTAACAGTATCAATTTGGACAAAATACTCGTAATTGTCCCATCTCTTGTAAATATTATTTTTCATTCACTGGTTATGATGAGCGATCTATTCTTATTTTAACAATCTTTCTTCTATAGTACTAATGATGCAAATTTAACTTTCGAGTAGCAAAATTTCCAAAAACTAGATCAGATCATTAAGGTTTGTTACTTTTTTTGGGAGCTACTCAGCAAAATGTTTGAATCTGCGAACTTCTGTTCTTAACAGAAATGTTGTTATGCGTTACGATCTCTAATACTAACAACCAAAATCTGGCTGCTAATAAAATGTGTACAATAAGTTAGCTGGACATTTTGCTTTGTATGTCATTTATATGTGAACAGTAGCTTTTCGGGTGCATAAGTCCAAAGTACAGCCAGACACGAATAGTGTGGCCTCTATAATAGGCAACTTAGTATACACAAAAATTATGTTGAATGTGGTTAAACTCATGCCTATCCCCTTTTTAGCATCTTTCAATCCCAGAACAACGTCGCCCATGGAATGTTTAAAATGTAAGCGCAAATGAAAAACACAACTGAATCTGCAGATTTGAAAGTAATTTTGATTCAAAATTTTGTTGTTATCTACAGAATAATCAAGTCTACCGTTTATGCTTTTTTGCGCATTATTGTAGATTTGTTAGCTTGCTTAATACAATTTTTTATTTCTAGAATGTGTGTTTTTGATACGATTAATTGAATTGGGTGGGCTTCACAAATCTCAATTTCGTTGCAAACTTGACTCAAAATTTTTGACGTTTGTGATTCAGATAGAAAGAAATATTATTGCAAAATTGACTAAAATCAGGAAGCTACTAAAAAGGTACTTAGCTTTACTTCTATAGGGTTTTCTTGGCTTTTTCAACTTGTGTCATAAGACTGTTTTATTGTCTATTGTAGCTATTAAAACTATGGTCTTAGCAATATTTTCTATAATAATAAGTGTTTTCAGAAATTTTAGTTGTCTAAAATCTTTTGGGGACTTTCTTAGTTGTCTATTTTGTAAAGTTGATTATTCTTGGTTTCTTAGAGCTTCTAAGGTTTCTATAGTTTTTGGAATATTTTAAAAAAATTTAAAAACTTCTAAAGTTTTTTCAGAATTTTTTGAAGAGCCGTTAGGTTTGCTAAAGTTTTCTTGGTTTTTGTTGGTTTTTACAGTTTTTTAGATCTTTTGTAGTCTCCTAGAGTCTTCTTTCTCAAGCATCAAGGCTTTAGATAGTATGTTGTAGCTTGCAAAAGTTCCCTTTATGGTTGTAGAAGCTATTGGTTTTTTAAACGTTTATTGTTCTCTTGGAGACGTATTTCAAAGGCGGTTGCAGACAAGTTTAATTTACACAATTGAAGTACTGAGTAAGCTGATTGGTCTTGTAGTTCTGTAGGATTTTTGCGGTTTGGGAAATATTATGAGGAGTGCTTTTTTAAATTATTCCGGATAAATGCTAACGATGATGTTTAGGTTTAAGGCCTCTTTCTGATGATAACATTATGTCAACTTTGTGATATGATAGCCAATTTTTTTTAGTTTTTCTGTTTTTTAAGGACAATAAATTTTAATGTACTACTATTATGTGTTTAGTTTCAGAAGCGCAATCATAAGGGTTTGTTTTAGTATATTCTTATCATTGTTGGTGGTGTTAATGACTTTTCTGAATTCTATTTTAAGCGTGTTATCTTCTGGTTGGTTTCTTTTCTCTTTGTGCGTAGCTTGGACTACTCTGGCGTATGACGTCAGTTGTGGGCGTGGTTTTGGTTATTTATATCTGATTGGTCAAAGCTAACTATTCTTTGTAGTTGGATAGATGGTTTCCTCAGCAGTTTGGTTAAACTGCTTTATCTCTGTCTGTCGATATCAGTTTCCAGTGAGCAGATGGGTGATTTTGTGCACATCTGGCACATATTTGTTTGTGCACATTCTTGCAGAATGCACATACGCTTGGCATTGATGACAATGAGCTAGTTTACCTGATTTTAGTTTTTCTTCTACTTTTTATCTTAAGTCTAAGTAGGTGAGTTATTACCATTATCTCTTTGTTCTTTTTGTTTTGATCTAGTAGGACGTGCATGAGAGAGTAGTATTTTTTTTGTTGTCTAGCTTCTTCACGTAGTTGGCTTTGTATTCTAATTCATCTAATGCAATTGCAACTTCTTCAGTTTTGGACATCTTTTGAGATGTGTTGGATGACCACTTTGTAAGTTTTGTCTTCTGATAGCTTATAAGTGTGTGAGAGAATGCTTTTTCTATCAAGATATGATTCAGTTTTTCTGTGGTCAGTTTTGGGACTGATTTTAGTTGCTTTTAGTTTTAGGTCTTTTATGGGTGGAGGGTTTTTTATTTGAGGTTGAGGTTGTATCTTAGTTTGGATTTGTTATTATCTGATTTGCTGTTGTTACAGCTTGGAAAATGTCTTTTTATTTTATTTTTCTTAGCAGGAGCGTCGATTCATTTCATGGTGTTCAGGTTTGGTGATTCTTGATAGGTGAATTATTTGTTTTTTAGTTAAAGTGGGGTTTATTTTATTGATGTTAGTGTTAGCTGGTAGAGCAAGGGAAGTAAGTGTTTCTATTCTCTAAGGGTTTTCTTTAGTCCACCTTTTTCCTTTTATTTTTTAAATTGGTTTTTGATAATTATCTGTGACAGTATTGTATTGTTGTTTAACTGTCAGATATATTATCAGTACCTTTGATGTTCAAGTTGGAATTTTGTATGTCATGTCTGACTTGATGGTATCATTGTCTGTTTTGAGGATGCTTTGTGCCGTTTGCAGTTGAAATTTTTTGCGTTTTGTATACTTATCTATATCATTAAACTGTAATTATAATGTTCGCATGTATGATATTAACTATTTCTTGTTTTGACAAGTTTCAGCTTGTCGAAGCAGGTCAATGTTCTTACGAGGTCATAGCAGAACTTCTCTCTTACACATTTCTCTGATCTTTGTATTTATATGTTTCTAGGATCGAATGATTCTCGTTATGTTCGTAGCATAAGATCATTTTAGACGCAAGTTTATTTTATGCAATAAATTTAGTTTTTTGTCTCTTGAGAATTTTTCCAATCTTAATTCTTATTATTTAGTTGCATATAGAAGATATTAACTTTTTTTAAGATATTAATTTTTTATGATCCAAGCATTCTTCTACGAGTTTTCTAAAAAAAAAATTCTTGACATTTTTGTTTCCCGAGAGCCGTTTATATTCTTTGAGACTATTTTAGTTACTGCGCTAGGCAACTTTTTTGTGATTCTTGTAATATATTTTTACTTAGAGTTTTCTAAAGTCTTGTAGATACTTTGAAGGCAGTTTAGCAAAGTCTTCTTAGAGTCTTCTAAGATCTTTATGATTTTTGCGTTATTTTATAAGATATATGTATATATTCTATAGAGTTTTCTTAAGATCTCTAAATTTCCTTATTAACATTGAGTTTAGCAAACTTATCTGAAGGATGTACACAAAAAATTAAAACACCATGTGGGCAGATATCATTTATATGCTGTATATTAGGTTAGGTCATGCTCATGGCTTTTTAAATAGCGTTAATATGTGGAGACCTTTTTTTCGTTTGTGTAACCTAAGACTATTTTGGACAATTTAAGTTATATTCCAAGATTATTGCAATAAGTTTTTTTTTACTTGTTAGTCTTTTTCTTCTAGAGTTTTAAAGCTTTTTACACTTTTTGCATTAAAGTTTAAGATATTTCTAAAGTCTTCTATAGCTTTCTCAAATATCTCAATTTTTCTAGAAGTCATTAAGTTTCTCCAAGATTTGTTTAGTCGCTCTTCTAGAAGATATTACAATTTTTAAAGATTTTATTAGTTGCATTAAGAACATTTTTTTATGTTTTAAGTAGTGATATTCGAGTTTTCTAAAAATTTTTTCTTACTTCTTGAAGAATTTTTGAATTCTTTGGCTTTCTTGAGTTATTCTTAGTTGTCTAAAGTAGATCTCAAAATCTTTTATAATTTTTACAAAATTTGTTAAGACTTTTGAAAGTTTATTATTATCTCTGTTTTTTTAAAGTTGTTTAGGTTTTTTTAAGATTATCTTAGTTGTCAGCTACAAGGAAACGTTTTTATAATCTTTATAATATATTTTACTTTATTGTTTTCTAGATGCTTTTAAGGCCTTTATAATTTTTGCAATATTTTTTGAGATATTTCAAAGTTTAGTAGCAAACTTATCTGGAGTCTATACATAAAAAATATCAAAACACCCTAAATGTTGGCAAATTATATTCATGTACTGGGTTAGGTCGTGCCCGTGGTCACTCTTCTTCGTTGGTCATTCATACGCCACTCTTGGCGTCTTAGCCTCTTCTCTGTTTTAAGTGGATTACGAACCACTGGAGAGAATTCATCACTCCATCAGAGAAGGTTTTAGCCGTAAAACCCCACGCTGGCAAGGCGGCTTAGGGAGTAGGAGAGCGTATAGAAAGTGAAAAGTTTATCACGGTATATGGGAATCGAACCCACGATCTTCGTAACAGCGGCCGGATGCCTAGACCACTGCGCCACGCTCTCTCACCGTCACTCAAATCACGACAATATGTGGAGATCTTTAAACGTTTGTGTATATTTTGGGCACCTTCAGTAATAATCAAAGATTTTTGCTATAAGTTTTCTTTTAACTTCTTTTTTTCTTACAACTTTTAGAGATTTTGTTGAAGATACTTCTAAAGTGTTCTATAGCCTTCTCAGATATCTTAAAACTTTTAGAAGCCATTAATATTTTACTTTTACATAGTCGCTCTTTTAGAAGTCATTAAGATTTTCCAAAATTTATTTAGCATAAAGTAAAGTACAACTTTTTTGATGATTTATGTAGTTAAATTAAAGTCTTTTATTTTCTCTTGAAGTATTTTTAATCCTTTAACTTTTTTGATATATTTTGAAGTCTTAAAAGGATTGATTTTTGAAGTATTTTATAAGATATCTCATAATATTCTTTTAGATCTCTTTTTCTTCTAAGAGTCATTCATATTCTATAAGATTTTTTCCGTAGGCGATTGTTGCGTTTGATCAGTGACCATGTGAAATCGTTGCATTTAATTAACTTGAATTGTTATATTGTTATACGGAAGAGGCGCAGCGTCATTTTTTTTTAAACAAACCGTAGTGTGCAGCTTCTTTAAATATATCACCGTCCTATGATGGCATTGTAAATGTTGTTACGGTTCTGCTTACATAACTTTTTTATGATTCTTGCAATATTTTGTTACTTTACAGTTTTCTAAAGTTTTCTAGATACTTTTAAGGCTTTTATAATTTTTGCAATATTCTTTAAGGTATCTTGGAGTTTAGCAAACTTAATTGGAGTTTTTACACACAAAATATCAAAACATTCTAAATGTAGGCGATTATTACTAATGGGCTGTGTGGATGAGGTTAGGTTAGGTAGACCTTTAAACGTTACTTGTAGCCTAAGACTATTTTAGACACACAAAGTATTTTTTTACTTCTTCTTACATCTTCTTGAGCTTTTAAGCATTTCATAATTTTTGCAATATTGTTAAAGAAGTTCTTCTAGAAATCATTCTTCTTCTTTTAAGATTACTTTATTTGCATATACAACGTTATTATGATTCTCAGAGTCATCTAAAGTTTTCTTTTATGGCTCGAAGTATTCTTGAATTGTTTTGCTTTTTTAAGTTCTATGGTTTTTGCAAAAAAATGTAAAAGCTTTGAGAGTTTATTTAGACATTTTTGTTTTATAAGAGCTTTTTGGGTTCTTTAAGACTTTCTTAGTTAGAAGCCGCTAGGAAACGTTTTCATAATTGTTCTAGATAATTTTAAGGCTTTTATTTTTGTCTTTTTAATTTTCTTCTTTATTTAATTTTCTTTATATTTTTTGTCTTCTTTTTGCTCGTCTTCGTCTGCTGCTGGACATAGGATTCTCTCATATTATTCTATTTGTCTCTATTTTTTTTTTGGTGATTGATACTACTTTTGTCTAGCTATGATCTTTACACCATTTAACTATCTTCTTCTTTTTCTTTCGGCCCGTCTTTGTCCACTGCTGGACATAGGTCTTCCTCATATTATTCTAGTCGGCATTGTTTTTGGTTTGATATCATTTTTGCCCAGCTATGATCTTTATATCATCTATCTATCTTTTTCTTTCAGCCCATTTTTGTCTACTGCTAAACTCAGGCTTCTCTCATATTATTCCAGTTGCTTCTGATGTTTTTTTTTTATAATATTTTTGCTCAGTATGATCTTTACATCATCCAACGATTGTCTGTAGTCTCTCTACGTTGCGTTTAGTTGTTTTCTGTCGCCAGCGAATGATTTTGTTTGTCTATTTTGTGGGATTTTGTCATACGACGTGCAGTACCCAGCTCCAGTTTAAAGTTTTTATAGTTTTTGCAATTTTCTTTAAGATATTTTAGAGTTTGCAAAATCCGTCTATAGTTTTTCAGGCTTCTATAAATTTGCAATATTTTATAAGATATTTCGGAGTATTTTAAAGTATTTTTTTTAATTTGATAACATTTTTTAAGAGTCATTCAAATTGTTCAGATTTTTTTAGGGATTATTTCGTCTCTTGATTTCTTAGAGCTTTTCAAAGTCTTTATCATTTTTGAAATATTTTGTTAGATTTTTCAGTTTTTTTAGGCCCCTCACTTTCTTAAGAACCGTTAAGATTTGCTAAGATTTATTAGGTTTTTTTTAAACTTACAATTTTTGTTATACTTTTTAATAAAATTTAGAGACTACTCAGGCCTTAGGTTATAAAATTTTTATAGGTTTTTTTAAGTCATTCTTAGTAGTATGTAGATTTTTCACTTTTAAAGTCTTCTTAGATCTCTCATTTTCTTAAGAGCCTTTAAGATTTGCTATAATTTTCTTAGGTTTTTTTGTGAATATTACAATTTTTGTTATACCTTTTAGAATCTTTTAGAGCTTACTCAGGTTATTAGAATAGCTTTCCAAAGTAGACGTTATGGTTCTAAAAGCTTAGCTACAGGAATGTTTAAAACTGTTTTTTTTTTCTTTTTTACAAGGTTTCTTAAAGCGTTAACTTAATTTTTATGTTGGAACATTGGCGCGATCTGTGTGGCGACTGTGGACAAAAAACTACCATTTTATAATTTTTACAGCTTTTCCACTTTGCTTTTTTTTTTAGTCTTGTGGATACTTTTAGTTTTAGTTTAGCAAAGTCTTTTAAGGTCTCTATGATTATACATCATCCAACTATCGTTTTTCTGGTCTTTTTGCGCTGTATTTAGTTGTTCTGGGTAGTCAGTTAACTATTTTGTTTGTCCATTTTGTGAGATCTTGCCATGCGACGTGCACTATCCAGCTCCAGTTTAAAGCATTTATAGTTTTTGCATTTTTCTTTAAGATATTTTAGAGTTTGCGTTTCTATATTCTTAGGCTTCTATAATTTTGCAATATTTTATAAGATATTTCAGAGTCTTTTTTGGATTTCTAAACTTTTTTTTATTATATTTTTTGAAATATTTTGTTAGATTTCTTACGTTTAAAGTCTTTTTAAGTGTCTCACTTTCTTAAGAACCGTTAAGATTTTCTTAGGGTTTCTACAATTTTTGTTAAACATTTTAGAATTTTTTAAGGCCTACGGAGGCCTTAGGTCATTTGGATTTAAAAGGTTTATTAAGTAATTTTTAGTAGTCTTAAGAGTCGTTTCAAAGTAGTTTTTTTAATCTTACAATTTTTGTTAGACATTTTAGAATTTTTTAGAGCCTATACTTTAGGATTTTATAGGTTTCTTAAGTCATTATTAGTAGTCTGTACTCATGTATGCTCTCAAAAGTAGACGTTATGGTTCTAAGAACCTAACTACAGAAACGATTAAAACGCCGATTATCAAGTTTTCTTAAAGCGTTAACTTGTTAATTTTTATGTTGCACGATCTGTGTGGGAAGAACGCGCATATAGCAATAAACTTGTTGTCAAACGTGTGTATAAAAACACAATGTTATGTACTTAACTTGCCAAAATGTCATAGACAACTTGTATGCATGGCATTGCTAAATTATTTAATTATTTTAAATAAATATTGAAACTTTTATAGGCGCGTTGCAAACATTTGTTTATCAATAATAAATTTGTAGGACTTTTGGCCTACAATAAGCGCGTTACGTCATTTGTGGGCATAGAATATTGTTATGTTGGCTTCACCATTCGACACGCGAAAAATAGCTCACGGCGCATCTATAATTGTATGTGGTCTAAGCATCTGCACCCGCCCGAATGTTATCATCTAAAAAGTGGTTGTTCAAACAATTCTGCGAACGTTTAATGACGTGTCATAAGTGCAGGGACTTTAAAAGCGGATAAAACATCCAATTTTTTGATTTTTGAGAAGTATTCTAAAGTTTAATGGCAATGTCAAAAATATAAAAACATCCAATCTTGTGATCACAAACAGATGGGTTGGTGGGCGGGGTACAGTAACTAAATCTCTAAAGAATTGGGGGAGTGGACTTACTTACTTTCGGCACCAAGAATCATTAGCCGCTCAGAGGTAATGGCGTCTTCTCCAGAATTTATGTTGAGTAGTGGTACCCCGCCAATGCCCACAACGGCGACTCATCAATTGAACTGCAGAAGTACAGATTATGCTTGATTGCAAGATTTGGGCAAAGAGGAACTGCTTAGTTTACACTATGTGTGCGCCGCCTGGATGGTTATTCATTTTGGTCGATTGAGGGAGAGCAGGAGGTGGCTTCCGGTTTTTCAGTGGCAGTGCTGTTCCTTAGTAGATTGAGTGGGTTTTGTTGTTCACGTGCGTTAAGACATACCGGTTAGTGGGAGAGGAAGGATACGCTGCATGCATAACCCGCCCATCGTCCTTCTAGACTTGTGAGCAATTGTAGCGATACAATTAAGGTTTTGATGGAGGACTGACTCTCTCTAACTAAAAAACATTTTTAGCCAAAGTAAGAGGTCTTTGTCTATAGGTGACTTTTCTACGTTTGAAACGTTTGAAGTACTGGTCGTAAGCTTGTTTGAATGTCTAGCAGCTAAGCATGTGGCTGAAGATATTGCCAAAATCGGAGCGCACTTTCCGTGCAGTAGTAACTACTCTCTTAAAGATGCCGTCTTCTAGCGGAGGTTGAATATCATCATAGCTATTTTTACTTTATGTGTATTGTTTCTAAAAATTGTGTGGCAGTTGTTTTAAACCATTCTCTGAGGTTCAGAAGCCAAAATGTTCATCTAGGCCCTATATTTCTTCTAATTAACAATCTGACTTATAATTCCGGCCTACCATTAACGTCATCTTCCACATCCTAGAACCACCATTCTCTATCATATAACCTCAATTACCAACATTTTGAGATCTACAGCCAAGTTTGTAAAAAAAAAAAATGATTTTTTAAGCGTTTATGACAGCTGCTAAAAAACTATGACGAATGAATTCCACTTAGTTATCTATAGCTATGTCTTGTCTAAGGCTGGACGTATAGAATAAGTTTTCTCACTTTTACTTAGTTGCTTCTTACACAGCTATTTATGATATGATATGTAATGCATAGATTTTAAAGCATCAATCATTAAATGAATACCGAAACTTGATCAAAAATGATATGGTCTTGGCTCATTTTAGGGCTGTGATGAAGACATCGAGTTCTTTTTCTTCTTTATTTGAGCTTATTAGTGTAAATTCTGTGTTACTTAAATGTTTGAGTAAGCTACTATTGACTAAAGTACCATCTATTTGTATGATTTTGCAATGAATTTTACGTTGTTAACAAAATTTTTGTTTTACAAATTTTAATAAAATAATTTTATTTTTTAGATGTGGCCTACGAATATGAATTCTGTGCAACAACAACCACCACCACAACAGCCGCTACAACAACAACAACAGCAGCAGCAACAACAACCACAGGAATTCCAGCAAAATCCTCCAAACCCACAATACTTCCGATACCAAAATCAGGAAGTAGCAACCCGCATGGGTTCACCAATAGTAATGGGCGATCCGATATCAGTGCAACCTGGACAAAATCCAAACATATCACATCAAATGCAGCAAGTCCAACAGCATCAACCGAGTCCTCCAAATCCAAACCACATGCAACTACACCATCAAATCATGGGACCCAATGGACAAGTCATAAACGTTCACAGCGCTCCCCAAATGGTTAACAACATGGTACCTAATCAAAACATAATAAACCAAAACCAACAAAGGGTATACGTAAATGGACCTAGTGAACCGAGCGGTCCAGGCCGACCTTTACAAATGGTACCTGTTAGCATATCAACAAACCGCCCCGAAATGAACCAAAGGATGCAACAATTTTACCAACAACAAAACGGAGCGTATCCAGTTCCACAATTTGATCCTTCGAAAAATTTAAGACCTTTCAATCCGAGTAATGGATTTCGACAAAATACTCCACCCAATCAAATGGTGCATAATAATGTGGTTGTTAATCAACCAAAAATGTGGAATCCAAGGGTACCACTGCCATCACAAAGTCCTCAAAATTCAAACGTTTACGAGCGTGTGCCTCCCTTACATCAACACCAACCAGCTCCTATTGTTTGGCAGGATGAAATTAATAGGAAAAAGTTTAAGAATAGTAAGAGTGTTAAGAAAAGGCCTTATATTATGGAAGGTCCGCTTAGGGTGAATGATGGGCATTCGCCTTGTCCGAATGTTGATGTGCGGCAGATTCCTAATAATGAGAATCGGCCTGTTATTGTGAATCAATTTCAAGAGAATCAAAGCTCCAGTCCGTCGTTTTTGGAGGATCCAAGTGGGTATTTAGCGCAACAAACAGCGTTGCTGAATAACACCATCAATAGACAAACTGGTAATTATGTTATTTTTGTTTTGGTTTTAAATTTTATTTATTTTTTGGGAGACTTTTTTTGCATTTTCATATTAATTTATATCCGATTCGGAGCGCCAAAGCCAAAATAGCCATGAGAAGGCGAGTTTTTCTACTTCTACTTTCCACGCTTTATTTGAAAATTGTGAGTAGTGAGTAGTCAACTTTATAATAGTGCTAGAGGCTACTATGGCGAATTAAGGATGAATATGAACTGACAAAAAATATTCTTAAGATACATGAAGTCTCTTAAGTCAAATATACTTTACAATTTATTTATTTATGATTTTAATTTTTTTTATTTTCTCATTCATTTATAGGTCAATATTTTGTAGGTGCAAATGGTTGTTCGAATTACATCTGCAACAGTCCCGTGTCTTCAGTGCCGAATCAAATTATCACTACGTCTCAACCGAATGGAGTGCCTTTACCTAGCAATATTCAAATGAAGCAACAACAACAACAACCACCACCACAACAACAACAACAGCCTTTTAATAACACCATACGGAATCAAAGTAATTTAATGAAACCTCAAATGGGTGTACCACAACAATACAGTAATCAAGTACAGATGGTTCAAGGTGTTCCTGATAGTAGTGCCATGAACGATGTTAACTGTCAGGGATGCGTTGATTATCAGCAAATGGAAATCAAAGACGTTAGAATGTTTTCAAGACCTAGTAGTCAAACAGGTACACCTAGTCCATCAAATAATTCAGATGACCCGGTTACATCTTCAAATTATATGGAAAAACATCCATCACCAGATTCAAGACCAATACAAGGAGGTACTGTTAGTACAAGCAATGTATCTCCAATTGAAGGTTCACCGGATACACTGCCATCACATACACCAACTCCGCCTCAACAGGAACCACCGCAAATACATATTCCCTATAACTATCAACAAGAGCCTAATCAAAACCAACAGTTTCCAATTATTAATCAAAATATACCCAATCAAAATCAACAGAGTAATTATCAAAAGCAGGAGGTTTATTGCCAGCCGCAAATAATGAGTCGTGGTATAGTGACAACTATGGCTAGTGGAAGAACGGTTGGTAGTAACACGATAACGTCAGTCCTCGCTGGTCGAGCTAATACTGCAACAGTATCGATTACAAATCCTGTTACTTCCAATCCATCAGTTCCTAACGGCTCGCAACAAATAAGTATATCGAAATCACCGTTAGAAATGGTGCAAAGTGTTGTTAGTAGTATTAAAGTACCTCATTCGCAACATCAAAATATTCCTCAATTGAATGTCCAGAATTTATCACAACAGGTGGTTAAGCAGGGATTACCACCTGGTCATATATTAGTATCATCTGGTGGACAATTAATAATGGCTAGTACTAATAGTGGACAAGTTATGCCTCCACCACCACCACCAAAATTAGTAACTAATCAAACATCAATGCCACCAATATCGGTTTCACCTATGATAACAAATGTTTCCGCATCAGTTTCACAAATGATACCACAAGTTGCGCAACAAGTTTTAGGCCAACAAACCGTACTGGTCAATGCGTTACCGGCACCTTTCGTACTACAACCTGGAGTTACTATGACTATGGATGGTATGAACATGCAAATACCTCATTTAGTAACGGGAAACGTGATTCAGCAACAAATTCAAATTGATAATTCGGATCCGCGACGTATGAATGCAATGTTATCACCTGAAACTAAAAAGAAAGGTAAGAAACGGAAGGTTTCTTCACAAACGGTGGCATCTATGTTGCATATAGCTGCACAACAAAATCAAGGCGTAGTTAGTTTCCCGCAACAAATTCAGATGGCGCATAGTCCACAAGGAATGTCAACTCCTGTAATGCAGGCGCTTACAATAGTTCCCGGCAAAGGTGGCGGCCCACCACAAATTGTAATGAACGGCCAGCTACCCAATCAACAATTAATAAATTCACCATCGCAACAAATTAATTTACTACAACCTGTAAATTTAGCTCAGGGTATGGTTCAAAATTTCCCAACAATACAACAATTTGTAGTTCCGAATTTAACGGGAATGGTTATGAATGCGGATGGTACAGCTACTATAGTACAGGATACGAATATTGGGATGCAGCTACAATTGCAGAATGTTAATGGGCAGAATGTTTTAACTCCAGTGCAAAATAATCATCAGATGTTTACTACTAGTGGGCAGAGTATTATTCCGGCAGGTATGGTGATAAGGCCGCAGGGTAAAATTATTCAACAACAGCATAGTCCAGGAGCCCAGTTTTTATCACCTAATGGAGGTGGACAATTTGTTGCACAGTTTAATGGACAGTTGAGTCCGTTAGTAGCCAATGTAAGCCCAGGACAACAGGTATGTACTAGTTTTGTTAATAAATTATGATATTTATGGGGTGGCCAGATTAGGGAACTAGTTTATATGTTTATTAGGGACACCCTGTATATAATTTTTAATTTTGGTGGTAGTTTTTTGATTATTTTGATCTTAAATCATCATTGTGTGACTGGATACTACATTAGATATTTTAGAAAATTTAGGTTATCACAAGCACTTTTCAGGTAGGAATCTTTTGAGGGGTAATTGAAGTATTTTACAATATGAACTAATTGTTATTGCATCCAAGGAGGAGTTACTTTTCTTTTTTCTTCTTGTTTGTTCAAAGAGTTTGTATAAGATGTTTTAACATAATTTTGAATGATGAAGTTTGAGAATCTGGTCTCGCGCAAAATGTTGAAGAAAGCTTTTCTTTGGTCAGAAACCTCCTATTTTGTTAATTGCATCTACTGCTAGCTACAGGCAGTGACAATTGCTGCGTATAGGAAGGTGGAAACGCTCGCTCCTGATCGGAAGCAAAGAGAAACGAATTAGGAGCGAGAACTACCGAACGCTCTTACCTTCTTGTACGCCCCTAACATGACGAGATTTTGCTTTGCTCTTGAGTTACAACTACAATAATCAGAAATTTATTCAGCGCGTTTATGATAGTTATCCGAATAGTTTTAATTTTTTTTGTTGTTGTTAGAAGAAGTTAGCTTATTGGATTCTATGGGTATTAAATTGCATCAACTTATATTTCTGAACCTCTAGGTAATGATGATTTCTTCAGTAATTCCATGGTGCAATAGTATTATTTTATTGATAGTCAAAGTTTAGATTTTTTTTGTAGGTTATAATAGGATGTGCTGGCTGCATTCCTACGATTGCGAGTTTGAAGGGAAAGCATTATTTTAAGGTTTTTGTTTTTAGGCTGTGGTTATATTGGCTGCGTTGCTACTAAACTTAAGAATAAGTTGTTCATATTAGGAATTTCTTTTTAGACCTAAGTTACAGGCTACATATGTGTTATGTACACTTGTTGGAGTTCTTTACCTTTCTAGTAGTGTGCGACTCTAGTGTGCGTTATGTAAGCACGGTTTACGTACTAAACCATCTCATCTTCCAAAGTGTTCTTCTTTTTGACCTTTTGAGGTCCACTTCAGGATGTAAGCCTTGCTTAATTACTTCCATGCCGGTCTATCTTGTGCCGTCCTGTGTACTCTCTACTTTCTGCTACTTTTTTTATGTCTTTTGGTCTTCTCGTTCCTCTTTTTGTTCTTCTTGGGTGTCAGTCGGTGACTTCAGTTTTTTTTTTTTTTTTGTTTTTCTTGGGTGTCAGTGGGCGACTTGAGTTGTCTATCTCATCATTTTATGTCTGGCAACGTCGGTCATCCGTGTTCTTCTATGGATATCTTAATTTCTTACATGCTTTCTCAAACTTACCCCAAATGTTCGTTTAGTACACTTTCTAAAGTATTGTTTTCGAATATGCCTTCAAAAGGACCCGGTCTTTGGTCTTTACTTTTCACTCCTCTCTTCCTCTTAATTTTTTTTGTAACCTAACTCAAGGTACTTTTGGGATGGACAAAGCTCTCCTTGTTTTTCAGCATAGCCTTCACTATATTGTCCGCGTTTATTGTTTTTGAAAACCACAATTTCATGTTTGTTCTTTCTGTTATATATACCCACCTATGGCACACAAAGAGCGTGTGTTGCAAGTTGCAGTATCTGTACGTGTCACTGTCGTCCTTGTTAATTCTTTCTTCATAAGTTCAGGCTTTGGTCAAGAAATAGTCCGTTATTTTAAAATTGAATTTAAGAAATTTTTCTGTTTGGTATAAGTTGTTTGGTTCACTGTGCGATGCTTGCTATTTCGTTCTATTTTGTCATCGGCTGATGGTTTCTTTCTATTCTTCGAATTTAGCCTTTGGTGTTAATGAATCGTTTCTATCGTACAATGTTTTCTTTGGTCCCGCCAGCAGATCGATCGGAATTACTCGGGTTACCATCTGAAGGGCTTCTGCTGAGACTGTCCTGTATGCCCATGTTACCCCAATAGTGTTTTTCTTTGTACAATTTTTTAACAATTTGACCAAATGGTTGTGCCTTAGAGAATTGTCGACAATTTAGCCTCTTACCGCTCGATGATCCGCCTATGTTGAGCATAATCCAGCCAAGTTTGCCGTCCTCATTTCCGTCTTTTCCGACACATCCGTTATGTGCTTCGAAAAGGTAAGAGGATCTTGAATCAGTATTCCCTTTTGTTGTGATTTACCATGCTTCTGCAAAGTGTTGGAAGTCTAAATTACTAGCGTCGAGAGTAACCATGGTATTTGTGGTATTTTGTTTTCTAATTCTCTTCCTTCTCTATTTGTGCAGACTTTTTGCAAGTTTTTAGAGATTTACGAAACGGCGAAGTTTGGTAGTAAGTTCAATTAACTTTTGCGTTTTTGGGTTAGCAAGCTGTTTGTTTATACTTCAAACTCTTCTCTCATACCAGGATTTGTTCAATATTCTGAATGGTATACTCATGCATTCATTTATTAAGCTTTCGTACATTTTACTAGGTTTTGCTACCCCCGAGAAGGGTTTTTGGTATCCGCCTTGAATGCTCTCCGACTATTTATTGTAGTTTGATCAGTTGATCTATTATTACAAAATTGATCAGGAATAACTACCTTGAAGCCGGGCTGTGAAAGAATCTCAATAGGTAAAAACGTGACGACGTGAGTGTCTCGTTAAATTTGGTTTAGTGCATTGCGGTACCAAAAAGACTGAGGAACTAAAAGTGATTAAAATCATTAGCGAATCTATGGCTTCTAACTGCTCATAGAGAAGTATAGAGAAGCTTCTTCTTCTTTTAGTTCCTATCCACTCCGGATGTTGGAAACCTTGTTGATAGCTGCTTTAAATAGCTGAGTGGGAACATATCCATTTTGGTTGATCAGAAAAATCTTTCAGGATCTTTAATGCGATGGTTTTTCTTATCCTTTTCCATTCTTATTTGGATTTAGGACCGATTTATTGATCTAGGATTCTTATACTTGCCTATTTATTTACCAGGCAAGTGCTACTACTTATTTTGGTAGTTGCTTGGTTGACAGATCTTTGTTGGTTATCTGGAAGGGTGCATTAATGTGCAAGTTGTCATTTGGATTGGCAAAGATCTTGATCATAACTCTTCATATTTTGGTAGATACGTGCCAGCCATTTGCCTGGATGATTACTTTTAGGTATTCTTCTGTCTCTTACTCAACTTAGCTTCTCTTAACCTTAGAGATAATTATTAGCAGCTTGGAAGAAAGTTGCGATGACTTGTCTCCCAACACATTTTTGACTCTTCTGAATCTTACTGAGAGATACTATTATTATTGATGTTATTTGTTTGTAAGGATATTGTACTTTGATATTTTCTCAATTTAGGAAGTCATGGTCGGTTGTTACGCGGATTTTTTGTTGTTGGACTACCGAATGCTTTTCTTGGTTATGGTTTTGATAGTTTTATTGCTTGCTTGGTGATCTCTGGAATGATTAGACTGCTATCATTGAGCTTTTCATATTTTTGGTGGTGACAGACTTAAATGCTGTCTCAGATTCTTGGTCTTGTAAAGAGATTTTTATATAATTTTTCTTGTTTGCACTTTGATGTGCGCCTTTTACGCCCACGTTGTGTAGTTCATCCGCCAACGAAATGGACTAACTGATATTCCTTAGCACATGGTCCCTATCGGTCACGTGTTTTCCTGTGTGTAGTGTTAGGAACTTGAAACTATTGCGATGAGTTGTCCTGAATCTAGTTAGAATTTGTTTGATTTGATTCTTATTAACCTCTTAGAGGCTGATGGAACTGTTTCGACTTATTTTTACGCCTATCTACTTTTCTTCAAAATATTTTTGTGCGTCGCAAACACTGTCACCTTCTTGTATTACAAATTGAGTGTTTACTAAAATCAATTTCACTATAGTTGAATTGGTTCTTTAGAATCTAGTCGGAATAGCGATTATTTGATCAGATTCTTATCCCATGTTCTTGCTCTTGGACTTTTCAGAGTCAGATGGAACTATTATAATTCAACGAATTTTTACGCTTACCTTTTTGGCTTCAATGAACTCTCTTTGCGTGTCTCAAACACTGTTACTTCCTCGTACTAATATCAATTCCACTTTAGGTTTCTTAATTGCGTAGTGAAGTAGACGAAGCGGTACAGTCTATGTTCAGAAACATTTTTGGTAAATCCAGCCACTTGCGAATAGCTTCTTTAATAACATTTTAACAAGTTCAGCTTTTGCTAAGGTTTCAATGATTTATTTAGGATGTATCCGTATGTTAGCAACGGTTTTTTATTACTATATTAAGTTTCTTCAGTCCAGAGTTGTCTGCACAAGATCAACCAATTAAAGTTGATCTGTGTTAGTGGAACTCACTGATCTATGGTGCTGTTGCAATTTGAGGTATCGAACTGCTTAATTTTTGTACAATAATTGGATCATATGGCCCAGAGTGTTGTACTGGAACCTCTCTAGACTTGTGATCGATAAAGGTGAAGACTCAAACAAGTTTCTTCTATAATTCCCAAAGCTTACCTCTATTGGTTGTAGGGGCCTGTAATCTCAAGTTTTGTTCATTCAACATAGCTTCAAAGACCTATTTGGTTTGATTTGAATGCTTTTTAAAGAACGCATTTTTGTGGGTCTATTTGTCTTTTTTATATACATTCCTTCCTGATTATCATCATGTTTGCTCAGAGCTAATTGATCGTTACCAGTAATGCTCGTCATCATACGTCTTAACAACGTGCTGTTGTCGAGTTATGCCAAGACAACAGCACTTTTTTGTAAAAGTTCTTTGTATTATCCAATATCACAATGTTTTCTAAATTTTTGTAAAAAATTGTTTAAGGAAATGTTTTGTAAAGATATAATAAAAAACGTTTTTTTTGCAAAAGAAACTATCTGGCCATTCTAGTTATGTACATTTTTGTTCAATTTAGATTACATTGATGGAGTTTAGTTGATAAAAATTCATGAGATTAAATCCAACCTGCTAGACCTAATAAAGTGTAATTTTGATTCATCTTTAACTCGACTATTAATAATTTGATTTTATTTGTAGGTTACGTTCAGTGCAAGTCCTCAACAAATTCGACCGAATAATAATGTCCAACAGCCTCAGCAAGAGTACATACAATGTGGTCAAACTTTAATGGTTCCCGCTAACATAGCCGTTTCCACCTCCAACCAACAAAACACCACATACGTCCAGCAAAATACAACAATAGTCCAACAACAGACTACAATGCTTTCGAATAATCAGACCAATCAGAATCAAACTCTTAATGTGGACCAGAATTTTATAATATCTGATGGGAAACAGCCAGTGCAGACGGTTTTATTGCAACAGAGGCAGAATCCCATGCAACAGCAACAACAACAACAACAGCTACCTCCTAATTACAGGCATTCAGTTTCAACGCAAACGGCTGTGAATCAGAATTGTCAACCGGTTACTACTAATACGTTTTGTCAGACGTCTACTTCGACGAGTGCAGGGAGTCCACCGGATACGACGACGCATAGTCCGTTAGGACCTGGTGGTCAGAGTCCGCCAACTGCTGATACGACTACACATAGTGGGAGCACCGATGATGGATTATCGCCGGCGCCGTCTAATTGTTCTGGTTCATGTAGTGATATTGTTAATTTGCAACGACAACAACATTCTTCAATGGTAAATATATTTTATTAAGATTAATTTCATGTTTTTACCAAATGGTCATTTTTGGAATTTAATAATGGAAGTTTATATTTTTTAAATATTTAGCGCTCTATTTTTATTAAGTCAATGGTTTATATTTCTATTTCTATTTCTTTCTACTAAAGCGAATTGACCAATGAGGTGCGCGCATCTTCGGAATTTATTAATGGCCGCCACTATTGACGTTGGAAACAATGTAGATAGTTTTTAAATAAAATTATTTTAATTTGTTTCAGGCAATGGTTCACTGCATATCAAGTTCTGAACCAGATTCAGCAGAAATGAATCCCAATCAAGAATTCGAATGGCAGAAAGTATCTGTGATGACACCCAAGATGGAATTCACCGATATACATAGTCATATGCATATTAAAAAATCATCGCCGACGAATGTAGCGTATGCGGAATCGTCAACTATGATGCATTACATGACTGACACTATAAAACACGACGATTCGGTAGTCAGTTCTAGGAATTACGAAAAGATGCAACAGAAACGCAAGCATAGTGACACTCTAGTTGTTATGGAGACGAGGCATATGCATTCTTCTTCATTCGATGACGACGATGAAGGTGAGTGTTGATTATTGCTTCTGCTGTATCATCAATGCTTATCATTTAATATTTATTTATTGCTTATTCATACTAACTTCTCATTTTTATGATGTTTGTTTGGGTAGAATGCATGTTTATTTTTAGTTAGTAGTACTGAGTCTAATTTTAGTTTATAAATTACATTGAATAATATTTACTTTTATTTAGAATATCATTGCTTAGTTTTCTTGTTATTAAGTAGTTTTGTAGTAATTATTGTAACTTAAACAAACATTGTTAAAGCTGGATTGCAGCTATTAAATATTTTTTAATAAAAGCTAATTGAAACTGGAAATAGTTTTTTTATATGTGGGTTTATAAACAATTTAGTTGTAATTTTACTTTTAAATCTTATTACAAACATTAAAGAAGAAACATAAATGTTTTTGAGATTTACCAAAACTGAGCATATATTAATCTTGATATTTTTTAAGAGGAAAATAATATTTTGGTTTAACATAATAAATGTTGGATTTCATCGCTCCTTAGTCCCAAAACGGTGAAGCTGCGGTAACGTGCCACAGCTTGCGTTTGGGGCTAGATATTGGAGGTATTCTATTTGTACATTTCCGGGAAAAGAAACTAATTTGCCACTTCTATGGCCACAACAGTTTGCAACTAGGGTCCAAGTGTGATTATTGGAAGTCTTAGTGGGGCGTTATTGTATCCGTCGTTGTCTCATATGTCTTGAAGGTGGGTGGCAATCCTTCTTTTTAGTTTCCTTTCTAGGTTGCAGTTGGATCATTGTTGACACTTCTTACGGAGTTGTCTAGGTGGCTCCAGTATACATCTCATTGGCGAGGTTGGCCCACATGTTGTTTTTCAATTGGGTTATGTTTTGAAGGTATTTTCCAATCTTTCTTCTAATTCTTAAAGTGGAGTCCGCTGAAATTGTTGAAGACATAATAGCTTATAGGTGGTAGTATATTTTCATAATGCCTTTACCTTAATCACCTGAATCGTCACTTATGCTGCTGTGGTTGATGACTTGTTATGTCTCGTCCAGGAGATGTTAAAGGATCGGTAGTACCATTGTGCGTTTTTGCTGCTTAGGGTCTTTGTTTCTAGCGAGAACTTTGTGAGTTTGTATTCTATTTGCATATCGTAGATCAATGTTTTGAGATGAGCAATCCAGAATGGCACCAATTGTTGTAAGTTGCTCTTCTATTTTCTCAATTCTAGTGGAAAGAGTCTGCAGAGGAGTTTGCGGAGATGACTGTGTTAGTTTTTTGGTATTTTATTTGATAACTGGGATGCAAGGTTAACTTATAGTGCGGCTCTTTAGTTTAGTCTTGGTTGGAAGGGGGTTTTACGAAACAAGAGTGGTGTATTCCCATATAGTGCAATTAAGTAGCTCGTGGGGGTACTACAATGTTTTAAGGTTATCTGTGCCTGCCTGGGATATTAGAATGCCGCGGTTATTTTATTCTTGTGTTTTTTAAATTTCAGAATTTGTTCATTGGGTTGGAGAACTCGTCGTCGCCATCAATTGAGCAAATTAGTCACAGTAGCTGCAAGTGCGAGCCATGTTATATGAGCGAGCTTTGGGTTTGTGTTCTAACTGGTCGCTAATGATCGATTTAGTTCATATTAGATTTGGCATTTTCAATTTCATGTTCCGCGACAGAAAAGGTAATTTGTTTCTTAATGCTGGGTGGACTTCTAAGTGAAGACAGATTTTCAGTTCAGTTTGGCATTTGTCTTCCAGACGGAAGTTGGTGTTTGCTGTTGGAGGCGTGTTAAACAGTTAACTGGGGTTAGAGCAACTGCCACACTCTTTAGTGGAAGTTTGTTTCTAAAGTCTGGGAGGTTTCAGAAATTCTGGAGCTTGTATTTAAGAGATTATTTTATGAGACCTTTTAGTTAGAGAAATATTCCTAGTGAAGGGGTTAGAGGCTTGAAGTGCTTTGCATTGGTGAGCCACACGTTGGGCGCCAATTGTTGCAGCTTGTTGTTCGAGGTATTTTAGGTAAGTCAGCTTGTAGATGGAGATGATTTGATGTGCAGGAGTCAGTTAAGTGTCGTGTTTGTCTTGGGGTTGACCAAAGAGCTTTGTCTTTCAGTTGGTCGCTGAGGATCGATTTTTAGATGTATTTTTTGCGTTAATTCATGTTATGCGGCGGAAGCGGTGATTTTTGTCCTCATTGCTGGGTGGACTTCTGAGTGAAGTTAGATTTTTAGTTCAGGGCAGTTTTTGTTTTTAAGAAGAACATTGCTGATTTTTGTTTCCCGATGGAGGCGTGCGAGTGCATTTGTCACACTCTTTAGTGGAAATTTGTTTCTAAAGTCTGGGAGTTTTCAGAAATGTTGGTGGAGCTTCTGTGAATTTGTTTCATGAGATCTTTTAGTTGGAGGAATATTCCTAGTGAAAGGGTTTGAGGATTGAATTGCTTTTCATTGGTGTGCCCAACGTTGGGCGCCAATTGTTGCAGCTTGCATGTTAGTGGATTTGTATGAGGAGCAGCTTGCATGCGGATATGACTTGCTGTGCAGGAGTCAGTTAGGTAACGTGATCTTTATTTGTTTGTCTTGAGGTTGACCAAAGAGTGTTGTCTTTCAGCCGATCGGCTTTTAGAAGTTTTTTTTGTGTAAATTCATGTTCTTTGGCGGAAGTGGTTTTTTCCTCATTGCTGAGTGGACTTAAAAAAGTGAAGTCAGATTTGCAAATCAGGGCGATTTTTGTCTCCGAGAAGCATGTTGGTGGTTTGTGTTTCCTGGTGAAGGCGTGTAAAACAATGGAAGTGTGTTTTTAAAGTTTGGGAGGTTTCAGAAATGCGTGTTTAAAAGAATTTATTTTATGAGATCTTTTAGTTAGAGGAATATTCCTGGTGAAGGAATTTGAGGCTTAAAGTGCTTTGTATTGCTGTACCCCACATTGGGCGCCAATTGTTGTTACTTGTTTTGTAGATGGGTCAGCTTGTAGATGAAGAGAAATGATTTGGTATGCAGGGGTTAGTTAAGTCGCGTTATCTTTATTTATTCTTCTTGAGGAAGAAAAGAGCTTTGATTGATGAGTTACACATCCTAATTGAACGACAATTGCGTCAATGTTTGACCTAGGCTGCGCACAGGGACACCTTTTCCGTTTGAATCGAAATTTTGCTCTGATTTTTGGCGGAATATGTTAAGTTATATTTAGTTCAATCAGGAGGGTGGGTCGTACTCATGGCACGAATGTGCAATAATGTTTTGGAAATGCGAACAAATGTTTGAAGGCCTCTCCATCCGGTTGATAGAGAACAGAAAGCGTTGTATGAGTTTCTTCTAGGGTTTGTTGTTAATTGGTTTTTGATCATTATAGAGTTGGTCGAGGTTCTACTTCTGCGTTACCATGTTTTTTTTTTAGTTTGTATTCTTATTTTGGCTTTTGTGTACAGAATAGTATATTGTGCAACAAGCACGGTTTGATTCTCCACAAGTATGAACGTTGCACACAAGCCTTGGTGAGTGGTGCATTTAATTATTAATTAAATGTCACAATTTGACAGATTATCTGTTAATGAGCACTTTTTGCATGCATAACAGTGCGGAAATAACATTTTCTTGCACAATGAACACATTACAGTAACGAGTAGGAAAATAACATTGAAGGTTTTGTCTTTCCATGAAGGAGTTGGCTTTAGGAAAGGCTTTCGCATTCTCCAAGTCTTTATTTTTAACACGGGAAGTGTTAATGAAAATTTGTTCTCGAAATCTCTATCGAGAATTCTGTAATTTGTTTGATGACGTTCTTCAATTTTTTGAGATTTGGACTGGAAGTGCTTTGGTCAGGCGAATTGCACGTCAATTCCAGAATGCTCTTTGGTCGATGGTGGTTCAGAGGAGTTCAGAGATCATCTTATTGGTGGAGATGACTGTTTTGAATGCGACTTGGTGTGCAGAAGTCGATTCAGGGCTAACACTTTGCGGTGCTGATTGCATCGCAGTCGAATCGCAATGAATGGAAGCAACGCAACGTCATATTGACATCATTACGATCAGCATGGCGGAGTGTCACCCCCGGCGTGATTTGATTACTTTATTTTAATTTATTTACAAGATTTGTCTTAAGATTTAGTGTCATATTTGAGAACACTTTGTTGTTTTTGGTACTAGTGTCAGGACGATATTTAATATTTTAGAGAACTTTTGTAGATGCTGGTGGACGTAGAATGGTTGGGGATCCCTGGCTAGGTTTTGGAAAACTTTTGTAAATGGAAGAAACTCCTCTAACTCGAGGTTTTTTGCTTCTGCGAGCTTCTGGGCATTAGGCTAGGTGCTTTGGGGTAATGTAAAATTAACTATAGCTCATTGTCTTCTTCATGTCGTAACAGAATAAAGATTTTTTGTTTGTTTATAAACTTTAAACTGAAGAGGTTGATGGAGAATAGACATAAAGGCTTTTAAAAATTGTCTCTGGGGAAGGCATTGGCATACTCCAAATATTAGTTAATGAAAATTTGTTCTCGAAGTCTTCAACAAAAATTCTGTAATTTCTTTGACGACGTTCTTCAATACTCCGGCGTTGTGGGTGAAAGAGCTAAATTGCACGTCACTTCAAGAATGCACTTTTGGTTAATGATCAGCTTATCGGAGCAGATGATCGTTAGGTTAGTTGCTCTGGGGAAAGAAGACCTAACTGTAGCTCGTAGTCTTCTTCCTGTCGAAACAGTATACAAACATTTTTTTAATTTGTATATAAACTTTAAACTGAAAAGGTTGATGGACAAACAACACAATATATTATAATTAATTAAAAAGTATAAATGTATAAATAAGTTTTAGGTGATTGTAATATTCTTTGTAAATATATATTTTCAAAAACAAAACTCTTTCATGACAGACTCTAAAAAAGTTGTGTGATATTAATTGGTGTGGCTAACAAAATTTCAATACAAATAAATTTGATTGTGTGTTTGTGTGTAAATAAACCAACCGCCTTCTCACCAGCATCACCACATTTTCATCTTCATCACACGAGGCCTTTTTGCAAACGGTAATTTTAATAACCAATTTTATTAATTATTTAAAATTTTTCTTTCGTTTATTTAGAAATGAGTGATAAAAGTTCGCACAAATTTGTTGTGGGAGATTTAGTATGGGGACCGGCGAAAGGGTGTCCCGCTTGGCCAGGTAAATTGATCGAACTCAAACAGGAGACTGTAATGATCCGTTGGTTTGGCGGCGATAAAAGTTTGAGTGAGGTCGATCCTTCCATACTGCGGACTTTATCCGAAGGTCTTGATGCCCATCATAGAGCCAGCAAGAAAGCACGGACGTGAGTTATACAGCCACACCATAAATATTGCACAACCAATATTAATACACAAATTATACACTAAATTTATAGGTATATACTAAACTCGTTTCAAAAATACAAAATAGTACTAAAACCATTTTTTTAATCAATTAAAAAATCAATTATTGTCAAAGTTGCTAATTTATAATTTATGTCACTGTTCCCAAAATGGTGATTATTTTGATTTCTATTCAATTATTGGGGATTTGAGAGTAAACTTAACAAATTCTTTTAATGAACTTTTGTCTTTGTTTTTGAGTTTTTGTCTTATTATACGTCAAAAAATGCATCATACTTCTAAACCTGACCAACTTACCTTCAGCTGCATCACAATATTGGTCTTAGTTTCCACCAGTATAAGAAGATTAACTGCTTTAGTTATAAGACTACGAAATTAAAGACACCCAGAAACTTTTTTGTACCGACTTCTTATCTGCTCACTTTTGTCTATTGTAGAACTTTATGAACTTATTCCAGCGTGAGTTTGGGATTTATTGAGTGCCATTTCTCAGCCTACTTGCTTTCATTTGCAGCTTTTTTTCCAACATGCACATATTGGTTTTGGGCAACTATTTATAGCAGTCTGAGGTTCAGACGTATTCTTTTTTATTAATCTCTCAGATATGTAGATGATTGGCTGCGACAAAGTTCAAAATGGACGAATCGTTATTTTGGGTGTTGAAGAAGAAGATAGGTCAACTTTGTTTTAATCTTTCTTTCTTTTTGGTCTTTATTTTTTCCTTCAGAACACGCTAACAGTGTTTTAAAAATAAGTATTGGTTGTACTTAAAACTAGTTTGATCTAAATATTCTTCCAAAGACTGTTGAAAGTTTAAAGGAGATTAAACTTTCTCGATTTTATTTTTCCAAAGTGTTATTAAAATCACACTAACATCCATGGAAAAGCTTTATCACTTTTTTGCTGTGAGCGAGTCTGCTGCATTGCCATTGATTCCTCACGAAAGATTTAAGCGGCTTGTATCATTGTACTCGATCGGTTCGTCGAGGAATGGCGAATAGAAATGAAAATCAAAGTAGTTGTTAGAAGTGTTTTAAACAAAGTATGTTGTCAGTGATATTTGTGAAACAAAAGAGACTGGATGTTGCAAATGTTGCAGGTCTTCTTCGTCGAGGTCGAGGTGGGGGGGGGGGGGGGATGCTTCTATTTGTTGACAGCGTTGATATTACTTTCAAAGTCGGTTTGTCCTAATCTGTCAAATGGGCGGCAGTCTGTCTGTTGGTATCCTATGGACAGATTAACAGATTAAAGCGTTCTGTGTCGAAGATTTTTTTCAGTGAAGAAAGTACTGATGTGGTCGTTTCAGGGTAGTTTTTCTAGAAAGTTAACCAGCAGATAGCATAGAGTCTTTGAGTTTATAGAAGAGTCAGGTTTAGCTGCCTAGAACAGGTTGAAGTGGCTGCAGATTCTTTTTCAGTTCATAGCGAGGTCGGACAACGTTGATGCTGAAAGTTAGATTGATGGTATGTTCTATTCAGTGGAGAGTGAACGTGAGATAAGCCACGTCTTTACGATATGCGACTGCAACTTGTTTGAAACACCATTTATTAGCTTTTGAACGAACCCAGTTTTGTAATCAGATTGTGTGTGCATATGATTGGCTCAAATAGCGGCCACGCAGGTGGTGCGAAATACCGGTAATTATTATGCGGTGTGCTTCTAGAGTAAGGATCTCGTACTGAAAGTTAATTACTTGTTTTTTTTTAGGAATCTCAGACTTGCGATTACAATGACTGCTTTTTGTGCTTATATTGACCAAAGAAGGCATTCTTTCTGATCTT
This sequence comes from Tachinus rufipes, assembly GCA_963932245.1. Lineage (NCBI taxonomy): Eukaryota > Metazoa > Arthropoda > Insecta > Coleoptera > Staphylinidae > Tachinus > Tachinus rufipes. The sequence continues at coordinate 13,539,157 of OZ010746.1, read as the reverse complement.
TTATAAAATAAAGGGCCGCCAGCTAGCAATCAACTATGGGTTGGCGTATTTTTGTTTTAATATCAAGTGTTGAGGTTAACCGTGGTTTGATCTTCTTCAGTATGTGTTTTGAATGATTGATTGTGGTTAAAACAAGCTTCAGCCACATTTTATTTAATAGAATTTTTGAGGAAGAACTGTAGATAACAGTTCTATGTTGCTCGTGATGATTGTTTGCTTCAGATTAGTGAGTGCGAGGGTCAGCTTCGAGAACACTGGGTAAGCTTAGCGACTATTGCTTGAGTTTTGTTAGTCTGAAGTCGGTCAGAAAAGATTAACTTTAGTGTCAACTGATAAGATCGGCCTAATTAGGTTGGTGAAGTGGTCAAGCGCAATATTGTTGTCCAGGTAAATACCCGAGGGTGTTGATGTTGTCTGTGTATTTGCGATCGATATTTCTAGGGTGGCTGATGCTTATAGATGTAAACATTTAACAACGTCGATGTTGTTTGTTTTTCCAAGTCTGTAGAGTAGAAATACTCAGCGTTCAAGATCACCTATTGATGTTGGGAAAGCTCACACCAGGAGGTTTATCGGTGTTGATGAGGGGCTGTGACCAGTGCCGTAACTAGCTTCTGATGCGCCCGGTTTAAAAGCGTCTTTTTGCGCTCCACTTCTTCTGTTCACATTGGAAGCGTTAAGCGGACAGCCGCGTTTTTCTTGAAGTTTTTGCTAGAAAATTCGTAATTTTTCCGTTGCAATTTTCAAACAAAGTTATGAAGTAAAGATGGTTATTTGCCTCCCAACTACCGACGGCACTGTCTTAGTTACGACACTGGCTGTGACAAAGGCCTGGGTGGTGGTGGTAGAGTTTTCTGTTAGTGGTTCAAAGGGACTTGAGATTACATTCAAACTAATAACCGCAGTATTTCCAGCAGATATAGAGTCTCGGAGTTCAGAACCGTTTGGTTTAGCTATCCAGGCCGGGTTGAGGTGGATGCAGATTCTTCTTTGGTCTATGAGAGGTCAGAATACGTTTGTGCTGAAAGTTTGTGGATAATTAATAATTATTCTGGGCACTGATTCCGTGTTAGAAATCTTTTGAACAAACCCACTCTCGTCATCAGATTGTGCATGTCGTCTGATTGGCCAGAGTTTAAATAGCGGCTAACTAGATGGTGCGAAATCCCAGTAATTACTTTGCTGTGGGCTTTAAGAGTTAGACAGTGTGTCACTGAAAGCTAATTAGTCTGTTTTAAATTACACGCCCACAATCAATTAACTAAGTGCTCCGCCCACCTACTTAACTGTTTGTTTTCAAAAGATTGGATCTTGGTATCCTTCTCTCCAAATTTAATGACAACTGATATTTTCAGAATTATTAAACTCTAATCTTTGCATGACTGACATTTGGGTGGGCTCCGACCACTCTCTGACTGTTTGTTATCAAAAGATTGTATCCGTCATCCTTTTTCCAAAATTTAATGTTAACTGACATTTTTAGAATGAACAAATTCCAATATCAATATCTGGATGGATAACACTTGGGTGGCTGGGTGGGACACTCCAGTTTATACTGCTAGCTCACAGTCAATAAACTAAGAGCCACGCTCACCCTTCCGATTGTTTGATATCAAAAGATTGAACTGAGTGCACCGCCCACTCACGACTGTATGTTATTAAAAGATTGGATCTGTCACCCTCCTTCTTAAATTTGATGACAACTGAAGTTTTCAGAACTCCAATCTCTGGATGACTGCCAGTTGGGTAGGTGGGTGAGATACTCCTGTTTAAACTACACGCCCATAATTAATGAGCTACTCACTTGACTATTTTTTATCAAAAGATTAGATCTGTCACTCTCTTCCACAAAATGATTGACAACTGACATTTGTAGTATGATTAATCTACAATCTCTGGATCTCCGGATCACTGACAGTTAGGGGGGAGGAACACTTCAGTTTAAACTACACGTTCACAATCAATAAAGTTGGGGTCATGCCCACCTACCTGATTTTTATTATGAAAAGATTGGGTTTGTCGCCTACTTCCCCAAATTTAATGACAACTGACATTTGCAGAATGATTAAACTACAATCTTTGAATGACTGACATTTGGATGGGTGGGTGGGACACTTCAATTTAAACCACACGCTTACAATTAATAAACTGTGTGTCTCGCTTATCAACCTGACAGTTTGTTTTAAAAAAATGGATTTTTTACCTTTTTCCCTAAATTTATTGACTACTGATATTTGCAGAATGATAAGACTCCAATCTCTGGATGACTGCTAGTTGGTGGGTGGATGCTATACTACAACTTAAACTACACGCTCACAATTAATAAACTGAGTGCTCGCTCCACTCATCCGACTGTTTGTTCAAATCAAAAGGTCGGTGAGATGGCTCAGTTATAGAGCATTAGCGTAGCACGCTAACAGTCCGGGGTTTGATCCCCGAATATGACTAAAATAATAACTTGCTCTTTATCCACCGGGGTAATTTGGTTAAATGATAAATATTGCAATAAAACACCAAAATGTGCATGAAATATATTAAAATTTGGCCAAAAAATACAAAAATCCGGCTATAGAACTCACAAATTCAGTCACAAAATACCAAAATTTGGTCTTAATACTCTAAAATTCAGCAAAAATTACAAAAATTTGGTTTTCTATCATGATAAAAACTTACAAAATCTAATCTTAAATGATAAATTTTTTAATTAAACATCAAAATGTGGGTTAAAATGTTAAAATCCGGCCAAAATATACAAAAATCCGGCCATAGAACTCAAAAACCAAGTATAACTTACAAAAATTTGATGTTCTATTATAGTAAATTGACAAATATCTAACTTTTAATAATAAATCCTGCAATAAATCATTAAAATGTGTTAACAATATATCAATATCCGGCAGCAAAGCATAATAATCCGGCCATATAATCTAAAATTAAGCAAAAAATACAAAAGTTGATTTTTTGTCAAGATAAAATTACAAAATCTAACCTTAAATGATAAATTTTGCAATAAAATACCAAACTGTGGCAATAAAATATTAAAATCCTTCCACGAAACACAAAAATTAAGCCATAAAACTCAAAAACCGAGCCAGAAAAACATAAAAATTATTTTCTATCATAATAAAAGGACAAAATCTGATCTTGAATGATAAATCTTGCAATGCAACAACAAAATTGGGCAATAAAATGTTAAAATCCGGGTAAAAATATATTTTACATCTAAATTTTAACAATAAAATGCTAGGTTTTAAAAACATAAAACCGGATTTCGATTATTGAAGGCCTGATTTTTACATTTAAGCATTATCGTTAACTTTTATATTTTTGTCGGATTTTATTGGTTTGAAACTGGATTTTATTAATTCAAGGCGGGATTTTGTTGATTAAAGAAAAATTTGTTTAAATTCAACTATTTTTTTGTGTTTTGTGGCCGGATTATAATATTTTATGGCCGGATTTTATTGGTTTAAAGCCGGATTTTATCAATTTTTCTGATTCACTAGAATGTGCTTTTTTAGCAATTTTTGTATGTATTTATAGAGACGGTCGGCTCTCTAGAAGGTTGGATGCATTACAAATACTGTTTATCAAAATGATGTCAAGAAAACATAACATTTCCTTTGTTTTCAATTACTATTCAATCACCTCAAAGTCTTCATTTTTCTTACATCTTATTTCGGTCGAAATATTGATATTATTCATCTCTATTCGTCTCTGATGGACGACGATAATTAATAAAACTTGTAGGACAAATATATATATTTTTTTTATATAAACTTACCAATCAAACTATTAAAAGTAAATCACATTTATTATAAAATAAATCGATCTATATATTTTAAAGTCAATGGTTGTAAGCAGTTGATTGGTTCGTTCAAATACACGTGCTTTGAATTGACCAATGAAAAAGCTGCAATTTCAATCCATGATGGCCGCCTTGTTAGCAACTCCTATTGACGTACAAATATAGAGACTATTAAATTATTATAAAACTTTAACATAAAATCTAATAAATACAAATTAACTTTAAAATAGATCTGAAATTAATGTATTATTTTTTTATTCAGAAGCCGTAAATTAAACACACAACTGGAAAAAGCGATTCAGGAAGCAATGTCGGAATTGGACAAACCGTCCGATTTATCGAAGCCATCAAGCAAGAAGCAGCAGCAGCAGCAGCAGCAACCTCCAGATACGGAAACAACAGTGAAGAAATCCACGGGCCGTTTAAGGAGCAGCCAGAGATGAATTTAATTTTAAAATAATATTGGACCAACATCGAAATGAATATTAATTATTTATATATGCATATATAGTAGAATGAGATTAACAAAACAAAAAAAAACTATTCTAGAAGACAAAAAAAATATTTAAAAATTAATAATAATATTAATAATAATAAACACGCTTCTCTGTTAGTTGACCCAACATGATATATATTTACACAATTGGTAATGATTCCTAGAAAATGTGCATCACGAAATGATATTTTTCAAACGCCTTTTTTAAGAAGAAGTTTATAGTAAATTAAGTGTCAAGGGCTTTTGAATATACCGCCCTAATTTTAATATTTGTATATTAAATGTAATGTAAAATTGGGCTTTCATATGGAAAATGTAAACAAAACCTAAAAAATCATTATAATGAATTTTCTCTAATTAGTGATGTATTTCATTAGTAGTGGGTCATTTTAAAATGAATCAGGCATATTTTATATTCATTAACTAGTCAGCGTGACACGATTTTCGACAATAATGATTATAATCATGGTTTTATCTCCCCCTGGATTTTTCGGTACTGTGATATGCAGATGAAAAGTTTCCTCATTAATTAATTAATTCAATTAAATTCCACAATTATAGCAGAGACGAATCTCTAATATAATTTTGAATCTCTTATTTTTTTCAAGTTTTAAGCCATTAATGAGCGAGACTATTGCGCTCTTTAAGCGGTGTCATATGAGTCACGTGTAGCGGAACGAAGACGTATGATTTGAGATTTTTTATATAATTTATGAAATTGAGTGTTTTGTTAATGGGCAGATATTACTGTGCAGTTCTTGCCTCTCTTGTATCACAAGGTCGTCAAAAGCGTATTGAATATTGTCTCTTGATTGAAAGAGACTGTAGGTAAAATGGGGAAAATCGTTACTTCATATCTATCGCGTTTTTTTTTGTGGGTTAACTTTAATATCGTTGACGGATTTGCCACACTCGTTGAAGAAAAAGATCAACTTAATTGTTAGTTTTCGACGAAGGTTTGTCTATACAAATCTTGGATGTTGCTTGTTTTATATGATGAGTACTAGTTTGATTTAGATCAAGAGATTTGTTAGCGGAATGGAACAACTCATTGTCGAAACAACGTTAAGTAACGTTCTTTCGACGATGCGTTGATCAATTCCGCTAACATTGAAGATGGAATTCTGCAGCAAAGAATAACTCGCATTATCACGCGTTGAAAGGCGGTAGCGGTTGATAGAAGGCAATTTTTGGTTGGTTTAATACAGAAAATTCCCGGTCCGAAAAATGACCCGTCAAGGAGTGTGAACGTTGTATAGACAAACGACTTAAGGTCGGTTTTCACACTCAAGCAATTTGCGCAAATTGATTTGTGAAACCCAGTTTGCACAAGTAAATTTGAGATCGTGGCGCAGTGGTCTAGGCATCCGACCGCTGTACCGACGATCGTAGGTTCGATTTCTATATACCGTGATATACTTTTCACTTTCTATACGCTTTTACGGCTAAAACATTCTCTGAAGGAGTGATGAAATCTCTCCAGTGGTTCGGAATCCACTTAAAACTGTAGGTCTCTTGTAATGTAAGTTGCCAGCATTACAAGCAGAGAAGCGGCCAACACGCCTGCAGTGGCGTATGATTGGCTAAAGACGAAATTATTGCATAAAAACGGAAATTGTTCACTTGCACAAGCCAGAAAGTTTTAGCTTGTTTAATAATTTTGATGTAGTTTGCGCAAATGCTTGTGCAAATTGCTTGAACGTGAAAACCGACCTTTATGTAAATTCTGGAACATCTTAGATTTTGTGGACAAACGCACTTAATGTTTCTCAAAAACCACGTCCTGCTTCTCAACTCGATTTATACAAATGACTCAATGACACCGCTTTTATTATCATGAATTACAGCCATAAACTTCACATTACTCATCAAAATAAGATCAAGATATTTTCGTACCGTACTTTAAAAAAGTTTATCAATCCAAAGAATGAGTAATGAATTAATTTGTGTAAAGTTAGTAGAGTGTTTTATATAATATTTTAATAGATTTAATAAGTTTTGTTTGTTCACTTTTTGAACAATTGTTTTTATTATTACAGAATGTACAGAACATTTTTAGCCTCTAGTATGAAAAAAAAGAACATAATCAAATTATGTAATATTGCTTTTTAATTAAATCGAGTAGTTGCTAATCCTTTTTAAATTGTATATAATATTTTTATATATGTATTTATTGTTTAAGTGAGTTTTTAAAATGCTTACTAATTTATTTTAATTGTACAATTGTTCCCCTTATTTTAATGTTATTCTTTACATCACATGTAATTATTTTGTAAGGCCATTCCTTCTATTTTGTATACATCACTTGATAAAAAAAAATGTGGATGGCATAATTTTGTATTATTATTTATTTCACTTTATAGTTTATATTGTGTATATATTTTAGAGGTACCTGTTTCTATGTTACAATGTGGATTGTAGCCCGGTGTCATTTTTAAGGCTGTCTGTACTTTTATCGTATGGACTGTCGTTTTTTAATCCAGTGTTAGAAGTATTCATTATGTGCAGATGATGTGATGACTACTTCATTATCTGTTTATGTAAATATATTGTATTACTGTTTGGCCTGCTATGTTGTGGTTAAACATTTTAACCAGCCCAATAAATACTGGATTAGTATAAAATGTTGTATTAATTGTTACAGGTTTGAAATTGTATTTAACTGCTTCAATCAAGAATTTTTCTCGAATGTTTATTTATAGGGATGGAAGACGATGGACGACAGAGAGAACAGTTTAAGTGCAACTGAAAATCACTTTAGTTACAATCTCAAATTCTTTTTAAAACAAATCAATGTTAATTAATACAGTTTATGAGCAACTATCAACAGCTCAAGCTCATTTGAAAATAATTAATTGATGCGCATTGAAACGCTTGAATGCAATTCATCTTATTGGAACATTAACAACCTCAGTAGATTATGAACAGCTTAGAACACTTCAGGTACAGTCTAGAATAGTTCAGGTGTAACTGGTAACTTTTGAGAGCTACTCTCGGTGCTATAGAAATCAGTACAGCTCGACGTGTTTCATTGTCGCCCAGTTCGAAAATTAAATTCCATTGTACCGTCGGCCACCTAGCTGTCTACGAACGAGCACATGAACTGTAGTAATAAAAAGGCACTTGGATCATTGATGGCGACAACAGTGGCGTCGATTCGGGATAATAACATGGTTTCAAGTTTTTACGCCTTTAACTTAGGTATAGTAATCCCAGTACAGTTTGGCCGGTATAATAGATGACTTAATATGCACGAAAGGGTTGTTTGCTCTATTGCACTAATGCATTCGTCCGTTTTAGAATCCTTTTCTCGCGTTTAGATTCCATGGGCCAAGCTGTATTGGGATCACTATTTTTTGTAAATGCAAGAACACTAATATCTCTGAAATTTTCGGGAAAAAGCTTATTAAAGTAAAGCCTGAGCCGGTTTGTTCTCATTTTCTTTCAACCGCCCTCTTCAGAGGAGAGAACGAAGTATCTAGTATGCGATTTGAGGTTATGTATATTGAATCTAATTCAATATACATAATTTGAATCTAATTCAATATACATAACCTCATACTTTTTTTACATTGTAGAATCTTGATTAATGTGTATTAAGGGGTATCTTAAAGAGTTAAAAATTTACTTGTTCTGTAGGTAAAAATTAAAAAAAAAAAATGTTTAGGCCATTATGCTATATTATAGTAAGAGGCCAAGCTCTTTTGAATAAAAGTAAGCGCAATGTTCTTAGATATAACCTTGGACTATTGGTTAATTAGTACAGATAAAGCAAAAACATAATTTGTGAACAAGGACGGATTTTTTATATGAGACTAAGCACAGTTAACCAGTGGCGCATTTTTTTTCTCTTTTAAACGTTGTTTTTAGGACGCAACTGCTCAAAATGAAAAAGACTAAACTCAATCAAACAAGTGTTTAGCTTACCGGATGTAAAAGTTGAGGATTACTTGGTATTACATTTTTTTCTTAATTGAATATAAATACTTATGACGGTGCTTATTTTGCATTTTTGTAAAACAATACTTGAGTTTGAAAGAAAAAAATCTATGTCACGCCACTGGAACATTTTGGAACTTCCTGGATAAAAATGATAACTCTTAACGTGTTTTTGTGCGCGCTGGAAGAGTGCCCGCTCTGAAAGTGGGGGTTTTTGCAAAGCCAAAACCTTGATAACAAAATTGTTGCTAGAACAAAAGCTGTGTCAATGCATTTTTCTGGTTACTTTGTCGTTGATGAGTCGGTTTTGGTTACTCCATGTCTTCTTTACTGGGTTGGTGTGTTTTTGTCGATACGGTTGACAGTTTCAACACATCAATTGAGCAAAGAATACGATTGAAGGCGACTTACGGAAGTATCGGTGCCTTTTGGGTCGGTTTAGAACGATCTTTTGGTTGCTATAAGACTTGCTGATGTCACCGTGAAACGGTAAAATAGTTCAGTGATAGAGCATTAGCCTAGGAAGCTAGCAGTCCGGTTTCTTCTTCTTCTTCTTCAGCCTGGACATAAGCCTCTTCCAAATTTTTCTATATGTCCGTATCTAGGGCAGGTTGGTGCCAGTTTCGGCCCACAGACTATTTAATGACGTCGAGCCATTACTTTTGGGGTCTTCCAATGCTCAGTTTTGTTAGTCGTGACCGTCATTTTTCTAGACGTACTGTCCACTTTCTGGTGTCTTGTCGTGCCACATGTCTCACTCATCGCCACTTAAGTTCAGCTATCTATGCGCTCAATTATGTCTTTTATCTTCGTCCTCTTCCTTATTTCTGTATTGCGTATTTTATCTCGTAGGCTGATTCTTTCTTTGTGTTGTTCTGAGGCGTTCTGCACTTTTCTGCGTTAAGTTTGCGGTTTCTAGTCCATACGTGGCTGGTGGCAAGATGCATGCATCATAAACCTTTCTTTTGAGACTTATAGGGATCTTTGGGTTTTTAAGAATATGTCCTAAATTTAGACGTTTGATTTTCTTTACCCAATTTAATTAAGTGGCTTCGGCACACGTGTCAAACTCGGGGTTTGATCCCCCACGTATGACTAAATAAAAACTTGCTCACTTTATCCTTCGGGATGATTTGGAAGGCATTTAGTAAGCCGTTGGTTTCATCAACTCCTTCAAACAAGTCTGGACTATTCCGGCTATAATAGCAAATACTGCTTCTATAGAAAGAACATAATGGAAATGGGCAACTACATAATAAGTGTCATGTAAAATAATATCAATAGAGGAATTTGCTAAAACTACTCCAGTTAGTCCACCTACTGTAAATAAAAATACGAATCCTAAAGCTCAAAGTATTGATGGAGAGTAATTAATTTGAGTTCTATGTAAAGTTGCTAACCAAGAGCAGAAGTAACAAAAGGGTTAAGTCCAAACTTCTTAAACAGCAAAATTAAAACAAAAAACCTCCACATAGCAAAACAAATGACTTTTTATTTTCAATTAACTACCTATGTGCTTGATTGTTTACCGAATTTGAAGTCCTGGTACTTTACAGTCTGATAGGATATAGTCGATGGCACATAGAACCTATCTTTAGGAAATATTTCATGTTTTAGCAAATTGACATTTAGCCCCTTTTTTACTTCTGCTCCTCAATTGTACAAAATCATGAATGAAAGCGAAACTAGCATCCGGGAGAGCCTTCTAGCTGCAATTGTAGTTTGTTCTTACTTACTGATTGTAGACTTTGTTAGACCAAGTTGACGCGTTCACGAACCAGCAGATATGATATTGATGCAGGTTGGTCAGCCTTCTCACTGTTGAAATCGATCCCGTCGCGTCTTTGTCGTCCAAGGAGCAATGACTTCTGGTGGGTCGGGACAAAGTCGCATTAGTAGATTATAGTCTACTCAGCTTTTTAGCGAAAACTGTTTTATACTTGTATCGATTCCGCTTCACTATCAATGTCACTAACTAGATCCAAAATTTCAACGGAAAATGGATAATCTTATTGGAACGAGCGTTTAGCGTCAAGTGTATCATGTTTTCTAGTGCACTAACTTTGAAAAGCTGTAGTTTCCATGGTTTAAGGAAAGTACTTTTTCTTCTTCTACTGGCGTAGATTTGTAAGCCAAGAAATTTGGCGTCTTTCCATCACCTTTCCTTCCAGAATCAGTTGGAGTATTCTGTATCTATCACTATGCCTCATTACGTGCCCGAGTTATTCCAATTTCCTAACCTTCACAGCTTTTATACTTTTTGTTCCTTGTCCATTTTCTGCAGAACCTCTTCATTACTAATGTGCTCTTTCCATAAGATATTTAATAGAAATCAAATGCAGGATAGAAAAAGCGAGAACGAGAGTTTATTTCCGCATGTGCCTAGATATGTGTATTTTATCCACTTGGTATATGGTTTTAAATTAAAAACAGGACTTTAAATTTTTTAGATTTAAAATCAAAACCCTCCTTCAACCTGAAGCCATTAGCCAGTTTTAGATGTAATAAAAATATCAAACTGGGCTCCTACGGCGTTACTGCTCTTCTAGTACCAGTTTCTTGTAACATTTACTAAGGTTAGGTTGCCAAAGCTGTTTTCCTTGCTAAATTTAATTAAGACAATGTCCGAATTGTCTCTTTTTTCTATTTCCCCGATTAACCGTTACGCAAACGGAAGTAGTGTCGGTCAGCAGTATTTACCGCATCACTATTTTGTAGTTCATGTATTGTCTGAAGAAGGCTGAGGTTCAGCCGAAACTGCAGTCACAGTGTGACGAAATAAATAGTGATATAAAAACATAGTAATTGTTTTATTTAATCTTGTATTATGAAATATCACGTAGTAACGGTCAACTCCATCAACTATATTATTTTGGTAGTGGTGAGTACGGTTGTCCATGAGAGTGTGCATGTTACCGGCTACATTTTCCTAGTTGGTAAGGGTATGGCCATGTAGCTCTTGAAAGCTTTGTGTTTTCTCCCAAGGAGGAAGTTGATCAGCGAGGAGGCTTTCTGATTCGGTATGGGGTTTGTTCACTCATATCGTTTCTAGTTTGTATGTGCGGTACTCTGATGGGTATGCAACCGCAGAGTACGGGATTGCAATAGCCTCAGACTACCCGGAAAGAGTCTTTTGCTTGGTGGTCTACGACACCGTGGAAGTGGTTGTGAGTTGGTAACCTGGTGGCATTAGACGGAATTTCTTGCTATATTGTGGCTTTCGGACTCGACTGACTAGCGAGCGTGAAAGTTGACTATTTATAAGAGTGTGGGACAACAACTATGATGCCATTGATGGAGAGAGGCTCCACTCCACAAAGCAGCATCATACAGAGCTTCCGACTCTTCTTGTATGTTGATGGTGTCTAGGTGTCGTTGAATATTCGGTTACTACTTTATGGTTGGGACGGTAGTAGTTCATGTTTAATAATAAAAGTATCCACTATAAGTTTAGGTGTCGCGGGTTTGAATTGTCTAAAACACTCGTGGCACGGGCTAGCGCCCGTAATTGTTATAAGTTCTGTGCTTTGGCGTTTTTTTCGCGGTGAACGGCACTGTAGTAGCACATGCTGTTCAAACCTAGGACGATGATTGGCGTAGTTTTTCTGAGAGTGTTTGTTTACTAATGCACAGTGTCATGTTCTTTATTGGGAGATCGGTGTGTTGTTTCTAGAGTATCCTGCGTACTGAAGTTGTCTGCTTCGTCGTGATAGATAGCGATCACGGGCTCGGTGATATGCACATGGGCTATGCATGTCGCAAGTTTTTTCGGTTTTCTCTGGGAGGTTGGATATGCGGAATATTGTTGGTCTGTATTTCCTCCGATACATGTAGAGGCATGCGATGCTAACTGTGAAGCTGCTTTTATCCGTTTCGTTTTGTCCGGTTAGGCCTCTGGTGTTGGAGACGATAAGTAGGACAGAGCCGACGTGTAAAACGTCTTTGTGGCACTCTCTTTGACGTGTTCTACGGTGGTTGTTATCTAGGGTGTCGTGTTCTTTGGGACCTCAAACTTGTCGTATCTGGCTCTGTACAATCACCTATTTTCCTCGGTCGTTTATGTAGTTGGCTACGTCCAACAAGTACATGTGCCACCTGCAGATTGCAGATGTACTGGGGATTGATTCATCGTCATTAGGTCGGTTATTCCTCACAGGAGCCAATATATAACGTCGTAACTGGTAGTATCTATGTGTTGTTCTGCCTGAAAGGCATTCACCAGGTAGGTCCTGTGTTTTGTCATGTCGAAGGGATCGTCGTGATGGGTTACGGTAATCAGCCTGTTCTCGTATGCTACAGTGCTGCCGTACTTTGGTGACGGACAGATATAGCGCCAGGTTCATTCCTCATAGTTCCAAAACTGGCGACATTGCAGAACCTTATTTGGTTTTCTGTACTTGTCTGGAGTTTGTTAGGAATGTGTGCCTGAAAATGTCTCATGGAGCTCTTGGGGAGCGTATTGTTATGGTCACCCAGATAAGCAAATAGGAACACTTTAGAGAAACCTAAATTACATTGAAAGAAATTAATATAACTCAGTACACCCAAGATCAGTTAAAAACAGTTCCGGTAACTTGGAACAGTTTAGAACAATTCTTAATACATTGGAAGAGTTTAAAATTAATTATAAATAGCTTAATGAATTTGGAAACATTGAATCAGATTTATTGTAATCTAAAATACACTCAGTACACCCAGGAAGACTTTGGAATACTTTAGATACACCTTAGAACAATTCGCAAATTATTGAAAAATTCTAAAATTAATTAGAAATTAGAGAACAGTTTAGGTGCAACTGGGAACACTTGAGAAAAATTAATTTTGACTTTGAATAGCTCAGAGCAACCTACAAACACTTTAGGTGCAGGTGGGAACAGTTCCAGTACACTTTAGAGCTTTAATTCGAAACAGCTCACTAAACTTGGACGTCTTAGATGCACTTGGAGCAATTCGAACTAAATTAGAACAATCAATATTAATTGGAAATGGCTAAATACACATATATAGGGACACCTTGGAATGTTTTGGTTGAAAACATTTCAATTCAGTTTCTAATATTTTGATAAAAATAAAGTTAATCAGAAACTTAAATTACATTTAAACAGATTAATTTGAACTGAAATAGCGCAATACACCTAGGAACAGTTTGGAACACTTTAGTTGCAGTTAGGAATAGCTCCGCTACATATTGGAACACTTCAAAGCCATTTCCGATACATTGGAAGAGTTCCAAAACAACATGCTATACTGGGATACATCTTAGATGCACTTGAAAACAATTCAAGTGCAACTGAAAATACTTGAGTAAAACTCGATTTAAAACAATTCAATGTTAATTTGAACAGCTTGGAACAGTTTACGTGAAATTCAACTGCTCAAGTACAGTTGAAAACAGTTTAGATGCGCTTTGAAAACCTTGCGTGCAACTTATCGGTAACTAATAAACAGTTTAGAACACTGCAACTGGTTATTTTTAAGAGGTATTGATACACAGTGCTGTAGCTACCTGTAAAGAAGCGTCTGCAATATGGAAGCCTCCACCCGCGTTTATTTAAAAAAACCTGAGGGGTTACAAAAGGAAGTACAAAGAAATTAGGAAATTGTAAGCTTTACTCTAAAATCGTTTCTAAAGGGGCTCTTTTCAACATTTTTTGCGGGAAGGCCTAAAAATCATAGTTACGCCACTGTCCAAGAGGTTGCGTATAGGAAGGTAAAAGCGCTCGCTCCTCATCGGTAGTGCTCTTCCGATTGGCTCCGCATTGCAAAATTACGGAAATAAACACATTCCCAGCCAGCTCTAACGTCAGTTATTTGGGCCTTGGATCGAGCTTATTGTTACAGATAATTTTTTAATTAAAAACCTTGTTTTTGTAATTATTTTAAAGTCTCGCTAATAACTTGTTATTAGTCATCATCAATCAATAAAAATGATTTTTTTTCTTGAAAACATTCTATTCTACAAAACCAACAGGAGAACATTACATTGAACCTCACACGATACGCCTTTTGACGACGCGGAAAAACCAATTGGTGCGTGTGACGTCAGTTGTGGGTAAGAAAGCACATATAGCAAGAAGCGGGTGTGTAAAAACATTTTTACGCAATTAATCTACCAAAATGTCTATGAATGAATTATTAACCAAGCAATATTATTTATTTCACAAAAATATTGAATTCTGTAAGACAAACAAGTGATCGACAATTGGTATTTATAGTAGAAACTATAAGTTTTTGTTAAGAAATATTAATTTAAAATTAGCGCATGTAGTCATTTGTGGGCGGGCATAGAATGTTGTTGGCTTCACCAAGCGACTACCGGAAAATAGCACACGGCGAGTCTATAAGATATGTATAAGGATTGAGCAGATATCAGTAGTTACTCTCAATAAATTTAATAGTTGTTCTGACAGTCTTTTGTTATGGGAGAATAAAATAATTTAAAATATTTGTATAATTCGTAACTAATATATAAAAGCAGTAAAATAATTTATAATAACAACAGTTATTATAAAACAGAATATAAAACAATTATAAATTATCCTGGAAGTCTGGCATCAAAGTAAATCTGGGAGCGTTGTTCCATATAGCACTCGAATTTCTCCTCAACATTTGCGGATCGATATTTTCAAAAATCTCACGCAAATCCGGAGTTTGTGGCATCAAAAAGAAGAAAGTATTTTTTAATTTGTCATCAATAAATTCCATTACTTTCAATGATTGCGACAACTGATCACCTGAAAATAATAAAAATTATTATTACCATACAAATAATTATGTTTTATTTAGTTTACGTTTAGTCCACTTGGGTCTCTCAATAGTTTTCTTATTGGTTGATTCATCATCAGAATCGTAACAATCATGACTGGGTAAAAGTGGCGCAACCTGCTTCATATAAATTGGTTTCTCCTTTTGTATATTCTTCTTATACTCCTCAATTTTCTTTTGCGCAGCCCTCTCTTCCATCTTCTTCCGCCGTTCTTCCCTCCTAATATCATCTTCAATCTTCTTTTTGCGCTCCTCTTCCTCCATCCTCTCTTCAGCCCTTTGTTTAACCAATTGACGCTTCTTTTCGGCCTCTTCACGTTGCTTTCTTAACTTCTCATGTTTTTCCGACAGTAGTTGTTTCTGTTTCTCCTCCTTCTGCTTCTGCAGCTCCATCGACCTCTGCTTTTCCCGTTCGAGTTCTTCGCGATGCAATTTAGCTTTGAGTTCTTTTTCCTCGCGTTTGCGTCTCTTTTCTTCAATTTGGGCTTGGATTAGAGCTTCTTTCTTTTTGGCGGCTTCGGCTTCTTTTTCTTTGCGACGTTGTTCGCGTTCGCGGTATTCTTTCTGCGATGCTTTGATAGCGCTCAAAGATTTTGCTGGAACTAGGGATTCGATTGAACCATGTCTCATCTTGCTTGTAGTCGAATGACTTAATGGTGGCAGGAATTTATTGGTAGCTAATGGAGTTACTTCTGAACCTTTTACAGGAATCTGAGATGGTTTAGTTGTAGGCTGTAAAAATTAAACAATAAATATATCAAATAATAATTTTTTTGAGCAGTGGCGTCCGAAAAAAAAAACCATTGACAAAATTAGTCTTCCAAAAATGTTCTGCCCATTTTCACCAACCGCGGACGCCCCTGTCCAATAATTTTTGTTGCTGTTAACTGTTTAGTCATACTTTAAGACTATTTTAATCTTTTTTTTATGTAATGATATGATGATTTGCTTAGTAAAATTTTAACATTTTTTATAAATGTTTAAACTACAATAAATATATTCAATTTTACCTGTTCATCACCATTTGCAGCCTTCTTCTTACTCTTAGTACGAGTCATTCTAGTTGGTGCATCCACTGCAGTTTGCCCCAACTTTTCAAAAGCCTCAACACGTTTCTTAACAGGACTATTCTCAAACAAATTAAATATCGGTTTACCAACCTTATTAGATTGCTGTTGAATATTTTCTAAAGACTCATCATCAGTCATTATATTAGAAATATTGGTTGGCGTCTTATCAACAATCCTTGTTGCATTCTTATCAATAATTACAGTTTCATTTACATTCTTCTCAATCACCATCGTTTGATTCACAATGGCAGCTTTCTCAATAACAACAGTTTCATTAGGATTAATAATTGTTTGATTTTTTTTCATCATTTCTTCCATTACTTTCTGTGGTATCTGTTCTAACATAACCGAAGGCTTACTGATTTCAATAGTGGTAACAGCATCTTGATAAACAGACTCCTCCTTTTTTCGTTTAGTACGTGTTGAACGTGGTTTTGTAATTTCTTCTTCTGATGGACTTCTTGTACGTTTTTCAGCTTCCTTCTTTTTTTTAGTACGTGTAGACCGTGCAGGCTTTTTAACTTCCTTTAGAGCTTCTTCATCCGAATCAAGGACTATCATACTTATTTTAGTTGGATTTAATACGACATCAGAATTTCTGCTGGATTCAGATGGAGTTGGGCTTGCAGGTCGGCTTGATATAACCGGTTCGATTTTTTCAGCCTTGATAAGTTTTGGACGTCCTGGACGACGTTTATTTATTGGTTCAGCTGGAGGTGGCATATCATCCTTTTCCACTTTAATATTGCTTATTGGTACGATTAATGATTCTGTTGATTTCCTTTCTTGTTTTATCTTTATTCCATTTTCATAGTTTATTGTTTGAGATGTTTCAACAAGCACTTTACGCTGCGATTGAGTCGTATCTGCAACTTCTTTTAATGTTTTCTCGCCACTGTTATTATTCTCCTTTAAGGATTCTATCAAATATAATATTAGTAACATATAAAAATGTGATTAAATGTATTTACCATCTTTTTCCATAGATTTGCTCTCAATAGGTGCATTTAGTATTAAATAGAGTTCGTCCTTATATGCTTCTGCATCTCCATTTTGCTCGTATCGTTCCTCTGCCTCTAACATCTGCTCGACAATGCATTTTATCTGTAATTTATTTTTGGTTGTTGTTAGTTAAGGCCCAATATCTTAAATAAAAATTACTTACCGACACAATTTGTTTCATTTTGGTTGCAAAATTTGATACACATGATGTTGTAATTCCTTCAACTTGGGATAAAAGCTCTAGACCTTTAGTCATTATGTTAAGTAATTATTAATTGCCACAAGTAACTAATAAAATGAAAATTAAAAAAATCAGATGCAAAGCTTAACCGCTTTGTTTCAACTATTATCTATGGTTTCAACAGATCTTTGCTTGAAAAAACCGTTACTTACTACCCGTCAACGTCAACACGTGGTCATTGTGGTCAACACATTTAAAATTAAATTGACACGCATGCGTCAACAATAACCTGAAGCTAAAATATTTCCCCTACTTCAGTTACAGTAACATTTTAAAAATTAATTCACTACTATCAATTATTGTTTGAGTATGTTACATTTCTTACATTTACGTTACGTTGGTTGCATGTTGTGGCTAATGCCACACAGTAGGTTTTTAAAACATATTTTGATAATGGGTTTTTCTTCTTAACATTAAAATTGAAAATTACTATTTAATTTAACTTCAAATGTTATTATTTTTTATACAATATTTTACTACTTACTATTTAATGTTGTATTGTATATTTAATTTTTTATTATTAGAATGATTTTGTTTTTGAATTTGTTATTATCATATTAATTGTTTAAATGTAAGTTTGCACATTACATTTGTATTTTTTTTTGTTATTTGCTATTCTACACCGTTTTTATTTGAATGATCAAGCGTATGGAGTTGATCTATAGCTTGCAGGAGTTAGGTGCAACTTGATTAAAGATGAACCTGTTGAGGAAACAGTTTATAATAGTTCATCGCGTTAGTTATGAATGCGGATGTAAAACCGAAACAGCTGCGCCACTGTCGGTGTTGTGCGCAGCTGTTACGGCACGACATACATGTACTGTAAAATAAAGTTAGTCTCTTTATAACCCTCGTGCTGCGTACATAATTTGTAACCTTGTTAATTAAAACATTAGTAATTAGTTTATGTGTTCACTGATTTCCACCTAAAATAACCTCCCGTCCAATAGGTTATGGGCCCAGTTTTACGTTGATCTAAAATAAGCGGTCGTGACGACCACGAGGTGGAAGCCATTTTTGCGAGATAAAAAAAAAAAGTGTGATTCTACATCCATCATGTCCCAAGACATCTCAACTCGCAACGTCAAGAGATTTGACGGAACGCATTTCCAGGGCTGGAAGTTTCAATTAAACACATTATTAATGGCAAATGAGATTGACGACGTTGTAGACGGCACGCGGAAATTACCAGAGGATCGCACGACACAGGCAGCAAAGACGTGGTCGCGTGATAACGCGAAGGCAATGTTCCTAATCTCGACTGCACTTGAAGATGCTCAGCTGGAACCGCTGCTAGTATGTGAGTCGGCAAAAGAAATGTGGGATAACTTATGCAAAATTCACGAACAGAAATCTGCTGCAAACAAGCTCATACTATTGCAAAAATTCCATGAATACAAAATGGCAACGAGTGACTCGGTTGTGCAGCATATTGCGAAAATTCGGAACCTGGCCGCACAAATAGAAGACGTGGGTGAGCACGTGACAGAACTGACCGTGATAGCTAAGATCCTAGGCAGCTTATCATCAAAATACAATACACTCCAGACTGCGTGGGACAGTGTAGATCCTACCCGTCAGACACTAGATAACCTGCAGGAGAGATTAATCCGTGAAGAAGTAAGACTGAACAACAATGAAGACAGTGTTAGTGCGTTTTCAGCCGCGAAGGATGAAGACAAAAACAGATACAAAAAAAAAGGAAAACCAAATAAAAACAAAAAAAACATTGAGTGTTACAAGTGCCGTAAAACTGGACATTACGCGTATGAGTGTCCTATGAAAAAGAAAAACAATCATAGTGAAAACGAACACAACAACGAATGCGCGTTCGTCGTCGAGAGGGCGCTAAGTGGGGAGCTCAAGTCGGTGGTGCCAAGTGGAAATCAGCTGAGAGAGCTGCTTGCGGTCGACCCGAAAGAAATCTGGCTTACCGACAGTGGTGCGTCAAGGCACATGACATATCACCGAGACTGGTTTACAGAGTACCAACCTATTTCAGATGGCGGGAAAGTAGCGCTCGGTGATGGTGATGAATGCAACATAGCCGGCAAAGGTACCATAATTGCACAAAAACTTCTCGACGGTTTGTGGTGTGATGCGCGACTAGAAAATGTATTACATGTACCTGGATTAACAAAAAATCTTTTTTCAGTGGGCGCGTGTACAAAAAGGGGCCTTGAAGTGACATTCAAAAATAATTGTGTAAAAATTATACGGGACAAAAGAGTAGTTGCGTCGGGCGTGAGGCAAGACAACGATATTTATCGCATGTTTCTCCGTGTCACTAAAACACGAAGAGAAGAGGCTAATACAGCAGCGTATAATTTACGTGTATGGCACGAGAGACTCGGCCATATAGACAAACGAGCAATCCGTGAATTAGTTAACAAAGGGCTAGTGCAGGGAGTATCGGTAACCGACACAAAAGATTTTGCGTGTGAAATGTGTCACCTTGGCAAAGCTCATAGACTACCGTTTAACAAACGAGAGAAAGTGATAACCAAACCGGGCGAAGTTTTTCACACTGACGTCTGTGGCCCGATGTCCGTCGAATCGCCGGGAGGCGCAAAGTATTTCCTAACATTCAAAGATGACGCCACAGGATATCGCCATGTATTTTTCTTAAGACACAAGTCAGATGTTTACGAAAAATACAAAGAGTTTGAAAGATTAATTGCAAACAAGTTTAATCGTGCGATGAGAGTTCTAAGATCGGACAATGGTGGCGAATTCTGCAATAAACAAATGGAACAATATCTCAAGGCTCGTGGTATCAAAAAAAAGAATACGGCTCCGTATACTCCCCAACAGAACGGGAAAGCTGAAAGATATAATAGAACTATTGTTGAAAGTGCCCGAACAATGATACATGCAAAAAGTTTACCGGTGAGTCTGTGGGCCGAAGCGATCAACACTGCGATATATGTGTTAAATCGTACAGTGTCGTCGGGTGGAGATTCTACACCATACGAGAAGTGGGTTGGAAAGAAACCGACAATGCAACACATGAGAATATTCGGTTCAGTGGCATTCGTGCACATTCCCAAGCAATTTACAACTAAATTTGATTTGAGGGGTCAAAAAATGATCCTAGTCGGGTACGAGAATGACTCTACAAACTACCGAATGTATGATTCAACAACAAAAAAGGTCAAAGTGACACGTGATGCAACTTTTCACGAGCGAATCGGGAAAGTTCAAAACAGCGAGAATGTCGATATGGAAACTGACATGATAGTGTTAAATCCAGGTAGAGATTTAGTGCAAGAACAAATAAATAAAGAAGTTCCTCATGAGCACGAAGTCGATCTACAAAACGAGGAACAAGAAACACGAGGAAACCCAATTATAAAACAGGAGCGAGTCCTGAGGGATAGAAACACAATACGTCGGCCCTCCAGGTACGACTTCGAAGGCGATATAGCAGAGTACGTGATTCCCAACTCGTACGAAGAAGCAACTGGAAGCAGTGACGCCGCGCAGTGGAAGCATGCTATAGAAGAGGAGTTGCAGGCGCACGACATAAACGAAACATGGAAGATAGTGCATAAGACACCTGGAATAAAAACGATTGATTCAAAGTGGGTGTTTAAAATCAAAGAAGATCCAGTAAACAAAATTCAACAATTCAAGGCGAGATTGTGTGCAAGAGGATTCATGCAACAGCAAGGAATCGATTACACGGAAACATTCGCACCGGTGGTGCGATACGATTCACTCAGAGTACTTCTGGCAACCGTGACAGAAAAAGATCTCGAACTGCTACAATTCGATGTTCAGACAGCCTTCTTGTACGGCGAATTAGAAGAGGATATCTTCATGGAGGTCCCCGAGGGCCTGAAGGTAGAAGGGTACGATAAAAGAAAGGCGGTGTGTAAATTAAACAAATCATTGTACGGGCTCAAACAAGCACCTCGGTGCTGGAATAAGAAATTCCTCCAATTTCTTAGTAGATTTGATCTCAAGTGTAGCGATGCAGATCAGTGCATTTTTATCGGACAAATAAATGGCGAAACCGTGTATTTAGCTTTATTTGTTGACGACGGTCTCGTCGCAGCGAAATCAGAATCTACATTAAATTATATGAAAAGTCAATTACGTGAAATGTTTAAGATTAAAATTTATAATTCAAGTTTCTTTGTCGGGATGCAAATAGAACGGGACAGAGTCAATAAAACACTTGCGATTCATCAAAGTGCGTATGTTGAGAAAATACTAAACAAATTCGGAATGCGTGACGCTAAGCCAGTAAGCACACCTGCCGATCCGCATGTAATTTTATATCCAATTGATGAAACTGACGAGACGTCTAACAATGTGCCTTATCGGGAGGCAATTGGGTCCTTAACCTTTCTCGCAGCTGTGTCACGTCCGGATATAGCTTTTGCTGTCAATTCTGTCAGTAAATTTCTTAATAGACACAGCAACGAACATTGGCGGGCTGTAAAGCGAATTTTTGCCTACCTTACAGGAACAAAAGAATACGGATTAGAATATAAAAGCGGCGGTAGTGAGAAAGATTTAATAGGTTTCTCAGACGCGGATTACGCAAACGATATTGAAACGCGAAGGTCTACGACAGGATACATATTCTGTATGGCAAACGGGCCAGTATCCTGGTCGTCGCAAAGACAAAAACTAGTAGTGCTAAGTACAACAGAATCAGAATATGTGGCAGCTGCTACAGCTACCAAAGAAGCCATATGGCTGCGTAAATTAACAAATGATCTCGGATTTGGATGTGAACGTGCTTTAATCCTGTATGTCGATAATCAAAGCGCGATACGCTTGGTTAAAAATCCCGTGTTTCACAAACGTACAAAACACATTGATATACGCTACCACTACATACGGGAAAAATACGAAAGCAACGAAATAATGATAATGTATGTTCCGTCGGAACTACAACGAGCCGATATCCTGACCAAAGCGCTTCCGAAAGATCGCTTTAGAAAATTGTGTGAAATCATTAATGTAAGCTGCATTCATAACAAACGCTCAAACGGCGGTAGTGTTGAGGAAACAGTTTATAATAGTTCATCGCGTTAGTTATGAATGCGGATGTAAAACCGAAACAGCTGCGCCACTGTCGGTGTTGTGCGCAGCTGTTACGGCACGACATACATGTACTGTAAAATAAAGTTAGTCTCTTTATAACCCTCGTGCTGCGTACATAATTTGTAACCTTGTTAATTAAAACATTAGTAATTAGTTTATGTGTTCACTGATTTCCACCTAAAATAACCTCCCGTCCAATAGAACCCGCAGCCAAGTGAATGGTAGTCTCCATCGTATATGAATAATTCTTAGGGATTGGGCAACGCCGTAGGTCATTTGTAGACTTAGGAAAATCGTGCAAGTCCCTAAAGTAAGTCGTTGGTGTAGAAGTGATGTTATATGTAGTCAGAAGAAACAGCAAGTTTCCGTGAAGCGGGAAAGAGCATACGGCGGAGAGTGCAAGCCGGTAGGTCTTGTGCAATCTAGGAGCAGAAGAGTACCTTTGGTGAAGGAGGAAGGAGGTGCAAAGCAGGTAGATCTTCACGAATCTACCTGCTTTGCACCTCAAAAGTTTTAATCAAGTCTGTGAGCGTATAGGAAGTAGTTGTTAATGTTTTGCATAATAGCTTTGGTAAAATGGTTTAGATTTGGTTTTGTTCAGAGGCTTACGCTGCTTGTATAACACTAATTTTGCATTTTTTTGTGGTCAAGGAGCATTATTTGATAGTTTTAGTTGTGAAATAGTAGCGTTACTGGTTAATTGTACTTCATCCGCTAGTTCCGTAACTTAAACATGCTTAATGTTATTCTAACTACAGCTAATTACCTGTAAAAGTAAATGTTTGGTATGATTTGCTATGTGGTTATGTAGCTGTATCACTAAAAGTTTATAATATTGCAGTTGCATGATAAAGTTTAGTTTGCTTGTTGATTGTTTTTAAATTATTTAATTGTAACGTGGTTGATTGTATGATGTATGAATTTGCATACCTTGCCTACCGGTAATGCAATTTTGAAGCAAACTTGTTTCAAACTTTCTGCCTGCTCCGTCCCGTGCGTAACAAGCGACAGTTATGTACTAAAGGAGCTCACACTCGGAGACCCGTGACCGCTAGCAGAGCAAATCGTAGCCCGTAGCCAAAGCAAAGTTGGAGCAAAAACCAATAGCGGCCTGAGAGATACACGCTCACGGAAATCTGTACAGAAATGCAATTTTATCAAGAGTATATAACGCAACAGTGTTTCCTCATTACGAATCACAAACCTTGGCTACACGAAAACAAAGTTATAAGTCGTAGTTATGGTTTCATTACATACATACAACTAGACATACATACTGCTATACATACAACATATATTCAGTTTTTCCTAAGAAGCTTATGCTACATCATACGCATACCATACAAAACAAATACAGGGAGTTTATAAATGAATGGGATTATGTAATCACTTTAAATATGCCGCCTTTTTAAAATAGTTTACTATACTACATATGTTTTCATATGTTTGCTTGACAGCTGTCAAAGTTGATCTGTCAAAACAAATAATATAGTGGACAATTTAAAAAAAGCGGCACATTTAAAGTGATTACATAATCCCATTCATTTATAAACTCCCTGTATTATATAATTATATTAGAGCACCCACTTTTTTTATCTAAATATATAAATTTGATTTGAAGTTGAAAGTTTAGGACATTTTTTACAAAATGATTTTATTTAAAACTAATTTTAAATTAATATTGAATTGTAGTCGTTAGAAGTAAGTTTAACTGTTTTGGTGCATTAATTAATATTTGGAAAGTAAAAGGTTGTGGACGTAAGCCTAAAACCGGGCAAGGGGTGTAACCAAACTAAGATAAAACAGATATAAAGAAGAAACAAGGTATATTTTACGATCACATAAAACTAGCATCTCTATGACGGCAAAAGCATAAATGTACAGAAAACATTACCCATTTGCACTGAATATACTTTGTTGTCATAAATATTAATTGAGCAAGTTTGATCAAAATCCATACAATCAATTTGGCATAATCTTAATCAAACCAATCTTTTCAAATTATAGTCCGAATAGAATGATTTTATAAAAAAATCAATAAATCTGAATCCGTACATTGGAAATTGATTAAATTTGCACCTAATATACTTCATTATGATAAATATAAATTAAGTAAATTTGGCATAATTTTAATCAAAGCAATCTTTTAAAATTATGGTTCAGATAGAATGATTACATAAAAAAGCAATAAGTCTGAATCCGTACATTGGAAATTGATCAAATTTGCACCTAATATACTTCATTATCATTAATAAAAATTGAGTTAAGTTGATCAAAATCCATACGATCAATTTGGCATAACCTTAATCAAAGCATACTTTTCAAATTATAGTCCAGTTAGATTGATTGTATAAAAAAAGCAATAAGTCTGAATTCGTACATTGAAAATTGATCAAATTTGCATTTAATATACTTCATTATCATTAATAAAAATTGAGTTAAGTTGATCAAAATCCATACGATCAATTTGGCATAACTTTAATCAAAACAATCTTTTCAAATTATAAAGTGGTGAACATTACAGGGAACCTCACACTATACGCCTTTTGTCGACGCGGAAAAACCAACATCATTGGTGCGTGTGACGTCAGTTGTGGGTAAGAAAGCACAAATAGCAAGAAGCGCGTGTGTAAAAACATTTTTACGCAATTAATCTACCAAAATGTCTATGAATGAATTATTAACCAAGCAATATTATTTATTTCACAAAAATATTGAATTCTGTAAGACAAACAAGTGATCGACAATTGGTATTTATAGTAGATTTTATAATTAAAAATTTTCATTTGTTAAAAAAGATTAATTTAAAATTAGCGCATGTAGTCATTTGTGGGCGGGCATAGAATGTTATGTTGGCTTCACCAAGCGACTACCGGAAAATAGCACACGGCGAGTCTATAAGATATGTATAAGGATTGAGCAGATATCAGTAGTTACTCTCAATAAATTTAATAGTTGTTCTGACAGTCTTTAGTTATGGGAGAATAAAATAACTTAAAATATTTGTATAATTCGTAACTAATATATAAAAGCAGTAAAATAATTTATAATAACAACAGTTATTATAAAACAGAATATAAAACAATTATAAATTATCCTGGAAGTCTGGCATCAAAGTAAATCTGGGAGCGTTGTTCCAGATAGCACTCGAATTTCTCCTCAACATTTGCGGATCGATATTTTCAAAAATCTCACGCAAATCCGGAGTTTGTGGCATCAAAAAGAAGAAAGTATTTTTTAATTTGTCATCAATAAATTCCATTACTTTCATTGATTGCGACAACTGATCACCTGAAAATAATAAAAATTATTATTACCATACAAATAATTATGTTTTATTTAGTTTACGTTTAGTCCACTTGGGTCTCTCAATAGTTTTCTTATTGGTTGATTCATCATCAGAATCGTAACAATCATGACTGGGTAAAAGTGGCGCAACCTGTTTCATATAAATTGGTTTCTCCTTTTGTATATTCTTCTTATACTCCTCAATTTTCTTTTGAGCAGCCCTCTCTTCCATCTTCTTCCGCCGTTCTTCCCTCCTAATATCATCTTCAATCTTCTTTTTGCGCTCCTCTTCCTCCATCCTCTCTTCAGCCCTTTGTTTAACCAATTGACGCTTCTTTTCGGCTTCTTCACGTTGCTTCCTTAACTTCTCATGTTTTTCCGATAATAGTTGTTTCTGTTTCTCCTCCTTCTGCTTCTGCAGCTCCATCGACCTCTGTTTTTCCCGTTCGAGTTCTTCGCGATGCAATTTAGCTTTGAGTTCTTTTTCCTCGCGTTTGCGTCTCTTTTCTTCGATTTGGGCTTGGATTAGGGCTTCTTTCTTTTTGGCGGCTTCGGCTTCCTTTTCTTTGCGGCGTTGTTCGCGTTCGCGGTATTCTTTCTGCGATGCTTTGATAGCGCTCAAAGATTTTGCTGGAACTAGGGATTCGATTGAACCATGTCTCATCTTGCTTGTAGTCGAATGACTTAATGGTGGTAGGAATTTATTGGTAGCTAATGGAGTTACTTCTGAACCTTTTACAGGAATCTGAGATGGTTTAGTTGTAGGCTGTAAAAATAAATCAATAAATATATCAAATAATTATTTTTTTGAGCAGTGGCGTCCGGACACCAAAAAAAACCATTGACAAAATTAGTCTCCCAAAAATGTTCTGCCCATTTTCACCAACCGCGGACGCCCCTGTTCAATATTTTTTTATTTTTAATAATTTAATTTTTATTGGAACTGCCTAGTCATACTTTAAGACTATTATAATCTTTTTTTTATGTAATGATATTATGATTTGCTTAGTAAAATTTTAACATTTTTCATGTTTAAACTATAACAAATATATCCAATTTTACCTGTTCATCACCATTTGCAGCCTTCTTCTTACTCTTAGTACGAGTCATTCTAGTTGGTGCATCCACTGCAGTTTGCCCTAACTTCTCAAAAGCCTCAACACGTTTCTTAACAGGACTATTCTCAAACAAATTAAATATCGGTTTACCAACCTTATTAGATTGCTGTTGAATATTTTCCAAAGACTCATCATCAGTCATTATATTAGAAATATTGGTCGGCGTCTTATCAACAATCCTTGTTGCATTCTTATCAATAATTACAGTTTCATTAACATTTTTCTCAATCACCATCGTTTGATTAACAATGGCAGCTTTCTCAATAAGAACAGTTTCATTCGGATTAATAATTGTTTGATTTTTTTTCAACATTTCTTCCATTACTGTCTGTGGTATCTGTTCTAACATAACCGAAGGCTTACTGATTTCAATAGTGGTAACAGCATCTTGATAAACAGACTCCTCCTTTTTTCGTTTAGTACGTGTTGAACGTGGCTTTTTAATATCTTCTTCTGATGGACTTCTTGTACGTTTTTCAGCTTCCTTCTTTTTTTTAGTACGTGTAGACCGTGCAGGTTTTTTAACATCCTTTAGAGCTTCATCATCCGAATCAAGGACTATCATACTTACTTTAGTTGGATTTAATACAACATCAGAATTTCTACTAGATTCAGATGGAGTTGGGCTTGCAGGTCGGCTTGATATAACCGTTTCGATTTTTTCAGCCTTGATAAGTTTTGGACGTCCTGGACGACGTTTTTTTATTGGTTCCGCTGGAGGAGGCATATCATCCTTTTCCACTTTAATATTGCTTATTGGTACGATTAATGATTCTGTTGATTTCCTTTCTTGTTTTATCTTTATTCCATTTTCATAGTTTATTGTTTGAGATGCTTCACCAAGCACTTTACGCTGCAATTGAGTCGTATCTGCAACTTCTTTTAATGTTTTCTCGACACTGTTATTATTCTCCTTTAAGGATTCTATCAAATATAATATTAGTAATATATAAAAATGTGATTAAATGTATTTACCATCTTTTTCCATAGATTTGCTCTCATTAGGTGCATTTAGTATTAAATAGAGTTCGTCCTTATACGCTTCTGCATCTCCATTTTGCTTGTATCGTTCCTCTGCCTCTAACATCTGCTCGACGATGCATTTTATCTGTAATTTATTTTTGGTTGTTGTTAGTTAAGGCCCAATATCTTAAATAAAAATTACTTACCGAAACAATTTGTTTCATTTTGGTTGCAAAATTTGATACACATGATGTTGTAATTTCTTCAACTTGGGATAAAAGCTCTAGACCTTTAGTCATTATGTTAAGTAATTATTAATTGCCACAAGTAACTAATAAAATAAAAATTAAAAAAAATCAGATGCAAAGCTTAACCGCATTGTTTCAACAGATCTTTGATTGAAAAAACCGTTACTTACTACCCCGTACCCGTCAACACATTTAAAATTAAATTAACACGCATGCGTCAACCAATAACCTGAAGCTAAATTATTTCCCCTACTTCAGATACAGTAACCTTTTAAAAATTAATTCACTACTATCAAATATTGTTTGAGTATGTTACATTTCTTACATTTACGTTACGTTGATTGCATACTATGTTGTGGCTAATGCCACACAGTAGGTTTTTAAAGGATATTTTGATAATGGGTTGGTTTCTTAATTTTAAAATTGAAAATTACTATTTAATTTAACTTTAAATGTTATTATTTCTTATACAATATTTTACTACTTACTATACAATGTTGTATTGTATATTTAATTTTTCATTATTGGAATGAATTTGTTTTTGATTTTGTGATTATCATATTAATTGTTTAAATGTAAGTTTGCACATTACATTTGTAATTTTTTTTTGTTATTTGCTACTCTACACCGTTTATATTTGAATGGTCAAGCGTATGGGGTTGATCTATAGCTTGCAGGAGTTAGGTGCAACTTGATTAAAGATGAATCCGCAGCCAAGTGGTTTACCGGAGATGACTTAAAAGTTGCTATAGAAGCAACGTGGTAGTCTCCATTGTATATGAATAATTCTTAGGGATTGGGCAACGCCGTAGGTCATTTGTAGACTTAGGAAAATTGTGCAAGTCCCCATGACAGTCGTTGGTGTGGAAGTTTCCGTGAAGCGGGATGCCGTATGCCCTATACGGCGGAGAGTGCAAGCCGGTAGGTCTTGTGCAATTTAGGAGCAGAAGAAGACCTTTGGTAAAGGAGGGAAGAAGGTGCAAAGAAGCTAGATTCGTGGAGTTCTACCTGCTTTGCTTTAAGAGTTTTAATCAAGTCTGTGAACATTGCGTTAGTTGAGTCGTATAGAGAGTAGTGCATAATAGCTTTGGTAAAACGGTTTAGATTTGGTTTTGTTCAGAAGCTTACGCTGCTTGTATTACACTAATTTTGTGGTCAAAGACCATTATTTGATAGTTTTAGTTGTGAAATAGTAGCGTTACTGGCAAATTGTACTTTATCCGCTAATTCCGTAACTTAAACATGCTTAATGTTATTCTAACTACAGCTAACTACCTATAAAAGTAAATGTTTGGTACGATTTGCTATGTGGTTATGTAGCTGTATCACTAAAAGTTTATAATATTGCAGTTGCATGATAAAGCTTAGTTTGTTTGTTGATTGTTTTTAAATTATTTAATTGTAAGGTGGTTGATTGGATAATGTATGTATTTGCATACCTTGCCTACAGGTGATGCAATCTTGAAGTAACCTTGTTTCAAACTTTCTGCCAGCTCCCTTCCGTGCGTAACAAGCGGCAGTTATGTACTAAAGGAGCTCACACTCGGAGACCCGTGACCGCCAGCAGAGCAAATCGTAGCCAGAGCGTAGCCAAAGCAAAACCGGAGCAAAATCTAATAGCGGCTTGAGAGATACACGCTCACAGAAATCTGTACAGAAATGCAATTTTATCAAGAGCATATAACGCAGCATTGTTTTCTCATTGCGGATCACAAAGCTTGGCTACACGAAAACAAAGTTATGGTTTCATTACATACATACAACTAGACATACGTACATACATACAACTATACGTACAACATATATTTAGTTTTTCTTAAGAAGCTTATGCTACATCACACGCATACCATACAAAACAAGTGTAAATACGTAATTTATTAGCGCACCCACTTTTTTTTTATCTAAATAGATAAATTTAATTTGAAGTTGAAAGTTTAGGACATCTTTTACAATAATGATTTTATTTGAAGCTAATTTTAAATTAATATTGAATAGTATAATTGATTGCTTCATTCGCATATTTAAAAAAAAAAAGTGATATGTAAGTCGATAGAAGTAAGTCGAACTGTTTTGGTGCATTAATTAATATGTGGAAGGTGAAAGGTTGTGGACGTGAGCCTAAAACCGGGCAAGGGGTGTAACCAAACTAAGATAAAACAGATATAAACAGATATAAAGAAGAAACACGGTATATTTTACGATCACATAAAACTAGCATCTCTATGACGGCAAAAGCATAAATGTACAGAAAACATTACCCATTTGCACTGAATATACTTTGTTGTCATAAATATTAATTGAGCAAGTTTGATCAAAATCCATACAATCAATTTTTCATAATCTTAATCAAACCAATCTTTTCAAATTATAGTCCGAATAGAATGATTTTATAAAAAAATCAATAAGTCTGAATCCGTACATTGGAAATTTATTAAATTTGCACCTAATATACTTCATTATGATAAGTATAAATTGAGTTAATTTGATCAAAATCCATACGATCGATTTGGCATAACTTTGAACAAAGCAATCTTTTCAAATTATAGTCTAGATAGAATGATTGTATAAAAAAAGCAATAAGTCTGAATACGTACATTGGAAATTGATCAATTTTGCACTTAATATACTTCAATATTATACATATAAATTGAGTTAATTTGATTAAAATCCATACGATCAGTTTGGCATAACCTTAATCAAAGCAAGCTTTTCAAATTATGGTCCAGATAGAATGATTACATAAAAAAGCAATAAGTCTGAATCCGTACATTGGAAATTGATCAAATTTGCACCTAATATACTTCATTATCATTAATAAAAATTGAGTTAAGTTGATCAAAATCAATACGATCAATTTGGCATAACCTTAATCAAAGCATACTTTTCAAATTATAGTCCAGTTAGATTGATTGTATAAAAAAAGCAATAAGTCTGACATTGGAAATTGATCTAATTTGCACTTAATATACTTCATTATCATTAATAAAAATTGAGTTAAGTTGATCAAAATCCATACGATCAATTTGGCATAACTTTAATCAAAACAATCTTTTCAAATTATAGTCCAGATAGAATGGTTTTATAAAAAAGCAATAAGTCTGAATTCGTACATTAGAAATTGATTAAGTTTGCCCTTAATATACTTTATTGTTATAAATATTAATTGAGCAAGTTTGATCAAAATCCATACGATCAATTTGGCATAAACTTATTTAAAGCAATTTTTTCAAATTATAGTCCAGATAGAATGATTTTATAAAAAAAACAATAAGTCTGAAGCCGTGCTTTAGAAATTGATCAAATTTGCATTTAATATACTTTATTATCATAAATATGAATTGAGGTATTTTGATCAAAATCTATACGATCAATTTGGCATAACCTTAATCAAAGCAATTTTTTCAAATAATATGATTTTATAAAAAAGCAATAAGTCTGAATCCGTACATTGGAAATTGATTAATTTTGCACCTAATATACTTCATTATCTTAAATATAAATTGAGTCAATTTGGTCAAAATCCATACGATCAATTTGGAATAACCTTAATTAAAGCAATCTTTTAAATTATAGTCCAGATGGCATAATTTTATAAAAAAAGTAATAAGTCTGAATTTGTACCTTGGAATATGATCAATTTTGCACTGAATATACTTTGTTGTCATAAATATTAATTGAGCAAGTTTGATCAAAATCCATACAATCAATTTAGAATAACCTTAATTAAAACAATTTTTTTAAACTATAGTCCAGATAGAATGATTTTATAAAATAAACGATAAGTCTGAATCCGTGCATTGGAAATTGATCAAATTTACACTTAATATAGTTCAATAATATAAATATAAATTGAGTTAATTTGATCAAAATCCATACGATCAATTTGGCATAACCTCATTCAAAACAATCTTTTCAAATTATAGTGGAGATAGAATGATTGAATAAAAAAAGCAATTAGTCTGGATCCGTACATTGGAAATTGATTAAATTTGCACTTAGTAT
This sequence comes from Tachinus rufipes, assembly GCA_963932245.1. Taxonomy (NCBI): domain Eukaryota; kingdom Metazoa; phylum Arthropoda; class Insecta; order Coleoptera; family Staphylinidae; genus Tachinus; species Tachinus rufipes. The sequence goes on along the minus strand of OZ010746.1, from coordinate 13,507,156 downwards.
ACTCTATTATCATAAATATTAATTGAGTTAATTTGATCAAAATCCATACGATCAATTTGGCATAACCCTAATCAAAGCAATGTTTTTAAATTATAGTCCAGATAGAATAATTTTATAAAAAATGTCTAAATCCGTACATAGGAAATTGATTAAATTTGCATCTATTATACTTTATTAATATAAATACAGACGTAAGATTAGTATTGTTTGGGTAGAAAGTAAGCATTACCAGGCGCTACATCATAACTGTTATCAACACAAGACCGAGACAAATGCAAGCAAACTGTTCTATGGTTTTTAAAAAAGTTCTTACTGACTTAACCCCACCTAATTGTTAACACAACACTTAAAAGTGCACATATAAATAAAACAATTTGTGCATAAACTTTTTTATCTACAGATAAAGTGCCGCAAAAATAAACAAAATTGTCGCCTAAGATGCAGCAATTTGTTTCAAAATTGCGCAGTGTTTTTGTCGACAAAGGGATGGTTTGTTTTTAAACCTTTTTTGGCACCTGATAAATTGGCAAAATTTGTTGAGAGGCCTGGCTTCTTACCTGCGTGCAGTTGCTTCACCTTTTGTTTCATCTGCAACACACAATTCATTTTGACATTAATTGTTCTTGATGGAATCGGCCAGTTTGATGATCTCTTTTATATTTTCCCACAAGGATTTCAGTGCTCAGATTAAATTCTCCAATCACAAGATTCCTGGCACAAAGTTATTGAGCGTGGGTCCCAAGATAACCTTGGTCTGGCAGCACTGTTTTTAATGCCAGTTTCTACATTGCTCTGATTTGCTCGTCAAAGTTGATCATTCTGATCCGTATGTTGATTAACTAAAACAAAATATTGTTAATTAAATGTAACAAATAATTAATATCAATATGAGTTAGCGTGATCAATTGCAAAAAATGCATTTATCCGGCGTAATTGTTGCTGCTACAATGTGAACGAGTTGTGTGCTAGCAGTTGTAACACCCTACCGGCTGCAAAGATGCACCACCTGAGGTGGTGGCTCCGGCTAGCTGTCGGCGGGGCCTGGGTCTTACGGAAGAACGGGTAGGGTTTGTTATATAATAATAAGGGCGCCAGGTCGTGCACTATCAGCTTTATTACACTATCCGTGTCGGCATAGTACATGTATACTGTATATTACAAAATTATACTATAACGTCTTCCGCACTCTCGTCAAAGACTTATTATGCCGAACGGATTCAATCCGCACACTTGCGATACATAAAAAAGCCCCTTTCTCGGGAACGACCAAATTTATACTGAAGTGGCTGCAGGGTTTTCGGAGGATTCCCGGAAACCTGCCCCACCAGATTGTTTCCATTACTACCAACTACAATAACTTGTAAGTTGAGTGGCCTATCCGCCATTCTAAACGCACTACACGTTACACAGTCCTCTAACTGACTTTGCAACGCCTTTATACTCCCTGGCTCATCTCTCATGGCCCGTTGACGCTTCGCTCACAAAGCAAAATAATCAGTAATAATCAACGACATAAAACTATGTAGGGCAACAACAAATCACCATAGTAAAGATTCAGACAAATATCCATAGTCCAGTCAAAAATAAAGTAATTCATAAAAAAATTCAAAACACATATAATTATTATCCGCAGAAAAAAATCTCTGAATCAAAGAGAGAGACAGACTAAGAACTAAAAATTGTCACATGTGACTTCACAAAACATGCTACAAGTGCACATATACCATAGACATACTCACATGTACTAAAATACAAAAGCCCAGACCAGTACAATGCCACAAAACTACTACACCGTATGCTATGAAGGAAATGACTCAACACAAAACCAAAATAAAGTAGCAATAATCACACTACAAACATCTTACAAAGTGCACTAAAATTTTAACGAGTATTAGATAGAATAGCCGACAGAAAAATAATTTCTACATTTCACATCCTGAGTACCACAGTAGCATATGCACTAACAAAAAAAGCCAAATACAACGTTTCTGCCGCTTAATCAGCTGCGCCTACGTTATTTAACTTACAAACGTACATTAGCAATGCAATGTCTTAAATTTTGATAATTCAATCCGCGGAGTAAGCAGTCTGGTAATGGGTTTGTTTTTTTTGCGGTTTTCTCCATGGCGGCATTATGTTTGATAATTGTATTTACAGCATCACAAAAGTAATTCTTGGAAAGTCTTCAAGCGCTGTTGCTATTTTTTTTAGCATAACATTGTCAAGTATCTATGTGTTTTCTAAGCTAGCTTTTACTTCTATTAATTGCTTAAAAATTCAATTCATATAATGTGCAATGATAGTTCTGTAAAAAGTAGTAGTGCAGGGCTGACTTGGTTCACAGCCGTCTGCACATTGACAAAGGTTGAACTCTTTTCAGTTGTTTCTCCTGTTCAGAGGTGGTTATAGTGTAATCTAACAACCAACCGTGCGGTGTATTAAACTGGCTGTTATAGTTCAGTTTAGGGTATTGTTGATCGTATATTACTAAGATCGTTGTAGTATAGTTGATACATGTCTCATGTCCGAGCTTGTATAGTACGTGATCTTTGCTTCCTTTTGCGTCCAGGAACTTTGGTGTTTTTTATTTTTTTTTAGTATTTGTGGGGTTAAAGCTTTATCGTATGCTCTGTGGTAAGGCGTTATTTCTTACCGCTTTGGTGTTTTGTAGAAAAAAATCTTGGCCGTTACAAGTCTAAAGAGTGGTTGATCTTGGTCGTTGAATTTAGTGATAAAGATCAAGGATTGTTACTTTGTGTGTGATTGCTGCTGTACAAGGTTTGGTTAAATTGGAGTTTTTATTTCTAGTAACAATGTATCCTTGAGCTGCTTCAGTTTTATCTGCAAACAGATTTCTTGAAGATTTCTGGTCTGGTTTCTGATAAATTGTTGGATTTGGTCTTTTGTTTGGCGCAATTGAGACGTTTTCTGGTTTATCTGCAACACACAATCAAAATTAACAGCATCAATAGTTGCCTTCAGCGGTTTGATATTGATGAGTTATTTATTAGCTGTCTTCCGGACCAAAGCTGCCAGTTTCTGTGTCTTTTTTATTTTGATTTGAGAACCTGAAACCTTGCTAAGAAGTGGTTGTTTTTGGCTTTACCATAGTATAGAAAGCAATACTCATATTATGAACCGCTTTGTTAAGGCTTTTAACGGCTTTAGTGGTTTTCTTCTTTATAAAAAATTCGGGCGTCACATTGACATTGTTTAAACTGCCCCAACTTGAATAATATTTTGCACTCATTTTGCTGGACGATTGTTACATAATGTTTTTTTTATTTTGATATTATTTTTAGTAAATACTAGTAACTAAATAATAAAAAAAAATTACTATTTAGATTATGTGAGACTGCATTGATAAACTTATTTCTATTATCAATCCTTTTACACGTAAAGGATTGATAATAGAAATAAGTTAATAAGTTTTAGAGATGCTCCTGCATTGTAATGTATTTGCAAAAAACAGTTTTTATTTATTTACAGATACTTTGCCAGCTAATTGTGCAATAAGTTACAATAATAGTTTATGTAGCAAATAGTATAGTTTTTACTACAAATATTTGCAGTAACTACATAGTAAAAACCTCAACCATTTTTTATACTAAACTCAATTAATTGATAATAATCGGCCAGCATTAAAGTAATTACTTATTATTAATTTACAGTTTTGTTGATTAGTTAAAAACTAACAAATTTTATAAATACAGCAATTTTGAGTTGATTGACAGCTACAACTAGTTTGAAACAGATCACACATTATTCAGTTCAAATTCACAATTTTGTTAAAAACTAAAAATTAATCAGTTTCAAACGTAAGTATGAGTGACCATACTGAAGTGTACTTAAATTATTTATAGTCCACAGTGCACTAAATTTTTAGCAATAACTAAACTAACTTTGTTTGATAACTTGTAATCAAAACAAAGAAAAATGTGCTTCTTAACTATACACATTAAATGTTTGCTATTTAAAATGCTGAACATAATTGCATTGTAATTTATACACCCTAAGTAGCAGTAGCCACAATGTACGCAACCACACTTGCCGATATTAAAATGCTTCTGCCATCTGTTAGTCTTTATAAAAACTATGTTTCATACAGGATTCTTTCGGTTCATATGATATTAGATGACGCACATTTCTATAATGACTGTGTTAACAATTTTACCGAATATTGTTTTTTTGTTTTTACTGATGCATTGTTATTATTATTTTAACATTTATTAATAGAATCAGCAATATTATTTGATTCATTTGCGACGCTATTGCTGTCTCTCAGTAAAATTTGTAAGCCTGTAGTTTATTAAGCTTCTAATAGATGCTGCTTATATAGCTTGATTATGCAGAACTCTGCAATAATAAACGCCAATAGCACCAGCTCAATCCGTTATTTAATTATTTTTGTTTAATTATTTTTATTCAAAATATTTTTATTTAATTATTTTTATTCAAAATATTTTATTTAATTATTTCTATTCACCTTATTTTATTACCGTTTCTAGATATTATTAGTGCTGGCCCTAAGCATATTATGTTTGCCGAAGCAATTGATTGATACAAAATTGCACTTTTTATTTTGTTTTAAATCAATAATTATCTGTACAGAACAATATTCTATGCTTAGTAATAATTCATAAAAGCTGATAACTATTTTAATAGTTTTAATAGGATTTAATAGGCTCAATAAGTTATTCTATAACAAAAACAAATATTTTTCTATGCACAAATCATTCACATATTTTAATATTAAAGTTGTTGAAGTTGTTCATCATTTGTATACATACGTGTAATTATACAGGACTGGGTAAATGTATGGGAACACCCAATTTATGACTGCATTTTAAATTTATTTCAAAAATGGTCCTAATACAAGTTTTTGTATAGTTTTTAATCTATATAGTGACGTATTTTGATTTTCATGCAGCCAATAATCGGGTGTTAACATACATTTATCTAACCCTGTATATAAACATATAAAAAAATTCAAATTATATATTTAGTATGCTGATTTTGATCTAATTTTATTTTATATTTTACTTGTTTATTATTTGCTTATAATTCCTTAGATACGGAATATATAAAGTATTTCATAAATATCTGGGCAATATATGGACGAGTTTTAATATTTAATTTGTTTCATTACACCTTGGATACTTTTTTATAAAATCCATAAAAGCTTGGATTCTTGTAGTATATATAAATATTACAATAATAAACAAAGTAAAGTATAAAACTGTTAATATTAATTAGCAACATGACCCGACAAGGTCATAAATAAAATTAATATTGGTACTACAATTTCTTAAAAAATAGACAATAATGCTCATCGGTAATTTCAATCGCTCGGGACATAGGCTCTCGAGCTGGAACATGTTGCTTTTTATACTTGATGTATAAATATCTATTAGGTGACTAGTTTTAGATTTATTGACCATCATCAGACGTATTACATTTGATTTTTACAAAAATGCAAAGATATATTGTAATGAATCTGATGATATCTAATAAAGCCAAAACTAGTCGTAACTAAAATCATTGGCAAGTAGTCAACTTGGAGTAAATAAAAAACTTTTAAACTTTTTAAAAAAGATAGAAACGAGTAACCTTTTTTTTTTTTTTGGAGGAGGTGTGTCAGATTCTTACTGACTAAAAACACCTCCTCCTCTTCTTGCGGGAATAACGATCTTTCTCCATCTCGGAATTGCTTATATATTTTTGACAAAACAGTTTACAAAACATACATAAGAACTGAATTTACAATTACAAAATACATTAACGAGTAGCTACGGCCCCACCCCCCTTTACGCTTCATTTACACCACACCATGGTGCTAACTCCCTCTCTTCTTTCTCTTTCATACGTAGCATGGACCCTATCATGGTGACCACAATGTCCCAATTGTACTCCGAAGACAGCATTACTACCACCATGTTACCCGGGTTCAAGCTCTCTCCCATCAGTTTCACTCTTGCTTTTTCACGCGTATTCAACCATCTCTCGCAATGGAACACGGTGTGCTCAACCGTATCCCTTTGCCCACAGTACAGACATTCATCACTTTCAATCAATTTTATCCAATGCAGGTACGCCCGGAAACAACTATGTCCCGTTAGTACCTGCGTGAGATAGTAGTTTATCTCACCATGGCCCCGACCCACCCAACGCCTCACGTCTGCGATGAGCCGTCTGGACCATGCCGGTTCGCTACCACTTCCACTTGACACGCATTCCTCCCAACTCTTCTGCCATTCCCCCCACATCCATTCTTCCGCTTCACACTTAGTAAGGCGACCCTCTCAGACCGCCGTCTTCACTTGCACTACAAGATCTAACGGCTTCGTGTCTGCCACAACCAAAAGGCCCGCCGTCGGCGCTGTTCTATATGCGCTGCAAACCTTCTGGCAACACCTCCTCTGAGTCCGCAAAACTATTTCCCTGTGCCTTTTGTTGTTGCACACGGCATCCCCCCATATTTTGGCCCCATAGAGCACTATGGAGGAAACTACCGAGCACATCAGGCGCCTGGTGGAACATTTTGCTCCCGCCAGGTTCGGCATTAACCCTGCTAAGGACCGAGCCGCCTTCTCAGCTTTCTCACACACTTCTCTTACATGCACACCCCACTCTAAGTTTGTGCTTAACATAACCCCCAAGTATTTTACGCTCTTTTTAGACCTGACGGTAATCCCCGAGACGGTCATTTCCACTTGCGGTACTCTTTTTGGGCAGGAGAGCACCACAAGTTCCGTCTTTTCTGAGGCCAGTTCTAACCCCAGCTCCGTGATTTTTTACTCTATGAAGGCAAGAGCGCGGTTCCCCGTCTCCTCCAGTTCTCCCCTAGAGCGTTTTGATACAATGACCGCCAGGTCGTTGGCATACGCTACCCTTGCCACTCCAAGAGGCAGCTCTAAGCTTACCACGTTGTCGTACAAAACGTTCCACAACGTGGGGCCCAGAACTGATCCCTGTGGTACCACCCCAGTTAAAATTACCTCCTCCCGTTTCCAACCATCTCCCACTAACAAAACCCTGTCCCACAAATAACTACTGATAATATTTAGCAGGTATTTGGGAACACCCCTGCCCTCCAAAACCCTTAAAATCCCTCCTCAATTGGCCGTGTTAAATGCGTTTTTAACGTCAAGGGCAACCAAGACGCATGCCTTACGGTGTGTGTAGCTGTACTTCTTTGCAGCTACCACCGCCGCTTTCACCTCAGCAAGCGCGCTCAGAGTCGAACGGTCTTTTCTAAATCCGTACTGGCGCTCGCTGAGAGCTTGGTCAACCTGAAGTGCCTCTAGCAGCTTTCCTACTATCAGGTGCTCAAAAAACTTTCCAGCTACATCCAAAAGACATATAAGCCAAAAAGCTTTTGCACCCACCCCACCCTTTTCCTTGTCTAGGAGAACAACGTTTGCCCTTTTCCATACTTTCGGAAAGTCTCCATCCTTTAAGCATTTGTTAGCTGCTGCTAACCATACTTTGGGGAATTGTTTCACCAGGGCTTTTACAACTTCTGCGAGAATTCCGTCAGGCTCTGGTGCTTTCCTAGAACGTATTCTTTTTGAGACTTCCCGAAGCTCACTTTCGAAAACAGGACGAGCCTCGCCCGCTCTTACGGGCCACCTCTTACAAACCTTTTTCTCCTAATTTGGAAAGAGTTCCCCCACGACTGCCTTCTGCACCTCTGCCGATACCTTTGGTGGCGTTCTTCCAACTTTCCTCATTACAATTTTGTACCCCCTTCCCCATATATCCCCGTCTACCTCCTCCACCAAAAAGTTCCACTTACTTCTCTTGGCGGATTTGATTAGACCTCCCAGCTTTTTTCTTAACCCCTTGTACTCTAGTGCCGCTTCTACATTTTCCCTACCCATGGCGTTGCTCCTGGTGACCGCTCTCCGAGCTCGGTTGCACCGCGCCCGCGTCTCTGCAATTTCGTCATTCCACCAGTACTTTGCGCTCCTGCCTTCCTGGTGAGATGTACGTCACAGAGACGGCCTATGTCTTTGCACCTTCCGAGTAACCTATCCTAACTTAATCTAACCTAACCTAACCCAGACCCCTTTTTAATCAATGCTACAGACACAAATATTGTGGCCTCTGTATAGGCAACATAGTATACACTAAAATTATGTTAAATGTTGTTAAACTTATGACTTTGCCCGTTTTAACATCTTTAATCCCAAAACAACGTCACCCATGGAACGTTTAAAATGTAAGCGCAAATGAAAAGTGCTACAACGGATACTAGGGAACCAAAAAACATATTATTTACTAACAAGTCAGTAGGCATAAAATAGAAAAAATCACAATGTTGGAAGATAAAAACATATTACCCCAAGTGGATTAGAACCAGTTACTCGACAGCAACTAAGACACCCAAACTGTCAAGTAAATCTTCGCAAATATACACAAATAAAAAGAAGATGTGAGATCGCAAGGCAAATAGCAAAAGGGCTGGAGAATACATGGAAAGATCACGCTAAACACAAAAAACAAGTTTCCCCATGATTCTCTACGGCGCCGAATCATGGACAATAAAAGCCCAAGATCGAAGAAAAGATGATGCTTTTGAGCTTTGGTGCTGGAGAAGGATACTTAGAATTCCGTAGACGGCTAGAAGAACCAATATATCCGTTCTAGCCGAAATAAACAAACCACAACGGCTATCAAAAATCGTAGACTCTCGGATTCTAAGTTAGATCTCCTCAACGTTGGGCTGATCAAGTTAAAAAAGCCACCAGCTCAACAGTCTATGATGCAGCAACACGGTTACGCAATAGAGAAAGATGGCGTGGCGTCATCAAACGGGCTACAGCTAATTGAAATGACATGTCAGTCATGGTCACGACTCCTTTGACAAGAGGAAATACAAAGAAGAAGAAACAAGCCGAGAATGCTACAGTGACATTTGAGATTACCTTCAAGCACAATAGTCGCAAAAACAGAACCTGTTCAGCAATATCACACCGGCGTTGCAAGAATGACAGGTAAAAAAAGCAAAAAAAAAACGAGAGAACTGCAAGAAACACCTCGAAAGGCACTCTATTGGATTGCACTAACAATCATACCAAAAGAGTACCACAATTGTTCCTCTATTCTTGGTAAGATTGATAAGTTAAAAAAGGAGCATGCACCGTTTTTTAAAATAAACCCACAAAAATTGATTAAAAAAAAAAATTATGTTTAGACAAGCCAACCAAGGAATGACTCTAAAGCACATTCATCAAAAAAGACTTTTTGAAGAGCAATCAATTTTAAATAATTGATTTGAAAAAACTGTTAGACCAAAAAAAAAAAGATCTAGAGAGAGATCATTCTCGGCCTCCGCCACCAAAAAGCATCCAAAAGCTGATTAGTAACGGGCTATTGGATAGGAACGTATGCTAGTAGACTGATTATTATGTCTAATATTCAAGCGGTACTACAGAAAATACGTTTGCCAATTATAAAATCTTGATTGATGCTCAATTGCGTGGCACGTCGTCTGGTCGATTCTCCGGGGTCCTCTTTGACATCTTCACCCACAGCCGCAATATTCTCACCAAAACGGCTGCTCCGGGGCCGCCCAGATAGCATCTTGTGTTGACTCACACTTTTTTAGAGGAGCAGCTAAACGCCGTAGTGTTTACTCAGTTGGTGTAGGACGGCCGGGAAATGTACCACAAAAAATTTATTACGCAAAAAAATCAAAACAATTATTCCGCGTTCCTAAAAAGTTGTATCTGCTTACTTCACAAATGTCAAAGCAGATCTGACATTTACCACCATTTGCAAAAATTATAGCATCTTCCGATAGGGTAGTAACTTTTGCGCCACCTAGTATATAACTAAAGCAACTCTTTTGAGACCACCTAAAAATTGTTCAAAAAATTATTGAATTTATAAACTTTGACTTGCTAAAAATCAAGCATAGCAATACCTCGCCAGCTACCCAAAATAAACAAATTAACTTCCTGTAACTAACTACATCCATAAACTTTTCAGAACCACGACCAAAACCAAGTAATTTTTTTTGGGGAAAATGAGGTCAATAGAAGACATTAAATAAAATAAACAACAATAGTTTTAATATTGACAATAAACTGAACAAAAAAAAAACTTCAGTAGTATTAATTACAACAAACTAAATGCTAATAAAAACTTTAGTAATTATGATAGCAATTACTACGTAGATCATACACAGCCAAAGAAATGCTTAAGTTTAAAAGAATACAACCAATAAAAAAAATAAACAAATCTTATTTCAGTTCCTGAAGCATGCAACCAAAGTTGTTAAAACTGACACAATTAAAAAAAAAAAAAAAACGTCCTACAAACGTTGAGCAAAACGTAAACTACTAAAACGTCTAAACTTTAATCTATATATTATATTATATATTCTAAAAAAATAATTTTGGAAGACAACATCAAACCAGAGAAAAAAAAAATCTTTGCAAACTTTATTTCAGCTCCTGAAGCATGCAACCAAAACTGTTAAAAACTGACAATTGAGCAAAACGTAGACTACAAAAACGTCTGATCTTTAATCAATTGCTAACAAGTCACACCGGCTTAGCAGACACTAATTCTAGAAATCCCGTTTTACAAAAAATATCAGACATCAAAATATCAATAAAGTTTAAAAAAAATCAAATTCTTAGCTCAAAAATGCAACTGCTGAGTAAATGTGATGAATACAACATGCAACACACAATTTACATTAACAAGCACAAGCTAACTAAAGAAAAGCTAAAGACAAAAGCTTTTAGTCTTTATTAAAGAAACAGAGCTACTAAAGAAGTAAAACGTCAAAGATGCATAATAGGATAGTCATGCCACAGCCGTCTCTACTACAAGCCGTGCTGAGACGCTTGGCAACGTCGCTTTCGTCGTCGGCAGTAGTCCTATTGCCGGTGCCCGTCCGTTACATTTTGCTATATAAAAATTAAAGTTTTAGGAATAATAAGTTGAAATAAATAAATTTAAACTTTAATAATAAATAAATTTAATTTAATAAATATATAGATATATTACATGCATACAGAACATAATTTCATATTATATATAATTAAAAATCAGAAAAATATTTTTTACTTAATACATACATTTATATAAAAATAAGTAATAAATAGAAATACATATGTAAATAATAAGCACTATTTTATAAGACTTCTCCTCTTATGATTTTCTTTTGTAAAAATATAGCATTGTTATCGCACAATATTAAAATAAGAATTTCATCTAAACAGTTTAAGATTTTGAGTATATTCAACATCTTTTCTTGTTCTAAAACATTTAACTAAACTTAAATAATACATATTTTTATAATAAAAGCTATAGTCGGTATAACTTGCAAATTGATTTTTTTTTAAGTTAATTTTAGTTAAATTAATGAAATATTAACTATTTTTAAATCGAAAGAGGAAACTTCTTATATTATACATATATTAATAATATTTTTCTAATGAAGACATGAGACAGTAATGGCATTTTAAATACAATTTATATATAACTCTATAAAAAATATTTATTTGATCGATAAATTAAAAGATTTCCCAAAACCATGTTACCTAGAAAAATAGCGGAAACAACAACACTATGAATTAAATTTTGCGCTAAGGCCAATTTTGCAAATTTAATTGATAAAATAATTAGTTTAAATAGTATTCAGAAGATTAACGCATAAAACTAATTATCTGCACAGCTGACATTAACAAATTATTTTTTACAAAGACCGATAATGAAAGTGAATAATCTTCTAAATAATTGATATTCAGTGTTAATCGATAGCTATTAGCTAATATTTTAATGTTGCTTGCTTATAATTGGTTGCACGCATTAATCTTATCAAATTCACCTTTTTGCTAGTTTCATCGGCTTCACAAAGTTTACACAACACAACAGAATTAGATATCACTTTTTTAAAATATTTCACAACACTATTATAAAGGTGTCCACGGCTTTGTTTATGCACTTTGCCTGTTCTTCTTAATGTAGAAATTATTAAATTCTGCGGGATCCACTTGTATTCACTGTAAAATCTTAAATTCATTTACTCGATGTTACTTCATCATTGTGGCATCTAAAATACAAATGAACATGTTATTATTTGCACAACAGACTAAAGGTTTCAATTACTTTATTTAAATTACTAAAATGAGATATTTAACTGTGCATTTATTAATTAACATCAACTTTACACAATGTTTTGTATACATAACCTAAAAATAAATAAAACCAAGAACACTGGCGTTATTGTAACTAATAATATTGATATTAACTTTTGAAACAAGAAAATGTGTAGTATAACTTCTTTGCTAAGCACAGATAATAAAAATTTCAAGAACTTACCTTTAAATTTGTATTAAAATCACTTTTATTCCACTGTGCACCTGTAACTTACATGTATTTCAATAGGACTGGTAAGACTACTAGGCTACGTTGCCAAGTTTCATGAGCACGGCTTGTAAGTAGAGGAGGCTGTGGTCATGCCCATAGTGCAGGGACGCTAAGAAACCACATCAGAAAAAAATATTTTTGCGTATGCAGTTCAGTCATCAACTAATCAATCATATGAAAACAACAAAAATCTGCACTTTACGACGCTCTACTAAGCTACAACAACAAGCCTGCAAGCTAACGATTTGCTTACTTTACATTGTTCAGGCATAACAATTAACAAGCTCAGGAAGTTTTTGTTTGTTCTAGATTTAACTTTAGCAACTCCAACATAAAACTTAACAGTATCTTTAAATCTACTAGCTGCGTATCCATCTACAAATATATTTAATAATATTCAACAACCAATTTTCTTATTCGTGTCGCAAAGTCCCTATATTTTTGTTGAGAATTTGTTCTGGTTTTTAAACACTTATAGTTCAAATTGCACTTGTTTAAGAGGCAAGCGTGGCGCGTTTTCCACAAGCGTATTATACCTTTGTTAGAGCTACACTACTTGAGTGAATACACTACTCCTATATCACAAAACCAACTTCTATTTTTTAAAACCGACTTTGCAGTCCAGATTACTTGGATAAGATATTTTCACCCGCTAAGTTTCGTTGTTAAATCTATGTTTCTTATGATGTTGGTTAAATTGTTCATAACCGCAAGTTTTAAACAACTTTACCTAATAAATACCACCATATTTATCAGCTATTTGGTTTGACAAATAAATAAATATTGAATTGGTTTTACTTTGGTAGTTGTGTTTACCGTAAAAAGTTACATCGTTTACTAAAAAGCGTATGTGTGTTCAGTATATTTATAAAATCTTTAATAAAGTTCTACAATATTGGAAGTGAGGGATCGATGTGAAATGGGAATTCTCAACGCTGATCTTAGAGTCAATTTCATGCAAAGTGAAGAAATCAAATAAAATAAATGCCTCGGCTTTTCGGTGAATAGAATTTATTCAACAAGATAAAATTCGGTTCACATTTAAAAGGGCAAACCGACCAGGCCAGGCCAGGGTCATGACGCTGGCTGCTTTAATTACGCCAAATATTAAAGTCAGGTGTTGCGTCGAGTTACGATGCTGCGATACGACGGTTTATTACGTGCAATAAGCGCGGTGTAAATTGGCCAGAATATCATCAGGATAATAAAGTAGTTGTTATCACTTCCGGCCAGTTGCTAACAGGACAATACATCGTCGCTTTAGTTTGCAAATAAACATGCATGATATATAGTCGTGCATGTTGAACGTTTAGCACGATTACCGTGTTGGAAAACTAACTCCGGGCTAAATCATACGTAATTAGATAGTGTTTGGTAACGTATTGTTTCCAGATGGGTTTTAATTAATATCGATCTGCGTTAAACAATTCACACATCCGGACTGTCTCAATCGATTTAATTTATTATGTTTTAATATGTTTGAAAGTAATTTTGTAGTAATGGAGTCTTCTTTGTCAGCGCATATAGTGCTAGGGTATGTGTATGGGAGTAATAATAAGTACCTTTTGTTCCCAGGCATTTGATCGCGTCGAACGCAAAGTTCCTTCAATCTGGCAGCCTTTTGTCATTCCCTTGATGGAGTGTCGCAGCGGGTAAACGGTTGAAAAGAAGTCAGAATGGAACTTTATTTTCATCTGGGGACTTCCGGACTCCTCACTATCTCAAGGATTTAAAACCAATACAATGAGAATCGTTGCGTTTTAACTTTGGGACGCAATCACAAAACTCATACATTTATTCATGTCACGATTATAATGCTGAATTGAAAAATGCGAATTAATATGATGATTTAAAAATTAACAATGATCAAAAGTTTTGAAAAGATGAGGCAATAAACTGAATTAAATGGGCAACCCTCACTTCCGCTAAAATGGCAAATAATAGAATGAAATATAATTGAATAAAGATAAAAAGGACTCAAGGGGATATATTTTATTGCATACATTCTAATTTGGTTAAAATATATTAATGAATGTATTGAGCATGATGCTATTGTTTAATAAATCAAAAATGTTCTGATAAGTAAATAATCTAAATTTAGTAAATCTAAAAATATTAACACAGTACTTAGTAAATTGGACGTATTATTTAAGTATTGATAGTTTTTAATAATTTAACAAAGTAGTAGCCCTAGGAGAGTTAGTCTTCAGAGACCAAATTATTCCATTTTTTATCAAATATATCTTAATTTGACTTTTTTTGGTATAACCATGCTAGTTTTTGATAAAGTTGCAAGCTTGTTTCTGGGTAAATGGGTTTTCTAGTAGATGATGATCTATTGTTGTTGTTTTTTGTGGTGTGTCATTTTTCAAGTAGTAGTTATCTTTGAACATACCACAAAATTCTTGTAATATATGTCTCAATTTGAGTTTTTTGGTAAAGCTATGCTAGTTTTTGGAAAGATTACAGGCTTGTTCTTGGGTGTAACAGTGTTTTAGAAGATAGTGATTTGTTGTACTCAAAAAGTAGCTGACGTATTTGAACACATTTTTAAATTTATGTCAAATTTGTCTTAATTAGTTTTTTTCTGGTAAAACCATGCTAGTTTTTAGTAAGTGCATGCTTTTTCATAGTTTAGACTGGTTTTATTATTTGTCAATTTTAATATAAGTTGGGGTGAAGGATCTGCTTGCGTAATTTATGTATCAGTAAGCTGGCTGTTGGCTAAGCTTAATTTTGTAAATGTTTTGATGGTTTTTTATGCATGGTAATAACAGCAAAATTCTGTTTGTTGTGGGACGGCTGCTATAGCTTATTTGTTGATTGATTCTCTAAGGCAATTTTGCTTAAATCCAATAATAATTAAACTACTATATAAACTTGTTTGTTCATTTTAAGTAATTTAAAGTCAAATGAAAATAAAAATTGTTAAAATTGGATAACATTTAAATCTTTTATTTCGTCTGGAATATTTCCCGGTTGGTCGATAAAGGATTCGGTGCATTTCGCGCCTCCGCACAATGATAATAAGAGGATACTCGAATTTGATTTATGCTGAAAACCGGGACGATAAAAATCGAACATGTGTACAATTTCCAATTTCCGTTATTGCTTCTCTTACATTTTTAAATCCTCAACATTCTTTCACTGTTTACAGACGGTAAGGGCATTGCCGCTGGATTTCCACCGTATGGAGATGTGGATTTCCACTTCTGGCGACCTATTTACGAAAATAGTTGACTGGAATCGTAATGGGAAACGCTTAAATACATGGAAATCATTTCCATATATTGGTGGATATTTTGAAATGAAGAAATCTAGTTGCATGTAAATACTTGAATTAGTGAAACGTTTTTTGTACATATTACATTTATCACAAAGTATTATATACACTTTCTCATTGGCTGAGATAAAAACAAATTAGTAAGTTTAAGTGTTATTTTGTACAGACTACCGTACACAAAAAAATCTTTTTAAGTTAAAAAAAGGTGAAAGAGCTCTTTCACCTTTTTTTAACTTGCCTGACTGCTAATACTAGTATTAGCAGTCAGGCAAGTAATTATGTAAAACCTGAAAAAGCTTTTTTGAAATCTAACCTAACCTAACCCAACTTTTTTTTTTCTTTTTTTTTTCTGATGAGTTGGAAATCTTTCATAAGACACCCCGAGGGGTAGTGTCAGATTCTTACTGACTAAAACCACCTCCCCTTCTTCTTGCGGGAATGACGATCTTTCTCTACCTCGGGATTGCATTTAAGTATTTTATCAAGGTGGAGAGTCCCGCGCGACCGACTTCAGGTGCGCACACAGTTCAATAACAACACAACATTTTTCATGTAACACAACTTTTTTTTTTTTTTTTTTGGTGGTACAATTTGCATGTTTACTAAGTTTTTTTTTTTTTTACATTTTTATGACAATAACAGTCTACAAAACATACATAAGAAAACAAAAATTTACATAAATCCACAAACCATTTATGAGCAGCTACGGCCCCACCCCCCTCCCTACTTTATTCACACCACACCATGAAGCAAGCTCCCTCTCTTCTTCTTCTTTCATACGTAGCATGGACCCTATCATGGTGGCCACAATGTCTCAATTGGACACTGAAAAGTAAAACAACGGAAGCAGAATATGGAGTACCACAAGGTGGAGTGTTGGCACCAATACTGTATATACTATACATAAATGATATATATAATATAAATCTGACTGGTGAAATATATACGTATGCTGATGACACATGTATTATATATCACGGAAAAAGTAAAGAAGCAATAGAAAGAAACATAAATGCAGACATTAAGAAACTAACTAAATGGTACGACGAAAACATACAAACAATAAATGAAGAAAAAACAACTTTTATGGTAATAAGACAAAAAAACACAAAAGATATTGACATAAAAATTGTAATAAATAACATACCAATTACTAGAACAAAACAGACAAAATACTTAGGAATAATATTAACCGAGAAACTCACCTGGGATGCACATATTAACAAATTATTAAAAGAAAGCGCAGCAACAATAGGAGCTGTCTATAGAGCCAGAAAATGCATACTAAAAGAAACAGCAATAAGTATATACCACTCACTTTATTTAGCAAAAATTAACTATTTAATAAATATATGGGGTGAAACAACAAAAACAAATATACAAAAAATCCAAAGACAACAAAACAAAATACTTAAAATAATACATAAACTTTCAAAGCTAACACCAACAGAAGAAATATACAAAATAATTAACGAAACAAACATTAACGAAAAAATAAAAATAGAAAAATGCAAACTAATATATAAAGTTAAAAATAAAGAAATTAAAACAAATCTACAAATAATATTAAACAAAGAAATTCACGGACATAACACGAGAAGAAGAAGTAATATATATGTACACACAACAAGAACAGAAAAAGCGAAAAAAACAATACTAGGAAATGGACTAATCACGTACAATCAACTACCTGAAAATATAAAAAAAACGAAAACTTTTAAAGAATTTAAAACAAAAATAAAAGAACACTACATAATAACAAGACTAAAAAAAACAAATTAATTAAAAAAAAAAGAAAAAAAAGAAAAGGATAATGCACACACAAAAAAAAAAAGAAGATAAATGGTGCCCCGAATACGAAGCTCTGCAGCCGACCATACATGGAAAGATGCAAAGCAGCAAGTGGGGAGAGAAAAAAAAAAAAATAAATTGAATAATTTATATTTATACACTCAAATTGACACTGTACTTAACAATTTATTATTTATAATTTATATGACAATAAAAAAAAAAAAAAAATAAAAAAAAAAAAAAAGACAACATTACTACCACCATGTTATCCGGGTTCAAGCTCTCTCCCATCAGTTTTATTCTTGCTCTTTCACGCGTCTCCAACCATCTCTCGCAATGGAACACGGTGTGCTCAACCGTATCCCTTTGCCCACAGTACAGTCATTCATCACTTTCAATCAATTTCATCCAATGCAGGTACGCCCGGAAGCAACCATGTCCCGTTAGTACCTGCGTGAGGTAGTAGTTTACCTCATCATGGCCCCTTCCCACCCAACGCCTCACGTCTGCGATGAGCCGTCTGGACCATGCCGGTTCGCTACCACCCCCACTTGACACGCATTCCTCCCAACTCTTCTGCCATTCCCTCCACATCCATTCTTCCGCTTCAAACTTTGTAAAGCGACCCTCCCAGACCGCCGTCTTCACTTGCACCACAAGATCTAACGGCTTTGTGCCTGCCACAAGCAAAAGGCCCGCCGTCGGCGCTGTCCTGCATGCGCTGCAGACCCTTTGGCAACACCTCCTCTGAGTCCGCAAAACTAATTCCTTATGCCTTTCCTTGTTGCACACGGCATCCCCCCATACTTTGGCCCCATAGAGCACTATGGAGGAGACTACCGAGCACATCAAGCGCCTGGTGGAAGATCTCGCTCCCCCAGGTTTGGCATTAGCCATGCTAAGGACCGAGCCGCCTTCTCCGCTTTCTCACACACTTCTCTCACATGCATTTCCCACGCTAGGTTAGTACCTAGCGTCACACCCAGGTACTTTAACTGACTTTGCGACTTGACGGTCATCTCCACTTGTGGCACTCTTCTTGAACAGGAGAGCACTACAAGTTCCGTTTTTTCTGGGGCCAATTCAAGGCCCAGCTCGTTAATTCTACGCAAGAGCGCGGTTTCCCGTTTTCTCCAGTTCCCCCCTAAAGCGTTTTGTAATTATCACCGCCAAGTCGTCAGCGTAAACTACCCTTTCAACACCCAGGGGCAATTCCAGACCTACCACGTCGTCGTAGAGGACGTTCCACAACGTGGGGCCTAGAACTGATCTCTGTGGCACCCCCCCCCCCCCCCCCCGTTAAAATTACTTCCTCCCTTTCCCGACCCTCTCCCACTAGCAAAACCCTGTCCCACAAATAGCTGCTAATAATATTTAGCAGGTATTTGGGAACACCCCTGCTCTAAAGCCCTCAGTATCCCTCCCCAGTTTGCCGTATTGAAGGCGTTCTTAACGTCCAAGGCAACCAAGACGCATGCTTTCCGATGTGTGTAGCTGTATTTTTTAGCAGCTACCACAGCTGCTTTCACCTCAGCAAGCGCGCTCAGGGTTGACCGGCTTTTCCTAAACCCGTACTGGCGCTCACTAAGTGCTTGGTCACCCTGAAGTGCCTCCAGCAGCCTTCCCACTATTAGGTGCTCAAGAAGCTTTCCGGCTACGTCTAAAAGACATATGGGCCAAAAAACAACCTAACCTAACCTAACCTAACCTAACCTAACCTAACCTAACCTAACCTAACTAATAGCAAAATCAACAGAACGGGCAATGTTCTGTTGCTTTCTGGCAGGTTTTTAGTTTGTTTGCGTTTTTTACCGTATATTCTATGTTGTAATTGGCAGTATGCAGGAATTGTAGACTGTTTGTTTAAATGATGCTTAGCTTTGTGTTGGTCTTTTGGTAACATTTGCTTTTCGATTTTCTTTTTCTAGTGTTATTTGGTGCCCAAAGTACGTATATTTTTTGACTTTTTTGATGTTATTTTTGTCTACTTGATGTTGTTGTTGTTCGAGAGTTATGTTCTTGGTCTTTTTATGTCTATTTTAAGACCTACCAATTTGGATGCTACATTTAATTCTTTAGGCATTTTTGTTAGCTCTTTTAAGTCTAAGTTGATCAAGAATATTTTGTCGCAAATTGCAGATAAGTAAAGTGTTTGCTGTCTATGTTTATTCCTTTTTCTTGCCATTTCATATTTTTAAAAATATTTTGTAGGGCAAGCGTAAATAGCTTGGGTGAGCTTAAGTCTGACTCTTCTGCCTATTTTGATTTTTTTTGTACTTAGGTTTTTGTCTACAGTTGCTTGAAAAGTGGCATTCGTGTAAATTTGTTTGAGGAAGTGTTTCTTAAACCAATTCTGGCATTGTTTGTTGATGCTGCTACATCTTTAAAATACACAAATTTTTAAAAATTGGTTTAGCAATCCGGTCGTTTGAAATCCGATTACCAACCTGATTACTGCAGCAGAATCTAAAAAACCAACCCGTGCAACTTATATACTTTCAAAAAAGAAAAACTACCAACGGACTCTTCACAAGCGTCTACCGTTTCTTAAAAAGACAACAAGACTAAAGTTGCTAATAATAATTAATTGGCCAAAACTACCATTAAGTGCAAAACCTAAACAAGAGTAAATGTGAGCATAAAATCTGCTAGTACCTCAAACCTCATTAATAAAAACTATGCTACCAAAACTCAATAGTTTGTTTAAAAACATTTATTGTTGTAACGGTTACAATAAAATACAGCCAAAGTCATTAACGGTGGACGGAAAACGCAAACGCGACATTGCAAACTAATTAATATTTGGTTGACTTAGCTAATCTTTCCAACAAAAATGAAAATACATTTTTTTCTTAAGTTGGAGTTATAAGTGTCAGCAGACAAGCAGCTAATTATTCAAAGTTTAAAAACATTACTAACAGCAACATTATCATCATCTTAACAGTTCTTACCTTCTTACTGCAGAAAATGTTTTGGACCGACAAACTTTGTAACAAACCTCATGGTTTAGTTTTTTTTCTTAAATATATATTTTTTTTAACGTTATTATTTTATTGTACGTAACCGCTACTACTGCCCGGAGATTGTGGCAGTTGCAATGTTTGTTCGGCTACAATTTCTGGTGTTTTAGAGTTGCCTACGTTGAACAGTTAATTTAGATTTACATTGTAATAAATTGTAATTAGTTTTTGTGTATTAGCATTCTTGATATCTTCTGTTTCTATGTCTTGTAGTTCCGCCAGCCAATCTCATCATTTGCTGTATCCTCTTCTAATTATCGCATTATAAAACTGGTTGTCCTGTGTCACGGACGTGGCTAGTCGTAACTCATTGCATCCTTCGTCAAAGAATAAAGTTCAGTACGGCCACTGTGAGTAGCTTAAAATTTGCTCACGTTGTATTTCACAAGCGTCATTAGATTTTTCAAAAGAGTGCGTTTGTGGGGATAGAGTTTTGAGTGTGCGTGTTAGTCAGAAAAACAGTCTGAGTAAATGTATCAGTAGCGTTGACCTACTATGTAAACAAGTAATTACTTTAAAAATGCTTTCTAAACAAACACTAAACCCAGTAAACTTATTTAACCTGTTCCAGCCGCTTTCGCCACTTTTATAAAAAAACACCAGTGAGATCCGGATATAAATAAACAAATCTACTAAAAAGTTCCTGAAGTTGATAATAAGCAATAAAAAGTAGATCCCGCTACGATTGAGACAAGCATCCGGTGTTAGTTCCTGTTGTACAGCAAAAGATAATAAATTGTAGAACGCAGTAAATACCAATTTTTTGTAAATCCTCCTTTCCCTAAGCCTCCTACATATATGGTGTTGTGCAATTTTGTTTGTATAGTAAATTTTTTTTTTTATTTTTTAGTTATACTTTTGTATAACTCGATAATTGTTTGTACCGTATATACCAAAAGTGTGGTGGCGCATAAAACATAACTAAAGCAAATCCCTTTGATTAAGTTTATCTGTTTTGGACTTTTTCTTAGTTCTGTTACAAAGAAGCTTGACAAACTTGCGCGTAGTAGATTTGTCAATTCTATACTTACACTTCTGCCAGCTACAAATATGACTCAACACTTTGCTTAGATAGAAAATGCCGCAAAAGACACGTTAGTCTCTGCTACAGATCTTTTGCCTGCTAGCCGAGAGTGTAGAGAGCGTCTTTAAGATTATTTCTTGATTGAAGCCGAGCAAGCCAACCAACCTGTTACCGGTGGGACGACTACGCAAAACTTATCCCGTTTACCCAACCACACTAAAAAAACTCTTCTATTCTACTTTGTCAGCGTAATAAGATTGCACTTCTTTGCTATTAGATACCGAGTACCGAGTTTTTTGTGTCTTTATTTCTTCTCTTTTTTTTTGATAGTTTGTGTAAAAAAATTTTCAATCTGGCTTGGGTTTTAGCATTGTTTTAACCATGTTAACCATTAGTATTTTTGCCGACGTTCTTTTCAGTTTTATCTCTAATGTAAATGTATTCTGTATATATATCTCCCCACAGTGCAGACATAAGTCACTTTTTATGTTTTAAAATTTTTAGAGGTAACATCAATGCATTCATGGCCTTTTGAAACTTGGGTGAGGTAGTAGCTTACCTCTCCGTAGTCTCTGTTCACATTTTCAGGTTTCTGATTTTGTTCAACTAGTCTTACCGTTCTGTTTCTAGCTGTTTTTTCATTGTTCTACAAATTTTGCTGCTTAAAAAGCTGTCAATAAATATTACCTATGCAATTACCTGCACCGTTTTAAGGAAGGTAGTACGCCTGACACCGAAAGGTAAAAAGGCAATTGAATAAATAAATAAAGTACGGTATCTAATGCATACTCTTAGTCCAGCTCTCCTTTGGATTCTGGTAAAAATTTAAAGTTTCTTCTTCTCTTGGATTGTTTCACTTCATATAAGAGCTTTGTACAAGTTTATAGAGTTTACAACCAAACATAGTAATCTCCTTTTGCTGGATCTGGGACCGTGTACGTTGGGCGTTAGCTTTGCTAGCACCATTAGTGCTTCTTTTGCCTTTGCGCCTGCTCATTTTAGGTAATCTCTTTAGTTGTCGTTCCTGCTAAAGATAACTTAAGTATTGCATGCTTGGTTTTGAAGCAATTTTTTCTTCATTTCTTTAGGACCACCTTTTTTTTATTAGCCAGTTTAAGTTCAAAACTTGTGGTTAACCTAGTTATATCTTTAATAGTTTGGTTTATTTTGTACTTAATTATGTTTGACTATCGCAGTGTTGTCCGCAAAGCCAAGAATCTTCACTTTTTTTTTGTTTTTAATTCTTAGTACTTGGTTATATAAGATGTTTCAGAAAAGCGGACCTATAATTAAACTTTGCGGTACACCGCAGCTCACTTTTATTTTTTTTCCTTGCTTCTATATGACTTTTCTTTGTTCTCTTTTAGAATTTCTTTAATTTTGCTTATGGTATCTATAGTTAATTTGCCGTATTGTTGGTTGGAGATCTTTTTCTGAGGTTTTTTGTTTAGTTGGATTTTGATTAATAGTTCTAGCAATTTACCTATAGCAACTAGTAGACTGATTGGTCTGTATTGCTTTTGGTTTGTTCCTTTTTTTTTCAATAAGAATAAGTTTGCTCGTTTCTAGCGTTTAGAAAAATTGCCGCTAGATAGGCATCAATTCATAAGCTCAAAAGTATTTTGCTCAATCTTAGATAGCTCCGGAAAAATGTTGTCAAGGCCGGGTGCAATCCTGTTTTTTAGTTTATTTGCTCTGATAGGTTATCTAACAACAATGGTTTTTTGAGCAATTTTTATTTTCTCGTTTTGAGTTCAATTTGGCGGCTCTAAGTTTGTTTGATTGCAGTTTTGTAACCATCTTTCCAGGCATTTTTGTCAATTTCTCTGAAGAGGTTGATCCAGATTTCTCTCTTTGTTGCTTTGAAGGTTGGTAAGCAAATTTTTCTCGAGTTTCTATTGATTGTGCGTTTTTTATAGTATGCAGCTTTTGAGTTTCTATTTATTTTGGACTTTTTTTTTTGGCTGCCAAGCAAGTTGTTTTTTAGGTTGCAATTTTTATATTTCACCAGTAAACTTGCTTTCTGTTTTTTGTTTTTCTCTTTTTAAAAGTTTGTTCTGTAGCTATCTTTATTGCATTTGTTATTGTAGTGTCGTTCCTCGTTCTGTTAATTAGATTGGAAATTTAGGTTTTAAACTTTTTGTTTTTACTGGCGTCCATTTTGCATCCTCTTTACTTCAAAATAAATGTTATGGTTAAGGCTGAGATTAATTTTGTAGCTCACTTTCCAGATTTTGATTTGGTCCAACATATTGGCATTATTGGCAGACGTTATTATGATGTTGATGACCGATCTGCTTGTTTTCCTCACAAAGGTGGGCTAATGCTTACGTTTTGGATTGTTAGATCCAGCTCCGTTGTTCATTCTAGTAAGAAAATTCTTCTTTTATCATTTTTTAATAAATCCAAGAAAGACCAAGAATCTGCTGTTAAAATCCCCCTCTAATAAAGATCTTTTTGTTGTAGCATTTAATACTGTCACCTAGGGTTTTTAAGTTTCTTTTAAAATCCTTAATGGGTATATTGGGAGAAACGTAGCAAGAGTAGAGTACTGCGTTTTCTAGTGCTATAATAGTAAATCCTTCAATTTGTGGATTATCAAATTTTTGTTAAAGATAACTCTAGTGGCGTTTTACTGCACGTATGTGTGCCATGTTGCTTGAAAACAGGAACCTGTCCACAGTCTAGTACCGTCAATGCTTTGGTCTGTCCTTAAGCTTAGCTGTGAACGCGCTTAACTATGATTTGTAAATAGAATTTTGATGGAAGAAAGTACTCGTTAGTATTTCTAGCGTGGAGTAGTTAACGCAAGCCTACCGCGTCTGCAAAATCTCTTGAAAAAAAAATTTCACTGTGCCTGAACTAATTAAAATAACACTAAAGTATTAGAGTTTTAAGAGATTTAAGTCTAATTTTTCAAAACTTTACAATCCTTTTTTCGGCGTACAAACAAGATTTGTGTTGCTGGAAACTGCAAAAAAAAGCTACAACCACTTTAACTGCCAAAGTGTCTCAGTTAAATTTATTAGAACTATAGAGCCAAACCTGCATTTGCCGATAGCTGTTAGGAAACTAAAGTTTGACCGCAAACTAAGAGTACAATGACCAGTAAAAGCTACTCCTACATTTTTGTCAAAAAGCAAAACACAAGCATATTTGAGGATATTTGGACTTAGTAGCTTGCACTGATTGACAAGTAAGTTTAATGAAAGACGTGTAACTGATACCGTACATCAACGCCACCTAGATAAAGTACAAAACTTAAAAAAATGGATATTAACAAATCCCGTTAACTAGAACCAGAAACCAATTACCGCATTTACCATTTCTGTGGACTGTTTCAGTTTACAGTTGTGCCGTTTGGATTGTATTCAACTTTCTCAAACCTTTAGCGTTTTTTTGATACCATTATTGGCCCGGAAATAAAGCCTAAAACCTTTGCAACATTATTGTCTTGAGAAAAACAAGAACTCATCATCTCGCCAAGCTGAGGGAAGACCTGGACTGTTTACGCACTGCCGGACTTCTGCAAAACATGGGACAAGTTGCAAACCAAAAAAAGTGCATACCAATCTGGAAAAAATTGCTGCCATTCTTTAATTTCAAGCGCCCCGGAATAGTAGAGAACTGCGACGCTTCTTGGAAATATCGTCATAGTATTGTAGGCTTATACTAGCGTTTTCAGAGATCACGGCACCTCAATCGAAATAAACTAAAACCGTGAAAGTTACATACATTTAAAAATATTTTTTCTTTAGTTAAAATACCACTTCGTACAGAGAACAGAAAATGGTAATGATGAAAAAACTAAATGTTTTTTTGTGGCAATTTGTCACCCCGTCGTTGTCATCGACTTAATAATGCAGCTGTTATAGAATAAGCTTATAAAAAGCTTTCTTGTAAGAAAAAAATGCATTAAACGGCTAATGCTAAATCAACAGCGTAAGTTCAGCCAACAGAAAAAAAAACAATAAACAAAACCGACCTTGTAAAACGCTTCTGGAACCAAAAATTGCAAACTAAACTATTACGTTCTAAGTATCACTATCTTTGTCTAAACTTCGACTTCTATAATGTTATTAAACCGCATAGATAAACTAAAATTTTAGAAAACCTTTGCTATGACTATAGATCATTACCAACTACCAATTTTTACACTTACAACTGCCTCGTAAATATTCATTGCAAACTTTACTTTAGGACAATTTTCAATCTTTGATCCATTGACTAAACCAGCTTACCTGACTCCAATACCAACAAACAAATTCAAAGTCAACACCACGCTCCCGGACGTGCGGCGTACGACATTGCACCCACCGGCGTAGATACGCTTTCAAACCCTAGGGAACAATAAGAAGTAGCATTTTATTACCCACTACTTTGAAGGTTAGTACAACTGCCAACAACATGCACGTATTTAAAAAAAAGACAACATAACAGTTCATTCATATCTTCTGACCTAACATTTACAGGATGAGAACGTAATCCGTATTTTGAGATATATTAAAAACTAGTACATAATTAAAATTAATATATAAATTTAAAAAAATGTTTCTTAATTTTTAATGATATTTTAGTATTCAACCAGCTTCAGCTAACTTTGAAAATCCAATATTGCAAGATTTTGTTGCATTAATAATAACTTAATGACGTCAGAAAGCACATTTCATATTCACTTTCATGTTGCTAACATTAAGTAATTTAACCCAATTTTGAAATATGAAATAAATAATCCATTATCTATTAATAAATGATGATATGGTGGTTCAGACAGACATCGTAATAATATTAACAATGCAAGCCTTAACGTTTCACACGATGCTAATATCTTTCGGTTTAATTAATTTTGAGTGAGGTCTATGTAACCGCTAAGTAATGGCTAATTCATATTGTCGCTTAGCGGCTGTGATAATGTGGTGATATTTTGGGTGGGGTTGTATGGCAAGGGTTTCGGATGAGGTGGCTGTCTGCAGAGTGCGTGTTGCTTTAATTAATTCACGGGGAATCTTGTAAATTTCACGCTACGATTTCGGTGTAATAAACCGTCTCCGATACTCAGAGGCACGGCGGTATGGGAATTATTAAGCAGCTGATGAATAATGGTGATGTGCTAAATGCCTTTGAGTGGATGTATCCATCTATATATCGCATTATGTTTGGGTTAACCGCTTTAATGGCGTCCCCAAATTTACGTCTTTGTGAAACGACGGCTTAGATTTTATAAAGACGAACCCAGCCGAGTTTAAATTGAAATATTAATGATGGGTGGAGAAAGAAATACAAATATTGTATACCAATATACAAAATACTTAGTTGTTGCTATGGCTGGGTAGCGTAATATTGACTAACTGAAATAGTATACAATCAACCAACAGTAATGTCATGATAGTATAAGATATTTGTTTTTTTTTTATATAATTTTGTCTATGGACAAACCGTTTAACAGATAATCGTATCGACATGATGAATTTTCGATTTTCATCCTGTGGTGGAAATTGCACATTAAAAGCCGTGTATGATGCGTTATGGGCACGACTGTAGGAAATTGATTTGACCGTAGCAGAGGGCCGGGCGGAAATTGCTTTCCAGATATACACTGGATAAGAGATAAAATAATAGAAATGCGGATTTCATCGTTGAAACAGGAAGGTGATACTGCAAAATAAAACAATGCTATATGAAATACTATGTGAGGGAAAAAAGTAATCAATCAAAAGTTCCATCCTTACTACGCCCCCTATATATTCTTTTCTCTGTTATAGCGATTAAAGGCAGTAAAATCGTTTTTGTTGCCGGAAACATTAAATGTTTGAAATAGATTTTATATGTTTATCTGATTGCGATATAATCATGCAGAAAATTTGATTAATTTAATACTGTAGCGTAAAAATAATATGTTTTAAAGACTAAGCTATATAGAACATCAATACAGAATACAAATAAACAGTAACACTTCGGCTACCTCTAACGGCATGACGTGCACTAAAGTAACCGAGGAAACTTGCCAAATGCAACAATGAATGTTCAACAACGAGTTTGAGTATTTACTCTTACATCACACAACTTTTATAACACTACAAACGACGTAAATAAAGTTTAACAGATTTTCAATCTGATACAATAGTATACAATGACCAATAAAAAGCAAATACTAGTTTATGCCCAAGCAAATGAGAAGGTACTAGTAAGAATTTAAAGAATGATGTTGCATCTAAAAATATATGTACATATAAACAAAGTTACAAAAATAGTTGATGAACTGTTTCCGGAGTACTATGATTCGACAGTTTAACTTGCTAACAACGTTACGGACCAGTTAAAAAACGCTGTAAACACGCTAAAACAAAAATAAAGTGCTAGGCTCAGACAAAATTACCGCTAGCCTTTGCGGAGTTGCCCGTCAAGATGTTACAGTACTTCAGTAAGTTACTGATAGACCATACTTTTCCGACGGATTGAAAAAAAGCTACTTCTGTGCTCATACCAAAATAAAATGTAAAGCTATCATCCTAATAAGAACGTTAGACAAAATCTACAAAAAGCTTATTAAAGCAAAGTTGAAAAAAGAGCTAGACAAAAAGGGTAGGATTGCTAAAGTACAGTATGGTTTCCAAAAAAGTCGATCTACAATAGATGTCGCTTGGAAAGTAAAAACCTTCATAGAAAACAAGCAGAGCAAAGTGACGGCTTTGACGTTGATTGACGTGAAAAATGCGGTGTGCGTAATAGCCGGCACATTGCCAATTGATTTGTACACAAAAGAAAAGGCACACTTGTTTAATAACCACAGAAGCGGAGAAGAAGAAAACTTTAAATCTATCCAAAAATGAGCCAGGGCGTAGAAGAACAGCGGCAATGGAAAATAGACGTTAAAGATTTAGAGGAATGAGTAGATTGCAAACATATAAAAACTGACTACTTTCTAACGTAGTTTTTTGTTTGCTACAGCAGTTTTAGCGCATTCACCAAGCAAATTGATAAAACTCGGATAAATGCGCTTACTTTGACAAAGTAGATTTGCCCAAACATATCATGTTTGTATGCAACCGATGAATGTGCCATAGAAAAATTGACGAGACTAAGCAAAGCCAGAAAATTGATGCAAACCATATAATAAACATCATGATAAGAAGTAGTGTAAACTGGAACTGTCTGCATAAGTTTCTTGGACGCGTAATAAAACTTAAAAAACAAAAAAAGAAAGCAAGACAGAAAATCTTGCCGCCTGACGCGTAACCTGAATGATTGCTGTCTACTCCCTGGCTGCTAGGCAATGTTAAACCTTTTAATTAAGGTATTCCATCTAGTAATGAGAAAATTTGAGGTATTTTGGTGGGTGTGAGTTTCACACTGCTGGGCACGTTTAACAAAATGACCGGCAAGCATTAGCGTTTTCTTAAAAAAAAAGGTTACGTTATGTAATAACCTAGCGTGGTTAATGCATGTGCTCGGTCCTTAGCAGGATTAATGCCGAACCTGGGGGGAGCGGTATAGTCCACCAGGCTCTTGATGTGCTCGGTAGTCTCTTCCATAGTGCTCTATGGGGCCGAAATATAGGGGAATGCCGTGAGCAACAACGGAAGGCACAGGAAATTAGTTCTGCGGACTCAAAAGAGGTGTTGCCAGAGGG
Source organism: Tachinus rufipes (assembly GCA_963932245.1). NCBI lineage: Eukaryota > Metazoa > Arthropoda > Insecta > Coleoptera > Staphylinidae > Tachinus > Tachinus rufipes. Next base: position 13,478,018 of record OZ010746.1, on the reverse strand, counting down.
TCTGCAGCGCATACAGGACAGCGTCGACGGCAGGCCTTTTGGTTGTGGCAGGCACGAAGCCGTTAGATCTTGTGGTGCAAGTGAAGACGGCGGTCTGGGAGAGTCGCCTTACTAAGTGTGAAGCGGAAAAATGGATGAGGGGGGAATGGCAGAAAAGTTGAGAGGAATGCTTGTCGAATGGAAGTGAACCGGCATGGTTTAGTCGGTTTATCGAAGACGTGAGGCGTTGGGTGGGTCGGGGCCATGTTGAGATAAACTACTATCTCACGCAAGTACTAACGGGACATGGTTGTTTCCGGGCTTACCCGCATTGGATAAAATTGATTGAAAGTGATAAATGCCTGTACTCTGGGCAAAAGGATACAATTGAGCATACCGTGTTTTATTGCGAGAGATGGTTAGAGATGCGTGAAAGAGCAAAAGTGAAAGTAAAACTGATGGGAGAGAGCTTGAACCCGGATAACATAGTGGTAGTAATGATGTCTTCGGTGTACAATTGGGACATTGTGGCCACCATGATAGGGTCCATGCTACTTATAAAAAAAAAAAAGAGAGGGAGTTAGCTCTATGTTGTAGTGTGAATGAAGCAAGAAAGGGGGTGCAGCCGTAGCTACTCGTTAATGTATTTTGTAAATGTAAACTCAGTTGTTATGTATGTTTTGTAAACTGTTTTGTCAAAAATATGTAAAAAATGAGCGCACCCAAAGTTGGGCAAACAACAAGAACCACTAAAAAAAAAGCGATGTCAAATCTATGTAAATGTGTGTCAATTGCGCCTGAAGACTAGCGCGCGGGAAAATCCACCTCGATGTAATACTTAAATGCAATTTTGAGGTGGAGAAAGATCGTTATTCCCGCAAGAAGTGGAAGGTGTTTTTAGTCAGTAAGAATCTGACACTACTTTTCGGGGTGTTTTATGAAAATTCTTTTACTTCTTCAGAAAAAAAAATGTTAGGCAGGAAGAAGGAAATAGACCGAAGTTGCGTTTGATTTAAGAGGAGAAACCATCACCCCGAAAAAACCCGTTAAATACCTGGGAGTATGGTTGGATTCAAACTGGATCATGGACACTGGACCATGACTGCCTTAATAAAGATTATGCTAATCGTAAGCAGACAAAGCGCCAAAAGAAGGGCGGTTTACCACGCCGTGATATAATCCATACTGAACTACGTGGCGCCGGTCTAGAGGCGGGCTCTTGGCGTAAACAGGCACCTGACAGCGCTTTTATCCACACAAAGAAAAGTCGTACTAAGAGTCATCAGCGTGTATCGAACGACAAGTGGCAAGAGTGTCTGTGTCATTGCGGCAATCCCGCCAATCAACCTGAAAGTCGAAGAGCTGGCAGAGAAGCATCAAGCCAAAAAGGAAAACCGCAAAGTCACGTAAAACATCGTAGACCAGTGGCAGCGTAGCGCAGTGGACAAAGACGCTTATCCCCTCAATAGGAAGATGGGTGAGATGCCCGCACAGAAACACCGATTACTTCCTGACACAATTCCTGACAGGTCAAGGGAGTTTTGGCACTTACACCAAGAGGATTGGAAAGACCCAGAGCAACAATAGTCACTACTACGGCAAAACCGACGTCCCGGAGCACACCATCTTCCATTGCATGCGATGGCACGTTGGACGACACAAAGCAGAGGTAGCTGTAGAAAAGGCACTGACAATCGACAGCCTAAAGGACCTTCTTCTCCAAAGCAAGCACAATTAGAAGCAGGTACACTCATTTGTGAGGGATACAATGAGTACAAAAGAACAAAAAGAACTGGCCAGGCAAAAAGTTGAACAACAACAGGCAAATTAAATTAAATAAGACCAGATGAGTAGGCAATGCAAACCCTTATTAGGGTGTTCCGTCTACCCGTTGAAAAAAAATTGAGCAGTAGCGTTTTCTTCACAAAAAAAAAAGATTAGGTTAGGCTACAAAAAGAAAGAAACTTTAACATTTGTAACGCTACCAAAAAATGTTCTGACCACAAGATCTATATCTGCGGAGATAATAATCACACTGCCAAAGAGTTCCAAAATGAACCTTTTTGCCTTATATGTAACCAGAAAGAACACAAAGCGGAAAGCGGAATTTGCCCCCAATTCACATGCTTTAAAAAATGCCAGAGTACAAAAAAGAAAAGAAAGCAAAAAGACAAAGAAAATAATCTTACCTCACAAAACTAAATAAATAAAAAGTCTAATCTAAAATTTTTGCAACTAAACCTAGACCGCGAACACTCGGCGCTCAACTTTTTTGATAAAACCATAAAAAACAAAAATATAGACAAGGTCATTGTCCAAAAACCTAACAAAAAAAACAAGAAAAGACTTTTGCGACACCAACCGCTTTAAGAATAAAAAAAACTTAAACATTCTACAACACTATAAAGGTACAGGTTTTGTATATGTAGAACTACAGAGCATTGGTGTCTATTTTTGTTACTTCTCACCAAACCGCTACATCGACAAATTTGAGGTATACTTATAGCACAAAAAAAGTGAAATCATGAACGGAAACATAATTAAAAGTGACAAACGCTAAAGGAAAAACCCTAGAATACTGGATTGAGGCTAATAACCTCATTATCTGGAACAAAGGACAAACGCTCACCTTTGCAAATACAAATAAAAATTCCATCATTGACATCGCCATGTTAACAATAAATCTAAGTAACATAGTAATTCAATGGCACGTTGCCGAACATTTAGAGAACATGAGCTACCATCACACAATGATTTTCAGTAAACAAACAAAAATTAGGAAAAATGAACCAAAAAAAAAAACTATCAAACACCATCAAAAGAATGGAAAATCACACCAGAAACGTATAAAAAACTATGCGACAACTGTGGAACTATGTTTGCAAACTGACAACCAAACACTGACTATTGCCCAATAAAAATGATAGAAACAATAAAGCACAAATGCAACCAATTTTTGCTTAAAATAAAATAGCCTACACGCCCGCATACTGGTAAACCCCCAAAATAGCTAAATACAAAAAAACATGTGTTAAACACAGAAGAAAAATGACTAAACTAAACAAAACGACAAAAGAGGACAACCTTAAAGATGCAACCAAAACAGAATACAAGAACAGCAAGCAAAATCTTAAAAAACTATCTTAAAACAAAAAAGCTTAACATAGTCAAAACTATGCGACAATCTTGACAACGATATATGGGGCAAAGGATATCAAATCGTCACAAAAAATCTTAGACTAAAACCACAAATATCACTTACCATCCAAGAGACAGAAGAACAACTAGATAAATTATTTCCTAGAAAACGTAAAAAAAAACTTAACGTTAACAAAGCAGCCTTAATAAAATTTTCAACGCTAGAGAGGAAGACTTCAATAAAAAAAAAAAAAAAAAACAAGAAAGCTCTTAAGCCAGACATGATACTACCGGAAATCATAAAAACAGCAACCATAAAAAATCTGGAGTACGTAACCAACGTGATAAATTCATGCATGGCTAATAGACAATTTCCTAAAATCTGGAAAGTAGCAAAACTGGTGCTTATCCAAAAACCAAAACAAAATTATAACCAATCAAACGAGTCAGACCAATATGTCTACGTTACAGGGAAGGTATTAAAAAGCTTAATTAAAACACGTCTAGAAGAGGATTTAGATAAAAAACAAGCTATAAGCAACCACCAGTTTGGCTTTAGAAAAAAAAAAGATCAGACATAGATGCAATAATTAAAGTATTTAAACCCCGGAGCTAATAAAACAAAAACACTACAAAAACGAAGAGTTTGCAACGATGATAACGCTGGACATCAAAAATGTCTTTAACACAGCGTAATGGCCAAAAATAATCGATGCAGTAAAGAAAGCAAATATTAGCGCACATCTAGCAAATATGTTACAATTCTACCTATCAAAAGGATTTATCCAAAAGCCAGACAAAGAACAAGTATTAATATCATGTAAGGTACCACAGGGCTCCGTGCTGGGACTCACGTTATAGACTGTTTTTTATAACGACATACTAAAACTAAATATAGGAGACGGAGAGCATACGCGGACGATCTAGCAATAGTTGTAGCAAGAAGATCAAAAACACTGAGGAAGCCCGCGCACAACACGCATCGGCATGAGTAGCTTCAATATTAGAAAAATTAGGGAATAAACTTGCAACAATTCTACCTATCAGAAGGATTCATCCAAAAGCCAGACAAAGAACAAGTATTAATATCATGTAGGGTACCACAGAGCTCCGTGCTAGGACCCACGTTATAGACTGTTTTTTATAACGACATACTAAAACTAAAAATAGGAGACAGAGAGCATACGCGGACGATCTAGCAATAGTTGTAGCAAGAAGATCAAAAACACTGAGGAAGCCCGCGCACAACACGCATCGGCATGAGTAGCTTCAATATTAGAAAAATTAGGGAATAAACTTGCAACAATTCTACCTATCAGAAGGATTCATCCAAAAGCCAGACAAAGAACAAGTATTAATATCATGTAGGGTACCACAGAGCTCCGTGCTAGGACCCACGTTATAGACTGTTTTTTATAACGACATACTAAAACTAAAAATAGGAGACAGAGAGCATACGCGGACGATCTAGCAATAGTTGTAGCAAGAAGATCAAAAACACTGTGGAAGCCCGTGCACAACATGCATCGGCAAGAGTAGCCTCAACATTAGAAAAATTAGGGAATAAACTTGCAACAAAAAAGATTGATTATCTTAGCTGGCAGAAGTAAACTTACCACAATGCACATTAAAGTGGAGAATGTTGGCATATAAAGCCAGGCACTTAAATATATAAGTGTTTTCACAAACAAATACGCAAGAATGGTGATGCACATTAAAAACATATGTTACATATGTGATAAAGCAAACAAAAACTTTTATGACACTGGCAAGAATAATGACAAACTTAAAAAGCCATGCAGCAAAAAAAAAAAAACTGGCAACAACTGTGCAAAACATAATGTTATACAAAGCGCGCTTAGCTATAAACATTTGAAAACCTAATGGAAAAGACAATCAGAAAACTTGCAATTAGAATAACATCCTACCGACCTACAACAGCAATTTTAGAAATAGCCAAGATTTCATAAAACAAAAGTAGAAAAAATCAACTATACACCAAAAAAGAAAAGACTATAGAACGAAAGCAAAAAAAGAAATCTAACACAGTGGCAAAATATCTGGAAAAAATATCAAAGATAGGCAAAACATTCACAAAAGACATAAATGTATGGATAAACATAACATAGACAAACGGCGACTTTTACATAACTCAAGCGTTAACGGGTCATAAAGTTTCTGGAACGTATTAAAAAAAATACGAAGGCTAGAAAACAAAAAGTGTTAGTACTGCAATGAAATAGACACACTTGAGCATATTTTATTTTACTGTTTACGATGGAAAGATATATAAACTTTGGTAGACGTTTAATGAGGTGAAAAATGCACTAAAGAAACTATAAGCAACTTCTTTATATAAAATGAAAGTACATGGAACACCATAACAAAAATGATCAGAACAGTAATAAAAAATCAAAAAAAAGCGACGAAAACTAACAAAAGCACACTTGAGGTAATAACAACAAAATGCTTTGAAGAAATGCGTAGAGGCGATTCCAAAGTACAGGAAAAAGGTTTTTAGCCGGTCGAAACCCGACTTGCAACACAAAGTTGTAGGTGTCTTAGCTGTGGATTTTCTTCCTTTCTAGAAAAAAGGTTAGGTTAAGGTTAGGTTAGGTGTGACGTATACAAAATAGAAAACCCAAATATTATTAAAAAATATTACAAAAAAAACTACACAAAAACTTGAAAATATGATTAAAAAAAAAACAAAGAAACAAAAACAAAAAGATCTAATAAAAGAAGACATTTGAAGTAAAAGGTATAACATAATCAGGAAGATAATCAAACCTAAACCGCTAAACATTCCAAAAATTACAAAAAAAATGTTGATAAAAGCTTTTTTCCAAAACATAAAAAAACTTTTTAAACGGAAGAAAAAAAAAAACAGTTGGCAAATAACTTTACGGTAGAAGAGTTGAAGGCGCAGACAGTGTCCCAAGCAAGATAATTAAAGCCACGGGTCTGGCATTTCCAAAAAAATAGTAGATGTAATGAGTAAAGCTTAAGAAAAAAATAATTTCCTACTAACTGAAAGAAAGCAAAATTGGTGCTTATCAGAATACCCAATAAAAACAAAAACAACCCAAGCAGATATAGGAAACGCTTTTAAAAGTGCGTTGTGTTCCAAGTTCACCAAAGTGCTAAAAAATAAATATATTACCAGCAATAGTGAGCATTGTAAAGATTACCTTATTGAAAAGTATATCGTGGATGAAAACGTAAACATAAAACTAACAGTGAGGGTTCCACAAGGGTCAGTCTTAGGTTCACAGCGTTACACTGTTAGCTTTTGCAGATGATTTAGCTGTAGTCATAGTCAAAAAAACAGAAACTGATTTAATAAACACAGCAAATAACACCCTGGAAAAAATTGTCAAATAGTTAAAATACCATAAACTGCAACTAGCAACCCAAATAACCAAGACAGTGCTCCTAACAGAACGTAAAATATTAAAAACAAAATAGAATTTATACTTAACATAAAAACAGGCAAAAACTAAATTTTATTCAACAAAAACTTGCACTAAGAGTCACGAAAGGATATGCCACTACATCCCTAGAGGCAAATTAAGTGTTAGAAAAAATAATCCCCTACGAACCTGGGAACAAATGAACAACTACGTAACAAATATTCTCAACAAAAAACTAAAAGACAAGCTTGATGAAAAACAAAACTTTAGAAATAACACCTAAAGAAATGCTTTACTGCAAATGAAACGTGGAAAAACAAAGAAAGATTTTAGTGAGCATGGCTCCTCTGAATAGACAATTAAATCCCACAGGCCTAAGTAAACTACCAGTGCATAAAAAAATCTAAAATACTAGTTAAAATGTGGTATTTCTTACCAACAAGATTACTAAAAAAAAGTAATACACCAAAAGATAAAACCAGAGATCACACACACTAAAAAGACAAAAGTTATAATAACTCAAACGTATTCTGAGAGGAAACAAAAGAAAAATTTAAAAAAAGAACAATTGGCAAGAAAAGGCTTTAAAACCTAAAAAAATCTACTAAACTATTTAAAGTAACACTCCAACAAAGTTTGCATAATGATGACAGTTTCTAATCTCCGATAGGAGTGAAACTTGAATATAAAGTTTCAACCAATTTGTATATCATTTTCAAGCTAAGATTTAATAGTCGTAATTTTTCAAAAAAGATGAAGTTGTATTCTTTTGCTATTCTAATTTGTTTCTACATTTTATTGTTTATATGTACTTTTGAGTTTATTTTTTTTATACCAATCGTTGTAAAAAATAATAAGTACATATAATAGACTTCCAAACTTCCTCAGACACGGTTTTTTTATGCATTAATTTTATCAATAACAAATGATTTGAGAACAATTCATTTATCTAAACACAAACATTGTACAAAATTTGGGCTAGGTAAACTATTTTTATCACATCTTTATTAAATTGCAAAAATATAAGTATTAATTTTATCTTAAATATACAAATTTTTTAAATCAAGAAATGTGCAAACACAAAAATTGTATCAAAATCCGACAGTTTATTTTGCATAAAGATAGGAAGTTCATAATTGGTAACTAGTAGTACAGAATCATCTACTTGTTTGTAATTCAATGATTAGATATTTCTACACTTTTGTTTTGTTTTCATTAAATTGAAGTAGTAATCAATTTTTTGATAACCAACACTTAAGTAGGTAGTCGGAGCATACTAACACAACATTTTTGTTTACAATTGATATAGTTTATCAATTGTAAACAAAAATGTGTTTAGCCTATTAACACCGTTATGTATCTTTTGCTAACAATCACAAATGGCGACTAATGAAAGAGCTACAGAAGACATGTTGTTTTATTCTTCTTGCATCTTTTGTTAGAGGTTTGCTACCATCACAACTATAAGGAATTTATTGACTGCAGCTTGCAATAATTAAATGTTGTTACAATCAAACTAGCCAGGAAGTTTTTAAGCCAAGAAACTAATATTTCTCAATCCACTAATCTTGTCCTAAATTATCATTTGTAGTAGTTTTAATTTAAGGCTTAAATATGCTTTTTTTTATGGTCTTAATAATTTTATATTTTTTTGCATTTTATTTAAAACTTTGGTATTAGTAATTCTATCTGTTCAGGAAACACGCAATGTTCTGCATAATATTTTAAAAACTTGAAATTTGTCCATGTGATTCTTCTTGAGGGTCCATGTTTCAACTTTATACAAAAATATTCTTATTCTAATGGCCGTAATATCCAACTCCTAATAAAGCACCTTATAAATTATTAGCTAGGTGTTGAAGGCTTTACTCCTAATACTCACTTTAAAAAAATTAGTTGTACCTTTTTTATTAATTGCTTTTTTTTTACACCTCAGACTTTTGCTCTATATAACATGACACTTTTATTACATGCATTCCAAATTAAAATGTTCATTTAAAAAAAAAATTCTTTCCATATATTCTCACATCTTTTAGCTGCTACCCATGCTTTCGTTCTCTATTATATCTATCACTAGCAAACATAAATCTTAAACTCTTAAAAACTTTTACCTGTTCTTTTTTTAACAGTATCCATTTAGTTGTATTAACATTTACTTCCAATTTCTTTTGCTTTGAAAACTTTTTTACTTTTTTAATCATTTCTTTTATGCTACTATTTGTTGGTTCTAGAATTACGACATTATCAAGTATGCTAGCGACCATACTTATTTTGCCAAATTAACACTCCGCCAGCTTGGCCCATTTTTAATACACTTTTCTTTCAATAATCTGAGCATTCTCTTAAGTATAGTTTTTTTTTTTTTAAATAAACACAAAAGTAGACAATAAGCACTGCTGAAAGATTGTTTAAAAATTACTTTGTCATTAAAAAAAATTAGATCTTATAGGTATTTAGTTAAAACTAACTGCTTTACCAGGTTTTATGGTTTCCAAAGCATAATTAAATTCTGATCTTAACATTTTTGGTGTATGTTGCTCGCTTTTAAAACCAGCTTTATAGATACAGAAAAAAGTTTTAAGAACTATGTTTTCTATCTTTATATTTTTTTATCTTTTTGTGCATCAGTCAATTTTTTTTTCCATAAACTGGTAACAAAAATTTTGCAAAGACGTAAAAATCTTCAAAAATGGCTTACCAAGACATCTAAGTTACCAAAATTACATAGTTCTCAGCTAAAGTAAATGGATCTTCTTATAGTGCCGTATTTGCTATGAGCGTAGACGTCCTTTTTGTATGTTTGTGGGTGTAATAATAGTTCTACACAAACATGCGGAATCTACAGTTTAACGTGAAATCTAAACCACACCACTAGAAGGGTTTATTAAGTAAATACTTAGCTGGTTTGTCTTGCGAAGAAGACGACCGCATCAAATTATATTTGACAAATTAGATGTTGACGTTGCTGAGAATCAAACTTAGATTGGTTGCTCAACATTCCTCGCACTAAACCATTGAGCTATGGTTGCTTCAAAACAAATATAGAAATACATTGATACTCGACAAGTTACAAACAATTAAACACATTTTTGAATCAAGCAATGATTGCCAATCTTGACTAAATCTGCAAGCCATAAGTGATCTAATATGTCTAGACAACACAATGAAATATCTGATAGACAAATTGAAATAGTTGCTATTGCGACATAGAAAAAGATGTGCCACCCTCAACAGACTGAAGCACTTCTAGACACAACAAATAGATGTCAAAAAGATCAAACACAAAACATATTAGAAAATTGCAACTACCCAGGTGACCAATGCTACAGAATCCATTAAAGAAGAGTGATACAAAAAAGTACTACATTTTAATTGTACCTCAACTACAGTCACCAACATCCGCCATCTTACCTAAAACAAACAAACTTGAATGTAACTAACCAAACTGTCAAACAACCAACGATAAAATAAATATAAAAACAAAAATCATCTTATTTTTTTGCCCCCCAAAGATATTAGAAAAGCTTTGAATAAAAAATAAACTGTCTAACTTTACATAATGCTTTCACAAGGAAATCAACAAAAGTCAGAAATATCTTGCACCCGGCTAAAACCTTAATGTAACAGGTTTAGCCCATACACACATCACCGAGACACCGCCACAACTGTTGACTACAACAACAGCAACGACAACAACGGCATATAAGATATTTAGTAACCAACCTAACAAATTAATTAAAAAAAATCTGATGTCCTGCACCTAGACAACACACTAAGTAGACCTCGTGCAGCATGAAGTTACAATGTAGTAATAAATAAACATGCTAAACTTGTGCTACTACCAATGTAGAACACCCCAAAAACCCGACCAACACTAAAAACCTAGAAAAAAAAAATTAGCTCTTGCCATGTGCATTACAAACATTTCAAACCCGTAACACCCAAACTCATAATAAAACCCCTTTAATAATTTTCAAGTTTTATTATAGACTGCTCAGTACCTAAATAAACAACGACACCTGGACATGAGGAGATAGCTGCATATAAGACAAAAATTAAAAACTCAACCGCTATTAATCAAGACGCGCAATATCAATATTTCCAACAACAAGCAAATCTAAAAACTAAAGCAAAACACAATAAAACAGACAAATACATGCCACATACAGACAAACATATCTGTTTAGTGCTACCAGAAAACCAATTTTGATTTTGACTTTTGTCATAAAAATGACAGTAAAATAAAACTAAATGCTATTTAGATTTTACTGCAATGATGTAATTTCTATGACAAAAATCATTAATTTCAGAATTGAGTTTTTAGTGTTATCTACTCCTCTAAGTTGTAGTTTTTGCTAACAGTTATCAAACCTAACACCGTCAACATATCAGATGCAGTAACATATTTTGAACATTTTGAAGCTACTGCAATTTCACACACTTTAAGAGTTTGAACTTCCTGTCAGAGTCATTAATAACAAAACCGTTGACATTGAAGAACATCATTCCCAAAACACTCACAAAACCCTCTTTCCCCAAAAACTTTCAACTCCAAAGCTTACAAACTATTCCTCAGGAGCACTCCTTACTACTCAGCCGGTAACACACAATCAATAAACAAGATGCTTCCTACACCCATACATGTAATTGTTATTATAAGATTGGAGGTTTCTTTAACATTTGATGTTCATACAAATATTTTTATTGTTTCTAATATACAGACTGAAAAAAAAAATCACAACAGTTGACATTAAATTACAGCAAACAAATTTCTAAATGACAAACACTTGTAGACGTGTAGACGCGCTTCATGATTGTAAGGAAGTGGCTTCTATTGGTATGTGTTTGTGATTCATAGGTTAAATATTCATACACTTATGTTGCTTTAACTATTACATATGAAAAAATGAGGTATAGTGGTAGTTTAGGCTATGGTGTTAAATTGTAACAGTTTTTTTTTTGGTATCTTTATTTAGAATAAGATATCTTAATCTGCCTATTATTTTGAGCAAGTTAATTTTACCTCTAACCTTTATTATAGCGTGGCTATAAAACAGAAACTAACCCAACATTATTAATATTAATTATGTTTAATTATAACTAATAAAATATGGCAAATTAATCAATGCTTTTGCACAAACAAATTCATAATCATTACAAAAATAAACACATAATTATTTCCTAATTAATGTTTATTTAAATTAATTAATATTAATAATTTATGAATAATTAATTTAAATTTTAATTGATATATGATATTGGCGTAATATTTAATGTCAAATGCAGATTTTGCGACATTATATCTCAATAAGTTTCAAGTTGAAGTTAAAATTTATAGTTGCGAATATTAATATTTCCGCGTTGCGTATTTTGATGTATATCCATTGCCGGATGGCGGAGACATATAAATGCAAATTTTGTTTAAATTAATTTGTGATTGCGTTCGCAGAAGACATGAATAAAAAATTTCAGTTTTTATCGTTTTGATTGAAATCGATCCCACGGCGTACATTTTTGTTGAATTCACTTTTAATAATATTTTTGTGCAATAAATAATAATAATTTTAATTTTATGAAATGAAATTTTTAATGCGTACCGCAAAACATATACATATTTTTTCATTTAAAAAGCTGTTTTTTATGCATTCGGTGCGAAGAAAGCTAGGGGGTAGGCTTATTTTACAAGCAATTAGGCCCCTAAATTCGTCTTAATAATTCTTCCCCAACACGCCTCATATTAATTCCTGCAAAGTCAGTTTTTCATTCCGACCCGCTCGTATTTCAATTAAGACCGTCCACAATGCGTTTATATAAATGGCCGTTTCAATTAACGCGGATATTCGTAGCGGCAAGGCTGTATGAAAGATGGATTTCTTTGTGTGTTGCAATTTTTATGCTACTTCTTTATATTAAATGTTTCCCCCAACCTACTGTTGTAATTAAAAAAAATATGCGAAAATTCTTTCTAAATTAAATCCGCTCTGCGGGTTGGTAACGAGATCGTTTTCGCGGCTGATGTTTATCTTATCTCCTGCATTTTGGTGCAAATGAGGTAAATAAGGGAGGGCTGTGTCGTTTGGAATTGGCGTTGTTTTCAAGGATTGTTTCCATTCCCAACCGCACCACCGCTTAATTAAAAACTATTTGAATGTAGAACAGTTGCAGGTTTGTGTCTGTTTTAAGCTGGCTGCGAATTTAATAAAACGCCACCGAACGCTCGCCGTCCAAAGTCGCTGTTCATTAACGCCGAGTGGACAAAAAAATCTCACTACAAGGAATTACGGAGTGCAGCAGCAACGACGGCCACTTTTTTTTTACAGCGCAATTTTTCCTTCTGTCTAGGTGTTTTATTGCAAGTTCAATTAGCAAATTAACTATACAAACTGTAATTTAATTAAAATTAAAGTGATTATAAAGCTAAAGATTAGTTGTAACATTAATGATGTCTTGTAAAATTACAAACTCTGCATAAAAATTTACAATTTGTTAACTTTTAACTTTAAAAATAATTTTGGCCTAAAAATGATTCAAATCTAAAATTACTTTATAAAATCTCAAGTTTCTGTAAAGTAAAGCCATTTTAGTAAAATCTAAGTAAAACTTTGTTTGTTTTCAAGACAAAAATCACAGTAAACAAATGTTATCAAATATAAAATCAGCTTCCAAAACTGTAGACATTTTAGCGGTTATACTTAATGTACTCTCTTCTTTTTCTTCTATAGTTTGTCTACTTATCAACTGTTCATAACTATGACACGGCAATAAAAGTTCTAGCCAGACAAAAAGGCTAACAATAAATAATATCTAAAGAATTCTTTAATGACGTTTGCTTATAAGCTAGATAAAAAGAAAGTTTGGCTTGAAAAAAAATGTACAGTCTTAAGTTGAAGTTTTAATTTTTGCAAAAAAGTTATAATAATAGTAGCGGTACAAAGTACAAAACTTAAAATTTTGTATTTTTTTTGGTTATGCAAGTTTTTTGTGCATATTTTTTTAAAACTAACCAAACTCCTTGCAGGATTAAATCAGCTGGTCGTTTCACCGGCAATGCAATAGAAAGTGATAATACCGCTGATTACCCAGATTGAGATGAAACAAGGACATTGTCACTGGGTAAAGAACCAGAGACGTTGCCCTGCAGCAAAGACTCATGCGAACAATTTGAGGCTTTACCGCTAGACCATCTGGATAACTTAGAACAGTGCGTTCTATAGAAAAATCTCCCAGAAGCACCCACAGTGATAGTGCGCAACCACAACCTGTATTACTATCGAACAAAATATACCAAGCAAGATCAATATGCAAGATTAACTGGATCTGAAAGTGGTGGTTAACTTTGGTTCTTAGTGTTGCTTAAAATATATTTTGCGAGGTTTTGGGCAATTTTTTTTTTTTAAATTGCCGCTGTGAGAGGATAAAGATGCGTCTTAGCAATAGAAGCAATGGTTGCCTTCCAGGTTACTATAAAGTTGTAAAGAAGACCTTTCTAATTATTCTGAAAATAACTGACTGCGGCCAGTAGACGCATTTCATTTAGTGGTGGTGTCTTTGAGTTACAAAGTCTTAGAGGAAGTTGTTAAAAACACCTTTCAGGTAGTGTGCGTTCTAAAACAAATGTAATCTTGGCCCATTGCGGCTGGTAGATTAGTTTCAGTGCGTTTGTCTAAAGTTGTTTAAAGCAAAGTTGATGTTGTGTCTTTAAAGTTAACGGTAAAACTGGTTAGCTTGTTACCAACCCGGAAGTTTGTAGAAGATAATTCCTGACCGCAACTGGACTTTGTTGATCAAGATTGGTTGATATTGTTTGCTCAAAATGCAATTAAATGAGATAACTTGCAGTTGTACGTTGTGTTACTGGGCTATCTCAGTAGAAGTTGACTAAGGTTGTTGGTCCAGGTCTAGGAAGTGTCTTGATGGTAGTTTCCAAAGCATCGGTGGCGTTTGCGTACATTTTGTACTTTGTTTTCTTTAAAGTGAACCCAAAAGTCTTGACACAGGCGTCACTTAGACGCACAAACCCGGAGATTCTAAACACACACGTCACACAGACGCTACCACCGTTGCTCACACAGAACTGGTAATTTATTTGTAGAGCAACGTAAACCTACACGTGGCCGTCTGAAACCCTAGTCCCTCGGACAATCCTGAAGATATAACTACGGTAAAGGTTGTTGTTGTCGACGGCATCAAGTTGGGGCCGTTTTCTGGGAGCTGCAGTTTACGGTGGTGGGTCTTGTATGGGTACGGAGATAGTTGAAATTGGGTCTATAAGGATCCTGATGACTTGGTCCGCGTATGTTCGTGGCTATGGCTCGACTGACTTAAACACACAAAAATTTAATATATATATATACAAACTGAAGAGAAAATGACGCGCAGTCATTGGTCGGTGTTGCTTTTTTTTTTAGCTACAACAACTCCCCCCAACTCTCAAAGCTGAGCTTCCAGGTTCAATGGCACTGTTGTATGGAACGGAAGTAGTCTGTAACATAAAAGTATCCACTAAAGTTTAACTATTTGTCTTGGTAACGTAGGTTTTAAATGATTAACATTTGCAAAAGTTTGCAAACTGGTTATGGTCCAGGTTTTGTTTTTGTAGGTTACGCTTATCTCCCATCTCTTCATTGTCTGTGTTTCCCATGGCAGAAGAGTTCTGACACGGTTGTTCCTTTTTTATTCTTTCTCTTTTTTTTTTTCTTCTTCTTCTTCTTCTTCTTTTTTCTTTTTATTCTTCTTTTTTTTCTGTCTCGTTTGGGGTTCCAGCTTGGATATGTATGATCGGTGTAACGGTGTTGTGCGGGCCATATGTGATAGTTATCTCTGTTTTGACAAAAATAAAATGACAACCACTAGTTGGATGTTGATGGTGTACCGTGTAGCAAATTATTTACCGGTAAACGTGTACCGAGACATCGTTGGTCCTCGGCCCTAATATACTCGCCTCGGACGCGTGCTTGCCGCGTGTCACGGCATTCGGCGGCTGCCGTACCGCTTCGCGGATTCTGCGCCGCTATGGCTAAGGTACGACCGCGACCTGCTCTTTTACCGTGAACGTCTCAACCATATTGTACACCGCTGCAAATTAATTCCCCGGCTTTCTTAACTGGTTTACTCAACGCGTTAAGCGCCTGTTAATTGTAGGTAAGTGATCTATTTATTTTTATAAAGTGTATTTAATAATTGAATGTCTATAATGTAATTGTAGTATTAATAATAATAAAAATAATAATAATATTTATTGACGGTTTCACCTTTTTTAGAAACAAGTACATTTACAATAGTTTACATAGTTGTAGTAGGTATTGTAGATTATTATGGAATAAAACGTATTTAATCAAAGAAGCAACCACGTGTAAAAGATTATTTAAGAATTCCACCCACAACCCTTGCATTTTGCAACATCTGGAGCCCAACTAGGAGCAGGTTTTTTTTTTAATTTACATCATTGCATCGCAGTTTTTTCCGATAATTAAAATAAAGGATGCAAAGAACTCCACCAGCCCATCCGCCTTATCAATTGCGAAGCCGAGTGGAAAGAAACAGGGACATGCTGCCTATCAACAATCAACGGGAGCAGCAATCCTTTAACGAGGAAACAATTGAGGGAACAAATTCCACAGCACATTTACACGACTTTCAAGCATTAAGTGAAAATCTTGTGTCACCACGCGGTCATATTCAACCCCCAATAAGTGAATTAAATAATTCTTTAAATAATAATGCACAATCATTAGAAAGCTCTGTTGATGGATTTAATATTAAATATACCGAAGTAAAGAGTACCATGAACTTACTAAATAAATCTATGGACAGACTGGGACTATCTAGTTCACATGTTAATGACATTCTTGATAATGATTTTGCATTACCTATTACTACAAATAATGTAACAGTTAGTAGTAACAGAAATAATTATAATTCTTTGCTTCATGTAATAAATAGTAGGGATCTGTCAAATCAGTTGCCACGTGGACGGTTAGCACAACCCCCACAGTATCGATATAATCTAGATAGACCTATAACAAGCAGTTATAGCACAGCATCAAGTCAGCAACCAGCGGGTTCTCTACATAAAGAGGAATGTTCTCAAACAAATTCATATTTAAACTTACTTAACCCTAACTTATATGGTAATCATAATCAACCGTTTATGCAACCTAATGTAATGCATAAACAGCCTACATATCAACCTAATGTTAATCATAATCAACCATTTATGCAACCTAATGTAATGCATAGACAATCTACTTATCAACCTAACGTTAATCATAACCAACCATTTATACAATCTAATGTAATGTATAGACCTATTCAGCAACATAATGTTAATTATAACCAACCAGTTAGACATTCTAATCTAATGTATAGACAAAATAACCCCTATAATAATTATAATCCAATGTATTCTTGGCCAAATGCCACAAATCCATCAGTAAATACATGTAATTATACAAGAAATGTGCATGTACCAAATTCATCGCCAATTATTGATAACACAGCATATGTAACACAGCCTACAATTAACAATGCTCAGTTAACTCAAGCTAAACCAGTCTGTCATAAAACCGCCGATTTTCTAGATATTTGTAAAACATTAACAACTTTTAATGGGAAAGATATGGCTCCCACTTTGTTTATTCAAAAGTTAGAAAGTTTATGGAAAATGTACAATCTGGAATTTAACCAAATCGTGTTATGGGGTGATAATTTGTTTTCGGGTGAAGCTAAAACGCGGTTTTACGCAATTATTCCGACGTGTGGCGACTTTACAGAATTTAAATCAAGGTTTTTAGAACAATTTTGGAGTCGAGCAAAACAACACAAAACGCGAAGTTTGCTTGAAAACGGGTTATATCATCCTTCTAATGGTGATTACGCGACATATTTTTTAAAACTAATAGGAGAGGCTCAGTATCTAGTACCACCATATGAAGATGCTCACTTAATTCAAATTATAGCATGCCATTTTTCGGAAAATATTAGTGCTAATCTAGTAAATGCTACAAGTGTATCTGATGCAATAGCAAAACTGCGGACATATGATTTTATGGAAGCGCGAAAGAAAGCAAGGGGGCAAAATGCCAATCCTCGTGCACAATATGCACCTAGTCCTCGCGCACCATACAATAATGTTCCGCCTAAACAATTTAAACAAAACTGGGCTCATCAATCCTAAGAATTAAAACCAATTGCTCAACTTGAGCTAGAACTTTCTGATAGTGTAGAAGAAACTACGGCTTCGGAAAACTTTCCGACGTCCACCTTATAGGTCCAAAGGTTGGCGCTACTATCAGGACCGACACATATCACAACCAAAACCCTCGGGATCAATTACTTCAAGAAGATTGTGACTTTGTGCACAATACTTCTTCTTCTTATCCACCAGTAATCGTTATTCAAATAGGGCCGTTACAATTTCCGTCATTGATTGATACCGGAAGTCAAATTAGCTGCTTGTCTTATGAAGTTTATAAACAAATATCAGCTGTACTTCCAAAACTACCGACGTTTAATGTGCAAGGAGTTCGCGTAGTGGGGGCATTTAAGGAACTGAGATCAAAAATTTCACATCAAGTACTGTTGACGCTTTCTCTAAATACATTTCCTATTGAATTCGAGTTTATGGTCGTACCAAATTTGACATATCCCGTGATTATTGGAGAAGATTTTTTGACACACTTTAATGCGCTTATTGACTGTAGAAAACGCTTAGTTAGTTTTAATACAGCAACCAAGTTATCAAAGTTCCACTTATACAACCTGTGCACGAATCTAAACCGCCTGTTTTATCTACAGCATTAAGGTTGTGTACCATAAATTGTAGCCAACCGCCAATACCGGTTTTTCACGTAGATGAGAAACTTAGCTTAAGTTCAATTGCTCAATCTTTACCCTTAAACGAGTTTGAGAAAGAATCATTTTTCCAGCTTATAAAACAACATTCAGCAGTGTTTTCCAATCGCCCCGGACTTACTAAAAGTTACTATCATCAGATAAAACTTACAGATAAAACACCGTTTAGTGTTCGGCAATACCCGATACCACTTGCTCACCGCGACGCCGTATTGGCGGAAATAGCTCGCATGGAAACCTGGGGTGTAGTCAAGCGGTGTGAAACTCCTTATTGCAGTCCACTAATGAGTACCTTCAAAAGGGATGGTTCAGTCAGGGTTTGTTTGGATGCTAGGCGTTTGAATTCGGTAACGGAATCCGATACAGAAATGCCAAGACCAATAGAGGATATAATGCGTTCTCTTGCTGGGGTACGTAACATGACGTGTTTGGATTTAACTGCATCCTACTGGCAGGTGCCAATTGTTCCAGAACACCAAAAATTTACAGGATTTAGAGTGGGTACCCGTTTTTATTGTTTCAACGTTTTACCATTTGGGCTGAAGACGACAGTTTCGTCATTTACCCGGTGTACCAATTATTTGGACCCTCGTGCGATCAATTTATCTATCCTTATGTAGATGACTTATTGGTGACTTCTAAGTCGTTTGATGAACATATTCAGCACCTGGACTTTGTATTTACCAAACTGCGAGAAGCCGGTTTTACGTTAAAACTTTCCAAATGCAATTTCTTCAGTTCATCACTAAAATTTTTAGGCTACATCCTAGATGACCAAGGTTTTAAACCCGAATTCAATGCTTACAGGAATTCAATGCTTACAGGAATTTCCAAAACCAATTAATATTAAACAGTTGCAAGCATTTCTAGGGCTGGCTAACTTTGACCGAGTGCTTGTATCTAACTTTTCTACCCTTACCGCACCTCTAACTAAACTGTTGCGAAAAAAATCTAAATGGGAATGGGAGAAAGAACAACAAGATGCGTTTGATTGCATTAAAAAGAAATTAACTGATGAAGTATTGGCCTATCACCCAGAAACGCAATTACCATTCTACTTGCAAACAGACGCTAGCGACGTAGGGATTGGCGCGGTTTTGTACCAGCTCGTTGAAGGAAAGCAACAAGTTGTTGCGTATTTTAGTCGATTGCTTTTAGATCGAGAAACTCGGTACTCCACTCCCGAAAAGGAGCTTCTGGCGGTAGTCTCGGCTTTGTTACGCTGGCGTGTCTACTTATTAGGCAGGAAATTTACAATTCTAAGTGACCATCGAGCACTTATTTATTTGAAGACTTGCAGACTATTGTCTCCACGTATATCCCGATGGGTTCTTTTCCTGCAAGACTACGAGTTTAATATTGAGTATTTGCCTGAAAAATCAAATTTTGTAGCCGAGACATTATCTCGGAACCCCCCTCCTCGATTACATACGCCCCACAATAAATGTTTTTGCATTGCTAGATGCAAAATAGGGATGTCAGCTACGGAAATGTTGAAAAAGATTCCACAAGCTCTTACCGCCGACCCCTATTTTTCAAAGATATTTAACCAAACTGGACCAGGTATGGATAAAAGATTTGTGCTAGACCAAGGCTTGTTGTATTTTAGACAAGACCATGACACTCCTTTGCTATTGTGCATTCCAAAGGCTTTGGTTGGAGATTTTACGCGTCTGTATCACGAATATTACGGCCACTTTGGCATCTATAAGACTTGGTGTGCTATACGACGGGATTTATGGTGGAAAAGTATGTTTCAATCTATTAAATAAATAGTAAAAGAATGTTTGGTTTGCCAAGTTTCCAAAACTTCCATAGCCCTTTCCCCTAAGCCAGAATCTATTATTGCTAATGGCCCAAACGATTTGGTCGCTGTTGACTTTTACGGTCCGCTTCCACGACCAATAGGTGGCGTAGCCTACATTTTTGTTTTAGTCGATGTATTTAGCAAGCATGTCGCTTTGTATCCACTTAAGCGTGCCAGTACAATGGCAGCCACCAATCGATTGGCCAAATCCTACTTTTCTACAGTAGATACTCCTTCGCGTATATTAAGCGATCATGGGACTCAATTTACTAGTCCTCGTTGGCGCAATTTCTTGGAAGGCCATTCTATAACGGCCGTTTTTTCATCCGTACGGCATCCCCAAGGCAATCCCGCTGAGAGAGTAATGAGAGAACTAGGTAGGTTGTTTCGGACATATTGTTTCGGACATATTGTCCGTCATACAACTTAGGCCAAAGAAATATCTACCTTTACAACTTTTCTAAATAGCGTAGTCCACGAGTCCACTGGTCACGCTCCGTGCGAACTCCATTTTGGTACGCTTCCACCTTCTCCGGTGAGATCTCTGCTGGGAAATGCTGAACCTCTACGGTTTGACCGACATGTAAAGCTTTTTTATGCTCACCAAAATATAGTAAACAATGCAAAAAAACGAAACGACAAAAAACCAGCTAACAAATTTCGCCCGTTTTGTGTGGGGGACCTAGTTTTGCTTCGGGCTAATCCCACTTCTTCCTCTTTAAATGCACAATCCAAAAAATTCCTTCCGTTATACGAGGGACCTTACCAGATAACCAAAATAGTAGCCACTAAAACCTACATACTAACTTCATGTTCATGTTCCATGCATGCCACCTAAAATTGTTTGTTTTGCCATCCGCGTAAGTAACAGTTTCTCTTCGGATTGTTTACAGCTCTCCATCAGAGAAAGGGGGCAGTTGTAGCAAATTATTTACCGGTAAACGTGTACCGAGACATCGTTGGTCCTCGGCCCTAATATACTCGCCTCAGACGCGTGCTTGCCGCGTGTCACGGCATTCGGCGACTGCCGTACCGCTTCGCGGATTCTGCGCCGCTATGGCTAAGGTACGACCGCGACCTGCTCTTTTACCGTGAACGTCTCAACCATATTGTACACCGCTGCAAATTAATTCCCCGGCTTTCTTAACTGGTTTACTCAACGCGTTAAGCGCCTGTTAATTGTAGGTAAGTGATCTATTTATTTTTATAAAGTGTATTTAATAATTGAATGTCTATAATGTAATTGTAGTATTGTAGATTATTATGGAATAAAACGTATTTAATCAAAGAAGCAACCACGTGTGAAAGATTATTTAAGAATTCCACCCACAACCCTTGCATTTTGCAACAACCGTTTAATTTCCAAGACTTCTTTCATCTCCTTCGTAGATTTGCAGATGATCTCAAATTTTGTCTTGTCGGTTTTTGCCCATTCTCGTTCAGCCGTTTTACGTCTTTTTATGGCCAGGCAACAAAATACTGTTTCCAGGAAATAGTAATCAACTCTTTGCGTTCTCTCCAGGAAGTCGTAGTATGGGTTGGCTACATCTTTCTATAGTTGTTTGGCTTTCTACAGCAAATGCAAAAGGTATTCAGTGCTGGGACAGTATAGCAGAATTGACACTTTGTGGTAAAATCTATTCTGCCTAGCCAATTTTCTGTCAACAAGGTTCTCAACATGCGGATGTTAGTGCCGGTGGTGTTTGATAGTAATTGTGCCATTGCCATTATAAGAGATTATACCGTTGGTTTTAAGAGATGTAACGTCTGAGTGTAGGACCAAGTATTCTTGCAGTTTATAGTTGTTGTAGCGTATGTATTTCATGATTTTATTCTTCCCGTCCTATTGGCACATTGTTGGTATCATACCTCGGCGTACACGTTTTCTTTGGTTGTTTGTTTTTTTCAGGGTGTTTGTGGCAGGTACGTGAAAGCACTCTGTTTTTAATTTCCCTATGTTGGGCGCCATTTGTTACCGGCATACCTTTGTAAAAGTTGACGGAAGTTGTCATTCTAAGTTCAGAAAGTGTCCTGGTGGTAGTTTCCAAAGCGTCGAAAACTTTTGCGTACATTTTGTAGTTTGTTTTATTTGAGATGTACTTTCACTTCCACGTGCCCACGGCAGTTCAACCTGAAATATCAACCAGAACGCAACAAATTGGCTCTTTCATTCTGCGCTTTGTCGAAATGAACCCTGATTACAACCGCAACCGCAACCTGATGACAACCTCTACGCCTAAGGACTTCTCTACAATTACGATTTCTACACCGACGACTGCACTGGGGATATTCAACTTACTCTTCGGCTCCGATACCCCGGATAAAATTGAACACCTCGCCACCAGGTATTCATTACTCTGCAGCATAGCACACTCTCCCGCAGGGCCTCATCCAAAACCAACGACAACCTACGCAACAACCATGGACTACTTTCTGGACTACACGCCAACACTTGCATCAGCCAGGAATGGATTACGCACTTCCGCACCACCAAGCAGTCGGTAGCTTAACATTCACCGCTACCAACCCGCGCTACAACCCGTGAGGTCAACTGCAGAAAACGGTCATCCACATACTACCACCTCCAACATCAAAAAGAAAGATTACTATACCTGGGTACCCGCAACATGGCCTTGCGTTGCACCAGGTAACTCTCTCTCCGGTACATGCGTATCACACCGTGTATTAAGTGGCTTCGACTCCTGGGGACCACAAGTGTGTTAGCAAACCCCACCAACACAAATGTACCACACGTATTCACCAGGCGAGTACCAATGCACGCTACCCGCCAAACCGGCTGTCTGGCCGGTAACAGAAAAAAAAATGACGCGTTTTTATAGATCGGTGTTGCTTCGCCTCTTTGGCTGCAACAGTTGTGACTTCTCTCAACTTGCCTGAAGCATGACTTTAAGCCGGTTATATTTTGCAGCTGTTATGGTTGCCTGTAGACGGGATGGGGTTTGTCGCGTCAACGTATACTCTCTGTAAAAATGCACTGAAAACATTTACAAAAGTGCAAAAGTACAGAACTCCTGCCTCTTTTTGTATACAACTTTTCAATCTGACTGTGCCTTATAAATGAGGTTTTTAAGAGGTCTATTTGAAATGTGCATTCAGCGCCAGCATTTTAGGCGTTGATTTAGTGTGGTAACGATTAAAAAATTAAAAGTATTTTTTATACAGAAAGCATGTTAATTAGACGCTTGTATTTAAAAGTTTGTTTGCTCACAATATAACTCAGATTCTGAGTTTGTAACAGTTTTTTCAATGAAATGTTTACTATAACCAACATGTGATCACTGATCGGGTCAAGTCTTAAATCAGCTTTCAGTTGGGTGTTACGGCCGTAGTGAGGTGCACTGAAAATTTTTCTCAAAGTTTTACTTTAAAATTATTCTATTTTTTTAAGATAAGAAGAAGCAGCCATACTCCATGTTGGACATGTCAGTATTAGGCAAACGATTGTTAAATAGTCGCAACTTGTTGTATGCATATTGTTGTCCCTGCGCAGCAGTAGAATTAACATATTATTTGCCATCTTGGTTTTAATTTGTGTAATTTGAATCCTTAGATACTTTGCAGTAACCATCCATTAAATTGAAGCGCGCGCCGTTAAAATAAACGTTTTTATGTAAAGTTTGATTAAGATACTTAGTGATAAAAATAGCCTTACTCTTCTTCAGTACCAACGCCAAGTTTCAAATGTTTCACAAGCCGTTTGCAGTCTTAGCTTGATGACTTTTGTAATAAAGTAAATTTAAATTTGTAACGCCTCTGGTTCTCAAGGGCGTACATGAAATTTTTTTAAAGGTGTTTTTTGTTTTTACGTCGTTTGTGTTGTGTTTTGTCTTGATATTTATTTGCTAAGGTAAAAATTTAGAAATTAGAATTGTTTTTTGATAGATGTTGGAAGATTTAGAAAGACAAAGATATCGGGAAATAAACTAAAAGAGGAAAAGGAATGTTTTGGGATTCATTGTAGAAATCGGAAACATTAGTTTCACTTAAAAGACATTTTGTTATTGAAAAAATAAAATAGAAAAATCTTAAGGTGCTTGAGACATTGGTAGATTTTGGGGTAGATGCTATCGCACATCAGGATCT
Source organism: Tachinus rufipes (assembly GCA_963932245.1). NCBI lineage: Eukaryota > Metazoa > Arthropoda > Insecta > Coleoptera > Staphylinidae > Tachinus > Tachinus rufipes. The sequence continues at coordinate 13,453,724 of OZ010746.1, read as the reverse complement.
TTGGGGACATTAAAAGTGCTCAGATGATATCTTCTTTTCTTCTTTGTCAGCCATTCATACGCCACTGCTGGCGTCTTAACCTCTTCTCTGCTTGTAATGTTGGCAACTTACATTACAAGGGACCTACAGTTTTAAGTGGATTCCGAACCACTGGAGAGAATTTATCACTCCATCAGAGAAGGTTTTAACCGTAAAACCCCAAGCGGCTTGGGAAGTGGGAGAGCGTATGAAAGTGAAAAGTATATCACGGTATATGGGGGAAATCAAACCACAATCTTCGGTACAGCGGCCGGATGCTTAGACCACTGCGCCACGCTCTCAGATAACATATCGGGATACAACAAAAGACATTAAAGTATATTTAGAGACCTTAGTAAAGAAGCGTTATGAGTATGAGATACAGAAAAATTGTGTTACTGTATGCACAAGCAATTTTGACACCTGAAGTAATGCATAGTATGTCTGATACATACAAATTAGAAAGAATCTGAAATAATACTAAAAGTACTTGTTTTGATTGGGCAATGGTTAGACACGTGCCTTAACAGTTATACTGCCAGTGTATTTTTTTTATATAGGAAACAATAAGTTTGATCAATTTAAGATTGAATTTGAATCGATAATGTTTTGAGAATAATCCCTGATGGCAAACCTTATCAAAAGCTTTTATAACATTGAAGAATATTACATTAGTAGCTTGTTTTGTACAAAATCCAGTTTTAATTTGGTCGGTAACTCTAGTTAGTTGAACGTTGTGGATAGTCTATATCTAAAGCCATGCTGATGATTTGGCAACAGCTTTTCAGCCAATGTGTGATCTCAAATTCTATCCAAGATTACAATTTTTGCCACTTTGATAGAAAACTAATCAAGTTATAATTCTGTAAAAAATGTCTATTCTTCCCAACATTGGTGATAGAAATGGCATTAGATCTTTTCTATAAAAACAAAAAATGTGACGCATTTAGCATTGCAAATGTTCCTTACAAACATTACAATTTTGTAAAAAAAATGCTCTCAAAGCGTTGTTTAGAATGCAATCAAGACCTGGTGCCAATTTGAGTTTATGTTTTATATACTTTACCTTAGTGTTGAACATTACTTGTTTAGATAGCACATACAGGTTTTCTGGTAATGCTTAGCAAAACTGTTTAATGTTAAATGTTTAGATAAATCATTCAAATCTCATTTTAACATTAAACTATCGTCGACTACAATATCAAAGCACAACTGCATTCTATCTGAACTTTACAATCATCAGTCAGTTCAATCAATAAATCAACAATCTTTTATAGAGCACCAGTATAGCATCAAGCCACGGAAGTAAAAACTTACAAAAACCGGTTTACAATATTTTGTTATGTGTTTTGTGAAAACGACCATAAATAGTCAAAACTAGTTGTAAATTAAAAAAATTGAATTAACATTAGAGTTAAGCATTATTATCAATTTAATATATTTTTATAACAATTTAAAGAAAATATATGTGTAAAGCAATAAAGAAACAAAGGAAAACAAGAGGAAAATAAACAGACCAAACCGTTTTAAAGATATATCTACACAATGATTAAAGATAAGTTGCTTAAGTGCTTAAATCGTGTACTACACATTACTAGAACGTTTATCAAGTATTTATAAAAGATACTAGTTAATAAACAAAGATGTAGCAATGTTCCTGGGTGTCGTGGTGATCATGACCAGTAGACAAGTTTGAAGAAAATTGGTAAAGATGTCGGCAATTGCCGTTGTAAAGTGGCACTATTAAAATCTTATAAACGTTTGATTTAAAAAGCATTGGAGAAAATAGATGTGTGTTAAAAAGTTGTATTCAAGTTTTGAATTCAAATGTTGCAATTCAGATATAATTCAAAATAATTAAAGAAAAACTTCAACTAAAATTCTTCTAGTAGACAATTTCCGTTCTATTATCTTCTTCTTCTTTGTCAGCCATTCATACGCCACTGCTGGCGTCTTAGCCTCTTCTCTGCTTGTAATGCTGGCAACTTACATTATTCTATTATAAACCTAACCTAACCTAACGATTCTTCTGCTTATAGTATCGTATTTTCTACAAATGTAAACACATTTTGTTTGTAATGTGAAATAATAGTCTATCTAAGGTAATGAAATTTGGCAAATTTACTAAAGATTTTAGATGTAGTAAATGTCACATGACTATTATTAAGTGCTATTAAATGTCAATAATTGTCTTAAAATGTTATTAAAACTAAATAATGTCAAAACTGCTGTTAAATGTCAATGGACTGTTGTACTAGTAAATATTACATAACTGTCATTAACTATTATTAGGCTAGTGACTCACCTTGCGGTGTTGTATGGAAATTAACTTTTTGAATTCTGGCTTGTTTTATCGCGCTACACTCTTCAAAAAAACGGACGCGGGTAGATTTTGGTTATTTATGCGAAATCACTATGGCAAGTTAACAGCATGTTTAAATGATAAAACTTTATTATCAAAATGAGTGTTTGTTAGTGCAAACGTTGCGCGTAGACGTAGTGGCTCTTCACAGTCAACTCTCCAACGTTTGGTGGCCAAATTTGAGACGATAGGTTTGGTAAATAATTAGCCAACACCTGTACGTTCAATGAAGTGTACAGCAGAACCCGAGGCAATCAGTACGGCGCCGTGCACAAGAGATTGGGCTTTTGCAAGATCCAATTAACACAGAAGCTCAAAGTTCATAACCATAGACAAAGCTGTTTGTTTGACTGGGCTTCAAATCGTTTGAAAGACAACCCCAATTCTATGTCAACAAGCAAACTTACCAAGGTGGGTAAAGGGTGACGGCAAGAACTACCAAGTACGTCCGATCCAAATGTCAACCTCTCTTGCACGCGGTGCCCGCTGCTAGATAACTAACGAGGCTCTGACGACCGAGTCATAGCGGTAGAACCATTAAAATGTGAATTAAGGAAATGTACGGCCAACAGCTTTGGGTGGATGAGCCACTGGCTCTAAAGGCGGATGAACCAGAGAAATGATCAACGGCAGAAGAATACGGAACGCAACAAGAAACCACCGTATTAAAAACCTAAGCGGTATCTCTAGTACAGTCATCATGGCAAAGTTTAAAGCAAATTATTTCCGAGTAACAAGTCTCCCAATCGGATCTCCGGAGGGTACAGTTTTGAACAACGCCACAAGAAACAATAAAGTACCACCTATGAGAGTATGCACATGGAATGCAAAAACAATGTCTTAGGCAATAAAAATCAATAACGCCATTCAAGAAATGAATAGAACAAACAACAAACACGAAGTAATAATGATCATGAGTGACTTAAATGCTAAAATTGAATTGGAAAGGGAAAGAGCGGTGAATATATAAGCAAATATGGATTATGCACAAGAAATAAACGTGGAGACAGACTGAAGCGCTTTGTAGAGAAGGAAGAATACATAATACTTAACACCTTTTTCAAACTTCCACCACAACGTCTATATACATAGATCTCACCTCAAGACCAACCCAGCAAGGTCGTCAGAAATTAGATCAACTATATACTCATCAATAAACGGTTCCACAACAGCTGCCAATCAGTTGAAACCTACCCTAGCACTGATATAGAATCGGAACACTGCGCACTGGTTGGAAAATTTAAAATAAGGATGAAAAGGGTCACTCAAAAAATAAACATAAAAAGATGGAACATGAGAAGATTAAAACAACCTGACATAAGAGAAACAGTAACAAGCTTAATAACCCAAAGCTGTAAATAAATAGAGACACCAAACAACACAGAAAAAAACCCTTGAGAAACTATCAAAAGCTCTCAACAAAATCGGAGACAAACACCTGATAGACAAAAAAATTAAAAAAATAGCTGGATGACAGATGAAATATTGAGTCTTATCAAAGAAAGAAGAAAAGCAAAAAATAACACCACACAGTACAGGAACCTTCAAAAACAAATAAGACAAGAGATAAGAACAGCAAAGGCAGACTGGATCAAGCAAAAATGTGCAGAAATAGAAACATTACAAGAAAAACACGATTATTTTAACATGCACAAAAAAACCAGAGAAACAACTGAAATACACAAAACTAATGCAACTGACAAACTGTACAACACAGATGGCAAGATTATCATCAATAAGACGGAGAAGATAAACACCTGGAAAAAGTACATAGCCAAACTATTCAAAGACAATAGGACAGAACAACTATCATAACCCAACAACCCTGAAAACATGGCAATAACAATAAACAAAGTTACAAAAACCATAGCACAACTTAAGGACGGCAAAGCTCCAGGCCCAGACAACATCTACAGTGAGCTCCTCAAATTATTTAATGTGGAGGGTATCAAACAGTTAACAGAGATATTTAATAACATATATACAGAAAAAATACCAAAACCATGGTTAAAATCTACATTCATATTACTACCTAAAAAAACCGAGTGCCAAATACTGCAACAACTACCGCACGAACAGCTTAATGAGTCACTTTTTAAAACTATTCTTAAAAATAATTTATTAAAAAATATTCAGAATATGCGAAGAGCACATCAGTCTCAACCAGTTTGGATTCAGAAACTCATTAGGTACAAGGGAGGCTTTTTTCAGCGTCCAAGTCCTTATACAGAGGTGTATAGACTTTGACTGCGATGTACAAGCATGCTTTATCGATTACCAAAAGGCTTTTAACAACGTACAACACGACAAACTTATAGAAATACTAAGAAACATAGGACTCGAGAACAACAATATAATAGTCATTGGTAACTTGTATTGGAATCAGACAGCGTCAATACGTATCCAAAAGAAAAACTCGGAAGACATCGAAATAAAAAAAAAAGTCAGACAAAGATGCGTTCTATCATCAATTTTATTTAACATATACTCCGAGCAAATTTTCCAAAAAACACTAGAAGACACAAATATAGGTAAAATAAACGACCAGCATATAAACAATAGCAGGTATGCTGTTGACTAAGATAGCAGAAACCAGTCAAAAATATAGACTTCCACTTAACATAAAATAAAGAAAATACATAATAATATCAAAAAACGCAAACCATCCTGGTCAACTGATAGTGAATAACAAAGTGATCAAAAAAGTCCAAACATATACATACCTCGGAACAACAATCAACAGCAGTTGGGATTGCTCACTAAAAATTAGATGCCGGATAGAGAAGTCTAGAGCCGCATTTCTCAAAATGTCAAAGTTGTTCAAAACTCACGATCTACCCTTGTCAACATAAATCAGATTATTAAAGTGCTATGTTTTTCCGATACTTTTATACGGGGTAGAATCATGGACTTTAACCAAGACCAGTTGTAAGAAACTAGAAGCATTCAAAATGTGGCTATACCGACGCATCTTGAAGATCTCCTGGACAGAACATGCAACCAACAAAGAAGACCTTGAAAGAATTGGCAGAGAAAAGGAACTAATATTAACAGTAAAAACAAGAAAACTGGAATACCTGGAGCACATAATGAGGAATAATCAATGATACAGACTGCTACAAGTGATTCTACAAGGCAGAGTAGAAGGAAGAAGAGCCTACGCACATGGTTCAATACATCAATAGTAGGCCTCTTCAGAGCAGCAACCGACAAAGTTCAAATAGCTATGATGATCGCTAACTTCCAAAACGGACAGGCATCATAAGAAAAAGAAGAACAAGCAAAATTGCCGTATATGGAACGACACCAACCCACACGAGGTTTGAGGTTCACCTTTTGAAAAGGCGACGTCATTGGTCCGTATTTTTTTGAAAACGACGTTGGTGAGGCGGTCACCGTCAACGGTGAGCGCTACAGAACAATGATAACTAATTTCTTATGACCCAAATTGAATCATATGGATCTAAACAACATGTGGTTCTAGCAGAATGGCGCCACCTGCCACACGGCAAACGCCACAAGTGACATTCTGCATGAACGTTTTGAGGGTAAGGTTATCTCTTGCAAAGGTAATGTGCATTGGTCACCAAAGTCATGCTACAATTACAATTACCTAGCAAAATTGTAATTGTGATAATTTTGTAGTGCGTTCTTGAGGTCTTCATAGAATTTCTATATTTCTTGTTTGGAGTTTTCTTTTGAGATTTTATTAAAAAACTTATAATATATACGATAATTTTTACTTGAACTTTTACATGAGTTGCTTTATTTGTAATTAGACTAGGAATGTACATATGAATTTTTACTGTAATGCTTTAATTATTATTATTCATAGACATAAAGACGTCCTTATGTTTGTTGATCTATCTACTCAAACTTGTTGATTGACAAAAGGAGTCTATTTATTCCGCCAGACATTTGGTCAACAAAACTTTTTTAGTTTTTTAGCAAGTCTACCACGTGCAAAAAAAGTTGATGTTTGAGATGGCATAATGCTTTTAGACCCTTAATCTTAGCACCAGATTGGAATTAATGTGATATTGGCTTGTTTTTAGCAAGTAGGAAAAGTACCTGTAACTATTTAATTAAATATACCACTTTTCTTATGTGATCAAAATAAATGGTATTAGCTAATTTTTTGCACTTCCTGTATTTAATCAATAGTAGCATTACCACAAGCCATGCAGCCAAACAAATTAAAATTCAAATAATTTATACATTACAAATTAAGAATCATTTTGAGAAGAACATGATTGTAATCTAAAGCAGACTTGCACGTATAAAAAAAAACATGACAACTGACAACTGCACTCTCAACAAAGTCTACTCCAAAGTGATACAAACTGCTGTAATATTAGAAAATAATAAAAAATTTACATCTATAGTGTCAGACAACACAGTAATATACCACGTTTCTTCCAACTGAAAAACAGTATTAGACGCCACAACAAAGAAATACTATTTAAAAAGACTTCAACAGCAAATTTTTGGTCAAGAATCTATCAAAAAAAGACAAAAAAATTTTTTTCTGTTAGAATGGACAGCAAATCTGGATTTAATTGTCCAAAACGTTAACACCAGCCCAACCTTTGTAAGAGTGGAAAGCAACACCACTATAGCAGAAACAATATAGGTAGCTGCAGACTAATATTTAGAAAAAAAAAAACAAAAAGCAAAAAGCAGGTTTACTGGTAAAACAAAAAAAATTGCAAAAAAAATAAATTTGGCAGCCAAAAAAAGTTAGCTAAAAGACGAGATTGTACCTAACCCCGACAAAATTCTTCCCAAGCTAAACAAGGCCACGGTAGTAAAAACTCTTTCAACTTTGCCAGACTAAATGACATTTACAAAAAACTCTAAAAAATAAAAGCAAGCAATTATCTTTTCAACATAATAAACAACTATTTCAGTAAAAGTTTAATTCTAATCGATAAAGAAAAAATAGAGGTCAACTGCGGTGTATTACAAAGTTCAGTATTAAATCAGGTTCTCTAAAAAATTCTATACAATCAGATTCTAACAATTATCAACATAAAAGAAGATCTTCAACTTTGCGGACAACACTGCGATAGACAGAAAACAATATCTAGGACAAAACAAACCAGACGACCAAGGATATCACCAACCTAACCTCAAGCTTTGGACTCAAACTGGCCAACAAAAAACAAAAATGATTTTATACAGCGGAAGACAACTTATAGCAGTAAAAACTGAAGTTCAAAAAGTAAAGATTACATCAAACCCAAGTATTCAATACTTAGGAATCGTCTTTAGCAAACATAACAATCAAAGAGAGCACTAAAATAGGGTAAGCGTAAAACATGGTGTTCATAACACTGGCAAAGCTCATGACTAACGTAGATACACCCAGATTCAGCAAAAAAAAGCTATTGTGCTTGGTCCTAAACCCTATACGCATTGACATATAGGGTAAAACATTCCTGAAAAAGAAGCTAGACCAAGTCACTGATCAAAAATCTGAAGATGTAGATTAACAGAGACCACGGAGAAGTAAATTACTACATTTCTAAGTTTTGGAGGAGGGCATTGATAGTTACAGTACTGTGAAAAGATAAATTTCATCATAAGATTATTATTTCTACACTGTTATAATTTAGTAAAACAGCCTCTTACCAACATAAGTAAAAAAAAATATGTTTGTGCAGAGTTCAATGATAACAAGCAACTAGCCTTGTAGCAGAAACATTAAACAAATAAGTAATAAAAATCGAAAGTAATTTATATATTTTAGTGAACACACCCCATTATTCTAATTTAGCTTTAGTTAATAAATTCAAAGTATTGCATTGCAACTATTTCATACTCTATAACTTGCATTTTTTATTAAGATGTAAATATTGTTATCACATTATACAATGTTAAAATTATTAAAAAATAACGCGCCGAGTAGATATCAAAATCAAATATTCAAACAGTTCCAATCTCCCAATACAACTCAGAAAAGCTCAGATGTCCACTACAGATTCTGATAGGTCAATTATTAGAATGTTGGTGTATACAGTATCAAATATTGTAAATTCAATCCCTACTCAAAGCGTTCTCTTTGAATAGTAAACTATTGAAGTAGTAAAAATTAACTTAATTAATAAAATATTCACTTAATTAAATTTCATAAATTTTGTTATTAATTTGTTAGTTAAGATAATAGAGCTTTGATCTTATGTGTAATATAATATAAGTTTATAAAAATAATGGCTGGCAAACTAAAAGTTGCATTTAATAAAATTCAAACTGTTTATTTTAAATAAAGAAATTTAAATTTTTAATAATGCTAAGTAAGGTGCAAAATGCTTGCATATTTATGAAAAGACGATTAAAATAACTAAAAACTTTGCAGATAAATTTCTAGGATTTTCAAGAATGTTATAAAATAATCTCATTTACTTCAGCAAATTTTGTATAGTTTATAATGTTGCATTATAATAAGCATTATTTTTATATAACTAAATTGGAATCAAACGAACAAAAAAAAATCAGAACAGACATTGTATAATGAAATTTTAAAGTGTCTCCGCTGCGGACGTGCTCGTGAACATTTATTTTTCCCCTTTCTGTCCTCGCAGGTGACATAAAATGTGAACATGAATAACACATGACTGTCGTATGATGCACGGAAAGCAAGCGATGACAAATAAAAACAATTACTGCGCGTTGCCCCATACACCATCCATCTCTGAGGTCTCGTAAAGACTACATAAAAACATACGTTGTGCCCACTTAACCCTTAAATTATTCACTCAGGTGAGACCGTCCCAAAAAAATAAACCGCCCTATAATCGTACCCAAACATTACTAACGTAAAAATATTCACGCCTCACTTCATGCCAAATTGATAAAATATTCAGGAAGAATCGGGAAAAAGAGAGAAAAAAAAATGGAACAAACAAATTCACCGGTTTAAAGGGACTGGCTGGCGGTAATCCAGAATATTGGAGATTTTGATGGCTTACGTTAGAGCAGAAACCTGCTTTGTGCCAGGTAATAAAAGTCACGGCAGATGAAAAGTTTTCCAGTCCCTCCCCGCGAAAGTTATACAACTTATGGGTCAGATCGATCTTTTGTCACAGCTATCTATTGAACGAGACGGTGAATAGTAGTGCGAAGCTCTATTCGCTTTTCTTAAGGAAACGGAAAGCTCCTGACATTATACCTGTATTGAAAAGCGAAACGATAACTCTGCGGTGAATCGATATTAAATGTATGCTAGCTTGAATTTCAGAGCTGGATTAATTTGTTATTAGATTAAGAAGCTGAAATTTTATTTGTTAAATTATTATACGCTGCATGCTAACATCTGCTCAACGACGCTCTAATTTGTTTTCACCGTTGCAAAAGAGCGACATCACAGCACCTTCCTAAACAAGATAAATTAAGCAAACACTGATTACACAAACGTATGTTTATGGTAAGAAACTAAACGTAAACTTACTGCAGTAAACATTTTAGTATTAATATTTAAAATAGTTTGCGATCATATTGCACAAGCTATTAAATTAGTATTAAAGAGTCCGCTCATTAGATATAAATAATTATTAATCTTTACGAAAGACATTTAATATACAATTTGAAATTGTTATTGAATTGCTTAGTTCACCACTTTGCATTTTGAATTTTTCTTTTATATTACTTTATTTTATTTTTAATTAAATAATAAATTAATGTTGAAGGTTGAAGGTTGTAAAGTTTATACAACTGGTTCTAAAATTGCTAATTGGATACTTTGTTTTACTCGTACAGTAATAATGTTTTATAAAGAAACTATAGTTAAAGTATGGATGCTAATACTATATAAGTTGTAAGTGCTAGAATTTTTATTTGTTGTTCAATTTGTGACGTGACTTGTGTACTGACTAGAGCATTTTGCGCGTAAAAATTGTTTTTAAAAATTTGTTTGATTTGTTGTTAACTTTTTTAAATTAAGTTGATTAAGTATTTGGTTTGTTAATTTTTAATTTAAACAATAATCCGTAGAAGCAACCCGCCCTTGATTTTTGAAAAAGCGTGTAGTTTAATAATTAACGTGTGCTGCTATGTTAAACTTAACGCTTAAAAAAAAAGAAAAAAAAAAAAGAATTGTTTGATGCACCATAAACGTTTGTAAGATTTTCTTAATATTTTATACAAGAAAATCAATAACTGAAGCATTCCTTTTTTTTTTGTTTAGAGGAAATTGCCTTACGCACTTTGTGTAGGGTTCCCGGTTACCCGTATACCCACTAAAAACCCTAGAACCTCTAAGTTCTCTAGGCCTTGCGGGATTACCGTTGTGGTATTACTTCACAAAGTCTGGACACTTTTTATTCATCCTACTATCCTTGACTTCCGGCTTTTGCTTTCTCCTCTTCTTCTTTTGTTGCCATTATTCTCCGTATGTCTTCATCAATGGCCTTCCAGTTGTATGCACTTTCAAGCATAAGTGAGGTTAGGTTGTTTACGATTATTTCTTTACCGACTTTAAACTGCATCTCTTCTCTGGTGCTTCTCCAGCAAGAGAACTTTACCAGTGTGTGTTCCGGGCTATCTTTCTCACCACAGTAGGGGCATTCGTTCTGTTCTGCTAGGCACATTCTTTTTAGATATGACCCAAAACATTCATGACCTGTTAGGATCTGTGTAACAGTAGTAGTTCAGGTTAGCATGTTTTCTGTTTACCCACGGTGTCACCAAGAGTATGAGGGTCTGTGTTCATCTAGCGACGTCACCCTTGCACTGCCATTTTGCTTCTCATTTTTATATTGTCTCATTTCTCATGTTTTTCCTGTACCCTTTTGGTTGTTTTCCTTAACTTTGGTCCGCTTTTGGGCAAGGAAGTGTATTAGGATTGTACCCGTTATTGCTTGTATAGCCTTGAACAAAACTGTTCTGTAGGGACTAGCTATTCTAATTGCCATTTTTCTCTTGGCCCGCTCTAGTATTATTCTGTATTTTGTTCCCGAAATTTTCTATCCAGATGGGTACGGCGTACAACAGTATTGAGCCCACTGTTGCACCCATTACTTTACGTTTCTCCGCTTTTGGACCCCCTACTTTAGACATGATTTGTACCAAGGCCATTACAAGTTTCTCTGCTTTTTGCTTTACCTCTGTTATATGAAGACCCATATTAGAGTTTTTACTTATCCTATACCTAGGTATTTGATGCTGCTTTGGGATGTGATTGTTGTATCCCCTATGTTGATTTTAACTGTGATGTCTTTCTTTCTACTTACCAGGACGACAGCTTCCGTTTTATGGGTTGCCATTTCTAGACCCATTTTTTTGATCCACCTTTTTATTTTATACTGTTACCCCTGACAACATTAGCTATATTATCAGCATATGCTATTGTGGTAACTCCCTGTGTCATCTGTTCCCTCAGCAGATCATCATAATATATATTCTACAGGATGGACCCAGGACAGATCCTTGAGGCAACTTGCAAGTTATTTCCAAAGTTGCTTCGAAGATGTATTCTATGATTCTATTCTGTAGATAGTGGTATAAGATTTTTTTGAAGTACGTTAAAATTCCTCTTCTCTTTATTTTTCCATTAGTCCCTTCCAGGGCATCGAGTTGAACGCGTTCTTTATATCGAAGGTGATCAACACCACAAATTTGTGTGTAAGGTGTTCAGCTACCTGCCCCACTGCTTCCTTAACATGTCTAAGTCCTAGAGTGGCCTCCTCTAAACCCGTGTTGGTTTTCACTCAGGCCTCTATTCCTGTCTAGTTCTTTTGTAAATCTCGTGTTGAAGGCGTGCTCATACAGCTTTCCTAGTAAGTTCAGTAGACATATGGGTCAATATGCCTTGTCTTTTGGTAGATTTCTTGATTAGTATTAATTTTGCCTTTTTCCAGTTCATAAGAAAGGTGTCTTGCTTGATGTGTTTGTCAAGGACGCTCGCGCAAAGTTGAGGTCTTTTTGTTGCTATTGCTCTGATCATCTCCGGCGGTATCATGTCTGTCCCGTGAGCTTTTTTCCTTTTAATTTTGCCACCTGCTTTGAGTATTTTTTTCTTCTATACATTCTGGTATCATATCCGTATCTGTTCTTATTTCCATCCACGTTGTTCTACCTAGGTACGGAAAGAGTTTCCTTACTTCAGCTGTTACTTCCTTCCCTGACAGTGTTATTGGGAATCTATTTTATTTGTGACAATTTTATATCCTTTGCCCTATACATCCCCGTTTAGTATCTCATAAAGTTTCTTTTAGGCCATCTTCTTGGAGTCCATTATTGCCTTCTTAAGGGACTTTCTCTCACCTGCGTATGCTGCAGAAGGTATATGTTCATTGAGCTTTTGCCGTTTAATCTTGTCACAATCTTTTTAGTTTTTATACATCTCCTTCTCATGTTTGTAATATCATCACTCCACTAATACATTGATTTGTAGTTTACCTTGCATTCTTTTTTGTTTAAGGTTTTTTTGTAGGTTTTTATTATAGATTTCTTCAACTTCTCAGCTGTGTGTTTCATTCCCCTTGTGTTTAGGTTTAGGTTTGAGAGGAATTTTGCTTCTTGCTCATTGCAAAAGGACCATCCGGTAATTTTTCTTGTTCTTTTCCATGTCTTTACTTTCCTCGGCTAGATTTCAAAATAAATGTTCATGTAATCACTTAAATTCTTTTCCTCGCCCACATGCCAGTTGCTAATTTTTTTTACCATCTTAGAGAAGCACAGGGTCACTTTTATGAAAAATTTTGCTCCGTTTTTTTTGGAACGTAGGTACTCCCCCCCCTATTCAGGACGCAGAGTTTGTTTTTCTTTGCCCATTCCGCCAACATGTCACATTTCCGGTCGTCTTTGGAAGAACCCCGTATGCCTGACTTGGCGTTGAAATCCCTGCCAATAATCTTATCTTTCTTGTGTTTTTTTTGGTCTTTACTTAGTTCTGTTAGCCACTTTTTGAAATGTTCGGTGCTTTCGTTTGAGGAGAAGTAGCAGGCGTACATAACTGTGTCTCGGTCCTCTACTCATATGTAGTCTACCCCACTTCCTTATTTTAATGACTGAGATTTTGTATTGTCAGAAATGTATATTGCCGCGTCTTCATGTATCCATAATCCATCTTTTCCTGTTTGCTGCTAGCTTCTTATTTGGTTCCAAGGCATAATCTGCTCCTGTTTTTTAACAGTTTTATTCTAGTAGGTCCATAGCCGCTCTACATCTGTTTAAGTTAACCTGTATAACCTTAATTTTCTAGTCCTTTCGGCTTTTTCTTGCTTTTTCTGTGCGTGTACCAGTTTTTCGATTGCCGGGCATCTTATGCTGTCCGTTTTGTGACCCCCTATATTGCTTAAATAGCACTTCTGTTTATTAGTGCAATCTTTCATTTTATGTCCAGTCTCCCTACAGTTGAGGCAGGGCTCTCCACCCGCACAGTACAGTCCATTGCCTTGTGACTCCATTTTGGTTGACGTTTTCTGATAATTTCACCAAATCAACCTTGGAGCTCAGGTTGTCTCTCAGGAGTTCCCTGTTGATGTCTTTCTTTACATTATCTTCATTGAGGTCTCCGCCCACGTCTAGCAAAAATATTGTCTTTTTTCATTCAATTAATTCAATGTTGCTACCTTGCTGATTTTCTTATCGAGTGTTTTCCTGAACTTCGTCCATATTATTTTTGACCCGTGTTTACCTCATTTTGTATGCATTTCATTACTTCTGCATAGCTGCAGCCCTTTTTTAGATTAATTAAAATTGTGTCTATCTGTCTTTTTCTATCATTTTTTCTTCCCTGCATTGGTTTCCTTTGCCATGGATAGTCATTTTAAGTTTCTCCTTTTTAAGACAGTATTTTAACACTTTCCTGACCATATCTGGTTCTGCATCCCTAATACAGGCTAATCTTAATTTTTCCTTTCCCATTATCATTGCTTTTACTTCCTGCATTGCGTTGATTATTCCGTTTCTTCTTTCCCATCCCTTTTATGAGTTTCACTACATACGTGTGTTTTTTATTTTCCTCTTCTGTTTTGTCATTTTGGGCAATGATGGAGCTTTTTGTGACCCACACCACCATTTAGTTTCTTGTTGATCCTCTGTCATAGCTGCTAGCAATTTTGGGTGTCTCTCCGCTATTATTTTTGCAAAGTATCTCTTTGTGTTCTTGCTGCTACTTAATATTATTACTAAGTCTTTCTTACTGTCAGCTTTGAAAGTATCACTCGTCTGATCACAATTTGTGAATAGGTTTTCTGTCTAGTTTACGTCCATCAGCACATATAGTGCTTTGATTTTTTTTTGGTGTGATAAGCATTCATTGATTCTGTTTGCTCCGTCTTATCCACTAGACTTAGACATTTTGGGTGCTGTCCTATAACGGACTACTGTCTCTCCTGTTTTTCTATAATTTTTTCTAGAAAGTTCACCCCTCCATCCGCTTTCAGCCTTGCTGAGTAGCTATACAACCTTTAGGCTGCATCTCTAACTTCTGGTTTCATTCTAATGCTTGTTAGTGCAATTTTTCTCAGATTTGAGCTCTCTGCAATTATTTTCCTTAAAAGATCCTTCAGCTTTCTATAGTCCATCTTAAAATCCTCTAGATTGGCTTCCCCCTTCGGAAGAGAGTCAGCCATCTTTATTTATTTATTGCATTAGAGCAGGGTTTTCTCCGCTTTTAGTCTTGTTTCCTCCATAAATGGAGTAGCAGAGAGTCCACTTAAGTTTCCCAAAACTATGTGATCAGGTTTCCCATTCTTGTCCTCTGATTGAGCAACCGGTGTTTTTTCTTTTGGATCTGGAGTCCTCCTGATGAGTGACCTGTTCAGGCTACCCCGTCTGCCATGTTCCTTCAAAAGCTCCAATTCAAATCTTTTCGTTTCTTCTTTTTTCTCCCTCGCCAGGTCGTCACCGCCCTTGCGGTAGTGGTTTGTCAAAAACATTAAAAACGCACTGGGATTCTACCAAAGATTATCTAACATTTAAAAAAACAGGCAATCTTTAAACCAGATTCAAAGTAACAAAACAAGTTATTCTCTCTAAATAATCAAAAATCTTTGATTTACTATGACTTCTGGGACCAACCACAGTAAAGGCAAAATTAATAATGCAACAATTATGGGAGCTAAAACTTGATTGGGATGCTTCCGTACTAATAAAGATACATACAGGTTGGACTCAATTTGTATCTCAATTTGATAGACTCAACGTGATGAAAGTTCCAAGACTAGTGGCATTATCTAACAAAGTAGAACTGCACAGATTTTGCAATGCATCAAAAGCAGCATATAATGCAGTAACTTCATGCAATCACAATTACAAGAAGAAATGCATTAAGTAAGACTGGTTGTTTCAAAATCTAAAATTGATTCATTAAAAGTCCAAACAATACCAAAACTATAGCTTTGTGGAACAATATTCCTGGCACAACTTGAACACTACAAAGATAGCATTAGGCATGCCACAAGTAAAAAAAATCGATTATCAAATTATTTGTAGAAGAAGCGATGAAGGGGAAGTTGTTAAAATATTACAAATCAAGGTAGCGGTCTGTATGGTCTTAAGCAGATAAAAGCATTTGTTGTAGAAGATGCAGTTCAGTCAGTTCTAGTGCTGGTAGGACGGAGTTTTTAAATCACCCTGGCATTACGTATATATCCAGTGGTGATTCCTTCAGGATATTCCAAGAAAAGGACTACCAGATGCAGGCAAATCTACCACCTCCCACAACAAAAGTGGCATTAAGGTCGGTAGAAGAAACTGTAATTCCTCCAAACACCGATGAAAATATTCTGGTGAGCTCTAATGTAGAGATCGTATGGTGCCTGGTTCTAAGCACATAGTGAGCAGCTTTATAACAAAGGCTTTGTTTTAATTGCAATTTTATCTCAGTAACTACTAAAATATTGTTTAGGGCAAGTAGTGGTTAGAGATGATTTATGTAAAAAAAGTTCCGACTCTATTAACGTATTTAGTGTTGGCGTAGCTTGCTAGGAAAATTTCAAACTAGCAAAAATACAGGAGCAAATTGCCCATAATTTGACATGCAGTAAAGAGGAACAGCTGTTAGAGTTGATGAACGAGTTTTGGGGTTGTTTTTCTCAATAAACAAAAGAGTTGAGAAAAAATGGATCTAACAGAAAAGTAAATCAACGTAGCTAACAAAACGCAACTCTAGTTTATAGATCTTACGGACTATCTTACTACAAAAGTGATATAATTTGAGGTATTGTAGGCAATTTGTTGGACAACAAAATTATCTGCAAATATGACTTGCCTTATGCTACTCCAATCTTG
Source organism: Tachinus rufipes (assembly GCA_963932245.1). Classification (NCBI taxonomy): domain Eukaryota; kingdom Metazoa; phylum Arthropoda; class Insecta; order Coleoptera; family Staphylinidae; genus Tachinus; species Tachinus rufipes. Next base: position 13,437,106 of record OZ010746.1, on the reverse strand, counting down.
TTGGTACAAAGAAAGAATGGTGGATTACAGAAAATTAAATGCCAGCACCGTAAAAGATAGATTTTCTTTACCAAGAGTAGATAAACATTTGGACAAGTTGATATTAGTCTATTTACAAGATTGGATTTGGCAAGTAAATTCTATCAAATTTCTATGAGCAAAAATTTGGTGTCTAAGACGGCCTTTATTACTCCAGATGAACATTATGAATACTTGCAAATGCCTGTTAGTTTAGCCAATGCAACTGCAGGATTCTAGCAAGCTATCGACAAGGTATGGGTACACTACGTTATAGTACTGCAATGACCTATATGAATGACGTATTATTGCCATCAACAAACTTGTCTAAATATTATTTCTTTTGTTTGCAGATAAATTATTTTAACCATGAAATTAGTTTAGATGGAATTTTGCCAGGTAAACGCAAAACTGAGGCAATAGTGCTTTTTTCACGTTCTACGGATGTCTACAAAATACGACAGTTTTTGGGCCTAACAGGATATTTTTGTAAGTATGTCAAAAATTTTGCAACAATAGAAAAACATTTGACAGAATTAACAAAGAAAGGTGTTGAATCTATCTGAACCAAAGTACAAGAAGATGCTTTTATGACATTAAAGAAAATGTTAGTCTATAGACCAGTTTTAACACTCTCCAACCATTTAGTGGAAACGGAACTGCATGCAGATGTTTCAAAATGAAGCGTGAAAGAAATTCTATTACAAAGACAATAAGACAACTCTTTACAACCGGTAATGTACTATAGTAAGCAAACGACTAAAGAAAAATAACGTTATCATTTTAATGAGCTAAAATCTCTAGCAGTTATTTGTTTTATGAAGCATTTTAGAATATATTTGCTTGGAATAAAATTTAGAGTAATTAAAGACGCAACGCAATACGGACAACCTTGAGTAAGAAAGACATGTTGCCAAAAACTGGAAGGTAGTTGTTGCTTCAGAGTTTGACTACAATGTTGAATATAAAGCGGCAATATTCCAAATCCTAACAAAAAGGAAAGCGACTTAAATGTTTTTACAATTAACATCAACGAAGGTGACTGGATTTTGGCAGTGCAGATGCAAATACTTGGTTGAAATGTTTAATCGCAAACCACTGAATGAGAAAGAAAAGCATGTATACAAGAAGTATGTGATTAATAATAATCATTTATTTCGTGTCACTTTGGAGAGAAAGCGTTGGGTCATGTTAAGACTAATGAGACGCCAACTAATGTTAAGTCACCACTATGATATTGGACACTTATCAGAAGAAAAGACCATTAGTGTGTGGCCACAACGGCGATCCGACCATCGAACAGCGCTCCGACCATCGAACAGTGCTCCGACCATCGAACAGCGCTCCAAGCATAGAACACTAAAATATGTAAGCACACCGGTCGAGTCTCGTATTTATATTGAACTGAATTTTTTTTAGCGGCGTACCTTACCCAAAAATGGAATGTTTTATTATTTTTCAGACTATTTTTTTTTAAAGAGCATGTTTTTAGATATGGTTTATATACTGAAAGAAAACTTGTTAAGGGTCCTTTACCAATTTCTAGCTGATCACTTATAGACACGCCTTTTGCGAAAGCGGTGAAGCCAACATGATTACTGCGTGTGACGTCAGCTGTGGACAAAAACGCGTATGTAGCAAAATACTTTACTTATATGTAAATACATTTTTACGCACTATGCCAATAAATCTTTAACTTAGTGTATACTAATACTATATATTTTATTGTGTTCATTATTGTTTACCAAAAACTGTAAAATAAAACTTTACTCATAAGGCATATGACCACAATTCACGCGTGACGTCAGTTGTGGCTATATAACGTTGTTATGTTGGCTTCACTATGTGACAAGCGGGATATAGCACACGGCGCGTCTATAAGTGTATATGGTCTAAGGGTCATTGAGCTATAAAACTCGCCCTCGTAGTTGGCTACACTGAAATATAATTGTTAGAATTTCAATCGGACTTCTCTAATAATAATGTTTATATGGAAATATTAAAAATATAACTGTATTAATTTTGTCTACAAAATTATTACTGCCAATCGAAACATGACAATAAAAATATGTAAATGTAAAAATATAATTTACAATATAGTGTAATTAAAAGCGCGTGTATGTTATAAAATAACAGTAAAATCCTCAAATTCGGTAACATACCTACAAATTAACGTCTCGGAACTCTTATATAATTTATTCATTTCTTCTTTTGCGGAAGAATGAATATCGATCAAATTTTATTTAAATATGTAACTATAAATATCAGTAGAAAAAAATAAAATACCTTATTCACGTATGTAAAAAATAAACTTTGTCTTATAATAGCAGAGAGTAATAGTAAAATAAAAAAATGTTTTTATCTTATTCACAATACTCGTCTAGATTATACAACACCATATTTTTTAATTTTATTAAATGGTTTTTAATAATTTAACGATTTAAAAACTGATTTTACATGTTCTGACGAAGCCACAAACCCGTGGCGAAATATTAACTTTGTAATCAAACGTTTTTATTAAAACCTTTGCCGTATAAATATATAAATAAAATAAATAAATAATTTATAATTAATTTAAATTAATAATCATCAACTTATCTATCTAATTATAGGTTAACAACGATAAAAGTCTGTAAAATGCACAAATGATCATCAATTTAATTGTAGATTGGAAAATTGAGATCATATTGTTCTATATAATCGACGCATAATTGTTGGGTTATATTACAAATGTTATTGCTCACATGTTATGCATTATTTATAAAGAAAAACTGATTTTTAATCTTTAATTTTCAATCTATTGTACAATTGATAATCATTTGTGAATTTTACAGACTTTTCAAGTTTTATCTATAATTACATATGTATATACAAGGTGTTTCCTAACTGGAAGCAAAAAATAAAACTTTGGTCTTTTTTTAAAATTTCAAACAAAAAATCTAAATTACTGTTTTGTCTATCTCGCTTTGTTTCCGAGATAATACAAAAATACACATTATTTAGAAAACTTTTTATTCGGCAAAAAAACAAACAAAACAACAATACTTTAACAAATGTTCGTTGATACTTGTCAAAATTGTTTTCTTTGGTTCGGTTAGTAAAGATTGATAAAAATGCTGTTCAACAACGGAGAATACGCAGATATCATTTTTGTTTACGGATTCTGTAATGCCTTATCAGCAAGTTGCAAGCATCAATTAAAATTTCCTTACAGAAGGCAATCTTCTGGTCGCGTATTTTCAGACTCATTTCAAAATCTCCGTGAATTTGGAATTAGAAATTGTCGTAGTGGAGGCCCACATCAGCAGCACACCATGGCAGAAGAGGAACAAATAGTTTGATAAATGGTGTCAGCGTTGGGCAACTTTCCGCCCGTTCACAACTATCTAAAAACTTTGTCTGAAAAACCTTAAATCTTAAATAGGAAAATTCTTCACCAATATTATTATCAAAAAGTACAACACCTACAACTAGGCGACGCAGCACAGTGACTTGCATTTTCTCAACGGCTTCTTGAACGACATCAACAAGATTCTAACTTCATTAGTTCAAAATTGTGGAGTGATAAATCTATATTCACGAGAGATGACCTTAACAATATACATTAGGTCATTAAATTCGTATGCAGTTAGGGTACAAACTTACCAATAAAAATTTCGGTTAACACATGTTATGGGGTTTTTAATGAGGAAATCTTACCTCTTCGTTTAAATGCTGATTTATAAGCAGAATTTCTCAAAATCAGATGAAAAATTTGCTGGATAACAATGTTCTTTTATCCTTACGTAACAAGATGTACCAGCACGAAGTGTACCTGCCCCATGTTGTGCGATATGAAGTTGAATAGCTCAACGATACTTTTAACGACAGTGGAATGGTAAATGAAGTCCAGTAAACTGGCCTGCAAGATTTTTTGATCTAAATCTATTAGACTTTTATGTGTTGGGACACATAAAACAATTGGTTTATGCGGAGCTAAACAACGTGGAGCAGCTATAAAAGATAATTGCAAATGCTGCATTGCACATTCAAAACAGATTTTGAAGCAGTTTATTATTTTCTTTTAGTGGGTTGTTAAACTTGCATCAACGCTCATTGTGGCCATGTTGAGAACTTATTAAAGTAATATTGTTTGCTGTTACCATTGTTACAAATGTTTTACCCACTTTTTGAAGCATTTCAAACTAATTTAATCAATTCCTATGATTTGCAAACATGTGATTTAGGTTGTTTAATATATCACTAGTCAAATTAGATATTTTTTATTTAAATCAATATTTTCTGCTCAGCTATGTTGCATTGTCTTGACAACTGCATTATCCTACCTACAATTAAATTTAATGAATAACTTTTTGTTTTTATGGTTATTTTTCTTAGTTTGTTGCAATAATTACGCAATAAATAACTTTTGCATTCAATTTTTTGTACTAACTTTGTCCCATATGGCTTTACTTGTAGTAATTTTTTGTGACACTGTTGCCACTACCGACTAGTAGGTCAACTATTATGTCAGACTTTATATTTGTCAACGTGGTAAAAGGTTAAGTTGACAGTTTTTCTTTGCAACGTTATGATGCGAAATTTGCTCATTCGCGCTTTCTTGCGGCGGAAAGAATTATTTTGTGTGCCACAAGCTGCTCTGCCTTTTCAGTTCTGGGTAGTACTTGAACATCCAGGATTTGTCTCTGGTTACGACAGAGTTAAGAAAATTCGGCTCATTTTGAATCAAATCCAAAACTTATTGACAGCGCAAAATCGCGCCATTTTACAAAGTCAAAAAACACACTTTACGCAAAGACAAGTCTTTCCGCTCAAAACAGTCGGAGCTAGTTGGCGACCGGCTGCGTTGGGAGAGCAGATCCTCCACCACATTTCCCAACCGGTTTTACCGGGCTGGGATGGATAGTCGCGTCACAATGAAATCATGCGCATTACTTTCATAATGAACCTTGTATAATAGTTTTTCTGTGCGTTCTTCTATTATACAACCCTAAAAATTAAAATTATATAATAATTTAATAATCTAAATATTCATCAAGGTTGAGAGAACGATTTTCAATTATTTGACTAAAATATAATAATAGATTAGACAGTTTAAAATTATTAACAAAACTATTACCAATGTCTTTCAATTTGTCTGAAATATTATATACAAACAGATTACACTATTAAATTATTTATTAATAGATTACACAATTAATAGTTTACTAAACAACAGATAATATATAAGTGAAATGCTAGCATTAGCAAAAAATATAAATTTCTTTACAAAACTAATATTTTTGTTTAAACAGTTTACCATGTTGTAAATGGCACACACACCTTTTTTCCAACATTTTTCTAAAAATTATAATTACGTTTGCTTTTTCTAAACTTCAATATTTGATATAAAAGTTACTTACATTATTAATTACAAAACAACTTAAACATTGTTTTGAATTTCAACGAGTTTGTGTGTTGTTTATAATACAGGGAGTTTATAAATGAATGGGATTATGAAATCACTTTAAGTATGCCGCTTTTTTTAAATTTACATTTACTATCTGTTTTGACAGATCAACTTTTTTACAGCTGTCAAGCAAACATATGTAGTATAGTGGACAATTTTAAAAAGACGGCATATTTAAAGTGATTACATAATCCCATTCATTTATAAACTCCCTGTATATAAGAAGTAAAGCGAGATGTACTGAAGCTACCTCACTAAAGTCGAGATTTAATAATTGCACTACCAACAATCAACAGAAACTTTAGCGTTTATTATTATGAGGTAACAAAATGTTGTTACACGTTTGATTACAACTTGTATTGAAAAACTGCAATTTTAAAACTTTTGAATAGATTAACAGTATCGCAGTTGGTCTATAATTTGAAGAATCACTTTATATCTTGGTTTTAAAAATATTCAACAACTTAAAAAAGTTTTTTATATGTATATTTAAATATGTTGATCAAAATAGAAATAAATTAATTTGTTTTTTTTGTTTCAAAGAAGTTGAAATATATAAAAGTCTGATGTTTTTCTAATATTTATTTTAAGAAAATTAACAACTTTTAGTTACTTTTAACCATTACTTTACTATTAAGAAGTGTATAGGTATAATAGAAGTACATATTTACAAACTGATTTACAGAAATATAGTTTTTTTTTTGTTTGGATTGGCAATTATATCATTTTGAAAAGAAGGTATTGAAGATTTTGTGTTACTACAATAAATTATTGTTTTACTTTTTATGAAAACCTAAAAAATTTGATTTGTTTATGCAAAGAAATTAATAAAAAAGCAATCCTTTAATTATGTGTTATGATTTTTAACTATATTATGATTCATTTCATTTTTATTTTAGTCAAAAAGTAAAGTAGAGAATGAACCTGATAAAAATAATATTTTTTTTAAATTAAATTGAAACTAAATCTAATATTTTAATACAATTGCAAAATTAATAAGTAAGACTATTTAATTTAATTAAATATTTAAAAAAATATATAACTAATACTACTAACAATTAAATATTATATTGCGTATGCGTAACCTACAAAGAACGTACAATACATGAATCTAAAATAATATCATAAGGACGGGGTGGGGTCATCAGTTGTGTCTACTCTAGCTCTATATAACGTTCAGTAATATATAAAACTAGATTTTTACAGTGTACGCAGACGAGACTCGGTCTAAATCACGTGATCGCTTCAGTTCCCGAAAATGCTGTATGATGTCTCTAGCGTACAAGCCAATATTATCGCAATTTATTTGATAAATGCAATTTTTTAATAGTTAATTCCTGCAGTGTTTATTCATTCAACTCTCATGATTCTTGCACTAACGCAAAGATAATACATTAAATTATTGAATGACATAAAGATATTATTATTTTTGTACAAATTTTTATATGTAATAAGCCCTTTAATATGGCCATATTAATTAACCAAAAATATAATTAAAAATAAAACTCTTCCTAAATACGACAATATTTTTGTTTTATTTTTAACTTATATAATAAGGTCAGCATATAACTATTAAGAATGTTCTATTTTACTCGATGTAGAAGGCCCCTTAACGCAGATTTTTGAGTTAGCAGAACGTCTAATAGGGTTGCCACACTAGCGACAAGTGTTTTTTAACGTAAAACAATCAAACACTCTTTTTTCTTAAAATGTTAGTAACTTTTTCATTTATTTATCAGTACATATCAATTTTTGTACAATTTTGTTTTGCTATGTGTCCATTATTACAAGTGTTTTACAAAAAATAGACCAACCTAGAAGTTGCCATAGCACAAAAACCTTACAACAAAAAATACTAAGGTTATGTAGATGCCAATGAGAAAAATGCTTCTATTATTACTATTAATTAATACTAATTAGTACACAAAGAATCAAATTTTTTTACAACTTTTGCACCGCAGAACAGTTTGCCTAGATACCAACGATTTATCAATAACGACCATTATCAAAACTTACTTCAAATCATCTATGGCAACATTCTTGCTAAAAAAGTTTAACAATCTAAAAATACTAAATGCAGTTTGTGGACCATTTTGTGAAGCAAGCTTGCAAAACTGGATCGTTAGTGAATAAAACAACACGTCAATTGGTCTAAGAAGTTAAGCCTTATGCCTACCCGATGCGTTTTTAGTTTGCCCAATGGGCTAAAGATCGTTTGGCCAAAGCATTATTATTAAGAAATTGTGTTTTCCGATAAAGCTCATTTTTATCTTAGAGGCTATGTCATTAAGCAAAATTGTTGCATTTGGAAATCAAAAAACCCACACATGACTATTAAACAGTCTATGCACCCACAACAAGTAACCGTTTTTGGTCCGGCGACATTATTGATCAATTTTTCTTTTTGAAATAAGCAAGGAGCCGCCGTTATTGTGCCATGCTAAACAAATTTTTGTTTCCAAAAATTGAAGAGTATGAAGCAGATAACATTTGGTTTTAACAGAACTATTTAGCATACAGCCAACATAACCATCAATCTTTTGTGCACTGTTTTTGGAAATCAAATAATCAGCTGATGTCAATTGGCTGTCTAAAAGCTGTGATTTGACCCCGTTAGGTTTTTTTGTAAGAAGATCTTAAGGATAAGTGTTACGCTAAGCATCCAGAGACGATTGATGAATTGAAACACAAAATCAAAGTTGCCATTCATGCGATTGGGGCCCAAACAATAAAAAATGTATAAAAAATGTGTAAAAAATTGGGTTAATCGGATGGGTTACAGTCGTGGCAGTCATTTGAATGATTGAACTCATAATTTTGAAAAAATATTCATTAGTTTTTTATTTATAGCCGATTCAAATTCCTTTTAGAATATGAAAGAATATAAAACGATATGAGCATAATTGTGGTATCTCCATCTCTCTATCTCCAATTGTTAAAACAAGAACAAGTAGAAAAAAAAGTTTTTTCATCATATTTGTTTATGTTTGACGTATTCTATTCAATACTAACAAAGAACGTTTTGCTGTTATACATCTGCCATTACACGGCATTGTTTGGATGGTAAATATTATTCAGTTTACTGTAATTACTTATTTGACAATCGTGTTTGTTTTTCCGCGCTATATCTTTAAATTCAATCAACTATAATGAGTTAATGTATTTTAATATAACATAATTGTGTAGGAACGTATATTTTTATTTACTTAATAAGTGAATTAATGCGTTTTATCAAAATAAAAACTTACTAATTTAATTATATACAATTTATTTCATGTAGCTTAATACAACCATTAACATTTTATTATCACTTAAATTAAATTAAACCAAACCCCTCATCAGAAACAACACAACAAAATTGCACCCCTTATCTGGCCGCATAAATAATAAAACAACACAGAAAGTGTCCCCAGGCCTCGTTCTTGATCCAGATAAAAATCTAATAGAGTTAATTAAGAATATTCAAGCCGCTTATTTATGATATTCTTGTAAGGGGCGTACATCCATTCGTGTAATAAGTCGCGCTTCTCGTGCAGCAAATGAGTCGAGTCTTGGTGATGAGCGATATTATCAGCATCCGGTGTAGTGTGATAAGGTGATGCATAAAAGCGGGGGTGGAATGTCGTAGAGACGATTATCCTATTTCGTATTACAGACAAACACATTTATTTTATCAAAGAATTACATCTTGTACATTTTACCTTGTTTGTTAATTGTCAATGTCGAAAATTCTTAGAAGGTAATATTGCAACTAGCAAAGATAAATGCAGAAAACAGGTAAAACATAATTTAAACAAATGTATTACTTAGTATTTTTTAAATTTTTAAGTTTTCTATAGAATTATTATTATAATTTATATAAAATAAATTTTACATTTAAACACAAACCATCATTGAAGGTAATGAACCCTCCTAGTGGTCAATATATTACTTAAAAAACTAACTCAAAGTTGTGAAAGAATAGTTAGACTTCGATTAATCTCATGATTAAATAAAATGGGCAAACAAGAGAGATTACGACATTCGATTGCAGTTAAAGAGTTAAAATAACATCACCGGTTTGAAAGCAATCGTTAGTGATTGATTGATACAAAAACAATAATCTCAAAGTTCAGTGCAGCGGGAGGTGTTTTTATGGTTGGTTGTAATGACATTTATTTAGTCTGCGATTTTTCTATGTTAGAAGTTACGTTCCGGATTTTTTTCAACTCAGTCTGCAAGAGAATGTAATTATGGAGCTCAGATTTAATAATGTTTAATGTGCAAAGTTTGGAGTGTGCTTAGAAGCGCGGCGTGGGATTAGAGTATATGCAAATTTATTAAATAACGAAAATGTGGGTTATGTATAAATACTTACTGGTGAATAGTTTGTTTGCAATATTTTAATTTACAATAAACTTTTTTAATGTTTCATAAATTTTTATGTTAAAACTTGCAACGGATTTATTTCTATTATGTATATGCAGAGTGCTAATCAGTTAACTAAAATTTAACACAACTCAAAGTAAACTCGAAGTTAATGATAAGAAAGACTCTTTGTTAAAATATGGCTTACAAAACATAATGCATGAATGTAAGTAGACAACTTGTAAGATTTTCTCATGTCAGTAAATTATACAAGCAACACAAACTTTAAATTTACTATCTTTTTCATAGGATTACATTTTCGTCTTGCATACCAACATTAAAATTTATATTCCAGGCGTTATTTACTATTTTTATAGAAAATAGATTGTGTAAATACTTATATTTTACTAAATTTGACCTAGGTTGCATGTGATTCAAAAACAGCAGTTTTGATTAAATAAAATATTTTTGCATTTTTCTTCATAGTTTTTTATGTAAAAGAGTATAAAAACTTTTAGTTAAACTAGTAACAGTATTTGTAACTATAATATGTGTAATTAAGAGATTTATTTATTTATTCAAATATAAGTTACGATAGTATTCGTTGCGTGAATTGTAATGCAATTTTAACACAAAAATTAAGTATTTTTTAACAAACAAAGCATGATTTGCTTTAATTGTAAATAACAGATTGCAATACTGCATTTGCAAATAATTTTAAATTTTATTATTTTGTTTAACACACAATAACTTCTCAGTAGTTATATTAATGTATGCTTATAATAGTTTGACATAAATTGTCATAAATAATGTTTTTAAATGTAAATTTTATATTATTATTTTGTTAATCCTACGCCACTCCAATAAAATAACATTTTCATGTAAGCTGAAGAACTGACAAACAACATATCATCCACCCCTGCTCATAACATTTTAAGGTGCCCTTGGGGATAATTCAAATGCCGATTTTAGACATATTTTGCCCCCTCGGGTTAATTATTTGCCCCTAGGACAAATAACTTCATCACAATATAATTTGCAGCAATTCACATTCTATTAAACGAGATAGTTTCATTTGCTAGATGATACATTTAACTCATAATTTAATATTTCCCGGTCGGAGCATTACTTGATTGCAAACAAAACTTTTCCTCCCTCACCTTGATATTGTTGGATGTATTTTTGGAGAAACTCTTCAGTTAATTCAAAGGATCGGCTTTTTGACCTATGTCGATGCCGAATGTGATTCGTGTCGGAGGTCTGCACATAAAACAACTTGTCTTCTACGCCTTTCTGCCCTTCCTGTTCACGTTGACGGCGCTTTACATCTTTCATGATGTTTCCACCTTTTGTATCGCTAATGTAATTGATTTAGTAGGGACCCTTTGTAATTCCCTTAGGCATTCTAGGTGGTTTAATTGTATTACTTTTAAATTGCATTACGGAATTTCATATGTATACAAATATTAATTTTGTTTTTAGGTTAATTAAATCATTTCTTTTGGAGTCCATTAGTAGAAAACAGTTCCTTCCTGCTGCATTAGGATCTTGTAGTATGAACTAAGTGAGTAAATATACAGGGACCGGAAGGAAGTGACGGAAGGTGTTAAAGGCCCGAAGGCCCAGGGTGTCCACTCATGGCCGTGTAATTTCCCAGGGGACGTTGACACAAGCACCACCTGTCATCTAACGACCGGCCGGACGCTGACAAATGGTTGCACTATCTTTTCCAACCCCGCTGCTGCATTTCGCTCTCTCTATTCCTCCACTAACTGTCCACGAAACGTTCACCGAGAAAACAAATAAAACGAGAGGCGGCGGCCGGACTGATGGATTCGGGACTTCCAGGGAGCACTTCGTGTCTGAGCGAATTCGTTCCAAGCCATCACACCGCGCCGTACCACAATTATATAAATTGAGCAACCGCTGGGAGGAAATTCCCTTTACTAATTTAATGGCAATAACCGGAAACCTTTCCCGGCCATGATTACAATCAGATCCAGGAGTTGCAGGCTTCAATGGGACGGAATTACGGTGAAACATATTTAGGAATCATTCTACAAATTAATTTCATTTTAGCTTCAAGCAGTTCTAGACCCATCTACAAATTGAAATAAAAGTAATGGTTTGCAGTTACCATGATGCAGTCAGTTGTATGATTTGTTTTATACGTTTAAACTGAATATTTCAAAAGATTAAAAGTATTATTAGTTTTAAAAGTTTGAAAAATATTTGAAAGTAATTTTAATTATGTGAAATTTAAAAATGGGTTTAGTAGTATATCTAATGACTAGTTAAGTTTATAAAAGAATTTAATGCTCCATACTTGCATTAATTTTTTTTAATTTTATCAGATTTTTACTGTTTCTAAATTTTGTCAAAATTTTAGAAGATTTTTTGAAAAATTTTAAAACTTTTAATAACCACCTATCATCCGTCATCCAAAGAACATGACCAAATCACTTCAGTCTTTTTATTTCCACTCTTTCCACTAGTATTTGTTCAACTTCCATTATCTGTCTAATATTCTCATTTCTTACTTTCTCTATTCTGGAATTTCTGGCGCTTCTTCTTAGGTAGTCTATTTCTATAGTATTTATTTGTCGCTTATCTTCGGCTCCCAGTATCCATACTTCTACCCCATATAACACTACTGTACCTACCATTGCGCGTCCTATCCTTTTCTTTACTTTTTTTCTTATGCGTTTGTCCCACCAGATCGAGTTTAGACAGCCAACCACATTTTTTCCCTTTTCTATCTTGTTTCTAATTTCCTCTTTTGCTATTCCATTTTTACTAATTGTGCATCCCAAATATTTAAAGGTTTTTACCTGTCTCACTTCAATTGTGTCGTCAATAATTATTTGGAAGTTTGCTTCAGTTCCAGTCACCAGATATTCCGTTTTAAGCTCTTAGAGGGAGCTATTCTCGCAGTGTCAGCTGATTTATTGTCTGTGTACAGTTCTTTTATCAATTTAATCAATAAATCTTCTACTTCTATATCTTTAGGAGCTTTTCACATTTTAGAAACTTCTAACACTTGCAAGAAGAAGAATTGATGATGCAAACTTTTTCAATTTCCTTCAAAATACGCAATAAAACCAAAATTCTCAATAATTTTATTTATAGTAGGTTAGATTGTGCTTCTATTTTTATAAATTTGTAATATTTTATGTACCCGGAAGTACTTCAAAATTAATCTCAATACTATTTTTTTTAAATTAAATAACTTTGATGCAAATTTCTTTAATATTTTTCAAAATATGCAATGAAACTAAAAAAATGTTAATAATCTTATTTAAAATAGGTTAGATTGCGCTATTTTTTAAATAAATTTGTGATATTTATGTGCCCAAAAGTACTTCAAAATTTAACTACAGACTATGTATTTTTTTTAATTAAATAAACTTGATGCAAATTTCTTCAATTTTCTTCAATTTTCTTCAAAATACGCAGTGAAAACAAAAATAGTGATATTCTAATTTAAAGTAGGTTACATTGTGCTTCTTTTGTTATAAATTTGTAATACTGTATTTACTTCAAAATTAATCAAAACTAATTTTGTTTTAAATTAAATAATTTTGATGCAAATTTCTTCATTTTTTTTTCAAAATACGCAATAAAACAAAAAATGTTAATAACCTTACTCAAAGTAGGTTAGATTGCGTTTCTTTTTTTATAAATTTGTATTATTTCATGTACCCAAAAGTACTTCAAAATTAACCTCAAAACTATAATTTTTTTTAAATTAAATAATTTTGAATTTTCTTCAAAATGTGCAATGAAACCAAAAATGTTAATAATTCAATTTATAGAAGGTTAGATTGCGCTTCTTTTGTTATAAATTTGTAATATTTAATGTACCCGGAAGTACTTCAAAGTTAATCTTAAAACTATGTTTTTTTTAAGTTAAATAATTTTGATGCAAATTTCTTCAATTTTCTTCAAAATACGCAGTGAAAACAAAAAAGTATTAATCTAATTTGAAATAGGTTAAAATGTGATTTTTTTGTTGTACATTTCTATAATTTCATGTACCCGGAAGTACTTCAAAATTGACCTCAAAACTATTTTTTTTAAATTATATAATTTTGATGCATATTTCTTCAATTATCTTCAAAATGTGCAATAAAACCAAAAATGTTAATAATTCAATTTATAGAAGGTTAGATTGCGCTTCTTTTGTTATAAATTTGTATTATTTCATATACCCGGAAGTACATCAAAATTAACCTTAAAACTTTTTTTTTAAATTAAATAATTTTGAAGCAAATTTCTTCAATTTTCTTCAAAATACGCATTAAAACTAAAACTTTTAAGAATCTTACTTAAAGTAAGTTAAATTGCAATTCTTTTTTATAAGTTTGTATTATTTCATATACCCGGAAGTATTTCAAAATTAACCTCAAAACTTTTTTTTTTTTTAATTAAATCATTTTGTTGCAAATTTCTTCACTTTTCTTCAAAACACGCAGTGAAAACAAAAATAGTATTAATTTAATTTAAAATAGGTTAAATTGTGCTTCTTTTGTTGTACATTTGTATAATTTCATGTACCCGGAAGTACTTTAAAAATGACCTCAAAACTTTTTTTTTTAATTAAATAATTTTAATGCAAATTTATTCAATTTTCTTTAAAATACGCAATGAAAACAAAAATAGTATTAATCTAATTTAAAGTAGGGTAAATTGCGCTTCTTTTGTAGTAAATTTGTATTATTTTATATACTCGAAAGTACTTCAAAATTAACCTCAAAACTGGAAATGTTCATTTAATAATTTTGAAAGAAATTTCTTCAATTTTTTTCAAAATACGCAATAAAAACAAAAATAGTATTAATCTAATTTTAAGTACCTTGAAGTACTTCAAACAAAATTAACCTCAAAACTATATTTTTTTAAATTAAATAATTGTTATGCAAATATCTTCAATTTTCTTCAAAATACGAATTAAAACTAAAAATGTTAAGAATTTTACTTTAAGTAGATTGCGTTACTTTTTTAATAAAATTGTAATACTTTATGTACCCAAAAGTATTTCAAAATTAACCTCAAAACTAAATAATTTAGATGCAAATTTTTTCAACCTTCTTTAAAATACGCAATAAAAGCAAAAGTAGTACTATCTAATTTCAAGCAAGTTAAATTGCGCTTCTTTTGTTGTAAATTTGTATTATTTCATGAAATCAGAAGTACTTCAAATTTTTTTTTTTAAATAAAATAACTTTGGTGCAAATTTCTTCAATTTTCTATTTGTTAATAATGTTTGTTATCAAAAAAATTAAAAGTATTCTTTTCTGAAAATGTTAGAAGCTCCATAACCAGAAGAGAAGAAGGTGATACCCAATCTCCTAATGAAGAAATTGGAAGTTTCTCTTTGTTTCGAGAGTTTTAAGTCTCTACGTTAGAAGAAAAGATAATAAATCCAATCTCTTGATAATCAATATTTGGGTAGGTAAGTAGGTCACTCCAAGTCATAATTACCATTTAGTAGTTTAAAATGGAGTGCCCTACCACCCATCGCAAGTGTTTGTTATCAAAAGATTAAAATTTTGTCTTTTTTGCAAGCGTTAGATTTTAAAGATTTCAAGTGTTTCCTTTTTGTAAGCGCAAAAGTTTCCAAGTCAGAAAAGAGAACAATAAATCAAATATTTTCATGACCAGCATTGGTGGACTTCTTTAGTGTAATGTATCACAAGTAAATAACAAAGTTATTCTTTGTTCTAATACCTTGTCTCCATTCTTAATTAGTTCTAAAAATAGATTTAATTATCAAATTATATGTAGAAATAAAAATCACTTCAAATTTGCCTTTTATGTTATAATATTACAAATCAAGATAGCAGTCGGAATAGTTTTAATGACTGATGCTTGAGTTAAAAAAAAACATTCGATTAAAGCATTCTTTACTAAATAAATGCAATTTTGATTGCAACCAGTAAACAGCCACATATGATTAGATTGAATATTAATTTATTCAATTATAGTGACTAACATAAATTAGCCCATCCAGCCTCTCACAACATCAGAATTTTTGAGCACACCCACAATCTTTTAGGATGAAGAGATGATGGACGTCCGACAAGGCCCTATCAACACAGTTAAACTTAAAATCTTGCATTTAGAATTAAAAAAAAACAAAGATACTAAAAAAAATCAAGTGAATCTTTAACTTTATTTCTAATAAATCATCAGCAGCCCCACTTTATGTGCTTTCAGCCCACATGATCAAAAGGTGTTTAGCTCGGCCGGCTCTTAAAACTTAGCCAACTGAACTATCTAACAACCTAGCAAACCGTCTAAGTTTTTTAGCATTCATAAAGAATGCCAACACAAGACGTCCTCCCTTGATTGCTCGTTTAACTCTTTGACATGACCATCAAGCACGCTGTAAACGTGATTTGTAAAAACCAAATTTTTAAAATATGTCATAAAGAACATGTCTGACTGTATCCAGGCTGATGAAATCTAGGCAGAGCTTATCGTTCTATGGTATGCACCTCTTTCAATCAAGCGCATAGGAAAGGAGAGAAAATTTTTATCAATGCTCTACGCTCAACTTTCCGAGAACAAAAAAGTAGAGAGATTCTGTTTTTTACCAAATTGTTTGATGTTAATGTTTGTAAAAAATACATACAATACCAACATTGCCAGCGTTATGGCTAGAGAACAGCCAAGTGCAACTCTTCATATGTCAGCGTCAAATGCGCCGGAGCTCATCCAAGCTCTACATAGAACAAAACAAAAAAATCAAGGCATACAATAAGCTGTAAAGACTGCCCAACTTAGTTTAAGCTAAAAGCAAACCAAAGTTTATCTAATCTTGATCTAACTAGAGCAAAACGCACAAAAAGAATTCTCGCAAACACTAGAACTAAAAGTTATGCATCAGTTCCAAACATCACTAAATGACTTTAAAATAGCAAACAAAATTTATTTAAAATTTGTCAATTTTGAAAAAAAAAAACTTTTTAAAAAACAGGAAAATTATTACAAACATTAACAAAGCCCGATCAATTAGTACTGCAACCTGCAGTTTAATAAAATGTGCTAAACAATATCACAACATTGTGAAGACTTTGGCAGATGCAAAACATTGGATTTTACATTTACAGTTTCTTACTAGCTACGTACCGAAAAAAATACGCACTTTAATTAAAAGTTGTGTAGTGTGCGCCTAAATTACAAACAAACCACGCTGGATCTAAAAACTTGATAACAATTGCATTCAATAAGAGCACTCTGGAAAAAAATACCAAGTCAAAAAAATTAATTAAATTTAGCAGTTATGGGTATGAGCAGCCGTTAGATAAATACAACACTAGTGCCGGCAAGATCACTATTAAATTATCGAAGACAAAAATGTTTAATTAGTGTAAATTTATTAGACAATATACAATGTTCAAAAACAGATATTAAAAAAAAAAACAGTAACGAATTGCGTATACCAAACGTAAATTTATTTAAACTGCTATATAAAATCACTGCTTAAACATAACGCAAAACCAATGGGATACAATTAATTTAACAGTTTTCCAAAACAATAGACAAAACAACACAATTATTGTAGCTAGGAATTTTTAAACATGACTGTGATCAGAGTTAAAGCACAAAGGTTTTGTAAACAAAAAGCTAGGTCTTGAAAAGTTAATAACAGCTGCAGACGGTTATTACTACCGGATCAAAGACTTACATTATTATATAAACTCAATATCATACTTGATATGTTCTACAAACACAACAAATATTTTGTATACATGCTGGTGATCACATCTTTAAACATGTACGTTTACCTATAAATACTGTTAGGATTTTTAGATTCTCTCATGAAGGGAGTATAATAAACTTTATAAATTCTAAGATAAAGCACTAATAAAGAAATACACGCAATCCAAAAATTAAAAATTTTAAAAATAAATACCTACTGTATAAAAGTGAGAATAGAATGCGTTATGGAATTGTCCACGTGATCATTGCTAATGTCTTTTGTTTAGTAATTAATTGTACACATTATTTAAATCAGTATCTGATGCGACTATTCTCAATATTTTGCGGTGGGTTCCAAAAATCCTAGCTCCGCCACTGATCAGAATTTGCTATTTTTGACAAAATTTGCACTTTTCAACAATTTATGACTGGATTTTGTTTCTTATTAACATAATTTTGACATTTTATGACCGGATTTTGCTGATTTTAACATTTTATAAAAACATTTTTTGCATTTTTCAACAGTTTTTGATGTTTTGTAACAATATTTTGATGTTTTAAAGACGGTTTTTAACATTTTATGAGTACAATTTTACATTTTTAACCGTTTTATAACCAAATTTTGGTACTTTTTAACAATATTTTATTATTTCATAACAGAATTATGCTATTTTTGATATTTTGTGAACAAATTTTGCACTTTTTAACAGTTTATGACCTGTTTTTAGAAATATTTAAATTTATTTAAATATTTTTTAACAGTTTTATGGCCAAATTTAGATTGTCTCTAACAATATTTTGATATTTGTTTTTAAAAGTTTTGAAAAAAACTTGAAAAGTTTATTTTTAGATTTTGGTGCTTTCTGACAATATTTTGATACTTCTTAACTAAAAATTACTATTTATTTAATTTGAATATTATTTTTACACGTTTTAAAAGATTATAGCCGGATTTGCGTGCTTTTTAACAATATTTGAAATTTTATAAGCGGATTTTGCTATTTTTGACATTTTATAAAAAATGCACTTTTCAACTATTCAGAAAATTTTAGAAATCGTCATATTTTGGTACTCCAAACAAATGTACAAAATTTAAGCAAAACTGGAGATGTCGACGTAGGGAAGTTTGTCCGAACTATTGTGGAATTACAATTTTACCAATATTAATTCTTTGCACCATGTACTTCCTAAAAAAATAGAAAAGCTCTTACATAAATATTCTAAAACTTACAAATCACACTTTTATGCATTTTAGACATAATTCAAAACCTCACCAAATCTAAAAATCCTCTTCTTGCTTACCAACATGGGTTTTCAGAGAACTATTTTGTCCACCAAATAAACCGCATAACTGACCACATCATTAAAGGTCTTAGACGTTGCAAAAGCTTTTAACAAAGTTTGGCACAAAAAGATTTCTTCTTTTAGCCAGATTCTCCACTTCTGTCGATCTTCCCTCCAGTCTCCATCCCGTAGGTCTCCTGTTTCCATTGCTTCATCTACTTTATTTTGCCATGATCTCCTTGGCCTACTCTTTTTTGTTTCCCCATCGGGCTCCAATTGGTTATTATTCCTATCCATTTGCTAGCGCTTGCTCTTCTTGTATGTCCATACCACATTAATCTCTTTTCCTCTATGTATTTTATTATGTCGGATTCTACGCACATCCTATGCCGGACCTCTTCGTTCCTTATTTTGTCTATTTTTGTCACTTCACAGCATCTTCTCCAGTATTCCATTTCCACTGCACGTATTTTGTTTCTGATCTTTTTGTTTATCACCCAAATTTCCGTCATTATGCTCTTGATTAGTGTATTGTATATTTTATCTTTTGTCTCCTTATGTATGTTCCTATTCTATATAAAATCAACTTCATATTTAAACTGCAAAACTTTAAATCACATTTCTGCTCTATTCTTTAAAATTGTTTTTAAGTAATTACATTGGCTCAATATGCGGACTAGAAAATATTAACTTACAACTCTAGGTCACTTGGTAGTCACTTTAAAGCTACAAAGTGCCTGTGGTGTACCTGTGGTCCTCAAAACTGGCCAAATGACTGACAAGTTAAAGAAAAAAAAAAAAACAACAAACCTCTTTTTATGAAAAAGTCCTTCTAAACAATGTTTTTATTTTGTGGTCCAATAATTTGAAGTATCTGGGTATCATTTTTGATAAAAAAATTACGTACAAACTGCAATTACAATCTATCTTAGACAAAGCCAGAATGGCAAAAAAAACTAGTTAGTTTAATTCTTTGGCGAAACAGCGGCATGTCGCTCTGAAACAAAAACTAACTACTAACTTTAATTTGTAGGCGAGTAATTTCTTCTACTGTTACTACCCGCCCAAGTGTTAGTCATCAAAAGATTATTGTTTGTCCCACTTATTGTGTGGTTAGATTTAGATAAATAGATGAGATAAATATTTAAGAATAAATCTCATGATAACTAATGCTTGGGTGGGTGGGTGAGAACAAAGTTTAATTTGTGGGCAAAATACATTTTCTATTGTGACCTACCTGCTCAAGTGTTAATTATCAAAAGATTTATTGTTTGTCCCACTTTTTGTGTGCTTAGATTTAGATATGAGAAAATTATTTAATAATAAATCTCATGTTAACGAACGCTTGAGTAGGTGGGTGGAAACAAAGTTTAACTTGTAGGCAAAATACATCTGCTACTGTGACCCACTCACTTGCTCAAGTGTTAATCATCAAAAGATTTGTTGTTTCTCCAACTTATTGTGTGCTTGGATTTAGATATGAGAGAGTTATTTAACAATAAATCTCATAATAACTAACTAACGCTTGAGTTGGTAGACGGGAACAAAGTTTAATTTGTGGGCAAAATACATTTTCTACTGTAACCCATCCACCCGCCCGAGTGTTAATCATCAAAAAATTTGTTGTTTGTCCCACCTCTTGTGTGTTTGGATTTAGATAAGAAAGAATAGTTTAACAATAAATCTTATGATAACTAACCCTTGGGTGGGTGGGCGGGAACCTAGTTTAATTTGTTGGCATACATACATCTTCTATTGTATCACACTCACCTGCCCAAATGTTACTTATTAAAGGATTTATTGTTTGTCCCACCTCTTGTCTGCTTTAGTTTAGATATGAGAAAACTGTTTAACAATAAATCTCAAAATAAATAAAGCTTAAGTGAGTGGGTTTTAACAAAATTAATTTGTAGGCAAAGTACATCTTTTACTGTGACCCATCCACTCGCTTGAGTGTTACTCATTAAAGAATTTATTGTTTGTCCCACCTTTTGTCTGCTTGGTTTAGATATGAAAAATTGTTTAACAATAAATTTCTTGATAACTAACGTTTTGGTCGGTAATTGAAAACAAAGTTTAATAAGTGAGCGACTTACTTTTTCTACTGTGACCCAACCACTCGCCTAAGTGTTAATCATCAAAAGATGTCTAGTTTGTCTTTTGTGTGTGCTTGGGTTTAGATATGAGATAATTGTTTAACAATAAATCTCTCATTATCAAACAGCAAATAATTTTTGCATCTTCAGTCTGGGTGCTAATACGAACCTCAATCGTTTTAAGGATTTTCATAGTTTTACTTAGAGTAGCTTGGTATGTTTAAAACAAAGAATATTGTAATTATCTTGGTATCCTCCCGCTGCAAATAACACTTTGTTATTTTGACTAAAAAAGACTTAAATAGTAATAATAATAAATGGTTTACCGTACATCATATTAAGCGTCTCAATACCAACTTTCTCCTAAAATACAATTTTCAAACGGTAAGTATATGAGCCTTGCAGTCTAAAATTTCCAAGTATAATTTTGAGGGGGGTCAGTTTTCTTCAGAAGGTATATCTAACACTTAATTTTTAAAAGATTTTTTTTTAAACCACAAACAAATCAAAAACTTAATCACGCTAACAAACGTTACACAGTCAAGATCAACATTTTTTTGAAGCACGCCATCTTTTGACCAAGCGATTTGCCCAACAAAACTTTATGCCGACACCTGCTACAATACTCTTTAGTAATGTCAATCTTTGCTACGTCCACGAACTCATATTGAAAACATGAAAACGTTACGATGACCTACTCACTTTGCCCGGCTTACTCTAGTTATACAATAAAAACTACACCTGCAGCACCAAGAGAGTCAACTCCGTAAGTAAGTATAGTAAGGTGATATCAATTATTGTTTTTTAGGGCCACTTGAAATCTTTTCTACCAAGCAAAACCTGCCTCCATGCACATATCTGGAAATGTCTCAAACCTAGAAAAAATTAGTTTTACAACTGATGCCAGAAATATTAAGAATGCTTTTTAATAATAATAATAATAAACGACTTTATTTAATTAAAGAATACATAAGTATTACATTAAGTAAAATATAATAGTATAATGGCGAAATTCAGCTCAATTGAATTAAATTCAATCAGCTGTTCTTCCATTTAACCATTAACTATTAAATAGATTGAAATTAGAGAAAAAAAAATAAACATATTATAACAAAACAAAAAAATGATTATAATTATAATAATACATACAATGTTACAAAATATTTTAATATTTGATCCAAATTAGAATTTGTTTTATAGGCTACTAAATTGATCACTAAGTAACCACTTTTTATATTTAGTCTTAAATCCAATAATTGAGCAGTGACATAGCTTGAGGCAAGAGGCAACATGATTATAAATTGCTGTTATAGTATATTGAAACGATCTTTTAAATAACTGTGTTCTATGTTTTGGTGTTGTGAGCAGTCCCTTAGACCTAACATTAATGTTGTGAACATCAGTGCGGTATTTGATTTTGTTGAATAAATACGCAGGAGTTTTAGTACTGATTAATTTGTGATAAAACACTGCTGTTCGGAGTCGTCTGCGTCTGTGCATGTTAAGCCATCCGATGTCTAACAACTTGTGTGAAATTCTTTCGTTTCTTTTTATACCAAATATTAGGCGCAAACAAGAGTTCTGCATTTTTTGAATTCTTTTTGTATCTTCAGAGTCTAAGCAAAAGCCATATAAAGTGTCACAGTGAGTAAATTGTGACAGTACTAACGTTTCACAAAGCATTACTTTTGTTTTTAAATTTAAAAAATGCCGATTATTATAAATTAATTTTAAATTTAGAAATGCTTTTCTAATGCACATAATAACGTGATTTAAAGCGCAATTTACTATCGACAATAAGACCTAAATTTTTTGCTTCATCTTTGAGTGGTATTTTTATTGAGTTTATGTGTATATAAACACTATCTTTATACATTGAAACTTTCTTTTTGGATCCAAACATTATCGCAACAGATTTAGATGGGTTTAGTGTTAATGCAATTTTTAGCAAATGTTGCCACATTATTGAGATCGTAGTTTATGTTAGCAACTGCAAGTTCTATATTTTTAGCAGGAAATGTGCTGTATAATTGTGAGTCGTCGGCATAAAGATGTAATTGATTATGTTCAACAACTACAGGCATGTTTGATGTATAACAAGAAAAAAGAAGTCATCCGAGTATAGAGCCCTGTGGTACACCAGAACTAACAACTAAAGCATTTGACACTACATTATTTAAAATTACATGCTGTTTTCTATTTGTTAGATAGCTAACAAAAAGACAATTGGCTTCAGTTGATAATCCAAGCCAATGTAAAATTGCAATAAGCAATTCATGATTAATAGTGTCAAATGCCTTAGAAAAATCAAGCATTACCAGTAATCCTAAATTTCCTTTATCAATTCCTACTATTAAATCATCAACTATAGACGTTAATGCTGTATTGCAACTAAAACCTTGACGAAAACCACTTTGATGTAAAGGAAGCAAGTTGTTGTAATTTAAATATTCTCTAAACTGTTTTTCAATAAGCTTTTCAAAAATTTGATAATACTGGTAAGATGGTAATTGGGCGTAAGTTATTGATATCATTGACATTACTGGATCCATTTTTACATAGAGGAATCACATAGGCAATTTTCCATTGATCTGGGAATATTTTGTGGGATATACAAAAGTTAAAAATTTGTGTTATATATGGTAACAAAAACGGACAACACAGTTTTATAATTTTTATATCCAAGCCATCAGCACCTTTTGCTTTGCTATAAATTCCAGTAATTATTTTTAGGCATTCAATTTCATCAAATGCATCAAATTTAAGATTAGAATGAACATTGGGATTGATATGATTTTTATAAAAGTCAAGTGTGCAGTTATTGACTTGACTAGATGGAATAGAAGAAATAAAATGTGAATTAATTTCATTTGGATCGAGAGTAGTTGGAGTTTTTTTATCAGCTTGAATTAGTTCCATTTTTTTAAGAGTTTTCCAGGTTGAATTAGAGTTTGATTGTAAAGTCAGGTTAAAGTAAGCTTTTTTTTCGTAACGTGTAACCTGTGTTGTTAAATTACGTAAACTTTTATAATTAGTCATCATTATTGCCGGTACGTTTGAATTTGGAAAATGCTTTGTCTCTATCTTTCATTAGTAATTTAACGCTATCGGTAATCCACGGTTTAAATGGACGAGTGAATCTGATTGTTTTATAAGGAAGGTAAATATTTAACAATGTATTTATATTTTCATTAATAAAATTTAACTTGCTTTCTATATCTGGCCTATCAAATATATTTCTCCACGGTATGCTACGCAATGCACTTTGAAAATCAGTGTAGTTGAAATGACTAAAATCTCTAATTGTCTTAACAAGCGGAATAAATTTATTTATGAGGGTTTTGATGTTAAAAACTGTCATTTCATGGTCGCTATCATTCATAGTGATAGGTTTGCAACAAGACACTAGTTTTTTATTTGATGCAAAAACCAGATCTATCATTGTTGAACTAGTTTCAGTAATTCGTGTGGGAAAAACTTAGTGAAAATGCTTCGGCAAACATATTTAATTGTCTTGTTTTTGAGCAGTTAATTTTATACATGTCAATGTTAAAATCTCCTGCAATTATAATATTGTCGGATAATCTTAATAATATTGGTAAAACATTTTCTAATGATTCGATAAATGAATTATGGTTTAACGAGTGAGGTCTATATACAATTCCAAAACAAAACTTTACATGACTTACCGAAATTTTAAGCCATATTTGTTCATATATATTATTTTGAATTTTGTTCCATTTTAAACAGCTGTTTATATATATTGCAATCCTTCCAGCTCGACTTTCAAAGTCTTTCCGTATCAACTGAAATCCTCTTATATGAATATCACTATCTTGTATATTGTCAGTCAGCCATGATTCTGTAATTGCAATCAAATCCAGTTTTTCTGAGGCAATAATAGTTTTTATCTCTGCAAAATGTGGAAATAACGATTTAATATTAACATGAGCACATTTTATGTATTTCATTTTTGGTGATGATTTATATACTTGAAAGTGTGAAACTACTTAAAATTATAAATACTAAAATTTACATACACATTAAAACAGTAGATAAATACTAAAACAAACTAAAACAAAGGATAAACATTAATGATTGACCTAGCCAATATTAAAATACTAAAATTGAAATACTAAAACTAACATACACATTAAAACAGTAGATAAGTACTAAAACAAACTAAAACACCAAATATAATAAAATAATTATTGACTAGAGTTCTTTTTTTGAGTGTAAGTTTCGTAGATCACTTGACCCAGACGATGTGGACGAGTTTCGATTGTGTAAAGATAAAACAGAACTGATAATTTGTTTCTGATTTCTTGCTGAATTATCTAAGGTTGGTGGTTTCGTATTGTTAACGTTCTTGACGTTCTTTGGTATAGTTGTTGATTTTAAATTAATATTAGCCGAGGTATTTGCAGTCTTTAACAGTGGTGAAGATAATGTGGATATAGGTAATGGCTTTAATAGCATTTCATTTTCTTTTTCTGATTTGTCGCACTGTACTTGAGCAGGAGAAGATGGTAGATATTTAACTTGTTCGTTATTAATTAGATCTGCAGTGATAGATTCATCTTCTTTTAAATCTTGAACTGTATATTCTTTTTTATCGACAATTAGCTTGTTAAACTTAATTCTCGAGTTTAATCCCATTTGCTTAGCTATTTTGTGGTGACGATTTAGTACTTTCTGATCATCAATTTCTTGACGAGATAAATCAGGACAAATTGAGAAATTTTTGCCTTTTAATTTGAAGCTATTTTTTAAAACAGTTTGTTTCAATTTGTAGTTTAATAGTTGGAGTCGGATAGGTCTTATTTTATTTGATTTTTTTCCAATTCTATAGCAGTCTGCATTATTAATAAAATTAACAGTTTCTTCAAAACAATTATTATTATCGGGCACGCCAAATATCACAAGGTTGTTTTTGCGATGTTGTTTTTTTAATGTTGCAATTTTATCTTTGAGTAATTTATTTTCATTTACTAGATCTTCACATATTAATTGGTATTCATTAATAGTAGATTTTAATTCCTCATTACTATTTACAAAATCACATTTTAATTCTGTTTTTATTTGTGTAATAACATTAAATAAAAGTCCATAGAGTTCTTTGTTGATGATGTTATCGTCGATATCTTCAATATTCATTTTATTTGATATGTACGGAATGTACACATTTATTTTATTTTACTTATATTTTTTTGTTTGTTTTATTTTAAGTTATCAAGAAAAATCTATAAAATACGCACTTAAGACACTTTCTGTAGTTGGATATTAATGAAAGTTATACCAAACGATGCACAATTATTTAATTAGCATGTTTGTTTCGTTCACGTTCAGCTTTTTGATCGTGGGTTTGTTTGATCTAATAAACTATTATTAGATCTGTCGTTTAGGTATAATTGAGAATAAAAACTCGTAATGTTTAGGCGTATGTACTCTATTTGCTTTCAAAATATAACTAACTTTTTGCTATACAGTGTTTGCCTTATATACTAAAAATATTGAGTGGAGTGGGTACGCAGACCCAAAAGTATTAATATATGGCTTAAAAATGCATCTGGTATTTCCTAATTACATCTGGGTTTTTCATAGCATTACTACCCGCATCAATAACCTATTAAATAATACAGACATAAATAAAGCCCGTAAGATATACACTAATCCGATTACACTAAGCTTACTAATATAATTCAAATTAACAACCCGCCAATATACATTACTGAAGTAATAAAATAGTAATTATTTCTTAATCCTAAACAATGTTAGCTAAAATTTATAATTACTGATCACTTTTATACCATATAAATGTACATAAACTTGAAGCACGTGTAGTTAATATTTACATTTATTGAATTTTGCATTATTATTCTTCATTTTAAAAGCCAATCTTCTAGTGTGTTGTAATAGTAATCAATTTTGTGCATTTGGAGATGTATAGCAAAGCAGTGTCGTTTGTGTACGAATATAGCGCTTAATTGCAAGTCAAAAGTTAAAACAATAGTTACAAATAGCACTTGCCATCGACATTAGCAAACCCTTCTTGCACCCATTAAAAAAAAATCATTGGTAACATAAATTGGTGCTTCCAGTTAAGCGTTGGTTATCAAGGAATTGCTAGATTTTCTGCTGCAATATTTCTACAGCTATTATATAAAAAATAACGCAACTAATTTCTTGCTAACCAATTTCTGGGTGGGCGAGCGTGTACACTATTTAAGCTATAGCACATAAAAAAAATAATTTACAAAAATCATTAAATAATAAAAAAAAAAAACAAAACTAATTTTTTAATCATCAACATTTAAATGTTTTAATTAATTTTTGCTCACCCAACTAAAAAATCACCTGACCAAAAAATTTCCGCTCATCAACGCAAATGTTGGTTTAAACAAAAATTATCGTTACTCTTTTCAGCAATGTTCCTGCAACTATAACGTTTAAGAAAATAGTTTAAAGTTTTTGCTTGTTGTTGATTAGTTGTTTTTTCTTTGGTTTTTGCGGCATTGTGACTTACAGTTTGTTTATGTGTCTACCAATTTTTTTTTTCAATTGTTTTTGGAAAGCATTTTTCCTTGGTCCACAGAAGTTTACGGAAAGTATAATAACATTTTTTTGTAATTGTTTTGCCTTATCACTTTAATTCCGCTAATGATATCAAATAAATGCTTACTGGGTGACAGTACAATACCTTTTTGGTAGCAAACTATTAAACTACCACTGCAAAATAAACGTGAAGTCTTGAGTTTTCTAAGACACAGTTGTAGATCAAGAAAAACCTTGTTTTTGCTTTTCTTTCCATTTTGTCTATAGTATTATGTAGTTGACGTGTTATATAAGTGCTTTCTACATAGCAAAATATCATTTTGATATACAAATCGTCAACATACAGACTTTGATTGATAGGTGTAACCATATCAGAAGAAGGAAGCACAAAAGAAGCTGCTACTTTAGGTTTATTAATATCTGGGTCTTCAATTTAGTAACTCAAATAGCTATTTTGTTATTTTTTATTGTAAATCAAAAGACCGCAAATTTCCAACACCAACACTAAACTTAATCATCTTTTCTCCTTAATAAAGAACAATATTAATCTTTTTAATATACATCAACCACAGCATAGCTACAACATACGAAACAAATTACTAAAAGTGCCAAAACATAACCACGCATACTACAAAAATTTGTGTATAGTACAATGCATACATTTATACAATAAGCTACCTATTCACATTAAAGACTTGCCTATAAAATTATTTTTAAAGAGAACAAAACAACTTTTGATCTAACATTGTTTTTACACTATTCAAGAGTATGAGTATTTCTGTGATAATTTGTAAATAAACACTATTTTATATCTAAGCTAATTAATTTTTATGTTTGTAATTGTGTATATGTCTATATTTTATTTTTTATGTTATATACACCAAATTTTAACTTGTTTCTTACTAATTAAGTTTTTTTTTTATATATATATATATATATATTTAATTATTCTTGTAAAATGATATAAAAAATCTTTAAAACTAATTTAGATTAAGTTATACTTACTAATATTTACTTTAAGTTTTTTGCAAATTGCACTATATTTATCATTATTTTTACCTTATTATGACCCACCCATGAATGTACATTTGTTTTGGAAATATACTACTATACTCTATACTCTATTTTCTAAAATCTTACTAATTAATCGGTATACGTTTGTAACTGTTGCCGTTATTTTGTTCTTTGTCCGGCTTCAACATCAAAACCATCAAAATACATCAAAATATAAGCTTTATTTCAACATTATATGCCGCTTTTTTTATCATTTATAGCAAATGCCAAAGATTTTACACAAACACTTAACATAATAAAGATTTTTGTTTAGTACATTTTTTTAATACTAAAGTATACTTTGTTACGTTGCATTTCTTTATTTTTTTATGACAATTTAATTTGCTATATTTCTTGTAACGTTGATTGTCAGTTGTACTTGTTGCTCTTTTTTATACCTTCCGCCTAACATAATTAACACACATCTGACATAAAAAATCTTTACTTACTTTTACCTTTGAAGATAACAAATGTTTATACTAACTTTTTTAATATACCGCTTTGCAATGATTTATTTTAATATGCAGAGTATGAAATTTTCTAAAATTTTTTTATCGATTTGTGTTAAAATAAAATTTTTGAAATATGAAACTTTATTATATTTTACTCGGAAATGTAGATAAAGAATGCTTTTGACCCAATTATTAAAAAATTCCACCCTGTTGCACAAATAATTATGGAACTCACGTGACAAATATGTTAAAAGTACTTGCAATATTGCATATTAATGACACTCTGGTGCATTCTACATTTTTACTAAAACTACACTAAACGATGTCACATGCAACTAACAGCACAGATGACAAGTATTAAAAAAAGCAATTAGCAAAATATCCGACATACCATGGAAGCAATTATTCCTCGCGGCATTTCATTTGGACGCGTTTTACGGTTGCGATTTAAACAAAATCCCTTTTAAATATTTTATTTATTTTTAAAAGCATCCACGTGAAACTATTTTAACATAAAAAATAGCACGTTCCCAAGCGATTATTTGTACATAGTTGACCCATTTCGCGCGTTTCGATTCTGCAGTGGAAATATTTAAACTGTTTTGATGCACGGAAGCGCCCACAATAAATTTTAATTGCGACCATACCGCTCGATGCACACGTCCTCTACAAACTTTTTAGTAAAGCTGCAGTAAATAGGACAAAATAGCACTGGTGCTAGTTAAGTGTGCTAACATGATTTTTATGTTCGTATAAAGTGCACAAATAAAGTTACAATGTTTTCTTTTAATATTAAAGTTCATTTTATTAAAGATTTTTATATGATGTAATTATTAAAAGCCATTTTTGTTCATTACTGGTAATAAACGTTGGGTAATCTGGGTTATTTTTAATGGAGCCCTCAGGTCTAATCTCGAATGGCAAAAAGTGTCCCACAATTTGTGTATTATGTGCTTCCCAGGAGGTTTCTTATGTTGAAGGTTTATAGAGGACGGAGTTAATTTATGCCTTACAATAAATGATAATGGGATCCTTTGTATTAGCCGGCTTGATGCGATAAGGTCCTAGAATGGCTATTTGATTAATTAACATCATAATAATAAACGTGATATAAAATAGTGTGATCTAGTAATAATAAAAAGTTTTATGGGATGTAATTTACTGGTCATAATGTACTTTGGTTTCCATTTGCTTTAATATAAAATCTAATTTTAGACAGTTTTATTGTTATTTTGTTAGCAAGTTTATTATGAAATAGTTTTACTATGTAGTTGAGCAAACCTATTAATATTTGTTACAAACACCATTAAAAAGCACTACATATTAAACGCAAAATGCAAAAAAAAAAACAGTTTAAAATTAATTTATAATGATTTTATTCTGCACGTCATGGCCAGGATTTTTAATCCAATTTAAAAGGATTATCATTGTAGTTATTCATAAATACTAATTGATAATTCTAAACCATTAAGCAAGCTCAAAATAAAAGAAACAAAATAATGCAATGTTAAAAGAAGTAATTGCAATCGCATCTGCACTAAAAACGCAGACAGAATCTAATTAATTACAACTGGTGGTAACAAAACGCGTTAGATACAATTTAAAAAGCAATGTCCCATTTTAGTAACAATGGATGATTTATGATGTACTAAGAAGCCAGTAATTGCATTCCTTATTTAGGAGGGAAATTTAAACTGACAAACAAAAAATATTTTTAAATATATTCTGTGATATTTTTTGTAAATTGCTTTCATATATCTATTTAATATATGCCCGGCGCATCCACCATATGTTGGAACATATTGAAAACTTATTTATTTCGCACGTGTCTCGTGTCCGAAATTGTTTATCATATAAAATGATTTAGATTTATTGACATTGATTGAATATTCAATGAAATTGTTATAAAATTATAAAGACGTTATTTATATATTACGTGTTAAAGTGAGTAGTATTGACTTACTAACGTGATATATTATTATGTTACATAACTGTTACCCATACTTATTAATTAGTATAAATAACCATCAAATTATTATTTCAATAGTGTTTACTACATGTTATAGCTTATGATAAAAAACTATATTGTTATATTTTATGTATAAATTCAAATTAATTAAACATCTTATAATATAAAACAATATTTACTATCAAATAACTAATATCTAATATTTCCACAAATTGTTTTTATATGTACACAAAAATGGTTTATATATTAAAATTAATCCTAATGGAAGAGAGCTGGTTTAAAAATTGTATTTTAAAATTCTATTTAATAATAATAAAACGGGATTTAGCAATTTTTTTTTTCTATTAGATGATAAATCATGCATGCGATTTGTTGTAGCAGCAATTTTAAATAGCAAAATGTGTTAAATTGTACAAAAACTGTATTCAAAATAAGTAGTAACTTTTGCCACTATATAAATATTGCAGGACCGGTTTTAACACGAAGGTAACTATGTTTAAAAAATGTTTTTTTTAGATTTTTATTCACATCTAATTATTATAGTAAATTGTGACACTAATAAAGTTCCAAACTAATTAAATAATTGCTTTTTATTTTTTTAATTAAACTATATTCTTACTAATAGAAATTAATAACATTAACTTTTTTTAAATACGAATTAGAATGTATTAAAATTAGTCAAAGAGAATAGACAATTAAATAAAAAAATGATTATAAGCGTTTTGTGGATTTTACAGCTAGATGTAATATCTGTACTTTCAACTTGTAAATAACTTGTACTTAATAATCTCAAACAACATGTTAAATGACTAAGAACTATCATATTAGAAATCATTTTTCAATCACTTTTTTGACGTACTCTAGATCAGAATTCAAATGCATATTGCAATTCTTGAAAGACGCGGATGTTAGTGAGTTATGTTTTGTATTAGTTTCACTTTCCGCAAACGTGATTTTTACAGTTTATTTTGTTGTATACATTGAAAAAGTGTGCGCTTTCATTATTTTTAGATAGTGATGCATCAATTATTTATTTGCTGAGGCATCATATCGCGTCGAGGGTAATTGTCTAATAATAAACATCGGAAGGAATTTGCACCAGATGTTTATTAGGCATTAGCAAGCCGTGTGAAACATATTTTTGTATGCATTTATTTAATTTGATCCTCTCTATTTTAGTTAATAAATGTTATCGCACAAGTGAGTTAATCAATTTATTATCTCACAAGTACTTTAATCAATTTATTGACGCAAAAGTGAGTATTTATTATCGCACAAGTGCATTATTCAATGTTTTATCGCACTAGTGCGTTAATCAACATATTATCGCACTAGTGCGTTAACCAATTTCTTACGGCACAAGTGCTTAAAGCATAATATACTAAGGTAGCTAGCTTAATGCAGAAGCAACCGTGTCAAAAATCCACCAAATTGGCTTTTTAAATACTTCAGTAGACAAACAAACTTTCTTTAACAAATTTTAAAACTTTTATTGATAGTACATGCTAAAAACGTGTTTGAAAAAGCACCCTTTAATAAATATTTAATTGTAAATATAAGCAATAACGTCTTTTGGGCCTATGCTTTAAAGCAGAACATTTGCTAGAGTCAGTAACTAACCCCAGAAACAATTGCATCAAACAACCTCATCAAAAAGTGTAATTAAATTATTTTTTTATTAGCATTATTGTACAAGTGTGCTAATCAATAAATTACCGCACAGGTGCGTTAAGCAATTTATTACCACACTGGTGTTCAGAGCATATTATACTGAAATCGGAAGCTTGCCGTAGAAGCAATCGGGTTCTTCTCTCTTTCTCTCCCAATCCCCCAATTCGCCAAAACAAAAACTTTTTTTATATAATTGAAATAAATAGTGTTTAGAGCTTATCATACTGAGGCCAATAGGTTGCAGCAGAAACAACTGTGTCCTCTTCAAAAACACACTACAAAAACGTTAAAAATATCCATAAAATTGAAATCTGGGAACCATTTTACAAAAGAAAATAACTATTCTTCAACAAGTTTTAAAACTTACATTAAAAATATAGGCTAAAACGTCCTTCGGACCTATGCTTTGGAGCATCTGTTAATCAGTGGCTAACCACAGAAGCAATTGCATCCAACAAGCTCATCAAGTAGCATAATTTGCCATTGCACAAAAAAACTTACAATGTTTAAGTATTTTTTTATCACACAAGTGCGTTAATCAACTTATTACCGCACTAAAACGTTAATCAATTTATTGCTCTAAATACTAGAGAGCATATTATATTGAAATTAAATTAAATTAAAAAATTATTTGGACCTAGAACATCTGTTAGTGACTAACCAACGCATAAACGATTGCATCCAATCTGAACTAAAAGTAGCATAATTTGCTATTACACAGAAAAAACAATGTTTAAGTATTTTTGTATGGCACAAATGCGTCAATCAATTGATTACCGCACTATGTGTGTTTTTAACTTGTTCTATATCTGTAAAGATTCAGTGGAATAATAAATACCTATTTATTTTTTTATCGCCCTAGTGCGTTAACTAATTTATTGTTACATTAGTGCGTTAATCAATTTATTACTATGCTAGTATTTAGGGCATACTATACTGAGGTCGGTAGCTTACAGCAAAAGCAACCTTGTTCTTTTTATTTATAAAAACTTTTTTTTTTATATTTCCAAATGACAGCGGAAACGTAAAAAATATCGAAGTGTGTCAATGAAATTGAAATATAAGAACCAATTTATGTAAAAAATTTAAAAAAATTCAACAGATGTTTAAACTTTCATTAAAAGTATAAGCTAAAACGTTCTTTGGACCTATGATTTGAAACAGAGCATCTGTTGTAAGTCAGGAGATGCTAACCCCAAGAACAATTGCATCTAACAACCTCATCAAAAAGTAGTATAGTTTACCATTATACAGAAAAAGTTACAATGTTTAATTTTTTTTTATCGCGCATAGTGACGTAGTTAACTTATTAACTTATTACCGCACTAGAACGTTAACCAATTTATTGTCACACTAGTGTTCAGAAAATATTATACTGAGGTCGGTTGCTTCTGCTGTAAGCTGCCGACCTTAGTATCTTTCTGGCCCTCCCACAATTTAAAAAAAAAAAACTGAAATTTTTCGAAATGACAGCAAAAATGTTAAAAATATCGAAGTGAGTCTATGAAATTGAAATCTGGGAACCATTTTAAGTGGGAAAACAAATATTCTTCAACAAATTCATCATATACAAAACTTGTTTAAGCATTTTTTTATAGCACAAGTGCGTTAATCAACTTATTACCGCACTAGAGCGTTAATCAGTTTATTACCACACTAGTGCATATTATACTGAGATCGATAACTTACAGCAGAAGCAACCATGTACTTCTGGCACAACTAAAAATATTGAAATATTTCCAAATGACAGTGAGTCTATGAAATCAACCAACAAGTTGGAGCAAAGCATCTGATAGTCAGTAGCTGCTAACCGCAAAAATAACTGCACACAACCACATCAAAAAGTAGCATAATTAGCCATCAGAGACACAAAAACTTACATTTTTTAAGTATTTTTATCGCAGAAGTGCGTTAATCAACTTATTACTGCACTAAAGCGTTAATCAAATTAATTACCACACTAGAGCATATTATACTAAAGTCGGAATCTTTCCGCAGAAACAACTTTTTACATTTCCCCACAAAAGTCTATCAAAAATTCATTTTTTGAAATATTTGAAAATGACATGGAAACAATAATATTTTGTTTATTTGTTAATTCATACATCGCATCCTTGCGACAAAAGTGACACAAGTCAAAAAACCAATAATAAATTCTGTACAAATTATTTTATTTATTTTATATTAAGTCATCAAAAAGCGTATTATTGTTCTTCATGTTTCCGTAAATGTAGGCTTGGATCTACAAAAGCGCTGTATAGTGTAACTATAGATATAGAGTCTTTACGACATAGGCTTAAACTTTTTCAGCGGATTATTTCATTTTCAATCTCCTTGGAGAGAGCTATTATCTCTGTAGTATATACCTGGAAGCTATTTAACCCGAGGTATTATTCAAGGATGAAAATATTATATAAATATACAAAATAAATACTACCTCAAGTTAAACAGCTTCCAGGTGTATAATACAAACATAATTAGACACTAAAACTTTAAAATTATTTTTACTTTAATCGCACTAGTACGTTAATCAATTTATTACCACACTATTGTTTAACGGGAGCAGTAGCTTTCACTTTTTATTATTTTTCGTGTTCTACATACTTATCTTTTATTTTTAATGTAGCCTTACTTATGTATTGCAATTCTTATTCAATAAAATGACTAATAAAAGCTAAAATGTAACAACAAAAAATTTAAAATAATCAAAGAGTGACCGCAAAATCAAAATTCAAAAATCTTCGTCATAAGACTCCAAAAATTAATTTAAAAAGACATTTTCCAATAATTAGATCACAAACAGATCATAATGACACCTTCAATAAATCAGATCATTATAATCTTTAAATAAAAGTAAACAGTTAATTATCTGTCAACGTGTAGATAGATCATCACGACCTTCCAGAATAAACTATTAAATTATGATAATATCTGCCAAAATGTACTAATTATTTTATTTTAAAAGATCCTAATGACATATGTCAAAGAAATCATCATAATCTTTAAAAATAAATTGAAAGATCATCATAACCTTCCAAAATCACTTGACAGATCACATCTAACAAAATATAGATAAATTATTTTAAAAAAATGTGAAAGTGTAAGTAGATCATTATGACTTTTAAATTAGTCAGTAGATTACAACAGATCGTTATGATTTCTACAATAAATCAACATTTAAAAATTATTATAACATAGTGACATGAAAGCGCAGCAAGATCATTGTAACCTTTAAAGATAAGTTAAAGATAAGACATCTGACTAATAGATAGATAATTTTTAGTATGTAAAAATGTGCATAGATTATCATAACCATTAAGTATAAGTTGACAGATTATTATGCGTCAAAAGGTAGATAAATCATCATAATTGAAAAATAAGTAAGTGTAAACAGATTCTCATAATGTTTAAATATAAGTTGACAGATTATGATAAAATGCGTGCAAGTGTAGAAAAATAATCATAAATTTCCAAAATATCTTGACAGATCATGATAACATCTAACAACTTGTAGATAGATTATTAAAAAAAACATGACATATAATAGTGTAGAGAGATCATTATGACCTTTTAAATTAATTAATAGATTACAAACATATCGTCAAGATCAGGATTAGAAAAAAATTCATAACTTGGTAACTTGTTAATGTAGATAGATCATTATGATCTTTAAAAATAAGTTGACAAGTTATGATGACATCTGGCTGATATATAGATAATTGATCACTTGTAACAGTGAATATAAATTGACAAATCATGATAACGTCTGTCAAAATGTAGTTAGATCATGACTCTCTAAAATAAAATATCAAATTATTAGAACATCTGTCACAATTTACAAAACATTTTATTTTAAAAGATCCTTATGACATTTGTCAAAGTGTAAAATAATCATCATAATCTTAAAAAAAAAGTTGAAAAGTTGTGATGACATCTGTCTGACAGATAAATAATAATTGATAGCATGCAAAAAAGTGTAGGTAGATCAACATAATCTTTAAACATAAGTTGACAGATAATGATGAAATCTGATAAATCGTAGACAGATCATTATTAAAAAACATGACTCGTAAAAGTGTAAATAGATCATTATGATCTTTAAAAAAAAGTTATGATTACATCTGCTGACAGATATATAACATGTAAAATAAATGAACTATAATAATTTTTATATAAAAACTGACAGGTTATTATGACATCTGTCAAAGTGTAGATAAAACATCATGATCTTCCAAAATAAAACATCAGTCAAAATGTACAACTCATTTTATTTAAAAAAAATCCTAATGACATCTGTTAAAGTATAAATAGATCATTATCAAACATAAGTTGACAGATCATGATGTAGATAGATCATTATTTTATAAGATCAAGATAACACATGTAAAAATGTAGATAGATTATTATGATCTTTCAAATTAATTAAAAGATGATCAACAGTGCGTTATGACACTTGCCAAGACAGATAAGCATGATCTTTAATAATAATTTAACAGATCACTCTGAGAAATCAGTACAAAT
The DNA here is from genome assembly GCA_963932245.1 of Tachinus rufipes. NCBI lineage: Eukaryota > Metazoa > Arthropoda > Insecta > Coleoptera > Staphylinidae > Tachinus > Tachinus rufipes. The sequence continues at coordinate 13,399,984 of OZ010746.1, read as the reverse complement.
AATTTTATTTTAAAAGATCCTGATGCCATTTGTCAAAGTATAAATAGATCATCATAATCATCTATAATAAGTTGACAGATCATTATTACCAAATGTAAATAGATTATTATTTTATCAAGATCAAAAACATGTGAAAGTGTAGATAGATCATTTTTAATTTCAAATACTACTACAAACAATCTATCAATATAGATAATTATTATTTTTATAAACAATCATACTGAAAACTGTACAAAAAATCGCAAAAAACGCATTTATTGCATCAAATAATTAAATATACTATAGAAAAACTTATTTATTGCATGATATTTGCATAAAAAAGTTATTTGTTGCAAAATATTATTTAAAAAAAATGCAGAAAACGCATTTATTGCATTGAATTATTAAAAATAGCCTCATTTATTGCATAAAAATTAATTATAGCAAAAATTTTAAAAAATGCAAAAACGCATTTATTGCAACAAATAATTAAATATAGCATAAAAAACCTTATTTATTGCTGGCCAATTGTATAGAAAACTTATTTGTAGCTCAAAAAATCAAAAAAATGTGCAGAAAACTACAAAAAACTCATTTATTGCATGAAATTTGCATTGAAAACTTGACAAAAATTTATTTAAAAATTTCAGAAATGGAGTTTATTGCATTAAATAATTAAAAATAACATAGAAAATCTCATTTATTAAATAAAATTTAAATAGAAAATTAAAAAAAAATCCATTTATTGCATAAAATTGATACAGAAGTACATTTATTCCATAAAATCGATCAACAAAAGGAACGGAATATCAAATACAAGGAAATATTTATTCATAAATGGCTAAAATCTTCGTCAAAAATTGTAAATAAAAAAAATATTGCTTCAAATTTTTTATAAAATTATTAAAAATAAATGCAAAAAATTAATTTGAACTTTTATCAAAAATTGTGCAGAATTTCTATGTAAGACAAAAACTTATGCCAATAATTGCACAAAAAACTGATTTGCCTCATAAAAAATATAGTGTAAATTTGTCATCAAATTGTTCAAAAAACATCTCATCTCATATCAATTTATAAAAAATGTTTTAGCACACCTTTATTATATTTTTTTTACAAAATACTATCTGACATTGATTGAAAATTGTCAACAATTGCACAGAAAACAACAATTTTAAAGCCATACAAATGCTTTAAAAAGATTTGCCCTGAAACGAAGAAAATTTGCCATAAATGACTGAAGGATTTAATTTCGCAAAGTTTTAAAAATCTTCTACATTAGATTTTTATCTTTTGTGGTTAATTCAAAGATTTTTGCTTCTTCTTTTTATTCTGCAAATCAATGTCAATCATTTAGTGCGCGGTATAATTTTAAAGAGTTATTAGAGCAAACCTGATAAGTTTTAAAAATCTTTTTTTGTAGTTTTGTAAAGCTTAGGTCATTGATTGCAATTGCAGGTTTGCTTAGGGAAGACTGAACCGGGGCATGCATAGGCCCTGGCGTGAATTTGGCGTCGTGAAAGTTGGCGGTGCAAAAACCGAAGTAAGTGGCTCTATGATTTTTGTGTTTTTTGTTCATTTTGAGAGTTGCACATTGGGTGGTGTAAAACACATCTTTCTTAATGTCTGTTTTCTTCCATTAAATAAAGCGTCGTGTGCCAAATTACCATTTTAAAGGTTAGGTTAGGTTTGATCTCCGAAATATGACTGAAATAATAACTTGCTTTTTATCCTTCAGGGTTTGGAAGTCACCTAACACCATTGGTCCCATCAAATCTCTTCAAACAAGTAAAGCTGTAAAATGCACAATAAAGACAGATATTGACCGTGTTGGATTTTAAAAAGGCTTATCTATGATCAACGTTTGTAGCCGGAATTACTTGAATGCCATTGAAGGTATTGATCAAGATGATCTATCATGTTATTATCTGTAAAGTATTTTAAATAACTCGATAAAATGTGTTGTCACCAGCCAAGTTTAAATCTATAGCCGCGGGCTTTAACTAAACGGTAATTATTTTTTCCTTTTTGTATGCGAAGGCGGTGCAGTTATTAGAGGCAGATAGTTTCTTGTGGTGAACTGCTGGGGGTTAGCTGATATCTAGTTCTTTTGTTTTTGCTTTTGCTGAACGGTGCTAAACTTCTTTTCCGTTAGTTCCGGTGTCTGGGACTACGTTGCTGGTAGATGAGCCCGCTTTCTTAAGTGCGGCGGTGTTCTGGATAGCCGCGTCAATAGCGTCCTCTGCGGATACCTATTGATAGAGAATGGAGTAGTCTTTGTCCTCCAAAGGGAGGTGTTTGGCTGGGCTATAATAGTTGAGAGAGTGGGTTACCTCCTCGAACTTTCCAAAGTTTATTTTTTGAGACAAGAATATGTAAAAAAAATTGAACTAATGTCTCTGGGTACTTCAAAATCATATCTGTCATTATTTGTTTGTCAATTTCCAGATAATTTCTGTGGCATAGAAAAGGTTAGCATATTTTTGGTTTGATCAACCAGTTTATTTTATCTTTGTCTTATGTACAGCTTTTAGTCAAAGTCTTTGACTAATGAAAAAGAAAATGGTTTAAGTGTTTGTGTAGTTTCTTAAACTTTAAAAAATTAGTTGAGTTAAATGAGCAAGTGGTTATGCTTGCAGTTACAAAATTTACTAGTTGCTAGTCTAGTTTAGCGCCACATTAAAAAGTACAAGTTTGCAGAGGTTGCTATAACTAGTTACGTTTTGAAATTTGAAGTTTGCAAGCTAATCCATTTTTTTTTGGTTGTACTAAAATGGAGGTTACTATAATATTAGGTAAATTATGTTTTTTGTTTATTATGTAACGGATAAGCCGTGGAGTTTTAGTTAATCTTTGTGACTATAAGTTTATCCTGGTAAAGATTATCTGTTTCGCATCGTTAACCCTATTTGATGCTAATGTAGCTTTTTCTGATGACATTTTAGTAGTTGAGCTGTTTTTGTTATATTCTGTTTTGTTTCTGCTTTACTGTAGCTCCGCACCAACAATTATATGTGAACAACAGCAACATTTCTCAATAGAACTTTTAGAGTTACTAAACAATACATTCTATATTTACCAAAAATTTAATTTTACAATATTTTATATTTATCTGGCGTCAAACGTTTTTATCCGCACTATACGCAATTCCTCCCTTATAAAAGAAATCCACATCAATGCGGTTATAAATTTTTATCCATCACGTGTAACATAACCCATATAATATATAGCATATAGAATTCTAAAATAAATAAGAGACACACCCCTCTCTTCAGTTTTATTATTTTTCCCGGCATAAAACATTTGTTATAAAAATTGATGTATCGCCGTAATTTTTTTCTGTTTTCCTCAAATGGCTGTAGGGTGGATCTTTATCTATTTCACTTCCCTACTTGTAGTCTTAAAAAATAACGCATAATTCACGTCAGGGATTGTTGTAATTTATCCGACCTATAGAAAGTTAAAAAAACGAGTATTGTTTTGTTGGGGATGCACCATTTATCGCTCGACTAAGCTGCACAACTTGCCGACATCCCGGGGGTTTTCGCAGAGGGGTAGAGTCCGCAGCGAACGGAATCCTAATTTGTTTATTATGTTAAAACACGGCATCAATTTCAGTCAACTGTCACTCCCCGGGGCTATGCTACCCCTTCTAGCTGCGAATATTCAAACCGCCATAACCTGCACTTGTGTTATTCTTTACAAACTGTCATAAGAACCCTTTCGGAATGTAAATAGACTCAAATAAAACCAGATTTAAAATAAAATAATTTTAACAAAGTTTGAAATGCAAATCATTATTCAAGGCAGCATTGTAACGATCAATGTCGATTAGCACATTACTGGCCTCGGTGGTTGCGATCGTATAATTATAGCAAATCACAAATTCGAGACATTCCTACTGTTCATTGATTAGGAAACTTGGTTATATATGGAGATTGAATGCCTCACATCCACAACCGTGAAGACGAGCACAATATTAACCAAAGATGATTAAATCAATTATTCGCTTCGCACTCGACTATTATCAATACATTATTGAAATGGCTTAATTAATTTGCATTTAATTAAACATTTACTACAGGAAATTATTTTTATTTTGGGAAAAAAACATATTTATTTGTCGCATTTCAAGATTTTCAATTACCGGCATAAATCTGATACGATTGATGTACGATGATGTCACAAGTAGAAGCGCTTTTTTTGGAGAGAACATTCTGTCGGATGATTGAGTCGCCCCTTCTCGGTCTCACCCTGCGCGACGTTTTATCGTTTCGTTTCGGTGGGATGGAAAACGGAACGGACAATGCTGCTGCGGGTAGAAAAACAAGATTTTACTATGACGACAAAGATTGATGTAAAGTTGGGAAGAACATGGAAAAACTCGCTCGGACGTATTGAATGTGTTTGGGTTAGAGGGGATATATTTACATCGAATTAATCCTTGTTTGGATACTTGTATATGCAATAGAGTGGGTGTAGAATTAGTATCGTGTGTATGTAAATAGATATAAGGAAATGAAATCGTATAAATCAGTGTCAAGATAGCTTAATTTAAATATTGGATATTAAAAAATGAATTCATAAACTTGTGCAAGTTGAAAGTTTGATTTATATGTTTTTTCTACGAATGGCAATACTCAAGAGGTCGTGGAATATTTTCTAAGAGCTGGTTTATTTTTTAAACATGTTAAAAATTGTTAAATTAATTATTGAAAAAGCGACGATTAATAGACTTAGTTTTTTGTTGTTTACTTTAAGTTACATGAGATTATTCAGCAACTCAGTAGCTTCAAAATATTTGTATATAGACGACATTAAGAAAGAATTTTGTAGTGCACAAAATATTATAAATTTTAAAAATGATTGAAGATGATATGAGAATACAACAAAAACTCTACAAAGGATACATAAGTTAAAAATAATCTCAGTTAGCTGTCATCTTCAATATAATAACAATTATTTATTTTATGGCTCTTAGTTTTAAAGAACATACAATGTAAACACTCTACAACCACTTTTAACTCATTTCTTGGTTTTTATTCAATTAATCTTCTCTCATCTTATCATATTTTTTCAGCATATGCTGTTTGGTCTCCTTACTCACATTTAGCAATGTTAATTTTTTTTTTAAATGTAATAAAAGTTTTAGTTTGCAGCGGAAGATATATAAGGATTATTGACACAATGTTCAGTTGTTCTTGTGTTTTTTTAAAGCCAAGTCATCTGTAAACCGGATTTAAAAAATCGTTTTTTAAAGTTGTTAGCACAGTTTGTATTATCATCTGTGTACGACCTAAATAAAATAAATCAAATCAAATTTTGCAGCAACAAGTATGAGTAGGATAAATCAATAAATAACCATAAACCACTATGGCTCTTAACCACCCAAGTATTTGTCATTTAGTTTTTTACATATGCAATGTGAAAAAGAAAATCAATAACTATATTACAAATTCTTGGGAGGGTAAGTGTAATACACGGTTTAAATTATTACAGCACTAGGCACTGTTACCCATCTATCTATCCAAGTATTTGTTAAGTAGTTGAATAGTTTAATCACTGATGATGTTCTTTTGGTTAAAATGTTTAAGAAAAAGCTAACAATTGTCTTTCACATTGGCAAAGTAAAAAGAAATATCAATTACTGGATCACAAACACTTGGGAGAATGGGTGGAATACATCAACATATAACTACGCCCAAATTGTTAAACCACTGTAGCTCACCCACCTACTCAACTGTGTCATCAAGTTATTAAATAATCTAATAATAATGCTTTTTTTTTTGTTAAAATATCTAAGAAAAAACTAACAACTATCTTTTAAGTACAAAAAGTAAAAGAAAAGACTAATTTCTGAATAATAAACACTTGAGAAGATGTGTGGGATACACTAACACATAACCATATTCTAAATTGTTTAACTACTGTTACCTGCTTACCCATCTACCTAAAAGATTGTAATCAAACGGTTGAATGACTTGACTACTGATGATATTCTTTTTTGCGATCAAATGTTTAAGAAAAAGCTAACAATTGTCTTTTACGTTTGCAAGGTAGTAAAATTTTTTTTTTTTTTTGGTAGCTTTGGAGGAGAATCTTCTTAAGGCTAAAAGTGTTGGATTCACCCATAAAAGGCAGGCGTCTACCAACTAACCCCCCCCCGGTGATATGCCTGGAAGCTCGAGATTTTAAGCTCATAAACCTTCCTTTGATAGATAATAGACAAAAACAGTGTAGAAAAAGAGGGGACATATGCGCCTTATAAGGTGAGAGAAGAGTAATATTGCAATTTCGGACAAACCATGGAGCTCTAGTGAGCCACCTCAAGGTTGAGCTTTGGACGGTTCTAACCTATCTAGATGCGTATTTGCGGCGGTTTCCTAGACGGGACACGTGTACGTCATCATAAGTCTGATGGTATTTGTGTATAACCGGACTTTATTCCGGAGAGAGAATTGACTGCACGTGCAACTTGTACGTAAGCCGCTTGTCAAAAGTAATCTCCAGATACTTAGCAGAATCGGACCACGATATGGGAACGTTGTTGAGACAGACGTTCTCATAAGATTCGTTCCGTCGCCGAATGAAGATAACGGCTTTGCTTTTCTCCGGATTGACCTTTACTAGCCAGTCATTTAATCAGCATTTTAAATAGTCGGTGGCTTTTTGTAGCCTAGAGGTGATCGCCAGATGTGTTCTTGACAAGTACAAGAGCGCTGTATCGTCCGCGTATTGTGCCATTTTAACTCTGTGCTTCGATTCCGAAGGCATGTCCGCAACAAAGAGATTAAAAAAGACCGTAGAAAGAATGGAGCCTTGAGGGACCCCTGCGGTGATATTTTGCGTGGTTAAAACGTGTTTCTGAATTCTAACAGTCAATGTTCTACGGTTTAGATATGAGGCTATCAACCTTATAAGACGTAAAGGAAATTATTGACTGTAAAGTTTGTAGAGAAGACCTTTATGCCAGACTTTGTCAAAGGCTTTTTCCACGTCAAAAAAGACCATCCCTGTGGCCTTTTTCAACCTAAAACCTTTCACAAAAAAATTAGTTACCCGATTTAACTGGTGGACCAAAGAATGTTTTCAACAAAATCCGTGCTGATGCAATGGAAGTAAATTATTTGAATCAACGTGATCCTAAATAATATCTAAGATAGTCTTTTTTATGACCTTATTCAAGGTGCATAGTAAACTGATAGGAAAGTAGTTTTGAGGAAACCGGCGGTCTTTGGGTTTTGGGATGTTAATGACAATTGAGCTTTTCCAAACCGTAGAAAAATGCCCAGTGCGAAAGATCGCATTAGCAATATTGGTGAGAAGCATTATCGCTGGAGCAGGCCGGATTTTGCGCCTTTCACGCCTTGCAGCGGCGCGTCATCGTCAGCGGCATTCAGCGCTTTTTTAACCACCCTTTCAACCCTTTCGATGTGCTCCGAGTCCAAACAATTGTTTGGGGAGCATTGGTGTTCGAGCAACGTCCGACCTTGAACGTTTGTCTGTAAACTATTCCACGCCGGGTGTTTACAGTTGAAGTCCTCAGAAATGATTGTGGGGAAAGAATTAGATAAGACCGATTCAAATCCGCCGTTTCAATTCGGTTACTCGGGCTGAAGTAACCAGATGCAATTTTTAATGTCCCTAATCTGAGCACATTGACCACTATTGCATTTGATTCTAGAGCGACAAGCTCAAAGGTGTCAACCTCGGAGTGGTCTAATGATCTTTTTGCAAAGATCAAAGTCCCGTGCCTTAGTCTAATCCCCGACAACCCCAAATACGTAAAAGTATTCAGTAGTCTTAACGATTTTGTGGGACGGTGGTTTGTCTCGGACACCAGCATGTCGAGGTTTTCTTAGATAAAGAAATGTTCCGTCTCACTCATTTTTTTTAAATGCCTCTGGCATTCTAGAAACAAACACAAAGTAATGGTTCTTCGTTAGCCATTACTGATTCTGAAAAAAAGACGCCATGATTTTTTTTTTAAAATCGTTGAAGTTGTTCAGAGTGACTATCTTATCATCTTGGCTTGCAACCGGAGGAATTTCCGGTGGAGCGACCGCGATAGCGAAAGATTTGCCCGTGACAACTTCAGGTTTACTGGGACCTGCGGGTTTAGAGGATGTCTGAGCCTGGTAGAAGGATCATTCTTTAAAATTAGCGGGGTGCGGACCCGCGCAAAGAGCACACTTTGGAAGTGTGTCTTTGGGGCAGACCATCAATTGATGGGGCCCGGAACAGATGCAACAGACTAATGTTTTAGAAAAACAACGTTTAGCCGTGTGGCCCAAACGTTGGCGTTTGTGGCATTGACGAATGCCACCACTACGTATTTTGGGTTCAACAAAAACTTTAAGGAGTTCTTTTATCCCTTTAGTTTTCAAAATTTTTGCGCTTTTAAGAAGCTGCACCAAAACCAAGCTAAGCCTTACGTGCTCGTTTCTTATACGATGCACGTTAGAAGGGGAGAACCCCAAATCAACAAAAGCCTGATCCACGTCCTGCTTGGTATAACATTTAGCAACGTGCCAAATAACAATTTCTAAACATCTCTTTTCGGCGGTTGACCAAGTGTGAAAGCCCACACCCGCCAATTTAAGATAGGCTGTTGCTTTTCTGTAATCGTCAGAAGTAGCTGGCGCCATACAAATTTATCCTTAAACCATTTAGAAGTAGCCGTGTATTTGCTTTTGTCAGTCAATACAAAAGCCGGGGGACAAGACTTTGAAGAATTATTATTTGCGGGAGTGTCAGCGGGGGATGGACTTCATCGTTAACCATAAGACCTTTGCCGTCGTAGTTGAGGTCCGCGGCAATAAGCCTTCTTCTTTTTCCTTCCAACCTCGGTGAAGCTATCCTCTTCATCGGAAGTTGGGGGCGGGGCACCGGATGCGCGGACCGCTGTCGAAACGTCCGCTGCTATTTGGACCGAATTCTATTCATCGAGATCAGATTTATCCTCGGAGGAGGTAGAGTCATAGCGGCGCTTGTTCCCGCCGGTAAGGGCCCCCAGGTCCATTGCCTCTATCTTTGGTGACTTGACTTTGGCGATGAGGGGGGGTCCGCTGCCTTTCAGTGTTGACACAAAGTCCGCAAGAATCTGAAATAAGGAAGATATTTCAATAATCCTCTGATTGAGGTTTACAATTGTGGCCGCCATGGAGGCCATCTGGCCTTTCATCCCCAGAACTTGGTGGGACAGGGCAGCAACTGTGGCGTTGTATCCAGGTTTATCACTCGTTCTTTGTTTTTTTATCCTGAGATAAGAAGCCGGCCGGGACGACCTCGGTTTCCTTCTTCATAGCTGCGGATTGCAGCTGCTGCTTCGGCACGAGTGCCATTGCAGCAGCCATCGACCACTAAAAAAGAAATTTGTTTTGTTTGTTGTATACAAGTATACAACAGACAGAACAACGGATTAGTAATTAACTGGCTGCTGATTGCAATAAAAATTGCAGTTAATTAGTAGCGTTTTGGAAGCTGCATACAAGCCGGCTGCTAGCAGTCCACTGGTTGAGGTGGTAAAGAAAACTAATTAGTAGATTATAAACAATTGGAAAGATAGTTGGGGTACACCACCATATAACCAGGTCCCAAATTGTTATACCACTATGATACACCCACCTATTTATGTATTTGTAATCAAATGGTTTAACCGCCAATCTTGTTCTTTTTTGTTAAAACATTTCAGAAAAAGCTAACAAATATCTTTTACAATTGCAAGGTGGAGAAAAATACCAATTACTTAAAAAGGTGAGTGAGTTACATCTACATATACTGAGACCCCAAACTGTTAAACTACTGTTACTCACTCACTTATCTAAGTGTTTGTTATTAAGTGGTTAAATTATTTAACCACTAATAATGTTCTTTTTGTTAATTTATCTAAAAGAAAGTTAACAATTGTTTTTTAAATATGCAAGATAGAAAATATGATCAATTACCAGATCACAAACACTTGGATGATTCAACTACAATAATATTTTTTTTGTTAAATTATTTAAGAAAAATTTAACAATTGTCTTTTATACACTCAAGCAGAAGAAGTAGATCTACTAAATAACAAACACTTACGAGTGTGGGGTATACATCAACACATAACTTACTCCAAACTGTAAAGCCACTGTAAAACATTTAACCACTCAAGTGTTTACATTAAGTAGTGGAATGTTTTTTTATTAAAATGTTTAGGAAAAACTTTAAAATTGTCTTCTACGTACGCAAGATAGAAGAGTAGACTCTAGATTATAAACAGAAAAGAAGGTAGGAAGGTATACTAACTTATTACTATACTACAAATTTTTAAACAATTTGTGTTGCTACTGCTGATGCAAGACTAACTTGCTTCATGTACTTTTAAAACTTTCCTGCAAATTATAGACAAAAATAGTCACAAACACAATCTACAATCAAGCGGATGAGTCATCTACGTTACTACATAAAATACCGCTTACCGCTTACTTATCAGATGTTTGAATCTTCAAAATAAATAACATGCTAAAAATTGAAATAACCTGAAAGAAATTGAATAAAATTAAAAAAGATGTTACAAAAACCTTGATTGCTTAGTTCTGCATTTATAATTATATTCATTTCAAGAAGTGTGATAGCTCAGTTATAGAGTCCAAGGTTTGGTCCCCAAAATATGACAAAAAATAACTTGAATAACAATCACCGAGTTGATTTAAAAGTTACTTATCAAATCGTTGGTCCTATCAACCCTTTTTAAACAAGTCGTAAGTCTTCCGGGGCGATGAAAAATAGCTGTAAAACGCAAAATAAATAGATTAGTAAATTATCATGTAGGAAAACACACAAATACTATAACTATGATTCTTTTAGGATCAATCAGCAAAGTTCCAATTTTGGGTTGCCTTTTGGTTTTTTTGTGCGCTAGTCTAACGACAACTAAAGCAGTATCAAAGTTTGTACGGGTTGTATTAATCTATCTTTACATTAATTTGTTCTCGCTTAATTCGATTTTGTCGTACAATTTTGTAGCTTGTTTTTAAATAAACTATTTTATTGTACAAACATTCAGGTCTTTGTGCAACACCGTGTTTGTAACATAGTAAAGCGCATCATTAATGAGTTGCAGTATTTGAAAACTTTTTGTCTCTTATCATCATCATTTTCGTAGCCTAAATTTGGGAGAAATTTTAATGCGTTTCTTTTCATAGTAACGCTCAAGTTCTAGCAGAGAGGTACTAGTAGGTTATAGTAGAAAAAGTTACTCGCCTACAATTTAAACTTAGTTTCTGCCCACCCACCTCAGCATTAGTTATCATGAGATTTATTTTTTTGATATCTAACTGCTTGCACACAAAAGGTAGAACAAACAGTAAATTTTTTGATAATTAACACTTGGGCGGGTGAGTGGGTTACAGTAAAAGAAGCTACTTGCCTACAATTTAAACTTAGTTCCCGCCCACCCACCACAGCCTTAGTTATCAAGAAATTTCTTGTTAAACAATTTTCTTATATTTAACCGCAAGCACACAACAGGAGGGACAAACAGTAAATCATTTGATAAATAACACAATTTAAACTTAGTTCCCGCCCACCCACCCCAGCGTTAGTTATCATAATATTTTTTTTTAACAACTTTCTGATATCTAACTGCAAGCACACAAAAGGTGGAACAAACAGTAAATATTTTGATAACCGCCTTTCCACTCTAGCGTTAGTTATCATCAGATTTATTTTTCAACAATTTTCTGATATCTAACTGCAAACACACAAGAGGTGTGGCAAACTATAAATCTTTTGATGATTATCACTTGAGCGGGTTTGTGGTTTACAGTAGAAAAAGTTACTCGTCCACAATTTAAACTTAGTTTTTGCCAACTCACCCTAGCCTTAGTTAACAAGAAATTTTTTGCCAAACAATTTTTTTATATCTAAAGAGGATTGAGTCAAATATGCAATATCGCCAACGCAAAAAAACGTGCATTCATTTCTAGGTATGTGATTGACGTACTCGCAAATGTATACCTTCTTTTGGAATGGTGGGGGTAAAGTTTCTTTAGCCAACGTCGTTGGAGTGCAGTTGTCGGTAGGAGACAGGCGTGGGCATCTTGACGCTGTAACTATTTTATCTCTGGCTTTTCTCTGCAACGTTGTTGCTACTATTTATTCAATTGTAATAATATAAGTGTTATTACAATAATGTTTCTTTCAGTAAAGATATAAAAAATAATGGAGTAGCTCACGGTTCTAGACTTGACTAGTACTGGTAGTCGTTGCACCTGAACTATTTTCAAGAGTATCAAAGCTGTTTCTAAGTTTAGTAAACTGTTTTAAACTAATTTTTATTAGAAATTGTTTTAAAGTGTACTGTAACTGTTTCCAACTGCACTTAAAATGTTGCAAACTATTCTTAAACTGTACTGAGCAATAAATTTAACCTGTTTTGATGTAAGTTGCACCTTAACTGTTTTTAAGTGTTTCCAAGTAAAATGAGCAATTTCTAATTAGATTTAAACTCATCCAAGAAACTGCATCTAAAATGTTTTCAGCGCACTGAGTGTATTTTAGGTTGAAATGAACTTGTTTTAACGTTTCCAAATAAAGTGAGCTATTTTTATTTAATCTTCTAATGTATTAGAAATTGATGCAAAGTGTACCGTTTTCAACTGTACCTGTAATTTAAGTTTGTCCCAAGTGTTCTTGGTTTTGCCTAAACTGTTAACTTAACTTTTAAGTATTCCAGCTTATTCAAAATATATTTAAGTTATTTTTAAATGTACTGAGATGTTAATATGCAATATTAAGCGGGTTAATGTATTGTGAATTGTTCCTAAGAGTTCTCAGTATTTTTATTATTTATTTCTCAACTACACTTAAACACGACAACTTAGTTTTATAGCAAATTATTATACAGGGTGCGGTAAAAAAACTTGCTGATTTGAAAAGTCAATAAAAGAAAAAATGTTTCACATATTGATTTAATTCTTTTTTTATCGTATTGTACTCATTCTAAATTTTTGTTTCCAATGGTTTTAAAAATGACATCAAACAAATGGCGGCCGTCATTAGCGGTACACTGATCCACCCGCTTTTTGAAATTTTGCTCTACTCTTTTGAACAGAAATGTTGGCAATGGCTTGGCAAATGTTGTTCTTCAGGTGTTGCAAGGTCCATAGTTTGTCATTGTAAACAATGAATTTGAAATATCTCTATAAAAAAAGTCACAGGGAGCCAAATCGGGGGAGCGCGCCGGCTACAGTACGTCAGAGATTAGGCGCTCGTGAAAGTGTTCTCTCAAAAGTTCTATTAAAATTTTTGCTTTGTGTGGCGTGGTTCTTGCTAGAACCATACGACCCCAAATTTCATTTCTTCAAGTTTTAGGAGAAAAAATGATTCAATCATTTCTCTGTAGCAAACTGCATTCACAGTAACAGTGTGTTCTTCTTCCTCAAAAAAGTATGGTTTAATTGTTGCAACTCTTGACAACGCACACCACACAGTAACACGTTCACAGTGAAATGGCTTTTCATAAAGTTCACGGTGATTGGCACCACTCCTATAACGCATGTTTTGTTTGTTACTCAACAGGAAAGGTGGAAATGGGCCTCATCACAAAAACACAAAGGTGTCGTGAGGCAAGTTAAGGAGCGCTTCACATGCAGTTTGGCAAAAAACAAAATCGCGTACACTGGATAAAACTTGAGTTTGTTGTAAAGAATTTGTCTCACACTGCAATCAGAAATACCCAAAGCAATAAAACATAATTGCAGACAGAACAATAAAGAAAACGTTTATACAAACACTAGAATCATTTGCAAAAAAAGAGAAACTAGAAAAATACTCCAAAATTGAAAAAATGACAAGGCGACTAAACAAGATTAAATGCAAAGAAGTTAAGGCAATATATATAAAAAAAGAAGAAATAGAGATAAATAAATACGTTTGAAAAAAGAAGCATAAAAATATATAAACAAAGAAAGAAAACGCAGAAAACAAAAAAAAACAAACAAATTTTGATGGAAGACTGAAGGATACACTTTTTAAAACTGTATGAAGGATTAGACAAAAAACCGCTAGACAGCCAGTGACAACACCAACAACTAAAACAAGATGTAGATGAAGTAACAAAAGAAATGATATGAAAAAAAATAAAAAGACTAAAAAAACAAAAAGCGCCAGGTGTGGATGGAATACAAAATAAAGTACGGAAAATCTGATTGAAAGATTAAGTAAGATAATAAATAAAGTGTATAGGAAAAAAGGGTTTCTTAGTCAATGAAAAATAGGTTTTGTATGTGCGATACACACAAGATCAATTAAAAATTTTATAAAAAAAAAGATATTTCTCAAAATAACTCAAAAAAATTGCAAAACTTAAAAAACTCTTTAAATTAACTTCAGAAATCTTTAAATTTTACACAAAACTTTAAAAAAAAATTATAAACATCCAAATTATACAAAAATTAATTACAAATTTCATGAAAAAAAAAATCCATTTTTTCAAATAACTCCAAAAATTGCAATATTTTCAAAAACCTCTATAAATAAACTTTAGAGAGCATCAAATTTCACACAATTTATTATACCACTATTTTTTAATTTTTAGAAACTTCAAAAGTATACATAAATTGATTAAAAAATTCAAGAAAAAATTAACATTTCTTCAAATAGCTAAAAAAAAAATGCAACAATTAAAAATAATCTTGTTAATTAATTTTTAAAATGCATCAAATTCTATACTCAATTTATTATGCAACTTTTATGAAATTTTGAGAAAAAAAATAGCAATATTTTTGACAAACTCTTTAAATGAATTTTGGAAAGCTTCAATTTTACAAACAATTTATTCTACAACTTTTTAAAATTTTAAAAAACCTTTAAAGCACGTACCAATTAGCTGAAAGTTTTATGAAAAACATGACATTTCTCAAAATAACTAAAAAAAAAAAATCTTCTTTCGAGAAACTCGTCAAATAAATATTGAAGAACTTCTATGATATATGTGATTTAACAAATAATTTATACTAGAACTTTAAAAAAAAATTGAGAAACATTCCTAACTAAAAAAACTGCAACATTTTCGAAAAAGTTTAAACATAAATTTTAGAGACCAAATTCTACAGACTAGAACTTTTTTAAAATATTTAATTCCTTAGATAATATTTTGCGCAATTTTTCACATATTCTGTACGGTTTTTGATGAATTACTTGCAATATATGTATTCCACAAACTCACAGATTCTAGCTACGCTACTGAGTTAATGAGTTTTCTATCAAAATTTGAGGTTTTCAGCGAAATTTTGTAAGAATACAATGCAATTGTATGATTTTCTTGCTAGTTTATGCAATTTAAAGATTTCCTGCGCTACTTTGAACGTATTTAAAGCTAAAAATCAATTTTCTGAGTAATCTTTGATCAAATTTATACAACTAAAAATGAGAACAAAAGCAATTTTTGATAAATTTCATAAGATAAATAGTTTTCGAGGCATATTATAATGAATACATAAGATTTATGCATAATGTATGAAGAAGCTTGCAGAAAATTACAGAAATATAACATAACTAAGTACAGCATACAAAAAAAGAATAATTCGATTAATTTTTAATTTAAATTATCGAGATTCGTGTAAAGAAACCTTTAGAAAAAACAAAATTTTAACTGTGCCATCAATTTATATTTATAAAACAATTTGCTATATTAAATTAATTTTAACATCATTTTATACATTATCACAATACCTATAATACCCGGTATGGGTCGTTATTAACTGTAAATTTTTACAAAACACAATTATTTCATACTTCGTATTTTAATACAGGTATTCAATTATTTAACATGTTAAGTTCAAAAACTAAACAACTATGTTTTACTAAATTTAAAACTCTTATCAAACATTTCTTATTGTCAAGAGCTTTTTATACTGTTGAAGAATTTTTAAACTGTTCTAATGTAAATATATATTATTATTATTTTATTAAATTGTAAATCTGTATATATGTTTATATTTCAGTTTAAATTGTAATTGTACATGTACGTATATATTTATTAATTACAACTGTATTTATTATACCATTTCATTCACATATATATTAAACGTTTTATATCCATCATTATGCTTTATCTGTGTAAAATGTATAATTTGGCATACATGAATAAATTTATATTATTATTATTATTATTATTATTATTACAAGATCTACGCTATGGTACTAGAAAAAAAAACTGAATAAAGAATTAGAAATAAATAGAATTTTGCCAGACGGACAGGCCGGATTTAGAAAAAAGAAGGACCATGAATAATATATACATACTATACTATATAGTAGAAAAGGAAATAGCAGAAAAGAGAAGAAAGTTGTATGCGTTATTCTTGGACCTAAAAGAGGCATTTGACTGTGTGAATAGAGAGAAATTGTGAATGTGTTTAAAAAAAAATGCATCTAATAAAAAGAATGGAAGAAGTATACATGGAAACAGTTAGCAGGGTCTTTATGAATGGCAAAATAAGTGATAAGTTTTAAACTACAAAAGGTATAAGACAGGGAAGCCCATTCAGTCTTAGTTTGTTTGCGTCATACATTGGAGATGTAGAAGAAATGCTATGTAAGGCGCAGACGGGTGGAGTGGTAGTGAACAGAGAGAAAGTGTTGTTGCTGGCTTATGCAGACAAAATGGTAATTGTAGCAAAGCAAGCAAATAAAATGAACAAAATGATTAGATGCCTGAAAAAGTATTTTAGAAAAAAAGAGTATAAAAAAAATGCTAAAAAAAGTGCAAGAGTATGAATCTACAATTCAAATTATGAACACATTATAACGGATGCACTACCAATGTACCTAAAAAATGTAAACTATAGAAAAATAGAAAAACGAATGAATGCAAGATTTAGATGTAGAAATAAAAAAGAAAGTGTGCAAATTGTAAATGAAAAAAAAAATTTAAATGTGTGGGATGTGTAAAAAAGTTTGGGAAAGCTTAACACATGCTAAAAGAGCCTTCTCAGAAATAGCTTTAAAAAATAAGCATACAATTTTGCAGTTCATAAATAATTGTAATAATAATAATATTAATACTTTATTCACGGTATAATCTTACCATTTACATCTACATCAAATATACATAAACGATGATGTTTTACAATACAAAAATATAGAATACAAAAAATAACATACATAAAAGCGCACATATTAAACATTAGTCAGCATGACTTAGCTAACTTCTTAACGTAGATTTAGAGACACAAAATATATTAATATCAGTTGGTAAATTATTTGCAAATCTACACATTCTACCGAGTGGATTGTTGAAACCATAATTAGTAGAATGGGTAGACTTACAAAATAAAGAAGAATGCCTGCTATGTCTATTATTTGGTGTTACATGGAATGGAAGAGTACCAAGTAGCTCTGGACAATCAATCTCAGACATAACTAAATTACGCAATAACGACAAATCAGCTTTTTTGCGGCAAATCTTCAATGGCGGTAGGTTGTACAATGAAGCAATGTAGCAGTAATCATAATTTACAGATAATATGCCCGGTTTATAAAACAATAAACGACAAAACTTCTTTTGAATTTGTTCAATACTACGGTTATGAATTTTATAAACAAGACTCCAAACTGACGGAGCATACTCTAAAATCTTATAAATTGGTAAATCTGTACCAAATTAGTCAAAGTGTATATTACATTTTTAACAACCATGTACGTCTATCAAAAAGTTCCTAAAACTGTAGAACAAATTCCAGTAATAGTTTATGTTGACATAATTATATCAGATCAGTCAGATTTAAATTCAAAACTCAAAAATATCATTTTATATTGTCAACGAAATTAAGTAGATTTGTCAAAAAGTTACTAAATTGTCATATAGTTTTTAGTAATGTAATAAATCAATCAAATTGTTTAAAAAGTTACTAAAACTGTCAAACAATTTACAGCAAAGTAATAAAATGCGTACCATCTACCTAATATATCATATTTCTTTCTAAATTATCAAAAGTGTTACTACATGTGTCAAACAGTAGCTAAGAACTTTTAACCTCAAACAATTTACAATCTAAGTTGTTAAAAATATGAACAAAAAATAACCACATTTGTCAAAAAGTTACTGTCCAAAATATTTGGTCATCAGATGCATTCTTAGTTTTCTTAGGTTTTTCATAAATAGTTTATGCAGTTTCATTAATAATATTCTTTTTGACAGTTCTAGATTTGTTAGTTTTACCTCTGGTGATATCCTTGTATCTTTATCTGGGATTACTTCTTTGTGTTCTTTTGTTGCCAGGTATATTCTGACAATCTCAAAAGTTGCGTTGTCCGTCAACCGCAAGACAGCGTATCTACCATTTGGTATTTGCTTTGCTATTTTTCTTATTTTGCATTTCTTCAACATTTCTTTTTTCCTTCTTTTTAATCTCTGCAATTTTGTTTGGTATCGTAGTCTCTGTAAATATTTTTCTGTTTTCTTCTACTTTTGGGTATGCATAAATGTCCTGTTCTTTTTTATTTCTTTTTTTAAATCTTTTTTCCTGTTTTTTTGTTTCTATTTTGCTTCTCTCGTCTTTTTTTCTATAGTTTTTATTTTGTTCGTTTGTTTTTTTTTATAGAAAAAAAAAAACAAACAATATATTCTTCCATTATCAAACTTCTCATTTTTTTTCTTGGTACTCTTGTTGCAAAGTTTCTTAGCGCTTTCTATTTATTTTTATCTCTTAGACATTTTTTAATAATGTTGTTTTATCCACTTTGCTATCCAGTATATTTTCTAGTTCTTTTCTAGTTCTTTATCTTTCTCTCACGTTTTGCATTCTACTAGAGTGTATTCTGCATTATCGTGTTTCTTCTGACAGAATATACATCGTTTGTCTTTTTTAATTTTTTTAATTTCGTGCACAAACTTTCCAAAGGCTTCAGCTTCAGTCAATATTTGTGTTTTATAATAGCACGTCTCGGGTTTGTTCTCTACCCACTATTTTATCTCCGAGATTAGTTTTCTTGTCTATTCTCCCTTTTCTCCTCTATTCCACTGTCTCCTCTATCTTTCTATCGTCTTCTCTCTAGCTTAACTTTGCTTTTTTTACTGGTTCCTTCTTTTAATAGTTTATTTATTTCTATCCTTTCTTCCACTATCATATCCATGGGCGGTATTGCCGCAATCAACTTTACTGCCTAATATGACACCGTTCTGTAAGCCATGCAAATCCTTAACAAGCTGGCTCTTGTAACTCCTCTTAATTTTTCTTTTTTTTTTGTCTATATGGCTTCTCCCCATGTTGTGCGGCATATTACATTTGCTTTTTGCTGCTGTTGCTTTTAGCCTTTTGGTTTCTTCTCCTAGATCTTTGTTATTTAGAATGAGTCTATCGAGCTTTATTTCTACTTCCTTTGTTCCCTGAACTGCTTCTTTAACCTGTTTATTCTATCTCTTCGGATCAAGTGTCAATTTGAAGTATTTGATTTTTTTCACTATGGTTATCACTTGGTTTCCTACCTGTACCTTACCTGTTTTTATAGTCTTCTTAGTCCATAGCCATGCCGCCTCAGTGTTTTCTGTGTTGCTAATTTTAAACCCTAATTTTTCATCCATAACTGTATCATATCTATTGCCAGTTCTAGTCTCCCTTTTAGTACTACCATTTCTTTTTGTATGTCCAACGCTATCATTACACAGTGTTGTCTTTTTCTCTGCGTTCCACTGTTTGTTAATTGCTTTTACTTTTTTATAGCTCCTAAGGTTAATTTTTATCTGTAGTTTTGCCTGTTTCAGCAAGTTTGCATATGCTACGCCCTGTTTGCTCACTATTATAGCTCTTGTTTCTGTTTCTGGTTTTCTTTCTTTATTTGTCTCTAATTCCTGTACCTGTGTTGGCACGCACAGTCTTACTTTTGTATAAGTTCTTTTTCCTACCATCTTTTTTGCTTTTTTGGCGCTTTTTCAGTTAGTATTGGTTTATTAATTTTATTAATAATAAATTCTTTTGCTTTGTTAAGCATTTTTTCGATAGCCATTAACATATTTATTTTCTTTTTTCCTGTAGTTTCGATTCTCTGTTTAATAATGTGCACTTTTCCTACGTTTTCCGGATAAATTTCTTAAAATATTTACATATAGAATTCTTCTCTTCTTTTTCTTCTATTGATTCTGTATTTTACTTTGACTTAAAGTAGAATAGCCGGTTTTTTTCCTATTTCATTATCATTTATTAATACTCCAGTATCACACTCTTTTTCTATTACTTGAATTTTTTTTTTCTACTATTACAAATTTGTAGTCCGTTTCTTTCTATTCTTTGTTAATAATTTTTTGTATGTCGTCTTCATTAACTATTTTTTCTATCTCTTAGACCGAGATGAAATGGTTTTTGATATTTTCTTCTATATTGTCTCCAGTCTCTATTATTTGTGTCAACATTTCCACTTCTATTTTTTGTTTATTTTTTGTCTCTTGTTCTGTTTCCTGCACTTCTTCAAACTCTACTCTTTCCATATTTATCTCTAAGAGATTTGCCACCTTTTTAATTCTAGTTTAGTGTTTGCACACTCACTGGTTAAATCTTTAAGTTCTTTAATTAATTCCCATTATTTCAGTTGTTGTAGGGTTATTTACTCTTTTCGCTTTGTTAGTATTGCCTGGCGAGTTTACATTGACCCAGGTTTATAATTTTGTTTATCTCCGGCGGTGTTCTTTGTAACTTTCTGTTTTTTTTTTTAAATGCATCCATACCGCGTTTTTTGACCTTTTTGTCTTGGCCTAGTTTGCTGTTCCCGCGGTAAATGTTCTATTGCGTAAACACTAAACGTGTCGCACGTCACGACACGAGTATGTTTTTAAAACACGACCGCACTTTTTTTTAATGTGTCCTTATTACAGTTTTTACACCTTTTGCATTTTCACAAAACTTTTTTTGCAGCACTTCTTATCACTGTTTGTATTAATTCACACTTCTCTACTTTTTAAATTCCATAGATAATCATCTGCTAATAATAATTTAAATCAGCATTAAGTATGTTTGCAAACACGTTAACAACGTTAACCGCGACTGATAAATCTGTTAAAAATGATTAAAACTGTCAAATAATTTTCAGCAATGTAATAATAATAATAATAATATAAAGTGCTACACCATAAATTTACTAAATTGAAAGCAACTTACCAGATCTGACAAATTGTATTTTAAATTATTACTAAAACCGTCAAAACGTTACAGTTTGCAGCAATATAATCTAAAAATCTGTTGAAAATGTCGAAATTGTCAAGCAATTTACAGCAATGTGATAAAACGCTTACAATCTGCCTGAGGTGTCAAAACTGTTAAACAGAAGACCTGAATGCCAAATACGGTGTTAACACTGAAGGCATCAAATGCCAGTGTGTGAATAAGAATTTTTTACAGTTTAATAGACATCAGATTTGGTAGCGTATTTTTTTATACAGTTTTTACTTCAAATTATTTTATTTTTTTGCAAGTTTTCTTAAATTATGTTTTTTTTTTAATTGTTTAAATGATTTTATATTTTTTCTTATAAATTTTTTTTTTTTAAATATTTTTAAATTATTTTAGATTTTTTAAAATTTTATTTAAAGTTTTTTAAATTTTCTCAGTTTTTTTTTTAAATAGTTAAGCAAACTTTGGTTGGTTGTTACTCGTTAGACATCACTATGCAAATTTTGATTGGTGATTATTAGTTAGTAATCGTTCTCCACTAACGAATGACTAATAATCAATAATCATTAGTCACATCAAATACGGATAGTAGTTCATAAAAAAAAAACTTATTTATAATTATTAGTCATTATTCATTATTCGTGCTGGCAATGATTTGTTAGTCAGTATCATTTCAATCGTTAGTCAGATTACACTTTGCCCTACTCTGCTCCAAACCAACAAAAAACAAACTTTCTATAATTATGTCATTTTCTCACAACTTTAATCTTAAGGTAAATCATATTTAGCCAAGATAAAAATTGCAGAAAACAAAGTTTTATAAATTTTATTACAATTTTGTGATTACTTTACATGTTAGTTTGGTAACAAACTATTTATAGTCAAGATTTAAACCTTAAAATTATATATAATATGTGCTATATATATATATATATATAAATAAAATAAAACCAAACTTTTATCCCGTTTATAGTTTGGTTAGAGTACACCGCCCGCCAGCCCACCAAACTGTTTGCCATCCAGTCTGTGTTATGTGATAAATGCAGGAACATCAAAAGAGCCAAACATAACATAAATAATTGTAAACAAAAAGTATTTTAACCTCAGTTTACTCTAAATATTGTTTACAAATTAATGAAATAATAAATATTACTATAATCGTCCATAATAACATCGATAACACAAAATAAATGAAATAAATATAAATCATTTCCACCCAAAAAAAAAAAACTAAAACAAAAAATAGACGGTGTCTGCAACAGTACGTTTGACGCAAAAAAATACAATTTCTTAACGCTTTTCGCAAATTCAATCGATATATCAACATAAACCCATAAAACGTCTAACAAATTACATAACCACATTTAAAACCTTAATCAATATTGACAAAAAAAAGGGCTAACCCATGTGTGTTGACAAAAGATTAAAATAAATCATTATTCATTGGCAAGATAAAGATAACCAACATTTACAAAAGGTCAGAAATAAACTGAGTCAAAGTTTTGAAACAATAAGTCCTTTAATTAAACTGCAGATTTAATTACCCTTGAAAAGTTTTTGGATGAAAGAGTAATTAATTTAGCAATTTAGCACTAAAATATATGATATAAAATAAAATTCAATATTACTATTCATTAAACATACAGAACAAAGAATCATTTGAAAACTTGTATATATATAGAATAGTTGAATGTTAAGAATAATGACTTCTCCTGATATATATTTAAATTCCTTTTTAAATATAGTAGCAACGCTAATAATCGTATATTTTTATATTTATGTTGTCGTACATTTGATCTTTTATACTAACCATTATTTTGTGTACTACAATTCTTAATATACTTTATTATGTATTATGTAATTTGTATTTTTCGGTGTTTGTTTAGTAATTGGATGCTTGTACCTGTTTGAGTATTAAATAAATAAATACTTTAACATATTTACTTGCAAATATTTGCGACTTTATTTTCAAGCAATAACGTGCTTATAAATTTATAAGATATAGAGCTTGATATAAGCTCTACTGAAATTTAATTAATTTTAAAATTGCTATTGTATTTCGTACAATTCAATCAATGTGCTGCTGCTGAATGACATCGTTGTGAATGCATTTTCATGGTAACATATGTTAAAACTTAATTAAGAAAGTTTATTCTGCAGTTTGTTTGCGCTTTATATTGTGTAGTTTTCAATTTATTTTTGTTTAACCCATATACTCGGTGGCTTAGTTTTCATTTCTGTTTGTTCGGTTGTCTGAATGGAGAATTTCATTCAGTTCGTTCTCATTGAAAAAGATAAACATTTCTGCTTACTTTGTAACGGGAAAATATTGTTTTATTTTTTAAATAAAAGTTGAAATATTATAAAATAAAGAAAAATTATATAAATGATCACCTATTTTGATAGAAGACATGACCTTCCAAAATTTAATTCGCACGTACAAAATACCCGTTCAATGTTGGCGCATACCTCTCAACTGAAACACGTCCACTTTACGTGCCCCGTCGTCGAAAGGTGATTAAATTTAATTAATTAATCGATCGCGTTAATTAAACTGAGTGTAAAACGGGTGCTCCTGAAATAAGTGTAAGGTCAGTAATTATTTTCCACGATCAGAAACTTAAAAGATAAAAGGGAATGGATAATTGCACGTTGTAAGCAAACAAACAACAAGTATAAATCGAGCTAATTAAACCATAATATTTAAAATTATAAAGATAATATCGGTGAAAGTAAGGAAACAACTTATTCCGAATATTTTATGATTAATGTAAAATAATAAAATTCTCATTAAATGCAATATTAATCATATTTAAATGCACAAAGAAGAGATTGCATTTGTAAAGAGGGGTATTTGCAGAGAAGAAAAATACCCTTATATTAATAAATTCTTTATTTGCTGTTTAGGACTATTTATTACCGCGCGACGTTATGGAATGTCTCTGCCCTGAACGAACGGAACGGAGTGCATGTCGCAGTCTGAAAATTGCAAAACACAAAACGTGAAATTGAATTTCATAGAGTTAGTTTTTTTTTTGTATTTTCTGCACTAGGTCGTTTTTCTTCTGCCGCACGTCCTCTCAGCGGGGCTCAATTCCCGACCGGACAGAAGAATTCAATTTGAATATTTTACACCCCCTTCCCGAAAGATAAATAAGGCGAGTACGGGGTGGCTGTGGTATTATTCCCTTTCAAGAATACACGTCAACCGCATGGACGCACATGCATACATCATGATATCAGACTTTGTGGAAATATATCCAGCATATTTTGCTTTGTACATATTTTTTAAAATTATTTATTTACATAAATGTAAAAGCGTGGCAAAATTGTATTATTTTTAAATATAAAAGGTCCAAATGCATGACAAAAATTTAATCCAGATTAAGTCGCCGCAGAAAATGTTAAATAATTAATAACAGAGTGTTTAAAATACTACAAACACATTTCAGGAAGTCATTTGTATGTTCATTTAATAGTAAAATAATGTCTGAGTTATGTATCTGATAAATTTCAATCTACTGTGGCAACCTAGTAGTAGAAAGTAATCCTTTTTAAAGAAAGTCAATAAAAAATGCTTAAATTGCATTGCACACTTTTTGAATTACTTAAAGCAAAAATTTAAAAAATCTATTTATAGCAAGACTAAAAATCGATTAAAAGAAGGCTAAAATTTAATTTAAAAAATAAGCAAAAAAACCAACATCTATAGGCAAACTGTGGATAAAAACTTCTTCCCTTAACTTGCAAAGTTTGCATTGTATAAACATTGTTTTTTTTATAGATAATTCTGAGAGAAGGATGTTTAAAGACCAACCAGGCAGCCTAAGAGTATCTATCTATCAACAGAAGCCCGCTACCAGCTAGCATCAAAGCAGCAACAAATAAACGCAATTTCATTTCAGTGTTGATAATTATTGAAGCCAAATTAATTTTTGTTTTATCAAGACAAATATTGACAGAATCAAAGCTGTTGCAATGGCCAGAGCAACAATAGCCCAATAAAAACAATGTCATCAAGCACCTGAGGAATACCATCGTTACTCCTCAGAAAGATGGCAAACAGAAAAAAACAAGTTTTAGCCAAAAGACGCCCACCAGGTCCAGGAGCTCAAGGACCAAATAACAGTAATGGCGACGATTTTGTCAAGAAGCTGGAGACCCTTACTGCCATAATCCAAACATTATTAGAGATCATTGCCATGATGGTTTTTGACTTTAATGCTAGCGCATTCCCACCACCACATTCTACAGCAAAAAAAAGTAATAAACAGTCTCAAAATCCTTTTGAGAAAACAAGAATAAATCCGCCGGTCAGTCCCAAATGCCCAAAAAAACCACCACTTTTGCCAACCTCTTGTACCTCAGCAACTTCAGTAAACCCGGACAGATTTATTACAGTATAAAACTACCTAACTGGCCACCAGCAAAACTTAAACCTTTTTTTTAATCGTGGTGTGTGTGGGGATCTCATCCATTAAAACTCCATCTCCACTTGACGTTTGGTGCTTAATTCTGTCCTCCTGACTATCATCTTTACATAATTATAGATCCTAGCCCAGTTTCGATTATTATGTAGCATTATATCTACAAAGTTGTTTTTAGTAATAGTCTATTTAAAGTATATGTTCAATTCCATTCTTTCCTTACTCTATCTTAGACATTGGAAGAAGATGTTCAGTTGTATCTTTCATAGTGCAGTGTGTGCATATACCACTATTGTTTTAGAATTTTATTAAATATGAGTTGAATTACCCATGTTTACCATCCATGCTTTCTATTTACCCACTTTTCTACATTTTGGATTAGAGTGTTAGTCCATACTGTTTTGCTGGTGTTTTTTGATTATAGGTTCTGCTAAATGGCAATTGTTTCTTCACGTATTTTGTTTTTACATTTGGTGTCTTGTTTAGGTAAGCGTCTTCTTTGCTCTACCATGAAATCTTTAGGCGTAACTAAGTACAGCTTCCGTCGAAACAGTCCTATAACTTTTTTTTGTTGCGCCACTAGCATATTTCTGTATTTTGCAAATTTTAATGCTTTTACCCAGATTTGGGCTCCATACAGCATAACAAAATGCACAACCAAACATAGCAGTTTTTGTTTTATTAAGAACAGTTCTTTTACTCTGGGAATTATCCTTCTTATGGCGTTTTCTTCTCAAGATTGTGGTCAAATCACACTTCTACATTTTTTATTGCGTTCTTGGTGACAAGCTCATTTCTCCTATTTCTTCAGTCTCCGTATATCGTGTAATATTACCTCCTCGGTTTTCTGCTTTGCAATTTCCAAGCTTTTTTGTTCTAACCTATAATTGATGCTTTCAAAAGTAGCATTTGCAATTGCTAACAGGTTTTCAACCAATTTTGATACTACTAGGACTGCAGTGTTGTCTACAAATATACCAGGTTCAGCCCTTGTATCTTTCAATTTCCAACATTTCATTCCAGTAGATATTTCACAACAGGGAGCCTAAAATGGATCTCTGGGGCACCCCACATGACGTTCCTAGGCTTTCATTGTCTCCAATTTTTAGGTTTTTATCTATGAGATAGTTGAAAATAATTGCTCTGAGTGCAGGACTTAATTTGATAACATTTAGCGTTTTAAAGATACTATTTCAAGGCACCGTGTTAAAAGCATTTTTTATTAGTTATTAGTGTGCACATTTTTTTGTTTTTTGTAACTTTGTTGGTGGCTTCAGCAACTAGTTCCAAAACCTCATCCATAGCGCCAATTGTAAATTATTTTTTCATAAAGCCATACTAGTCTGGTAATTCTTTTTTCCTCTTTTGCCTTGAGTCTAGACAATCATGTGCTCATACATTTTGCCAAAACCGTTTGTCAAATATAATGGTCTATAGCTTGCTGTTTCGTCACTTTGATAGGTTTTTTCTGGTACATTACATCGAACATAGTCCCTACTATATATTTTACAGTTTCAATTACAATCTTTCTACGTAAAATCAATTACATCTTGCGTTTCTGGATATTCTCACATATTTTTATGCTTTTCTGTTGTGAATCCGTTGGGGTAGTTTTTAGTTTTAGATTTAATTTCTTGTACTCTATTTTATAGCCAAGTTTCCAAACATTACCATCTACTTTGTTGCATAGTAATATCCATGCTCTGTGTAGAGCTATATGCCATTATGAAAACTAAGAGTTTAGCTCCCATGATAGCATATTTATACTTGTTCCTCTCTTATTATGTTTTAGTTTTTCCTTGTTTGCCTTACTCGAGTTTGAGTTACAGTTGCTTCTTTTTGTCGTTCTTTTAACTTTACTACACTTTGATTTAAACTTGTCTAGTTCTGGGCTCCACTTGTATACCTTGTTTCTACACGGCCTGGCCTTTGCTTTTGGCAAAAGAGTAATACATTACATTATTGATCTCCACGTTTATGCTATTTTCATTTATATATTGAAAATAGCATAGATATTGAGAACTCAGATCTACAGTACCGTCATTAGACAAGATTGTCTGTCTTTGACTCTTGGTGACAGTCTACCACTGCAGCTGCAGATTCCAAGCAAACAGTATCTAACTTGATGCCGTCGACAACCAATACTAAGTTTGCATCAAACTGCGCCCTATGTAGGTAAGTTAATAGCGCTCTGGGAGAGCGTGTTTGAAGTCTTCTGTGTGAAGTGATTGCCAGAACTTTCAATTTGTTTAACAATAATTTTAAATCTGCTTTCAACGACCTTTGATGCTCCGAAGACTACTACCTGAAATCATTCCATTGACCTTACACCTGAACCAGCCGCTACCGCAACTTTTTGAAGACGTGCGTCGGTAAAAAATGGCGCCCAACGTAGGCGGTAAAAAATACAATAACAATTACTTGCTTACACCATTATGTAGCAGATTACTAAGAACTGGTCAAATTAACGTCCAGAGATTACAGCGCCGGAACACGGTAAAGTTATCTTTTATAACTTTGATAGTACCATCACCATCGCGCACCACCGTCACAAACATCCGCACATCAGAAACACCAACAACCAACAACCTGTGTGACTTAAATCAGCCAGCAATCAGCTGTAACCTCAGTCAGCCAAACACCGCTAGTCACCAAGCACTTATTACCTGGTTGCGCGGATATGACAAACCACCTCTATTTTAACCTAAGAACAGGTCAGCTGTACAGATTAGTAGCGTTACTATCTGCAAAATAAGGCTAATCAGATGATGTACTAGATTATAGACCCCAACTACGTTTGCAGCACAAAACTCTAAGCTGCTAACTTCTTGATACGAGTAATAACCAACTTAAGGGACAAAATAAATTGAATACAAATACAGTCGCAAATTCAAAAGTCCTTTGTTAATGCTGAAAAAATCGACAAAGTGGAAGAGTTTTTTATTAAACAGAACCTCAAAGTAATGTTAGCATTTGCTTCAAACCACAAACCCACTCAAACACTAAAATTCCCAAATACGTTTACGTACTTAGAAACATTAGTGATACATACAAGGTGTTGACACTGATTTTTGCAAAAAAGATCTTTAAACCACTCTAAAGTAGATACTTTCCGTATGCTCTTGCAAGAGAAACATGCAATTGTTGTAAACGTGCCCGGCTTAAGCACGGTTAAAATTGCACCTGCTTACATAAATCCTTGAAATCAAAATGGCATATTTTAATACAGTCTGTGCAAATTTTCTTCCCACAATAGTTGTTTGAGACTAATTCAAAGTACTTAGCTAGGAATAGTTTACAAACCAATGCCAACGGTTGAGCTTTGTTTAACTACGCTAAGCAAAAGTATTGGGTCCGGATGAACCCACTTGCTACAGCTTTGTTGGCTACCGAAGAGGCATTTTTGACGCAACAATACTTAAGAACGTCAACTCTGAAACTTAAATAAGATTAATCAATGATCATTACTCAATACTACTGAAGTTCTATAGAAGGAAATCAACCGAAAAGACACAAAAATTTGCAATCCATACAAATTGGACTCTTTTTTCACAATTTTTAAAAGACAGCT
The DNA here is from genome assembly GCA_963932245.1 of Tachinus rufipes. Classification (NCBI taxonomy): domain Eukaryota; kingdom Metazoa; phylum Arthropoda; class Insecta; order Coleoptera; family Staphylinidae; genus Tachinus; species Tachinus rufipes. Next base: position 13,370,861 of record OZ010746.1, on the reverse strand, counting down.
TGGTTTTAGAAAAAACAGTTGCAGATCCACCAAACCAAAAAAAAACTTCTAATTTTTTTAACAATTTTCTCGGGCTACCAAAGCATTAATTTGCATAAAAACGTAGACAAACATCTTAAACTTGCTTCAAAGCAAAATTAAAAAAAGAAAAACCTGTGCTGAAGCTTTTGACAAGGTCTGGCACAAAAGCCTTTGCCTAAAACTGCACAAACAAAACTTTCTCTTGCTGTTTAGCTAATAGCTTCATATTTAAACTGCAGAAATCTGACAGTCAAACTTGTAAAACACATTTTTACCCCACGGCAGATCACGGCAGTAGTTCCTCAAAATTTTATTTTTTTTATTTTTTGCTATTTAACCTGTTTGTCTTTACATGCCTTTGAGATAAACGCACGGAGTTAAAATAGCTTAATATGCTGACGACTCAACACTTCTCTATATTTTAAAATTACTCAAATTGGTCACTATAAGACTACAGAAAAACAAATCTTAAAGATTGATTAGGAAGTCAAAAAAAATCTAGAAAAAAACAAAATTGTTCTCTTTATATGGCAACAATCCACTTCTCTTAAAAACGTCTTATTTGACCTTAGACAAAAAACTTGCGTACAAACTGCGCATATATTTTATTTTTGATAAACCCAGATTTGCTGAAAATCTTTTAGTTACGATACGGCAAAACAGTGGTTTGTTGTTTTGGAACAAAATCTAGATTTACACATTTACTATCAGACCACAAATTATTTATGCGTCTTTATTCTGAGGCACAGCCGCCGACTGGCGCTTCAATTGTCTTGAGGTTCCTCTAAGCCTTTTTCTTTGTCCAAAATAGAAAAAAATGGATTGATTTCGAGATTTCTTCATTACGGGGTTAGTTGGTTGGCACTTTTCTCTTGAAAGTGAATCACGTAAACACGTTGGGTCTGCCCTTCCCAAACTACAAAAAAAGTTTTTGCGCAAAACACTTACTAAGGTATTCGCATTATTCCAAAAGATAAGAGCCTACCTTAAACCAAAAGAGGCGGATTTTCACACGTAATTGATCACAACGCTGTCTTAAGGTAGTAATATGACAAACCCGAAATACCTAAACAAGAAAGATGTTGGGCATTGCATTAAAATCATTTGGATTTTTTCTAATAAATGTTCACAAAATGGTCGGCAAATTTGTCAGCTTTTAAATAGTCTCCGAAAGTATATACACCCAACACGCTCATGTTAATAAGAAATGCAATTGTGGTGAACGTACCCGGGCTAGGCACGGTCAAAACCGCATCTGCTTATAGAAATTCGGCCAACATTAGTAAAACGGCAGATTTCTATACGATCTTTTAAACTCATAGCACCCAGCTAGAAACAGCTTACAAACTAATGCCAAAAGTTGAACTCTGCTTAACTATGCTGAGCAAAACGGTTTACAAACATTAAATCTGGATAAACCCACTTTTAATAGTTCCTTCGGCTACCAAGGACACATTCTTGTTGTAGCAATATTTAAGAACGTCAACATTTAAACAAAAATAAGCACAATCAATAATCACAACTCAATATTACTAAACTTCTACGGAAAGAGACCAATCGGAGAGAGAGGTAAATTTGTTATCCATACGGATTGAATTCTCTTTTTACAATCCTTGAAAAAAAAGCATTAGCGGACTGGTTTCATTATTTATTCTTTTAATCCACTAAACCAAAGAAAAAATTATTAGGTTTATGCCAATAATCTTTTAAAATGTCAAACAATACTCCAGTAATTGCAAAATCCTAAACTCGCTTTATAGCAAAGTTGAAAAAACCATAAAGTTGCACAAAAACCTCTGTTAAAAAAATACTTTAGATTCTATTACAGAAGATGACTATCTAATGTAGAAAATCTCCAAAATCTCACAAAACAGACGAGTCTCTATAGCAAAAATAAAATATACAATTAAATAAAAAACCAAAGCATTTGCCAAATGAACACTGATCTAAAACACGTCAAAAGAAATCACCACATAATTAATAATTTCCTAAAAGTTGCTGACAATCTGTTTGTCTCTGCTATTTAACCTATTAGTTGTTGCATAAATATAAATGGCTCAATATGCTGACAATATAGCACTTTTCTATACTTCAAATTTACATAAATTGGTCACTTTATGATTATAAAAAGATATTACAAAATTTAAAAACTGGTTATACAACTGCTGAGTCAAAGTAAATCCAGAGAAAAACCAAACTATTTTCTTTAAATGGCAACAAATCACTCTTCATAAAAAAGTTTTAAACAAAGTTGCCATACTATGGTCTAATGCTGCAAAGTGTCTAAAATAACTTTTGACAAAGGACATACAAACTGCTCATACAGTCCAATCTTGATAAAACTTGGTTGGCTACGTTTTTTTTAGTTTCGATGCAGCGGAATAGTGATTTGTTGCTTTGGAACAAAATTTGAAACAACACATCTATTATTAGACCACAAATGCGTTTCTAATCTAAGACACAGTTGCAAACTGGCACTTCAATCGTATAGAACAAAAAAGCTCAGACTTAAAGCGTTAGCGATACCATAAAAGCATTAGGCGGCAAGCAATCCACTCGATCATTAAGTAGGTTTACTAAGTAAAATCTTACTTTTATACATTGAATGTCAAGAAATTTCAAAAGTAAAATATTTAAAGCAATCAACTTTCAATTTCTTGCAATCGTGATTTAGTGATTGAATACCCCTGCTCTAGAGGCTTTCCGTAGTACGACTTTGCGAATATTTCTCGGAACTCCATCGTTCTTCCAAAACAATAAAATTAGACTGATCTCGAGATTATCCTGTTACGTCAACACATCAAAGCTTTGACCAAAAATTATTTTAATAGTCTTGCGGTTTGCTCCAATCCTGATCTGACCAGACTTGCTAAGCCAAACAAGAAAGTTCAAGCATATAAACCCCCAGTTAACCAATTACTAACCTAAAGTTGTAAACACCACAATATATAAGACATTCTAACTAACCATCTCCTAAAACCTATCTCCAAACTAAAAGTTTTTGAGCAAAAAAATTGTTTCTGTGTTTTTGGAAAGGGTTTTTTGACAAGTTTCCACTATGGTGCTACATGCGGTAATGCTATGCTTAGAGCGGCCGTTTGGGGTTTTTTAGTGAAATGTTTTGCAACGTTTAAAGTTTGTCTCAGGCAACAAAATTGGGTTTGTGTACAACATTTTATTCCGTATAGCATTGTTTATGGCGTTGCGGTAGTGATGTGCTTAATAATTTATTTCTCCAAACAATTGTAGTTGGTTGAGTTTTTTCTCCTGGATAGAACCAGTGGTTCTTGTTCGGGTTTTGAAAAAAAAATGTGTTGCAGCGTTTTATTTTCAGAGGCGTGTTTTATGTTTTATCCTATTTACTAAGATTTTGTTTAGGCAAATTAGAGAAAAAGGCGCTCGAGATAATTGTTAATTCAATTTTATGTAATTGTTTGGTGTAGCGTGTTACAGACAGTAAAATATGTCTTAAAGCAGCGCCTAGCCAACTACATTTACGACAATTTTTCTTTAACTTCCTAAAACCTTTAGATGCTTTAGTATATATTTTGTATAGTATAGTTTTTTTTTTAATTATTGCAAACTATGTTTTGTTTAGTCTATAGAATGCGTTTTTTTTGTCCAGGCAAGTATTTCCGGTCTTGTAGGTTCTCGTTTTTAAACTTTTGTTTTTTGCCCGTGTTTATGTATTTTATGGTACTTGAAGCGCCAGCCATTTTAATATAGTTGACGTAGTGAGGTGTTGACCTCAACAAGTGTTCCTTAAGAATGACTAGCGCATAACAATACCTTTCGGTTTCTTTTCTGCATTAGTCCTGCTGTTAATTTGTACTTGTCATTGTCACTAATGTGGTATTAGTATGAGGTGAGCTGGTTTAGGCCTTGCAGAATTCAGACAGTTTGCTGCGGCAACACCTGCTGTCCCCGGCCCATCTCTTATTATATTTTCTTTTTTGTCCTACTTCTTACACTGACATCCATCTCACCTGTCAACGCACGCCTTGCACACCCGCTTACGGCGGCCCTGGTTGTGGTTATTTGTTCAACAAATGTGTTTGTCAAACTAGGCACTGCAAGTATACAAAAATGTCTAAGGAGTCCTTCACTCCTTAGACATTTTTGTATTTCACACTTTTTTCTAAACCATTAAAACACAATGCTACGTAAACATAATACATGTTACTCAAAAATGTAGAATCTACGCATACGTGTTATTTGAATAACGATTCTCAAAGAGGCTTGTGAAATTACTATCAATAAAATTGTTGACATTAGTTAGACAATTTATGTATACACTAATAGTCTATTGCTCAAACATGAATAGATTCAAACAATAACATACACATATATTCAATTACAACAAATAAATAATTAATTGTATCGATATCACTCACTATATTATAATTACTACAATACTTATAATAATTGTTGCAACTAGTTAACAATAGTTATTACAATATAATCAGCATATTATTTTTAATTCATTACACACATTATTAAAATTTATTGCATAAATATATTAATATTAAATCAAACTTTTCAATATTGAATTTTCATGATTATCAATATTTCATTGAATATATTATTATGTATGAATGAATCAAATATAAATTATACATACATTAAAATATTATATTATTGACTAAAGTCCTTATAATTTCCTAACCCACAATAAGCTTTTAATTATTAATTATAATAAAAATTTATTCATAATAAAGCACAATTTAATTAAAAATAAGCCCAAGTGAAAATATAAATAGCAATTCATGAGGTTTTTTAAGAAGCTTAATGATAAATACTTTGACAAATAATAACAGCATAATAATCCCCATCTTCTCTCCCGCTATTTACTCTCTCAACAAATTAATTGCAAACGAAAAAAGAATCTAATTAAAGCTGAATAAACATTAAGCTTCGTAATATTCATAATTCTATTAATAAATAGGAGCAACACAAATAGCTGGCACGGCGCGCGTTCAGACAATGGCACTCAGTTATATTATATAATACCTTTTCTCTCTATAAATATTGACTCAAAGCTTGCGTAAAGTTTCAGATCGGGAGCTGTGAGTCTAAACCGAATCTTGGTGTTTACTTTACGAATTAAACGCGAAATTATTCACCATTCAAATTTATATATGGGGATAATCACGTCGCTCTGTTATTTATTAAAAAATCATTTTGTTGGCTATTTTAATATGTATTACAATGCGGTTATAATTTCGCGAGTACCCATATCTTATTTACTGTTTGTATAGAATGTGCTGGATAATGTAAAGTGGAAAGCTGTGCGAGATTACGGCCCCGAAAGGATTATAAGACGGAAAGGTCCTTTGAAGCCGGGTAATGAAGGAAAGTTGCGATAGGCGCTCGCACACACACATGAGTCCTGTGTGCGTTTCCTTATTACATGCGCTTAAAGACCATTAAATCATCTTGTTAGAAGGGCGGATGGAGCAGATATATATTTTTAATGATGGAAGTTTGATGACGCAACAATAAATGCTTTGCTTTAGTATTAAATACAGTTATAGAAATAATAGTCATTAATGATTTAGTTTTAAAAGAACAATGTATTATCTGAAAAACATTCAATTTGTTGCAGAAGTAAAAGTATTTTTTTACAAAAACAAATTTTTCCCACTTTTAAAAACGTTTGATAATGAATTTGTGAGCGGGAGATGATATTGCGAAACAAATTATGTAAACTAAAAACAGTTCTATAAGTACAATTAAAGGGCTTAATGTGAAACAATGACAAGCCACGTAAGTTAAAAGTTAAAAAAAAAATAAAAAAAAACTTTATAAAAAAAAGGTAATGCTTTTGTATATTCAAAATTTACTTAAATAATACAGAAATATATATACAATAAATTGGGGTATTAAACTTGCAGTGTGACTTGTTATATTATTGTATGTTTAAAAATACAAAAAAAGATATTTCTGAAAAAGTGTGGCTTGTCATTGTTTCACATTAAGCTCTTCAATTGAATACTAAAAAATTTAATTTTTGTTACAAAAGTCAATATAAATGTTTTTTTTATTAATAGCAACCAAAATACTAAAATTTTTACTTGATCGTTAGAAAATTGATCATTTGGTGGTGACTATTTATGATATAATAACATAGTTTTCAGTGTTGATTGAGTAAGAAATGCTTAAAACAAAAATAATTTTTCATTTAAAAGAAAATAAATTTCTGCTATTTAATCATAAAATGGCAATAAATTTGTTCACTTTCTGCATAGTACTGATTCTACGCTTCTTAAAAAAACCAAATGTTTTGCAATACACGGTTAATTAGTTTTTTTCTGTGAGTACTTGGAAATACTTTCATATTGCCTATCTTTCATTTGCTCTTTGCTCTTTTACAACTAGTGTAACCAACTTTCTTTAATTTGTTTTAGTAAATCCTTTTCGTCATTTGCGGTGTTTAAAACATTCTGGAGGCCTGTTTTAAGAATTGGTTCTTTGGATGTTGATTAGTCTGTTGGTGGGTGTACTACTTGTGCGTAAATTAGTTTTGTGATGATTAATATGGTTTAGACATCTTAACTTATTTTGAGATATTTCATTGTCAGAAGTTAAATTGCTGTTGGAACTGTTCAAATTGTTTGAGTTAGAATGGAGTCGTTTTTTTTCCTTAGACATTCCACTTTATCTTTGTGCTCAGTTAAAGTGCTTTGAGTAATCTCGGTTTGATTATCATCTGTTTGATTGTGGAAAATGCCATTGATATAAGTTGACAGTTAAATACCTCTCTTCAAAATTTTCAAGAGTAAGAATTTTTAAAATTTAATGAACGATTTTGTCAAAAGGTTTCAAAACACTTTACATTTCTAGATTCTACATTTCTAAATTTTGTCAAAAAATTTTAGTACATCTCTAATAAGTTTAAAAAATACATAAAGCTTCTATACTTGACCAAAGGTTTTTAAAACACTTAGGACTGCTTAAAACTTCATTTTGTTATTGTAGTAACGTTGTTTCTGTTGGTTGTTTAAGGCCCAAGTTGTTGGCGGCAGTTAGTAGCACAATGTTCAGGCCTGGTTTTGGTCAGTGGAGGTGTAGTAGTTGGTTGGGAGCTGTTTTCACTTTTTTGAAATATATGTTTGTCTTTTTATCCTATCGAAACGATCTGTTTGTTTTCTGTAGGTTGATCAGCGGCGCGGCAATGTTTGCAAATTTTAGAACATAGTTGCGCAGTCAGGTGTATACGCATAAGAAACTTTGCAGTTGCTTCCTGATTGTGGGTTTTGGATAGTACTAAATCAAAGTCAGGTGAATGATAAAGGGTTTGTTGCCTTGGACGGTGACTCAATCTTAGACTATCCAAATTTGCATTTTAAAAAAATTGACGTCAATTTGTATTTCTGAAGTCTTTTAAGTACTTTTTGTAGATGGGTCAGATTTTTCTTGTGGTTTCCAAGAAAATAAACGGTATCTGTTATACAATTAATCAATCTTATTTAGTAGTTTTGTTTAAACTTTGGCCATTAGTTTTTAAAACGTTGTTGCGTTTATTGGTCTAAATGGCATCACTTCGACCTGGTACTTTGTGCCGTTGGAAGTTGCAAATGCGGTTAAATGTTTGCATTTGCCAGCATTTTATTTTGCTTCTCTGAATTTGTCAAAAGTCTCATGGAATTTTTGTAGCGGGGCAAACACGTTCATTGTTGCTTTGTTTAATTTTTGGTAGTCTACTCAGAACTGTCCAGTTTTGTTTTGTTTTTTACAAGTAAAACCAGTGCGCATTATTTGCTCAAACTGGATATAATAATGCCGTCTGCTAAGAGTTGATCCATTTTTTGGTAAATAAGATTTTTTTGAACGGGAGTAGATGAGTACGTTTGACTTTGATGCGGGATGGGTTTTTTTAGTTATATAATGCAGAACCATTTTTGTAATGCTTGGTGTAGGTGACTCTGCAAAAGTTGGGACAAAAAGCCATCAGCTCTTGAAGCATTTGCTGATCCAAAAAACCGTTCTTTAGTACAAGCGTTTTAGCGAGGATCAATTTGATGTGACGTGTTCTGATTTAGTAGACGTTGGTCTTAGGTTTCTTTACTATGTAGAGGCATTGCCGGTTGTAGTCTAAGTTTAAAATAACTTTTTCTTCAAACAGGAAGACCACAAGGAAGTTAGATTTGATGTTCTTTATCTAGACCTTAACTACGGCAACGACGAGGTGGGATTGATTGGCTTGTTTCACGAGTTTTTTTTGGGTTTTTGTTAGACAATTTGAAACAACTAAAGTTTACGCTAGCTTTGCTATTGAGGTGGGATTGATTGGCCTGTATTACGGGTTTCTTGTTTAAACTGGTAAGGTTTACGCTAGCTCTGCTAATGATGTAGGCAGTCCGTGGTTAGACGTTGATAGTTACTTAAATTTGTAACAGCTTTTGCATAGGTTCTGGATGTCTATCTGAGCCGGGAAAGTTAGGACATTACTGGTCTTTACCTCTTTGGAAATTTTACGTTTTTTTTTAATTAAAAACACTTTTAAGCGTTTTTGAATTATTTCTGGCGTCCAGTGCAGAACTTCTTTAATGGGTCGGCCACAAGGAGTGGGTTGCTTTATTTTTGGATTAACTTTTTTTGAGAAACTATTGTCGTTGGGCTAGCGTTGAAACCTTAAACTTTATGAAATGGCGCTCTAGCTTTTTGAAGAAGATTTATGGATTTTCATGATTATTTTCTAGAAATGTGTCAATTTTTGTTTGGGTTTGATTAATGTTGAGTTGTTGTTTGGAATTTGTGTCTTCTTTTCTGTTTTGGTTTCTTTCTTATTATTCTACTCTTGAACCGCCAGTCTTTGATTTTGAATTTAGAGTTTTAACTCCCGTATTTTAAAGAAAAGAACATCCATTAGTGGCAGATGACGTGGTTGCGGTAATCGGTTTGGCAGTAGGCGTCTAGATTTGTTGTTTCCACTGTTGGCAATTCTATAAGAATCGTTTTCTTTAAATTTATTGATTTGGTTAAGACCAGTTTATTCTAAAATAAAAACAAGTTTAAGTGAATAGCAAGATTTGTAAAGTATTTCTCGGTTAGGGTCTCTATTTTGCTTTGTTTTTGATGTACGATGAGGCTGTAACAATTGAACGCAAAATTAAACTTTAAAAAACCTTGAGACAGTTGTGAGTGTTTACTGCTGTTTCTCAGACTGGAGATGCAAACGTAATTTAAAGTTTAATTATGGTAGTGTACATCCGAGTTTTGTTCCGGAGCAACATTCCAGTGTTCCGCCGAATGTTTGGAACTAGCAGGTTTTTTGCCAATTTGGCTTTATCTAAAACTTTATAAAATTGGAGATGTGCGTCGCCGTAAGAAGAAAACAGTTTTGCTCTTCTCTGAGTTCACTTTGACTTCTTAGTCATTTAACCAGTTTTCAAAATTATTGGTAGCTTTTTGTAGTTTCATGGTTACCACCTTTGGTGACCTTAAACTGTATAGTAGTGTTAGCTAGGTTGATGTAGTCAGATGCAAGTTGAAGGTGCTCAGCCCCGACATGTTTGCTACAATCTACTTTGAAATGATCCATCAATTTTTTTACAAAGATACCTGTCCCTTGCTAGTTGCATTTCAGAAACAAATTTTTAATAATACCTCTAGTGTATTGTCTATTGTTTGGATAACTAAAAGAATTTATATACTAGCAAACGGTTTGTTTGTTAATACAGTTGCAATTTTTTGGAAACCGGTGCTTTGCGAAGTAGCATGAGTCGTTTTAGGCTTAAGCGCTGGCCTGGCGTTTTTTTAAATTTTTGGCTATGAAGTTCATCATTTTAATATACGACTTGCAACATAGGTAGTTGGATGACAGCCAAAACTAAGTGCACATTTTGGAGGTATGCTCTTCAAACAGTTTACCGTTTGGTAAGGCCCTAAACAGATATTTATATGATACTTTAAAACATCTTTTAGTAGTGTTCTTGTTGCACTGGCACTTCTAGTGTTAAAATATGAATCTGTCCCACTTTTTGGCTCTACTTAGATTGTTAAGCCTAGTAGTTTAATAAAATCCTTAATTTTTGCGCTTTTTGCTCTTTTTAGGAGTTGCACAGAACTCAAACAATATCATTTGCTATTAGTGCTTGACCCACGTCTGCTTCCGATAGGTATTCCGGATTACCACCTTGAGACAGCGTTTTTTGGGAGTCAACCATGTGTAACAGTTGGCTCTAAGTGGACAGAGCTAAGATTTAAGAATAGTTGTTGCTGTTGGCCGGAATTATTCAAACACTTTTATGGGTATTGCGAATAAGATTGAGGTATTGTTATAGCAGAAATACTTGGAAATGTTCGGAAATTTGTTCTTACTTGACAAGACAAGACAAATGACGGAAAGTTGGTTTTTGAAGATTTTACTAGAGATTGGGTGTGGTTGGCGGCGTTGTCGTTATAGGCGGGATTGAGGTCTAAAGCAGTTGGCTTAAACCCCACTTTGGTAGATGTTTGTTTGAAATTTCCCTTTTCAGCGTGGGCAGCGTCTTTTTTCTGGGCAAATAGCTGTTGTGCTTTTTGGTTGTTGATGGCTGTTGAGTCACAGTCGGCAAAGACAACTGCGGCGGCGGATGACAGGTTAGATATTTTTAAAGAAACAAACTTAGGCCGTGTTTTTTAAGCTTAAGGTTTGGTAGCATTAACGGAAGAATAGGTTGCTTTCTCAGAGTGGTGAGGTACATATATGATGTTGGCGGCAATGATATTTTTTTAAAGGATAACCTAGAGGTAGATGGTGGCAAGTTTACCCTTGCCCTCCAAGAAGGAATTGTTTGTGGCAAGACGCTTGAGAGAGGTTCATACCGCAACTTAAATCTTTTAATTTTGGTCATAAAAAATCATTAATCATAGCTCGGTAGCGCCATCTATTCACCGTATCAGTTGCTCCAGCCTTATTTTTGAAAAAGTAAGGTCCAATCACACTGCCATCCCAAAAAGCGCACCAAACAGTGATACGTTGAGGATGCAAAGACTTTTCAACAATCATTCTTAGTTTTTCTGAACCCCAAATGCGACAATTTTGCTTATTAACGTAGACTCTGAGGTAAAAATGAGCCTCATCACTAAAGATAATTTTTTGATGAAATTTCGGATCATTTTGATGCATTTGAAAGACCGACCCAATCAGCAAATATACGATGGTGGTCAACCGGCTTAAGTTCTTGTGTTAACTGAACTTTAAAAACTTTAAGACTTAAGTCTTTATTTAAAATACGGTGTAATGTTGTTTGTGGAATGTCTAATTCCAAAGATCGACGAGGAATCGACAAACCTGGATTTTCTTTAACACTACGTTCTACATTAGCAATATGCACACGGTTTTGATTCTTCACATCACAAACTTGCCCCAACAACACAATTTTTTTTACCAGGTTTACTATTGCCGGCCGAGAAGGTAATTTACGACAACCAAAAAGTACTTTAGTTTAACAAACTGTGACTGAAAAATTTTCACCATTTTTGTAGTGAATTTTAATAATTTCAATGCGTTATTGAAGCGATATCGTTTCATTTTTAATAAACGGCGTAGTTTTTACTTGTCAAATGTTAAAAGAAAATAGCTTTAAAATTGACAGCTACCCAAATAGCCTGCTATTCGAAATTAAACTTTTTATTGGAAACCCCTATTGTATAATATGAGCATATCCGTTACATGAAGTGATAAATATTATGGTAAAAATTAACCATGTATTTCTACGCGTGTAATTAGCAACACAATAAAATATAGTTAAATTTACATATAACATTGTCAATGTAAAAACTTCACCAATCTTGTATCTCAATTCAAGCAAAAAGGGGATCGCAGATGTTTCCTCCATGCAAGCACATTTCAGTTTCGTTTAATGCACATGTTTTTTTTTTGTTCGGCAAAAAGCTACCGCAACAAAGGAGTATCGATTATAGGTGTTGTGTTCAGGTGGAACTATCTCTGGTATGAATTGTGGATGTTTATGCACCCCTGAGGATAGTCTATTCAGCTATTTGGGTCAGATAAGACAACACTTCTGTGCTTTACAATGCTCCTGAGTGCTGACCCAGCCATGACCACACAGCATATTCACCTTTTTATATAGTTGCTATCTTATGACTAAAAAGGTGCTATTTTCACATTATTAAAAATTATATTATTTGAAATGTCGCATTCATTTTAAGCTACAGGATTGGCTTCCTTGTGCTAACATAACTCATACTTACATTGCCTAGAAACTATTCCGTTTCAACTGCTATTGTTAGCTTAAAGTACACACTAAAGTATATCGACTTGAAATACTGCTCGAATTTCACATATTCGAGATATATACGGTTCCATTACGTAACATACACACGCCTCATATGCAGAGGTATAAATAAGTTACAACGTAGTTATTTCAAGCACGTTATTAGAAGTTATCGTTGTTGGGAAATTTGATGAACAAACATTTTCAAACTGGTAGAACGAGTGGCTCCTCTTCAAATATATTAGCCCTTGTTGGCGGTTTTTATGACCGGGCAAAAGTTTTTACTCCGCATAGTGCATGCAATTCTTTTACCAGAGGCAGTTAATGCTCAAGTTGCATTTTCTTTTAATAAAATTTTTCCTGAAAAATTACATTTCTATAATATAAAATTTATGTTACTATAATTTTTTGTATAATAATTATTCAATGTATATTTTTTAGTTAATTATTTATAAAACACTAATGGCTACACATTTGATAAACTAAATTATTTCCTTCTATTACGAACAAGACGCAATGATACACTGTGCTAATTTGCAAATGTTGTTTTATTAAAATAACTTAAACAAACTTTAATTAGGAGACTATTTTGAAGCAAATTTAAATTAAATCCGTTTGAAATTGGACGTACAAGCACAGTTGCTGCTACCAAATGTTAAATTTTCTTGTGTATATTGATGCTAAATATGCTGACTTTATAAGTAGGTGTTTTTAACGTGAAGATTGTAACTCAGTCTAATCATACTAACAGCCCTGAGTTAGCTCATGAAAGTTTTTAGACTAAAAAAAATATATATAATTAGGTGATATTTTAAAACTGGCTACTGAGTAAAAAAAAAATAAGAAAAGGCTCATTCCACCTGCTGGGCACTTGTAAATGTTAAGAGTCAGCCGCATTAAATGTGTTAATATATCGATTTTTTATTGTTTTGTTGTTGCACTAAAAAGTTGTGTGTGTAGCGCTAAGTGCAAGGGGATAGACTATTAGTTGAGGTTTTAATTGTCTAAACACTTGCAGCATGGGCTAGTCCAAAATTGTTTAAGATTCTGGTTTTGGCAGTGGTTTTTGTGATATCTGGCACTGTGGCGGCACATGTCTATCAAACTTAACTTCTTTAAGGTGCAAGGAGGTACAATACTCTTTTTGCCAAATCCACTGTAAAGTGTTTCTTCCAATTTGTTGTGTCCGGTGGTGTTAAAGATGTTTGTTCAATTTTTTGTTGATTTTGGATATGCAAAAGTAATTAAAAGTATATAAAGCTCCAAGCTTGAACAGCATACGGATCAACAGTAGATTTTGTTTTTTGTTGCCTTGAGTGAGGTTGACGGTGCTGAAGTTGTTTGAAAGTTGTTGTTGGATAAAGTTTTTAGCGGCGAGGTAGTGTCCATTTAGATTAGACAAGTCACACATTAAGCTGAATTTTTTGGGAAACACATTCAGAAATAGGATGATGTTTAAATTACATAAAAGTTCTACAAACGCGGATTGATTAACCGTTTCAACATACTCATATTTTAAAGTTGCAAACGGGTAAGTGCAAGTTTCTTAAATTTAAATTTTAAAATAACATGGGAGTATGCGCAAATGTATTTGGTAACCAAGACAAAGATTGTAAAGTTTCTTACTAAAGTTTGGCCACAATATGTGTGGTTATTTAAAACTAAGCTTTTACAAGCACTGTGCTTGCACGGCATTTTTAGGTCCAAGTTTTGTTTTTGAGCGGTAGTTTTGTTTTTTCTTTAAGACAAATCTACCAATTAGTTTAGTTAAGCAGTTTGCAAGTTAATATAGTTAATAGTCCAAGGATGATTTTGTTTCTGTTTTGTAACGTGTTGACGTTTTTTCTAGAATATTGATGTCAGGATATCTGTAGTTTTTGGGCTTATTTTGGTAATTTTAAAGTTGTGAAGGTATTTTTTACAAGTTGATTTCTAGGTGATTAATAGTATGGTTTTGTTGCTAGTTTTTAGGTCTGTTGTTTAAACGTTGGACACTGTGCTCCGTGTTTGTTTGGTTTGAGTCAACTAAATATTTTGAAATTTTAAACAAAGGTTTTTGCTCAAGTTTAATTATTACTTCTATCAATAGACATAATAGCAGTTATATCAAGATCAAGCTTTCGAACGTAATTTACTTTAATTTTTCTTTTAAAAATGCTTTTAAACATTTGATACTATTGGGTTCTGTCCAATTTGCTGGTTATCTCAGTTTTTAATATTAAAAAATTTATAATTTGTGGCACTGTTGGTTTTGATATTAGAATGATGTAACTTGAGATTAATATGGCTTGGTTTACACTTGTAGGTGGTTTGCTTTCTAGGCTGAACAATGCTAAAATATGTTTTCTTGTTCTGTTAATGCGGAAGGGTTTTATTTTTTGAAATTTAATTTTAACTCAGCCGGTGACAGTCTGGGGTAGACTGAGTAGCTCACTAGATGTCGCCGCCGGTCCCAAGCCCAAATAAATAAGGAGGGCTATTAGGTGAGGCCAGCAACCTGCCTAAGCTAAGAAAAAACAGTAGGTCACAGAAGTGGAAAAGAAAAGCCTCGGGCACCGACCTGATAACAACGTCGACGACCACTGCAACTATAAGGACCACAAAATAATACTAGAGCTAAACGCCCACAATATCGATATACGCGCAATATTAGAAACAAAAAAAAGAGGCAGAGGCACTGCAAGGTACCAAAACTACATCATTGTACATAGCTGCCGCGCCAAAACCAAAAAAGCAAGCTCAGAGGTAGAGCTGCTTATCAAAGACAAATACAAACAAAACATCGATGACATAGAATACATAAACAACCGTATACTGAAGGTTAAACTCTAAATAGCAAACCCATGCATATAATATCAGTGTACGCACCGGACTCCAGCAAACCTGAACAACAAGCCATCGAATTCTACGAACAAATACAATATCCACTAGACATAATCCCAAACAACGACAAAATCATCTTGCTTGAAGACCTATACGCCAGAACTTTAAAAGAGATAGTAGACGGGGTCCAGCAAAGGTTCAATGAAAAAACATCAAAATTCATAAAAGAGATGCTTGTTCAACTATGCACCTTCAATGAATTATGAATCAACAACACCTTTTTCGACCACAAGCCTCAGCATAAGAACACCTTTACAGGCGGCGGAAACTACAATTCTGTAATAGACTCAGTCAGATAATAGATGTGAGAAGCCTAACCTCTGCAAACATAGGCTCAGACTATAACCTAGTACTGTGTAAAATAAAAACTACCGCTACCCCATCCATAAAAAGAACACCTGGACGCAGAAAGTACACGACAGCTCTATGCAAACCGCCTACAACAACATATTACATCCGATCCAACCAGTGAGACTAATAACATTGACATCAGCTAGAACAAAATCAAAAACAACATACATAAGGCAGCAGAGGAAGCGTTAAGGAAAAAGACAGTAAACCTAAAAAAAGTTTATTTAGGTTTTAAGAGCAAACATACACGAGAGGCCCACGACAACTATATCCTAGCAAGAAATCAAGTAAACAGAAGAATCCGGAAAATAAAAAACAAATACTGGCAAAAATTTAGTGCAAACATGGAACACAACATGTACGGAGCACAAAAGAAAGTCTGGAAAATGCTTAGAGGCCAAAAAAAAAGCAACAAACGAGAGCATAGAAATTAAAGCTATAACTGAAGAAGGATGGGTTGACTACTTCCAACAACTTTACGTAAGCCAGAACCAAGAGGAAGATAGAGAGGAGCATAGAGAACAGACTGAAGAAAGAGTAACAATGACAGAAGAACAGATCAGAAGTGCAATAGCAAAATTAAAAAACAAGAAAACGCTAAACGAAGATGAAATAGTCAATGAACTCATCAAGCATGGTGGGGAACCTCTCGCCTACGAGTTAACAAGATTATTCAATGCAGTAATAACACAGGGAAAAACACCAAGCAAATGGAAAAGAAGTATTACCATACCAATATTCAAAAAGGGAGAAAAAAAGAAACCATCGAACTATAAGGGCATAACACTGCTTAGCTTTGCAATAAAACTTTTCACAAGCGTGATTGCAAAAGAGATATCCAACATCATCTTACTTAAAAAAAACAACAGGGCTTCAAGAAAAACCGCTCTACACTAGATGCGATATTTATTATTTGACAAATTGCAGAAAAGGCCCTTGAATACAGCACACCTGCTTTTATATGCTTTGTGGATCTTACAAAAGCATTCAACCGCATACAGCTTAGAGACGTTTTAACAATACTTAAAGAAAAAGAATTTCCTAGAGAATATATCCGTGTAATTAAAGAATTAAATACTAACAATACCATCAAAATAAAAGTTAACAAGAAATTAACCAAAGAGATAAGAACCAACTCGGGAATCTGTCAAGGGGACAGTTTCAGCTTATTACAGTTCAACGCCATCATGGACAAGATCATCGACACCGTTAAGGCAAGTGACCCAGGATACAGACTTGATAACAACATCATATGCTATGCGGATGATGCAGCCTTAATAGCGGAAACAGAAAATGATGTGCAGCGATTATTGCACAAATTCAAAACAACTACCAAAAAATATAACATGTTTATTGCAATAGCCAAAACCAAATCAAGCAGGTAATATTGTTTATCTGGGCTGCAAAATATCTAGCTACGGGAATCTGAAAGACAACGTCAAACACCAGGTTAACAAAGCTGCTATGATATCGGGACACCTAAAGCAAAATATCTGGAAAACAAATACCTTACTACCGATTGCAAATCAAGAATCTACAAAACATGTGTACGGCCAGTCTTGACGTATGGGTTGGAAACAAGAGCGGACACGGCGGCAATCAAACGGCAAATGCGGACAACAGAAATAAAAGCACTAAGAACAATTGCCGGATACACGATGTGGGACAAAGAACGGACGACTCTTTTTAAAGAGAAGATTAAATCTTGATGACATTTGGGCGAGTAGGTGGAGCACTTTAGCTTATGTTTAACAGCAAGTTTGAACTAGAGTGCTTACCTTCTTGTTTGTTTGTTATTAAGAGTCTACCATTTTTTGCAAAAGTTTGTATCTACTATTTTTAAGGAGTAAATTTTTTTATAGCGGAAATTTAAGCGTAGGCAAAGCACTTCAATTTATGATTAATAGCAAATAGTTTTAATTGCAGTTTTGCAACTTCTAGTTTTTTCTTTGCACTCCAATTTATGATTATCAGCAAGTAGTATCAACTGAAGTGCTCAGTCACCGCGTGTTTGTTTGTTATTAAAAGATAATCTCTTGGCGACAAACATTTGGTTAATTATTTTTAGCAAATTTTTTAAACGAGAGTGTATACTTAGTCTTTTGTAGGTTTGTCATCAAAATATTGGATATTTCTTCTCTTTGCAAACGTGAGTAGTTATTATGTTTAAGGAGGAAATAGTGATATCTAATTTTTTGATAATTAACACTTGGTGGGTAGCTGTGCTACTTCAGTTTATGATTTCTAGAATGTAGTTTGAACTAGAGTTTGTCATCTAACAAATGTTTTTTTTAAGAAGGAGTTGGTAATATTGTTTATCAAAAAATCTTGAGTCAGATTAAATATTTCTTCTTTCTGTAAACGTTCGTAGTCAATATGTCTAAAAAAAATGATGATATATATATATATATATTTTATAAGTAACACTTGAATAAGTGAATGTAGCATTGTAGATTATGTTGACCCGGAATCACACTTGTACCTCTCTGTGTCCAAAACTCGGATGAACGAAAAGGTTTGTATGTAAGGATAGCAATTTTTAATAAAATAATCAATAAGCTCACAGACCTGAGACAACAATGACAACCTCAACTATAGACACGGGTAAGAAAAATAGACAAAAGAAAAAAAAAGTTGTGAAGGAAATACATAGTAAGGTGTGCGTGTTGGAAAATTATATCTTAGAACGATGCATTATCTAAAACCAATCGCAAATACTTAAAAAACAAACAGCACAAATGAACCCCAGCCGGAGTAAAAAATATACTCTACGTCAATGAA
The DNA here is from genome assembly GCA_963932245.1 of Tachinus rufipes. Lineage (NCBI taxonomy): Eukaryota > Metazoa > Arthropoda > Insecta > Coleoptera > Staphylinidae > Tachinus > Tachinus rufipes. The sequence goes on along the minus strand of OZ010746.1, from coordinate 13,352,601 downwards.
AAAATAAACAGAGTTGTGGTAGATATTGGTAAGTATAAAATTCATCTTATTAGAGTCTAAAATCCGACATCAACAATAGTAAAGAAAAAAAATTATGAGCACCTGCTGGTTGAAATTGACAATATCTAGCAAAAATCTTGATATCTTGATTATGATAGATCAAAATTAGTAACTATTACAAGTCAACAACAGCTGCAAAACTTTTATTATACTCAGCGCATAAAACGGGTTGAAAATAAACCATTCATACTTTTACTATAAACCACAACACAAGATAACCTGGTCCAATACACAAGGACAATGTGTATGATTAATAATATAATCTTTAACAGAGTAGTACATCTAACATAACTGATGTACGATCTCTACAATTAGCAAACATTGAATTGAACCACCAACTAGTCATGACAAAACTACAAACTTACAACGCAACTAAAAAAAAAGTTACCATTACATAGAAAAACTAAACATTTAATTTATTAATGGCTCCACTGTGAAAAACCTGTACAAAAAAAGGCAGGTTCAAAATATAAGTCAATTATAAATTTAGACAACGTAAAATTAACAAAAATCTTAGAATAAGGACGTTTTGTTGCTACGTCTTCTCAATTTTATTATACAGTATAAAAAGTTGGACACTAAAACAAGCTCACATGAATAAAATACAAGCTTTTGAGATGTGGTGCTACAGATGAATATTAAAAACATCTTAGGCTGATCATGTGATATACATTGAGATGCTAAGGAAGACGAAGAAGAAATGTGAAATATTTTCTAGTATTAAGATCAAGAAACTAAGTTACTTTGGACATGTAGCAAAGGAACCAAAATGCACAATTTTTTAAATCATTATGAAAGAGAAAATAAAAGTTGAAGAATGGTACGGATACAGTACAACAAAACTATATAGAATAATAGCAGTGAACAAAATAAAAATGGCATTGACAGTTTCTAATCTTCAATGAGTAAAACAAGAAGAAGAAGAAGGAAAACAGTTGAAATAAAGTAAAATCACACATCAAGAAAGCCGCCAATAAATCACTAAGCAAAAGAAGAATCAACTCAAGCAAACACAATATACCATAGTTTACACCGAAAATAAATGGCAAAAGAAAAACTAGAAATCTACTTACGGTACCTAAATAACAGAACACCGGAAGAGATTAAAGCAAATTTAAAACACGACACAACACAACCAAAAGAAAATATGGGCAATGATACAACAAAGGAAACAAAAAGTCAACTTATATGGAACAACAAAAACTATTTATAAATAAAAAAATATGGATAAATCACCTTATTGCTAGAGAATTTTTGAGTTTAGTCCTGTTGGGGTGCCACTAGAAGTATTGTTATGGAAAAATATTAAATCCTATCACATCTACAAAAATATAAGTGAACCTTTCTCTCTAGAAACATATTGACACGTACAGCGCCGTTTTTAAATTAAAATTGGTTCAAATAGGACAAAACGCCAACCAACTCAATATCCAAACGATAAGATTTTAGTCATCACTTTTTTAATATGTTGAACTACATACAATATTCTATGTTTTCATGTTTTTGGTTAAAGATTTGAAGTTATATTTAACGAGTAAAAAATTAAAAAAAAACTAATTAAAAACGCCACTTTTTAAAAATTAATTGAGAAACGACTTATCGCATCAAATCTCTACAAATTTAAGAACACAGATTGGACTTTCTTCTACAATGTGTAAAAATTTTAATCAATTATATTCAAACGTGTTCTTGCTGAGTTTGATTCTGTGAACCCTTATAATAGCGCAACTATTCTCCCCCCTTAAACAAATGTTTTAAAAACACTAAGTTCAACACCAGAAAATGTCACCAATGGCAAAAACAACAATCCGTATCAGCTATAAAAAAATTGTGCATTTTAGTTCCCTTGTCCTTAAAAACAAAATGACCACATATATTGACAACTTAATTAACGAACTGATAAAAAAAACCAGAGGTAAACTATTAAACAATTAATCAGCAAGCCTATATCAGAAGATCTTAAACAATACAACTGTTCTAATCAACTGGAAAAAAAAATGTTACTATGCTTATCTTAAAAAAAAAACAACATTTTTATTACGCGCCAAACAGTAAAAAAATCAATTGAACACAATATGAGCTTTATAGTGAGGCTAATGGACTATGGAATACATGAACACTATTTCAACGTCTAGAATAGTTCTCAACAACAATTTGAATAAAGTGCCCATTTCAATCTATTTATGGACAAAATAAGAAAAAACCTCAACATCGCAAAGCATAGATTTAGAAGTAATAAAAGCAAAATAACAAATTTGCTTTTATTGTGCAGATATCAGAGAACGAAGATAAACTACAAAAGACTATCACATCAATTTTACTTAATATCAAAACTTTATATACCATAAACATGTTGACTGTGGTATAGAAGAGAAACCTACAAATTATAGCAAAAAAACTTAATAACGTAATAAATCAAACTAATAAAGCATCCAGAATATCCTAAAAAACATCATATGGAAGAACAAGTTTCTAAAGTAAGAAACAAAAACATAAATATACAAATCATGCGTCAGATCAATAATTACATACACTGCTCAAATTAGAGCAAATACTACAACTAAAAGTACAGCCAGAGATGAGAACGTTTCAAAATATTACGGGACATACACTAAAATCATAATTAGATAGAAAAAAATGTTGTTGACTAGTTTACGCCGGTCGCTAGTTATGTTTAATTATTTAAGTTTAACAGATTTGCTTTAAAATACGCTTTTATTAAGTATTGCAACGCAGGGCAAGAGGATCTAAGAAGTTAATAGACAAGCCAAACTTGGTTGTTTCAGTCTTTGGAGCTGGTTAGGTTGAAGATCTTTTATCTTTAGTGGTTGAAGGTTTTGATGGCGCTGAAGACAACAGACATAAGATTTTATTTTTTGTTTGTTTTTAAAATTTTGTTGCTGTTGTTTTTTGGTCCAGTTGTATCTGGTAGAAGTCATTTTTGTAGACGTCAATCCGCTCTAAATTGATTTTGACGATACAACGTGCTGCAATGCTTTAAACAAGCAAAAAGATAATAAACTAACCCAACTGCGGCCGGCACCAAACATCCGCAGTTTAGTGACATCATCACCATAGGAAATAATGATAGTATGGAATCTTCAGAAAATAATAAAAATTTCCAACTAGACACCAACTTACTATAACAACAATACCATAAAATTTTATTAGAAAATTAAAGAAAATGCCACAAACATTAAATAAACGCTCTTTTAGAAAACATCACTAACAATAAAATAGTCACAAAGCAACTTATCAATAATGCATCAATTTTAGAATTTCAAACATTATTTTCTAAAAAATATTCCACATTAACACCGTTGGAAAGTATTAATATAAATGACCATTTTAAAGTATTCTTTGATACATTTAAATGGTGCTTCGATGTGTCATGCCCGTATAAAACTTCAACAATAAATATTTTCAGTAATAATATTAAGTTGATAACTCCCGAAATCATCAAACATCGCAATAAACTTATGCAATTAAATTGGCTAAAAAAAACTACCGGTGATATTCAGCTAACAGCAAAATATAATTATTTTAAAAAATTATATAATAACTTGATAATAACATCGAAAAAAAACATGTATTTGAGTAGAATTAACAAATCAAAAAATAAAAATAAAACAGTTTGGAATATTGTAAGAACAGAAACTGGCAATTTTAAAAAGGCTCAAAAATTAATTAATATTTCTGCTAATAACAACGTCATATCTGACAAAAAACTAGTCGCTAATGCGTTTGCTGATTATTTTGCCAACAACACAGCTAAACAAATCAAACTAATTAAACCTAGACATTCCTGTACTTCTCATAGTATATCTGAGAGATCATTTTACTATGAGAAAGTAACTAGAAAAGAAGTGGAAAACATAATACGCTTCTTACATAATACAAACTCAACAGGAACAGACGAGATTCCAATCCAATTAATAAAATTTTGCGTAGTTGAATTATGTGAGCCTCTTACTGTTATAATAAATAAATCTGTCGAATTGGGACAATTTCCAGATATTTTAAAAATTGCTAATGTACTTCCATTACACAAAAAAGGAAACCCCACCGATTTAAATAATTATAGGCCTATATCATTGCTAAGCATATTGTCTAAAATAATTGAGCGCGCTGTTGTAAACAAAATTGTAATTTTTTTAACTAAGTACAATATATTAGCAGATGAACAACACGGCTTTAGGTCATGTAGATCTACTGAAACGGCTACAACTGAGTTAGTTCAGCATATTTATGATAAAATGAACGATAAAAAACTTATAGTTGGATTTTTTTTTGATTTAATTAAGACCTTTGATTCTCTCAAATATGAATTTATTTTATCAAAGCTGTATAACCTGGGCATACGTGAAGAAATGAATAACTGGGTAAAAAGTTACTTACAAGGTAGAAAACTAGCGGTATCAGTCATGGGAAATAAATCGGATGAATTCAATGTTGACATTGGTGTTCCGCAAGGAAGTGTAGCTGGACCCTTGTTGTTTTTAGTTTTTATCAACGATTTACCTAATTTTATAAAAACAGGAAGAGTTTTTATGTTTGCCGACGACACAAGTATTATTGTAAGTGGTAAAAATATTATTGATTTAAATAGCAACATAAGCATTGTGCTTTCACAATTCAACAGTTGGTGTAAAACAAATAATCTGCTTATTAACGCTTCAAAAACAGTTATTGTTAACTTCCACGGCGTACACAATGAAAGAATTGCCTCAACCGGGTATGAACTGAATAGTGAAATAATTAATTTAAGTGGTTCAGTAAAGTTTCTGGGTACCATAGTAGATGAAAATCTTAACTGGAAAAATCAGATTGATGTTGTTTCTATAAATTTAAATAAATGTTGCTACGTACTGCGCCAATTAAAAAATAGTCTGTCTCAAGTAGCACTTATAAATGTATACTACTCCTTGGCCTATTCGGCAATGAGTTACAATATCTTGGCGTGGGGACAATCTGTCGACATAAACAGAGTTTTTGTAATACAAAAACGACTTATACGGCTTATTTTTAATCTAAATTACATAGAAACATGCCGTAATACATTTAAATCAAAAAACTTATTAACGGTCACATCTATTTATTTGTATAAATTACTATGCTATGTGTTTAAAAATAAAAGCAAGTATCAATTAATAAACAATGTTCATAATTATAACACAAGAAACCAAAATAATATACAATTACCTAAACTTAAGCTCACATCTTACAAAAAATCACCAAAATATGCAGGTGGTTACCTTTTTAATATTTTACCAGAAAACATCAAAACTATCAAATCGCCGCAAATATTTAAGAGCTGTTTAAAGAAATTATTAATTGATGGATGCTTTTATTCAATAAACGAATATATTTTATAGATCAATGTGAAAACTATTTTATTTATTTATTTGTTTTTTTATATTATTTTGTAATGTTTTTTAATGTTTTTAATCTGTTGGTTCTGCAAATATTGCAGTGATTTGTAACATTTTAATATGTATTTATGTATTGTATTTATTTAACGTATCCTATCCATTATTTTGGCCTAAAGGATGAATAAATTATTATTATTATTATTATTATTATGTACTAGCTACTCAATTTGATCACACAAAGCAACAAACAAAAAACTTAAAAAAAGACCGCTTACTCACTTAAACAAAAACATGGAATTTCTTCTACTGCAGACCACTTAAAGAAGAGTGAGCTTCTTTATGAAATGAAAATTAGGGATTTTAAACTGTCAGGTACTGAGGAAGTGAGAGAACTGAGGTATTTGCTACGTAATTTATTAAAAGAAGGAAAATTGGCAGTATCGGTAGGTCAAAAATGGACAGATGCACAAGGAAAAGATGTCAAAGAAACCATAAGCGATATCAGCAAACTTATTGAGTTATATCCAGGAGATGATGCCAAAAGGTCCCAGCGTCAAATAAATAACCGCATACTTCACGTGACTGGTAGGTTAAAAAGGTATTCCAAGCCTGCAGATAAACTAAAAAAAATAGGAGAAGTCATTGATTCTTGTACTAGTCTCCAAATAAAATTAAGTCAATGGCCAGCACATTTGTAGGAGATAGAGTAAATCCCCTTGGAATAAACTTTGAGAGCGACAAGGACGATGATCAACTGTCCCACTCTAGTGAGTTAAGTGAGATGGAAATGGTTGACCCTGTAAGACCGTCAAGAGAGGACCCTCTGTTCCTATTTATAAGTGGGATGTCAAATTTGATAGAAAGTCTGGTTTAGAAGGGCTGTTAACATTTTTAGAGCACGTCGAGGAACTGAGGTGTGCAAGAGACGTCTTAAAGGCAACCCTTTTTACTTCAGCGGTAGATCTTTTTTCAGGTGAGGCAGTAGCATTGTACAGGTTTGCTAAGAGTAAATGATTGAGATGAATTAGTCCGAGCGCTAAGAGAAGACTTTTTGCCAATAGATTTTGATGATAAACTTTGGGAAGAATTAAGGGACAAGAAACAAACTAGAAGCGAGAAGGTGACTATTTTTATAGCTGTGATGGAAAATTTATTTTCAAGCTTGAGTTTACTGCCAGACAAAACAACTAGACTAGAAGAAAAAATGTATCTCCTGTTTATGTTGCGCGTCTTAGTCTAGTTGATATTACGACTATTGCCCAATTAACATCATTGTGTCGCAAGATAGAAAATACGCTATCGGAAACTCCACTAAGACCAAGAGCTAACATTTCTGCGGTGTAGGCACCAATTGTTCAAGTACTTCAACAAAATCCATCTCAAAAAAGTTTCACAAAATTCTTAGGAAAGTGCTGGAATTGTGACAAAGATGAGCACAGCTTCCAACTATGTACAGTTCCTAAGACAGGAAAATTTTGTTATAGGTGTGGAGCAAAAGGACAGATTTTTTGATCCCACCAACCATCTAAGGTCAGTCAGGAAGAATGGAGTAAATGGGTACATGTTCACAATTTTGTGCAACCGGTAACAGACGTTATAGAAGCAAAGGTTCTTGAGTCGTCTAGTACTATTCCCGACCTAAACCAAAAACATATTGCTCCAACTTTTACCAAAGTCACGGACGATGGTAGACCTTACATAACCGTTGAAATTTTGAGAATTGAATTATTGGCATTGATAGACACGGGAGCAAATTGCTCTATTTTAGGAGGTAAAGCAGTTGATTTGTTGGGACAAGAGCCGATAAGTTTTGTTTGTTTGATTTCTATGTGGTGCCGTTATTTCCACTTGCAGTAATTTTAAGTACAGACTTTATCAAAAAGCAGGAAATGAGTTTTGATTTTGTAAATAATAATTGGAGTATAGGAGGCCAGAAAAGTAAAGTTACGTCTAGTCCTAATAAAAGTATAACTCAACATCAAATATGTGAGATTAAGTCTACAAAAACTTTAACTTCCCAGCAGTTGGCAAATTTAGATGAGGTTAAGAAATTGTTTTTTGATTTAGGTAGTAAACCTCTTGGACGTACACATTTGTATACTCACAATATTGATACTGGAGATAGCGACCAAATTAAGCAGAGACCTTAAGTATATTCTCAATTTATGCAAAAGTATTTGGATTTAGAACTAAAGAAAATGTTGGATTTAGGTGTTAATATAGAATCTTCAAGTCCGTGGAGTTCGCCAGTGGTGCTGGTAAAGAAAGACGACGGGTCTTACCGTTTTTGTTTTGACGGAAGAAGGTTAAATGCGGTTACAAAACTCTTGGCTTATCCTTTACCTCATCTTGATAGTATTCTCAACAGGTTGAGAGACGCTAAATACATATTCAGTGTTGATTTAAAGAACGCTTTCTGGCAGATTCCGCTCACAGAAGAATCTAAAGAAAAAACGGCGTTCTTGATTCTTGGCAGAGAACTTTATGAATTTAATGTTTTGCCTTTTGGGTTAAACAATGCGGCTCAAGTTCAGCAGCGCTTAATGGACACAATATTTGGGCCTAAAATGGAACCTAATGTATTCGTCTATTTAGACGATATTATCGTTATAAATAAGAGTTTTAAAGAGCACAATGAGACACTTAAGGAAGTTTGTACACGGTTAGTCCGGGCCAATTTAACTGTAAATGTGCAGAAGTGCGAGTTTGTAAATCGTCATTAAAATATTTAAGTTTTGTGGTGGACGAAGAAGGTCTGCGAACGGATCCCGATAAAATAGCAAGTATGTTAGCATACCCGATTCCAACTAATACCTCAGAAGTAAAGCGTTTTATTAGGTTGTGTTCATGGTACCGCCGATTTGTGCCAAATTGTTCAACGGTAATGGCCACTATACATGATCTGATCAAAGGACGGAAGAAAGGACAAAAAACTCAGTGGACGTCAAGAGCAGCAGCAGCAATATTAGCAGCTCCAGATTACAGCTAACCGTTTGTCATTCAAAGTGATGCTTCAGACGTTGGGTTGGAATACAGCACGTATTCCTACAGAAAGATGAAGAGAATCGGGAACGAGTAATTGCATATGCAAGCAGAACCTTGAGCAGAACGGAGAGTAACTATCCAATAACGGAAAAAGAGTGTCTAGCATTGCTTTTTGCAATTGAACGATTTAGGCCGTATGTGGAAAGGACGCACTTTACCGCTGTTACAAACCACTACTCACTCCTTTGGCTGAAGAATTTTAAAGACCCGGCAGGTTGTCAAGCCCGTTGGGCAATAAAATTGAGCCAACACAATATGACACTGGTTCATAGAAAAGGTACGTAGCTAGTTGTGCCGGATGCGTTGTCTAGAATTTGACGAGTATCTTGCATTTAGGTTACAGATGTGAAAGACGAATGGTACGTTTTGGAGACGCCAAACAAGTTCCCAAATTGGAGGATTGAAGAGGGTAAGTTCTACAAATTTGTACAAAATAAACGACTTTACACCATAAATAACCCGGTTTGGAAAATTGTGTTACCTTTAGAGAGTAGGATTGCAGCAATTGAAGCCAATGATATTCCACCAACTTCTGGACACTTTGGGTTTTTTCAAAACTATGAAGAGAGTTTAACAAACCTATTTTTGGCAATCCATGAGAGCTGACTTCAAGAAATATGTAAAAACATGTAAGGTTTGTGGCGCACAGAAAAGCCCAAATGTTGCCAGACCTGCACTAATGGGTAAGCCAAAAATGGTAAACCAGCCATTTCAAACCATATCGATTGATTTGATGAAACCTTTTCCAAGATCCAAAAACCAGAATCGGTTTTTGTTGGTTATTACCGACTGGTTTACCAAATTTGTATTGTTGCAGCCTATGCGCAAAGCTACCGCTCCTTAAATTTGTAAATTTGTAGAAAATCATTTATTCCTGACCTTTGGAGTGCCGCACACGGTGATGGTCGATAATGGGCCGCAATTTATTAGTAAGCGTTTTAAGGACTTACTTTAAAAATACCAAGTGCCGCGCTTGTTATAAAATGCCAAATACCACCCACAGGTTAATTTCACCGAACGGGTGAATCGAGTAATAGGTACCGCTATAAGATCCTGTATGGAAAACAAAGAACATGCATAATGGGCCAAAGAAGTTTTCAAAATTGGAAGTGGTATACGGTCGGCAGTACATGAGGTCACTGGCTACTCACCAAACGCTTTGGTCTATGGTAGGAACATACCGATTAGTAGAACTTATTATCAAGACTATGATCCTAAAGAAGGTTTTTCTACAATGAGCGCGAAAGATTATTACCTATTGTTGGATAAGTTACCATAGGTTTACCAAGATATTAAGGCTAGCCTAAAATGAGGTTACGAGGTTAATTCACGTCAGTACAACCTTAGGAGAAGGTCACAAACGTTTTCGGTTGGCGACCTAGTTTGGAGAAGAAATATAAGTTTATCTAAAGCGGCTGAAGAAATTTCCTCTAAGTTGTTGCCTAAGTACGTGTTGAACCAAGTCAAATCAGTGATGTCTAACATTATATACCGGCTAAAATCTGTCGATGGAAAACTAGACGGAACGTTAAAGATTTCAAACCGTATAATGATGAAGAATCTATGCAATAGTCTCTAGAATTACTTAGGAAATACTCCCAAACTGTTCCAGGATAAACGAATAGGGCCTAGAAAGTGTTACGTGTGTATGTAGGCAAATTAGTAGTAAGTCAGGGAACAGGAGCTGCGTTTGATTGAATAATTGGTGTGTGAACGGTGGGTGGAATGGTGTGTAAAGGTTATTAGTTAAAAGTATCCCTTTAGGAAACTTTCTGTGAGAGGAGGGGGGTATTTAATGTTTTATATTGCATAGTTTGTTTTTATCGTGCATACTTCTGCATGTCTATGATTTTGTGTCTTAACTAATTATTAATTACCTTTTGTTTAATTCCTATTTATTCATTTTGATATAACTAAAAAAAATTAAAATAAATGTCGCAGAAATATGTGCGCAAAATATTGTGTTTTTGTCGTTTGAAATGGAATTTCCATACGGGCTCCTTTTACGTTCCATCGTGCAAACAACCACATTGTGCCGTTCGGCTAGCATTTTGCCGGTGAACTTATTTCAATTATATTAGGACTTTCATTAAGAATATTAAGAAGACGTACAAAGGTATTTATAAACTAATAGTAATTATTGTGCGTACATAGAACTCTTTTTGCTTCTCGCGTTTTTTTTTTTATTAATTTCTATTTTGTTAGTATCTATTATTTTCTTTATTCGATTTTAGCCGCTGCCTTAACCTTTTTTTTTTCTACTTTTGTGTCCGTCAATGCATTTATTAGAAGTATGCAAAGGTGCCAATAAGAGGTTCGTTAATTTTGGAAATAAATTGAACCGCGCTGGATTTACGCCGACCCAAGAGGAAAGGGCCATGAATAAAAACCACGTGTTTCCCAATTGTTACGTTCCCCCGGCTCCGGCAATAGGAAGGACACAACATTTATTAAAAAAACTCAGGTTTTTATAAACTACAGCAATTAATTATTAATTTTATTATTATAATCGTTATGGTATTTTTGATCTACTATATCCTCTTATATGTACACAAGTACAATTTACTTGTAATACTTATTTTATTTAAATTAAATGTTAATTTGGGAAATTAAGATTTTGTTAATTTTTATTACTTTTTGTAAAAGTAGTTGGAGCCCTTTTTTTTGGAACCTACGCTGTGCAAACGAGCAGCCGGCCAAAAGGCCACGCCGCATCCTTTTTTTGTTTGTGGGCTTTTGTTGCATTGGAGAAGCAACATCCATTGCAAACAACTTGTTTGCTGTATTTGCTGCAAGTTTTCGAAGACTTGCAGGCTTAGAAGAGGCCGGTACTTGGACAGAGGCGGGTGGTTTTTCCATAAGAAGCCATCATCTTAATGTATACCTTGCATCGCTAAAACGGTAAAAGGGTTAAAGCTCAGCAATTTAAAAGCAAGCCCAACAACTTTTTTGGTGAGATAATCCTTTTTTAAGACAAAAGGCTTGTGATGGCTGCTGATGGCTGCAAGGAAGTGGCTGATAGCCTGTTAGTGACATTTAAATCGAGAAACTTACTCCCATTCTATTGTTGCTTTTGTGGGTGACAAATACCTCCAGGTAGACTTACTCTGCAAGATGTCCGGCAATGGATTTGCTGCTTTAGCCGACTGTTTCCGGTTGCGTGAGGTCTAAAAGATCAGCGGAGATAGAGATTTCTTTGGACTCTAATGGATGGCTAGCAGTTTTACTTTTGTTCTATGTTTTCAACATCGGCTCTCGTTAGTGTTCTAAAACGCTTTGAATATTTTTTTAGTATCTTACAAAGGAGTTAGGTTCTTTCTTTTGCTATTTTAAACTATGTTTTAGTCAAGGTCAGGTTTTTACGGAACCGCTACTTGGGCACTAGTTTGTACTGTTTGCAGTTTTGATTGTCTGCTGCAAATTTGGCTTTTTATGTTTATTTTTCATGTTTTCTACTTAGTAACTTTTCTAAAAACTTATTAAATTTGGAACACAGTAATAGTAAACTCTATAATTGTTAATTAAATGTTAATAAACTACATAGTTTTCAATACACAAACAGAGAAACACTTATTCGATTGTATTTTCTTTTTAAGTTGGCAAAACAGAATGTAATTTGTAATCAAACAGCAATCCGGAAATGTTTTTTATTAATATTGCCGTTAACTAATTCTCAATAAAAATTGCTTAGTAATGTGCAATCCAATTTGATTCCAAAATTTCATCAATGATGATCATACAACTTTTTTTATAAAATACAAATACATTATACTTTATCTTCAACTATAAAAATTGAGAGCTTGTTACAGGAATTGGAAATTGCAGTTGTTTCAGTTTATAACACGGTCATTCTGATTTTCACATCCTGTTGAAAATGGAATGCAGGAGGAAGTCGTGCTGCATATAGCTATCAGGTATCCGGTTCGGTTGTTGAGACTACTTGAATGCTGACGATGCGTTTATTTAGTAACGTCCGTCAACCACTGCGACATTATCTTTTATGTATGTTTGTTGAAGGAAGTAACCCCTATACATTATCATTCCGTCCACACATATTTATTATGTTAATGTTTAGATAACATTTAATTATTTAGTTTAGTTCTCGAGTAATAATCGGTGGGATCTCACTGCATTTGTAATGCAAGTTTGCAACAAATGGGCATTCACACGACCGCATACAGGATGCAGTGATGATAATGGACCGAGGTATCCCACTGAAACCATTTATTTGCTTTCCACTGGGACTGCTTAAAATCTGAAGTAGAATTAACATATCCAAACTGAATATTTTTACAAAAAAGTTAAGATTATATTAAAATGTTATATATACAAAGAGTTTGTGAATTTCTCAAGCATGACAATTTAAGAAAACGCCATATTGTACATCGTTGAGCGTCTTACTATGCAAACATTAATAAGGAAAAGGAAACAAGCAATTGAGTTAGTGACAATATTTGCATTGTCTAAGAGTTAAAATGTGTTAAAATTTATCCTAGCGTCTGTAAATAGTCTCTCCTTGTGTGGATTTGAGTGTGTGTAAGGCTCTTCCGCCGGATGCACCAAACGAAAGGATTTGCATAGTAATCAATGTTTGTTCGAGGCAGCAACTGCGCTCGCCTTTGCTCTAGGATTTAGTCAAATGAATCCTAATTGAAATCAAAGGATTACTGAGATTTAATACGGGCGGAATTACCTTTAGCCAGTGAAACGGTTTATTGATATTTACTGCAAATTTCGACGGCTCCATTAACACAACACCTATTGAATATAAAACGCGAGCATTCATCAAACCGTGAAAATATTTTAACAGTTAATTTAATTAATCACTGAACTATACATTGCGATTATAGGGGTAACATTCCACAACGTTGGGTTTATTAATATTTTGATAATCTACATTAGCGTTGTTTTTTTAGTATTCAAAAAGACTGCTTATATGCGATGCTTTGCCATAGTAGAAAAGTGGTTTTTGTTAGGTTAGGTTAGGTTAGCTTAAAGACAATGCCAAGTCTGTTAATATGGAATCAGATAGGTTTTGCGAATTAGGTAAATATTAGCGCCGGCGTTGTAATTAGTTAGTTTAAATTTCTTAAACTTAATAACAAAAATAAGTTTAAGAAATTTCTGCACAAACTGAGTCGGGATATCTGGTAGGCTGGTTTTCAACCCGGACAAAGCAGCGCAACCATCAAATCTGTTTAAACAAAAAATGAAAAGGCAAACAAACTGCAATACTAGTAATGTGATGAACTCCATTGCTAAAGCATGTGACACAACACTTTTTAAAAAAAGCGATAGATCAAGCAGAAAACCGTTTTTTTGGTGGAATGACAAGATCTTGAAAGCCAGAAAAAGGCTACCAAGAGCAAATAACCAAAACAAAACTAACCTAGAAGAGCTTAAACTGACCTACAAGGAACACAAGAAAAACCTAAAACATGCATGCTGCTAAGAAAGCTGCCTGGCGCGTTCTATGCAACAAGGTAGAAGAAAATTTGTGGGGAAAAGGCTACAAAATAGTAACTAGTAAGCTCGGTTTTTGCAACCCAACCTTGCTTACGGACAAACAAATGAAAGTGGCAAAATAGTTGTTTCCGTCTCATAAAGATAGAAGACGATCCAAACCAACAAAGTGTTTAGGTGTACTGCAGATAAAGTCAAGAAAGCTGACAGTAAAATAAAAGCAGAAAATACTGCAGGTCCCAACGGTATTCCGCCAGAAGTAGCCAAGATCTTGGCCAAACTAAACGCAAAGTTACTACCTACTTTCTATAACAAACTAATCAAGATGGGCACTTTTCCAGACAAATAAAAAGTAACCAAGCTAGTTTTTTTTTTAAGAAAGCAAAAGAAACCGGCATATACACCTCTATGGCTCATAAATACAATAGAGAAGATCTTTAAGCATGTGCTTAACAACAGATTAATAGAGGAACTCTAGAAGTGTGGTAGGCTAGCCATCCATCAGTTTGAAATTATAGAAGCAATCCTCTTGGCTAAAAAAGCAATAAAAAAAAACGTGCTTGGTTACTCTGGATGTTAAAAACGCTTTCAACTATACGGTGGCCAGGAATAAAAAAAACGCTAGTTGAGAAAAGTATTTTGCAATACCTTATCAACCTTACTTGCTCGTACCTGCAGAATAAAAGTGCAAAAATGGCAAAAGCAAAAAGTACTGCAACTCAAGCACCAATATACGGAAGCGCTGATTGTAGCTGAAAAAGGCATGGGTCACGTCAAAAGTGGGCAACAAAATGATTAAAAGCCAGCAGACTCAAAAGTATTTAGGTATCACAATAAACAAGAATTTTAACCCAGGACCCCACATTCTGGAATCATCTAAAAAGGCTGAAAGGTCAGTAAACGCACTCAGTACTTATGTCAAACCTTTGGAAAAACTAAGGCAAGCAGCAGAAAGACAATGTGCTCCGTGGTAGACTCCATAATGCTATACGGATCACTTTATGGGCACATATGGTAAGACTGTACTTAGGAAAACAAGTACGAAAAGATGCTTGCGGCGCAGAGAAAGACGTCCGCGTATCGGACAGTGTCGACGAGTGCAGTTTAAGTAGTTGCTGGAGTAATCGCAATGCACTTGTTGGCCAAAGAGTGATTTTATATGCCTGGAGCCAATAAGAAGAAAGTAAAGACCGCAACATAGTGATATATCTTGGTAGCATGGGAAAAAGCATAGAGCAAACTTAATGGAACAAGCAAATGAACCAGGAGGTTAATTAAAAATCTTGAACTATGGCAAAGTTATAAACACGGTAAAGTACTTTACTACGTAACATAGTTTCTGGCAGGGCCTGGCTGTTTTGGGACGTATCTAAAATCTGTCAGACGGCAATAAATGCAGGTACTGCAGCAAAGTAGATAGCCCCAAACACATAGTGGTCGACTGCAAAAGCTTCCTTAATGTGAGGAAAAGTACGTATGAGGAGCTAAGCAACGTACTAACTTTGGATAAACAACAAATACACATAGCACAGCTTCTTTACTTTCAAAAAGTTTGTTGGCTAGCATTTTGTATGCAAAATCCCCGATCAAAGTAAGTAGAAAATCTTATAATATAAAAAAACATTGTTCAATGGTAACAAAATTCAATTGCAAGAAGTTAAAGTAAACGCATCAAAAGCCCAACTAAAACTCCGCCGCACAGATCCAAAACCAGCTAACTAAAATCTGCAATTATTATTGCACTTAATGTTAATAGTTAATACTCAAATTTTCTGTATTTATTAAAATAATCTTGAAAAAATAGAAAATATGTTTTCTATAAATACCGACGCTGCTTCAATCAACGCGATGGACGCCTGGAAACACAAAATAGAAATCAAAAAGAACCGGAAAAAGAAAAAGAACTGGGAACGTTTTCTTTCTAGAAAAAAACCTCATTCCAAGATCTGGGCTGTACAGGCTCAGATCTTTGGTATACAAGCGCAAATGGCCATTATGAAAAAAAAATTAAATGAGTTTTAAGATACCATCAAAGCCCTCAACATTATTATTGCTTTTTAGGCCAAAACTATCGCTGTCCAGGCCGCTTCTATTGTCACCTCCAGCCGACGTTGAAAACAAAAAGCAAACCGCCACCGCAAAAAACCAAAAGCCAAAGACTTACCTTTAAAGGACAAGATAAAAATTGATAACCATCTCTTAAAGATAAAAAAAACCTTTATTGACGCAAATGTGATAAACCACTCCGCACCGGAGACAACCAACCAAAACAGCAAATTCACCGCAAAACACCCTGCAGAACCCGTTAACCTGAAGAGTTTTGTTACCCAGAGGAAGCGGCAAAAGAATGAAGGTAAGTTTCTTCATTTAAATATAGCTAACAGGCCATCAGCCACAACTTTGCAGCCATTAACGGTTGGCACCCGACAACCATTAAAAGGTAATTTTGCCAATCCTTTAAGCCAAAGGGCACAAGAGCTTTCCGCCCCAAAAAAGACTCCCAAATTATCTCAATAATAAAGTCGTTTTTTTAAATGCAAGGCATACATCAAGTTGATTGCTTCTCATTGAAAACCCATCAACACAAACACCCGCGTCGGTTCAAGTCCTGACCTTCTCTTAACTTGCAGGTATCCGCAAACTTGCAGCAAATACAGTATACAATTGTTTGCAAAGGCTGTTGTTCCTCTAACGCAACAAAAGCCTGCACAAGGTGATACATGAATTTTATATAAAATTTACGGATATAGTCTAACCAATTAAAGGAAACTAAATTATAAAGAATATACCCAAAGTATTAATCCGTGTCTACTTCTTGAATGCCAACAGCAATACAAAAAAACAGGGCAAAGTGGATAAGTTTTTTTCAAACAGAACCTTTGAGTAAAAACACAAACCCACTCAAGCGCTAAGATTTTTAAATACTTTCACGTATTTGGGAACATTAGTGGTATCCACAAAGCGTGGATTTCTATTTTTTGCAAAAGTAGATACACCCAACATGATCTTGTTTGAAACAAATGGGATAGCGGTGACTCTGCCTGGGCTAGGCACAATCAAAATTGCATCTGCTTACATCAGACCAACCAATCGTATCAAAACGGCAAATATTGATATAGTCTTTGCTAATCTATATCCTACAATAACTGCTAGGAACTTTAATTCAAAGCATTTAATTTAGAATAGCTTACAAATCAATGTCAAAAGTCAAACTCTGTAAACTACGTAAAGCAAAACGATTTTCTAGTTCTTGGTTTAAACAAACCTAACCATTACAACCCCACAGGCCACTATAAAGACGTTTTTAACGTAGCAATACTCAAAATTGTTAATTTACAAGCTGTGGTTACAACAATTAATCTCAGACCAAAACCCAGTACAAGCATTTGGGCAAGTAGGTGGGATACTCTAATTAAAAGTATTTGCGCGTAATCATAAATATGTGTTATTCCCCCCCCCCCCCCCAATTGTTTGTAACCGGTTCCATCTACGGCAAAGTTGAAACCGATCAACAATTTCTTTGTTGGCCCATATGTATGCCATTCTAGATTATATTGTCTGTCGTTCAATTTCTTCCTCTTCTTCAATACGCACTTGTCTATACTAGCACTCGGATTGTGCACGCGCTTGGTTGCAAGTTAAGACTTGTCTGGCAGTTGACCTTGAGGCGGATATCCATCCCGGTCGGTCGCATGCGTGACGTAGTCACGCTTACAAGCAAAAAGGTGCTATGCTTGTGCCCGTGAGGGTTTGTGCAATGCCTCGGAGTCAATGTTGTAGTTTGTTTGTTGGAGAAGAGTGCGTAGATAAAGAATGTTTGGACTGTGAAGGTTAAGGGGTTGCCAGGATTGGTGGAGCATCGTCGTCGTAGGGTTTGCTGGAGAAACAGGAAGGACAAAATTCCTATCTGCCTGTATGCCAGCGGCGGCCTCATTGGAGATGTCTGCTTGCTTGCACTGGTAATCCCGCTGCGAAGATGTTGTTTGGTCGGCTTGCTCTGGAAGACTGTGTCAATTTTTTTTTTTTTCAGCTAGGCGGTAAAATCTTCTTAAGACTGGCAATGTGTCGGATTCACCCTTTCGGGCGCCTACCGACTAAAAACCGCTCATTGAATTGCCTGTAGAAGTTTGTACCTTTTGGCACATGCCTTCCTTTGGTTAGATGGAATTGGGAAGAAGGTGGGTGAGTAGCCCTATAGGCTTTGGGATAATTGGTAGGAAGTCCCCTTTGTTACGATGCGATCTGATTGATCGGTCTCCTGATGGAGTGTTGCTCCTTTTCCGGTTCGGCCAACCTGGCCAGGTCCGGGTTGGAGTGGGTGCTGAGTTTGGCAAAGTATTTTTCAGCTAAAGCTTCCAAATACTGTGACAGCGGTGGTATCCCCAGGTCGTTACGAATTTCTTTGTTCCTGATGTACCAGGGGGCTCCGACAATCCAACGCAGGGTCAGATTTTGGAATGCCTCAAGACGTTTGAGGTGAGTGTTTGCAGCAGTCCCCAAGACTGAAGATCAAAACGCAATTTGCGGCCTGATGATGCTCGTATAGATCCTGAGCTTGTTTTGGATTGACAATCCGCTGTGTCGTCGTAGCATCGGCACGAGACAATTTTTCGCCATTTTGGCTTTGTCCAGAATAGCTTCTACGTGTAGCTTGTAGGTGAGACCTTGTTGATGGAGATTCCCAGATACTTAGCAGAGCTCGACCATGAGATTGGAATTTTGTCTAAGTGTACCCGTCCGTGGGGTGTGTGACGTTGCCTGGTGAAGAGAACAGCTTTGCTCTTCTCCGGGTTGACCCCGATTCGCCATTCTCTGAGCCACTCTTCAAGATCTTCGGTGGCTTTTTACTGAATGAAACGCATTTCTTTTATACTACGCGCTCTGCCGTGATTGGTTAAACGCGCTTGCGGAGAGAGCGGGTGTTAAGGTAGTCAGCGCCGCCTGGTGGCCGTAACAAGAGCACTTCTTTAATAAATAACACATGGGTGGGGAAAATGGGGCACTCCAATCAAAATTACTTGCGCATAATCATAAACTTGTGTTCCCGCCTACCCATCTAAGTGTTATGGAATCTCTTGACAAGAAATACGTGGGTGGTTAGATAGGTTATTTCAATCAAAATTACTCGTTTATAATTATAAACTTGTGTCCACCCACTCAAGTGTTTGTGATCCAATCCCTTAATATCTAACCTTTGGGTGGGTGGGTGGGTGGGGCACTCCAATTAAAATTACTTGCGTGTAATCATAAACTTGTGTCTCCGCTCACCCACCCAAGTGTTAGTTATAAAATGTCTTGACAACAAATACTTGGGTGGGTGGACGGGAACACAAGTTTATGGTTACGCGCGAGAAGTTTTAATTGGAGCCTAAGCTAAAAACCCAGTACAAACATTTAGACGCGGTAGTGAGACTCTCCAATCAAAACTACTTGCGCGTATTCATAAACTTGTGTTCTCGCCTACCTACCCAAGTGTTAGTTATAGAATCTCTAAACAACTAATACTTGGGCGAGTCGGTAGGTTACTCCAACCAAAATTATTTGCCCATAATTCTAAACTTGTGTCCCCGCCCACTCACCCAAGTGTTTGTAATCCAATCGTGGGTGAAGCACTACAACTAAAACTACTTGCGCGTAATTATAAACATGTGTCCTCGCCTACTCACACAAGTGTTAGTCATCCAATCCTTTAATAATAAACACTTGGGCGTGTAGGTGGGCATTCCAATCAAACAAGCTTGCGCGTAATTATAAACTTGTATTCCCGGCCACCTAAATGTTAAGCATCCAATCTCTTTATATCAAACTTGTGCGTAATCATAAACTTGTGTCCCCGTCTACCTACCCAAGTGTTAGTTATAAAATCTTTTAACAACAAACTTTTAAGCGGGTGGGTAAGATACTCCAATCAAAATTACTAACGCGTAATCATAAATTTGTGTTGCCACCCACTTACTCAAAATTTAGTTATAGAATCTCTTGACAACAAAAACTTGAGCGGGAGGGTGGGGCAAATTTTAATACAGTTTTTATTAATCCACGTCCAACAATAACTCCTGGAGACTTTAATTTAAAGCATCGAATGTGGAATAGCTTACAAACCAATGTTAAGAGCAAAACAGTTATAAAAGTTCTGGGTTCAAACAAACATACCCATTACAGCCTTGCCGTCTACAATACAGACATTCTTGACATAACAACACACAAAAACGTCAACTTCCAAGCTGTGGTAACAACAATTAATAGCGTAAACTAAGACCAAAACCCAATACAAACATTTAGGCGCGTAGGTGGGACTCTCCAGTCAAAACTACTTGCGCGTAATCATAAACTTGAGTTTCCGCCCACCCACCCAACTGTTAGTTATGGAATTTGTTAACAACAAACTCTTGGGCAAGTAGGTGGGTTACTCCAATCAAAATTACTCGCTCATAATTATAAACTTGTGTTCCCGCCTACTCACCCAAGTGTTTGTAATCCAATTGCTTAATGACCAACATTTGGGTGGGTGAGTGAAACACTTCAACTAAAACTACTTGCGCGTAATTATAATCATGTGTCCCCGCCCACCCACACAAATGTTAATCATCTAATTCTTTAATAATAAACACTTTGGCGGATGGTTGAAGCACTCCAATCAAACTAACTCGCGAGTAATTATAAACTTGTGTTCCCGCTTACCCACCTAAGTGTTAGGCATCTAATCTTTTAATATCAAACACTTGAACGGGTGGGTAGGGCACTCAATTTGATAGTACTTGTGCGTAATCATAAACTTGTGTCTTCGTCTACCTACCGAAGTTTTAGTTATAAAATCTTTTAACAACAAACATTTAGGCGGGTAGGTAAGGCACTTTAATCATGCTTTAACTCGGTGCCAATGGCAGTCGCTACTATCTGCGATATCACCGCACCAGCTGCGAACGACGGAAGCCGCTTCACGGCTGACGTCACAACACCGAACGTGACGGAACCAGGAGGGTCGGATGAAAACCGCTTCACGGTTGATTCTGAAAAGAAGAAGATAGGATTATCTCGAGGCAACCTCAGACAGGCATTCCGCCTAACCCCAAAGCCGATCTCTCAATAGAGACCACGAAGACCATCCCGGACACACCTGCAGTTGAGCGCGGCGTAGCCCCCAACGCGACATACGCAGCCCATGCGTACGTCACCAAAACCGTCGCTCCTATCCATCGCGACATAGATGACAACCTCTGAAGGCAGGAGAGTTTGGAACTGGTTGATCGGTTCAATAGGAAGAGGAAGAAGAAGAAGAAGAGAAGGAAGGCGATGTTCACCGACCAACAGCTCAGGTGGATCGCGGGTAACGTGGACCTACCGCGTAGTGCTCCACGACCTAGTGCGCGAGAAGTGGCCAAAATGACTCAGGTGCCTCCACAGTACCGGAAACCGCGGAAACCACCGCCGGAACCCGGAAAGTAAAATTTCGGACAAGCTTGTGCCGCAAGTGATTGACGTGTCAATCCTCCGCGACACCAGACTAATAGTGAACCCCACGTGAACACTTCATTTATGTTACAGACTACTCCCGTCCCTTTGCAATAGTGTCAACAACCAAGAAGTCAGGACCTGGACAACATCATCGCCAGGGTGAATCGGAAGCTCAGCCTAGGAAGTTGGAAGGGATTGTTGCCGCACGAAGGCGGAACTCCGTCCACCAATCAGAACGCAGCGCGCGCTACAACGCGCCTATAAGTATCCAACTTTTTTCCCCTGCTCCTCAGACAACATCGAAAGCACAAAGCAGCAACATCGAGACGGACATCATCTAAACCACCACATCAGCTGGCAATCCGCTGGGTGCCCCTCAGATGACCCTGATCACCACCACTGCAGCTTCCAACACCGTCACCTACTGCAACCAACTAGCACTTCCTCCGGCTCTATCCGAGGCCGCCGTTGCCTTGCAGTCCACCTCTGGCTACTTCCAGGGAAGGCTTTTACACCCGGTGCTTGCACTCCCCGCCCGGGTTTCAGGACGGCCACTGATCCTTGCTTCGTTAACCCCCAACGTCGATCCACAAAGCCACCACCAGTTCTGGGTGAGCGACGTGGTGCACGCTGTGTGCGTGTGTGTGTGCGCGTGTAGAAGGGCCTGTGTGGCAAGCGTGTAGGAGAGCCTGTGTGGCAAGCGCCTGTGTGGCGAGCGTCTGTGTGACGTGTGTGCAAGGAACTTTGGTTCAAACACAAAAGAACAGTACAAACACGTACCACCATCATCCGGAGACCACCTCCGGACTTGTCAGGCAACCTTCTTAACTCCCAGAGGAAGGATGCCGGTAACACATCAAACACTTGGGTAGGGCACTCCAATCGAAATTACTTGCGTGTAATCATAAATTTAATTGTGTTTCCGTTCTATCACCCAAGTGTTACTTATAGAATCATTTGAATACAAAAACTTTGGCGGGTGGGTGAGTTACACCAACCAAAACTACTCGCGCAGAATCATAAACTTGTGTTTCCGTCTACCCACCCAGTTGTTTGTAATTTAATCCCTTAATAACTAACACGTAAGCGGATGGGTGGGGCACTCCAATTAAAATTATTTGACTTTAATAAACACTTGGGCGGGTGAGTAGGTCATTCCAATCAAAATTACTTATAATTATAAACTTGTTTTGCCGCCTACCCACTCAAGTGTTTGTGATCTAATCCTTTAATAACTTACATTTGAGTAGGTATGTGAGGCGCTGCAATTAAAACAACTTGCGCGTAAATAAACTTGTGTCCCCGCCCACCCACCTAAGCGTTAGTTATAAAATTTCTTAACAACAAATACTTAGACGGGTAGGTGGGGCACTCCAATTAAAATTACTCGCGCGTAATCATAAACTTGTGTCCCCGCCCACCCAACTAAGTTTTTGTGTTCTAATTCTTTAATAACTAACACTTGGGTAAGTGGGTAGAGCTCTACAATTGAAACTTCTTGCGCGTAATCATTAACTTGTGGTTTACGACAAAGAATCAACCGCGGACGGAAAAAAATTCCTAATTTATTCGCATTGGACTTTCTTTCTTCTCACAACTCTTGGGAGAAAGCATTAGTAGCCTGACCACAGTACAGATGATTGAAAACATCGTCGCACAAATTACAACTCAAGTTCAACAAGTTTTGAAAAAGAATCTAAAACCAATTAAATTTACGTCAATAATTCCTTAAGATTATCTCAAGAATAAAAGCATTGATTCAATAAAGAAAAGCTTTTATAAGTCAATAACAAAAGCATCGCAATCTCATGGATTGTGTAATTTTAAACAAGCTTTACAACAAAGTCTGTAAGGTCCTAAAGACGCACAAAAATTAGTGCTGAACAACTAATATGAAATCTATTACAGAAGATGACAATCTTATAAAGAAAATCTTCAAAGTCCTAAAGAACAGACGGGTGCCCGTTTCAACCATTCCCTCATCGTGAATACACTTTTGAGAAAAAAGCCAAACATTTGCTGACAGCTTTGTACATTAATCTTCTTTTTATAGTCCCGTGCTCGTTATGAGCGTAGGCTCTCGTCTCGTTTGTTTGTTTTGTGTTTGTGGTGTGCAATAATAGTTCTACACAAACATGCGGGACTTACAGTTTAACGTGGAATTTTAACCACATCACTAGTGGGGTTTACTAAGCAATTACTTTGCCATTGTTTTGCAAAGGAGACAACTTCATCGAAATATATTCGACAAATTAGATATTAGCGCTGCCGGAAATCAAACTCTGGGCTGCCTGCTTAACAGCCCTAGACCATTGTGCTACGGTCGCCACTGTACTTTAATGCTCCCTCTTATTTTACAAAAGGCACTAATAATCTAGAGCACGTCGAAAAGGTCTAATAAAAAGTCAGAGAATTTCTGGAAACCGCTGACAACTACATCCAACTTGATTGCGTTAGGTATTTTCGAATAAAAAAAAAACAAACTTAAATCTTATTTTAAACATAATTTAAGATTACATAAAATTGAACAATTTTTTCCCCTATTACTAACATGGGTTCAGATAGTCACTCTGGTGTATATCAACTTATTAATTGCATGATAGACTATATAATCAAAGGTTTCAGACAAAGGAAAGCTACAGAAATAGTCTTTTTTGACGTCAAAAAAGCCTTTAACAAAGTTTGGCCCAAAAGTCTTCTCCTAAAACTGATCAAACAAAACTTTCCTCTGCTTCTTATAAGGCTGATAACCTTGTATCTACACTGCAGAAATCTGGAAGTAAAATTTAAAAACCACATTTTTATTTCATGGCAGATCATGGCAGAAGTTCCTCAAGGTTCCATGCTCTTGCCTACCCTATTTAGCCTTTTTGTCGCCGACATGCCTGCAAATAGTTCAATATGCTGATGACACAGCATTCTACATCTCGAGGTAACCAAAAATGGTAACCACAAGGCTATAAAACACCATATCCAAACAAAAATATTGTCTGAACATCAAAGTGAATCCAAAGAAAAGCTCTCATAAGAACGTTAGTCTGATTGAAGTTTTTATACCGTGTAGTAGTATCTAAGAATTACCTTTATCAAGAAGCTTTGTAGAATAAAATTGCATTTTTAAAATATTTTTATGACTTTGTAATGTAACTAGACAATAACATATTTGTTTTGATGTAAAATGTTATTTTTAATATAACTGGTATTAACATTCGTAAAAAGAAATAAATTGTATCAACTATAATAGAGACAGTTTGAGGCAGTTATATTGTGTATTATCTCAACCCACGCTAAAAACTTATAAAGTTGTAGCAAAAGTAGGTTTACTACAGTTTATCATTTTAATACTAACGTCATATGAAGATATCTTTCATAAAGTTTTTGAATTTGAATTGTATAATGTACGTTTAGAATTATACATATATTTCATTTTTATTATAACATTGTAACATTTTTTCTTCATTAAAACCAATTTGTTGAGGTCGTACATACACAATTCTGATTAAATGTTGCGTGGATTATTATTATTACATGCAGAGCCGCTTGCGTTTTCGTCTGTGCAATAAATCGGAGAGGTATGCAAGGCTGCAACAGCCCCCACAACAACCTGCTATATGTTAATATTACTGGGATAACAGACATAATCTTGCAGCTACATTAAGTATAATTACCTCGCTCAGATTAAAGCAAACATTAAAATATTTGCATTACTACCCTCTATATCTCCACCTTAGCAAAACTAAAACTCAACCAAAATTATTATATGCAACAACCCCTCAACAACCAAAGCACATTTTCTTAAAAAAAAATCATGTTTGTTTGCAAACAAAATTATCAAATATGGAAACATTAATTTAACTTTCTGTCATTAAAATAAAATTAAGCAATTAAAACAATTTAATTTTAATTAAAATTTAAGATAATTACTTTTATAAATTTTTAGGAAAATAAATCCGCATTTAAAAACAATTACACGCTTAAAATACAGCCCGAGTCCTAATGACTACAAAAATACTGTTGCATCCATTATGATTCTTCGTTCAAGTTTCAAAGGCCCCCTATGCACTGTTTGAAGCAGTTGTATGGGAGTTAATGAGCTGCGACTAAGGAGGTAAAACTAATGAGATATTACATGTAATTATAGCTGAAACTCTTAACAAGTGCAAAATGAGAACGGTGGAAGCGCTCACTCTCAAAATGTGTCGCTTTTGAGATGGGAACGTGAAGTGTCTTAAGTGTTGCACCGGCAAAGGTTTAATGAATCCTGTTTGCCGTCTCATTAACGAACTAGATATGAAACTTATTTTTCTCTTGTTTCTGTGAGTTTAATCTTTGAAAGTTTTCAAATTGTAATTATAAGATTATTTATTGCTTTTGCAATTGGAATTTAATATTGTTTTTATAATGTTTTAAGATAAGATTCTGATTATAAAAATATTATAAAATAAATTTTAAAAAATTGTTTAAAATTATATTAATATTAATTAATAACACTGACGAGGTCTGTAAAACCAAAAATATTGTCTGTGCTAAAATCGTGGCTGGTGGAGTGTTGAATTTAGTTTGAATAAATTATTTATTAATTTTGTAAATATTAATTATGTTTTTAAAATAAATTTTGTATAGAAAATGCTTACTGAGCGTTTCGTTTAGGTAAGTAGTTAAGATAGGTAAGATTAGGTTAAGTTAGGTTGCAAATGACCTAACAATGGTGGTGCTAAATAAAACAGAAAAGGGACTAATGAAAAAAGCAAACAAAGCTATTCTTCTGATCTGCAAATGGGTAGAGAACAAAAAACTAAAGCTAGAACCGAAGAAAACAGAGGCCGTAATCATCTCCGGGAAGAAGAGGATAAAAGAACCAATCGTCTTTCAAATAGAAAACTTAAGCACAACACCGCAAAAGTGTTTCCCACCTAACAAAAACATGCTTTAGAGCAGACCACACGATGGCTCAACTCGGAAGAAAAAAGAAAAGAATTATGGCTACTGTTGCAGAATCAATAATTCTATACGCTTCGACAGTGTGGAAAGGAGAATTGAAATTCCAGAAAAACATAACAAGACTCAAAAATCACAAAGAAAAATAGCACAAAAGATCACAAGGGCGTATGTCACAGCGTCAACTGATAATAACTTAGTGATTGCAAGAACGATCCCTTTACAACTCATAATTGACAAAAGAGAGAAACTTAAGACAAAAACAACTTCAGAAAAGAAAGCAGTGAGAATAAACACGCTAGATAAATAGCAAGAACAATGGGCAGCAGACATAAGAAACACATAGACTCACAAACTGATACCAGATATCAGAAAATGGTATTTTAGAAAGTACGGAGAAGCTAACTACCATCTGACACTAGAAATCTGAAAAGATTTGAAAAAAAACTCAGAAGTCTGTACATACTCTGAAAAAATTAATACAGCAGAACACAAGCTGTTCAGATGTTAGAGATAAGCCAGACCAAAAAAAAAAAAAAAAACATGAAAGCAGTGGGAGAAATCAAGCACGAGAACAAAATTTAAAAAAATGATGGAAAACGAAACCACATGGAAACATATTAACCATTTTGTCAAGGTAGTGATATCTGACAAAGAGAAAAAAGAAAAAAAAAAGAAAAAAAAAACAGTAACAAAAAAAGATGTAGCAGTGAAGCTGAAGACATGCTAAATGGCAATTTTGACTTCATTGTGGAAAGAAGCTGTAGTAGGAGGTTTTTAGCCGGTAGAACCCCTGTAGCACAGAGTTACAGGTGTCTTACCTGAGAATTTCTTTCCTACCACAAAAAAAAAATTAAGTTAGGTTGGTAGGTAAGGAGCTGGCACAATGATAAGTCCAACTCAAGTCAACCTCGTCTGCACGTGGTGCCTGCAGTACAAAAACTATAAAAGTTCTGCCATATTCTTACCGTTCAATTTCTTCTATAAACTATTGTCCGCCCTTGGACAACTCTTTGGTCTACTCTTAACCAACTTTCTGGATATCATTGGCTATTAGGTAACAAAGACATAGAATACCAAAATTCTAGAATCTTTTCCTGTGTGATGAAGTGCGGCTCCCTGTTAGCCTAAAACTAGAAAGACTACTATTAAGGCTTTAAGTTAATGGAAATGGTTCTAACAATTTCCCATGTAGTACCAATAAAACGGAGAATCCTTTCCCACTGGAAACAGATCTAGAAGGAGCACCCCAAACTACACACAAAAAAATCAATGATTCAGACATTTCTAACTACAAACCCACAGCGACTGCCGGACCTACTGCGGTGAACCTTGCGTTTGCCAAATGCAACAAGATTACGAGATCGCCGACTAGCACTAGGCTTGTACTCCTAGCAACTGCTAGGATAGCAGTCAACATGTACAAAGCTGCTAGCACTGTGACTAACGTCAAAATTGGCCAGACAACGCCGGTTAATCTAGACAGATTGACCACAAACCGGGAGACTAAACGGAAACTCTTGTACAACACGGAGGCTAGTCTGAAGAAAGCAAAGGAGCTTACCGATTTTCTCACAAGAATCGGAAAGAAATACAAGAAGGCCAAAAACCTGCTGACTAAAAACTCAGCAGAAACTGTTTTAAAGACTACATGGCCAAATGCTCTAACACGTAGAAAAGAATAAAGGAAAGTATTGGGAAGACTGATTATACAAACAGTACTTGCTATCGGTGTTGGTAGCTCTAGAAAACAACAAAGCAAAGGAGTGCGCAGAGGAGGGAGCGACGACCCAAAACACTACTGTCAAAGTTGACACCCAAACAACTAGCAAAATCAAAGATTAATGGCGAGCTTGCTAAGAACCTTGACAAACAGGAGTTTGCAGACCTCACTGAAATGAAATTACCCAAAGAAGTCTATAAGTTATGGCTATAGCAGGTGCAGTTTAACCAAGAAAGAGAACAGACTGGACGCTGAAGAGAGCTTCATATTTATCATTAAGCATAGCACAAACACAAGGTTGTAAAAGAGTTCCTGGCTAGAAACTCTAAACTCGAAGATGACAAAGGTGCAACATATGCAAAGATTATAAAGCACAAAACAAATGTCAACACAATGGAAATCACAATAAACAGGATCAACAAAGTTGATGGAACACTGTATTGATCCGGGTAAAAAGGAAAAGCGACGGGCATGCACTCCTGACCAACATGAGCAACAAAGCTAAAGTAAACAGCAGGGCAAGAACTAGAACGTTTATAATACTGGACATTGACGACACTGTCGAGGTAAAGAGGATCCGGATAACACTGAGCACGGCGCTTAAAAAGCCCAGAACGCTCATGGAAGGCAAAAGTGTCAGACTAGCCAAGAAATCAAACAAAAACAAAGTAAAGCGCGCATCATAAAACATATTGACAAAGATTGAGACAAATGGCGCGTTTGGGAGCAGATGCTATAAATGTAACAAGATGGGTCATATAGCAAAGGAATGCTGTGCAAAGGGAAACGCCTGCTATATAGCGCAGATAAAAAAGAAGAAAAATAAGGTAGCCATCCCAAAATGACAGTGCATAAAACAGCACAAGTCAACCTTAGCAGGAGCAAAAGGTTCTGCTGACTGGCAATTGTCAGGAAAAAAACTACTTTTGTTTTGATCTACGAGCCCAACTAAAATCTCGTAAAAGCTACCCTACAATACATTGCCAACACAGATCCTGCCATCTACGTACCAAGCGCAGCCACTAAAGTGTTTAAGACGGAAAGCGGGGAAGTATACGTGTGGGCAACGAACAAACAATTTGTCCTACTTCCAATCCACGACAACACCTGAAAACTTTGCGCAAACCTTGCAAACTTGAGTTGAACATGAAGCAGCATTCGAAGCGGTTGTTAATAGACTTTAACGCCAAATCCTGCAGATGGTTCTCTCCGACTGAGAACCAAAAAATAAGCTTGCTTGCCAAATAAGAGAGAAAACACAACTTGGTGATCTTAAACAAAGACAACAAACCGACGATTGAAAGACCCGGTGGCAAGTTGTATATAAATGTGCCACTTTTTTCAAACAGTCTGTCAAAATACATATGCAAGTGAGAGTGGTGAGGAAAACCTCATACAACACTATAAATATTTGCATACAAACAACTGCCACAACGCGGAGCAAACTTGGAAAGAAAAATGTAGGCTGGTACTACACTACAAGAAAGAAAAGACTAAAAAGCAGGCCAACCTTGTACAGAAAGCAACGAGGCGAGATACTCTTTCCACTTGGTGCTGGAGCTTATAAAATCAATTACCTGCAACAGCGTGTTCAGGAGAAACAAAGACAGCCGCCAAAGACCGGTGTATTGGTGGACCAGCAAAATAGCCGAACTTAGGAGTGAGTGTGTACGTGCAAAAAGAATAAGCATTGACACTGAGCGTAAAGAACAGTTAACGGCGTCCTACAAACAGCTGCGGAAAAATCTTAAGCGTGCAATAGTAGCAGCCAAAAAAAAAAAATTGGAACGCTTTGTGCCAGGAAGTAGACAAAGATCTGTAGGGCATCGGAAACAAGATTGTCACTGCTTAGGATGCGTTTTTCAATACACTTGTCTGACAACAAAGAACTATCAAAAACCTGTTTCCCGAGTACCCTAGAAAGGTATAACGGATTTCACCTGCAAACCAAGATTGTCTCCCCAGTCACCGTAAAGGAGATCGTGGAAGCGGGAAACAGGATCAAGACTGGTAAAGCCGCGGGCCCGGATGATATGCTACCGGAGGTCGTCAAGGTAATTGCCAAAAAAAAAACTTTTGTTGCTTTTTGTCACTCTGAACTCGCTCGTTAGCAATGGCATCTTCCTAAAAAAGTGAAAGACCGCTAGACTAACCCTTATTGAGAAACCAGCCAAGCCAGAAAAGAAAAGAGCCTACAGACATCTTCAACTCAAAGAGCAAACTCTACAAGCAGATTATATACAGACAACTCAAAGATGAACTAAAGAAAAAATTGAGCTTGTCCAAATCTCAATTTCACGGAATTCAAAGCTATTGGAATGTATGTTGTGTTTGTGACGTTTGACGTAAAGAACGCTTTCAACTCCGTGCAATAGCTCGGACATCATGGAAGAGCTACAACATATTGGAATGTCGGACTACCTGATCAGAAATAATGGAACCTTGGAAGTGGTAGCATCCTCATTAGAGAAAAGCAGAGGACTTAATAAAAAACCTTCTGGAGTGCCAGTTACAATAGCACCCAAACAGCTAAAAATGCTCAAAAACTTATTCTTCATTGGATATGCGGACAACGTGGGCATAGTCATTGCCAGGAATATATTCAAAAATATGATCCATAAAACCAAATGGGCAGCAAACAGAACAGTCGAGTAGCTAGATAGCAGAAAACTACTCATTCACGGTAGACGACAAACAAACTACAAACCGGAGGAACCTTAGATACCTCGGTGTTATGTTTTATCACAACTGCAATATAGGTTTGCATATAGCCTTGGTCGCTGAAAAGAAGGACCGCATCACCGCCAAACTTGCGCGACTCATGCCTAATGTTGCAAGCGCCCCAGTGGGCGATATAAAGATCTTTCTGCGGACGAAAAATCGCAATCAAAACAACAAGCGCCTAAAAAACTATTTTTACAAAAAAGGTACTTGCAATTGCCAGTACAATCCCGTTGCACTTGTTAGCCATAGAGAAAAACTACGTGTTCCAAAGCAGCGAGCAGAAAAAGAAGACATGGAAGGAAACGATTGTCACGGCTGCTTTTGAAACTATCTGCACAGGTTCAAGCAGAAAGCCAACTTAAATTGCTTGTACTGTAGTATAGAGGTCCTAGCCTGCGTCAAGTGGCTAAAGGAGAAGAACAGCTGAACAGCTATACTAGGTGCAGGTAAGATTACTATAGAAAATATTGTCAGTAAATCAAGCATGTCCACTTTTCACAAAAAGAAAGTTAGATTAGATTAGGTGAGGTACTACTTCGGGGTAATTTTAACGGGGGTGGTGCCACGGGGATCAGTTCTGGGTTCCATGTTGTGGAACGTCCTCTACAACAACGTGGTTAGCTTAGAGCTATCTCAAAAGATAGAAAAGGTAGCTTATGCTGACGACCTGGCGCTGATCATTACAAACGCTCTAGAGAAGAACTAGAAAAAAGAATCAAGCTGAATCTAAAAAAAAAAAAAAAAGTAACTTGTAGTGCTCTTCTGCTCAAGAAAATTGCCGCCAGTGGAAATGACGTCTTAGGATCCACCGCCAAGTCAAAAAATCGGATTATTTAATTAATTAAATATTTATTTGGGGTTACGTTAACTACAAACTTAGCGTGGGGTATGCATGTATGAGAAGTGTGTAAGATAGCAAAGAAAGCGGCTCGGGCCTTAGGCTAATTGCCAAACCTTAACAAGCGCGATCTTCCACCAAGCGCTTTATAGGCTCAGTAGTCTCTTCCATAGTGCTCTATAAAGCAGAAATATGAAGGATACCGTGTGCAACAAAGGGAAACACAAGGAATTAGTTTTTCAGACTCAAAGGAGTTGTTTCCAGAGAATCTGTAGCACATACAAGACAGCGCCGACAGCCGTCCTTCTGATTGTGGTATGCACAAAGCCGTTAGATCTTGTGTTGCAAGTGAAGACAGCGGTCTGGAAGAGTTGTGGAGGGAATGGCAAAAGAATTTATAATTGTATTTGTATTTCTATTTGTATTCCAGCTAATCTCATTGTGGAACAGATACTGCGAGAACGTTCAAAACGGTCCCGCATGCTTCCACCTTCGAAAAGTTTTAATCAAAGTCCGCACTAAGGACATTGTATCACTGCTGGCCAAAAACAAAAAAAACACACAAAGTCGGTTAATGGAAGCTCCTGATCCATAAGAATTAGAACTGATGAATTAGAAAGCAAACAAAAAAAACTGGGATAAAGCAAACATCATAATCAACTCGGGTATTCTAAAATAGGGATCAACACATTTGCCTTCTAACTTTTATATGGCAAGATTTATAAAAGTCAGATGTTAGAGAAAATGTGTTAATAATTAATAATAATAAACGAATATAAATGCCACTAAATATAACTAGTACTACTAAAATGAAATCATTTTATATTCAGATTTATCATTTAAATAATATATTCAATAAAGATTTATATTTGAAAATAGGATGAAAGTGTTTGCTACAGCTTTATGGAATGATTTTTAGGTAAATAAAACAGTTTTATGTAGCAAGAATTCTGCATGAAAGTATTGCTTTACCTTAAATACATTATCAAAAGTTAATTTGAAATTTTACGTGCGTAAAAGTTATAAAATCTTAGATCTCCAACGAGATATAAACATAATATTCATTTTGATGCTATTCCCAGCATGATTCTCTTTAACGATTATTCTATAGTGGGACGTTAAAGGTCTCCGAGATCACACCATAACAATAAATACAAACATCCCCATTCGATGGAATTAATATTCAATTTTCATAAGTGGCGTTTTGTTCCAGCTACCTAACAGGGTCATCATCGCTGGTTTTGATCGTGTAATCTAAAATTCACAACCCTAGCGAATGTTTGAAGCGTGGCGCTATCCCCGCCTGCTATTCAAAGGGAATTGCTAAGATTATACCGAAGCCATGGCTGATTGAGACCAACTCGACTATGACTTGAATCGCGTTCGCACCACAGGTTCATAAATTTGCTTATTTGAATTTACCATGAGCCATCGATGTAGTTTTGGGACCGTTTCTTGCGTTATCTGCGTCGTTCACGTCACTACGATTGCGGAATAAAGGAAATTAATTTATCCGTGGAATTACGCCGGGCATAAATAACGCGTACCCTATGCTAACGTCGTCTTTCTCGAACAATGCGCTATTGGAGAGATACGAATCGCGTTCGATGCTGAATTATGTTAAACAATTACGTTTGGTGATAGCAAGTAGGCATTTTATTAAATAATGTTTTATTATATAAATATTAAATAATAATTTTTGATCAATTTAATTAAACCTGCACAAGTGAAAGATCAACCAAATTATAAATGTTGTTTGATTTTTTTGATTTGAATATAAAATTGCATTTAAAATCACTTGGGAGTAAAAATATAATTTATTTTTTAATGTAGCCCCCAAAAGAAATATTATGTAAAGTTGCAATGAGGGAAATCCCTGCAGTTTATTTCATAATTTCATAGGAATTTTCATTAGGGTCTGAGGGCCGACCGGATGCAATCGGAACATAATCAGTAAAGTTTATTTCCCTTGGCGCGCGGCGAGATTTTTGAAATTCCCAAGACTTTTATCTAACTTTCTCAACTAAAGAATTTTATGCGATTTAAAGAGCGCCACATTTCACAAGGAAAATATACGAGCGGAGATATTGTAAGTACGGATATCACTTCTTTTTAAAATAAAATATAAAAGAGTCCATCCTCGCCCGCAAGATGGATTAGCAGGAATAGTTACGCGAATAAAAAAAATACTACGTGTTATAAATGAGTAAGCGATCCATTTCCTGAAGTTTTTATATTAAAAAAATATATCGCCATTGTGTAAGTGTAAATGATTACGTTCAATTTCCAGGCGACTTCTTTAATAAAAATAAAAATAAATTGTTCGATACATTTTATGTTAGTGGAAAATCTCGGGGGGCGGCAATAATGTAAATTTGTACGGTTGCGGCGGAATTATGTTAATAATACAAATTTTCCGCAGCATTTGCCCTTTATTGTTTAAAATATTTTTTTACGAGAACTTTCTCTGGTGGGCGGCAGCGTCGCGTTTATTTAGATTTAATGCCGTCGTTTCTACCCGGACCGCATCGCTTTAATATGTAATGCTTTAATGTTTTAATTGGAACAGAACAGATGCTGGATATTATTGTAGGCGCTGGATGAAATCAGTGCCACAAAACGACCCCTTTATATGCGTCATTTTCATAATTAAATAAAACAAACCTGTTCTGTACCACCCACGGTGCAGCAGCAGGAGTTTGTTATTTCATCGCGGACCTGGGTATTTAAATGTAAAGAAAACAGCCGCTGGAGAAAGCGAAACGTTTTCGTTAAGCATACAGCGCACGTATCAAATATACGAAATAAGATTCGTGTTCGAAATGCCTCAGCAAAGAAAATAACACGTGCCCTGATTCATTTTGTATATACACAGATACACCAGGTTTTTTGTTGTTGGTTGAGTATCAACTAACAAAGAGGCAAAAAATGTTGGGAGAGGTTTACTATATTGCCTCTTAAAGGATTTTTTTATCTGTCTCAATATAAAATAAATATTTTTTTGTTAACATTTATATAAAATCAGTCATGAATAAATTAAATATGTTTAAACTTCATAAATCATTTATGAAATGAAGCTCAGTGAAAGATATTAATTTAATAAAATAAACATAATTGGTCTGGGATTTACAGAACAAACTTCATTGTGTTCGATCAATTAAGTTGGCACTTACTTTTATTTGTAGATTGCGAATACAGTATTATTAGTTTAACAGACTATTAAAGTGATAAAAGTGAAACAACACCAAAAACCCGTATTCCAGTTTTTATGAAAGTTTCAGATAATATGTAAATTATTCACACTAAAAAATATTAAATGTTTTTGATTAATTTATCTTTTTTTTTTGCTATTTTTCTACATTAACTGTGCATTGACACTACAATTTTATTGTGCAAATCAGTTTATTATTTTCTCATTTAAATTAAATAAGGCCAAGAATTTGTCAGCGTTAATTAAGCAATTTAAAACAAGGTAACCCGGATTAGAAATAGAGGTTTGCGAATTTGAGATATTATATATCAGTAAAAACAATTTATCTTTAATGACAAATCAAAATTTTGTTTGCATGCTCATGATCGGTTGGCATACCCTAGAATGGATTTCTCATCGCCTAATCGGCTGGACACTCTCTCTTTAGTCACTGCTGTTCGTGGTCTTCTGCCGTGACCTTTCTTGTTTTTCATGGACTTCCTAACAAACTTGTAGATGTGGGTCCAAGTGCTTTTCTATTTCTTCATAAGGTTAAGACTATTTAGCCAATTTTTTGTTTGGCTTTTGGAGCAGCACATGGTCTGCCCCGAATTGCCTCGCCTGTGCATAATTGCAGTGCCAATTTTAATTTGTAATATTTTAATTCCCATATTGGTAGGCCTAGTCGTGCTCCCCTTTGCACATGTTTAAAAACCTCCTGAAGATTGGGCACATCATTGAGTCCGCCTTATGTTCTTGATTGCATTATATGCAATAAGCGGTATTTGAGCACTATTTTCTACCCTCTATTTTGGGCATTTCGGCCTTGTGTACCAACCTTGAGACAGTTGGTGCACCTTTGATTGTGGACCGAAACCAGCCGATTTTCAATTTACCCGACCTGACCAGCGCCGTAGAGTTTTGATTTCCACTCCTAGTCGGCCTATGGTTTTTACCTCGAACCAAGCGTCTACCTGGCCCAGGCCTTTTCTTAATCGCCTCTACGACAGTAACCTGCCCTACTTCCCAATCTATGTTACTGACGTGCAGTTTCTTGCTGCTTTTGTCATTTTTTCCCCCCAACACGTAAGCGACCTGACTCCCATTCCCTTACCTTTAAGAAGCTCCGCATACGTGCTGCCGTTTGCCTTTTCTATAACGGCCTCCGTCAACCTGAGATTGGCTGTAGTTTCCTATTTTGGGCTTTATAAAGCTAGAAAAGACATTCATCACCACCTTTACTTGAAAGGCATGCTTTTTAATTTTTTCAAAGCCACCCAGCCATGAACGCCCATTCAAAGCCGCCACTGTTAAACGTCTCTTGCAAATGCTGTCCTCCACTATTTTCCGTAATTTCTTCAAGGTTGCAACTATACCGACCTATACTTGGCCGATGTGGCCTGCTTCTTGATACCCTTGATAGTCTTTGTGACGCAGGTTATTTTCTCCAGTCGCCCTTCTGCCAACAAATCAGCCAGTACCCGGTAAGTACTCTCCAGCTCAAAGATAAATCAAACATTTTTGGTTTCTTTGAGAGGTGTTCTATGGCCAGCTGTACTTCCTCGGCTTTTGCAGAGTCTCTTTTTACTCCGTCTGCTTTTGTGACTTCATACTAGGTAACCACATCCGCTTTTTCATCTTGATTTAATGTTTGCCTTGCCTGTATTTGCGTTGTCATCGCACTGATCTGTTTTTTTTAACTTCTAAACCTTGTCAACTTTTACGGAATATCCATCTACCCTCAAAGCTGCTCTTTGTCCCGTTCTCTTAACGTTTTTGATTTCACGTTGCGCCATTTGTTTTTTCAACGTGGCAATATTTGTACATAATTTCTTAAATAGAATTTTGAGGCTGCAATGTACGTTTTTACTTACCAATATGAAGGTCTGAATAGAGATGAGCGTAAAATCAACGCTGTTAATCTTTTGCTGCATCTCTCCACTATCTTCTTTGGCCACTCGTTCTAATTGTTTTTTGGCAATCTTCTTTTTACATAAAAAAAACTGGCGTACAACAAGCACCTAGACGAAAGAATCTTCCCCAAACCGTGGAAGAAAACAAAACAACGCTGATTCCGAAAAGAAAAGACAAATTTCGAGCCATCAGCCTGCTAAGCGTACCCGGCAAGCTGTACAAACATCTGATAAAGAAGAGGCTTGAGGAAAAACTGGAAGAAAAAGAAGCCATATTCAGCATTCAATACGGATTTAGAAAAGGCCGCTTAACAGTTGACGCCATCATAAAGGCAAGAGAGCTTTGCAAAGATAGAGCAAGCGCGTGGACCCCTATCATCCTGCTGGACGTAAGAAAAGCGTTCAACACCGCCAGCTAAAAGCAAATCAAGAAAAGACTGACAGAAATCGAAGCAAGTCGGTATCTTCTAGATCTCATAGTAAGCTACTTGGAGAAACGAGCCATTCAAACCGATGCAGGAGAGGAGAAGAACCTAACGCAGGGGTTCCGCAAGGTTCCGTCGTAGGACCTACTGTATGAAACGTTGTGTACGACCCCATGCTGAGCCTACGACTTCCAACGGAATGCAGAACGGTTGCCTACGCCAACGTAAGCGGACAAAAAAAGCGGTTTACCACGCCGTGATCCAATCCATACTGACCTATGCGGCGCCGCTCTAGAGGAGGGCTCTTGGCATAAACAGGCATCCGACAGCGCTTTTAACCACACAAAGAAAAACTGTACTAAAAATCCTCAGCGTATATCAAACGACCCTTAGCAAAAGTGCCTGTGTTATTGCGGCGATTTTGCGGATCGACCTGAAAGTAGAGGAGTACCAAGCTAAATCGCTAAAAGCTACGTACAACATCGAAAAGCGGCGTAGGTGGAATGACACCCAGGACACCGCGCAGTGGACAAAAGCCCCCATTCCCTCAATAGAAAGATGGGTGAAATGCTCCCACAAAAACACCGACTACTTCCTCACACAATTTTTGACAGGTCACGGAAGTTTTGGCACGTACACCAAAAGAATTGGAAAGACCCAGAGCGCCATTGACATTACCGCACACTATTCTAGTCAAAATTTGCCACTAATATTGGCAGCTGATTTAAAATCTTTACTGGGAAGACACTAACAGATTGGCTCCCACAAAAGATGCATTACCATTACATCACTGATGCACAAAACAAAACTTGACACAAAAAATTTGGATAACAGCAGAAAATTTGCCAAAATACTGTATTTTTCTTTAAAGCTATAAAAACGCAATCAGCAATTGTCTCTACCCACTTGGTGCTCATGTCCATCATTGTTAACACCATCTTGTTCTTTTTGGGGGTGACGTCAAACAAGCCAATGGAATCATGGGCCACCATTTTCTACAGCCTTTCTGCTTTTTGTGGTTTTAGAGTTGAGGTCAAATGTTTTGTGCCTGTTTTGATTCGAGCACAAGTCATGCACCCTTGCACAAACGTGCTACATCTTTCCTTACTCCTTGCCAGTGGTATTGGCGTAGGAGAGTGGTTGCTGTCTTATCTCAACCTGTGTGGCCGGCTGTTTTTACGAGTGGTAGTGTTTGAGTATCTTTCTTTGAGCGGTCGGTAGAACGACTAACTAGTTCCATCCTGCTCCTGTTCTACACAGTTTGGATTGCTGGCTTATCCGATAGCCCACGACTATGTCTGCAAAGTTGACGGGTTTGTTCACCGTTTTTTGGTATTTCACGTTGCAAAAGTAAAATCATTTCTGCCATGGTTTCTGCCGGCAGTAAATTTTTTTTGGGCTCCTCTTTGGCGCCGTCGTCTGTCTAAGTGGTAGTACAACGTTGTTGTTCGTCCTCAAAGTAAATGTTTTATCTTCTAGGTATGGTCTCCTAACACAGAACAACGCCTACTCCTGCATACCTTGCGTTAGTTTGGAGTACAAACCGTAAATTTTGCTGACGCCTTGCCAGTTTTAGGGGTTGGTCAATAGCTTCTTTAAGCTTATCAAACGCTGCCAATGTTTCTGCAGTCCGTTTGAATACTTGTTTGACACTTTGCATAGCCATCAGCAATCCCGCTATTTTGACAAAGTTTGGCACGTATTCTTGGATCCATTTGCAAAGGCTTAAAAAACTCCTGAATTGTTTCTTAGTACTAGGTTTTGGGTAATTTCAAATCTGCTTTAAGTGGTGTTTGAGCGGTTTGTTGCCGTCAGCTGTAATTTTATGGCCCAGGCATTCTAGTTTGTCATTGCCAAATTTGCATTTTTAATCATGATGTTTGGCCTCAGTATTTGAAAACACCATAATGTTGTCCAGATAGACAAGAACGCATTTTCCCACCTGCAACATCATTTTTTGAAAGGTGGCTGGGGCGTTCTTCAGACTAAATAAAAGTAATGCTATTTGGTCTGAAAAACGCCCCAGCGACCTTTCAAAAAATAATGTTGCAGTTGGGAAAATGCGTTCTTGTCTACCTGGACGACATTATGGTGCTCTCAAATACCGAGGCCAAATTGATATGTGCTTCTATCGGGGGCGGCAAAGGTAGTCAAGTGCCGGTGTTCCTCTTGCATAGGTATTTGCCAGTACCCGGTAGTCAAGTCCATCTTCGTGAACACATTTGCTATCCCGAAGTCATTTAAGGTTTCCCAGATTCTCGGGAGCGCTCGTCTTTCGTAGCCTTGTTTAATTTTTGGTGTTGAGTTCAATGTTAGGTAAGTCAAGCCGAATGAAATTGCGGCTGGCTCCACTGTCGGTTAGTGTTGCTAGGTTCAGGTCATTGAGTTGAACAGTGATGCGGAGTGGGTCGGTGTGGGTGACGATTTGATTGCCATTCCTAGTCGGCCTAAGGTTTTTTACCTCGGACCATGCGTCTACTTTGCAAAAAGCCTCTCCTTAATCGCCTCTACAACGCGACGGTGACCTGTCTTACATCCCTGTCTATTTATTGACGTGCAGGGTCTTGCTGCTTTCGTCATTTCTGCCGTCCAACAAAGCAAACTGACTCCCGTTCCCTCTTGAAGAGATTTGACCTTCTCCTTCATACCCTGTAGTTTCCATGTTATTATTCTGATGTTTTTTTTTTAGAAAACATTCACCACCTCCACTTTGAACTTTTTAAAAACTAGGCTTAATAATTTTCTCACGCTGTCCTCCACTATTTTCCGTAACTCCTTTAAGGTTGCAACTATACTGAACACGCTGCCGGCGGCTACTTGGCCGATGTGAACGGCCTGCTTCTTGGTACCCTTGCTGGTTATTTTCCTCAGCTGCTCCTCTGGTATCCCTTCCGCCAACAAATTAGATAGTACCCAGTAGGTACATATTACCGATTATTATGACCAGGCCTGACTTCTATAATTTCTCCGGATCAAACTTGAGGCAAACATTTTTGGTTTCTTTGAGTAGGTTTCCTTTGCCCAGCTGGACCTCCTCAGTTTTTGCAAAGCATAGATTTCCAATTTGAGCCTGCAATTACAATTATGATTTTTTTTCTCTTAAATTTGCTTCTTTGCTTGTACACACATGCTTCTTAATTTAGTCAATTTGACTTTGATCTCTACCTTTGCACTGAATTCTTGGCGTTAATTACCGTCAATTAGAGAGCGTTCTAGTCAGCTTGCATTTTTTGGAAAAGTTTTCCTTTTCGTTGTCCGCATCTGAATCGCCTATTTTGCTGAGTTATAACGATAACGATAACGTATATGAGAATTTACATAAATAAAAGTCAACAAACCGGGTTTATTTCAACGGCTACAAAAAAATACGCTCGTGTATATTTGAGTTTTTTCACTTCGGAATGTTTGTACAAATTTTTAATGAATAAAATATCTTATTTTTTATATAAAAGGAAAACTATTAACGTTTACCGGGACTCTGGCTTCTCTAATTAGCTTCCAATTGCAACGGGAGAGGTGCCGTTGGAAAGAAAAAAAATAGAGCTACTCGTACGCACCAAGCACTTAAGGTTCAGGTAGTTCATAAAAAACACAGCACATTATTTAGGTCAAAATTTGCCACTAATATTGGCAGCTGAATTAAAATCGCTACCGGGACAACACTAAAAGATTAGCTTTTACCGGAGGTACACTATCACTACATCACTCATGCACAAAACAAAACTTTACACAAAAAATTTGGTAAACTGCAGAAAAATTGCAAAAAACTGTATTTTTCTGGAACGCTATAAAAACGCAACCGGATTCAATGGATGTTACTGCGTAACTAATCTAACCTAACTCAACTTAACCTAACCTAATCTAACTTTTTTTTGTGGTGCTCTCATCCACTAAATCTTTGGAATTGCATAGCATACCTTTAAGGATACACGCCTTAGTGTCTCACTTTAATTTTGTTCTTTCTCTCTTCTTCTTCTTTGCAGAGACCATCTCATTAGCAAATTCCTTTACCCGGAGCCACATCGCTTTACAAGAGAGCATGTACTCAATGGTGTTGTCCGGAGTCAACACCGCAACTGTCTCATTCTTCATCTTCTCCCTGGCCGCGGCCCATTTACGGCAAGCGTAAAAAATGTGTTGTGGGCTGTCTTCCATATGGCAAGTTACATATTCGTTGCCGTCCGTACAGAGAAATCTTTTTAAACACAGGTAATAGTCGACATTCTTTTTCTTTTGCTCCTATGAAACCACACACTAAGGTATTTGACAGCATTTTTGTAGTTATATCGGTATTGCCCACAGGATGACGGCCTCCGTGTTCTGGGCGGCAATTTCCAGCCCTAACCTCTTGCTTTCCGTTTTATCGCCGCCGTGTTAGTTACTCTAACTAGCTCGTTTTCCACTTCCGCCGCTGTAATAATACCGGTGTCGTCCGCAAAACACAACAGCGTAGTTCCCCTCGGCATGACTACTTCCAGTACGCTGTTATAGTATATAGTCCACAGTAGAAGACCCAGGATCGAACCTTGTGGCACAACGCACGTAATCATCATTTTTTTCCCTTCTTTTCCTATAATCAGTTGTCTGCTGTGGAGGTAGCTTTGTGTTAATCTAATGAGCTTTTTGCTCACTTCTATTCTGATTAGCGCTTGCACTACCTCTTAACACGAAACAGTACCGAAAGCGTTTTTGATGTCAACCGTGATAAACATACACATTTTCCTGTTTTTGCAAAAAAATTCTTTACGCGCTCTACCGTGTCGATCAGCTTTTTTATAGCATCGATAGTAGACTTTCTTTTTCAGAACTCAAACTGGCTGTAGGATATGTAGTTCTCCACCTCCTCCCTCAATCTATTTGCTATTAACTCTTCATATATTTTTCAAAAGTACTTATAGGCAGATTGACCTATACTTTGGGGCATTGTTTGTCCTTTTCTGCTGTTTTTAAAAAAGAACAGTTTCACAACTGTTGGCCATCTCTCTAACGGGTGCTTAAAAACAACTGTTTGGCCACTATACCTCAAACCCTACACGCCAATTTTTGGCGACATTATTACCTTCTTGTACTTATTTATTTATTTATTTATTTATTACATTTTTTATTTATCATTTTAATCAGATAAAAAGGCGAAGTTCAGCTATAAAGCTGCTCTTCCACTTAACACTTAAATTTTACAATAAATTTAAATATATTAAATTAATACTACATTCTAAAACCACTGCTTTGCCATGCCATGTTCTCTATCTTTTTAATAATCTTAGTGTTGCTTTTATTACCATTTTAGTGTTCTCTATACTCTCCAGTACTTAATAATTTGATAAGAAATCAAAAATATGTCAATATAACATTTTTTTTTTTTGCTGTCTATTCTTCCATGACTTTGCACAATTGATAATTTTGCTGTTGGTCAATCTTTTTCTAGTTGGCCCGAGTCTTACTCTTGTTTGCAATGTTGCACTCCGTTTTAAGCTCAAACCACCAGTAAACAGCCCTGTTTAGATTCACAGTTGCTTTCCTCCAGAAGGATAAATCTATCGCTTTTTTAAGAAAATAAAAAAAAACTATAATCTATTCCACCTAATAAGTTAAAGAAACATTTTTGTGGCTAACAAAGAAAAGTTCTAAAGCCAAACAAAATAACACTAATAGCGTCATTAAAAAAGTTTCATAAAAGTATACAAACCACGTCAAAATGTACTGCATATATTAAGCTTTGAATTCAATTTGGATTACTGGATGACAAAGACCACGGCCAGAACGGTCGAGTTGTAAGAAATAGCTAAAAGAATCTCCCAGGATTATATATTGTAAATGCAGTTTTATAATTAAAGTAGATTTAGCTTTGCTCCTGCAATGTATATAAATAAAAAATAAAACGTAAAAGTTGTAAAAATTAATTTTATTTATCCACATCAATGCAATTCTTAAATGCAATTTAAAAAAGTAAAAAAGTACTACAACATATTATAAATTTATTAACAAAGTTTAAATAATTTAGTGCAAAAAGATAAAATCAAATAACTCAATTCAACATCCCCAACGAATCGCATTTGTCTACATATTTATATTTCCCCTATATTATTTCTCTTTTACATACATACATGTTTATTGAGTGCACACTCAGTATAGGTAAAATTTCATAAAGCTATAGGAACGAACCATTCGATTCGCAAAATTGATTTTCCATTTAAAAGATAGCTATCTAGCGAGATTTATTTAATATCGAATTGCATATAGCCACTCAACTTTTGAATGCAATAGAAATACCAGTTTCAGGGTGCATATTAAATGATGTAAATATTTGTTATGTGCTTATTAATTTGAATATTTGATGCGATATGGGGAAGGTTTTTTTTTGTAATGGAAAGCAGGAGATATTAATTTTTTCTGCGGTGTGTTCACGTTCGAATGAACGCCAGGCGGTAGTGATGGAATTTCACTCACATTTGGAAATCAATTTATGTTAATGGGATTATATTCTTCGAAGCAGCATTTTAGTGATTTTTTGGTAAGCTTGCGACAATTTATAAATATTTTATATAATTGTTATTAATGGCATATATTATGTTTTTAAAACTTTAAAGAATATTTCTTAGATTATTTTCTAATTGTGAATTAAAAAGAAATTAATTCGCTGCTTGGAAAAAAAAAAAAAAAACCTTAGACTTTTGTTATGCGGACGCGGTATTTAATTATTCATAAAACAATTTGAAGGTTAATTAATTAATTAATTAAGGTATCCTAGCTGCAAATTTTTTTCAAATCAACAAGATTTTTAAATAATATATTCTTAGTAGGACTTGCTATAAAAATTGTTCTATATAACATGCAAAAGTATTATAAAATCTTTATAATTTTATG
Organism: Tachinus rufipes; assembly: GCA_963932245.1. Lineage (NCBI taxonomy): Eukaryota > Metazoa > Arthropoda > Insecta > Coleoptera > Staphylinidae > Tachinus > Tachinus rufipes. The sequence continues at coordinate 13,308,591 of OZ010746.1, read as the reverse complement.
ATTAGTTGTAGACAACTTCAATAAGCATTTTTATGTTCTATCTATTTGATTACAAATCTTAAATTTTTTTTCACAAAATATTTTCAAAAATAAATTTGATTTTTTTTTAAATCATGATTTTAAATTTAATTGTCCATTATTTATATATTTGAAATATTAAAATCAATTCGTGAGTATAATGAAATTTTCCTTTCAAGTCGGCCCTCTCTTTATTTGATAGTTGATCGGATTCAGTGTCGGTTCCATTTACAAAATTACAAAAGCTCTCCCATCATGTGGGGATTCTTTAGAACCCTATATATTGCCATACTTTGTGTGTTTCTGTCGCACTATTGTTGTCTCCAGAGCATTGTTTTAAACAAAAACCATTCTGAACTTATGACAAAATTCAATCAAGAATTAAATTAGCTAAATATTAATAGTAGTAAATAATATACTTAATAAAGGCATTTACGAGGGGTTAACAACTAAGTAAAAAAATGTACACCTGATTATGAATACGCGTAATTATTACGTGATTATGTAATGATTACGCGATTATGTAATAATTACGTGATTATGTAATGATTACATGATTATGATTATAATTATGCCTTGATTACGTGATTATTTAATGAATACTCAATGATTACGTGATTATTTAATGAATACGCAATGATTACGTGATTATTTAATGAAAGCGTAATGATTATATGATCATGTAATGAATACATGATTATTCAATGAATTCGTGGTTATGAAAATGATTATGTGATTATATAATAATTACATGATTATTCAATAAATACACAATTTTTTAAGATTTTATAATTCTGTATTAAATCTGCATGCATTAATTATTTTATACCGATCATAACATTATTTTGATAATGTTTAATATTAATATATTATTATAATACTTATGTTTTATAATAATCTTCAATAAAGTACTTACTGCAATTTCTTATAGATAATAAGAAACATAAACTAAAAATATACCTATCTCGATGTTTATTAATGTTTTATGTAGATTAGAAAAAATCCACCACCAAGAATAAAAATGTGATTTATTTCATTAAAAAATAAACATATAAAAATCTTTTCAACAAAAATAATAACAATACATAATAAAATTTGTACCACTGAATAATTATATTCGACTGAAGTAGGTTTTTATTTTAATATAATAAATAAATAACTGCACACACACACACATGCCAAGGGTTGTATAAAAACACCTGTAAAATTGTCGGGGAATAAATCTCTAGCGGCACAATTAGATACGGATTGGACACGACTGAATTTACCATGCCAATATAAATGATTCCATAAAACCAATATTTGATTATGTGAATATGCGTACTCAACATTTGATTATTTGAATACGCGTAATCAATATTTGATTATTTGAATACGCGTGTTTTAATATTTGATTATACTATTTATTACAAGATTATGTAATGATTACGTGATTATATAATTATTACGTGATTATATAATGATTACTTGATTATGTAATGATTACAAATATTACGTAATTATTATTTGATTCTGTAATGATTATTTTTATTTTGTACACTGATTACGAAAGTTGTTAACCTCTCGGGCATTTATTAAATTTGATTCAAGTTAGTAGCAAATTTAAAATAAATTATTTTAAGCTTGTCACTAAGTCATAACATAGCGTCAACTAAATAATAATAAAATATTCCTTTATCATGTCATCTTTTCAGATTAAATCTGGTCAGTCGGTTTTCTCTCAAATCGGAAAGAATGAAGCTCAGAAAAAATTGTATAAGGCGATAAAATTGAGTGATCACCCTGTTATGCAAGCTCTAATACCGACGTAACTGGAAAAACATTCGTTTATTTAATAAAAACGCTTGTTTACGATATAAAGCAGACAATTTGGCGAATTGATCGCCTCCGAGGCCTCTCCACCCAATCCACCCCCTCCAATCCAACCCGCTTTTATTTCCGCGTATCGGCCGGATCAGTTTGCTCAGCGATTCCGCCTCATAGACAAACTCCGATACGGGAATTGGGACTGCAGGATAATTTATCGCAGCATGTATATAAAGGATCACATACACACATAGAAGGATGGAATTTATTCCAGGCGTCCCCTGTAAACAAGAACGTACGCTTGCAAATAAGCGCATTTAACACTGCAAGCCGCCATTTGTACGCTACAGGGCATTTGCATGTAATGAAAGTGCCTCGTGGAGATTCAAACGGATTGAAATTATTTATTGTGTGTGGATTTTCTTAAATAAAAAGCCAATCCAGTGTTTTAACGGTTGAATTACTTTTCAGTTTGCAATATGAATATTGAAATAAATTGGGATCGCAATCAATCATTTTGTATTGATAGTGTCTAGACTTGTTTTTTAGGTTTCCATTCAGGCGTAAATGGGTTGTTTGACTAAATAATTTAGATAATATTGGTATTCAGTCCAAACAATTCAATTTAAAAATAATCCTAAATACAAACTAAACTTTAATAACTTGTGATTCTTGCCGATCAATATTACATAATGCAAAAAAATTCTAGCAAATATTAACTCAACTGAAAAAACCAGTTGCAACATAAAACAATTTAAAGATTAAGCTCAAATTCTTTATTGAATGCAATTTTATTAATTAATTTATAATTAGCAACTTGTTACTGTTATTTGTTACGTGACCAGTTACTCTCCTCTCATGAAACGTCTAACTTGGAAGTATATAATACGTTTATTTCTTGCCTTTCGGCCTTAAAAATTACATTTACAAATACATTTTTAACTTCCCAAAATTATAAAACCTAATTCTTATAAAATTAACATAACTAAAAGTATTTTCTTCTCTGTTCATCTACTTCTTTTCTTCGTTTTTTAATTGCCCTCATTCATTCTATCCCTCTTCCGTCCCCTTTCAATATCTCATTTTTTCCTATCTGTTCTTCTCTCATTTCCTTACACTCTTTCAACATATGTTCCATAGTTTCTTTAGTCTTTCCGCACATTTATAAATCTTCTGTCATCCAAAATTTTGTCACTCGCTTTTCATTACCACATCTACATGTTGCAATCATATTTTTATCATTTTTACTATATCTATCGCTTTCTAGGTACATTGGCAGTTTGCTTTCTATAATATGTTCATAATGACTCTTTCACTCGTATTCTCCTTTCTTGCCTTCGTATATCTCTATCTCTTTCTAAAATTTCGTTCCATGTCTCCCTCCCAGATTCTTTCTATTGTAATAATTAATACGTAATGTCTCTTAGCTTTCTATTTCTTGCTTTCATTTTCTCTTTTATGCATTTTTGTAAGATTTTACATTCGTGTCTGTCTCATTTTTTCTTCATACTTCACTGCCCTTTTTCCTGATTCTGCTCTTAATTTATCTTTTTTGACTTCCTCCAGCACAATATATGCTGGAGTTTTCCTATTTAAACCTAGCATCTATCTTCAATATTTTACATGTATTGCTTCTAATTTTTCTTGTTCCTTCCATCCCCATATTTCTGACCCATACAATATTATACTCCCAACTAAACTATCAAACATAAATCCTTTTATTCTCATACACACAAATTTTCTTTCACTTATTCCCCAAACTTGTTATAATTAACATATTGTCTGCATATGCTAGCAATCACACTTTTTTTCTACCGACTACTACCCCTCCTGCTTGAGCTAATCTTATTTTTTTTTATATCTGCTCTGTAAATTGCAAACAAAGTGGCACTCAATGGACATCCCTGTCTTACTCCTTTTGTTGTTCAAAATCTTTCACTTATTTTCCCGTTCACCCACACTCTGCATGCTGTCTCCTCATACACTTCTTCCACTTTTCTTACCAAGTGCTCGCTAATTTTTTTCTTTCTCATACACTTCCACAGTTTCTCTCTATCCACACTATCAAATGCGTCTTTAGATCCAGGAATAATGCATATATTTTTCCCCAGCTTGTAGAATTGGCTCTTGTCTGTCTAGTTTTTCTTCTTTTTTCTTTTGTCCTCCAAACAAACTCGAAAAGTGTTTCTTCTACGCTTCCATTGGAATTGCCTTAATATTTTCCTGTTTTTTTCTTAGTTCTTTGTTTATGTATTTCCATGCTTCTGCTTCTGACTTTATTTTTTTTAATTTCTATTTCTTCTATTTTTATAAATTTGGTTTTAGCTTTTTTACACCAATTTTTGTATGCCTTCTGTTTGTTTAGATATTCTTCTTTTGTGCATTTGTTGTTTCTCCAGTGCCTTAACCTCTTTCTGGCTTCTAGTTTTTTCTTACGCTGTTCCACCATTTGCTCTTTTTTATTTTTTCTTTTTTTCTTTTTTTCTTTTACATGTTTTCTTTTACTACCGCTTTCCTGATTGTTTCCTCTAAATCTCTCATTATCTCTTCGACATTTCTTCCGTTTTTCTAAATTCTCATAGATTTTGTTTGTACATTATCAGACTTTTTTCCGTCTATATTATCCTCTTTTCACTTTTCTTTCCATTTTCCTGTTTCTTCACAGTTTCTCAATTTAAGCTGATTTCTAAAGGCTGGTGGTCTGATTCAACTCTTATTCTTACTTTAAAATTGTCTATCTCTTCCCACGTCTCTTCATTTACAACTACGTAGTCTATTACCAACTGTCCATTTGTTCCTATATAAGGAAATTCTCCTTCTTCATCTCTAATAATGTTTCCATTTAAAATGTCCCAACCCCACTCTTCTATCATTTCTATAATTTTCTTTCCTTCTCTATTTTCTGTGGTATCCTTTGATTCTCTGTTTCTTGTGTCATCTTGTTTGATTTTAATCAATTTTCTTCTTTCAGATTCTGGTATCAGTGTTTCTAACTTTTGCCTAGTGCTTTTAATGCCTCTACTATATACTGTTGTTGCTATATATTTTTTTCTTTCTCTTAAAAAGTTTCGTTCTTGTATACCTTCATTTTCAATAACCTCATCTTCTTCACTTATTTCTATTTTTATGCCGGTAATTATTCCTCCTTTGGTTCTTCACTTTTTTGATAGCTGGTTGGCATTTCTAGATGTATTCGGCTGGCATGTTAAGCTTTAACTTTTCCCATTTCTTGTCATCTATCCACGTCTCTACCATTCCAGTTATGTCAAAGGTTTTTATGTACTCCCAGAACTCGTGATCTTTGTTGTCAATCCCAGCTACGTTTCAAAACAATATTCTGCTTGTATGTTTTTTTTTTCACTGTCTTTGTTTTTTACTATTTTTTGTTTTGTTCTATCTCGTGTAATTAAGTGATGTCCTTTGTCCTTGCCTGCGTTGTCAACTTTTTTTGTATTTATGCTACTAATTACTTATTTGCTTTGCGTTTGCTCTCTTTTGAAACTCCTCGATCTAGATCACTCTATTTGTATACCTCTCCATCTATTTCCAATTTTCTGTACCGTACTCATACTTTTTTGCACATTGACTTTTCGTCTCTTGCTATATCCCTTAATTCCTTCTGAACTCTTCTTTCTTCCAATGTCAAACGTTTTCAATGTATACGTTTGTGCCCCTCAGTTTGTTTTCGTTTTTCATAATATCCTGTTTTTGTACCCTTGACTCTGTTTCTGCTATTATTGTTTGTTTTTCTTTATTTCTAACTGAATATGCAAAAATTATTTTATAGTTTTTTTTTTCTTTTCCTGTCTGTAACTCTATTCCTCTTATTACAAACGTGTTTCTTCTTTCTTTTCTTTCTTTTTGTTCTAGCTTGTCTTCAATTGCTCTTATGTTGCTTTTTAGTTCTTTTTTCTTTATTTCCCATTTTTCTTCTCTTTTTATCATCTCCTTCTTCATATTTCTTATTTCCATTTTTATTTCTTCTGTGTTTTTTTTCATTTCCGCTATCATCTGTTTCATCATTTCTTAAATTTCTTCCAATTCTTTATCTTCTCCGAAACAACGTTTTTCTGGCTTGTTTTTTGTCACCTCTATTTTTCTTTGCTTCGTCGATCCGAGTACTTTCTTGCTTCTTTAAAATATTTCTGGTTTATCAGCACTATCTCTATTTTTTTTCCTTCTCTATCCATTTATTTTTATTGTTATTAATTAAATTAATCAATAAAATAAAATAATAAAATAAAATACTTGGAAGTATAAACCACATTAAAATTTCATTTCATCAACGATGAAGCGGTTGGCTTCTAAATATGTGCGGAAACCTAATGGAACCCGGTGGAATTGGTGTCTAGATGTAGTGTGTGGTAATGTTGGAAGTATGTGTAAGCGGAGAGTGTAGTGAGAGGACTTAAGTCAAGATGTCAGCTGATCTCTTCAGCAGGGTCCTTTCCTGACTCTCAACTTACTCGTATTTGTGTGCGGTTTGGTCCATGGGTACTTGGAGGCCGTTAAAAAAAAAGACGTTTAGGGGCGTAGCGTTGAGGTTGTATCTATATAAGTGCTTATCCTAGAATGTTAAGTTGTGTCATATTTTCTTTGATATATCTTCTGTTTTTTGGCGCTGATGGAGTCTGCTGGTAGTTGGTGGTAGACTCGACTACTGAGGACATTTGGATTCCTTTGATCTACCTTTGATATATTGTGACGTAACTTTGTTAAGTAACATTTCAACCAATCGTAGTTTTTCTTTTTGAGTCAGCTGGTTTGAAATATTGTGACTAACCAATAAAATTGCTATAACTTTTTGCGTCACAGGCGGTACACAATACACATCCAGCATATAAATTGCTTGTTTAGCTACGCACTAGCTATTTAACCGTCAACGATACAAAATATAGTATTTTTGGTGAACATTAGCTTCTTTGTTTATTATTTCTTTGTTTAAAATTCTGTACACATTATTAAATTCAATAATTAAGTCTTCTTATTACAAACATTTTTCTATATACAATTTTTGACTTATTCCTGTATGATAAAAACGATAAACGTCTCTGAAATATTAAGAGACAAACTTTTTCTTTTTTTATTTATTACAATACCTACGTCTTTCCGTAATAACTAACTTACTTCTTTCATATTTTCTTAAAATAAGTAACTACCAACTTTAGTTCAAGTCATATTTTTTTCTGTACCTCTTCCTAATACATACAAAACAAATTAAGCTGAAGCTTTGATAATTTCTACAACAACCATTAGATACCCAAGTATCCTAAAATTTATTTTTTAACTAATCACTTTCATGTACATTGCCCCTTTTCTTCTCCCTTATACATACACAACAACTAAGCGCTGGAGATGCCGTTTTAATATATCTAACCTTAATTACCAAATGCTTCTTTTAAATCTATTTTTTAAACTATAATTCTTCCGCTATCAAGTCATTATTACTTATACTTCCCCCCCATACATTCACAACAGTTTTGGATAAAGCTTTTATGATCTTTCCCAATACCTAACCTTAGTTACCCAATTCTCTGTAATTACCCGGAGAGTGGCTCAGTTGGGTAAAACGCCTAACTCAAATCTTAACGCATAATTTGTCACAGGTTCAAACCCAGCTCCGGCAAAAAAAATTTTTGGCTTTTATTAACCCAGGACGTTAGTCTAATATATGATTAATGTCTGTTTAACCATAATTACGTTTAATATGAGAGTGTGGGTAAACCAGATACTAGGCCTAGTCAGTATCTATAGCGCCCTCCATTTTCAATTATAGTTGTGTTTTCAGTTATATATATATTATTCAGGCCCCTCATAGACAGTTTTAGAAAAAAGCTTACACATTTTTTTTATCAACATAAAATTTTGGTCATAAAATAACAAAATTATTTTACAAAAAACGGTTAAAAAGTGCAAAATTATTTTCATAAAATGTCAAAAATAGTAAAATCTAATGTTAAAACATCAAAATATTGTTAAAAACACTAATATTTGGCCACAAACTGTTAAAAATGCAAAATTTTAATCATAAAAAAGTAAAAAATATTTCATTGTGTAAAATTCTTTGCATTTAATTTTCAAAATAGCAATGTTCGGCAATAAAGTATAAATTATTGTTAAAATGCACAAAAAACCAGTTATAAACTAATAAAAAATTAAAAAATCTATTTATAAATAGCCAAAAATAGTTAAAATCAGTCATAAAACATTAAAACAATTTGAGGTAAAATAAAAATTTGACCAAAAACTAATTAAAGTGCAAAAATTTATTCAAAAAATTCAAAAAAACAAAATCAATAAAATCAAATTAAGAAATAAATTAATGATTCATTTTTATGAGATCAAGCACAGATAGTCGTTTTGGTTTTACAAACTTTGTCAGTGTACTACGATCAAATTGTCAAAATAGCAATTTATAGAATGTTAAAAATAGCCAAATCAAACATTAAAATATTGTTTGAAAACACCAAAATTGTCTTTCTATTGAGTTTCGGTTAAGTTTTTTTAACTTGCCAAACTGAAATTAACAAATTTTTTTTATAAAATGTCAAAAATTACAAAATTCGACTATGAAGTATTAAAATATTTTCAGAAAATACCAAAATTTAGTCATAAACTGTTCAAAAATGCAAAATTTTATAATTTTATAACTGAACTTTGTTATTTTTGACATTTTATAAATACAATTTTGCACTATTTAACAGTTTATAGTTGGATTTTAGTTTTTTTTTACAATCTTGTGATATTGTATAAGCAAATATTTAAACGTAAAAAAAGAAACTACTCGGCCACAATCTAAACTTAGTTTAATTTAGTTAGATATATTGTTAGACAGTTTTCTAGTATCTAAGTACAAGCACGCAAGAGTTGGAAAAAATAGATCTTTTGATGACTAGCGCTTGGGTGGATAGATGGGTGGGTAACAGTGGAAAACGTTATTCGCTCACAATCTACTTAGTTTCCGCTCACCCACCTTAGCGTTACTTATCAAGAAGTTTATTGTAAAACAGATTTTTGCTATTTACGTACAGGCACATAAGAGAAGGAAAAACAATGAATCTTTGATGACTAAACTTGGGTGGGAAGGTGAGTCACAGTAGACAAAGGTACTCGCTTACAATCTAAACTTAGTTTTTGTCCACCCACCCTAGCGTTAATTATCAAGAGATTTATTGTTAAACAGTTCTCAGGGATGTAAGTACAGGGAGTTTATAAATGAATGGGATTATGTAAATTTTAAATGTGCCGCTTTTTTAAAATTGTCTACTATACTATTTGTTTTGACAGTTCAACTTTGACGGCTGTCAAGCAAGCAAGATTATAAGAATGTATACAAATAAAAAGAATATTTTTATTATTAAATCCTACTTTAGGAATGGGCGGCTTGATAATAGGGAATGGCTATATTCTATTCCGGACTGTGTTTGAGAGTTTACAACTGATAATTTTAAACATATAAACAATGTAAACACATAAAACTATTTTTATTATTAAATCCTAAAATAGGCAACTTTATTTACGCATTTTTACTAGAGCGGCACAAAAGTTTATTAGATGGTTACATAATCCCAAACATTTGTAATCACCCTGTACAAGCACACAAAAAAAGGAAGAAACAATGAGTTTTTTGATGACAATACTTAGATGGGTTGGTAGGTCAATTATCAAGAGATTTAATGTTAAACAATTTTCTGGTATTAACGTACAAGCACACAACAAAAGAAAAAAAACAATAAGTCTTTGATGACTAACACTTGGGTGGGTGGGTGGATCACAGTAAAAAAATCTACTCGCTTACAATCTAAATTTAGATCTCGCCCACCCACCCACCCAAGCGTAAGTTATCAATAAATTCATACATTCACCCCAGAGGAAAAAAAAAACAATACATTTTTTTATGACTAACACATGGTTGAGTGGGTGAGTCACAGTAGAAGAAACTACTCGCTCACAACCTTAACTTAATTCGCGCCCACCCACCCAAGCGTTAATTATTAAAAAAAAATTATTGTTAAACAATTCTCTAGTATCTAAGTACAAGCACACAAGAGGTGAAAGAAACAATAAATCTTTTGATGATTAACACTTAAGTGCGTGGGTGGGTCACAGTAGAAAAAGCTACTCGCTCACAATCTAAACTTAGTTCCCGCCCACCCACCCTAGCGTTAGTTATCAAGAGATTTATTGTTAAATAGTTTTTTGGTATCTAAGAACAACCACACAAGAGGACGAAGAAACAATAAATCTTTTGATGACTTACACTTGGTGGGTTAGTGGGTCACAGTATAAGAAGCTATTTCCTCACAATCTAAACATAGTTACCGCCCACCCACCTTAGCGTTAGTTTGCAAGAGATTTATTGTTAAACAGTCTTCTGGTATCTAAGTACAAGCACACAAGAGAACGAAGAAACAATAAATCTTTTGATGATTGACACTTGGGTAGGTGAGTGAGTGGGTCACAGTAGAAAAAGCTACTTGCTCACAATCTATACTTAGCTCCCGCTCACCCACCCTAGCGTTAATTATCAAAAAAAATATTGTTAAATAGTTCTTTGGTATCTAAACACAAGCACACAAGAAGAAAAAGAAACAATTAATCTTTTGATGACTGACACTTGGGTGGGTGGCTGGGCCACAGTAGACAAAGTTACTCGCTAACAATTTAGACTTAGTTCCTGCCTACCCACCTTAGCGTAAGTTATCAAGAGATTTATTGTTAAACAGTTCCTTGGATTCTAAGTACAAGCACACAAAAAGTGGAAGAAACAATATATCTTTTAATGATTAACACTTAGTTAAGTAGATAGGTGGGTAACTGTAAAAAAAGTTTCTTGCTCACAATCTAAACTTAGTTTTTGCCCACTCACCCTAGCAATGGTTATCAAAAGATTTATTGTTAAACAGTAATCTGGTATCTAAGTACAAGCACTCAAGAGGAGGAAGAAACAATAAATCACATTAAAAGAAGATACTCGCTCACAACTTAAACTTAGTTACTACTCACATACCCTAGCGTTAGTTATCAAAAGATTTTTTGTTAATTATTTCTCTGAAATTTACGTACAAGCACACAAGAAGGAAGAAACAATAAATCTTTAATGACTAACACTTAGGTAAGTCACATTAGAAAAAGCTACTCGCTCACAATTGCCCATCCACCCAAGCGTTAGTTATCAACAAATTTATTGTTAAACAATTTTCTGGTATCTAAGTACAAACACACAGAAACGGAAAAAACAATAAAAAATTTGATGACTAACACATGGGTGGGCGGGTGGATCACAGTAGAAAAAGGTACACGCTCATAATCTAAACTTATAAACTGTTAAAAAAGCAAAATTTTGACTGACTAGTTATCACATTATGAAGTATCCCACCCACCCGTCCAAGTGTTTGTTGTCAAAAAACTTGATGTTAGCCGGCTCTGCGGACGTCAAAAGTAATTCTGTCACAAGAGAATGTCGTGATCCAATCTGTTGATAACTGACAGTTGGGTAGGCGGTTGAGCTACCTTAGCTTAAACTACTGATTTGTTATCATGCTAAAACTTAACTGCTAAAAGTGTGGTAACAATAAAAAAAATCAATTTAATGTTAATAAATATACCAATAAAGAATTTTTTTTAAGTTTTTGAAAGCTTTTTAAATAGCCAAAAATTGTTAAGTTTGGTCATTCAAAAATTCGACCAAAAATTATTTAAAGTGCAAAAATTTATTCTTAACCCCCCCCCCCCCCTCCAAAAAAAACCAAAATCAAATCATTTTTACATAAAACTAAAGTCAAATTATAAAAAACATATTTAAGATTTAAGAGACCAAGCACAGATAGTTGTTTTGGTTCTACAAACTTTGTCAGTGTACCTATGACCATGGCCAAATTAGCAAAATAGCAATTCATAAAATGTTAAAAATAGCAAAATCAAACATCAAAATATTATCAAAAAACATCAAAATTGTTGGGACTAGTCTTTTCATTGACAGAGTTTAGTAAATTTTTTTAACTTACCAATCTGTTGAAAATTAAAAAAAAATTATAGAATGACAAAAACTACAAAATTTGGCTATTAAGTATAAAAATATTGCCAAAAACACTATAATTTAGTCATGAACTGTTAAAAAATGCAAATTCTGCGTAAGAAATGTCAAATATAACAAAGGGAGGGAGGGGAAATGCAACCCTGACAAAGCAGCGCTACTATCCGTTATCACCAGTTATGTTAAAATTAATCAACAATAAAGTTGATCAAATATTGTCACTAGAGGTCATTAAAGAAAGTCATTTGCCGTGGTCATCACTGATAGATATAATTTAGAAAAATTCTGAAAATTATCGGTTCTGCGTAGACTTTTGCCGAGTAAATGATTTAACAAAAATAAAAAAATGTTTATGTGCTTTTATAAGTCTTGACCATCTTAGACCGCTTAGGATCTGCGCGTTACCTTTCTTCCTTAGACATAAAGAATTTTTATTGACAAGTTAAACTCACTAAACCTAGTCGAAAAGTAACGGCGTTTGCGATTTCAGGAAGAGGACTCTTTTAGTTTAAAAGGTTACTGTTCGGCCTACACAACAGCTACAGCACTTTCCAACGTTTAATTGACATAGTAGTTAGGCTTGAACTAGAATCTTGTGTGTTTAAATATTTAGACAATATTGTTATAGTCACCTCTGATTTTGATTTGCACATCAAGGTTTTGCAGGAAGTATTGTCAAGATTATGTTCAGCTGGCTTAACTTTGAATAAGGCCAAAAGTTAATTTGCCAAAACCAATCAGGACTTTTAGTAGACCCAAAAAAATTGTGACCGCCTTAAACTTTACTGTGCCAAAAGTCCTCAAGACGTCTGTGGTTCTATGGGTTTGGCAGAATAGTATTTAAAATTTATCGGTAATTTTTCTACCATTGCTGCACCATTAAACAACTTAATACGTAAAAATACGCGCTAGAAATAAAAAGAAATTTAGAAAAAGTCGTTTAGGCAGTGCTTTCCTGATTGGGAAAGAAGTTTTTTAGTTGTGACGCAAGCTAATTAGGTCTCGGTTGCATTCTATTCCAAAAATATCCGGATAGAGATCGTGTTATCGCGTACGCCAGTCAAATGGCTCAGAGCGTAATTATGCAGCCTCTGACTTGCCTAACCGTTATTTTTAGAATAAAAAAAATTTGGGGCTATATAAAAGCTACAAATTTTGTCGTTGTCACGGATCACTATGCATTAAAGTGGCTGTGGAAATTGAAATACCCTCTCGGATGGTTATGTCGCTGGATAATGAAACTTCAACAATATAGTTTTGTGGTAGAACATTGACCAGGAGCTAAAAATCAAGCATCGAATGCATTATCAAGGCTATTTGAGTTATCTGAGTGAGTTACCGCTACTATTAATGCCATAAGCAACCTTGCCCCGTCCAATAAGGATCGTTGGTATAATTCAATGTTAAGAGGAGTAGAAAATGATCCGGAAAAATATGGTACTTGGCGTATAGACAAAAATTTACTTTATAAGCTCGTTAAAGATAGTTCACCATTAGCTATTTCTGATCTATGGATGATGGTGGTGGACATTTTGGTAGTTTTATAACTTTTAAACAAGTAGCGCAGTATTACTATATCGAATATCACGCAATATTGTCGTTGTTGTGACGTTTGTCTGGCGCATAATGTCAATCAAAACAAACCCATGTTGTAGATTGTCCATATCAAACTCTACTACTAAATTTGATGGGTTCTTTCCGATTCAAATTAAATCAAAATAGATTCATTTTAGTAATCAACAAAGAACAACGAAACAACAAAGAATTTGTTTTTCATCATCTTTTTTTAAAGAAAAACTGTCACTTAGCTTACAAAATTTAAAGAAAATAAATTTGTTTATAAAAATTTATTCTTTGGACAATTTTCCAAAAATGCAATCCTAAGAAATTACAAGCAATCAAAAAATGTAAATTTAAAATTTAAGCCTTTTTATTTTTTATTTTTTTTTATTTTAAAGTATTTCTGCGGATACATTGTAAGATATCTCAAAACGTAGCACTCGGCATTTCCTAAAGTTTTTTGCACATATAAAAGCACGTTTTTATCCATATTTGAAAAAAAAACTAACCGTCAACTTTTTTGAAAAAATAAACTGTTTTTTAAAGTTTTGCAATGTTTTCAAAATTAAAAAAAAAAAAAATTTTGGCTATGAAAACTTAAAGTTACAAACTATAAAAAATGTAAAAAAACTCAAAAACCTCGATTTTTTAATGACACTGATGACTAAAATCTTATTGTTTGAATATTGAGTTGGTTAGCGTTCTGTAATGATATCAAAGTATCCAAACAAATGTAAATTTTTTTAAATAGTTATCCGTCTAAGTAAAACTAGATGACATACAAAATTCAAATGACCACAAAACCACTAATAAATCGTTTTTATTCCACATGATAGAAAAAAAATCAGCAACTAAAGCAAAAGAAATACGACAAGTTAACATATTGTCATTAAATGTGGAAGGACTAAAACCCAAATTAAATCAATTGAAAGGTATTATAGACAAAACAAATTTTAATGTAGTTTGCATTAGTATAAATTGGTTGAAAAGCGTTGAAAAAAATGTCTTACAACTTTACAAGTTTGCTTTGCCAAAATCTGTCTAATTAAAACAACTATCAAGCTAGATTGTTGTATTTTTGTTGATATTTCTATTTATTTTGGCTATTTATTATATTCATTTTATTCGTTTGTTAGCAGTGTTTGTTTTGCTTTATTCTGATTTTCTTGTTTTTACATATATATTGCTTCTCCGTCTTTTATCATGTCCGTTAAAAGAATAATTTATTAATCTCATGGATATTGACAACAATAAAAAACATTTTTATAAACTAATTTTAAAACTTTTAATGATTTTAATAACACAAATATCAATTAATCTTTTCAAGATTTCATTTTTAAAAATATTCTTCTTGTTTATTTGTATTAGAAAACTGTTGGATTTAAAAAATGAGAAAGTTGCGCCTATCTCAACAAAATCACATTACAACATAATTTCCTTTACTCCTCTTCATATTTCAGTCAAAACTGTATAATCAATGCTTGTTAGCTTCCTTCAATGCAGGTATGGATTGAGGATAATGAAATCTGACATATCGCAGTGTGACTGCGAGGCTTCCGCCAACACATTGAAATGATTGCGCTATGAACACCGTGCCTCGATGAAATTTAATATTTAATACGCTTATCAGGCGCATATACAGAAGCAAAGATGAAAGCCTCCGCGCCCCATCGTTAATTTGTGAATAGTGCAGGAATAGTGAGCGGCCCTGCAATTAAGGTAAGTGTACATTCATCCGTGTAATTCGATTCGCTTTCAGCAGGTGAGGACCTAAACATCTGCGCGATATATTTAGCACCGCGTTAATTCATCATCGTTTCTATCCAGAGGGAAAAGGAAGATATGTCGCATTGTCTTTTCCCGGTTAGTCGTCAACGTCAGCACGACTGACAATTTAAATTTGAAAAATTCACACTTTTTTGCGTGTGTCGCCTACCCACGATTCCAGCAGCTCATGAATATAATGAAATGGAAATGGGGAAAAAAACGACGCGGCCATTTCAGAAATTCCTTATCGCGCAGTTGAAATATGGAATCGATGATGCAGGGCGAAATAGACGTCGGATGTAAATAGGGCAATAAAAGAAAAATTTCAACTAATATTATACCATAATTCACACCTAACCATGCGTTAAAGATTAGAATTCCTTATTAAATAAATACGGATTAAGATAAAATTGATTCCAAGCAATAATTCACACAGAACAATTCAGGGCGAGTATATTACTCTTTTTATCGTAGGATTTTTTTTTTTTTGTTACTCTGCGGAGGCTTTAAAGTTTGAAAGGGTTTGGAGTACTTTCAGGAGAATGAGACAAGGCACTGCTTGGTTAAGTTGGATGTCGTCCTAAAAGCGGGCCCACGAGTATTGCCGGGTTGAAACTTTTTTAAGCCGCAAATAAACCCCGAATTACATTTATTAACCACGGACTTTAAAATAACGTATTTTTTTAGTACAAGCTATAAACATTGCGCATTGGAAAAGCTATGCATAAATCTTTGTTATTGCCGATATTTATTTTGATAATGTGTTTTAATTTTGTTGTATGCTTCTGGCGGTAATTAAAGAATTAATTAGTTTATAAATCTTCAAAGTGTTTTTTTATAAAAATTAAAAAAAAAATTATTATTTAATTTATAATACATAATTTTCTTTATACTTTGATGTCAGTATTTATTTTCTAATTTATAATTTGGTGTGATTAGTATTTTTTTATAATCTTCCAGTTTGTACATTAATATAATATATCGCAAAAAGACCGTCGGTAATAAATATTTGTCGTCTCTATCGCAATAGAAAGAGTATGTGCAAAGCAAAATTACAAAAACAACCTAAAGTCCTGTAGCTTTAAAAACGCGAGCTTATTCTAAAAAGCTATAAAGTAACAAGAACAAATAAGAAATAAAAATAGCTCTAGAGTCTTAGCTTAAACAAAATTAGATGCACGATAAATGATTGGCAAGTTAAAAGAAAGCTGTTCATTCCTGCATCCACGACGTACTTCTCTGAAAGAAACAGGTTTGATCATCATAAATCTAGACCGCACTAATTAAAGATTTACCTGGGGCAACTTGTAACAAAGACGTCTTAACCTCAAACAAACAAATCACCATCAAAGACTCCTCGACACCAAAAGATTTCTATAAAAAAATACAAATATTTTGTTTACCAAAATCTGACCAGTTTTACCCAAACAACTACAACTAACACAACACCTGGAACACATATTTTGTAAGATTTGATTTGTAACAAAATTTTTTTTAACTGTTTTAACTCAATTCAATATACTAAAATTATACTTGCTTTTTAAAATGTAAATAAAGCAACTCGTAGCAAAACAAATATCAGCCATAGGTAGAAAACAAACCCAATAAAATATTTAAAACCAGTAAACCATCAAGAAACATCATAAAACCCAGACCAATACTTTTTGGACAAAGTCAAACGTAATAACAACTCAGAACAAAAAACTTTAGAAGCGTATATTATCTAAAAACTTCAACAGAAAAAACGCAAAACTACGTCCTAAGAACAATTGAAACTCGTCAACTGTCAATAAACCAGATATAGATAGTCTGGAATCTTATCTCAAAAGTAACAAAAAATATGATTGAGGTTTTTTACTAGTTGCAAAACCCATGCTCCTCGCTCAAAAATCTCAAACAACATTGCAAACAATACAAATACTATACGATTTTTCAAACAGAGAGTTTTAGCAAAATAAGTTTAGCTAAGGCATTCTACACACAATGATCCCAGAGAAGACTCAACAGGAACTATGACGTTAAACCAACTAAAGTGCTCCGTTAATATGCAAACCAAATGTAGACCTTTGCTCAAATTATGACATTGTACCCTTGCTTACCACTCAGCGCTCCAACAATAAACATAAGATAAAACACTGCAATTTCAATTCTAGTTTGGTATGCTTGTTTATCATTCTCTATCTTTGAACAAAAGTACTAAGCTACAATCAAAGCTTCAGTGTTTCATAGTAGAAACGCTGAGCAATAAGCAAAAGAACAATGTTATAGTTGGAGCAAGAATTATAGCTATGTCCGCAGCATCAATTTGCATATCAATAAAGCCAAAAAAATGTTGCTACTCAATAGGCAGTGAGCACCACTATAAACGTTCAGCGTAAACAACAACTGATACCAAAATTAAAAATGCAAAATCAGATAAGTTTTGACTAACGCAAGAAAATTAAAGAAACCAAACAAAAACAAATCTTGGTCAAACTTAGTGAAATCTGCAAGGTTATATCAGACCTAATTTAATTCAACAAACCAAATAAAAATCTATGAACCAAATCCGTACTAATTAAAAAACATTGTTGAAGGGTTATTGTTATCCCTCGCAATGGGCAACCAAACTTCAGCTTAAGACAGGATAACGTACTCCCCGCACCGCATTACCAAGTGATAGTAGCAAAAACTAAACACAAGGAAAAAATACATTTTCCTGCCCACAACAAGTGCCCAAGAACAAGTGCCCAAGAAGAGAGAAAACGCCACCTCAAACTTGCACCAGAAAAAAACAGACAGTCAAACATAAAATAAAAATTTTAACTCCGCCCAGAAAAATTTACCACAGTCTAGCAAAAAAAAAGACAAAAATTAAGGTAATTTTTTGATATTTCTTTTATTAAAATCACTGTGCCTCAACTGGTTCTAAGCAATTGCTTTCAAACAACCTGCAGTTCTTACCTCTGCTAAGCCATTAATTCAAAAAAAGCAAAAATCTTTAGCCTTCCCAACAGCACTGACCCCGCTCAGTAAAAAGTAAAAATTTCTACCAAAATTGGGTTTGACAAATTTACTCAACCGCCCAAATTGCTTTTTCTAAATAATACCGCGCTCCGGCATTTGCAATGCGTAGATCAAAAACTAAAATCTTTTGAACTTGAACCTATCAATATTTACCGTATGAAGAACCAATTCTCACGTATCCAATAATTTGTATGCCACTTTCTAAGAGAGCCAAAAGCACAAATATTAATAATCTAGCAAAGCACCTAAAACTAACAGTTACTGTTGTTGGACTTGTTGAAGCCCTTACCAATCCTCGGACTGCTCCAAAAACACACCTTCTAAGTGCATTTTAATCAGGCTCTCATCTTGTTAATAAGATGCAAAGTATACTTAAAAGTTATTCCCTTACAAAGCAAAAACCAACGCAACAAAACCACATAACCTGTCCCGGCCACGTTTTCTTTTAAGAACTTTGATATCCGCTTGTAAGAAAAAAAAAACATTTGCTCAAGTGATCTTTACACCAACACCAAATAATCTAGACCTAAAACAGCCTTTTTTACAAACAGTTTGCTCGTCTGCCGTCCTTGAACAACACAAAACCTATATAGTTGCAACCAAGAATCTGTTTCTGGATAAAGTAATTTGCTAAGTTTTATTTGAATCAGATCATCAAAACAAATTTATAACTTAAATTTAATAAATGAGTTATTTTATGACCAAACAAATATATTTAGATAACTAACAGCAGCCACATAACCAATGACAAACAGTCAAGAATATGGAAAGCCAAGAATCATACCTTCTCAAATAGTGGCATGACTAGAATACTAACAATTTATTTTAAGTATTGACTGTTTTTAAAAGACAAATTATCACCAAACCACGTGCAAACTTTACTGCAAGATAAAAAAGGAAAACAAAGTAGTTGTGTTAAAAATTAGGTCTGGACAAACGAGAAAAGGAAAGAAAACCCAGTTTGCCACCTCTATAAAAAAATGACCACATTGTCCACAGCTTAAATAAAGCAAACAAAAATTTAGCTGACAACAAAAAAGCTACTACTCGTTATTATGCTATGAAGTGTCCTAACAACCCGCTCAAGTGTTGGTTATAAAAAAAATGATAAATAACATTTTCGAAAACGTCAAAACTCTTTTTTTATAATAGAATGTCGTGGGCCAACCTCTTGATAACTGACACTTAGGTAGATGAGTAAGCCACTCCAATCTAAACTACTAATTTATTAACAGGCTATGGAGTGTCCCACCTACCCGCCCAAGTGTTTGCTATCAAGAAATTTGATGTTAAGGCAACTATGCGGATTTTAAAAGTTATTTTGTCATAAGAGAAAGTCGTGATGCAACCTTTTGATAACTGACCTTTAGGTGGGTGGGTGGGCCACTTTAATCTAAACTATTGACTTATTATCAAGTGTTTGTTATCAAGAAATTTAATGTTAGACAACTTTGCAGACGTTAAAAGTCATTTTGTCACAAGTGAAAGTTGTAATCCAATCTCTTGATAACTGACACTTAGGTGGTTGGGTAGGTGGGTTACTCCAGTTAAAACTACTGACTCGTTATTACGCAATCGATTGTCCCACTCACTCGCCTAAATGTTTGTTATTAAAAAGAATTATATTTGATATGTCTGTTGACGTCAAAAATAATTTTGACACAAGAGAAAGTCGTGATCCAACCTTTTGATAACTAATACATAAGTAGATGAATGGGCCAATCTAAACTACTGACTTGTGATTAGGCTATGGAGTATCCTACTAAAAATTTGTTATAAAAAAAAATTGATATTAACCATCTCTGCGTACGTCAAAAGTCATTTTGTCACAAGAGAAAGTTGTAATTCAACCTTTGATAACTGACACTTGAATAGGTAGGTGGGCCAATTCAACTCAAACTACTAACTCGTTATCATGATATGGAGTGTCCTACTCACCTACCCCAGTGTTTGTTATCAAAAAATTTAATATTAGCCAACTCTGCGGACGTCAAAAGTTATTTTGTTACAAGAGAATTTGTTATTATGCTAAAGAGTATCCCGCCCAACTACCCAAATGTTTGTTATCAAGAAAATTGCTATGAAGTGTCCCAGCCACTTGCCCAAGCATTCGTTATTGAGAAATTTTATGTTAGACAACTCTGCAAACGTTAAAAGTAATTTTGTAACAA
The DNA here is from genome assembly GCA_963932245.1 of Tachinus rufipes. Taxonomy (NCBI): domain Eukaryota; kingdom Metazoa; phylum Arthropoda; class Insecta; order Coleoptera; family Staphylinidae; genus Tachinus; species Tachinus rufipes. The sequence goes on along the minus strand of OZ010746.1, from coordinate 13,288,227 downwards.
GAAAATGTGGTAATCTAACCTCTTGATAACCGATATTGAGTGGGTGTGTGGGCTAAAGCAGATCAAACTACTGACACGTTATCATGGTATAAAGAATTTGATGTTAGACAACTCAGCGGACGTCAAAAGTAATTTTGTTAAAAGAAAAATTTGTGATCCAATCTCTTAATAACGGACACTTAGCTGGGAGAATCAAAAGACAATAAAAGGCGCGGTTAGCTGCTGCAGAGCTGGCAAATGAGACTAGACGGACACTTCTTGTGCTGGGATGGCAACCTCTGCTAACCTTAGACAGAGGAAGTCTTAATTAAGCTAAAAACCTTCTTAGAAGAAAGAAGGTTTTAAGTCTCCAAGCAAAAATTTTCCTTTCCGCGGAAAGCAAAAGAAAACGTTTTGCTCATACACTTTTTAGCTCTCACTTAGACAACCTAAGAATGTGAAAAAGTCCGGGTTACGCTAAAAAGTCAACAAAGAACTTGTACTTTCAAGGCCCACGCAGAGCTAATCAAAGCTGCTTTAACTCGTGAGCTAGATAAAACCCTGTGCACCTCCTATTTTTGAAAGATGGTTTTACACAGGAGAAATCCTTAAGATAACTTGTGTTGATGACACAGTATTAAAATGGCTAGATAAAACAAGCTCCAGCTAAGTAGCACTGTGGTCGGAGTCAAAACTTGGCGTTTAGATGGATTACCTCCCTAAGCAAAAGCTACTTTCTGGCTTTCAGTACCTTTGGATGCTATTGAGACAGTCTTGAGTGGCCTGGAGAAGCAGAATCAAAAGTTATGGTGTGAAGAGCTGGAGTGTTTTCTATGCCACCGAGAAGGAGAACCCGATAGATCGGCTCTTTGTCCTAGGCATAGAAAAGGAAGACGACATAGTGGAAGGGACATCCGAGTGAGCTACATGATTATCAAATCACCTATTCAAATAAAAACCAAAAATATGCGACAGGAAGAAAACATGAAAATGAAAGAGAAAGTAGATCCACCCGAAAAAAGCCGGAAATTTGGAAAAAGAGCAAAAGAAGTCTTCTTAAAAGAAGACGAAGGAGAAAAAGTCATAATTTAAAAATTGTTTCCCAAGTGAGAACCGGTAAAAAAATCAGAAACAAAAGAAGAAGAAGAAGAAACAGTTATGGCAACAGTGGAATAGATAAAGACAATCATAAAAAAATTGCTTAACAACAATTGACCAAGTTTGGACAAAATAACAACAAAAATTGTTAATGCAGCTTTAGACTGAACTGAGATAGAAAAAACTCAAAAAATGTAACAGGTGCCTTAAAGAAGGAACTTTTCCAGAATGTTGGAAAGAGGCCATCCTAGTACTGACTGAGAAGAAAAAAGAAGTACTTATACTCTCGAACCAACACACATACACTCAGGAAAGATCTACAAAGTTGGTTTTATACAGCTTAACAGATTAAATCGATACAAACCAAGATGTTTAAAAGTATTCATAGACATCAAAGGCGCATTTGACAAAACCACTTTTCATAAATTAAAAAAAAGCATTTTTGACACATGATGTATGTTGGCAACATAATAGTCAGGAAAATGGTTGACAGGAGCTGTCCTCAGAGTCGGGTACTGTTAACATTACTATGAAATATAGTAACATCCAACGACTCAGTGACTGTGGCAAGTTTGAGGGCTAATGCGAGAGGCTCTAAAAGTAATAGAAAATTGGTGCAAAGATTAAGTTAACTCACAAAAAAACGAACTGGTTTTTTTGGTCAACTAAATCTACCAAAACTTCTATGCACCCCATTAACGCTGTCAGCTGAGGTAAAATACCTGGATGTGATTTTTAACACCAAGCTCACATGGGGACCACATTTAAACCTGAGATGTAAAAAGTCAATGTAGACGGGTTGTTGGCAAGATAAAGAAACTGTCTTTAAAGATAGTACAATGGTTACACAGCGGTCATAAAACTAAAGTTTTGGAGTGGAAATTCTCTAAGCAGAGATAGCCGGAATAACCTATGGCGTGATTGAAATAGTAACACGAAAAATATCTGGTAAAATTGTGCAAATTTTAACGGACAACAGAGGAACAAATTTTACCTACAAAAAAACTTAAAATTACATCTAGTCTAATACTGGAGAATTTGAACAGATCTTCTGATATATGTCAGTCATAAATAGAATTTTACTTTAGGCAAACAAAAAGAAAATTTTTCAGTACTTTTAGACATTCAGACCACTTCAACTCCAATTACTAACTTGTTATCATGCTAACTCTACGGACTTTAAAAGTAATTTTGTCATAAGAAAAAGTCGTAATCCAACCGATACTTGAGTAGGTGTGTGAGTGTGTGGGCTAATGCAGATCAAAATACTGATTTGTTATTAGGCTATGAAGTATCCCACCGTTCCGCATAAGTGTTTGTTATCAACAAATTTGATGCTATTCATCTCTGCGGACGTCAGAAATAATTTTGTTACAAGAAATAGTCGTGATCCAACCTTTTGATAACTGACACTTGGGTGGGCTACTTCAGTTTAAACTCCTAATTTGTTATCATGCTTTGGAATATCCCTCCTTTCCCCCCCCCAACTGTTCGTTATCAAAAAATTTGATGTTAACCATCTCTGCAAACGTCAGGCGGTTATCAGGTTGCAACGGCAAAACGTAAAACAAAAGCAATCCGGACCTGTTCCAAAGTGTTAAACAATTATTGTGAGAGATAATCTAGGAAAACAGATCAGAGCTGTCTCAAAAACCAAAAATAGAAAAAAAAAGCGGAAGAGAATCCTTAAAACATGTGTTGGTGCTAATTTGCAAAAATCAGAAAAATAAACGCTATCACAACCAAAGATACTAAAAACGCTAACAAAATTGCTGGAACGGTATAGATAAAGTGCAAACGTGGCAACAAGTGATTCCGCTACTAAGAAAAACTAAAGCATATGTTGTTTGCTGCATAGAACCGGTTAAAACAAAACAATCTAAAAAGTGCAAAAATGTCCGTAACATGCAGCGCGATTAATAGAACTCTAACATTCCCAAAGCCAAAAAACGTGTGTTAGGTGTAACTTTTAAAAAAAATGAACAGAAACACGTACCTGATTGTCACCAAGAAATTGGCAAAACGCTCAGGTCCTGTTATGGCGGATAAAGTGAGATAGTAGCAAAGTTCTTTTTTCTTTTTCAAGAAATTAAAACACAAAAAGTGCTAAATCCCAATGTTGCTGAAAGTGATGAAATGTCTTAATTAAAAACATCACTTTTTGTTTGGCACTAAACTCTTTGCTTCAAATAAACCGCGATTTAAACAACTTGAAAGCAAAGAAAGACATAGAAACCTCCAAATACAGACTCCTGTGTTTGCTGAATTTCGAAACAAATTTACACAAGCACATATTAAACATTTTGAAGATAAAGACATTCCTGTTAGATATCCAAATCAATCAAATGTAGAAAAAATACGGAAAAACAAAAACAAAAGAAAAACCTGTGTTATAATGACTAAGGAAATCAAAAATTCTTTTAACATTGTTCCATAGAGTAGAACCATAAATGACTTAAAAATATATAAAAATATCATCTAGCGGCTATCATAAGTAGTTGTCCAACCAACCAAACTTTAAACGTAAATATAGGTAAAGACAGATTTGACTTTCAAGATTCCTAAAGTTCTAACTAAACCCGTATTTGTAAAACCTCTACCAACCTACGCCAATGATCTGGTAATTAGCTTGGTAGCAAAATATGAGATAAAAAAAAAAAACAACCACAACATTGTCATGTAATAGAAATTGTCCAAAAAATGGTAAAATCTGTTGTAGCATTAGTGCAAATTATGCCCAACATAACCGGACAAAACACGTACAAATTTGGTGACACTTGGCTATATTTTGTACGATCCCAAAGTGTAGAAATCCGGCAATAAAGTACGCCTCCCGTAGACTTGCTAATTAACAAAAAAGCAAAAAGAGCAAAAAAAAACGCATAGACAAAAGCAAGACGCATTAATTAAATTAGAAACCAAGTACAAAATAAAAAAAGTACTTTAAAAAGCCATTCAAAGACGCAAAATGCTTGGCCAAACGTTTTTATTATAGCGCACAAAGTAGAAAGTATCAAGTCAATTTTTTCTGCTGTATGAAAAAAAAAAAACATTTGCTCAAGTGCTTTTTACACCAACACCAAATAATCTAGACCTAAAACAGCCTTTTTTGCAAACAGTTTGCTATCTCGTCTGCCGTCCTTGAACAACACAAAACCTATAGAGTTGCAACTAAGAATTTGTTTCTGGATAAGGTAGTTTGGTAAATTTTATTTAAATCAGATCACCAAAACAAATTTATAACTTAAATTTTATAAATGAGTTATTTTATGACCAAACAAATATATTTAGATAACTAACAGCAACCACAAAACCAATGACAAATAGTCAAAAATATGGAAAGCCAAGAATCATATCTTTTTAAATAGTGGCATGACTAACAAAGAATACTAACAAAAACACATGAAAAGAAACTAATTTATTTTAAGTATTGACTGTGTTTAAAAGGCAGATTATCACCAAACCACGTGCAAACTTTACTGCAAGATAAAAAAGGAAAACAAAGTAATTGTGTAAAAAATTAGGTCTGGACAAACTAGAAAAGGAAAAGAAAACCCAGCTTGCCACCTCTATAAAAAGATGACCACATTGTCCACAGCCTAAATAAAGCAAACAAAAATTTAGCTGACAACAAAAAAGCTACTACTGACTCGTTATTATGCTATGAAGTGTCCCAACAACCCGCTCAAGTGTTGGTTATAAAAAAAATGATAAATAACATTTTCGAAAACGTCAAAATTCATTTTTTTATAAAATAAAGTCGTGGGGCAACCTCTTGATAACTAACACTTAGGTAAATGAGTAAGCCATTCCAATTTACACTACTGATTCGTTATCAGGCTATGAAGTGTCCCACCCACCCGCCCAAATGTTTGTTATTAAGAATTTTAATGTTAGATAACTCTGCAAACGTTAAAAGTCATTTTGTCACAAGAGAAAGTCGCGATCCAACCTCATGATAACTGACACTTGGGTAGGTAAACCACTGCAGCTCAAATGTTAGTTATAAAAAAAAAATATATATTTTACATATCTGCGGACGTCAAAAGTAATTTTGTCACAAGAGAAAATTGTGATCCACCCTTTTGATAACTGACAGTTGCATTAAAGAATTGCAATTTGTACCAAATAATGTCAATAAATGTACTAATAAAGACATTTTTTAAATTTTATTCATATTATGTAAGTTAATGATTTTATTTAAATATTTATTTCATTTATTTACCATATCGAAACATGTATGAAAAATAAATAAAATAGTTATTATTATTTAAATAATAATAACTAATCAGATTGAAATATTATATAAAATAATACATTAAAAATGATAATTATTTATCAAAACATGTATGGTAAATAAATAAAATAAATATTTAAATAAAGTCATTAACTTAAATAATATGAATAAAATAAAACAATTTTATAAAATAAATATAAAAAATATAAAATACATTTTTTAAAGTTCAAGGTAGTGCAAAAAATACCTTTTATAAAATTTTATATAACTTCTTAGAATATTTTTTAAAAGTTCACAAAACTTTTAAGAAGTTTGAAGAACATTTTAATGCTATAAAAAGCCATTTCGGCAACTTAATATGTACAAAAATTCAAACTTAATTCAAAATATAAACTTAAAAAAACCCAACCTAAGCAATAACAGCCTATGCTAAAAGAAGAAAAACTAGTAGGTTAATATACGCAATCTATAAAAAAATAGATAAACCTAACACCCAAGGTATGGTAAAAAAAGCATGGGCCAAAAAGGTTTTTGTAAAGCCAAACTCTAAAAAAAATATGATAAATGCACCAGTTATACCAGTGTTCTGTTGGTCATTGGCCCAAAGGCTGAACAAAATTCACTTGCAGTAAATAACGGCACTTTCAAAAGTAAGTGTATGATTTACGCAAAAGAACAACTTGATACTAGTTAAAGTAGTAAGCTTTTGTCGTAGGTGTCAACAAAGATGCAAAAAACAGTACAATAAACTTGAACATTGGCATCAACAAAGCGCTATTAGCATGCAAGAAAAATAATTGGAAGACAACAAAGTGGAGTCAGTTTTTGAGTGCTTTTGTGTCAAAAAAACAACCAAAGTTACCTTGCAATAAACAAAAGTCAGCTAAAGCCAGGCGGTTCTTAGGTTGCAACGCTAAAACGTAGGATAAAAGCAATCCGGACGTTTTCCAAAGTGTTAAAACAATCTGACACTAGCAAAAGAAAACAATAAAGCTAATAAAAACAGATGCAAATGGCATCAAGACCAGAATCCTTAAAACATGTGTTGGTGCTGGATTGAAAAATTAGGAAAATAAACGCTATCTCAACCAAAGACCCTAAAAATGATAAAAAAATTACCGGAAGATATAGATAAAGTTTCTAAAACCGGCATACTGCATCAAACAATAGTAAGAAGATTAAATCAAAAAAGTCTAAAAAGTGCAAACATATCCGCAACATGCAGCGCGATTGGTAGAACTCCGATATTTCCAAAGCCAGTACACTTATGTTAAGTGTAACTTTTGTAAAAAATAAACAAACATGCATACAAGATGGTTATCAAAAAATTGGCAAAATGCACAGGTTCTGTTATGACATATAAAGTAAGATAATAGCAAAGTTCTTTTTTTGCTACATTCATAGAAGACATGACCAATACCAAGAAACTATAAAAAAAGTAGTAACGGAAGTCAAAAAGTTAAAAGACAAAAAGCGCAAAATCTTAATGTTGCTGAAAATTATCAAAGGTCTCGATAAAAACACTATTTTTTGTGTGACACAAAACTGTTTGCGTTAAAAAACGTTTTTGGACAAATAAAAATCAAAAACATAAATACAAAAAAATCTTTTGTAGCATTAGTGCAAATTTTGCTCAACATAGCCGGGCCAAGCACTAGTAAACGTAGAAACTTGCTGACAATTAGCCTTTTTGTACAATTCCCAAGTGTAGAAATCCAACAATAAAGTACGACTCTCGTAGACTTGCTTATTAACAAAAAAGCATAGAGAAAAGCAATACGCATGACTATAGCAAGCTAGAAGTACCGATGGAGCAGTGACACTGTTAAATCAAACAATTAGTTCTAGAATTTGACTATACGTGTCAATTTTTGTAAAGCTTTGACATTTTAAAAACCAAAAAAATTTGTGTTAGGTGCAGTAAAAAGTAATAAGAACAAAAAAGCAAATACGCGCAGATTCCATAGAAAAAAAAGGCTAAAAACAGAATACAGAACCACAAAAACGTACCTCAAAAAACCAATAAAAAACGCAAAATGCTTGTTGAAAAAAAATTCTAAAGAAGATAAAAATGTATATGGCGACGCATACAAAATTGTCATCAAGAAATGAGCCAACGCTCCTGTTATGGTGCACAAAGAAGAGAGTATTGAGTCGCATTTTCTGCTACACGCACAGGAGACATGATCGCCGGTATACCAAAAAAGCATGGACAACATTGTAAAAGTTTAAAGAAACTTTTACCAAAATTGTTAAAATGTCTAGAAAATATCCATACTTATTCTAATTAAGAAAGCAAAAAAAGTAAACTAAGTCTGCTAAATGTCAAAAGCAAACTACTTGATCCTTTAATAATAAACAAACTGAAAAAAAAGACCCCCTTGACGGAAAATCAGTTTAGATTTTAACAAGGCCAAACCAACATCAATGCTACGTTCAAGATTAGATATATTGTAGAAAAAAAAAATATTTGTCACTTTTTGCATGCATTATGCGTAATGAAACGTATAAAGTAACATACTTTTACAAAGCAATAACAGTTGCACAATAAACATATTACAGTAAAAAGTAGATTAATTACAGTCTGCCGTCCTAAGTAAAAATGCCTTAAAATCATTTTTTGGTGAATAGAAGTTAGTAACTGTTTCCATATAGCTAGTATCAAGATCCATCAATTTAATAAGCAAAAACACCGTAAAAAATTGCAACTATTTAAATTGTTAATAAAATATACCGTATTTACTAAAATGATGGCAAATGCTAAGTAAAAACACAGTAAATTATTTTTATCATCGCTAAAACACTTTTTTAGTATTGACGTTTGCGCAAAAATATAACACGAATATAAGACAGTGTGTCAATGTGTGGTTAAAACATTTTATTAGTAAATTAGAAGGTAAGCAATCTCCAATTATTAAACTAGAATATAATGAATAATTGTTTAGGTGTTAAATGTAGTAATGGCGTGCAGAAGTAAAACAAACATGTCTAGAGAGAAACTATTAGTGAAAATGGCAAATAAAAATTGACATTTCATTAAGTCGCAAACGCATAATGCTGCAGAGAACAACAGAAATAGACAAATTATTATTGTTTGAGAAAAACTCTATAAATTTGCCAAATAAATCTGCGTGTTTGATTGGCGTATATACAGAGAAACAGATATGTTGGCTGCTTGAAAATACAGAATTCAACTTTGACAATTTCAATAATTTGGATAATCAATTTATCAAGATTAATGAAAATAACTAATGGAACTGCAATAAATATTTTTTAAAACAAGGAAAATATATCGTTTTATGATAATTTGGTGGCCAAAAATTGTCTATACTTGGTAGCAGAAGCTATAGATGACCTTAAAGATCTAGATTATAATCCAGATAAAGATACAGATATGGCATCCGCAAACAAAGTTGCAGATAAACAAACAAGTAAATAAATAACTTAGGTACCATAAATATTTTAATACAAGCTCACGTGAATATTTTTAATAATATTCTAAAGAAAACTCAGTTTATAAAGTTAGGAAACATTAGAAAGAGAAAAAAGTTTAGTATTTCGCTGAAAGAAAGAATAAATTTTAAAGTGCAATAGTAGCAGGAAAAACTCATTAAGTTTTAACATCTTGAGACGCAGACAAATGCCGTTATAAATGCATATCTAAAATACATAATGACAAACTGTACAACAATAATGACCAATATTGGAAATTAAGCTGGTTGAAACGCAAAAACTTCATACTTGAAAATGGTAGCATAGACTTAGCAAAAAAAAAACACACTGTACAGAGTCCAAAGCAAAATAACTCTTTTAAAAATTATTTTAAAGACGCAGAAAGAAATATTCATAGAGTCTGTAAAACATTCTTTTTTACCACTCTTGTTTAAAAAAAAAACAACAATTCGGTAGTCCATTATGTCTTTAAAAACATGCAAAAAGATAAACTAACTTCCGAAAAGAACAGACGTGGTTCCAAACCTTCAGTGAATAAGTATCAATAAACACATCGAATCTTTTTACCTGTATGTGTCACATTATAGAAGGGAGCATGCTCCTAATAAAAGGTATTTGCTCAGCAATTACACCATAAAGCAAATGCACATAGATTATCTAATTAAATACAACAAACCATGTTCCTATGATTTTAATCGTAAAGTAGTAAGCAATAAGAAAATAAGTTTTACCAAACTTGGTCATGAGGAATGTGAAACGTGTGAAGAATTTGCACTTCATAATAAAAATCACACAAAAAAAATTGGATGAGGAGTGTGATTAATGTCAACTTGGTCAAAGCACATTACTCGGGCTAGAGCAGCTAGAAAAATGTACCGATCTAATGCCAATTTGCTATTTAACAAAAAATCAATATGTGTGTCTGCTGACTTTCAAAAATTAATAATGCTTTCACTATTGATACTTTTAAGAAAGTTGTTTTTATTAAACGCCTGGTGGCAAAAATTCATAAAATGTCTGGCATAAAGCTATCGCTAGACGTTGCAAGGAAAGACTGACCAGTACTTTCTATGCATTTTTTCTTAAAAAACAAGAATGCCAAAAACATAACAATTTGGCTAGACAACTGTTCTGGACAAAACAAGAACTGGGGCCTCCACGTACCTTGACCGTTAATTATTTTGAAGCAGAACATACATTTATGTCTACAGACCATTTCCATCATAAGTTGAGGTCTCTCTCAAAAAAATTCCGGAAAAGTTGTTGTAAAACGTATAAATTATACAAAACTTCTTTGACTGGGTGGCTAGCACTTCGTTGTACAAAGTAAACCACTGTAAATCAAGACGGGATTTAGGAAATATGGTGCAAGTTATTCCAGTAAAAGGCTAACTTAGGGGCCTAAAAGCCGAAAACTATTTTGGGAAGAATTACCAATTAATGCAAATACAGACTAAGCTGTTTTTATGTCTGTTTTAAGTTTTGTTTGTTTAAAAATATGTTTCTTTTATTTTATTTTACGTTTTAGGACCTACATATTTTATTGTAAACTTTTAAATTTGTTTTAAATAAAAATGTTGCAGTTTAATATTTAAAATATGTAGGTTCTTAAATTACGTTAATTTAAATAGGTAGGTTATCTTTTGTATTACCAGAAGTAATTATTCGTACTATGCAAAAACACCGTAAAATAACATAATGTGCTTTTGCTTAGCTAACCTAATATTTTTGATATTAAGCAAAAAAGCTTTTTAAGCATTTCCAACAATATAACATACAAAAATGTATATTTTAATAAGTTCCTCTAAAATATTGTATAAAAATACATGTTTTAAGCAACAAAAAAATTACATTTGTCTTATGGAAACAAGTGGCATTCAACTTTTTAAGTTAACCTCATTTATCTCGTTTCAGCGGTTTTTACTTTTACGGTACTTTCTCTTATGTCGGCTATAATTGACAGTTGCAATATACTATTTTTTTTAATAAAGTTCAATTTATAATAAATAACTTTATATTTTATATAATGCACTTTTCGTAGATTATATAGACAGGTTTGTTGATTTAGTTGTTTGCTTTAATATGTTTAATTTTAGATAGGAGAGTTTATATACTTCGCGCATAAATTTACATTGCAAAGCGCTTCCATTATAAATACAGTGCAGTAATGTTTGTTCAGTTACAAAAAATAGAGTTACAATAAGAAGATAAATATAATTGAAACGTCATGATATATTAAATTCTACCAATATACAATATTTTATAACTAAATTTAAACAAAGCAAAATATTTGATCCATTACGATATGAAATTCAATCATAAAATTATAATGATTAATATAAAACAATGTTAAAATCAACTAGTTTGATAAATAAGAACTTTGTTTACAGTTGAGTTGGTATTTTAACGAGAACTATCTGACACGTGTTTATCCATGTTTACACGTATTTAATTTTATCTTAAATCAGTGTCACGTCAATTTAATATTCATAACGTGCTTGTTTACATGCTTTGTAACATGTAAACATTGCTTTATAGCAACATAATAATATTTTTAGATTACGATATGGCACTTACATATTTCACCAATAAATTACAGTTTTTATTTAGAAAAAAAAGTGTGATGGAATTATCAAATATGTGCTTTCATTGCATGTTTTTGATATACGCCACCGCATATTAAAAGCTTCTAAATAAATAAATAACGACAGCGAAGACGAAAAGTCAATAATCGGAGTTCATATTGCGAGCAAACAGAACATCAAGGGAATGTAGAGACAAAATCTGTGTGTATGTATTTATATATTTTTATTTTTCAGTTTGTTTGGACATGCAGAGAGTTATACAATCTGTAAAAGCACTTACTACTTCCTTCATAAATATTAATTGAAATCTGGATTAAAAAATGTGAACAGTTTCAAAAAGAATTTAGGATTGTATTGAATTACATATGTCTGTTTGAATACTTTTTTTTGTATTATGGAATGTCTTTATGAATTGTGAGTTATGAAACAATAAACGTTATGTAAAGGGGAGAGAATATTGTATGTACAGATACACATGTTAATTCTATTTATTAAATTTTATGATGTAAGATGCAATGATACTAAACTACAAATTATCAAAGCATTAAACACTGCCAGAAAAGACGTAATATGGAGAAATAAATTTATGCAGGAAGACATCAAATCTATTATAACCTATGCAGTCGAAAACAAAGTAGACATCAAAAAGAAAAAATCTTTAAAGACATATCTGGTTTTACCCTACAAAATAGAATACAAAACAAAGAAATTCGAAAAAAAATGTGAAGTCACAGATAGATTATCCATCTGGACATCTGGAGCACAGGAAACACAGTAGTTAAAAAATAATAGGACTTGTCTTACAAGAAAAAGAAGACAATGTAATAGTATTTTAAGAATGTAAGAATAAACAGCGCAAACAACAATTTCTTTTGCAAGTGATGTACCCAACTAACTAATCTATGTCAACTAATTATCTGCCAAAATATGCAAAAATTTTTTGCTGGCCAACAGTGTTGAGTGGAAGAGTAGAGTATACTAAATTCAAATTCAAATTTTTGGAAAACTAAAATAATTTTTGAATTTTATCAAATGCAAAAAATAATAAATGAACATAATTTTTTTTAATCAACATTAATCAACCATATTTAATTGTAGACTCTAATCCTCAACCTTTCTCAAGAAACAGTGCTAGTTACACAACAACAGTTTTTGGTTTTATATGATATCATACTCCTGTTATAACGTCTTCAACGGGAACTGTTTAATTAGCCTTACAAGGCTAACTAAACAATCACAAAGTAACAGACTTAATTACCAACCCAACTACACCCTCGGCAACAGCAGCTGAGACCGTCATTTCAAAAAGGGCAGAAAGCCGGTGCAAACGTAAACATAAAACTCAACAAACCAAAATTCTTGTGAGCTGCGTGGGAAAAACAAACTTACTGGATGCTCACAATACACCCTAAAAATGACCAATGCAAAGCTAGATAAAGCTGAACAAAAAACAAATTCTAAATGTAACGTTACGTCCAGAAAAGTTCCTACCAAACTTTTTCAGATTAACCACATTTATTACGTCACAAAAACTTAATAAAATGTTTACAAAAAAAAAACAAAAAATGCCAACTAGCCGTCGACAGAAACTTAACTGGCAACTACAGAGAATAAACCAGTAGCCACGTTGTTGCAATATAAAAGCAAATCATAGCCAACAATTTAATCAACCTTGTTGATTCACAGATCTAGGAGATAGAAGAAATTGCAAAAATCTAAGACCAGGGCCGTCGCTACATTTTGTGCGGTGTGTGCGGTGCACACGGCGGCCAAATAAATAAAGCGGCCAAAAATGTATTTGAATTGATTATTGAGTTAAGATTATTTATAAAAAAAATTGTAAATTTGTATCTGTGACCAAGTTATTGTTTCTTAGGCATAGATAGTCGTTTTATCATTTTAGACTTGTATCGTAGATAGCTCTCTAGTTCAATGATCTTTGTTGTTAGATTTTTGTTTAATGTTTTGAACATTAGGAGCACATTTGGTAATCTGTATTCCAAAGAATTAGAATGTATGAAGGTAACCGGGCAAAGTAAGAATCTATCAAATTTACGTGAGGCTGATCCTAACCTACGCCGCTAAAACCAATGCAAAGACTAATGAAGAGCATGGAAATATAAAGTCTTGGAACAATAAAAACAGTAAACTACGTAATAATATTAGAAGCAGCGCTATCAAATAAGAACTAGATAGCTAGATTGGTTAAATAACAAAGATGGCAATAAAGGACCATGTGGATAGACTGAACTACAACAGACTTGCCAAATGAGGTAAAGACCAAAGATTCTAAAGTAAAAAACCTCTATGCAGACTACCTAAAAGTTAGATGAAGAGCTGGACGTTAGCATCAATGGAAGGCTAGAAGGCAGATAACAGGACTTCGTTGAAAACAAGAAAAAGAAGAAGTTAACCTTGAAGCAAACTAGTAAATAAAAAATCACAGAAATGCTTAATGAACTGAACCTGCTTTCGATAACTATGGTAATGCATTTACCAAAAGAGTAACAATCGAAAGAATGGATTGCAGTGCAGGGACGTTAGACGTACTACTTCAAGAAAAAAAAACAATTTTAAGAGATTGAAGAAAAGAAAATTTTTGACTAAAAACTTTATAGAACTTTTTTTTTTAAACCAAAAATTAATAAAATAATGTAATTTTGGGCAAGAAACAAGAAGAAAAAAACTCAACTAAAAATACTGTTTAAACAAAAGTTAAACAAAAAAAGCAATTTTGGATAAAATTTTTAGAAAACGTTGTTTTTGACTACACATTTAATAAAAATTGCTTTCTAAACTAAAAAGTAATTAAAAAATGTAATTTTATACAAAAAAATACAAAAAATTTATTAAAAACTATTGTATTGAACTAAAAATTAAACAAAAAAAAAATTTTTAACTAAAGTGTTTAGAAAACGTTGTTTTGGATTAAAAATTTAATAGAAAATGCTTTCTAAATAAAAAAATAATTGAAAATGTAATTTTCTATAAGAAAACTCATAAAAAATACTGTTTTAAACTATAAATTAAACAAAACAAAAAAAAAAATAGATTAAAGTGTTCAGAACATGCTGTTTCTGACTAAACACTTAATAACAAATGCTTTTTAATAAAAAAATTAAAATAAAAAATGTGATTTTATGAAAAAAAATTATAGAAAACTCATAAAAAATACTGTATTCAACTAAAAATAAAACAAAACAAGCAATTTTAGACAAAAATGTTTTCAGAAAATGTTGTTTTTGAGTAAAACTTTCTTCTTAGACTAGAAAGTAATAACTTTTTAGACCAAAAAGTGATAATAATTGTGATTTTGTGCAAAACAGTTACACAAAACTTATAGAGAAGACTGCTTTTAGACTAAAAATGAAACTAAAAAAGCAATCTTTTACTAAACTGTGTTAAAAAAATGTTGTTTCTAAATAAAAACTACATTTTTAAACAAAAAGTAATAAAAAAATGTGATTTTGTGCAAAAAAATTACAGAAAACTTAAAAAGGGACTAAAAATTAAACAAAAAAAAAACAATCTTGGACTAAAACGTTTTAAAATAATGATGTTTTTGATTAAAATCTTAATAAAAATTACATTTTAGAACAAAAAATAACAAAAAAATGTGATTTTGTGCAAAAAATTAAACAAAAAACAATTTTAAACTAAAAAATGTTAAAAAGATGTTGTTTTTGACAATTTTTTTTATAGAATATGCTTTTTAAACCAAAAAATAATAAAAAATGTAGTATTTGCAACATAGTTAAAAAAAAATACGCTAAAAGATACTGTTTAGACTAACATTTAAACAAAAAAAGTAATTTTGAATTAAAATGTTCAAAAAATGTTGATTTTTAGACCAAAAAGTAATAAAAATGTGATTTTTTGCAAAAAATGTCACAGAAAACTTATGATAAAGACTTCAAGTTTTAGTTGTTTCTAGAGACAGGTTCTTTAACATTTGTTAATATAGATCCTACACATTTTCCCAACAAGTTAGACTGGGCATCAAGTGTCTTGATTTGTTACCGTAACACATATTTGCAAACATAACTAAAACGTTGTATATATGCTGGTGATTACATCTTTGAACATATATGTTTGTCTATAGACATTTTTAGAATTTTTAAGTTTATCATGTGGGGGGGAGGGCTAGTTAAATAGTATATTCATTTGTAAGATATAGCACTGATAAAATTGTACGCTCTGAATACTTTGCGGTGAGTCTCAAAAATTCCAAAATAATTTTGAATCATCTTAGCAACACCTATAAGCTTTACTTTATATTCTATAAAAAACGGCATATTTATGTTGTTCACACAGGCAGCCGTACTTTTCGCGACGGCCCTGTCTATGACCTAACTCACTCTATTAAAGTGATTGTCAAGATTAAAGATAAACTAAATTACCTCTGGCAAAACAGAATTGCTGAGAATCCAAGCCGCAAAAGCAACCACAAAAAACTTTGCATTGCGGTACAGCAGCCGGAAACTCGGCGACAGGGCAAGTCGTTCATCTGTCAAACCTCAGCATCTCAACGTGCAGTAACTGTCGTTTCTAATTGCTCAGGAAAAATGTCTAAAACACACGCTATCTTAAAATTAAACTCTCAAAAACTTTGGTGCCGCAAAAACGTTTCTTTCTTATTTATTAACAATATTACATTACTCCAGAAGTCTTCCAACTTGTTTAAATGGGGTTAATGGGACCAACGGTTTATTAAGTGATAAAAAAACAAATTTTTATCTTAGTTACATTTGGAGATTAAACCACGGACTGTTAGCGTTTTACACTAATTAGACTTAAAGAATGAATATTGAGAAGTGCTTCTTAGGTTTAAAAACGCTCCTTCTAAAAATTAATGGTGAAAGTACTTGCCAAATACCGAGTATAAGCGACTCCAAAAGTTTGAGCTTTAAGAGTACAACACCACCTATTGAAAACCATCAAAAAACTTTTAAACGAACACAAATACGGAAACAGCGTTTGATGACGTTAGAAAACAACTCTGGGTTAACCCTTGTTCCTGAATCGCCTATAACTCGACCTCCGTTTCGTATTACAAACAAATGCATGTAACGCTGATATGAATGAGTGTACTATACCAAAAAGATAAACCGCTTGAACAAACGCAGCAAAAGTACCATAAAAAAAACTAAAATGCTTTGCAATAATCCGGACCAACCGCAAAAAAATGTTTCTGCTTAAGACCAACAATAAAGCACTAATGTGGCTACATAACTCAACGAACACAAAGACTAATTTTATCAAATGGTTTTTGCTTCTTTGAAAATTCTACCGTAGAACACATACTAAACAAAATCATTAGAAAAACGTGCAACAAATCATTTTGTAAAAAAAAAAGTATGCAGCCAAAATACAATTGACCTGACCAAATAGCAGTAAAAACAAATAAAGCTAAACAGACCTCAAACCTACAAATTGCACAAATTAGACCTTAAAAGTGCAATTACAACTTCCAAAACCTGCCCAGAATTTGTTGTGTGAGGAGGTTGATAATGACTTGTGAAGAAACGGCTATAAAATAATTACCGGCAAACTTGGATTGGAAATGTATTAACAATTCAATTTTACCAAATGGTCTATGCTTTTTCAAAAACTGTAGTATACTGTAGAACATACGCTAAGAAGAAAAAAACGAGTTACCCAATACTTTGTCACGCTCAACCAGCAAAGAAGAAGTAGATGCTGACGTAGTACTAGTGATTTAATAAAAATTATTAGAAAATTGTAAAACAAATTATTTTGTAGAAAAGCCAAAAAGTAAAAAAAACGCCAGTTTTTGGTAGAATAAGGAGGTTGCAAAAATCAACAAATAGTGTGTAGCAGCCAAAAGATAACTGAATGAACCACAAACCTACAAATCGCACAAACTTGACTTTAAAAGTGCAATCAAAGTTTCCAAGAAACTCGCCTAAAACTTGTTATGTAAGAAGATTGATAATGACTTGTGAGGAAACGGCTATAATTAGTCACCAAAGAACTTGAATTTTAAATGTATTAGCAATAAAGAGTGGCAAAATGACTGTTTAAGCAAAAATTATAGATGTACATCGGAAAAAATTAGAAGGTCATAAAGAAACTGCAAGCAGGCATCCCACCAAATTACTGTCTGCTATTTTTTGACAAAATAGTTACTGAAAGAATAATTTCAGACAAATAAAAGGTAGCCAAGTTGTTAGAGAAATAATTAAAAAAAAAAAAAACAAAATGCTGGCATACAGACTATTTTTACAAAACAATAGAGAAGCTATGTGAATTAGTTATAAACAGCAAGCTAACTATAAAATTAAAGATAAGTGGTGAGTTATCTGACTAACAGTTTGATTTTAGAACAAAGTAATTATTTGTATTCGCTTGTAAAATAAAAGATGAAAACTCTATACGTCAAGAATGCTTTCAACTTAAGGTTCAGTAGGCAAGCATTATCTTAAAACCGAGCCTTGTGAAACATGTGTTTAGACTTTAAAATCAACTTCCCAGAAGAAGTACTCCTTATTGAATACTCGGACAACTTGACGCTTGCTGATGAGCGGCAAAAACGTAGAATATATTCTGTAAGATGCAAAATTTGCGTTTAACAAAATAGTTGCACGGTTGGAAAGAAAGGTTTTTCAACAAGAACATTAAAAGAAATATGACTCAGATTACCATAACAATCAGTCAAAAAGTATTAATGAGCTAACAGAGCCTGAAGTATCTTGTAATCATCTATAAGCAAATTATAGAAACTCTAAAGAAGGCAGAGAAAGTAATAAGTAAACTTTTGCCAATTATGTGTGGAGCAAAAGCAAGCAACAAAAGAGCATGTGTAGCGTAGTAAATTGATGCTTTACGGTGTACCAATCGGAAAGAAAGGTTTTTCAACAAAAACATAAAAATAAATTTGACTCAAATCACCATAAAAATGAGTCAAACAGTGATAATGAGCCAACAAAACCTAAAGTATCTTGTAATCATCTATAGGTAAATTATAGAAATTCTAAAAAAGGCGGAGAAGGTAACAAACGCGGTCAGTAAACTTATGCCAAATTTGCAGAAAGCAAACGCTAGCAGCAATGTGTAGCGTAGTAAATCAATCATGCTTTACAGTGCACCAATCGGTTATGGATAAATAACAGAACAAAAAAAATTAGAAACTCCTTCTGCCTATAGAATGGTTGCTAGCAAATGAATGATTATATAACTGAGTGCAAACAAAACCAAACACAAATCTAAGATCTGGGATAACACTTTGACAAAATGGAAAGAGAAGTGGAGCTTACCTGAAAATAATTAAAAAAGTTTCACTTTTGCTGTAAGAAAGCATGATACACAAATGCTTAAGGTTGTACCTCAAGCGTATAAACCTGGCACCAAGTGACAAGTGCATGTATTGCAGGAAAGAGGAAACACTAAAGCACACCATCTTAAAGTGTAGAAGAAGTAATGCTAACTAAAAGACTGCGTTTCCTAGAAAAAAAAACTCCAACTAAACAAAATCATAGAAACAATGTTAAAAAGCGACATAAAATAAAAGATTGTAGAAAAAATTATACGAGATACATTAAGAAAAAAAAACTGAATTGAAAAAACCGTAAAAGGTAAAAAATAAAAAATGGGTTAATCAGCAGCGTAGTTACACTGCAAGGTGATTCCACTTTTGGTTAGTATAAAGAAATAGAAAGGGTTTTAGCTGGTAAACAGCGTACCAAATAAATCAGGCACAACGTCTTTGAAAAATCGTACCTTTTCCATCTATTAAAAAAAAAAACGTTAGTCTTAAAAGGTTATACAGCCAGCTGTCAAGAAAAAATCAGGTTTTTAAAACTAAATCCATTAGTTTGAAGCCGCAACCAAGACATAATAGCCAAATACAAAACAATCAAGAAGATATGTAGCTTACTAAGTATAAAATAAAGAAAAAAAACTGTTTTGTACGGAAGCAGAAACCTGCTGGTGGTACCTCACAGAATACGTTACAAAATTATGTGCCAACACCACAACATTAAATCACTGTCCTCTCAAGCAAAAACAAAACCACAAAAACCATTCTTTAGAAATCTCATTGGTCTGGCATCCGGCCCAACTCCAAAGATGCTTTACCAGCGCTCGCATAAAACTTGAAGCACAAAAGTAAGTAGCACTGCTACAATCGCACCCCATTAGCCAACCGTAAGAGCGGATCTGGGTAGATTATTAAAACTTTCTAAATACCACTTTTTACTCTTTTTTTTGCATTTTTGATGGTTAATCTGACATTTTAACAAAAAATGTTTTTTCAAGTTTTTATTGATTTTCAGGTTATGCATTGTTGATAGTTAGGTTAGGATAGGTTAAGACATCAACAAAACAAAACAAAAAATTAGTTTTGGCATTTTTGATGGTTAATCTGACATTTTAACAAAACCTTTTTTTTTAGTTTTTACCGAATATTCAAGTTCTGCATTTTTGAGAGTTACGTTAAGTTAAGTTAAGTTAGGTTAAGTTAGGTTAGGTTAGGTGAGGTCATTAACAAAATTTAAAAAAAATGATTACACATTTATCAATTTTTGCATTTTTATGGTTAATCTAACATTTTTACAAAAAAAAATTGTTTTGAGTTTTTATTAGGTTAGGTTGGGTAAGGTAAATTAAAAAAAATGATTTTTAACAAAATTATCATTTTTTGCTTTTTTGATGGTTACCCGGCTATAATCACAAAAAAAAAGTTTTTATTTAGGTTAAGTCATTAACACAACAAAACAAAAATGACTTACAAAATTTTCAATTTTTTTTTATGATTAATCTGACATTTTTACGCGCTCTCACAAAATATACAGAAATGCATCACTCACCCTCCGGCAATCCCAGTAGAGAGGAGGCACAGATCAACGCTTATAGATACTTTGGGACAATCTATTGCCGAGCGCTACATTTCACCTACAGCGTTTTTATTACCTTCATGGTTCACTTTAACAAAATAATTTAAATTTTTAAATGTGTTATATAAACTGTCAACTGTTAATTTAACAAATCAACTGTCAATTATCAGAAACGATTAGTTTTACTTATAAATTGTCAACTTTTTCTCAACAAAGTTTTGTGTGTTTACTTTCTGAGAAAGCGTATAAATGTGTGACATATAAAATGCTTGACTTGTAAATTGTCAGCTTTCTTCTCAACAAATCAATGTCAAACCGTTAACAAGTAATTTGTCAAATTGTCAACTGTCATTTTGACAAATTACTTGTTAACGGTTTGACAAATCATGCAGCTGCTTAACAAACCTAATGTTAAACTGTCAATGTTTGACATTTTAATTGTCAGCTTTCTGAGAAAACGTATGACTATCTGACAGATATATTGCATCTTTGTAATATAGCCTGTTAGTTTTCTTATTGATTAATTACCTGTAACGTTTGTATAATTAACATTTTTAAGGGTAGCCAAAAATGTTTTGCATCCGGGCCCCTTTATAAGGCTAGCCTTGTAACTCTGGTAAAGTGTTTTACAATAAAACAATTCTTGTAGTAGTTTCTTTGTAAAAACTTGCTCTGCTTATTTCATTTAAACCAAATCCTAACCATTCTTTTTGTCTTTTAAGTTTTCAATCAAATATTCTTAAAAAAATGTTTTTTTAACTAAGTTTTTTAACTGGTTAGACATCTTCTCAGATTGTCAATCAATGACGCAGCATAGACTAGTTTTAACCTCCAAGTTGACTCTTAGTAAATATGTTAATTGTCGCCACTAGGGCGTGAAAAGTTTCAATGCCTGACACTAATAACACCTCCAAGATAAAAAACTGCCAATTCTGAGAGATCCCGCAACGCCAAGGCGCATGCTTTAAGCAACAGAATTCTATAGTGTATAACCCAGGTGACCAACGCCTGATGCAAAGCAAAGAAAAAGGTTTACCAGCCAAATGAATAAGCCCCAAGCGGTTGATCACGTTTGCGGACAAACACTGCTTTTGAATCAAGTATTATTCCTATCAACCTTCTAAATAGATCTACGTACAACCAGAACCAATAAAGCAATAGAACAAGCTTTTATGTCGTCAACAAGCTAATACAGTAGTGATTATCAGACGTGACCACTGGAGGTAAAGTGTACTGGACATAAATTATCAAATTAGACATTATCAAAAATAACTATTAAATGCAACAATGACCGCTATAGTAGAGCCTAGAAGTATTTTCCAGAAAGAATCAATTTTGACATTCAGCCCTAAGTGACTAACTAAAATGTGATTATAATGCTAGTGCTCAATTTAAATTTGAACTTCTTTTTCTTATGCTATTATCCATTAATGGATGTTAGCAACAATATGGTTTATCTCTTTGCGGCTCCTGGCTGTGTGGATCAGACTTCCGATGATCTTCAGTCCCGTCCATTGTCTTATGTTTCTCAGCCACAACACCTTTTTTTTCCAATTCCCCTCTTTTCTTCGATTTTGCCCTTAATAATAAGCTGTAGTATATTGTACTTCATGTCCCAAATATGCAGTCTTTTTTTTTTATTGTAGTCAACAGCTCACAACCTCTGTTAGCCCGTCGCAGGGCTTCTTCGTTAGTTATTTGCGCGATCCATGGAATCTTAAACATTCTGCGAGAAAACTAAATTTCAAAAATTTCTATTCTGTTCATTGATGTAACTTTCATTGTCCACCCCACAGTACCGTAGAAGAGCACAGACCATATATAGCGTTTGACAAATTTTATTCGGAGGTATAGATCAAATTCGGTTTTAGTAAGGATTTTTCTGAATTTTATAAATCCATTGCGTGCGCACTCAATTCGGCACCAGATTTTGGTGTCCAATGACCAGTCATCTGTCAGCCATGTTCCCAAATACATGAACTTGTTGACCTTTTTTACCGGTAGGCTGCCAAACGTTAACACCGTGTTTCCTGTTAAATTTAGGTCGCGGGATATAACCATAAAATTTGTTTTTGTTATGTTTATGTTTAGTCTCATGAGTTGGTTCTGATTCTCTACTTTGTTGACCAATTCTTAGAGGTCTTCTAAGTTGTTGGCAATTAGTATTGTGTCGTCTGCATAACGTATACATCTTTATGCCTTTCTCTAGGTTTGTAAGTGCTTTCAGGAATATGTTCTCAGAATAGATGTTGAACAATATAGGTGACATAACACATCCTTGTCTCACTCCTTTGCAAATTTTGATTTCACTGGTTTTCTCGTCTTTTATTTTCACATGGGCTACCTGGTTCCAGTATAAGTTCTCAATACATCTAATATCTTTTTGATCATAGTCTACTTGTTTCAGGATTTCAATAAGTTTGTAGTGTTGCACTTTGTCAAAAGCCTTTTTGTAATCTATAAAACAAATATTTCTCTGGTCGTAACAATTTTGTACTTGTACTTGTGTTGCAACAATTGCCTCTCTTGTTCCTAGTCTTTTCCTGAATCCAAACTGCGTGTCGCCAATTGTTCCTTCACATTTTTGATATATATTCTGGTAAATTATTCTGAGGAACAACTTTAAGTTGTGACTTATAAAATTAATGAGCCTGTGGTTTTCGCCACTGGTTGGGAAACTGACTGGTACCATACACTTTATTAAAGATATTTTGCAATACGTCTATGCCTTTTTCATCTAAGAGTTTAAGTATTTCTACTGGGACTTACAACTTTATTGTTTTTTGCTGTTTTTATGGCTCTTTTAATTTTGTTTTTGCTGATTGACGGACCTGTCAGGTTGTTATTTGTTTTTGTAGTATTGTCTGGTTGTTGGTCTGCAAATAGATTTTTAATATATCTCTGCCATAACTCTTTTTTCCCTCAATGTCTAAGATTATTTAATTTTTCTGATTTGCTAACATGGAAAAATTGGTTTTTCAGAAAACCTCAGCAGCTTTTTTTAATAATTTGTGTAGATTGAAGTTGTTGTGCAAAGTCTGTAGTTGTTTGATTTCTTTACACTCCCGCGTTAGCCATTCGTTCTTTGCTCTTCTTATCTTATTTCTTATTATTCTTTAAGTATTTTTGTAGCTGCTTCCGTCGTCTTTGTTCTTGAGTTTGCGTTTTTATCTATTAACATTAGAATCTCGTTCGTCATTTATGTTTTTTTTTTCGGGTTTTTGCTTTGAATCCAAACTTATTTTGTGTGCTGCTCATCAGAATATCTGACACTTTGTTCCATAAACCGGTAATTTCATCTTCTTCTATGTTTGTAGGTATGTTGACTTTGAGTTTTCGGCTAATATCGGTTATTACCGCCGTTCTCAGTCTTTGAGTTTTTTAAGATCTATTTTACGTTGAGGTGGTCTGGCTGGTTTTGAAAGCTTGATTCTGTTATTTGCAAGTAGTGTGTGGTTTGATGACGGATGTGTCTCGGGTATGTACATGCGAGTTAAATAATTTATTAATTAGTATGAAATCTATTTGATTTCAAACTATATTGTGTGGCTGGTCTGTTGTCGCTCTCCACGTGTACAGTTGTTAGATTGGTAGTCAAAACAAAGTGTTGCTGAGTTTCAAATCTTCTTCTTGGCAGAACTGTAGAAGCCAATCTTTTCTCACGCTTTTTGCTCCCAGTCTAAAAGAACCTACCAGGTCTTCAAATCTTTCTTTTTCCAGTTTTGTGTTAAAGTCTTCTATAATTATATTTATGTCATGTTTCTTTGTGAGTTTTACTAGACTTTTTATGTCAGAACAAAATTGCTCCACTTCCTCATTTGATGTTAGGGCGTACACCTGTACAATGTTGATATTTGCAGAATTGGCGTTGATTTTTATAAGTGCTACTCTGTCAGTATATGGAATAAAATTAGTGACGTGTTTTTTGAGTTGATTAGATATGAAAAATCCGATCCCCCTTCTGTGGATCCTGTCTTAATTGCCCGAGTAGTAAAGAGTGCTGTCCTTAGTTCCCGGCCACCCGCCCAGGTGTTTGTTATCAAGAAATTTGCTTATTCTCACATTTGTTGCGTTTCTGCTGTTTTTAATCTGACAGATTGAATGACAGTTGACAATAATACTCTAGAAGTGAGTACAATGACAAATTTCTTGATAACTAACACTTGGGCGGGTGGGCGGGAACACAGTTTATAAATATAAGGCTGGTGGTTTGATATAGTGTTCCCGCCCACCCGCCCAAGTGTTTGTTATCAAAAAATTTGCTTATTCTCACATTTGTTGCGTTCTTCCTGTTTTTAATCTGACAGATTAAATGACAGTTGACACTAATACTCCAGAAGTGGGTACAATAATAAATTTATTGATAAATAACACTTGGGCGGGTGGGCGGGAACACAGTTTATAAATATTGGGTCGATGGTTTGATACAGTGTTCCCGCCCACCCGCCCAAGTGTTAGTTATCAAGAAATTTGCTTATTCTCACACTTGTTGCGTTTCTGCTGTTTTTAATGTGACAGATTGAATGACAGTTGTCACTAATACTCCAGAAGTGGGTACAATAATAAATTTATTGATAAGTAACACTTGGGCAGGTGGGCGGGAACACAGTTTATAAATATTGGGTCGGTGGTTTGATATAGTGTTCCCGCCCACCCGCCCAGGTGTTTGTTATCAAGAAATTAGCTTATTCTCACACTTGTTGCGTTTCTGCTGTTTTTAATGTGACAGATTGAATGACAGTTGTCACTAATACTCCAGAAGTGGGTACAATAATAAATTTATTGATAAGTAACACATGGGCGGGTGGGCGGAACACAGTTTATAAATATTGGGTCGATGGTTTGATACAGTGTTCCCGCCCACCCGCCCAAGTGTTAGTTATCAAGAAATTTGCTTATTCTCACACTTGTTGCGTTTCTGCTGTTTTTAAACTGACAGATTAAATGACAGTTGACACTAATACGCTAGAGGTGGGCACAATGACAAATTTCTTAATAACTAACACTTGGGCGGGTGGGCGGGAACACAGTTTATAAATATTGGGTCGATGGTTTGATACAGTGTTCCCGCCCACTCGCCCAAGTGTTAGTTATCAAGAAATTTGCTTATTCTCACACTTGTTGCGTTTCTGCTGTTTTTAATCTGACAGATTAAATGACAGTTGACACTAATACGCTAGAGGTGGACACAATGACAAATTTCTTAATAACTAACACTTGGGCGGGTGGGCGGGAACACAGTTTATAAATATTGGGCCGGTGGTTTGATATAGTGTTCCCGCCCACCCGCCCAGGTGTTTGTTATCAAGAAATTTGCTTATTCTCACATTTGTTGCGTATCTGCTGTTTTTAATCTGACAGATTGAATGACAGTTGTCACTAATACTCCAGAAGTGGGTACAATAATAAATTTATTGATAACTAACACTTGGGTGGGTGAGCGGGAACACAGTTTTCAAATATTGGGTCGATGGTTTGATACAGTGTTTCTGATATACCTAATATATCTATGTTCAGCCTATTTGCCTCTTGGCCTAGATTTGTCAGCTTTCTTTCCTCATATCTGCTTTGCACGTTCCAGGTTCTTATTTTGATTTTTTTACAAAAGTTGGTTCCCATGGCTTCATTCAAGACCGTTCCCCCTAGAGATCGAATTAGGAAACTATTTGCTCCGGAACATTTTGAGATAAATGTAGTCATCATTTTGTTTTCTTAGAAAAAATAATAAAAGTGTCTGTATGTATAAGCTCATCTTTTGCTCTCCGTTTCAGCTAGTTCTAATTTTTTGAGCTAACTGTCGATCCGTCTCAGCTTAGCATCATGAGCGCCGCCACGTAAAGGGCCCTACTATGTTCAGACCCAGCAGACTCACTAACGTTTTTTTGTGATTCTTGCTTGAACGCATTCCTTAAAAGATTGTTAGCATCAAATCATTCCAAGATTGCAAGAAAATTGACTTTTTATTTGTATCTCTGTGCAATAAATTTAAAGCGCAACCTTTTGCGTCAATACGGCCCGGAAACTAAAACAAAAAGAACTAAAAAAATTGTTGCTTGTCAAACTGGGCAACAAAACTCAGCAAATTTTTGCAAATTAGTCAATCTACTTATCAACGTCGTCCAAAGTGAACACATCAAAATAAGCAACTCAAGTTCAAAACCCCACTAACAACTTGCCACTTACAACAAGTAATTAACCGTGCTCAAGTGTCCAAAAACTGTACCCAAGATGCATGCCACCGCACATAAATCAAACAAACAAAAATGTACACTTCGACTTTATTGCTTCTTGTAACCTACCTTGAATCCAGACCCTTTCCTTTGTGGCCCGCCCTAAAAGGTACTCAAGCAATTCCAAAAAAAAACAGACTTCAACTCTAAAATGCAAGTTAAATCAGTAAGTCTGGTTTAAAAATTATTGAGATACAGTCTCTCAGATTTCAAACATAGCTCTTCTACTATTTTAGACTTAAAAAAACTAAAAAAAAAAACTGCAGTTTTCTGTTCGTTTTCTACAGACAGAACAAGTTATAAACACACAGACACACTACTCATTTACAAGCAAATTCCACGCCAGTCGGATATGTATTCGGACAATAGACTGACAAGTCTTCCAAAGTTGATCTTCTCAGTTAGTTAGTTAGTTAGTTTAGATTTTTGGCGTATCAGCCTAATAAGACTATTAACGCCGATTCTTTTCTCTAACTATAGAAAGCGTAAAATAATATGCTGTAAAATGGCATATTAAAGAATAAAATTAAATAAATAAATAAATAAATAAACAACAAAGATAAAATAAACGTTCACAAACTTTAATGACTATAGCAATAATGACTATATAATTCCAACAGTGTCTAGGGTGTAAAAAGTCCTAAACACTGCTGGATTTTACGATACACAAACATTAATCATAATAAATTAACAATTATATCCATACACCCAATTTGCTCTGTCGAATAAATTCGAACAGACGATCGACTTCAACGATCTGATCGCCCAAGACAATCGACAAACTGGGTGATAATTCAGACGTAACTCTTTGTTCCAAAAACTGCCGACAATCCAATAAGATATGACGAACAGTCAATGGAACATTACAAGTATCACAAACTGGCGGCACCTCAGATGCCAACAAATGCCTGTGAGTCCATCGACAGTGACCGATGCGAAGTCGCGTGATGATAACCTCTTCCCTACGCTTCGGTCTGCATGACGAACTCCACGGTGTAATAACGCTTTTAGTTTATCGCAGCTTGTTGTCTAGAATAGCAAACCACTCAGTTTGCCAGCTAGACAGCAGCTTTTGATGTAAAAAATTACAAATATCCCTAACGCAAACTTTAAATGAAACATATTCTGCGCTAGTTATTGCCAATTTGGCAAGCGCATCAGCTTTTTCATTGCCACTGATACCTACGTGACTGGGGATCCAGACAAAGTTAACAGTGATATTTATCTGAGACACCTGAAGCAAAATTGAATGAATTTGCCTCAGCAAGTAATGATCAGGATATTGGTCATCTATGGCGTTTAATGCACTCAACGAGTCTGTACATATAACATAATTTGTAGCTGCGCTTAGTTGGATGTAGAGAAGAGCCTGATAGATAGCATACAGTTCTGCAGTATACACGCTGCTTACACTTAGCAAGCCAAATGTAAACTGCAGCTCATCTACCAGAAAAGCACAACCGACACCGTCGTTTCTTTTTGAGCCATCGGTATAAATCCAAGTGGCATTTACATTTATTGCTTGAATTTTTGCAAATTCAATTCGATATTCAACTGGTAAAGTTGAAGCTTTGCTCATTCTCGATAATGCAGTATTTATCCTTGGACGTTGAAAAATCCAAGGAGGATCGCGACAGTAAGACAGTTGATATACATCAGGGAGTTGGAAATCCAGTTCCCGAAGTATACTGCAATTTCTTACAGCAACCGGTTTTTGGGACCGTATCTTGATGTTGTATAGATCGTCGAGACCATTATTGTACACGACAGGAATCGTCGGATGCAAGCGTTTAGCTTTTAGTTTCGCGGCGTACCTAACAGTCAAAATTTTACGCCGAAGACAGAGTGATGGTTCAGTTGCCTCACACAAAACACTAGCAATAGGGCTAGTGCAAAATGCGCCAGTTGCTAAACGAATTCCAATATGGTGAGCAGGATCAACAATACGTAATATGGATGGAGCTGCGGAAGCATAGATTATGGAACCATAATCTAGTTTTGAGCGCACCAAAGCGCGATGCAGAAGTAGCATTGTTTTCCGATCCGTTCCCCATGACTTTCCACTCAACGACCTGAGCAAGTTTAGTGCCGGGACACATCTTGATCTCAGATTTATTAAATGAGGACGCCAAGTCAGCGCACGGTCAAATGTGACACCGAGAAATCGAACACTATCCTGTACAGGAATAGGTTCTCCCCCAAGATATAATAAAGAATCACCGTGTGGGGTTCGTCTTCTACAAAAATGAATAAGCAACGTTTTACTAGTAGAAAAAGTGAATCCATTCTTATTAGCCCAGTTCAAAATGTGATTTGATCTTCTCAGACCAACTAAGACAAACACATATCATTAATCAGCTATATGTCCACCCAAGCCCACAGCAAGGTCCCCTAAAATGGACACTTTGAGGACATTCAGAGAAGTGAGTCTGCAAACTGTGTCTGAATCTTTTTATATTCATTCCTTAATGTACTATTAAAAAAAAAATTAACTAAATTAACAAAAAAAATTAAATTGTATGTCACATGCCTTATATTAAGGACATCGTGCACCTGTTATTGTAACTGTTTTGTTGACTATGCAATTTCATTTAAAATAATTATAGTTATCATTAAGATTTACAGTTTAGTCTAGTACTATACATGTATTTGTAATATTTAATAAATAAATATTATTTCATTTAAAAAATACCTGAATTTTCTTTAACCATCGACATTTAATAGAGTTAATGTACACATTATTAGCTTTTAGTTTCGGAAATAGATTAGCCGTTCTCTGATGTTAGTTGTAGCTAGATATATGCTCACATTGTGTGGAAACTACAAAGGCAACTCAAACTACATGCACCAACTTTAACTCAATAGAATGACCAATCAGCAAAAATCAAATTTACAATAGTTGACAAAGATTTTGTAAGATAAAAAAATTATTTTAAACTTTTGCTAATTTATTATAGTGCTAGTTTAATATTGATTAAAATATTGTTTTTAGATGAAAATATAAATATAAGTTACTTAAGTAAATAAAATAATGAGGCTGGTAAACCGCTTTGTTACTATAATTAAAGGATTCCGGAAAGTTCTACGTCGTAAACTCTATCCGTATCAGTTTACGGAAGTTGCAAGAAATAGTGAATATGTCTAGGAAAAGACCCCTTTTATACAGATGGCTGACAACTATCTAAAACCACATTTACAAAATAAGTCAAAACTATAAAGTGTACCGAACAACATTTACTAAATTAATCTTATATATTTAGCACTGAAGCATTTTATTGTAAGCTTAAACTAAAGATGTTTTAACAAGCAAGGGGATTTTCTTTTTTTACCGATAATTCCTCTTCCAACTTCTTTTTTATCACATTCGCTATCCCATTCCATGCAATTTTCGTAGATGCCATTCTAACTTGACGTGGAACTCGTTCAGCATCCCAAAGCGTATAAAAATTACTGGAAACGAGTTAATAATACTAAATAAAAAAAAATATATAAAGTAAGCCAACGCGTCCAAATACAATCCCGTTTGAAGGGAAAGTTTTTGACGTTTCTTTTTGAAATCCCTTTAGTGCCATATCAAGCAATTGCTGTTTAAAAACATGCCATATAAAAAAAATGCATATCACCCGTTTGAACGCAGTTTAATATAAAAAGTTAAAACGGTTCCTTTATAAAACTTTGAAAACGGAATTGTATTAATTAAGTGTTTAATTAATGCTCGCTGATGCTCGTTAATCTTAATATTGTCAAAACTGTTGGTTGAGCAAAACAAAATTTTCCAACTATTAGCAATTTCAAACTATCTCTTCACATACACAGGGGCCTTGCCGACTTGTCCGCTTTTCAAACTAAATTGCTCTCGAATATAATGTAAACGCAACGGGTAGAATTATCAGACGGCACGGATATTTAAACACGAAATGTGTGCGAGAATTTTAATCACGTAACGTGGAATATACTTCTCTGCAACACTGCATGAATAGATATTGTTTAAGGAGTTTCATATATGGGACATGTTTAATGAGACCCATTTAAATTCGGAACAAAAAGACCGCTTTAGAATATGATTCGTGGTTGGAAAATTTATAGTTCTATAGTAACCTGGTGCAATATGTTACGTGTAATTGTATAGAGAGGAATATGTATATTGGACAAGTTTGCTTCATATTAAATGTGAACTATGTATCGTTTCAAACGTAATTCAACTATCTGTAAATAAGTCGATTTTAAGCGATATTAGTAAAGTAATAATTGAAATTTATTGATATTTAACAATTTTTTTTAATATTACATTATAAAGAAATGATATCAATGTTTTGCCATTGGGTTATCTGTTTTTTTTTTAAATTAAATATTAATAAACAAATTATTAAGTCATGCATAATAGGCCCATTATGAACTGAGCATGCCGTGCGTAATAAGCTCATTAAGCACCGTGCATAATAAAGTCAGTAAAACAGTAACGTATTTACTAATAATAGCTACATATGTAAATAACACATTACAGAAATAAGGAGAAAAAAAGAGCATTTTATTAATATTGTTTTATTGAACAAATCACACTTGTAAACATTTATTAAACTGAAATAGCAAATTTATAACCCCAATATGATCTATAATGTGTTAATAAATCTGCACAATAAATTTTTATTGAGATTGTAAATAATTCAGTGAGAAATACGAATGAAATTTATTCACTTATATATTATGCATTGATCTTGCGTTTCCATCGTTAAATTTTATATCGCCACAAATATCCGATTTCCACGTTGTTCTTTTGTTTCAGAATCCAGTTGCGAGACAAGCAAAATGCGATGAGTCACAGCCTATACATTCAGTTATTTTCTTTGTTCACTGTAACTTGTAAAATTTTATCGTCCGCATCGATACTATTTTTATAACGTAAAATTAAATCATGTGTGCGTTCTTTTCATGCGAGACTATAAAACAATCTGGTCGTAAGGAAAGTTAGATAGTCTGGTCAAACTATTGTGCTGGTGCTTCATAAAAGTCGCCGCCAAATGGCTAATAACGCTCGATGTCCCTATGTGAATAATACGTATCTGAGGGGACGAATAGAATAGGAATCATCTGACAAAAAGTGTATATATATATTTTAGGATTCCGGGGAAGCTTTAATTTTATAGGGGTTATACATATGTAACGGAATAGGAATTGGTGGTGATATGAAGTTGTCGGGGTTTACTTGTTATACCCGCCTATGTCATTTATATGCGGATTGATATTCAGAGCTAATATTGCATTCTTTTTTTCTATATCACTACAGTTTATTGCAAAAGTCCATCAATTTTTATTAAATTAAAATAATTTTAATATAAAGCTTGCCACAGGCGTAACTGCATACTTGTTAAGTATACCTGAGAATGAAGATTATGATTTTAGCAAATTAGCAACATAATTTATTTAATTAATCTTTTACCAAAATAGGATTGTTATTGTCTGGTCTTTGCAATGTTCTCAATTCTATTTTATGACTTTACGTATCACGTAAAGTAAAGAGTACTACAGCTTTAGCAACCAGTGAGCCAAACTTGTCAGTTTTACATTGTTCTCTGAGAATTGGGACTTTTGAAAACATCAACTTAACAAATTTTCCAAAAAAAGTTGAGCCCACATCTTAACAAAGTTGTATTGATTTAAGATTGGAGCCAAACAACCACAAATTGCGTCAAAAGTTTACAGATTAAACCGCAAAACAGTTTTGACAAAAAAGTTATCACATCAGACAAGGCTCATTTTAGTGCAAAAACAACTTACTTGAGTACCATGAAATGCCCTAGAAAAGCTTACCTCAAATAAGTTCTACACAAATCCAATAAAAAAACTGTGACACTAATGCCGCCAGTAAATAAGCATACCCCTGATGGAGAGCAGCAGCTACCATCATTACCACCGTAAAGCGTAAGAGAAAGAATCCCGGACCGGCTCACTCACATTCAAAATCGCCACCTATACCATTCAAACAATGATACTAGAAGAACACTTAGAAAGACTAGAAGAAAAACTACAACACCTAAAATGGAATATTCTATGTCTAAGTGAAACCAGACTAGAGAAAGAGAAGACCACCTCCCTAAAAACGGGACACCTGTTACTGCAAAATAACAAAAAAAGTGACCACCACCTAGGAAAAGTGGCACTGTTGATAAACAAAAAACTAAAACATCAAATAGTTAAAATGCGGGCTATATTACTTTAGGTCATTTATATACTGTTAAGACTCAACAAAAAATATAATCTACAGATAATACAAGTATACGCTCTAACCAGTACATCAAATAACAAAGAAGTAGAGCGGATGTACAAAAACATAACAACAGCAAGACTAAATAAAACGCAAAATTTGTGATAGCATTAGAAGACATCAACGCAAAAGTAGGGCAAAACACAGACAAAAATAGTCAAAACATAGGTAGGTATAGCCAGACACGAATAGAGTGGCCCCTATATAGGCAACTTAGTATACACCAAAATTATGTTGAATGTGGTTAAACTTTTGCTTTTGACAAAATGTAAGCGTAAATGAAAAATGCCAAAACGGGCAAATGCATTAGTTTAACCACATTCAACATAATTTTGGTGTATACTAAGTTGCCTATATAGGGGCCACTCTATTCGTGTCTGGCTGTATGGATTAGGAGAAAAGGACACCGGAGGAGAAACATTGATCAATTATTGCAAGAACAAAAATCTATTTTGCATAAATAAGTTCTTCCAAAAAACCCATATAGAAGATGGACCTGAAAAAGCCCAAATAAAAAAGTGAAAAATGAAATAGACTTTATCATTACAAACAGAAGAGACATTTGTCAAGATGTGACAGTATTGAACCGGTTTAATTCAAATAGCAACCACAAACTAATCAGAGCAACCATAAATATCAACACAATGTATGAAAAAAACAAACTAGTAGAGAATCAAAAACACTCAACAATCGAGTCGCTCAACATAAATAAAAACAAGTTTCAAAGCATACTCAGTAAAGAACTAAGGAAAAAGGAAACACTCGAGAAAATTAGTATAGATGAATATAACGAGCAGCATACAAGTAGCATCAAAAATAATATATGCAAAATAAAAGGATAGAGTTGGCAAATTGAGCTCAAACAAAGGAACTGATAAAACAAAGAAGGAACACTAACAGAAAACTAGAAAACTATAAAAAACTAAACAAAGACATAAGTAAGAACATACGGAAAGACATAAGAGACCCCAGCACAAAACTTATAAGTGATACCATTAAAAACAACAAAAACATAAAAACTTTAAGATCAAAATTATGCCTAGAAATGACAAAAATAAGGAACAGCCAAAGTAACACTGTTAGCAACAGAGAAGAAATCAAAATGGTGATTCAGGACTTCTACAAAACTCTATATAGCTTTACAAACCAGAACTATCAATATCAAGAATCGGAAATACAAAATACAAGGTAAAAAAATCCTCAAAATAAACCGCCGAAAACTAAAGCTATTGCTACACCAAATAAAGAACAGAAAATGTGCAGGCCAAGATCAGATAACAAGCAAAATGTTAAAAATATGAAATAAAAACTTACAAGAAAGTGTAAGAATGTTGCTAAATAAATGTTTAATGTCATTATTCTACACAAAACAAAAGACAGAAACAACATTGAAAACTACCGCCCTATAAGCTTATTACCACACTTATATAAACTCTTTACAAAAATAAAAACACACAGACTAGAACTTAAATTGGGCTTTTAACAGTCAGTCAAGCAGGCTGGGTTTTTAAAAGGATTCAGTACTACCAATCACTAGTAGACACTGAGGGCCCTCATAGAGAAAAACAATGAATATAATATACTATTACATATCGCTTTCGTTAACTACCAAAAAACCTTTGGCTCCATAGAAAACTAAGCAATCCTTAAAGCCTCTAAAAACGCCTCAACCTCAAACCTCATTAAGTATATCCACAAAAATGCATCTATACATGTTAAAATTGATGAAGATACCAAGACAGAGCAAAAACTGATAGCAAGAGGAGAACGCCAAAGGAACACAATCTCTTCAAAACTGTTTAAAGCCTCGTTAGAGGAGATGTTTAAGAGCATAAACTAAGACCAAAAAGAAATTAAAATCGACAAAGTGTACCTTAGCTAACTCAGGTTTGCAGACAATATTGTTATTATCAGCAGCTCAACCGACAAACTAAAGACCATGCTAGAAGAATTCCACCAAGCATCGATAAAAACCAGACTACAGATAAACTTCACTAAAACATAAATAATGACCTCCAAGAACACTTAAGTGGCCATTGAAAACAAAATACAGGGTAGGGCAGAATAAAGAGCAATTTTAAAAAGTCTGTTAAAAAGCAGATTTTTGTTTTTTTTTCAAATAATTTTTTTATTTAGTTAAAGAACATAAAAAACATTAATAAATTTATTTTTGAAAATAACTTCAGAAAAAATCTTTTGTTTAGGCCTACACATTCTTCCAATCGTGATCTGAAATTATTCATTACGTTCCGTAGCATTGCTTGATCTACTTTCTGTTGGATCCGTTCATTCAAAGCTTGAACTGTTTGTAGTAGGTTATCTTGAAACACTTTAATCTTCAAGTAACCCCATAAAAAAAATTGCACGTTGTAAGATCCGGTGAACGAAGAGACCAGGTAATGTCCTCATTTTAAGAAATCACATGATTTGGAAATAACCTATTAATAATATTCATGTTTATTCTTCCTGAATGAGAGGTTGCTCTGTCCTGTCGAAAAAATGTTTTTTTGTTAACTCCGTACCGTGCAAGCTGTGGTGCAAAAAAGTTTTCTAACATGTGGGCGTATCTTTGAGAGGTTACCGTCACAGCAGTGCCACGAGCATCTTCAAAAAGTAAGGTCTTATAATCCCTGATGAAGA
Source organism: Tachinus rufipes (assembly GCA_963932245.1). NCBI lineage: Eukaryota > Metazoa > Arthropoda > Insecta > Coleoptera > Staphylinidae > Tachinus > Tachinus rufipes. The sequence goes on along the minus strand of OZ010746.1, from coordinate 13,252,888 downwards.
CATAGCGCACCACACAGTAATTTTTATAGAGTGAGGGAATTCCTGATAAATTTGTCTAGGATTCAAAGCGCTCCAATATGTAAAGTTCTAATTGTTTACATAACCGGAAAAATAAAAATGGGCTTTGTCACTCATTCATAAATGGTTTACAATGTTCTCATCTTGATTAATTAAATCTAAAAACTGTTAACAAAATCGTTGTCGAGTCCATGAGTCGAGTCACACAATTGATTTCTTTAAGAAACTGTATTAATTAGATTTTGTATAGATGGAGATGTAGGTCCTTGTGCAAAATCCGTCTGACAGTTCTGCTGAACGACGCGGGCTTTCTTTCTTCTTGTTGACAAAATCACTTCAAAATTTTTAACATACTTTTTAATAGCACAGACAGACGGAACCGGTTGATTGCGATTGATGTTGAAATGTACGTAACAATTACCATTTTAATAAAACGTTTTCACAGAGTACGCTCGCTGCTGAGGAATCCACTGGTACATTATTACTAAATGTTAATACGCAGAAAACATGGCCGATAGCGCTCCTACCACCTCCCAACGCAGTTGGCAGGATTTTTAAATCGCTTCTTGTTTTAACCCACCTTATACACAAGACCGTAGACAAATACATGTACCTAGGCCATAAAATCCAAGCAGACAAAGAAAACCAAACTACTAAAATAACGTCATTGCTGGGCGGCGTTTGGAAAACTGAAATTTATACTCAAATCATGCAAATTTCCTATCAACCTAAAAAGGAAAGTTCCGTCTCGTAGGCGTGTATTCTATCAGTGCTCACTTTTAGCCTTGAGACCATGGCAATAACAAACAAAACAGCAAATAAACTACTAACTACCTAACAAGCAATGCAAAAAGCCATGCTGAAAATCAGCAACAGAGACCAATTCAAAAACAAAAAAAATCAAATGAAGGGGAGAATAGGACAACTGAAATGGAAATGAGCTGGCCATGTAGCAAAGCAGGACCATACTAGATACACAAATAGATTGGCGCACTTGAGGGGCATAAAAATAAGCGATAAAAAACTGCCCAAGACAAAGAGACGTGAAAAATTTTGGAAAAGGCTTACATTCAGGAATAGATAGATAAGGGCCAAAAAAAAAAGAAAAAGTAAAACATTTGTGTAAAATAAATAAATTTAACACAATAGATTAAAGAACAGCAATTTGACAGCAAGCAGCCGTCCAGACAGCAACTTTAGGAACGTTTGCTCCCACCCGACTGCAGCAATCCAGAAAAAAACTGCAATTATTATTGCACAAGGTATCAATAATTGATTATTTAATTAAGAAAGAAGTAAACAATCATTTTCTATCAGAATAAACCCCGACAATGACAACTACTTCAGCTCCAAAATTAAAGTTTTTAGCAACAAGATCCTAGTCATAATGTACCGGCAGCTAATTTAACAAGAAGCTCATCAAAACCCACATTCTGGCCCTGATAAAAAATCAGACAGAGAATATTGCCGTTTAAAAAAAACCCTCACTAAGATGAAATTAGAAGTAGAAGTTAGCGCAAAGTGTACCACCACCAAGCCATCGGGTTATCAGGTCTTTCCTAAAAAGGCCTGCAATACACTCAATCCGAAACCACCTCTAAAGTTGACAAAAGAATGTAAATCTACCAAAACAATAGCAGCGCCCTATTCCAACTTCACACCTGCAGCAAAGGGATTAATCGTGGTGGTAAGCAAAAAAAAGGCAAAGAAGCAGAAAAATTACACGGGTTCATCTTTGTTAGCTTCTGATTCTAATAGGCCATCAGTCAGCCTTTCACGGCAGGCGCTTTCAGCGCTATCAAGGCTACAAGTTAGCAACGCCAAAAAGTTCACAACCCGGCCGGCACTAAAGCAACCAACTCTAGTGCAGCCAACAGTTCTTTAGGCTCTCCAACAAGCCCCCATTTCCAGTCAGCATCTATAGAGAATGCTTACACACAACATCTACCACCCATTGTAATACTGAACAAATCTGTATTTCATTACATTTGCATGCTGATTTTTGAGCTGCTCTCGCATATTGCGTAAGCAACAACGTGTGGGAATTTGGGGAATTTAATCGGTCAACGCCTATTCGGATAAATCTGACATTTTCACTCTTTTTCTCCAAAAAAATTAAACAGTAAAAAAAAATGCTTATTTGTGCAACCTGAATCCCGTTACATCTAGCTACTACCTTAGGTTGTTGGTCCAAATGTTTTGAAACTTTTCGGCACTCTTGTTGTTGTTCTATAGCGTCAGTTTAACATTGAGCACATGAGCTGCGGAATACGTTTTGCTATGTTCAAACTAAAGTTGAAACTAATGTCCCGCAATCAATAAATTTAGTTCCCGCCCATGAGCGTCAACTAAGTTGAAACTAGTGTCCTTCAATCATTAAATTAAGTGCCCAAATCAACCCATCCAAGTGTTTGTTATCAAGAAATTAAATCACAAACACTTGGGTAGGTAGGCGGGAACTAATGTTAAAATAACTGTCCCACAATTCATAAATTTAATGCACCGCCCATACACCTAAGTGTTGGTTATCAACAAATTGAATTGGGTGAGCGGAAACTAAAATTATGACTTCTGTCTCGCAACTAATTATCTTTAAGAAACTATTTAGGGTTTTTACTAAATAATTTGTGAAACATTTTAGGCTAATTTATAAATTTTAACTACTTTTAGAGAAATATTCAGTTTCTACTGAATAATTGGTAAAACATTTTATGCTAATTTATAAGTTTTAACTATCTTAGAAATCGTTCAGAATTTTTACTGAATAATTGATGTAATATATTAGATTAATTTATAAGTTTTAAAAATTGTTAGGAAACAATGTTTTTCAATTTTATATTGAAGAATATATCTATTTTAAATAATGATAATAAGTAAACTCTAATTTATTTTTAGCAAACTTATTCATTTAAACAAATTTGCATATTTCTTCAAAGTTTTGATTAAAGTATTTGCTAATTAACATTATCTGACAAAATATACTTTCTTACTTCAGAGTTTCAACTGAATATAACAATTAATATTCAATATTCAATATCAACTTTAAACTGCAAACTTAAATTTAGTAAAAATGCTCATATAGACAAATCTGTTTATTTCTTCAAAATTTCGATTGAAGAACAAACTGATTGACAAATACCAATACATAGTGTAAAAGTAAGAAACTTCAGACTTTCAACAAAACAAAAAACAATAATTGACATTCAATTTAAAGTGCAAACTGATTTATATTTAGTAATCTTATTCATTTAAACAAATCTGCTTATTTCTTCAAAGTTTTGATTGAAGAATAATCTGATTGACAAATACCGACAGACTATACCTTTTTACTTCAAAAACATTCAATAATATCTTTAATAAATTCAAGCATTTTTCAGCATTTAAAGATAAAGCACAAATTGCCAATAAAAGTGGTACAATCTAACACAATTTTAAGGAAAGAATGTCGCAGAGTTTTGACTGCATCTTTAAAGAAATGTTTCAAAACATTGATTTAGGTTTCGTTTAAGTTGTACTGAGAGATTTGATAAAAATTGTATTTTTTTAGGTTTTAGTATCATCATACTTTACATGGCATTATTTTTATATATTAATATTTCTTCAATCGTTTTATCATTTTTTTCCAGATGTTAAGAATAGATTTACAAGTAGCTTCATTAAATTTGTATAGGTTTTAGACTTTTAAAGTAAATTGATAGGATTTTTATGTTATAAATATCTTTTTCGTGCATTTTCAAAGGTTTTTAAGCAAATTTATGTATTCAATGTATGTGGTAATTGTAGTTTTTAACTAATTTGAATGCTAAAAACTAGTTTTTGGTGTAATTTTCATGTTACTACTGTTTCTTTGTTATACAGGGTGTTTCAAAACATGTGTCAGAAAATAAAAAGGGTATTCTTGGCTAATTATAAGAAAAAAATACCCTATTAACATGATTCAGCAAACGTTTTCGAGATACAGGATGTACATTTTTTAAATTTTTTTAAATTTTTTTGATAATATCTCAGGAATAGTAAGAAAAAGTAACAACATAATCACAAAACCTATATTTTTCAAAATTAAGCAAAAACCTAAAAAACAAGAAAAATCACAAAAATTGTTGAAAATGACCTACGGTAACGCAGGTTTTCAACCTACGTTTTAGTGACGTACCCGTTCAAAAATGCGTGTTTTGTATTGTATTGCAGGATGCAATAATGCGATTTCTTAGTTCTTTATCAGTATTAACTGATATAGTGTAAACTAAATTTTTTAAGTGACCCCACAAAAAAAATCCAAAACATTTAAATCTGGAGACCAAAGAGACCAAGCCTCCTCGACCTATCCAACGGTTCCTATATTGTTCATTTAAGAATTGACGCGATACTAAACTAAAATGTGCAGAAACACCATCGTGCATGAACCACATTTCGTTTTTTAATTGAACCGGAACGTACTCTAAAAGTCCTGGCAGCTTTTCTTCAAGAAAATTACTATATAATTGACCATTTAGCCAAAACGGCAAAAAATATGGACTTATTAAATGGTTTCCTACAACACCTGCCCAAATATTAAAGGAAAATGTTTGCTGATGATGGCCTTCCATTATGGCATGTAGATTTTTGTCGGCCCATACATAATTATTATGGAAGTTCATAATCGCATTGCAAGAAAAATTTGCTTTGTCTGTAAATAAAACTTGTTCTAAGAAACGAAGATTTTGCGCAATTCTTTCTTAAAACCATTGCCACATAGCCAATCTTTGCGGAAAATCCGCTGGTAAAAGGGCTTGTACTTGCTGTATGTGATAAAGATCATCTGTCTTTTTATTATTCTTCACACTGTAACGTGACTAAGGTTTAGGTTTAAAGCTATTTTTCTAGTGCTAGTTGATGGATCGTCTTCGATTTCTTAAAGAACATCTTTTTCAATTTGCGGAGGTGGCAGGCGAGGTCTCCCATTTCTTGCAGCTTTTTTATGTACACTTCCAGTTTGATGTAGACGTTCGTGAATACAAATGAATGTTCTTTCATTTGGTACCTGTCGGTTTCAAAACATTTCTTAATAAATTTTACAAACTTTTGCTGCATTTCCATCAGCAACGCCATAAACAAAATGCATATCGCACATCTCGCTATCACTGTAATTATTCATTTTGCTATATCACCACGCAAGCAAAATACTAACTACTAACTAACTGAGTTTTGTATCTCAAACGGTTTTTGAGATATCGTCAAAAAATTTAATAAAAATGTCACACCCTGTATTTTGAAAACGGTGCGTTTGCGGAACCATGTTAATGAAAACTTTTTTTTTTATAATTAGACAAACAATCCCACTTTTTATTTTCCGACACATGTTTTAAAACACCCTGTATACATTTGAATCATTTAAATCCGTTAAAATATTTAACTAGATAAATGTCTGCTATTTCAGCAGCTTAAGTTATTTCTGAAATCATCCATCATTGTTATAATTAGTAGAGCAAACTTTTCACGTTGAATCCTCGAAGCTATTTGTATATAATTAATGTTTAACGTTAAGGTAATCAGCGTATTTAATTTGATCACAAACTTGCCTAGCAAAATTTACCCATATTACATAATTTAAGTATTTAAGTACAGCTTTATGAATGATAAAGTTAATATAGAATTTAGTTATAATAATTGTTTAACAATTTACTCAAATATTCTTTCACAATAAAGCAAATCTCTAGCAGCATTTTAATTCACGGAAGCGAACGAAGAAAGAATAAAAAATTCAAGTCGAGCGAGCTAAACTTATGAAGAATTCCAAGCTACGTGCGGCAGTCCTCCCCACGTGCTACATAAGCTATGAGTGTCGCGTGCACATATTTTAATTCCGTCGAGATTTATTCGCGCCCCTTAATTTCCTACTTATCCCTCGCACCTACCCCATTCGTCTTCATCCCAATGCTAATTCTAATTTTATTATAACGAATCTTAATCCTCGCAAGCGGTATATATTTTTTGCCGTCTGTTTCAGATTTAAATTAAAATCCGCTTTTTGTAAGCAGTTAATCCGACGAATCCGTCCCATGCTTTAAAAAAACATTGGGTAACGACAAAAAAGTTCGATTTATGCAAATGGTTATGTTATGGGGGTATAAGGGTATAATTAGCGGTTTTATTTTTAATCTAATTTGCTTCTTAACATAATATTCTACTTTAATATTCATGAGATTTTTGTAGTTTAAAGCTAAATTTACTTTTGTACATCAGATAGTACGTTACTTAATTTGAGTGAATGTTTAATATATGCGGGGTGTTAAATTAAACCGGGCTTCACTCCAAAAAGTGTATTCATTATTTGATAAGGTGGTTTCTAACCGTAAAAGCCATTCATAAATATATGATTGCTGCATAAAATTATCTGTGAAACAAAGGAAGCTTGTCATATCTTCTGATTTTACTTAATTGAACATTACAAATATATTTATTTTATAAAGGAATTATTAATTATAATGTAAAATTGTATTAAATAAATATTAATTATTAAATTTTAGATTTTAATTAAATTTTGAGTTTGATTACTGAACTATTTTTTAATAATCTAAAATTTTATTTAAATTTTTTGTGGTTGATTGATATTAGAAATTAGGTAAAATCCTTTTTAATTTTATAAAATATTTATATAATTTATTAAATAATAAAAAAAAATTATTATTATAAAATATATAAAAAAAAGTTAGGTAAAATACAGAAAATGCATATAAACCAACATGATTAGACAAAAGCAGTTGAAAATAGGGTGTAATTCCATCTTAAGATGATTATACATTCTCCGCGTCAGCACGATCTAATTGCTTAGAAGCTGTTTAAGCAACCAAGAGCGTTTTATGTTGTGTGCTTACTTGCTGTACACAATTCCTAATGACCAGAATAGGTTATAGATATTGGATCTGGGACCAACTAAACATTTAGCTTTAAAAGTAGCAAGATTACAAGCAAAATATATAAAAAAACGACATTACCATACAAAAAACTAAACAAATTTTGAAATAAAGGAAACAAATAAAAAATATAACTTATAATAGAAATAAAAAAATAAAACAAATTAAATACCCTAGCAAGTTTACTGTACAACATGCAACCAAAGCAATACATACTATCAATACCTGTTCAGAAGAAACCACATGCTTTGGTTAATTAAGTCTTACTTATCTTATAGTAGTATTATACAGGGTGTCCGGAAAATACGTGTACAACGTTTGACGACAGACTCCTGACGTCAAAATAGGTCGATCTAAGCCGACTTAGTTATATCCAAAATTGTCTCGTTTAGCCGGTAGAGGGCGTCAAAAATTTGTAAATATTAAAAAGAAATTACCTGTAACAATAATTTTTTAAGTGACCTTGTTGCTATGGCGTTTAATAATTTGACAATTATTGACAAATTGTCACCAGTCTATGAAATTTACTCAAGTATACGATCAACATTCTTAAATTACAAATTCATTTTACCATTAAAAATGGAAAATTATACAAACTCTCAGAAAGTTGACATGCTCCTGGTATACGGGTTTTGTCAAGGAAATGGGCGTCAGAGTGTTAGGGTTTACATGGAGAGGTTTTCTAACCGTCGAATACCAAACCACCAAACATTTGCCAATATTGAGCGTCATCTTCGGGAAACGGGCAGTTTTGAGAAAAAGTTTGAAGGCAGGGGTCGTATGCGAACAACTCGAACTGTAGAAACAGAAGAGATGATTCTGGAAAGAGTTGAAGAAGAACCAAGTACCAGTACCCGTCTCTTAGAACGTGAGTTAAATGATCCTAAAACGATTGTCAATGAGGTTTTAAGAGAACAGTTGTTACATCCTTACCACATACAAAAAGTCCAGGAACTTTTACCGACTGATCTCCCCATGCAGCTTACATTTTGTCAATTTATTAGAAACAAAAGAATCCTTGTTTCAAATTTTTGTAGAAAAATTATGTTTACTGACAAGGCATGCTTTACAAGATCTGGGGTAACCAATCTGCACAACGAACATATTTATTCCGATGAAAATCCACATGCCATTAAAGTTGCACATCATCAGCATCAATTTAAAATTAATATTTGGGCAGGTATTATTGATCACTACCTTATTGGTCCCATTGTTATTCCAGACAGGTTAGATGGAAATATTTATTTAAATTTTTTGCAAGACACATTACCAATTCTTCTGGAGAATTTGCCCCTTTTACTTCGGAGGGAAATGTGGTATATGCATGATGGTGCCCCGCCCCATTTTTCCGTTGCCGTTCGGCAATACTTACAGCATCAATATCCCAACCGATGGATTGGAAGAGGCAATGATGCACCAGTAAAATGGCCACCACGTTCTCCTGAGTTAAATATGTGTGACTTCTTTTTGTGGGGCGCTATTATAACAGAAGTTTACAAGACTCCGGTAAACACACGCAATGATTTATTGCAGCGGATTTTAAATGCAGGCAACCATTTTAATAATCCCGAGACATTAGATAGGGTCCAATATCATTTTTTAAAGAGTGTTAATAAGTGTATTCAGCAAGATGGCGGTCATTTTACACATTTGCTTAAGTAATGTTTTTGTTTTACTTAGTTTCTTACAATAGATACTTTCAACTTTGTTATACTTTTGTTTTTTTTGACGCCCTCTACCGACTAAACGAGACAATTTTGGATATAACTAAGTCGGCTTAGATCGACCTATTTTGACGTCAGGAGTCTGTCGTCAAACGATGTACACGTATTTTCCGGACACCCTGTATAATGAAAAAAACTAATTATTCTAAAAGTACATCAACAAAAAAAAGTAACTTAAATATATTAAACGACTCAACAAAATATGCGTTTATTTCTACAATGTTAAAATTTAGATTTGAACAGATTCAAAGAACATAAATACTAAAAAAGTCAATAGTTAACGTAAATGTTTTTATATCTATAAACATCGTCAAATTTTTAGTACTGCGTTAGCTATGTTGGTAACAATGTTGGACGTACAAGAAGTACCACAAATAACTACTGATAATATTCAGCAGGTATTTGGGAACACACTTTCCCTCCAAAGCCCATAAAATCCCTCCCCAATTGGCGTTTTTAAGGGCAACTAAGACGCATGCCTTACAGTGTGTGTAGCTGTACTTTTTGGCAGCTACCATCGCCGCTTTCACCTCAGCAAGCACGCTCAGAGTCAAACGGCCTTTTCTAAATCCGTACTGGCTCTCGCTGAGAGCTTGGTCACACAAAAGTGCCTTCAGGAGCCTTCCCACTATCCAGCTACATCCAAAAGACGTATGGGCCAAAAAGCTCTTGCACCCTACCCTTTCTATTGTCTAGAAGAATAAGGCTTGCCCTTTTCCATACTTCCGGGAAGTCTCCGTCTTCTAGGCATTTCTTAGCTGCCGCTAACCACACCTTGGAGTATTGTTCTACCATGGCTTTTACAACTTTTGCGGGAATTCCGTCAGGCCCTGGTGCCTTCCCAAAGCGTATTCTTTTTGAGAACTACCGGAGCTCGTTTTCCAAAAAAGGACAAACCTCGCCCGCCCTCACGGGCCACCTCCTACAAACCCTTTTCTCCTGATTTGGAAAGAGTTTCCCTACGACTGCCTTTTGCACCTTTGCCGATACCTTAGGTGGCGTTTTTACAACTTTCACCATTACAATTTTGTACCCCTTTCCCCATATATCTCCGTCTACCTTCTTCACCAAAAGGTTCCACTTACTACTCTTGGCGGATTTGATTAGACCTTCCAACTTTATTCTTAACACCATGTGCTCTAGTGCCGCTTCTACGTTTTCCCTCCCCATGGCGTTGCCCCTGATTACCGTTCTCCGAGCTTGGTTGCACCGCGCCCGCTGATATGCGATTTTGTCATTCCACCAGTTTGCGCGCCTGCCTTGTAGACGCCCTTTCCAGCCTATGCCTTTGCACAGTGTTACTGGACTGTTTCCCGTCTCTATTGCCATAGCTTCAAAATCCCTTACTTTGTTTTTTAACACTTCCCTGGAAACTACCCACCCTTTTTTGTTGACCGCTGGCGCTGCCGCAATCGTGGCCCTAACTTGAAAGTTGATGGAACGGTGGTCACTGAGAATTTCTCCCACTACTACCTGCCACTATGTCACCAGTCCCACCACTCTTGCACCACATAGAATTACTTCTATGTAGGACTGCGCACCCCGCCTCCAGAACGTGGGTATTACTCCATCATTCATTGTGAAGAGATCCTTGCAGGCGGCCTACTTCAAAAGCAGGCGGCCTCTCCCGTCCACCCCATAAGGGCATTTTGCGTTAAGGTCTCCCCTAATTACGGCGTCTCTGATTTCTCCACCTAGCTGCCGCTCTACGTTTTCCAGCACAGCCGCAAGGTCCTGCAGCGTCTTGTTTGGTGAGGCGTAGCAAGGTACAAAGAACCTCCCGTCCAGTTGTACCCAGTCAAAATCCTCCCCCTACCCCTTTTTCCAACCCCCAAGGTAGAGTTTAACACCACCACCGTAGCGTCTTGCATGTTATCCAGTGACCAGGCGCTACCCCTTGCCGCTTGCAGGTTGGGCTCGGAGATCAAAGCAATGTCCACCCTGATCTCCGCACCCAGTTGCATCGCAAAGTTAGTAGCTGCGGCCGACCTGCTCAGGATTACCTGGATGACACTTATCATGCAGCGGTGTGTGGGGCCTCCCTGCTCTTATTTTTCTTGTTCTTAACTATCTCCTTATATAAGGGACACTCCATAGACTCCGTTCTGTGGCCGGCTACATCGCACGTGGTGCAGTGAAATTCCGCATTGCAATTCTTTCCCAAGTGTCTAGCTTTCCCACATTTAAAGCAACGTGGAGCCACCCATTGTTTTGTACACTTGGCCGCAATATGCCCAAGCTTTTGACACCTGTAGCAGCGGCCTATGTTTGCGTAAGCCTGAACTCAACATCGCGCCTATCTTATCGCAACTCTGCCCATATCAAGCAGTTGCGCACAAGGACCTTTTCCTAGGAAAACGACGGCAAACTGGTCTGATCAGTCCTGCCTGCTTCTCTGTTCTTTTAGGTTTTCTACCTTGCAGCCATCCCCCCCCCCTCCCTTTTGCGACACGACCAGTATGTCGATAGCTTTCTTTTTAATTGTTGCCAAGTCGATTCCCCAGACCAAAACCTTTTCCGACCTTGTCAATGGTTTTACTTTAACGTATTCACTTGCGCTTTGTCCTTTATTTACAGCTTCCCTGAAAACATTAAATAGTCTGTAGTCTGAGCCTAATGCCCCCCTCTTTGGTTTCCCTGGCATCTAAAACCTTAATGCTCGTTTCAGCTCCTTCAATGATTTTAAGCGCTTTTAATTGTTCAGAATAGCTGTTTGTTAGCCCTTGCCCCTCGACCAAGAGATCGACTGTCTTTTTTTGCGCCCTACCATTTTTCGTAACTTTAGCCCAGCTATCTACACTTTCTTCCCCATGCGGCGCAAGTAACGCAACAATTCCCTTTGGCCTTGGAGAGTGGACACCTTAGCCTGGAGTAGGCTAAAGTCACCTTAGTGCTGCCCCTGAGTGATATGTCTCAGGGTTCTAGGTCTACGTATTTTGGCAAGAGAACCAGATCAGTTACTGGTGACTGCTGAATTTGATGACGTTCCGGTTCAAAAGCGGGAACGTTGGTAGCTCTGTCCAATGAGCTATTAGGTGTGTCTCTTCGGCTGGTTTTACTTAGTCCAAATATTTTGCATTGACATATTCTTTGTCTGAGTCTGCGTCCAACCAACCTGGTGCTATGTTGAGTCTGGACTTAGCTTGAGAAGTCAGCTTGAATATCCAAACAGATTTTTTGATTCTTTCAATGTAAAATTTAAAGCTCTCAAGTTTGCGGCTGGCTCTCTGATGTTGTTTAGGTTCCAGCGGTTTCCAATGAAAGTAATCTACCAGGAATTCTTTCTAGTTGGTGTTCTCGATCGATTTCATCCAATAGGTCTCGGTTGGGGTACCTGGGTGTCGAGTAAGCCATGGTTGTAACAATTAATTATTTTCTAACTGACCGACAGTACAGTACAGTTGTAAGATATAGGTACTAGATGTATTTTTTTGCGGCGAGAGTACTCGTCAGACAGGTTGTCAGTACAGGTAAGTTATACACTTGGGAATTGCAAAACAAGTTTCACAATTTGGTGATGGCTTCTAAGGATGTACCCTAGGTAATAGGGTGTGTCCGGAAGTTGTTCCGGTGTTGTGAAACTAATTGATCAAATTTGAGATAAATTTGTCCAATATTTTGGAAAAGTCCTCCGGGTGGTGGTGTTCTCCGGTGTCAGGTCTGTGAGGTTGAGGCGCTTTTACTCCAATTTGCCCCACGTTGGGCGTCAATTGTCACGGTCTAGGTTTTGTCGAGGGCGGTAGTTGACGGCGGTTCCGGCAAGCAACGGAAAACCAGACAAAACGCGCTAAATTAAGATATATCTACCTTCTTTCAATTTTTTAGTGTAAAAACTAGAAACTAATTAATAATTTAAATAAAAGGGAGTTTAGTCTTTAAACCAAATTAAAAAAAAATCTTGGTTTAGACCTGCAACACAAGTTTTACTTTTCAACAACTGCCTATTACTACCCTGATAAAAGAAATTAAGTGATTCACAACTAGAACTCTGTTTCACAGTTGCTTTCCACTTTGAATACCGCTTTTTTTTTATTGACAAGCTCAACACCTGTAACCTTATTATGTCTAATCCAGACAACAACATCAAGTTCTTTTAAGAACCAGAACGCTAGGTAAAAGCGTACGCGGTAAGAGTATTCTGTGTGAGTGCGTATTTAAAAATAACTTTATTTGTTATAAATGCCAATTTAACAAACATCTTTACCATCCGATTCCCCAAACCCCTATCTTGAGAGCCGCTTTCGGACTTGAACCGCCTGCTTCTACCATCTCTTTTGAAGATGGTGTATCAAACGACGTCCAAGCAGATACAACAAAAAGCACGGTGCTTTTGAGTATTCTTACAATATCTATAAAAACAAAACTACCAAATGATGAGTACCCCAAAAAACCAATTGGCCATTGAACCTCAAAGAACACAACATATTACCGCAGCAGCGTCCAACCAACTATATAGCAAATTAAATACTCATACCTTAGGTCAAAATTTCTTAGCATACTAAGCCACATGAATATTTTAATGTACAACTTGCAACAAAAACAAATTTTATTACATTAAAAATTAATTTGCTTTAATTAAACAAGTCAACTACAATAAAGACAAATTCTCTCTATATAAAAAAACTCATATATGTTAGTAACACAAGCGTCATCTCGTGAAGACTTAAAAAAGCTGCAAAGTAGAAGGCGGGTACAAAGAAAATAAACGTTTTTTTACATCTTTATAGTAAACTGCCTATAAAGTATATCAAAAATTTGAAAAAAAATATAATACTGCACGTTTTATATGCTTTTGAAATGTTAGTAAAAGTAGAATTTCTATAAACTACGCAGTGGTGGTCACATTTAAAGAGTGAAGAATACGGTTTAGAAATGCGGTCACTGTAATTAAAAATGGCTGTAGCTACTTTGTCCTTAAATATGCTTAGTTTTTATATTCGACGCATTGATCTGCAGGCTAAAATATATTAAGTCATAAATTCAAGGTAAAAGCTAGTCTGCTATAGTATGCATGTAGTAGAGGATGACGCAACGTTTAGAATAATGCTCTTGAGATACCAGCTACTAATCGTAGTTAGTCTTAAGTGTGTAACAAAGCACAGCGTACAAAAACATTCATTTACTTATTAACATAAAAAAAAAACATAGGTAGTTTTTTGCAGAATGGTCCAACAATGCTAAGAATGCAATCAAAAAGCTAAAACATCTAGAATCGGCAAAGAACAATGCAACTAAACCAACCCTTAAGTAAATGCCAACAACTGACCCATTATTTTATTTTTTTACTTTTGCTTTTTATCCAGTTCTTTTACCTTTATCTTGGATAATTTTAACTACATTCTTTTTTTTTTGTCTCGCTCTCCAGCAGTGTTTTAATGCTGTTGTCTAGTTGGAATTTCTATCTCAGGTCTCTGTAGGCGTTATCTCCTGTTAACCTTCTATCTTTTGCACTTTTTTTCTTTGCAGTACATACACTCGTGAGTTGATGCCAGATACATGCGCTTAAAGTACGATCCAAAGCCTCCGTGTACCGTTAAAAATTGGGTTACAGTAGATACAAGTGTAATTTAGTACATTCTCTTGTCTTCAGGTAACATTATTCTTATCTGTTAGTAAAAGGGTTATTCCTGATTTTAGTTTAAGCTTGGTTTTATTTGCACCCAGATATACAACCTCTCCTTTGCTAGAAGGTTTACCAAAATTACCGTTCTATAAACAAAAGCTATTTTAAAAACTGCTTTTTTGCGCTTTTTCATTCTATTAATTATTTTCTTGTCCATGTATGCAATCATTATTGGTGTACCGTAAAACATGATTAAGTTCACTACCCTACAGTTTTCTTTTCTGTTGCGTGTTTTCTTTTTCTTCTTTATGTGCCATCTTTATTGCAAAGTTAGTATCATTATTGCAATTTCAATCTTTAATATCGCTGCTCAAAACTGCTGGGTTCCACGTTCTCAGAATTCTTAGCCAAATTCATCTTTATTCTTCTTCTAATGCTGCGTTGATCCTAGATCTTGCTTTGATGTGTCCATATATTGCAATTAATTTGTCATAATAATATACAAGATTACTATTTTTTTGTTGAGTACTATTAGTTTCTGCTCGTTTTGGCTCTCCATAAATTTGGCATAAACTTAACAAGTATGTTTGTCGCTATATCCGCTTTTTTGGTGTTTTTTACAATGTAAGACTTTATATTAAAGTTCTTCCTACACGGAGGTTAGCAATTAACATGGCTATTTTTACTTTTAATACTGCTGCTAGGTCCTTTAAGGTGCACCTAAACCAGTCTCTAAAGTTATTTAACCAAGAAATCCGGCGTCGACCTATACTTTTTTTCCGCTCAAATTTTCTTTGCATTATTAGTTGCAGTATTTTATATTTGTCTCGACGAATGGTATGACCTAAATATTCCAGTTTCCTAGTTTTAATTGTATTAATGACTTCAAGTTCTTTTTCCATCCTTCTTAGCACCTATTCATTTGTAACTTTATCAGTCCATAAGATCTTAAGGACTTTTCTGTATATCCTCATTTCAAAAACTTGGAATTTATTTGTGAGTTGTTAGTTCAGTGTCTATGCTTCCATTGCATACAGTAATATAGAAAAGACATAACACCTCAGCATTCTCAGTCGGAGTTTCAGTGTTAGATCGCGATTGCTAAACATTTGTTTCATTTTAGGAAAAGCATTTCTAGCTAGTTTAATTCTGTTTTTAATTTCATTCGTCTGCTATTTGATGCTAGTTACCCATGTTCCAAAATAATTATATTTGGATATTCATTTAATCTGGATTTTTGATAAGGTCATCATTAGGTATTCTTGATTTTGAGATAATCATATATCTGGTTTTCTTTAAGTTCATTTTCAACTCGTGTTTTGTGCTAACACCATTCACTTGCTCTACCATAGATTATGTTGGTTATCTGCTAATATTACTGTATCATCTGCATATCTAATTGTGTTGATTGGTTGCCCGTTAACCACCAATCCAGCTTGTTCTTTGTTAAGTATTGTTTCCTAAAAAACTGTCTCCAAGTACAGATTAAAAAGCATTAGTAACAGTAAGCATCCCTGTCTGACTCCTCTTTGTATGTTGATGCTCTTTGTATATTAATATATAATAAAAGTTTTCTATAATCCTATGTTCTCCGTTGTTTTTGTCTTTCAGTAGTTTTACTAATTGTTTATGTTAAATCCTGTTGAACGCCTTCTCATGTCAATAAAACATGCGTGTACTACTTTATTCATGTTCATACATTTTTGTATCAACACTTGGAATCCGACCAGTGCTTTTCGTGTGCCCAATCCGTTTCTAAAACCAAATTGTGTATCACTAATCTCTTCCTCTAATTTAGTATATAGTCTTTTGTGTGTAATTTTAAAGAATACTTTTAAGGTGTGAATCATAAGACTTAGTAGTCCCTATACTCCTTACTATTTAGCTTTTTGGGTAAAGTTATAAATGTAGATCTTAATCATTCATTTGAGATTATTTTTGTTTTATATATAGTATTATATAGGTCTGCAATGATTTCTATTTGGTCGTCTTTTACAAATTTTAATAGCTCAATTGGGATTTCATCTGGTCCAACGGTTTTACCTGTTTTCATATTTTTGATAGCAAACTGCACTTCATCTTCTGTTATTGAAAAACTGCTTATGTTTTAATATGTATTAGCTAGAAATCTTCTGTGGTTGCTGAATAACTATTTAATGTATTTTTTCCATCTCAATAGTTTTTGTACTTGGTCTGTTATAATTTCTTTCTATTTTGTTTTTATAATTGAAGGTGTGACCCTCCTTTGAGGCGTAGTTAGGTTTCCCTTTTAATTTTTATTTATTTTTGAATATTTTATTTGGTTTAATATCTTCTATCAAATGAAGAATTTTGTTTGTGATCTATTGTTGTTTTGGTACTATCTTATCCGCTGTTATCAATTCCTTGCTTCTTTCTTACAACTAGGTTATAATCAGACGGGGCGTCAGCTCCTGGATAAATTTTAACCGATGTGACTCCATGCCTGTAATTTTTCCTGACTAAGATATAGTCAATTTGATTTTTCCAAATAAGCTGCAGATGACGTATATACTTGACGTGGGGGTAAATTATAATATGTATTTGTTATTACCAGATCGATGGTTTGACAAAATTTCAGCAATCTATTGCCTCTTTTGTTCCTAACACCTAATCCAAAATCCTCTATTAAACACTCTCCCCCTTCTTTTCTAACTTATGCATTACGATCTTCCATTATACTCAACACTTTGTGTTTATTTGTACTCTCTATTACAGTGTCCACCTAGCTGTAGAACTTTTCAATTTATTCTTCCAACTTATCACAAGTTGGGGCATACACTTGGATGATGTTCACTTTTCCAATTGTAGTTTGTATTTGTAACAACGTTACTCAACCCGAATAAGGTACAAAACTTGTTACTGATTTATGTACTGTTGTATCTACTATAATTGAAACTCCGTTCGTATTTTGTGTGTCTGTACTTCCTAAATAATACAGTACTGCATTGTCTGCAAAATGCTTTTCTGAGCTTGGCCATAGCAGGTTGCTAATTCTTAGTATATTCATTCTAGATTTGTGCATTTCGTTAATTACGTTATCAATTTTCACTGGTTGAAGCATACTTCTGATGTTCCAAGTACCTATTCTTATTTATATCGTTTCTTTACCAGCCTTCTTCAAAATCGTCTTACCCGGAGATCCGATTGGACTAAAGACTCCGGTATGTTTTGTCTTAAATTTAGCCATGTTTACTTTTACTAAAGACATCCATCTGGAATCTTTAATGCAGTGGTTTTCCGTTGCATTCAACATCCCCATGCCGTTGATCACAAGTTGATTAATTAGTCGATTCTTCCGCTTTTAGAGGCAATTTCTTGTCTCAAAGACAAAAGGTTGCTATTTTCTTGCCAGATCTTCCACTCAAAGTTGTTGTCCAGCAAGAGGGATATGCTTATCCCGGCAGATACTTGGTCAACAGAGCTTTGTTAGTTGTCTAGCAGAATGTACCGTGCGCAGGAAAGGTTGTTATTTAGGTTGGTACATATTCTTTCACACTTCTCTGTTCTGTGCTTCGTTGTACCAGTTTAAACCTCGCGTCCTTCTTAAGTCATCACCTCATCTCTGCTGTGGTCTTCCTGTGCTTTGCCTTTCTTCCCACGGCCTCTATAGGATCACTTTTTCACACCACCTGTCTTTGGCCCTGATGGCGTGGCCAGCCCAGCTCTATTTTTGTGAGCTGATTTTCTTAGCAATTACGTCTACGTTGGTCTTTCTTCTGATCCACTGGTTGGTCTTGTGGTTCTTTAATGAGATTCCAAGTATTCTTCTTTCTACTGCCCTTTGATGTACTTTTATTTTGTTAATTATATTTTGTGTTAAAACCCACGTTTCTGCAGCATATGTTGTAGATGGAAATATGCACTGGTTGTAAATTTGAGCTTTTGATTTTAAAGGAATGTTCATGTCGAGTGCAAATTTTAGTTTTCCATAGGCTGCCCAGCCAAGGCGGATTCTACGGTTTATTTCCAGTTCTTGGTTTGCTTTGCCCGTTGTTAATTCCTGTCCCAGATATATGTATAACTCAACTTTCATTATTCTTTGTTGCTCTCTTAGTTCTATGTATCTGAGTTGGTCATATATTTTGTTTTAGGGAAATTTATTTGTAGTCCCACTTTTCCCGATGCTATACATAAATCGTTCAGCATATCAATTAGATCTTCTTCCTTGTGAGCAAAAATTGCTATGTCGTCTGCAAATCTAAAGTTATTTAGCATTTCCCCTGCTACATTTATTCCTTTCTGTTCCCATCCCAGTTCTTTAAAGACATCTTCCAGTACCAAGGTAAATAGTTTTGGTAATAGCACATCTCTTTGTCTTACATCTTTCTTTACACTAATTTTTTGTGTAGCGTTGCTTTGTCTTATATACTTTCTATAAGTTCTGCATACCTGTGGTCTATGCGTGCATTTTGTAGTGATTTTATTATTGCCCACTTTTCAATGGTGTCGAACGCTTTCTTAAAGTCTATAAAGGCTACCCAAACTGGTATATTGTACTCCGTTGTCTTTTTAATTATAATTCGCACTGTTTGGATATGTTCTATGGTGCTAAACCCTCTCCTAAATCCAGCCTGTTCCTTAGCTTGATATAGTTCAAGTTTTTTCTCCAGACGGTTTGTTAGAATTCTTGAAAAGATTTTATAGATTTGAGAAAGCAGGCTTATAGGATGGTAGTTTTTGTATATTAGAACTACGATGGCATTCTCCCATCCCTCTGAGATCTTTCCGTTTGTAAAGCATTTATTGAATAGTTCCTTTAGTTCTTTTATTACGGTTTTTCTTTTTGCTTTTATCATTTCAATTGTGATCTTGTCTTCTCCCTCAGCTTTGCCATTCTTTATCTCTTTTACGGCTTTTTTGATTTCATCGTTATCTATGGCCGACATTTCATTAGAGTTAACATTAGTTATGCGGTTTTCATTAGCCTTGTTTACTACTTTTTGGTTGTATAGTTCTTTGTAGAATGCTTCTGTGATTTTAAGGAATTGTTTTCTGTCATTTGAAGTATTTCCCATAGAGTCTTTTAGTTTTAAAATTTCTCTTTTCTGTGCTGTTTTCTTTTTGAAAACCATACTGCTGTTGTTTTTTATCAGATTTTCAACCATCTGGGTGTTATATTTTCTTATATCTTCTTTTGCCATTTTCCTTGCTGTTTTGTTTAATTCTGCAAATTCTCTGGTGTTTTGCTCTTGTTCTTTGAGAAGGGTTCTTCGTTTTTCCAGTAGTTTCCTCGTTTATTCCGATAACTTGTTGATTTTTCTGGGTTTATTTTTGTTTGCTATTTTTTCTAGCTTTTCTGCTGCTTTTGACAAACTATGTGTGACTTTGTTATTTGTATCGTCGATATTTGCTTCCCCCTCGTATGCATACCTCTGAATCTGTTTCTGTATTATTTCTGTATATTCTTGTGCTCTTTCTAACAGTATGCTACTGTTAAATTGATTTCCCTTTTTCCTAAATAGTTGTTTTTTCTCCACGTTTTCGTCTAGATTCACCGTTGTTCTTACCATTCTATGGTCACTTCCAGTTGTAAAGCTGTTTAGGACCTGTACGTTCTGTATAATATGTTTTTGGTTTGTTAAGATGTAGTCAATCTTAATCTTTGTTTGGCCATTTGGACCTATCCAAGTCCATTTTTTATCTTCTTTTTTTTTGGAAGAACGTATTAATATAATAGAGTTTTTCTTTTTCCTTGAAGTTTGCCATAGTATTTCCCCGATGGTTTTGTTGTCCTAGCCCAAAGTTGCCCACAAGTTGTTCTAAGTCATCACACCTTTTTCCTATTTTAGCGTTGAAGTCTCCCATGACAATTGTGTAGTAGGTTTTGTTTTCCGTGAGAGTTTGACTTAGCTCTTTATAGAATGCCTTCACTTCTTCGTCATCGTGGGTGCTTGTGAGTGCATAGATCTGTATAACCTTTAGGTTTTTCTTCTTAGTAATTTGAATAGTTGTAAGTATTATTCGGTCTGATACTGCTCTCAGTACTTTGATTTGGGGAGAGTGTCGTTTGTGGATCATAATCCCTACCCCGCCAATGTTCTTTCTCCTTCCTTCCATTCTTTTATAGAATAATGTGTGTCCCAATTGTAGTTTTAGATAGTTCTCTCTTTTCTTTCTCATCTCTGAGATCCCAAGTATGTCTCATTTTATAGGTTTCAGTTTGTATTCTAGTTCTATTAGCCGTTCTTTGGTAGATACTGATCGTGCATTGTATGTTGCAACGTATAATATAGTTCCTTTCTTTGTTGTTGGTTGATTTGTTGAGTTTTTGCCACCCCCAGAATTCTAGTGGCGGACCCTATGAAGGGTATGGAATTTTGGACTTGTTCTACCCACCTGGGGTATTGTTGTTTTTTGGTTCAACATTTTATGTGAGGGGGTATTGGCATTAAAACGCCGCGCTAGCCCTGAGTGTTGGCGAGTACTATCCCTAAAAGCAGAGGATGCCCCTTCTGCCAGCTCCACCGTACCGAAATCCTTCTTCTCCGCTTTTGCTGCCATTGGGGTCTTTGCTCGTATCCCTGGGCAGGGAGCAGCGCTATACCCCGCTGTACTGGGTAAAGGTTGAATTACATTTCTTTAATTCTTATTTTAATGGTTATACCGCCATGACTCGGTCGCCAGAGCCTCGTTAGTTATCTAGCAGCGGGCACCGCGTGCAGGAGAGGTTGACATTTAGGTCGGACTTACTTGGTAGTTCTTGCCGTTACCCTTTACCCACCTATTTTTTGCCTTTAGCTTTGCCATTTCTGAAAATTAAGCTTTTTTTGGGTTAAAGTTAATGTTCTGTTTTTGTTTTGGCAGTTTGCTTATAAATATTGTTATGGTTGCTTAGATTCTTTTTGCTGCCAACCTTATATCCATCGACTTTTATTCATCAACCCTCTTCAAGCACAAAGCAATGTCTACACACAAAGCTTTTCCGTGTTTTTTGTATGTGTGCCTCTCTTTGCAACATGTAATTACTTAACTCAGCCATTTTTCTCATTATCACATTCTACGGTTGGCATGTTGCCTCTCCTAATATCACTACTCAGCTCATGTCAGTATTTGTTTAAATTTACTTCAACAATATTTGTATATAGTATAGTCTTGTTTGATTTGCCTCAACCCAAAGAAAACCTCTATTTTACTTATTACTGTTACTTTTTGGAGTAGTATATAGATCGCAGCGTTCTCTTCCTTGTCAATTGCCCATTTTTCTTATCTTGCCGTAAACTTATTAGGTTTGGCAATTAGTGAAATGTTTATATCTTTTGTAGAACAAATATATTTTAGCAGGTCCATTGTGTTGCGTAGAGTTGTATCGTCATATTTGGCTATATTTATCCGCTTTCTCCTTTTCCGGCGTTTTTACAATTGGGCTACATGAAGTACTCTGCATTGTTTCTGTTTTGTATCCTATGTCATCACACAAATAGCACTTCAAGAAATTTTGGCAAAAGGATCTCGTGCCCAATCTTACCTTTAAATCAGACAACGTCATTGGCGCTACATTCTTTAGCCACGTGGCCAACCCTGTTGCATCTTTAGTATCTAGATATGCTTTTTACTTTTCTAATACGTCACGTATCCTATCTAAGTTTTTGGCCGTAATTTTATAAACAATAGAAAATGCATGCTTGGCACTATCTTTATTAATATTTTTCGCCAATTTGAAGCAATTGCTATCCATCAAAAGTTTGGGTTTGCCCAGCGCCATGCTTAAAGCATCTATAATCTGTTTGTGTACTATAGTCTCGTTTAGAACAAGTAACATAAACGTTTTGCCACAATGGCATTCATATGCTTTTTTATGTCTGCAGATGTTGTTCCTTCTTTATGGACTAATATAATAATGTCTTACTTTGTTTTTTTTTGGCATCCGTTGTTGCATTATGAGGATTTTTTTCTTCTCTTATATAACGTAGTTAGAAAATCAAATTTCCTGCTTACATATTTAAATATTTTTTTAGTGTACCCTGCATTGAAATGCAAACTAGGCTGTTTTGCCTTTACCAACTGCCATCTCCATATTTTTTTGCGGCACCTTCTTAAGCTTCTTGTGTTTCTCAAAGATATTAGTCATTAAATTTATTTAAAAAATGTAAATGCTGTTGGTGGTCACGCTGCATATTACTTTTTTCAATACTACAATTTTTAGCCTGAAATTTTTTGCTAATATTTTCCGAATAGTTTTCTTGGTTTGTCTATCATCTTTGTCTACGATAACTGTAAAGTTCGTGGATATATATTTAAAACTGCTGGTTGAATTAGGAAAAGTTCTTTATTTAATCTCGGCACATATGTACGCGAGTGAAACGTATAACATAAGAGAGCGAGTACCTTGCTACGCGTTCTTTTATACATTTATATTTAAACAAAAAATACATTCCATAAAATAATATCTATACAATATAAATAATAAATATACATATTTAATACAAAATAAAATAATGTCCATACATTACAATACCCTTCCCTTATCCTAACAAAATATATTCCCAATAATTTTGTTAAACAATTCTAATTATCTAATTCCGTAATTAACCTTGATGGAGGTTTTCTCACTCTATTACTTCTTCGTAACATTTCGTCATTACTAACATCTATGACTTCTTCAATTTCGGTACCATTCGTACCTTCAGAACTAGTACCGTGAAAAAAACTTACAATTTGATTAATATGTCTTTTCCACGTTTTCTGTAATTCAGGTATAAATACAAGATAAGTTCGAGGTCCTAAAATTTTATTTACAATAGCTTTAATCCAAGTCGGTTTTTGGAATCTAAAATCCCTAACAGCTACTTGCGCATTTACATCAAACATTCGTTTTGATTTACCTTTATAATTTTTTATTTGTTGTTTTTGCTTATGTTTTACTTTGCTTACTAACGGTTGATTGTCCGTTGAGTTATGTTCTGGTTTTAACAAGTCAAATCTGGTACGCAATTTTCTACCAAACATTATAGCAGCTGGACTCTTTCCAGTGGTACAATGTGTTGTATTACGGTAGTCAAACAAAAATTGATTTATTATCAAATTAATATTTTCTACTCCACCTTTCCCTATAGCTTTTAATATTGCCTTTTTAGTTGTTTTGACTGCATTTTCGGCAGCTCCGTTAGTTGCCGGATGGAATGGAGAACTAGTTTTAAATTTTATGCCATTGGAATCCAAAAACTTTTTAAATTCTTCAGATGTGAATTGACTGCCATTATCTGATACCACTAGTTTTGGAATTCCAAATCGTGCAAACAAACTTCTTAAAGCTTCTATAACATGAAAACTATTTGTACTAGGCATACTAAATGCTTCAATCCATTTTGTGTGTGCATCAATGATTACCAAAATATTTTTGTTATGTAATGGCCCTAAGAAATCAATATGTATGCGCTCCCATATTTCCTTTGGATATTCCCATGGAATCAGTTCATTTTTATTTGGTGAATCCTTATACATTAGACAATTTTCACATGCTTTAACTTTATTTTCAATGTCTATATTCATAGTTGGCCACCACATGTACGATCTGGCTAAGCTTTTTGTTTTTACTATGCCCATGTGTACCTTATGCACTTCATTTAACATAGTATCAATTAACGCTTGAGGTATAACTATTCTGTAGCCAAATAAAATTATCCCATCTTCATAGGTTAAATTGTTCCTTTGTTGGAAATATGGCTTAATAATATTCGTAACTTTATTTGGCCACTTATTAGTTTCGATATATGTTATAATTTTTTGAAGTATCCCGTCTTCTTTAATTTTTTCCTTTAATAATTCAGAATTTATTGGAATGTGTTCATTATTAATAACATAATTTATAAATGAATTTTCATCTTTGTGAATCATTACGTCATTCAATGGTAGTCTTGATAGACAGTCAGCATTATTTGCATTAGATTTAACATAAATTATATCATATTGATAGTTATTCAAGATCAATGCCCATCTTTGTAAACGATTTGCTGTTATTAATGGTATACCCTTCTTGGGTCCAAACAGTGTAACCAGTGGCTTATGATCGGTTAATAAAGTGAATTTCTTACCATATAAATATAAATAAAATTTTTGAACACCAAACACAATTGCATATGCTTCCTTTTCGATTTGTGAATACTTACATTGAGCTTCATTTAACGTTTGTGATGCAAATGCAATTGGTTTTTCATCACCATTTTCAAAAACGTGTGAAATCACTGCACCTACGCCATACTGAGATGCATCCACAGCTAATCTAATTGGAAGATCTTGATTATAATGTACTAACACATCTGCTGATATTAAAACGTTTTTAATTTCTTTGAATGTTTTATTACATATATCAGACCATTCATATTTAATATTTTTCTTTAATAAATTGTATAACGGTTTCAACAGCGTTGCTGAGTTTTTTATAAATTTATTGTAATAATTGACGAGACCTAAAAATGATTTAAGTTGTGTAGTATTCCTTGGAATGGGTGCCTCTTTAATTGCTACTATTTTATCTTCACATGTATGAAGTCCATGCTTGTCAATTTTATAACCTAAATAGGTAATTGATTCTTGATAAAATTTACATTTATCCTTCCTAACTGTAAGTCCATATAATTGAAATCTTTCTAATGTTTTAGTTAGTCTTTCAATATGTTCTTTCTTATTACTTCCTGTTACAAGTACGTCGTCATAAAAGCAAACAACACCTTCTAATCCTTGAAGTACATTCTCCATTATCTTTTGAAATTTTGCAGGAGCACAACTTACACCAAAAGGTAACCTAGTATATTTATATAACCCCTTATGAGTGCTTATGGTTGTTAGTTCCTGCGAATTTTCACTTAATGGTATTTGTTGATATGCTTGAGAAAGATCTATTTTAGAAAATTCAACACCATCTACTAAATAATTCTTCTATTCTTGGTATAGGATAAGAATCTGTGATAATAGCTGGATTAATTGAGATTTTGTAATCTCCACACAATCTAATTGTGTTATCTTTTTTTAAAACTGGTACTACTGGTGTACCCCATTGACTATAATCCACTTTTTCCAATATATTTAATTTAACAAGCCGATCGATTTCTTGCTCAACTTTCAATCGCATTGCAAATGGTAACGGTCTAGCCTTGAAATATGTTGGTTCTACATTTTCTTTTGTTTTTATATCAATCTTACCCTTATTAAATTTGCCTAGCTGATCCGTAATAACATTATGAAATTTGTTTAATAAATTATTCATATTCATATTTTCATTAACATTTAATTTATTTATGCTTAAGTTAAACAATGAAAAATAATCCCTTCCCAATAATGGAGGTCCACCATTTTTCACAACATATAACTTTATTTCTCTGATAACATTTTTATACTCAATATTTACAGATATAAAACCTACAGTTTTAATTTCTGTACCGGTATAGCTAATAAATGATTTATCTGTACTAAATAATTTATATTTTGAAAAATGCGTATTTTTAAATTGACTTGAAATAACGGATAGACTTGCACCCGTGTCCAGTTCAAAACTCAAAGGATTTCCATTAATCCGTACAATGACTTTAATTGGATCAGCAAAATTATTTGTTTTTAAATTATAAAGGTTTACATTTTCTTTAATAAAATTATTTTTATTTAAATTCGTTCGACAAACATTTGATAAATGTCCTGGTTTTTTACATTTATGACATTGATAATTTTTATATCGACATTCACTTGCCTTATGATTCCATTTTCCACATACCGTACATTTTTGTTGTGATACGGCTCTATGGTCGCTGCTCCGTCCGGAAGGTCCCGCTTGCAGACGCGCCGTCGTCCCGTGATGCTGGCTCGGTCTCCCCCGATCCTCACGGCTTCCTCGTTGATGTTCTCTCGTTCCCGTTCGGAATATTTCCTGCGGCTCCTTTTTTATGTTGACTTCTGGGGAATGCCGACTGCTCACTTCCTTGCTAATAGCAATTTCTATTGCCCTGTCCAGTGTAAATTTGTCGGTAATTTCTTCCTCCAAGAGTCGATCCAAAATTTTTCCTTCTCCCAGCCCCATGATGAAACGATCCCTCAAGATGACTTGCAATTCTTTCTCGAATTCGCATTTTATGGCTAGATTTTTAATTCTAGCCGCCCAGTCCATGATGTTTTCAGATTTTGATTTCACAGCATGATAGAATGTGAAACGATGTGGCATGGCGGTTCTTTTCGGTGAAAAGTGCTTATTTAATAGGGATACCAATTCTTTATATCCTTTATCAGATGGTTTCTCCCCGACACACAAATTACACAATAATTGATAACTTTCTTCGCTGCATGCATTGATTAATAACGCACGTTTCAAATTATCGTCCTTCGTTTCGTTGGCTATGAAATATTGTTCCAACCTGTCTCTATACAAGGTCCAATTGCTATCCTTGCAATTAAATTCCCTTAATTGTCCTATGTACGTGGACATTGTGCACGTGTCTTCCACTTTTCACTATAACACTTCTATTTTGTAATTATACACGCACTAATCACGTTCACGTTTATTTTGCGTGAAATAATTGCACTTGTTAATAATCCTCGTCGCCAGTGTAAAGTTCGTGGATATATATTTAAAACTGCTGGTTGAATTAGGAAAAGTTCTTTATTTAATCTCGGCACATATGTACGCGAGTGAAACGTATAACATAAGAGAGCGAGTACCTTGCTACGCGTTCTTTTATACATTTATATTTAAACAAAAAATACATTCCATAAAATAATATCTATACAATATAAATAATAAATATACATATTTAATACAAAATAAAATAATGTCCATACATTACAACAATAAATGCTTTTCCAATCGTATATTCATCCTTGGATATGCAACATCTCATAAATGTTTTGTCCGACGATTTAAAGTTTAACTTTTTTGCCGAAGTTTACTATTTATCCTAGTTATTAATTAGAGTAGCATTATCCTCTTTTTATTTATTAACGTGGCAAAAATCTCCGGTTTGTAAAAAACTACTCTAAAGCAAGCACTTAAGGCAGAACTACGGCCATTTTGATTTTCATAGATACTAGCACTAATTTTTTGCTAATTCTTAAAGCAATGTATAGACTTGGATCAAATTTAAAGTAGTTAAGAAGACAAATACGCTTAAAAACTATTATATTTGCTATGCGGTAACAATATTAGAAAATATCACTTTAAAGTTATTTGCTTTATTACGTAATTACTGTAATAATGTCTTTATATGGGTTTAGTGTAGTACTGGTGTTTGTGTAAATATAAATTCATTTAACCATATGTTTAATAATTATTACATATTACCTTTGATACATCACCCCAACTAAGGAAACAAAAAATCGTCTCCACATAAATATTCATGACAGAGAAATTTGATCCGATGTTTAAAAATTAATCCGGAAAACCCAAATAAATAAAAGATACCCTCCATTAAATAAAACCCTTTCATATGAAAATTATAGCAACACAGTCATCTGCTAACGTAGTCATCATTCCATCGCAAAACACATAAAATGCGCCACAAAGTAACACACGGTTTATATTCCGCGAGGAATAACGGCACTTTCATGGAGCATCTCGACGCTTATTCTTCTGAATGGGTAATTATGAATTTAATTCCGGACGCGTTGAAATATGAGCGGAACGCGTACGCCATAAATCTATTCCTTGGTGTTAATTGTTCGCCGGCCGTGATCAATCGATTTAACTTACATTTCAAACGTAATTTGTTTGTGGCAGAAAGCTTTCTGTTTTTATTGCTTGTGGTGGGTTTAATTATTTACATAGTTTATTCAAACAATGTTTAATTTTAGTATTAGAAGAATTCTTTTGTATAAATCTGATAATAATTGCAATTAAATAAAAAAGTTTAATTTAACAAATCTAAATTTATTCCTATAATAACATAAGCTTAACCCTTCGTTCGATATTAACAGTGCGTATTTAACACGAGTGTTTATTTTTCTGTCTGAAAGCATTGTTAAGATCCCAGGGAACGGCCTGGATCCCAGGCCAATTTCTGCAGGCTGTTTATCTGATTATGAGAGGGACTAATCCATTTATATAGCTGCCAACTCGTATAACAAAAAAGCTAGCAAAAGTCACATATCGCCGTGTTCATATCGGCCGCACATAAAAAATTATTAACTACATCGTCCAGCAAGAAAAAAAAAACATTGCTATCCAATTAGTTGGCTTACCGAAGCAAAATAAACGGGATGTGATGCTGATGGAATAATATGATTTTGTTTTGTGTCGAATGAGGGACGAATCACTATAAATTTATGAATATAATGAGTGCTTTGGGGATATTTTAAAGTTGTTAATTGTTATGTTGTAGTTTAAAGTACATTAGTGGTCTCGATTTATAATGTTAATTATATTAAATTCCCTTTAGATTTAATGTAAATGCAACATACAATGCAACGCAAAAATTGATTCGAATTTTATTTGAATAGGATTAGTTGGTGCGTATAATCTTAAATTATACTTGACAATAATCATTATTATTAATAAAAATTAATTATTGCTTTGCAGGATAACGTTTGATTTAGCCTAATTTAAAACAGCTTTTGACATCATTGTAAATTTAAATGATTGCATTTTTAATAAAGCTTTCAAAAATAATTATGATTTGTATTAAGTTGTTTGTTTTAGTTTATTATTGTCAATTTGGTTGTAAACCAGTTTATAATAAGTAATTTATCACTGACTGATATTGTTAGGGCTGTAGCAATAACCAAAAATGATTGAACTCAAATGTTTGCCAAATGAAAATCAAAAATCTAGTTTAAAATAAGCAGGCTGAATTGCATGTACAAGATTAAGACAAAAAACGGTTTAATAAACGGCAGTGGAAGATTGTATCAAAAATTTATTTTATTTCTACAGTCTCTTTTAGTGTAGGCTCAGTCATGGTGAGGAACGGCGTATGATTACACTAGATATTCTGCAAGACTATGTAGTATTTTTTGCCCCACATATTAGGAAAAAAGTTATCATCTACACGTTGTCCTGTAAATTATCTTTTTAAACGTAGTAGGGTATAACAAAAAAAAATTGGCCAGCATGTTTTCGTAAATCTGGTTAAAAATGCATAAGAACAAGTAAAAGCTGTTTTAATAATTTGCGTAAAGAAATACGTGCCCTACCCAACTATATTTAAACTTCGCTATTCGATCTATTATGTCTTTTACTTTATTTCAAAGTCTGATTTCTTTGTTAGTTTTTTCATTGTTTTTTCAGTTTGTTTGCATTTTTCACCATCCATGCCATAGTCTCCAGCGTGTATGTTGTGACTGGCAGTATGCAGGAATTGTAGACTTTTTGTTTAAGGCAGATTGGAGTGTCTGTGTCTTTAAGTATTTGTTTCAATTTGCTAAATGCTGCTCAGTTTTGTGCTATTCTTCTGGTAACTTTATTATTGCCGTCTATTTAGTGCGGTTGTTTTTAGGTTAGGTCAGATTAGGTTAGGTTCCTGGACTCCAGATTTTGAGGGCAAGAAAAGGTGAAACCCATTCCATTGGATTGCACACGCGGACCAACACCATTGCACGGTAGCCACTATGAGACTACCATTTCTTCTTCTTTTCCTACTTTAAACTGTCGGCCTCTCTTGGTCAAACTCTTGGATCTACTCTGGATCACTTTTCGGCAACCTGTGCTATTAGGTTACGAGAGCTAGGGAACCAAACATCTTTCTTACATTTTTTCTCCTTCCTTCCTTCACTATTCCGTGCAGAACTCAACGCCTACAAATCGCCTACACTATGAGAGTGCGCGGCTGCCAGTAGCCAAGTACTGAAAAAGAATTAAGCTTCCCCCGTTAAAGAATGGAAAAAAAAACTATGTTGGCAACAAACAATACAGCCTCAGATACCAAATCACCAAAAAGGGGATTACCTTCGGTGATACTTTTAAGCCCCAAACAAATGACAACAATGCAACAAAAAAAACACGCTTAACAAAACCACGACCTACGACAACACTGGTAATAAAATAGGACTTTGGGGGGGGGGGGGCACCCAAAATAATGACGACGACACTGGCAATGACACTGGACAAAGGAAAAAGACAATGACAATGGGCGGCGTCTTACTAAGCAGGCGTGGCTCAGACAGGCTAGATGACCTCACTGATGCAGAAAGAGAACTGCTGCTAAGGCTTGGAAAAGAAGGAGCATCGGGCGGTCTCCAACTAGAACACTTGCGAAGAAAACAAAATTGAAACAATTAAAAAAAAAACGACAAAACAGCAAAAAGTAACGGAGAAAAAGAAAGAAGCGGAAGAGAAAAAACGACTGAGGAAAGACGACCCCGAGGAAATCGGCAGAAAAAAGACGTAACAGCTTAGGAACTATGACATAGAATATCAAAATGAACATAGCGACACTTGCTAAATGTGATAAGAAAGTTTAGAAGGACGTAGGCCAAAATACAAAGGTAGACCTAAAAAAAGCCATAGTTAAAGTAGCTAAGATTCTTCCACTGGTTGCTGCAGAACAATCAAAAAAGCTTGCCGGACAGGTTGCAAAAGACAAAAAACAAATCTATCAAAAATAAGGAAAAAATAAAGCTCATAAAAAAAGGAATAGATACATTGAGAGCCGCCAATAATGAACTCCTTAAAAAGATAAAAAAAACACAGGCAAATGACGAGTTTGCACAAATAAAGATCCAGGTTAAAAAAGCACAAACACAGGCAAAAAAAACAGAAAGCGACGACGTAGATCCATCAAACAGCTAATAGATAAAATAAAAGACAAAAGTGACGTAAAGAAAATAATAGAACTTAAATGACCAAAAGATGCTTATAGGAGCAAATTAATAAAACTAAAAAAAGAATAAAATTAAGAAGTAATCTGCATATTAAATATAGAAAGAAATAAAACTATAACCCAAAATTATTAGATTGCAGTCTTCAAAACTGCAACATATAAATGGCAACCACAAAGAGAGAAAGAAGGGAAACAGAACTAGACAAAGAAAATCATAATTAAGTGATACAAGAAAAGAAACACAGAAAGAACGGAATAATCATCGTGAAGAGGACAGAGAAAAGTAATAGCTTCTACGCAAATACCCTCAAAAACATAAAAGAAGAAATCAAACTATATGCCACCGGTATCTATGTAAAAAAATAGAAGAAACAAAATAGCAGAACCAAACATGGCCAAATACAGAAAATGAATATCAGACAAAAACCAAGATACGGCTATAAAAATATATAACACAAACATGGTGATCAAAAATTACGACCAAAACTAATAAGGCTTTGTGTGGATCAAGTTAAAGAAACTAATAATTTACGCATGTTATTGGTCACCAAACAAACCTATGACAGATTTTGATCACTTCCTAAGCAGGATAGGAAGTAGTGTTAGGAAGCAAAAGAACTACAACATAATAATAGCAAAAGATTTCAACTCAAAAGCCACAATCTGGGAAACCAAATCGACAGATCAAAGAGGAGTCAGACTACTAGACTGGATAGCGGGATTGCACCTAACGGCAGCAAATGTAGTTTTATAAAGAACACCAAGGAGTCTCACCTGGTTATTAATCTATGCTCAGAAATTGCCGCAGCAAAAATAACAAAATAAAAAATCAGCAATAAAATCAACCTCAGCCTGCATCAAAATATATTTTATGAATTTAAACAATCTTGTGACAAAAAAAAGTGGAGTTAAAAAAAGAATGAAAAATAAAAAAGGAATTGCTGCCAAAATTCAGGAGCAAAGTCAGGGAAGGCCTAAAAGAAAACCTGAACGTTAAAAACACAATGAAAGCCATCACGACGGCAATCAGTAAAACTTTTAAGAGGAAGGGGCGCTCAAATCCCAGAAAAACCGTCTACTGGTGTAGTAAAAGACTTTCAAAATTGAAAGCTGAATGTAACCTCGCAATAAGGAAACTATCCAGAAAAAATATGAAAAACCCAAACATCCAAGAAATCGAAAAAACAACTAAAGACTTCAGGGGAAAGTAAGAAACTTTTAAAAAAGAAATAATTGCAAGAAAGAAGCATGGAAGTCATTAGTAGGTAAGGTGTAAGAAGACGTCTGGGGATAAGGCTATAAGATAATCACACAAAAACTAACCAGCAAAAGCGGTCATACTATTTACCATAAATAAAATATTGGAAGCAGCAAACAAAATAAAAGTAAACAAGGCTTCAGGACCGGATCAAATCCCGCCATTAATTACAAAGAAAGTGGTTAAGGCAGCTTCCAAAGAAATACTAAAGATGTTCAAGAAAGAATTTGTTGAAGGCAAGTTCCAAAAAGTCTAGAAACAGGCTAGACTGGTCCTCATAGAGAAACCAAAAAAGAATAACAAAAAGGAAACAAAGTACAGGCTACTATGCATGCTAAACACTTTTGTGAAATTGTACAAAGACCTCATTGCAGAAAGACTGAGGGATGAAGTGGAAAACAAACTTGCTACCAACCAATTCGGCTTCCGGCATGTCAACAATAGACGCGTTAAAGGTAATAGTAGAGTCTGTAGACAAAATTTAAAAAAAAACCTACAAAAACCAAAAAATGTGTGTTCTCTCTACCG
The DNA here is from genome assembly GCA_963932245.1 of Tachinus rufipes. Classification (NCBI taxonomy): domain Eukaryota; kingdom Metazoa; phylum Arthropoda; class Insecta; order Coleoptera; family Staphylinidae; genus Tachinus; species Tachinus rufipes. Next base: position 13,220,150 of record OZ010746.1, on the reverse strand, counting down.
TGGACATCAAAAATGCATTTAGAGCGGTGCCGTAGAAAGGAGTAGTGCAAGCGCTCAAAGAAAAAGAAATAAAAAACCTAATAGCAGTGCCAAATATTTGGAAAGCAGAAAATTACTAATAGGGAATCAAAAAAATGACAATCACATGTAGGGTACCACATGGATCAATACTAGAACCGCTGCTGTGGATAGTATACTACAACAGGGTGCTAAGAGTAAATTTGCCAAAAAGCACTATAGTAATATGATTTGCGGACAATACCGAAATTGTAACTATAAGAAAAGACAAGAATAAGGTAGTCGCAAACACTAACAAAACAATAGCCGAGATAAAATCTACAATTGAGCACCTAGGCTTGGTAATAGCCAAGAAGAAAACGGAATGTCTTATTTTGTACGGAAGTAAGAATCTCGGCAAGATTAAAGTTTAGATGGGAGACACTGAGATCAAGTCCCAAAAGAAAATTAAATATCTCAGAATCTAGACTAGCTATCAAAGTAATCTGCGGTTATAGAACAACGTCAACCAAAGTTACCTAGTGATAGCTTCAATGATGCTAATAGAACTGCAAGTAGAGCTAAAGAACAGAGAGTACAAAAAAATAAAATAAAAAAAATAAAAGAAGAAATGATGGAAAAGTGGCAAACTTCTTGGGAAAAGGATTCTAAAAAACATAGACTTCTGGCATGCTATCCAAAAATACGTTAAAGAAATCTTAAGCAAAAAAAATTAGACAACATATAAGGTGCGTTCAGCGTCCGAGCTTATATCTTTAAAGATATGCATGTGCAATTTCAAAAATACAAAACCCCACACTCAGGCTAGAAAAGCTTCTTCTAAACCACAATTAAAAAAAAAAAGTTAGGTTAGGTTAGGTCAGTTTAATTGTGCTTTCATTAAACTTTTTGTTTGCATACATATTTTCTTGTTGACTCTCAGTATTTTATAATAGAAGTTAATTAGTACAGAGACATTTCAAATTATGTTTTGGGCTTAACCAGCTATATCTACGTTGCATTGGCTCTTCAAAAAAGGTGTTCATAAAGAATATCTGTTAGTCTGATGAGTAGTTAAAAAGCATATCACACCTGTGGTTTCTTTTTCCTGATCTAAATTTGTGTTTTAAGTTAGTCTCCCATGATGAATTTTACCCTTTTAAAAATGAAAAATAATATGTCTCTACTATCAACTGTTTTAAGTTTTAATTTTTTAGTGCAAAAATTTTTAAAATTGTGACTATGTTTTCAAATTTCTATTTAAAAAATGTAAGAGATAGTTTTTTCACAAACTGTCACTGGTTTATTTGTACAAATATTTAAAAAAGCTACAAAAAATAATTTGTAAATAAAAAATAGATCTTTCATTTAAGATTAAATACAATTTTTTTTCGTGGCTGTTGTAACTAGTGAAGCACTCTGAAAAAGTGCTTTAACTCAAAAATGTGTTCAGTCTACCGGATGTAAAAAACTGCGATTTTTGATCAATTTATGTACACTTCTTACCTAAAATAAAAATTATGGGAGTTATGTTAGCCACCGTTTTGTATTTTTGGAAAAACAACAGTTTTACTTAAAAAAAATTATGACGCCATGAAATATAATAAAATATTTTATTGACGTCATTCGTAAAAAAAAATGTTTGTTAAATTTTTAGTAATTTGGTTTAAACTGCAACCTCTTCCTGTAAAAAATAATAAAACTGTCTTGAAAAGTTTAAACAAAAAAAACTTAACTTCTAAATTACGACAAGTCTCAGCCAAATTTTAAACGTTACCTGCCAGATTTGTATCATCATGCGGATTTAAAAAAATTGTTTATTACCAGATCATTATGCAAAAAACTGCAAGTCCGGCAGTTGTAAAAGTTGCCAAACAAAACACAATTCCACGTCTCTTGTAGATGAGTCAAACGTAGTTATATTAAAGCAGGACAAATCACAAATGATTAGCACTTCATGTATAACAACAATCAATATTCACAGCGGTTTGTGTTCTATTAGCAACAGTTATCATTAAAATTAAAAAAATTAAAAAAAATCAATGCAGAGCATTATTAGATGGTTTGCAATCAAATTTTGTAACAAAAGCAGTTTCTTATAAATACAGTTTGAAAAAAACATTTTTTCTTCTATAGATATTTTTTGTGTAGAATCTACTATAGTTGCCCAGATGCAATAAATTTCACGTGATCTCAGTCAATGCTGCAATTGAGTAAAATAAAGCTTTTGTTTGAAACCCTCTAGAGAAATGTTTAAAAAACATAAAATTCTAATAGACCTCAAACAATGTAGCATTGCGTGGTGCAAGACCTTTAAGATATGCATCAGTATAATTTTAAAGTTTCAAGTTAACTAGTTAGATAAAGACGTCAACAATACTAACGATACAAGCACTCTGCTTTAAGAAGCTTCTTAACAATTTGACCTAACCGCAATAAAAAAATAATCCAAAAACTTGCACTTCACCCTAATATACAAATTGCATACTTTAAAAAAAATGTTTTGATTGTAGTCGCAAAAAAAAACTTTATTCGCCAAGAAAATTCATTCTCGACTCTTCTAACAAAACATCAGCAACTTTATGATTTTTTTCTTACATTTCTGTTACAAATCACAGTTTGATGATGATTCACTAGATGTGTGGCATGTAGTGCAGTCTCTGTTAGGAATAATAGGTTCTTTAGGTTCTAATTCAGACCATAACATGTCAACTAGCATTAACGTTTTTTTAATTATTTTAGAAAAATACGGTTCAATAACACCACCTGCAGTAGAAGAAGTAACCCGCCCAAAAATTAAGCTTTGTTCCCACCCACCCACCCAAGCATTTGTTATCAAGAAATTTATTGTTAAACAATTTTCTCATATCTCAATCCAAGCACACAAGAGGTAAAACAAATAATGAATCCTTTCATGACTAACACTTAGACGGGTGAGTGAGTCACAGTAGAAAAAGTAACCCGTCCAAAAATTAAACTTTGTTTCCACCCAGCCATGCGTTCGCTATCAAGACATTTATTGTGAAACAATTTTCTCACCAAAATCTAAGCACGCAAGATGTGGAACAAACAATAGATCCTTTCATGACTAACACATGGGCGAGTAAGTCACACTAGAAGAAATACTCGCCTACAAAAACTTTGTAAAAAATGCTCCACCGTACGATACTAAAAGAAACATGCTTGGATTAGAGAAAAGACCAAAGTGACTGATGCTATCCGGACAGTAGCAATGCTGAAGTGAAAGTTGGCTAGTCACAACGTAAGGCAGACAAACGGAAGATGAAACCACGTTATTCTAAAATGGTGCTCATATTTTAAAAAGAGGGCAGAGGTATGCCAAAAATGAAATTACGACATTAAGAGGCATGCTGGATTTGAATGAATGAAAATGGCACAGAATGTAAAAAAGACTTATGTTCAAAAATAAACTCAAGATTACTGAAAAAAGAAGATGTTAAATTTATTAAATCCATAAATGTTTTATTAGGGTGTTCTATAACTAAGAGTGGATTGAATATTTTCATAATAATAGTTTAGAACATATTCTATCAATTTTGTACATTCCACGATAGACATTCATTTATTTTAAAATCCAAAAATGTTGTTAAGTTTGCATGCTTTATAGTCTGTACAGAATAACGCATACATTATTACTGGTTTTGTTTAGAAAGATTAATTTTTATAAAAAATGTAGTGTATGTAAATTTTTAATGTTGTTGGATCATTTTATTATCAGTTACTGTAGCTAGTTCATTTGTATACAAAATATAAAGCAACGGTTCCTGTAACAAACCTTGCAGAACACCAGTTTCCAAAAATTAAACATCCCATTTAACATTTAGTATATTTACTATTTGTTTTCAATTTTTCAAATAACTTATAAACCAATTCAGTGCTGTTCTTCTAATATCAATTTTATCTAGCTTTTTGTTCATTTTATTAAACCAAATCAAAAGGATAAGTCTAGAAATATTCTAGCAAGGAGGGGGGAGAGGTGTCAAAAAACTTGCTTTAGTATTTTTTTCCGTTTTTTTTTAACTTATCAGTTCATGACAGTATGAAACTCTCAAAAAAAATTCTGCATTTGTTTCCAAGTTTTTTTGCTGTTTTTGGATTTTTTATGGGTTTTTTACGACCAATAAGCACAACACTAACTGTTTTCTTTGTAGAATTGTTTGCAAAACTCAAATTTTTAATAATATTTAATGTAAACGTGGGTCTATTTTTGCAGTTTTTTTGAGTTTTAGACTTTTAAATACACAAAACAATTTATATTTTCCAACTAATTTACATCAAAATACGTCAACTTTGGTAGTTGAAAAAATTTGAAATAAATTTGGTTTTATGGCTTTTGCGGCTTATAGACAGGGTATAGACTTAATTTTTTTTGAGTAAAATTAGCAATTTTTAAAGTAAAAGTTAAAAAACGACAAGTTTCAACCTTCACGAACCGATCAAAAGACTACTAATAAACTTTAGAAAAAAAAAAACACTAAAGCACATTTCTCCAGTTCTTACAACAAAATATCTAGAATTTTTTTTTAAATTTGCTTCGTAATTTTGAAAGCATATAAGCATCCAAACCCCTATAGGGAAAAAGCAATAGCTAATCAAACGCAACGTTCTTGCTCCTTTGAAGATCGTAACCTTGCCATGATTATAGGCCTTGCGTATTCCCCCTTGGACGTGTTCAGTGGATCTGGTCGGATAAAAATTTCTTTGTATTGGACAACAAACTGCTATGCAACCAAGGGCAAAGTTTCAGACTAATTACAATCACTCAGCAATGTAGTAGGCGCGCTGATGTTCTGTGATATGACTACTCATGTGTTTGTGCCGTGCGTAAAAATCCGTAAGGAAAAATAAAGGGGTCCTGGTAGCTGAATCACCCTATAGATGCGTCTCTATGGCTTGGCAACACTCCACGTTGGCCTGGATTTCTTCTTAAATGGGAGGTCAAGACTAACCCACCTCGATCAATCGGCTGCGTTGTCCAGTCACATAGCCAACATGGTGAGTCCTTAGAAGTAAAGGGGTATAGAGCAGGCCGCACACTTATTGGTTTGGTGTGTTTGGTCACTTGTTCGTATACAACTCTCCTTTGGAGCTATATTTTCTTTGGTAAACTTGGCAATCTATTGTAATCCCCAAATTTGCGGGCTCCATAGCGGGTGGGAAGTCAGAGAAATAAATTTTTAGTCTCTCAACTATAAAGAACCAAAATCCTAAAACAAACTTATCTGGTAAATTTTTGGTTACCCTAAAAATTACAAACTTGATAAGTGCGTCTACGGATATCTCATCAACGTCCAAAACAGTTCTGCCTTTAAATTACAAGCCTCAAACCGGTGTCAAAAAACACAGGATTTGCGGGGCTAAAACATAAAAACGAAAAAAAAGCTTTTGGCTTCCGAAAAGCAAACAACTGCTAACCCAAAACAGAGTGCGTCAAAGTCAAATTAAAACCAAGAGGCAAAATTCAAAGCCTTTAAGCAACGGAACAGTTCCTCCAAAACTGAAAGCACCAAAAAAAAAAAAAAGAATTTGTTCCTCCACGTCTAAACCATTATTTGGACAACCCAGGAAAAAAGCGATAGACACAAGAGGGAGCAAGGTAATTTAATTAAAGGTGCACTTTTCTGAAGCTGGATAATACCTTATCCATCCCAGGCAACACACCTCGCACCTTCAGTGAGTTGTCACACACAGAAAAGATCTTTAGAATCACCTGCAGTATTGACGTCTTACTGAGTTGATTTTAAAAAGTGATTTCCGGTTTACAACCTTTGTGGCCGAAATCACAACTAGGCTAATAAAGGCTACTCTGTGGTTTTTGAAAAAATCTAATGTCGTAGAGTTGGTTATGAATCGCCTGAAAAAGCAGAACCAGTGGCTCAAAGTCAACCATTAGTGCATTTTCCACACTGCTAAATACAAGCAACCGGAGAGCCAACTCCTTGTTCTAGAAATAGGTAAAGAAGATGTATGCACATTAAATGGTACGGGACATCTTCTAAGCTATATGTTTAGCAAATCCACCATCAAAGTAATAAAAAATTAGTTGCCGCAGGAGGAAGCAATGGAAACAGAGGTGATTGATTCACTTGGACAAAACTGGGATAAAGATACCCCATTGTCCCCAAAGCTAACCGATGACGCGACACATTAAAGTTATACAATGCAACCTGCATCACTGTCAAGTAACCATAACAACAATATGCCGCAAACTAGAGCTGATGCAAGACACAATAGACCTAATCTAAGAACTATAGATTATACAAACCAGGCTCTGCGGATTGGGCAATCTGAATAAAAATGTGTTTTCAAACCCAACTAACAGTAACTTAAGGTAAGCGTTTCTTATGCCACAGCTTTCCAACAGTGATCTCACAACTATCAGGACCAGCTCGGCAGACAAACGGAAGCCAGACACCATTGTGGCGTTGGCATACCTTGCGCACGACATACCACCTCCAACAACACAGCTGGAGAATTTGGTGCACTATTGTACAAAAAGAAAATGTTGATTTCATAGTTGAATGTGACGCCAACTACTATCATATTGTCTGGGAAATTGAAGACACAAATGGCAAAAGTAAGCAACTTTACAATTTTATTATCAGTATTAACCTATCCATAATCCACGACTGAATGTTATACAAAAATTCCTGAAAAGATTATAAAAGACCCATACGTCAACGTCAACGGGAAACTTAAAAATCTTTTTGTAAGGATGTTAAAAACACTTTAACTGCTGCAAGACTAAAAACAATTTTATCCAAAAGCTCCCAACAGCAATTAGGTTGCTTGAAACAAATTGACAACTCATACATAGCAAATATATCAAAAACAACGGAGATACTTCTAGAAACTCATTTCCCAGGTTGTATCGCACAAGTCTAGTCCGACGCTACAATTCCAACTCCATCAGATGACTGGGTAGCTGCTCGCCTGCTTGTTGAAGAGGTGCGTATAGCATGGGCAATTGAAGACTTCTCTCCATACAAACCGCCAGGATTAGATAGAGTCTTTCTTGCCCGTCTACAAACAAAACAAGAAAGCTGACCGAACGTTCAAAGAAGTGAAGGCAGCCTTGGACCAACCCCTGCACCTACACCAACCGAAGCCAGGCTTGAAGTTTGTTATGCAAACGGACGCTAGCCACCTGGGCCTAGGAGCGGTTCTATACCAAAAAGACGGAAAACATCGAAGAGTAGTCTCCTACACCAGCTCCCGCCTCAACAAACAACAGCAGAGGTTTCACAGCAACAAACTGAAGTGCCAAGCTGTCGTATGGGCAATTGGGAAGTTTCAAACGTACCTGAAAGACGAACCATTCATATTGTGGACGGAAATCGAGCCCTGGTTTGGCTGAACTCTTCGTCCGACCACAAATCAAAGATCACTAGGTGGGTTATTTTACTAACAGAATTTAGCTTTCAGATTGAACACGTCTCAGGAGAAACCAACTACCTGCCAGACGCCTTGTCCCAACTAACAGACGACAAACCAATGGAAAAGGCCGACAATGAAGTAAAACGGATGGCGAGGCCCCAACATCACATCAAATCGGTAGCACTCAACACAAACCAAGCGGAAGAAGTAGATACTCTTGCAGCCAAAGTAAGACAAGCCCAGAAGAACTGCCAGTTTACACAAGAAATCTTCCGACAAAGAGCTGCAGAATGATGACGAATATCCAGCTGAAAAGAACAGCGGCTACCAAGTGGACAAAGACGAAGAGACAAAACCAACATCCCAAGATGCAAAACACCAACCACCACACCACCACGAAGAAGAGACCGCCGGACACCCCTGACGGAAAAAAACCATCCAAAGTATCAGCAAAGCGTACCATTAGCCCAACATCGGCAAGAACGTCAACAAATTTATCCAGAAAAGCTTGATCTGCGCCACGGTAAAAAAAGGAAGAAAACAAGAGAAAGCCTCACTGCACTCACAACCGACTGACCAACCATGGGAGAGAATATCGATCGACTACGTGGGCCATACGACGTCACCCGAGGAAGAAACCGCTTTGCCCTAACAATGACAGACATGTGTACCCGATAGACCGAGGCATTCCCAGTGTCAAGAGGCACCAGCAAGAAAACATGCCAACTCCTGGAACACGAGATCTTCCATCGCTTTGGCTACCCACAAATCATCTTGTCCGACAACGGAACACAATTCACCACCCAGATCTTTGCCAAAGCATGCAAGAAGTGGAAATGTCTCCACCACACCACCGCTACATACCATCCTCAAGCCGACCGGTAGAACATCAACACGGAGAGCTGAAAAAGAATCTACGGATCCTCATCGCGGAGAACCCCAAAAAAGACTGGGATAAACTAATTTCTCTTGCCCTGTTTCAGCACCAGCGACGCTCAAACAAAGTTACTAACCTAACACCCAGCAAGGCCTTGCTAGGAGCAAACCTCACGGCGCCAGGCACTTGGAATGACCCGGAAGGAAAACGCAGAATAGAGAACGACCTGGAAGACCGAGAAAAACGACTACAAGGGATCCGCCATTGGTAGAGCACCTACCGAGACCAAAAGTACCCCCGAAGGAAGATCGTCCTTGTCCGAGGGAGGGCAAAAGGATTTGCGTCAAAATGAATCGGACCCAAGAAAATCATCTCCACGGCAGATAAGAACTGTTACTGGATTGAAGATAATCCTCACAGGCCACCAACCAAGGTCCACGTAGGCGACTTGCGACCGTCCCTCACAGAAAACCGTCCACCGCCCCCAGACAAGGCCCTTTAACAGAAACTACCCCAAAGCTCAGTCGCCAAAAATAGGGCAATTGTTGCTGTCGCGGAGGCGCTCCAAAGGCGACCAAGTTACAGCCTTCTAAAGTCCAAACTGGCACACTTCATCATCCAAGGCCCCAACGCAGAAATCTCACCGACGTTTTGTCAGCGGTCAGCGCGTTTGGGCTAACTTGGCAAGAAACAAGAAAACTCTAACCAATTCAAAAGCCAAATTCTCGTCAGCTGGACCTGGAAATTGAGAATTCAACTGACCAGAATCGCCAACGCCGACTCCGTCAACTAAGACGCCGCCGATCGCCATCGATCCGCCGCAAGAGCCATAGACAACCAAGCCAAGGAGATAGCAGGATTTGCCCCTGCTTTATTGCACAGGCAAACGTTCAGAAGGGCCACTTATTTGGCAGCCCCCGGGCGTTGTTTAACGATCTACAATCTCACAGATTGCAGCCGAGATCGATCTTTTCAGGCCTACCCCGTGCTAATTAAACAAATTCAAACTTGTAGGTAATTGTCATTGCCTAATTAATCTTTTTTATGCCCACAGAGACCTTGAAGTAGCCGTGCTGAGTCACTACCAACATAGTCCGACAACAATTTTATCTAAATTGTCTCTTTGACCAGTGAGCTAGGCACACTGATGAAGGGTGCATACCCTGAAACACGAGTGTATCATAGTGTATGTGTCTCTTACTGGATAAAAAGGCAATTTACATAAAACACATCGTATATTAATTTTAAATGACAATACATATTAATAATTTTAATAAATGCAAACATTTATTATTTAATTGCACCAGATAAAAAAAATGTTTTTTATTTTATTAGTTACATAGATATTTTGCTTTATTTGTCTTTGCAACTATTTTTGGAACAGTAGTACGGTTCCTTGAATTCAATAAATTACTTAAAATTTATTCCGTGCATTTCCTCCCACTATTCATTACATGATTTATTGGAATCGACTAAGTTGAAGCGTTGGAACTATAACTAAGTGCACTACATCCGTTACATTTCCATAACAAACAGATGCTGGGGCTTCGGATGAATAGCAAAAATATCGTTTGTTATGCACTTTTGTTGGTTTCGCTTTTATTGTAAAAATAACATTTTTTTTATTATATTGTGAAAATATAATATAATAACATTGATGTCAGGGCATAAAGAATACAATAAGCATTTTGGTTGACTGAGTATAAATAATGTTTGCAGAAGCAGTATGTATGTTGTATATGATAATATTATTATAAGCTAGATATGTATGCATAAAATATTTATCTTAATTTCACTCAAAATGCTGTCAATATTAGATTGATATCAACTTAGAGAGAAAATGCAAGTTGATGAACTAAAAAATGACAAAGATATGTCAATAAATTTTCTTAACAATATATTGCCACCGGTTACAGCTACTTCATCATAACTTCGGTTGATAAATTAGTCTAGTTATTTATCGTAAAATAGACTTAAGACGTAAAGTATTGCAGGATCATAAAGTTTGCTTACTTGCAAAACAATAATTTTCAACTTGGAAACTATTTTGTGAAACACCTCGCATGTTAACCCCGACGTTGAAGGTAATTAATTTTGCTTTCAGACCTATACACTTGAGACTTCCTTCCTAGTACATTATCAGTCATTCAATACATAAACAAGCCTAAAAGCAAAATAAATTAAACCATACTGCACTTAACATTATTTAAACGAAGTTTTTAAGGTTTCAAGACAATTCTTTTAGTATTACCATTTCTATTGTGCTCAGTAAGCATTCAACTTGCATACAAATCCGAAACAATAATAATTTAGATACAGGGCACAGATTATTCTGCATAATGGGATGCAGTGAAGCCCTGAGGTCATAACGGGGATTGTTCTCATCACATGCTATAAGACCTGCTCTATAAAATTTAATGCATTCAAGATTTATGAAGCGGCATCCGGCCGCACGATCGCCATTCACATGGAAAATAACTTTGTTACTGTGCTAATGCGCGCTGCAAAATTCATATAGAGGACAAAGAGTAATAGACAATTGCGGCGACATAAATAACTCATTATCTTTCACTAATTGCTAAATTAATATTTTTATTGCAACAGATTTATTGATAAAGTTTGAAATTAATTAAATAGATTGCAATAGTTTTATTAAAGTTTAGTGGATTATACAAAAAGATTAATTCAGTAAACATAATTCAAGCCTGAAAACGCTAACAAAAATCTGCTATGTTTACAAAATATAATTCAGGAAACATTAAAATAAAGTTTAAAGTAAATCTTTGTCATTGTCTCAGAAAATAACTGAACTTCATAATTTAGTTAGGACACAATGGGGCGGCGAGAGAGTGAGTTGCTGCCGCTCTACCAAAACTTTGAAGGTCTTTTGTTAATACTTTCTCGTCCCTTTTGTACTGTATTGCGGAGATGGCGCCTAACTCTTGCAAGGTAGCACCAAACAGTGCGCAAAACTGCCCCAGAATCAATAGGGGGCAACCAAACAACTAAAAAATACAATACAACTCACTATTTAACTTACTTTGTTAATAAAGCTTTATATATTTGCATGAGTTAAATTGAATATGGTTCGGTTATTTAATTTTTAAATTAACTTTTAATTAGTAGGGCACCTTTTCGCATACCCTATTTACTCTGCAGAATTATTATTGACATTGTAAATGTTTTTCAACAACTCTCAACTTGCCGGTAAACTCAAATAAATCCAGGCAGACGTAAAGTGGTCTCCGCAATTTCCTAGCACTTAATATAAGTTTATAATTTTATAAAAAAATGTTTATTATAAAAAGATTTAAAAGTAAATTTTAGTGATCAATTTATTTTTTAAATGCAGCGTTGTGAAAAATGATATATTCTCCCCTTTTTAACTTAAAAAAATCTAAAATATATTCGACTATGTGAATCGAATCGTGTATAATGTGCATATAATGGGTTCCAGTCGCTAACTGCATATTTATAAGCTTTTGATCAAAACACTGGACCATTATTTTCCCATGAACGAAGTCTAGTTAAAAAAAGTTTCTAGTGCCCTAGAGGGTTGCAAGTAGAATAAACCGTTTAAAGCCGGAAATTTAATTCAAACTCTGTACCGTAAACTAGTTTGCGTCTTACAAAGATCACTTATAAGGAAGTAAAGCAAATAAGGGAAATCTGTCAGCAAGGTGCAAGTTATTGAAGTGAATTTGTAGAACTGAGAAATAATAACAAAGCACAATCAAATAAAAGATAAAAAAATATTTAGTTTTTATTTAAAGCAATTAAAAATATTTATTTAACAATTTAAGAGAATTAATGTAAACATAAAATTTGGATGAAAGATTGTCATATTAACTTATCATAAATTAATCAATTTAGTCTTGATTCTTTAGATTAAAAGATTACCAAAGTTAACAAATACTTAAAAAAAAGTTGGTCTTTATGTTAAATTATTCATGGTTCATCAATCATTAAAACTGTAAAAAAAGCTTTTAGAGCTAAAAGTCCGGTAACAAACGTATTAAAATGTACTGCCAAATTAATAATTAGAATTCAAATTATAGATCCGGCCGTTAAAACTATAAATCCGTTTTATAAAAATTTGTTTACAATGTGTTAAATTTTTCTGCCAAACAATTAAACTGAGTTTATTGATTTGATGCATTAAAAAAATGTAAAATTCTACTATCAAACTGTTAACTTGACTGTGAAATTATAAGTTTGTCATTTAAAACTATAAATCCGGCTTCTAAAAGTGTAAATCGATCACCAACGTATTAAAATTTATTGCAATACTGTTAATCCGGCCTATAAAACTGTAAATCCGGCTTTTAAAAGTGTAAACCTGAAATTTAAAATATTAAATTTTATTGTCAAATGGTTAATTCAGTTGTCAAATTATAATCCGGCATTTAAAACGTAAATTTAACTCTTAAAACTAAAAATCCTTCACGTATTAAATTTTATTGCCAAAGTGTTAATCCGGCTTTCAAATTAAAAATTTGTCCTTTAAAAATGTGAATCAGGTTTTAAAAACTGATAATTTGGCAACCAACGTGTGAAACTTAACTCCCAAACTGTAAATTTAGTTTACAAATCCAGCTTTTAAAAGTGGCAATTACACTTTTAAAACCTGGAATGTAAATCCAACTTTTAAAAGTGTAAATCCGGTCTTCAAACTATTAATTCAACTCTAAATTATAAATCCAGTTTTTAAAAGTGTAAATAAGATTTTCAAAAATAAAAATCTTAGTGGTCAAATTCGTGTCTAATATAATGTTAAACTGTTAATCTGATCTGATTATAGCGTTAATAGTTGAAATAAAACTCAAGTTTTGCCTGTACTTGCAGGGTTTGTTCCAATTGACTAGTTTTATTGAGACATTTTTAATAATATTTAAAATTAACGTGACCTATTAAAGTTGTGCGCCGTTATTAAGATGGTTTTAGAAAAAAAAAAGCGTACACAATATTGTTTTTATCATCCTGTTACTAGCTGTTGAAAAGTGCAAAATTCTATTTATAAAAAGTCAAAAATAACAAAATCCCCTCATAAAATATAAAATTATTTTTTGAAAAAAAAAACAAAAAAAAAAAAACAATTGAAAAGTGTAAAATTTTATTTGATAATGTTAAAAAGTCCACTTTATTATATACAAATTTGGTCTTAAAATATTGTCAGAAAGCACCAAAGTCCATAAACTGTTGAAAAATGTAAAATTCTATTCATAAAGTATTAAATAACTATAAAATATTACCAGAAATATTAAAATTCAAAAATAGCAAAATTTAAACATCAAAAAACTTTAAAATGTAATAAAAGTCGGCATAAACTATTGAAAACTGCAGAATTCTTTTCATAGATTGTCAAAAAGTTAGTCATCAACTATTGAAAAGAAAAAAATTCTATCAAAATAAATCAAAAATAAATAAATTTGATCATAAAACATTAAAATATTTTCAGATAGAATCAAAATTTGGTCAAAACGTGTAGAATCTTGTCATAAAATATAAATTTTTTTTCAAAACTAGTGACAACAAAATTGTTCAGAAAATACATGTTTACTATAAAAATTGTTGTAAAAACTTAACTGAATATCACAAAAATCGTTAAAAAAAAACTGTTTGATTAAAATTTAATCGTAAATTACATGTATCATTAAGATTTGCTAAAAAATCATGTTTACCACATAAATTGCCAACAAAACAACTTTTTATCACAAAACTAGCGCATAAAACTGATTTATAACACAAAATTTACTATCAAACTTTAAAATTTTATAGAAACAACATATTTTATAAGATTAAAATTGCACAAAAAACTTATTTTTAGCATAAAACTTGTCTGTAAATTATACTACATAAATTAAAGTTTGCGTAGTAAACCCAAATACTGCATACATTTTTTTTAGAGAACTTCAAAATTACACAGAAAAAGCAAATGAAAATTGCGCTTAAAAATGTGTAGCATAAAATTAAATTAATAAAAATCACGTTTACCACATAAACTTGATCAACATAAGCGCAAAAAACCATTAAAAGAATAAAACTTTCTTTAAAAACCTAAAAAATGCACAAAAAAAACATTAATAACAAAAAAATCGAGCAAACAACTTATTTACAACATAATTTTTTTTTTAAGTTTTAAAATTGAACAAAAAAAACTTAAAAATCAAACCAAAAACTTATTTTGAATATAAAATTTTGTAAAAAATCACGTTTACTACACATACTTTATTAAAATTTGCACACAAAACTCATTAATAGAATAAAATTAAACTTTACTAAAATTAACGCAACACACCTCAAAAATGCACGGAAAAAACATTGCGCAAAAAAACTCATTTTTTCCAGAAAATTTGAAATCGCACAGAAAACTTTTAACATTTTTTTTTTTAAGGACGTAGTGAGGTGTTGGCTTTAACAAGTGACGCTTGAGAATAACTAACGCATGGCAATACCTTTCTTCTCTGCGTAAGTCCTGCTGTTAATTTGTCCTAGTCATTGTCTCAAAATAGTACTACAACAGCTATTTTGAGATGGGCTGGTTTCGGCATTGCGGAATTCACGCAGACTGATGCGGCAACACATGCTGTCTCCGGCCCATCTCTCCCTATACCCTATTTTTTCTGCCCTACTTTCTACACTGGCATTCTCCTTTCTTTCTCTCATTCTTGTGTTAATCAGCCTAGATATTTGCATTGTTCTTATGTATCTTCTCAGTTTTTCTATATCTGTATTAACTTCTTTCTCGTCGTATCCTATTTCTTTCATAAATATTTTGTGCAACTCCATGCATCCCCTTTGGTAGACCTACATTTGCCAGTTTAACTTAACTTAACTAGTGAGATTTGTGTCTCCTGGTTGCCAGATACACGCTGACCATTTTAAAAGTTGCATTTTCTGTCAACCTCAAGATGGCGCATCTTCCGTTTAGAAAATGTTTAGTCAATTCCGTCAATTTATTTTCCTTGAGCAGCTCTCCTTTTCCTCCTTATTTCTGCAATTTCTGATGGTACTAGGGTTTCAGTATATGTTCTTTTCTTGTCTTTGTTTATCTTCCATTGCTTGGCAGGCATAGTAGTTTTGACCTTCTTTGTTTCTTTCTTCTTTACTACTTTTTTTCCATATTCTTTTGCTTTCATTTAGCTTCTCGCTCCTTCTTCCTTTGTCTTCTGTGCCTTTAATTTGAGTGTTTTCTTCCAATTTAGTTTACCTAAATCTCAAAGCTTCAAACTCCTCTATCTTTTTTTCAGTACTGTCGTTGCATAGTTTCTTAGTGCTCTCCATTTGTTTTCGTCACTCATATTTTAATAATTGTAGATTTGTCTACTTTGTTTTCTAATATTTTTTCTAGCGTTTTCCTATCTTCTTCCCACGCTTCGCACTCTACTAGCGTATGTTCTGCGTCGTCATGCGTGTCTTCTAGACAAAATATACATTTTTCCTCTTTCTCCATCTTATTAATTTTTTGTAAGTATTTTCCAAACGCTTCATGTCCGGTAAGTAGTTGTGTTGTATAGTAACAAGTCTCCGGTTTTTTCTCTACCTATTCTTGTATTTCTGGTATTAGTTCCTTTGTCCATTCTCCCTTTTCTTCTTCTTTCCACTGTTTTTGCCTTCTTGCTTACTAGTTCTTTCATTTACCATTTTTTTTATACCTAATCTTTCTTCCACCATCAAATCTGCGGGTAGTGTCGCCGCAATTACTTCTAATACCTCCTGCAACACCGTTCTGTAAGCCCTGCAGATCCTTAACAAACTTGCTCTAATAGTTCCTCTAATTCTTTTCTGTTTTTTTTTTGTCTTCAAAACTTCTCACTATGTTTCTGCGGCATACAATAGTTTACTTCTAGCCGCAGTTGCTATTAGCCTTTTGCCTCTTCTCCTGGTCCTCCCTTGTTCGGCATACGCCTACTAAGCATTCCTTTCATTTTTTTTGTTCCTCTTACCGCTTCCTTAACCTGTTCATTCTATCTCTTTGCTAAATTTTCAATTTTTAATCAGTAGATTTCTCACTCTAAGGGTAACTTCATATTATCTTGGTAGTTTTATTAGTAAATTCTCCTTTTTTTGCTTTTTCTATAATTGCTTCCCATAGTATCATTTTTCTTCTATTTCCTGTTCAATTCTCTTCACAATAACTTTTCCATAATTTTTTCTAATGTGTTAATCAGGCATATCGGTCTATACGTTGTTGTTTTGCCTATTTTCTTCTTTTTCTCAATTAGTACTAGGTTTGCATTTTTTCAGCAAGGAAAAAATTTCTTCCATCAAACATTTGTTTGTTATTTTTGATATCTCTATCTCATTTCCCTCTAGCGCTGCCTTTACTATCTCCGTTGTTATCTCGTCTGGACGTGGTGCCTTATTATTAGGTAGTTCCTTTATAATCTGTTTTATCTCCTCCACTGCTGCAGGGACTGCTTCTGTTTTGTCAGCTTTTCCTGCTGGTTTTTTTACTATTCCTCCATTGGAAAACAATTTTTCAATGATTACTACTTCAATTTCTTCTTCCTTTAAGCACACTGCCTTCATTTTTCTTAATTTATTCATTACTATTTTGTATGGTTTGTCCTAGGGATCCTTGTCTATGGATTCTAATACTTCTTTCCAGCATCTTTTTACTGTTCCTTCTTCAGTTTTATCAGAATCTTATCCCCTTCTTCTTTGTCTTATGACTTTTCTTGCTGTTTGTATTGCTTTCTTCCTGCTGTCCTATAGGTCTATTTATCCTTTCTCTGTCCATCCTTCTTATGTTCCATTTTCCTTCTCTTTTGTCTTCTTTTTCCCCTTTTCCGTTAGTGCTGTATTGTATGTACTTATGTAAACTCAGCAATTCATCTTTTGTCACTGTCCAGCCCTTTACTACTCCAGCCGTTTCCCATGTTTGCTATGGTAATGTCAATGTATAATTTGAATCTTCTTTTTACAAACGTTGGTTTATCTCCTTAGTTGCATATTGTAAGATTTACGGCTGCTATCATCTCCTCAAAAATTTGGCCTCTCCTGTCGCACTTGGTCCCTTCCCATCTTGGCAATTTTGCGTTGAAATTGTCTCCTATCAAAATTTGTTTGCTCTTTTGTTTCCTTAAGCTGTGTTCTAGTTCTTCTATTCATTCCTAATCATATTCCGTATTGCAGTTTGGACTGTATACTATCAGACCTCCTATATCGGCCCACACTATTCTATCCTTGAATATTTCCCAAATTTCTACTTTATCTCTACACTTACTTCTTGCTAGGATAGCTGCGTCTAAATCTATATCTTTTCTCCACTCCCCAATTAGTTTGTTTCTATTTGGTTCACTAACTATTACTATGTCTATTTTTCCTCTTACCGCTGTTGACATCAATAGGTCTTGCGCCTCTCTTCCTCTGCCTATATTTGTTTGGATGATGTTATACATTTTTGTTTGTCACTTTTAGCATAAACTTTGCTAAGGAATCATGTTTAGCACATAAACTTTTTCAAAATTCGTAAGAAAAACCCAATTATAGTATAAAAATTGTTAAAAAAAACTCAAAATTTCACAAAATATACTTTTATGACAACAAAATTGCGCAAAAAACTTAATTCTAGCATAAAATTTGTTCAGAAAATTTATCAAAATTAACATCAAAAATGCAAAAAGCAAACATTTATTAGATAAATTATTAGCATAAAGCTTAAAAGTAATCAGCATAAACATTTGTAACTTAAATGTCGTCCAGAAAACTCATTTTTAGTATCAGATTTGATTACAAATCATGTTCATCACAAAAAATTCATTAAAACTCATTTATACCTGAAAAAACCTTAAAACTATATAGAATAAACGTTTGCAAATTTGTTTCTTGCATAAAATTCTTTTGTGAGTCAAAAATAGCACGTAAATTTTTTTGAAAAATGCGTAAAAAACCTAAATATTTTAAAAGATTTGCTTAGAAAAACCCAAAATTACACATAAAAAGTGTTTATACCATAAAAATAGCGCAAAAAACTTATTCTTTTCATAAAATTTGCTAAAAAATTGTATTTACCAGACAAAATTTTCCTCAAAACTATACATAACTCCAGTTTAAATTACTTGCTGATAATCATCATCTGAAGTAACCCACCTATCCGCCATTGGGCGGGTGGGTGGGCATACCAGTTTAAAGTATTTGCTAGTAATCATCATCTGGAGTGACTCACTCACCCGCCCAAATGTTGATCATAAAAATATTGAATATCACTTTTTTTTCATTTGATTAAAAACCTTTTACAATAGCAGAAAAAGGAAATTTTTAGTTCTTTGATAACAAACACATGGGCGGGTAGGTGGGTACTCCAATTTAAACTACTTGCTGGTGTAATATAAAGTGACCCACTCAACAGCCCAAGTATTGACCATTAAAATATTAAATATTACTATCTCCTCTTCTGATTAAAGAACTTTTAACACTAGCAGAAAAAGGAAAATAACTTCCAGTTTTTTGATAACAAATATTTGGGCAAGTGGGTGGGCACTCCAACTCAAATTACTCGTTTAAATCATGCTCTGGAGTGATCCACCCAGCAGAGCAAGTGTTGATTATTAAAATTTTGAATATCACCTTTTCTTCCTCTGATTAAAAGACTTTTAACATTTGCAGAAAAGGAAAATTTCCAGAATTTTGATAACAAACACTCGGGCGGGTGGCTGGGCTCTTAAGTTTAAACTACTCGCTTGTAATAATGATCTGGAGTAATCCACCAGCCCGCCCAAGTGTTGATCATTAAAATATTAAATATTACCTTCTGCTGCTCTGATTAAAAGGCTTTTAACATTTGCAGAGAAGGGAAACTTCTAGTTCTTTGGTAACAAACACTTAGGCGGGTGGGCGACCACTCCAGCTCAATCTACTCGCTAGTAATCATTTAAAATAACCCACCTACTCGCCCAATTGTTGATTATCAATATTATTAAATATTAACTTATCCTCCTTTGATTAAAAAACTTTTAACACTTACAAAGAAAGAAAACTTTTAGTTCTTTTAAAATAAACACTTGGGCGGGTGGGTGGGCACTCCAGTTTAAATTACTTGCTAGTAATCATCATTTTGAGTGACTCACTTACCCGCCCAACTGTTGATTATCAAAATATTGAATATTACCTACTCCTCCTTTAATTAAAGAACTTTTAACATTTCAAAGAAAGAAAACTTTTAGTTCTTTGATAATAAACACGAGTAGGTGGGCACTCCAGTTCAATTTACTAGCTGGTAATCTTGATTTAAAGTGACCCAACCGCCCAAATGTTAATCATCAAAAGATCTATTGTTTGTTCTACCTCTTGTATGCTTAGATTTAAAAATGAAAAAATGTTTAACAATAAATCTTTTGATAACTACATAAGTCTTGGATGGGTGGGTGGAAACAAAGTTTAATTGGTGAGCAAGTTACTTTTTTTACTGTGACACAACCATCCGCGCAAATGTTGGTCATTAAGAAATTGGATATCACCTCTACCTCCTTTACTTAAGAGACTACTAACATTTACAAAGAAGGGAAACTTCCAGTTCTTTGATAACAAACACTTGGGCAAGAGGGTAAGCACTCCAGTTTAAACTATTTGCTAATAATCATGATCTAGAGTGACCCAACTACCCACCCAAATGTTCATCAAAATATTAAATATCACCTTCTCCTTCTCTGATTAATAGACTTTTAACACTTGCAGAGAAGGGATATTTTCAGTTTTTTGATAACAAACACTTGGACAGGTAAGTGGGCACTTCAGTTTAAACTACTTGCTTATAATCATAATCTGGAGTAACCTACCCGCCCGCCCAAGTGTCATCAAAAAATCTATTGTTTGTCTCAACTCTTGTGTGCTTGGATATAGAAATGAAAGAATTGTTTAACAATAAATCTCTTGATAACTAACACTGGGGTGGGTGGGAACAAAGTTTAATTTGTGGGCGAGCTACTTCTTCTACTGTGGCCCACTCAGCCGCCCAAGTGTTAGTCATCAAGAAATTGTGTACCTCCTCTACTTAAGGGACTACTAACACTTGTAAAAAAAAAAGTTTTAATTCATTGACAACAAACACTTGGGCTAGCGGGTGGGCATTCCAGTTTAAACTACTTGCTAGTAATCATGATTTGGACTGACTCACCCACCCGCCCAAATGTTGATCGTAAAAATATTGAATATTACCTCCTTCTTTAATTAAAGGATTTTTAATACTTATAGAGAAAGAAAACTTTAAGTTCTTTAATAACAAACACTTAGGCGGGTAGTTAAGCATTTAAGTTTAAAGTACTTGCTGGTAATTATAATCTGGAATGACTCACCCATCCGCCCTAAATGTTAGTCATAATAAAATTTTATATCACCTCCACCTTTTCTACTTAAGATACTACTAACACTTGCAGAGAAGAGAATCTTTCAGTTCTTTAATAACAAACACATAAGCTGGTAGGTAATCACTCCAGTTTAAACTACTCGCTAGTAATCATGATTTGGAGTAAGCCGCCCACCCGCCCAAGTGTTGGTCATCAAGAAATTGTAGATCTTCTCCACCTCTTCTTAAGGAACTACTAACACTTGCAGAGAAGGGAAACTTTCAATTCTTTGATAACAAACATTTGGGTGGGTGAGCGGGAACACTGTATCAATTCACCGCCCCAATATTTATAAACTGTGTTCCCGTCCACCCGCCCAAATGTTAGTTATCAAAAAATTTGTTATTGTACCCACTTCTGACGTAATAGTGACAACTGTCATTCAATATGTCATATTAAAAGCAGCAGAAACGCAACAAGTGTAAGAACAAGCAAATTTTCTGATAACAAACACTTGGGAGGGCAGGCGCACTGTATCAAAGCACCGGTCCAATATTTGCAATCTGTGTTCCCGCCCACCCGTCCAAGTGTTAGTTAGCAGAAAATTTGTTATTGTCATTGAATTTGTTATTTTTTTTTCAAAACTATCTTAAAATTGCACAGATAAAACATTTGTAAGATAAAAAAAATTTAATTTAAGCATAAAATCTTCCGTGAATCACAAAAACATAGAATTTATAAAAGAAAACCCAAACATCGCATAAGATTTTCTTATAAAACTTTAAAATTACACAAAAAAAAAATTTATAGCAAGAAAGTTGCACCTAAAAATCATTTTCAGTATAGAAATAATAAAAAATCACATTTAACACACAAAACTATAACAAAAAATTTAGTTTAAAAAACCTTAAAATTGTACAGAAAAAACATTTATAACATCAAAATTGCTCAAAAATGTACACAAAAAATATTTTTAAAACCTTAAAATTGGACAAAAAAAACAAGATTTCTACAAAATAAAATTTATCAATATTAAAAAAAAAAAAAAAACGCACAGAAAAAACATTTATAACATAAAATATAATATACATATATCAAAGATATTGTTAAAAAGTAGAGAATGTTTTAATGAATGCCAAAAATAGTAAAATCCAATCATGAAATATCAACATATTGTTAAAAAGAACCTAAATTCGGCATTAAAACATAAAAATATAGAAAACACCAACATCCGGTCATAAACTGTTGAAAAGTGTAAAATTCTTTACATCTATTGTCAAAAATAGTAAAATATGTTTAACAAATATGAAAAGATTGTCAAAAAGCACCAAAATTAAGTCAGTAACTGTTAAAATGTCCAATATTCTATTATAAAAACTAAAAAAAAAAAAAAATATTGTCAGAAAAATTTAAAATCCGACTATGCTTAAGTGGTATACATTGTGTTATCTATCGACTCACCTTTAATGTAGCAGTGTAGTTAAACAATAAATCAGAAACAAACCTTGGCAAGATGATAGGTAATACATAGTAAAAAAAAAACAATTGGCGCCTAACATAAAAAGGGAGTTTTCTCATTTTTTATTTCAAATCTGTAAAACCCGACCTACAAACTACTAGCTATTGGAACCTGCAAGTTGAATTTAAACACCATCAGTAGCAGGTAATTTTAATAATAATTAAAAAATGGTTACAATTTATAGAACAAATTTTCCCACTTAGCTCAACTCTTGGATAAAAATTTAGATTACCAAAAGCACGCTCTACTGCAAAAAGCATCGCCGCAAACCTAACACCATTCCAACAGACAATCTGCTAACTTTTGCACAAATAGTTTGTAATCCGGATTACCGTAAACTAATAAACTGGTTTCATTGATAAGTAAAAAAGACAATTAGGGCACATTAAAGCAATTTGCCAACGGCCTTGAACAGTAATGTACTCTAAATCTAGACAGTAATGCAGATTTTAAATATATAAAAAACGTCTACCAAAAAATTTAAAAACCTTCAAGAGAAACGCAATTAATTTTGCGTTTAAAACCGACACCCGATTCGGACGGTATTTTAAACAATACGAGCTATTCCATTTCAAACGTACCAGACCAGGGGGAGGAGGAGGGGGAGAAGTTGTCCAAAAACTTGTTTTTGTATTTTTTGTCGATTTCCTATAACTTATTAGTAGTCTTTTGATCAGTTCATGAGAGTATAAAACCCTTAAAAAAAATGTGGGGTTTTATTTAGTTTTTTGTCGTTTTTAACTTAATCGCAATTTTAACTAAAAACTGTCTATTAGCCGCAAAAGCCATAAAACCAATTTTTTGTACTCAGTGGGCTTGGCAAAAAAAAATTTTGAAGATTTTATTAAACCAACAAAGATGACGTATTTAGAACTTTAAAAAACGATTTCTAAACACTACCATCATACCTAACGCAAAACTACAAATAGTGTTATAGTGTTTTATGCACTTTAAACAAAATCTTAAAAAAAAGTCATGCTGGACTTAATCCAAAACCTCACAGAAAAAAAAAAGTTGATACCAAATTATTAACATGGCTTCCGTATTCAAAAACCTTTAGACAAAAAAACTACAAATTAGTTATTATTGAAACTAGCTTAGACAAACACCATATCATAATGGCATACCTAAATAAAAGTTAAAATTTAATATTTGTAACACCACTAGCATCTTAAAAAAAATTAAAATCGCAAAAGTTATAAATAACAAAATGAGTGCAAGCACAGATAACATTCCAACAACTTTAGTTAAAGTATAAGCTTAATAGTTAATCATTTGATGCATATTATTGACAAATCTTTTAACTGCTGTAGATATTATCAAGTTTCCTCAACAGGAAAAATTTTTGTTAATTGACAGTTTTTAATAAATCTTTGCAGCTGTGATTATTAGACTGAATTTGAATAAACTATAATTTATTTAATAATTAATTCATTGACAATTTATAATCGTTTAAAACCCTCAAAGTGCCATGTACATAAATGCTAAAAGATAACAAACAATGCGGACATTTAGTATTAAATTGCACTAGATATAGCCACAAATGTGTTTGATTTAAAAAAAAAATATTATTAATTATCTTTAAGAAATTGGATTCCTATCTCTAATACTCGTATATTGTATATTATTTAAGTTTCAGTAGTTGTTGTTCCATTTGTTGTTTCCTAAAGTTTGATACAAAGTGTAAGCATAAGAGTCGTAAGAAAGTGGCTCATAATGTGTCCCAATTATTGCAATTTCATAATATTTATATATTTTTTTTAATTATTTCTATATTTGTTGTTTTCAAATTCAAAGTGAATATTTTAAAGGGTGTATTGACTATTTATACTAACTGACTTAATGACTTTATTTAATGGCTATGGTTAATAGCATTCTGAGAATGAACAAATAAACTAATTATTTTGGAATATTTAGCTGATGGTAATGAGAAGGATGGTCGACATTTGGACAACATTGTGTTTAAAAAATGAAATCCGCATCTCTGTACTTTCTTAATTTAATATTAAAATTATTCCAACACTTTTTATACTGTTATTATAACGTGTTAAAAACTGAAATCTCCTCTGCGTCACCTTGTATCATAACTATATCAAAAAGTACATTATTGTACAATAAAGACAATAAAAAAAAAATTAAAAAGCACATGAGGTTTACACGATAATGACAGCATAAAAATAAACAAGCAATTTTGGCCTTACAAACTCAAACAACACACTTAGTGTGCAGCTCATAATCACAAAAATTTGAATATACTATTGATGATTGACATATTCCTTAAAAGTTTGACGTAGAAAACATCGACACGCTCGCTGCATGCCTAATTCTAAAAATGTCAAAATTAAAAGTATCAATACAAACTAAACCTATATCGGCAACCCACAACTGCTTTTCAGTGCTAACCACATTTCAACTTGGCCAAACAATTACGTTCCGGAAAAAAATTGTTGGTTTACTGCAATACATTTATCCACTTTAAGAGAAGTGGGTTCTCAAAAGTTTATGTCTAAATTGTAAAAAACATACAGCAAATACCACGTAGCAACACGTTTAAAATTATGGAACCAGTTACAACAAAACACCCGAAGATACTAAACCCAATGAAAGGTGCTTCACAGCATCGACTAAAGATAAGTAACCTTTTGCATCTGGGATGTAGCACTAAACAAACAGTTCTTTTCACACCAAACTTTCACTCGTGCTTTTGAACAATAGCGCCCTAAAACTAAACCAATCACTTAGAATTATCCTTGTATCACCTGTTACTTAAATAAAATCGAAAACTCTGCTAAAGGTGTTACCGGCTGAGCTCCGTGATTGACAATAAAGGCAGCTGGTACAGGTCCAGATAATTTCCGAAGCGTTCGGAGAAATTTGTGTGGTAAGTTGGCACTTTCTACAAATTAAAAATTTGTTTACTAATACTTGCTTAGAGAGCACATACACAGTCACCCAGAGTTCATGTGGACTTACTCACACAGGATGCAGTTTTGTACAAACAAATTTTGTTTTTTTTGTGGAGTGACGTGAAAGTGCCGCAGCTACCAAGAGCCGTTCTAGAAAAATGGCAAGGTATGTACAAAGTATAGAGTCGCCACTTCCCAAAATATCCTGGAGATTTGACTGCGTATAGTCGTCAACGGCCCCGGTTTGCCAAAAAACTGCAGTCGCGGTGATACAGGATACTGAGACAGTTGAAATTTGTCCTGTTCTCTTGTTCTATGCTGAATAGTGGCTTAAGCTCAACTGCATAAAAATCGTAGAAATTGGAAATTTATAAAAGATGGAAAAGAAACGGCGCAATCTAATTGATCTGTCTTGCTCTTACTACTAGCTGCAACAATTTTCCCCCAACTTCCAAAGGTAAGCTTTTGGTTCTAATTTGGCACAGTGATAGTGTTCAGGTGACGTCAGAGGGTAATAAACCAGCAGCCGACCAGAGCAGATCATCCCGAGAAGATTCCACAGAAGTGCGGCACCCGCCTGAAGAGTCGACATCAAACAAATTGCAATTTTATTGCACCAAATCACGGATGTTAAATAAAATAGTCACTTAATTAACATCCAATTATTATTTCAATTGAATTAATTAATTATTAATTTAATTAATTAATTAATTTTTTTTGCGGCATAAACCCCGACGGAAAAACATCGGTCCGCAAGATCTTCGACAAGGTCTAAAACTAAAAAAAAAATAAACTGATTGAGAAGTAATCTAAAAAGGTCTAAGTCTTGAAATCGTAAATCTTGTCCTTGGTAGAGAGACAACTTAAAAAGATTTCCAAACAAAATGATATAATAAAAAAGGCTCGCAAAGACGAAACGAATGCAAGCGCTATTGTCAAGATTAAAGCCATAAAAACCGCTAACAGCGAACTGCCCACCCAGCCCTCTCCTTTAGTCTTGACCTCTACCACAGAGGCCACAAAAGTCCTGCAGATTGATCAGTTAAGTCTCAGTACGACTCTAAAGAAAAAATGGAAGTCCACCAGCACAACCAAACCACGTCTTCATCTTGGTCAAGAAATTGAGTAAGTCCTTCTCAACTACTTTTAATCACAGGCCATCGGCCAACCCGTCCCGTAAAATGCCTTCAGCGCCAGCAAAACAATAAACCGCCAAAAGTCTAGTAAGACTAGTTCCTTAGGCCCTTTTGCAACATAGAGGGCGCTGGCTTACGCTGCCATTCGCCCAACCCTATTCAAGACAAATCCCAATACCAAAGGCTGATGACAATTCTCAAATCTTTAAAAATAACCATCAGACGGGGAATAAACGTGTTCGATAAAATCCGCATGCACCCTCTCTCGCATGCGGACTTTTGTGTAGTGATCGATTATTATACGGTGAACAATATCTTTTACTACAACTATTAAATAGGGTACAAAAAGACCGCACAGTGCTAGTTATAAGGGCTGTTCTTCTATAGCAAACTCTTGCTCTTCCCAAAAGCACACACAATGCCCGCAAAAAAACAAATATCCCAAGCAAACAAAAATTTGTTTATAAAAATGCTGGCATCTGCTAACGATTCTAGCCTAAGATGGCTAATCTTATTAGACAAATGTTTGACAGTCTAAAACCCGTACAAAGACTTAGTAAGTAAAAGTTTACCAAAAATCCTATGTTATGCTTATAATTTAGAGAAAATTTAGACAGTAAACGCCCGTAAATGAAAATCCGAGATATTATAAATCTTTAGGAAAACACCGATTCCACCCTTAACTTTAAAATAAATTATTACGTCAATTTGAGCTCTAAGGTATGAGTCTAAGATTTCACTAAAATGTGTAAACACTAAAAAGCACTAACAAAAGATTTGACGTTTCCTACACTGTTCTAGCACATGTGGTGTAGCACGGTAAAGCACGGGGTGTGCTTATAAAAGCGTTGGTAACAGTGAGAGCTCTATGGCAAGTTAAATATGTGTAAACATCGTATATGAGCAGAGTACTGGTATCAGTCTCAGAAATTCTCTAAGCTAGTAAAAGGCACTAACTAAAGGTTTGAGGTTTTCCGCACTGTTCCAGCACATGTGGTGCACGAAGTGAGCCTATGAAAGCGGTTAGTAACGGTAAGCTTCTGCTTCTTGCGGTAGTTCTTGTTTTTGTGCGTTATGCTTGTCCTACCCCGTTTGGCATGTCGTATCATTGTTGCCAAAGTGTTCTGTCCAACCTCGTTTTTATACACGTAAGTGTTTGTCACGTAGTCACTTTTGTTTGGCATATAAGCCTAAAAAAACTTTTAATGCCGGCTACAATTAAAAAGTTGAGGTTTGGCCAGAGTATCCAATGATTAGTTTTCTACAAATTAAAAGTTTGGCTACTAACACTCACTCAAAAAGCACATACACATTCACGCAGAATGCTTGTGGACTGACCCACACAGGGTGCAGTGCAAGTCAAATTTGTGGAAAATTGAAAGAGAAAAAAAACTACGCAATCTAAAAGAAAATTGATAAAATGAGCAAATCACAACGGTTAAATCTTTACCCGTTTCAATAAATATAGAAACAAAATTTCAACTATTTAAACAAAAAAAAGCAAGCAAGCAAGAACCAGTAAGCAGAAAAAAAGTCAAACAGTACTATAACTATCTTTGTTTTGTACACATTGCCAAGAGTAGATTTCTAGACAGCTTCTATGGTCTTCTATTGTTTTCAATTATAACCAGCACTGTTATGTAAGTGAGTATTCATAACAAAGTACAAATGGCACCAAAGATCCCAACACCAAAACTTTTTGCTTTCAAAGCCGCTTAACTGCCCAAATAGTTTTGCAACAATAATAATGACAACTGACTTTATATGTAATAGTAGCAAAAACATCAAAAAATAAAAGTAACATGCAATTTTTCAAAAGCATCTGAGCGAATGAGGAAAGTACACCAATACAAGCCAAGTGCCCCGCTTATAAAAAAAGGCTTTAAAAAATACTAAAACCTTAACATTACAAAAAGAAACAGCGCAAGATTCTATATTATTACGTACAAAAACTGTAAAACTTTAAGAATTAAAATGAGAAAACCCTGATACAATTCATAAAATAAATTCAAAACCCTTTATCAATTATTGATTTAAAACTTTCCCTAATGTTTAATGTTTTGTTTTACAAATAACCCAACACTAATCTTTCTTGTTTACACCTGAGTAGTAAATAAAATTAACCACTAATTGTTTTTTATTTAACCGCTACAATCCTTCCCAGAGCTTTGTTTTGATTTCTTTGTCCTTGTTTACAATTTTTTTAATCCAATTTAATCTTGTGAAACAATTTTCAACTCTTTAATTTTAATTAATAGTTAAGCAGATTAGTATTTAAAATAAAATAGTATTAAAAATTTATTTATTGACAAATTAATTATGTGTTATAGCCTTTCTTAATATAAAAATTGATTAATTTAATTTACATATTATATTACAAAGTTTTCAAATTGACTCTAGGTGCTATTTAATTCATCATTGAAAGATTTATACCCGTTATTATTAAAAAATATGCAAATTAACTCCAGTGGATTGTATAATACACCGGAAACATTTCCCGCATAAATTATAACCGCGCTATGCTATTTCTTCTTCAAAACAAGCCCCCACTCCAACTGATCTCTCACAGATTCCCATGCGAAATGCGGAGCCCGTTTATACCGGCACGCACCTATTCGCGGCATCTGTGCAGACACAGGAAACAGTTCGTATAAATACTCTCGACATTTCGATTTTCCGTCTGCACACACATACACATATGCAGAGACAGGATGCTCCTCGACGCTCGTAAATGCACCATATGTGCCCGACTCACTGCCTAAGCACTGCATAAACAATTGAAACTTCCGCCCCGCTGGCGAAATGAAAGTATATAAATTCCTAGAATAACACTATACAAGTGTTTCCGCACCGTTTATGGCAAACCGTAAAGTCGTCTTTTATTACAGGATTTAATCATTAGTGCATTTTTATTGAAGTCCATTAATTGCATTTAATAACTTACGGCATTTCAAATTTAATTAGATTAAACCCGATTTATAATAGGGTTTATTCAAACCAACCCAAAACTTAAATTAAATTTGCCTTGAAATAATGTTATTGTAGCACGATTATTGGTGAAGGCGCCGGGACAAATATTTATAATCCATCGTGCGCTCACACATTTTAACGAGGTAAATTATTCGTCCACATCACGAAATTATAATTATGTGTAAATAGGATTTTGCTATTTAATTAGCGCTTATCGCATATAAAATTTATTAGTATCAAGTTTGGAAATTTTGGTTGAATTAGATGGGTCGTGATTAATACGACATTTAAATCTTATCGCGTGTTACCTTTCCTAACAGGTTTGGAAAGGGTTATATTACAACATAAATATATCTGTAGCGCAAAGATAAAAAAATAAACTTTTATTGAATTTATCTATATTGGGATATAATTACCACAAAAATTTCTATTGAATGAAAACTAAGTTAATTAATTAAAATTTTTAAAAGCCTTTCATAATACTGATAAAATGCATCAACAGATATTTCCATACATTAATCAAAATCTATATATTCCATCCGCGTGCATAGAATTTTTTGTTTGGCTTAGCTCGGCTGTAGTTTTGCATTAAAAATGGTGATGCGATACGTCAAAATATCGTCAACAAAATACAAACAATCGTTTTATATTTCAGTATATCCCATCCAGCGTACATCGATCCATACCCGGTGCAAATTGCAAACTGTTGTTACAAATGATGGGAATTATTGTAGCGTCAGTTGAAATAATTTCATCAATTATGCACGCCAGGTTAAACTGCAACTGAATTGAATTGCAGCGAGCAAAGCACGAACGTTTTCATTTTAATATAATAGTTAAATTTTTGCTTTGTAGAAAATAAATTAAAATCACTAATTCTTATGTCTGCAGCCTGCTTGATAAATGATGATCCAGGACATACATACTTGAATTTAGCGATGTTCGCTTCTTAAAATTTTCTACTACATTTCACCCAAAGAATACAGCAAGGATTGTCTCATCACCCTTACAAGTTTCACTATTAAATAATCCCTTTTTTACATGTAAAAATTTTCATATATTTTTCATGGGGCTGTAATTCAAGAAGCACACATGCATACACCGTGAGGGGCTACACGGTTTCCCCTAATCGCCTTAAAAGAGATTTATGCCGGAGGTCCAGCGCGCTTTAGATATATTTGAGGGGGAGGCAATGCAAGTGGCTAATCCTCTTTTCGTTTTGTTGGTAGGGAACTAAGTATTAGCCTATTTGTCCTAAAATTTTGACGCAGTCATATAATACAACTAATACCATGCTAAATCTGCAGCAATTTATAAGGAGTTTTAAGGGATTAAGAAAACTTTAAATATATTTATAGTTGAAAACATTTAAACTAAACAAGATTACATTATAAACTAACAAAAAAATAAAATTATTTATACATAAAATATAGTAATTTAGTATAAACTATTTTTTTTTCTAAATACAGACGTTTAATTACTGCTTATAATCATCAGAACTTGTTTGTAATCTAATCTATAAGTTTGATTACCTCAGAGTAATCAAATTTATAAAATTATAATTAACATTCCCTTGGTAATTATATGTATAATAATTGCTTTGTAGATATGGCATTTACCCTAAACTAATGTCATTTAAAGATTGATTTAAAAAATAGTTTTGTTAGTTGCAAGTTAAAATTTAAAAAAATATTAACTCTTTTTAATAAACGATAACAAATACACTAAATCTAAGCTAAAAAATCTGATTTTGTTAAACATTATTTAAATAATTGTTTTAGTAAGCTAATTTACCAATTGAAACTATTGACCGTCATCATTTTTTGGAGTTACCTACCTATCCGCCCAAGTCGTTGTTATCACAATATTTATATACAAATACTCGGAAAGGAACATGTACAATTTCAGTTAAAACTATTTAGTCAAGATTATTACTGCAATAAACCTCAAATTGATGCAAACGTAATCATCCTCAGTGCAATAATATTCTTCATTTTAATCAAGATTATTACTAAAATAATCCTCAAATTGATGCAAAAGTAATCATCTTCAGTACAATAATAATCTTCATTTTAAGCAAAATTATAATTGCAATAATCCCCAAATTGATGCAAAAATAATCATACTCAGTACAATAATAATCTTCATTTTAATCAAGATTATTACTGCAATAATCCACAAATTGATGCAAACGTAATCATCCTCATTACAATAATAATCCTCAATTTAATCAAGATTATTACTAAAATAATCCTAAAATTGATGCAAAAGTAATCATTTTCAGTACAATAATAATCTTCATTTTAATCAAGATCATTACTAAAATAATCCTAAAATTGATGCAAAAGTAATCATCTTCAGTACAATAATAATCTTCATTTTAAGCAAGATTATTACTGCAATAATCCTCAAAATGATACAAACATAATCATCTACAAACACCCCCGCGACGCCACACTTGAACGCAAAAAAAAGGAGAACGGGAGGCCCGATCGTGACGAAACTCGGGTTCCCGTAAGAAGTCGGTTTGGCAAATCCGAATCCAAAATCCAAAAGGCCCTAAAACGTCCCCCTCCGCACCGCGGACCGTTTAGCGGCAAAAAATGGAAAAAAAATCGACTCACTTTGAAAATTCGTAAAAAGCAAAAATTCAAAAATTTGATATAGCAAATTTTGCTTCGTCTCTTTCTCTTTCGAAAGAAACTACGCGCAATCTTCCATGTTGAAACCCTGGACCGTTCTATTCTTCTTTGCGACCCCACTTTTTTGCTAAAAACGCGTTTTCTTCGACCTTTGACGCTCCGCCGCGGGTCAACGCCCGGACATATAAAAAAACGGTAGGAGGGACTATCGATAGACGGAAGACGGATCTCGCAAATGAGGTAAGTAACGATTTTTTGAAAGCCCGGGTGGCCCGGGAGCGGGCTTCTAAAGTGAACGTTTAAAGGCTTACTTTGGGGGCGGCGGGTCAAAAACAAAGGACAAACTTAAAAATCGTTTCAGCTAAGAGCCCCGCTCTTCTATCAAAAAGTTAACCTGAATTTTTGCGTCCGACAATCGCAGACCGTACGCCAATTAATTTTTGCAAAAACGCTATTTTTTCGCAAAAAAAATCAAAAAAAGCTCCGATACCACGCGCATCCGAATCTTTAATCGGATTTTTTCAAAAATTAAAGGGACTCCGGCGGCGGACATCCGCGCGTCGGCGGCAAACCGGAAAAATTTTGGCGCGCGCCGCTGTTCTCCGCGCGAGGGCAGGATCGTGATTCGGAGTCCGGAATCAGATTCCGCCGTCCTTCTTGGAGGGAAATGTGCCGGTCGCGTCGGGATCGGACTGCGGGCGCCAGAGATGCGGACCGACGAAGGGGCGGCCAAAATGGTCCCAAATTTTCCGATCAGCAACCCGGAAAATGGACCAAAAAAAACAGGTTAAGTAGGTTCCGGCGCACATTCTACAAAAAAAATTTGCAATTTTGTCGACCGGGAGCGGAGATAATTTAAAAAAAAACGCAAAAATTGTTTTTTTGCAATTTTGGGAAAACCGGAAAAGCTTCCGGGTTCCGGTTTTCGTCGTTTTAATTTTTTTTTCGACCCCGAGTTGGCTTTGTCCGCACCACCGTTTGCTCAAAAACACCTTTTCGAAACCAGTGACACTGGAGAACCTGCCCCCACCGACTGCAGCTTCCGAACAACCACAACATCGCCGACAAGGAAGTTGCAAACCTCTGGCCTATCCAAAAACGCTACACCCACGCAGCATCCCAGGGATATCCGGAAACTACCAACAACAATATACCCGGTGCTTGCACACCCCGCCCGGGTTTCAGAACAGCCACTGAACAGTGCTTAGTGCAAGTTCACGTCGTCCACAAAACAAAACCAAACTAGACACAAACAACGACATCCAGAACACACACTGGAAGTAAACAGGCAACTCCAATTGCACAACGAAAAGGTATGCCGGTAACAAATGGAGCTCAACGTGAAGCATTGAAAAGCATGATGCCTTCACGACCTTGCAAATAGAACCCTGAGAAAAAAAAAATAAGGGAGAAGAAAGACCCTGCAATAGAAACGCGCAGAAGATGCTTGGAACCCAGTCAGTACTGTCAACGTAGATAGGGAAAATGTCTTGGCCTATTATCCAAACCCCAGACCAACACCGGTGTGACCGACGCGGCCTATGGAACATCCAAGTAGACCAGACTAGAACTTATACACAGTTCCACGTTTGCTGACCTGTAAAGAACAAATAGGTACGTAGAATTTAACCCTTTTATTACCAGCAAACAGTATGGAGGTACAATAGGTTATAAACTTAGCACAGTTACGGTCACACACCATTTAGATGACCCCTCCAATATGACGTACTGTAACTACTGCTACTGAACTCTATAGATGGGGCCAATCATCATCAGATAACATCAGCGTTACAATAATTACGGAAAAGATACAACATGCCGACCGCATAATACAGATGATCCAAAATCCCAAGTACGTCTGAAACTGGCAAGTATGTCTTCAAGTTCAAGGTGAGCTATTGCAGCACATAGGTATCTTGGAAAACCTAATAAAAACATTGCATGCGCATGAACAGTTGCAATACGCCCAAGTAAACAGTGTGAAAGAAATGAAAAAACAAGTTCAAGAATACGTGCCAGAACCCATTGAACAACAACTGATAGAGGTCTTGGAAATACATGAATCGACAAAGATGGAAAAAAAAATGCCAAAAAGAAGTGGAACACGTAGAGTCCACCATCCAAGGAGTCACAAGCCTATGCGACGTCATAACAAATTTAACAGAGAAGCAAGAGGAAGTGTGTGACACGCAAGTAACACACCCAGAGACAGCGGTCAGAACACAGACCAGAATTCCGTTCAAAGCTGATCTCCCAAGGAAACCCGATAAAGATGTACCAAACGTGACAGAAAACAGTGAGGCAAAGTGTTACACGCCAGAAACACACCCCACAGCAGGAACACAGACAACAACGCCGTCTAACTCTGATGCTGATATCCCAAGGAAACTCGATGAAGTCATCCCGGATGCACCTACAGTTAAGCGCGGCCTAACCCGCAACGAGACGCATGCAGCTCATGCATCCGGCACCAAGTCACTTAAACCCATCCAACGCAACAATAACGACAACTTCGGGAAACAGGACAATCTGGACCAAACTAATCGACTCTGCCAGAAGATACCAACCATCCTGCATCTGGTGCACAAAAAAAAAGAGAAAAGAAACCATTTCCGTGGATGGAGTAGTGTTCCGCCAGATAGTGCTCGAGAAATGGTGAAAATGACTCATGTGCTGCCCCAGTGCAAAAACCAAACGTTTTTTCCTCAAGAGTCAGTCAACCAAAGACCGGGAATTCGTCTAGTGACACTGGAAAACCTGCCCCCATAGACTGCAACTTCGCCGACAAGAAAGTAGCAAACCGCCCAAGTGTTTGTAAACTAATCTTTTGCTAACAAACAGTTGAGAGGGTAGGTGGGCAACTCCACTTGACACTATTTTACCGTCATTATAATCTAGAGTTGCCCACCTACTCGCCTAAGTGTTTGTTATCAAAATATTTATTTATAAACACTCAGGAAAAAGCATGTTAACACTGTTGATTGTCATCATGCTCTGAAGTTACCCGCCCGAGTGTTTGTAAAGTAATCATAGTGTTTGTAAACTAATCTTTTGCTAAAAAACACTTGGGCGGGTAGGTGGCCAACTCCACTTGACACTATTGATCGTCATTATTCTATATAGTTGCCCACCCACCCGCCCAAGTGTTTGTTATCAAAATATTTATTTACAAACACTTAGGCGGGTAGAAGTACAACTTCAGTTTAAACTATTGATCGTCATCATGCTCTAGAGTTACCAGCCCAAGTGTTTGTAAACTAATCTTTTGCTAACAAACACGCGAGCGGATGGGTGGACAACTCCAGTTAAAACTATTGACCGTCATCATTCTATAGAATTGCCAACAACAAATCCAGCCGCCGCCCTAACACTCGACGCTCACTGCCAAACCGATTACAGCAACCACGTCATCTGCCACTGATGAATGTTTGTTTCTTTAAAATACGGAAGTTAAAATTCTAAGTTCAAAATCAAAGACTGGCAGTTCAAGAGTAGAAGAATAAGAAAAAAACCAAAGCAGAAAAGAAAACACAAATTCCAAACAACAACTCAACAGCGATCCAACCCAAACAAAAATTGACACATTTCCAGGAAATAATCATAAAAATCGAGAAATCTTCTTCGAGAAGCTAGAACGCCATTTCATAAAGTTTTAGGTTTCAACGCTGGCCCAACAACAATAGTTTCTCAAGAAGAAGCTAATCCAAAAATAAAGCATCTCACTCCTTGTGGCCGACCCATTAAAAAAGTTCTGCACTGCGCGCCAGAAGTACCTCAAAAATGCTTAAAATAATTTTTGCTTAAAGAAAAAACGGAAAATTTCCAAAGGGGCGGAGACCAGTAATGTCCTAACTTTCCTGGCCCAGATAGACATTCAGAACCTATGAAAAAGCTGCCACAAATTTAAGTAACTATCAACGTCTAACCACGGACTGCCTACATCATTAGCAGAGCTAGCGTAAACCTTACCCATTTCAAACTGCCCAACCTTTGTTCAAACAAGAAATCCGTAATACAGACCAATCAATCCCACCTCAATAGCAAAGTTAGCGTAAAAATTACTTGTTTCAGGTTGTCCAACGTTTGCCAAAAAAAAACTCGTGATACAAACCAATCAATCCCACCTCCTTGTCGCTGTAGCCAAGGTCTAGATAAAGAACATCAAATCTATTTTCCTTGTAGTCATCCAGTTTGAAAAAAAAGTTATTCTAAATTTAGACTACAACCGGCAATGCTTCCACATAGTAAAGAAACCTAAGACCAACGTCTACTAAATCAGAACACTTCACATCAAACTGATCTTTGCTAAACGCTTGTACCAAAGAATGGTTTTTCGGATCAGCAAATGCTTCAAGAGCTGATGGCCAATTTTGTCCCAACTTTTGCAGAGTCACCTACACCAAACATTAAAAAAATGGTTCTGCATCATATACAACTAAAAAACTCCACCCCGCATCAAAGTCAAGCCGTACTCATCCACCCCCGTTCAAAAAAACTTTACCTACCAAAAAGTGGATTAACTTTTAGCAGACGGCATTATTATACCCAGTTTGAGCTAATAATGCGCACTGGTTTTACTTGTAAAAAAAAAGAACAAAACTGGACAGTTCTAAGTAGACAACCAAAAATTAAACAAAGCAACAAAGGACGTGTTTGCCCCGCTACAAAAATTCCATGAGACTGTTCACAACTTCAGAGGAGCAAATGTGTTTAACAAAATAGATCTAAAAGCCAAATGCTAGCAAATCCAAACATTTAACCGCATTTGCAACTCCTAACGGCACAAAGTACCAGGTCCAGGTGATGCCATTTAGACAAATAAATGCCACAACGTTTCAAAAACTAATGGCCAAAGTTTAAACAGAGCTACTAAATAAGATTAATTGATTGTATAACATATACCGTTTATTTTCCTAGAAACCACAAAAAAAAATCTGACTCATCTGCAAAATGTACTTAAAAGACTTTAGGAATACGAATTTGTCGTAAATTTTCTTAAAATGCAAATTTGGGTAGTCTAAGATTGAGTCACCGCTCAAGACAACAACTCTTTATCATTCACCTGACTTTAATTTGGAACTATCCAAAACTCACAATCAGGATGCAACTAAAACAATTTCTAAGCGTATATACCTAACTGCGCAACTATGTTTTGACATTTGCAAACATTGCTGCACCGCTGATTGATCTACAGAAAACGGATAGGCCGTTTTGATGTGGAAACGGCTTCCAACTAACTACTACACCTCCACCGACCAAAACCAGGCCTAAAAATTATCCTGTAAACAGACGCCAAATACTTGGGCCTTAAAGGAACCAACAACTACAACAACGTTACTACAATAACAAAGTGAAGTGCTAAGCAGTCCTAAGTGTTTTAAAAACCTTTGGTCAAGTATAGAAGCCTTATATATTTTTTAAACTTGTTAGAGATGTAATAGAAATCTAAAAACATTTGATTAGAAACTGAAAAAAATTAAAAAAATAAAAATTATAATACTTGAAAATCTCCAGAATATTTTGAAAAAATTCAGATACTATTGATTAACTTTTAGAAAGTCTTAACATGTTCTAGAATTCCTTGGTCAATTCTATAAAGTTTTAAGTAGTAATGTTGTTTGTTTTGTACTTTTTGAGTCTATTTTACATTGCACTAGTAAGTCTACAATTTAGAAACCGTTTAGCAACTAAAGATATTCCTTAAATTCTAAACATTTTTGAAGTGCCCTAGAACTTTTAGCAAACTTTAGAAATTGTTCACTAAACTTTAGAAACTAACGCGTAGTATCAAAAACCTCTGAATAATTCTAGAAACAAATGAGAAATTTTTGAATTATTTGATCAAACTTTAAAAGCTTTTGGCTAACTTTAGATAATTTTTACCAAATTCTAGAAACTTCTAAAAAACCTTTGACCAGCTCATAAACATTTGCTTGTTTTAAAAACATTTGATAATTTATTTTTGAGACTTCTTTGGTGAAAGTTCTTTACTAACTTCTTAAAAAACTATAAACATTTTTTACCAATTCTAGAAAGTTCTTAAAAGTTTTAGAAACATTTTTTTAAAGAATTTTAGAATATTTTGACAAACTCTAAAATTTTTTTGTCAAATTTTAAAATTTTTGAGGAGTTCTAGTAACTTTTAGCTTACCTAAAATTTCTGAAATATTTTTATATCTCATGATAAAATTCTAAAAACTCAAAAGTGTTCTAGAACCCTTTGGCCAACTCTAGAATTTTTTTACAAAGTTCTAGAAACTTTTAAGAAGTACAAGAATTCTTTGACCAACTCTAGAATCTCCTAAAAACTTTTGGCTAACTTAAAACACTTTTCACCAAATTCTAAAAACTTCTGAAAAACCATTGACCAACTTTTGCTAATATTGAGCAAAATTTTAGAAATTTTTTAAGTGTTCTAAAACTTTTCGGCAAACTTTGAAAATTTTTCTCAATATTCTAGAAACTTTTGGCGCTAAACTATAGATTGCTATGACAGTGGTGGTTGGGTTATTGCCACGTCTAGCTAAAAACAATTGATTAAATTCTACAACAAAGTTATGTGTTTTAGAAACTTTTGAAGTTATTTATGTTTTTTTAAGTTTTTGAGAAGCACTAAAAATCTTTGATAAACTCCTGAAAAAATTTAGAATTACTTAACCAATTTTTAGAATTTTTAAAATTATTCTAGAACTTTTTGTCCGAATTTAAAAACCTTTTACTAAATTTTAGACATTTTAGCAAAGTACTAGAAACCATTGAGAAAATCTAGAAAACTAAAAATGTTCTTATTTAAATCTAGAAATTTTTAACGTATTTTAGAACCATTTAGTTAACTCTAGAAGTGTTTCACTAAATTTTAGAGAAGTATTAAAAGCCGTTGAGCAACTCAGAACAAATATTTCAAAAACATTTAGTTCAATTGTAGAAACTTTTGCAAAGTACTAGAAACCGTTGGCTAATACTAGAAATTCTTAAGAAGCACTAGACAATTTTTGACAAATTCTAGTAACTTTGAAAAAAATTAGATCAAATTCTAGAAACTTTTAAAGAGTATTAGTGTTTTTTTGCCAACATTAGAAACGTTTGATCAAGTTTTAGAATTCTTTTAGTTAATTTTTTTTACTTAATTCCAGAAATTCCAGAAAAATAGAGTTGCCCAACTTTAGAAGTTTTTCAACCAAATTTTAGAAACTTTTAATCAACTTTAAGTAAACTAAATTTTTTTGAATTATTTTATTAAATTTTAGAAAAGTGTAGAATCTTTTGACCAACTCTTATCAATTTTTGGGAACAAGTCGTTTATCTTGCTCATTCAAGTCCAAATTTACAAGATAGTTTATCTTGCTATTAAAATTTAAATGCTCGTACATCATTTCAAAGAGCTATAAAACAAAAACAATTACCCGGCCAACCTAAACAGCAAACATTAAGTACCAAAACCCAAAAAAAAAACCTTAATTGGTCATGCCAAAACAATGCAGAAAATCTAAAACTACCACAAAATAAACGCTGGACAAAACTATCAGAATGGTCTCCTGTTCCAACAACAACAATATTACCATAGTAACAAACTGGAGTGCTAAACAATTGCATGAAAAATTTTGCGCTGAAAGAGATAGACATGTACACTTGAAAAACCAACGCATTCCTAGTACCAACCGCCAACAGTGAGAAGACATGCTGACTCCTTAAACACAAGACTTTCCACCGCTACCGGTCCACACAGATCTAATCTTGTTCAACAACGTACCACAGTTTACCAGCCAAATTTTTACCAAAAGCCTACAAGAGGTGAAAATGTTTCCGAAGCCCCAATACCACGTACCACTCCAAAGACAACCAAAATATAAAAAATATGACACCTACAAAGCAACTACCTCAGCAAAAAAATATCGCTGGCAAAACAACAAAAAAATTTTGCAGCACAAAAAAACTCCTATTGAATCAAAAACAATCTCCACTGATCTCCAACTAAAGTCCATATTGACGATTTGCAACCGCGCCCTACCAAAGATTGTCTGCTGCTGCAACACAAAATCCAACACTAAGAACCACCCCAAAACTTTGCCACAGAAATGAGGAAGATTGATGCTGTCTAAAGCAATTAGAAGAGTACATTAATGAATTGTTAGACGTCAAGAGAACAAAAACGTGCAACCAAAAGTCAAATAAATACTAAAATACTCCAAAAATAATAAAGTAGTAAGACCAGACCAATTACTGGTTGACCTGCAAACTGCACGTCACCGGAAAAGCAACTACTACTATCAAAGTCGGTAACCACTATCAGACCGTTGCCTTTCTTCACGCTCCAACTCTAAGCAAAAAAAATTATTCTTAGCCATTTTAAACTTGAGAAAAACCACCCCAAAACTAATGGCAATGGCCTCCAAGTCATACTTGCCATTAAGTAAACTGGTTCATCCAAGAATTTGTTAACAATAAATTAAAAGTTTTCTTTTATGTAAGTGTAAGAAATCCTTTAGTAAAAGAAAAGAAAAAGATGATCATGATTGCCATTAACTAATTTGATTTGAAGTGCAAGTCTACCAACTTTAAAGTTTGTTAACAATAAATTAGAAATTTTTCCTCTATCCAATTTAAAAATATCTTTGTTCAAGAAAAAGGTAGTGACATCCAATGTTTTTATAACTATCACAGGTGGTTGGGTTACTCCAGATCATAATTACCAACAAGTAGTTTAAACGGAAGTTTTTATTTTTGTCCAAGAAGAAAAATGTAATATCCAATCTTTGATGAGTAACAATTAGGCAGGTGGGTAAACCACTCCAAATCAAGCATGCCATCAAATAGTTTAAACTAGAGTGCTTATCCACCTGTTCAAGAGTAAGAAGTCCTTAATCAGAAAAAAAAAAAGTAATAAAAAACACTTAAACGGGTTGGTAGATCACTCCAAGCCATGATTGCTATCGAATTGTTTGAATTGAAGTGCCCATCTACCCACTTAAAAGTTTGTTAACAATAAATTGAAAGTTTCTCCTCTTTACAAGCAAAATCTTTTTGTCCAAAAAGAAAGTAGTAATAGGCAATCTTTTAATGACCAACACCTGAAGAGATGGCTTAGTTAGTTGCTCTAAATCCTTATTACCAATAAATAGCTTAAACTAGACTTTAAAAGTTTCTCCATCTCCCAAACCATGCATTACGTCAAGTAATTTAAATTAGAGTGCCCACCCACCCGTTCAAAAGTTTGTTAAGTTTTTTTTGCAAAAGTAAATAGTACTTTTGTCAGAGGAAAAGAAAGTAATGTCAAATTTTTTAATTTAAAAGTTTGTTAACAAAAAATTGGGTTTTTGTTTTTGTAAGAAGAAACTGATGCACAATCTTTTGATGTCCAACACTTAGGCGGGTGGTTGGGTCTTGTAGTAATCATGATTGCCATTGAGTAATTTGAATTAAAGTGTCTACTTACCCGCCAATTATTTGTTATACAAAAAGTAAAAATTCCCTTTCTTTGCAGAAGTCTCTTAGTCATAGGAAGAAAAAACTAAACAATATTTGATGGCTAAAACTTAGGCGGGTGGGTAAGTCACTTCATATTATAATTACAAAAAAAAATAAAATGGAGTTTTGTTAAACAGAAATTGGAAGTTTCTTCTTTTACCAAGCGTTGACAATTTTTTTGTCCAAGAAGGCAAAAGTAATATACATTTTTTTGATGACCAACACTTGAGCAGGTAGCTGGGTCATTTCAGATCTCCAAGAAAAACTTTTTTGCAATTGTAAGAATTCGAGGTAAAAATGATGTATTAGGCACAAACCCAGTCAAACTACCAACACGTTGGCTCACCGCATCAAGCTCATCAACACCACCTCCGTTAGCTATCATCCAAAAAAAGGACAGCAAGCAGCGCTTCTGCGTAGACTATCAAAATTTATCAAAAACCAAAACGGCTCCTCTTCCCAAAATACAAAAGATTCTGAAAAGCAAATTGCCGCTGTATTTTATACACTAGATCTGACTGCTCGGTTATTAGCAGATATTGCTGCACTCCGACAAAGCCAACACTTTATAGCTTATGACAAGCCTGATGAGGCAAAGTACCTTTTTAATCTTATGCTTTATGGCTTTAAAAATGCACTGGCTAGATCATAAGCTAATGTTAAAGATGGTGGCAAAATGAATTAACAGACTTGTTTTAGTGTTTGTTAATAACTCTGCTAAAACTGCAGTCTCCTCACAGACTTGCAAAGTGACAAACAACCGTTCTAATGAAAAAAACTCGACTAAACAAATGTTAGGTTAGGTTAGGTTAGGTTAGGTTTTTTAGGTGCCTAAAAGCTGCTAAACTTAAGCTTAAAATGGAAGCAGTGTTAAAAAAAGGCAAAAACAAGGAAATCTGTAACTGGCTCTAAGTTTTGTTAAATTAAAAACTGTCTCCACTCAACAAAACTGAGTGAAAAGATCTACCCAAAAAACAAAAACTTTTTTCTGTGCTCAGATAATAAAGCAATGGTTAATCAAGACAAAAGTCACAAAGACAACATTTATAAGAAAGTTATTTATGTTAACCAAAATTTAATTTAATGTGAAGCACACTCTAAAAGCTACCAGACCCAGGCAAAAAAAAGAAACTAGAAACAACCCAAACCTAACCTAACCTAACCTTTTTTATTTTTATTTTTTGGTGATGAAAACGCATAATGCTCCTCGACCACTTTGTTCAACGTAGCCGGGAGTGTGGGACTTACACCCACTAAATGACCTCAGTCTTCACGCAAACTAGGCAGCATACCCTATTGGCAAGGTTTCACATCGCCTAGTAGCTAGGATCTGGGCAGCAGATCATTCTAGCTGCGCAGCAGGCACTTTAGACAGCCTTTTCTGTATATTCCTTTCTTCGTTGCATTTTTGTTGTCAAGATGGTAACGACCAATTTATGTAGACAAATTCATTTACGCTTGTTTTAAATCATTATGCTTATGTTTCCTGTACTAAGTTTCGTTCTTATCTCAGTTTCGGCAATCCTCCTTTCTTCTGCCCACCGCTCGCATTTAAACATAGTGTGCTTAGGCGTTTCTATCAGATCGCAGTAGCAGCACTTAGCGCTAGATGTTTTGCCTATTCGGTGCGTGCCGAAAGAACCGTGCCCGCATTTTTCCATTTATGAATGGCACAAAATTCTTCTGCGCTGTCGCTTCCTATGTTTTTAAACCGGTGCGTATTTTCAGCCACTTACAAATCTATTGGCAAAGTCTCTGCAATTACGCACGCTTCGTGGGCGCTGACGGTGCGGTAGGCGCTAATCACTCTAAGCAACATTTTTCTTTGAGTTGCGACCAATTTGTTTCAATGGTTTGCGCAGCCTAGGGCGCTGTGCCATATAGGG
The DNA here is from genome assembly GCA_963932245.1 of Tachinus rufipes. NCBI lineage: Eukaryota > Metazoa > Arthropoda > Insecta > Coleoptera > Staphylinidae > Tachinus > Tachinus rufipes. The sequence goes on along the minus strand of OZ010746.1, from coordinate 13,177,067 downwards.
GCTCCGTAACCTACTATCGACCTAACGACGAAGTGAATCCGCTGATATTTGGCAGAATTTTTGTCATATTAAGTATACTCGATTTGGCTTTTTTTGTGGCGTACTTAACATGCGCGCCAAAAATACCATGGATTGTCGAAGATTATACCAAGGTATGTAACAGTCTTGCTTGGTTTTACGCTTGTATTACCCAGCTGGAAAACAATTTCTTTTTTTGATCTGGGACCTTTGCAGATAAGCGCTTCCGTTTTTTCCGGCGCAAGTGTTATCCCATTTTCTGCTTACCATTCGTTGATTTGGTGTAAAACTTTGTTGGTTTTTGCGGTAAGTTCTTCTTTGTCTTTCGCCTTGTTTATTATTGCCAGGTCGTCGGCGTACGCAACTGTTGAGCATCCCTGTAGAAGCTCTAGGTTGAGCACATCATTGTACAATATATTCCAAAGTATTTGGCCTAGCACCGAGCCTTGTGGGACCCCTTGTGTAATTTTTTTTCAAAGTCTTTTAGAACTACAACTCTGTCAGTGAGGAAACTTTTAACAATAATTTTAATATATTGGGATACCCCAATCCGCGCCAGGTTTTTCTGGATGAGGCTCCACTTTGCCGTGTTGAAAGCATTTTGAACATCAATAAGAGTTAAAGCAGTTATTACGCTTCTTTGGTCCTGAATAAGTGTTTTCACCTTAAAAGCGGCGTCCACCGTTGAGAAGCTTTGCGAAAACCAAATTGATTGTTAGAGAGCCCGTTTTTTTCATTCAGTTTATCTTATAGTCTTTTCTTAAGCAGCTTTTCGTAAAGCTCTGACCTTGAGGTTTTTTTTTAGAATAAGGACTAACAATGCTTTTTTCCATTGCAAAGAGAAACTGAGACCTGCCAATATCTTGTTAAAGAAATCCAGCATTTTTTCTGGTAACACTGCAAAGGCAAGATTGGCTGTTATTTTTTCGGGTCCGGGCGCTTTTTTTAGCTTTACTTTGTCTATAGCAGCTTTTAGTTCTTTCATATTAAACACTGGGACTTCTTTTGTGATGTTGTCTACTTGTTCATAAGAGTCGACACAGTCAGGGAACAGTTCGTCCACCGTTTCTTTATTATTACTGATTTCTGGTGTCGTATTTATATGACGTAGGTTCAGCCCGCGGCACAAAATTTGGTATCCTTGTCCAAAAGGATCGTGGTTCAGATCGCTCAATAACGCCTTCCAGCACCTATCTTTGACCATAAAAATTTCTTTTGTGTAGCTCTTCCTTGCCTTTTTTAAATCTTCAATATAACGGGCTAAGCATTTTGCGTTATCTTTATTTTGTGCTCTAGTTATCCTTCTTCTGACCAGGTTGCACATTAGCACCAGTAGATGTTTTTTGCTTTTTTGTGATCCAGTTTCCGGCTGGCCTTTTTTTGGGTTTTTAGCAGAAGTTTTGTTAAGTCTTTGCATTTTTCTCCGTCTTTTTCTAAAATTTATTTTGCATTGCTTTTGTCTAACACCCAGATAGAGTTTTTTGTAAGTTTTTTTTTTCAGCGTTTTGCTGGTCTTAGTTATACTAGAACCTGTTTCAATTTTTTCAGTCAACGACCCATCCTCGAGCATTTCGCTTATTTCTGGGTACCTATCTGCTGTGATATTTTCTAGACCTGAGTTTTTTTCTTTTTTCTTATTGTCAAAAATAATAAGAACTTCTTCTTCCGTTCTTTCCTTTGTAAGGGTATCTTTTTACTATCGGTACTGTGTAGGTTGCCTCCGGCCATCGTTCGTTTATAATGCTTTTTCAAACTTCTGCGTTTAGGTTCTCGGTATCAGCTTACTCGATTTTTTGCGCAAGGAGTTCAATTTTAGTTTCCGCCATCTTAATCATCCTGCGGCATTTTTGGCAGAGAGTTATTACAACTGATCTCTTTGGTGATTTGTTTCCGAGTTGGGAAGTCAGTGTTTTGACTTCTTCCCTCAGACCATCCGCTTCATTTGCAGCTGCGGACTTCATCTTTAGCTGCTTTGCCAGATTACTAACTTCTTCTCTTAACTTTCCCGTTTCATCCGTGGTCTCAGGCAAGTTAGGACGATCCCATTTAACGTTCTCAAGCCAAGCCTGGGAGGCGGAGTTTGAACTCAGGTCCGTGCACCTGACGAGCTATCTACAATGTTAATTATAAAAAAAAAATTTACTGTATGCTTCCCCTGGTCGACTTTGCAGTTAATCAACAATAAAAGTTCAAACTTTTACCTCCAAAGACCGAATAATTAGCAAAATAAGAGAAATAGGTCTTCCCACTCCAGAATATTTCGCGCGCACCCTATGGGTACTCTCTCTCACAAAACTGTTCGAGCGCACAAGAGGTTCTCCTCTTTTACACACACGAAATAACAGTACGTCACTAACACGTCACACTGTGGAAAAATTCCACCCGTCCAGAGACGTAAAATTGCTAATTACCGGAGCAATCAACAATTTACAGCCACCACACAAAAGCCAAAGTAAAGCAGGACACTTTTTGAAGGTGCCTGCCTACTTTACACAATATTCACTTTACAAGAACTAATATGACACGAATTCTTACAGGAGCTACGCACAAAACACATGTGTCATGTACAAAGATCTGGTCTGAATGAACCTAACCTAACCTAACAAAGACTAACCTAACCAACACAAAAGACACAAATACCACATATATAAGGTAGTTTTCTGTTAACCAAAATTGAATTTGAAGTAAAGCACACTCCAAAAGCTACCAGACCTAGGCAAAAAAGAAACTAGATATGACGCCAACAATATAAATTGCCTTACCTAACCTAACCTAACCTAACCAACACAAAAGACACAATTGCCACATTTATAATATAGTTAATTCTGTTAACTAAAATTCAATTTAAAGTAAAGCACACTCCAAAAGCTACCAAACCCGGGCAAACAAATTTAAAGATGACGCTAACAACATAAATTGCCTTACCTAACCTAACCTAACGTAACTTAACCTAACCTAACCTAACCTAACCGAACCAACACAAAAGACACAAAGGCCACTTTTATGAGGTAGTTACTCTTGTTAACATAAATTGCTTTGTCCAACCAAAAACTCTAGTAAATAGATATAGATAGTCCTGGAACAGACTACTCTTGTGCAACTCGCAAAGAACAAGACAAAGTCCCAAGGCAAAAACCGCAAACTGCACTGACCTCACAAAATAATGCAAAGCCGATAAACCAACAAGTTCTTCATGTTAAACTTTAGTGCGTAAAAGGACAATGCTGGTAGTGACCTTAAAAAATCGGATAAAGATCGAAAAAATTTAAAACAAAACTCGTGTTCAGAATATTACAATACGCATAGCAAGGCTAAAGTAGAAACGCGCAAGATGCATGGCTAGACGTGCAAAAAAAATTAAATTGCTATTTTTCTGGAACCAGATAGAAAATGTGCTACTCGGTTTGGCATAATATAACAAAGCTACCATCATACAAAAGTTAAAAGTCACAAGATTTTTACTATTAAACAATTATCAATATTACTCATAAACTAATAATATTTCAAATAACTAAATTACTTAACAATAATTGATAAATAAATAACAAACTACCAGTAAATCGTTTTCAATTCCGGGTAATTTATGACAGATTTTAAATACAAATACTGTTGACTATTTATTTCATGAATGCAAAAAAATTTTTCAATCTAACTGATATGTTTGAATAGCAGTACAGTTTATGATGTATAGAAAACCTTTGCAATTAGTTAAATTTAATGTTAAATTAAATAATGAAACTTTTGAAAATTATGTTTTAACAGCAATACATTCATTATATGTAAAATAGAAATTTATTATTAAAGTTCTAAAAATATTTATATTATCATACAAAACTCGCATATTCTTTTATATAATCCGTGCAGATTAGATGCATTGTTATAATCCGAAAAACGTATGAGATACGACCCCACGGATCGATGCCGCAGCAGTCTACAAGCCGGACCGGACTTGGCTCCTGTGCCGGTGATATTTCAGGCGCGATCATAGGATAGCTGCACCGCGATTTATGTTGCACGTTTCCATCCATAACGTTACTTAACGTCCCGGAGGAAAACACATTTCCTTATTCGCCTTTACGCTATCAACGTCTCTTTCTATTAACCGAGGAATATGAAGATACTAGTGGTATATGCAAGGCGGCCAGAACTCATGCTATTAGAACCTTGTTTACACAATATTTTTATACCCCCACTTCTGCATCGCATTTCCGACCCCAATTTATAAAATGGAAAAGTTTTTACTACTCATACATGTCATGAGGAAAAGAAATATTAAATATAAAAATATATTCAAATTCGTGATATTATTTAACAGTTACAACCAAAATAAAAGAAAAAGAAAAAACCCATTTTTCTTAGAAATTTGTGACATTTCAATTTAATCATATTATGTTGCTATTGCTATTTTTTTATCATAAATTAACAATAGATTAATAAGCAATTAAATATAATTTTAAGATTAGTTCAGTTCTATAGAAAGAAATTTAGATAAAAGTTCTGCTTTTACATTCAAATTATGACAGAAAAGCAATTGGTCCGTACTCACGGCGTTTGTTAAAATATTAACTAATAACGTTTTTAGATGACAGCACTATTTTTGATTCAAAATAATAATATGTTCAAATTGTCAGCGATTGCAATGGACACATTAATAATGTGAATTAAAAAAATGTGAAAGCTAGTGCTGTCATCCAAAAACGTTATTAGTTAATATCGATTTTAACAAAAGCAGTAAATGCGTTATTGACATTAAATTTTTTTTCTATAATTAAGTCTGCCCACCATGTCAAGGTACTAATCCATGAGCAGGAGAAGGATTAGATACAAAGGATGTGATAAGGTAATGTAACATTAAGAAACGTCAGTTTTCAACCCTAATCATGTCTTTGGAATGGAGCGCAATATCGGATTGTGGTCACTTTAACAAATAAATAGAACCAGCCAAACCATATTGTAAATAACTAAATGGGGAAAAACTGGATTTACATTAGTCTTGCTTAAAGATGAAATGCAGTTTTGCATTCGTTTTCAGGACGCCGAACTTATTATTATTTTGTTTAAAGGTGAGAGTTGAAGTTCTCGGGTTATCAGCAGACCCCAAAATGAATTGGCAGACACACGTGAATACAAACTATTGTTGTATTAAGATATCGTGCACTGCACTGTAAAAAAAACTAAATTAGATTTAAATCTTGCCTTATACCAGTTAACAACCGGCTAACAATTTGTTTTTAATAATTCTCAAACATAAAAAAATATTTTTTAATAATTTTGATTTTTAAACTTAATTTAGATCTAGTATACTAGTCAATAAATATTGAACATCAACTGAAATTTTTTTAATATTATTTTTTAATTTTTGAGCTAAAATATTTCCAAAACAATAGTTCCTATACAATTGTTGCAGCATACTTGTTTCAAGATGCTAATTATCAAAAAAGCAATTAATTATTAAACATTCTTTATATTTTACCTATTTCGGAACTAAATTTATTAACTATATAAAGCTTAATAGAAATTATAAATTTTATTTTGTATACAGTATTAAAAATTCAATATTAAAATATATGATTGAAACGTAAAACAAGAGGTTGTATTCGTGATAAGACAAACTCGAACGCCCAGAAAAAAAACGAAAGATAAAACGAAATGTGGTGACGCATGACTTATTTGTTAAAACGTATATTATATGCAAAATAATTTCAATTAATTTAATTGTAAATCAAGCTATGTTAATAATTAATAATAAATTAAAAATTGTTACTTACTCATAATTACACAATATTTTAATATTTAGTGCAGTGAGATAAAAAAATAATATCTTTTTAATTATTCCAGCAAACTATTTCATTCCTAATGTATTTCGTTGCTGAGTTATTATTATTATAATTTGATTATTCAGTTCTGTTTAAATTAGCACTAATAATCAAATAGTTTAGTTTATTATTCACTCACGAAAAGAATCATCCGCACGATTCCTTATTACTCACTCAACTAAATCGGCGTCTCACCACTCCTCCCCTCTGGCTGCTTAGACGGATCTGACCGAAGTATGATGCGCTGTAATAAATAAAAGAAATTCATAAGTTGATTGCATTAGATGTTTATTTAAATTAATTTTATAAAATAATAATGTGTTTAGTTTATTGTTGCATGGTGTTACACGCAACAAATATCTCGTTGAGGGCAATAAATAAAATATAGCAGAAGAACAATTTGAATTCAGAAAAAGGATGCAATTGGTAAGAACACAAAAGTTTAAGTATGTGTTTATAGACTTAGTAAAAGCATTTGACCGTGTTCGGTAGAAGAAACTGATAAACATGTTGAGAATAAAAAGAAATGATTTGTATATGGAAACAACAAGTAGCAATAAAGTTAAATAACTAAAGAACCAAGTAGTTTAAAATTAAAAAAAGAATAGGACACGGCTGTTGCTTATCACTAACGTTGTTTAATATGTATGCTTAAGAAATAGTAGCGGAGTGCTGAAAAAAGTACAAAGGAGTAAACATAGAATCTATTCGATTTGCCGATAATATAAACGTGTTTGCAAATAACACACAAAAAACTGAAGATACTTGTTAAAAAACTTGAAGAAATAGAACAAATGTATAGACTAAGTATAAACTAAAACAAGACAAAAGTTATTAAAGTTGATTAAAAAAAAGAAAAATAATGGTAGCAAGTTAGCAAGTTGGATATAAAACTGCAAAAACTGGTTGTGAAATGTTTTGTACGGAGTGTACAGATGTGAAACTTTAAGAACAAGAATAAAAATTGAAAAACACATAGAAGCATTCAAAATATTAGTCTGGAGGAAATTAATAAGTTTAAGTGCTCAGAAAAGATCAATAATATTTTTTTTAAAGCAAGGGAAAAAAATGCTTGTACGTACAATCGTAAATAAAGAAAGAACAGATAAAGCATGCATTGAGAAAAGATTGTTTATTAAAGGACGTAACCAAAGAAATAGTAAATGTATATCTAAAAAAAAAGAGCATGCATGATTCAAGACGATTAAAGTTTTAAGAAAAAGAGAAAGGGTTAGTAAAATTTAAAAAAAAACAAACCAAAAATACTAAAGATGAAGCACGCAAGACCTACAATCATCATGCCGTGTTAAAAAAAAATTGCCATCTACGTTCAAATGTAAAATTTTATCTTGAAAACTGCAAATTTCAATACATTCTATCTATTACAGAACATTCATTTGTCTTATAAACTAAACACAATTACTTATAGAACCGTCTCAGTATACAAAGTTACTTTGCAAAACTTGTTTATAGTAAATTTGCTTTCCAACATAGAAAAACCGGTGTCCTCTAAAATGCTAGTTAAAAAGTAATTAGTAAAGGTTTTTCTGTTGCAAAAGTAACGTTTTAATTTTCTAGTCCAGTCACTATGTACATTTGCAAATGCAAATAAATTAAATTCGCCATTTTTTATACTGTGTAGAAATGGGTTAAAAAAGCTCAACTTCAAATTGTCGGCCATGACTTTCTGAGCTTTTTCCACCATATTTTTTGTTCTTTTTTTACGCTATAAAATTTAAGTTGTATGACTTTTTTTATGAATTATTGATTGGAGTTGAAAGGTTGAACAAGAAAGAAAAAAAAACTCTTTTTTACATTACCTTGAAGATAAAGTTTAAGGCGCAGTTTTTTTAATCAATTTGAAAAAGATGATGTGATTACAACCGTTAAAAGCATAAAGAAACAGATATGTAGACGAAAACAGGTTTACCATGTTTAACATTTGTCGGAGAGTAAGTGTTGCTGGAGTATTTCCTTTACTAGTTTTCTGAAGTAAACGTTTGTTGTGTGCTGCGCGAGTCCACTGAGTAAAGCCAAAAAATCAATGTATTTGTCACAAATATGACAAAGTCATAACTTGATATTCATTGTTTTTAATTAATATAGTTTCATATTACGTTATAAATTATTTTTATTAATTAATATATTATTATAGAAGAAAATATTGAATCATAAATTGATGCCTGTTCAATTACCGTGATTACGACTAAAATATTTGCATTCTCAAAAGCCTTTTCAACTTCAATTTTTTATTAAAAAAAAAAGCATTTTTACAAAATTATTTTTTGTTAGCAAAAACAATGTATAAAATGGCGGATTTAGACTTTTATAAAAATCCAAAATTTTGATTCTTACAATACTCATATCATTTGGTTAACCGTCAAATATAATTGTGACGTCCTTTCCAAAATGTTGTTGCACGTACTTAACGCATTTCTTACAGATAAAGCTAAATGTTTTTAACGCATTTCTTACAGATAAAGCTAAATGTTTAATACAACCCTAAACAACTTTGTGCAAAAGAAAACTAACTTCAATTATCTAAAAATGTCTGTGTCCAGGCTGTAAATTTTTTTTCAAATAATTGAATACAACACGGAGCTATGCCAGATACTTTTTCATATCAGTTCTTTGTAATATACATTCTTTGAAAAAGTAAAACTAGAATGATTGATCGGAACGGGGCGTTAATGTAATGCTGTTAAAAGTTATTAGGAGAAACACTTATCATTCTTTTTGATGAATAAAGACTTAAAATTACTTCTTATAATTTTACTAAGCATTCTGGATTCTGAATTGAAAGTTGGAAACAAAGTAAAACAAAGTCTGCTGCACGTAGGCCTCATTGGGCCCTTTGTACTTCCTCCAGTAGTAACCTCACTCCGTTGTCTTATCATTCAACCACCCTATGTGGCTGATGTATGCAAGTACAGCGCTTGGAGAGGTCTCTCTTATACTGGCCATGTCAAGCCAGCTGCTTTCCAACATGGACTCTATATCGTATTAGAGAGCCGGACATGTGCATAGCACGTGCTCGATGTCTCGTCGTTCATTTCATATCCTCTACATGTTGGATTGTCTTCCATACCAATCTTGTGCATGTGTTTTTTTTTTTAGTTGGCAGTGTCCTGTCAAGATTCCTGTCATAATTTACAAGTTCTTTCTAGACAGTCGCAAGTAGTAATCGGCTGTCTGAGTGTTAGAAGCAGTCATTGCTTCTATTGCCTGTTTGCAGCCCAGAGTGTCATCCCAACGCCATCTCAGTGCATTAAATTATTTAAGCATTTGAGTGTTAACGCTGTCCAGGGTTCAAGACCACACACCATGAGAATTGACCCTTTACGCGCGCTCTCGTCCGCCTCAATGTTACTTACTGTGTTTGTGTTACGAAAACAAAAAAAGAAGATAGTCAATGTAGAATAAGTCCGCAAGACTTAATATTTAAAATAAAACAAATCAGCAAAAAACTATTGTTGTTATATTCTTTATAAACATGGAATAAAAGAAAAAATAATAGCAATAATAAAAACAGTATACAAAAGCAACAAAAATTTAGTTACAACTAATTACAAAAAATAAACAAATCCTGAGGCAAAAATAAATCAATGTTGCATATCAAGCCCGTATTTATTTACAATAGCAATTAAAAAAAAAACAACAAATTTAAAACTAGGGTAGTAAAAAATGGTAAATGGTAAATAGTAAAACAAACTACAAAAATAATGTTTGTGCATAGAAGAACTAGCTAAAATCAATATAAAACAAAAAAAAGTATGGTAATCTAAAAAAAAAAAAAAACGTATAAAATAAAGTTAACACACAAATACAACAAGTAAAATTTAAATATTTAGTGTCAGTAATAAAAAAACAACAAAAATATGTTAAAAGAAACATTCAAAATAAAATAGACATGAGATACCTGAAAAAAAAAAATCAAAAACAAGACAAAAAGAGATAGAATAAAAAATAATTAATAAAAACATTAAAAAGGCAGTAAAAAAAAAAACCAAAATAGAAAACTACAAAAAATAAAAAAAGACAATATTAGAGAAAAATCAGAGAGAAAAAATAGAATGAAAAGAAATCAAACAATTAACATAAATCAGAAAAAATGAACTGCCCTTACACCAAATGGTAGATAAGCATATAAGTAAATAAATAAATCAAAATGTGTAAGAGTACAGAATAAATTTATTTACTTTTACCAAAGGTTATTTATTTATTGTTTTACTAATTATTTGCCATTTGGTAATAACACAAAAAACTAAACTTTTATGCAAAGCTTGCCCACACAATATTCAATAAAAACGACAAAGTTAAATATTTTTAAAAAACAAATTTAACAAAAAAAAATGTTCTCTTTTACAAAGAAAAATTGTAAATTTCATGCAATAATACATTAAACTAGGTCGCATAACTTTGATTCCTAATAAATTGAATTGTTTTCTTTTTTATTATGCTATTATCAAAATGTATGGCGGTTTTTAAGGCGTCTTCCAAATCAAAATCCGGATTTTTTTTAAACCCAACCATTTAAGGAGATATATATTTTATAGTTCTTCAATTTTACTCTTAGTGACGACTTTACAAAAATGTATTCACAAGTGTTGATGCAAATTCTTATGCAATATTTTCATCCACTAGGTGCAAACTTGCTAGAATCTTCTTTGTTGAACATAAGTTGCAAAAAAATCATTTATTATTAATATTGCTTTGCTGATTCTATGCTCTTGCGTATACGTCTTTCTTTTTTTTGTAATTATTTTACTTAGAATATTGTTGATAACTGTGACAATATTATAGCATATGCACAACAATGTTTTTGGCAGTAGTTTCTATATCTACCTTTTCTGTTTGCAGTATAAGCTATTGTTATTTTTCTTTAGTTTAAATCTATAGTGGTAGGTAAAAAAACATATTATATATCATTAATGCTTTCCTGTTGTTCACAAAATTTTTAGTATTATAAATTTTGTCCATTTACTCTTTTACCCGAATCACCCCGGTGGATCAAAAGCATTTTCAGTCCTATTTTGGGGATCAAATTCCAGACTGTCAGAGTTCTACGCAAACGCTCTACAACTAACTATTTCACCGTGGAGTTCAGTCATCAATAGAAAATTACCTACAAAAAAATCTAGTCAATCTACGATGTGAAAGCATGTGCAATGACTATGCACAACCCATCTAAACCAAGAAAAATTTCAAACAAATCAACCTCAGTATTGCAAGCGCTTGGCAATCTTGCACCTTCACTTCTACTACCCCACCTCTGTGCCCACTAAGTTAGTTTTCCGGGTAACTTAACGTTGTCTACCAAAATAACTTATTTGTCGTCGACGCCTAAAGCACCCAATCAGAAACAAATCTTCCATCCAAAGCTATTCCAAATGACCTACGACTCATGGTCAATGTACAAAAATCATCTTAGAAAACTCCTATACTTGGAAACTTTCTTAACCTTTTGTTACTAGCGCGCGGTCTCTCACTCCGTACGGATATAAATGTTCTCTCATTTTGAACTAAATTAATCTTTAAGATTAGTGTATTCTTGATTTATATTTGATGTAATTGTATATTCTAAAAACACCGAAAATTCCAGGCAGTTTTCAGATCCTAATTTGTGTTTAATCTTGCATTGAGAGATTATATTTTTATTTAAAATAATAAATCTGTTTTGTTTATTTTTATGTACCCATATCAATACCAGTTTAAATTTTTTTTACAAAACCGCTAAAAAAACATGCGTGCGGAATCCGCTACCAGTGACGGGGATCAAGTGCCAGTGGCAAAAGGTTAAAAAAAGTCCAGTACAATTTCTACAAAACAACAGACCGATGACGCCTAATTGGAGAATCCGCTGTTGTCCAAAATGACTAAAATCCATCAACCATCTAAACTCAAGTCCTACCAGACTCTGGCTGCTGCCTACCAAAACCGTCAATATCTATGTGCTACAAAAAAGACTAAAAGCGTTGAATTCCTGTTCACATAGCTCCAAATGGTAGAACAAAATCCAAAGCTAGCTTAAATGTTTTTGTTAAAAATTATCTGAAAATGTTTCCCAGGTGGAATAAAAGTAGACTTCAAAGTGTAGTGCAATTTCGTACACTTTGAGCTTGGTGTGTTAGCTTGCTAAACAAAAATGTTATGTTTAGAAAAGAAAAAGTCTAAAATCAGTGTATCTTGCTAGTGATAATTATCAAAGCAACTGCTAATAAACTCCAAATCACACAATTTAAATTGGAAAATAAAGACATCAACATCATAACTTCCAACTGCTATTCAAAGAGCAAATAACCGATAACAGCAATGTTATTAGTTAGTCTCCCTTCCAAGGTTGTATGTTTAAATTGTACTATAAAATAGGCTAAAAAATTTCCTCAGATGCATTCTGATTTACGTAGACCCGAGTAGTAGTGCTAAGTCTGGAGCTGGTTTAAATGTTGTTGTTATAAATCTTCTGAAGATGTTTCTCAAGTGAAATAAATCTCTGGAATTTTGCAAACTGGCTTGTTGTGTTGCGCAAGGATGTAACGTGATTATTTGAAAAAAAGAAAACCTACAATCAGTATATTCTGCCAATAATAATGTATGGCGCAGAAACACCAATCCTTATCAAATTAATTGTTAATAAACTCCAAACAGCACAACTTTGCAGAAATCCGCAGTAGAACTAGCGTACAAAATATCGTGGCAAGCATTGCAAAAGAAAAGTAAAAATGGACATATTACAAAGCTAAAACACGGGAGATGGACAAAGAAAATTATAGATTAAAGACCCAAAACCAGGAAAACCCCCAATGCGGTTTGGTTTTTTCATCGACAGCCTTCCCTAAAAATATTTAGCAATGATTACGTATGCCCATTAGATACCACTCTAACAGAAAATTGGTTCATATTGACTGCAATGAATAGGTCCATTTGCTACCAGCTACACTACCAACAATTTCACTGAAAGCTTTTCTGAACTAAACTGGTTTGTGACAATTGATTCCCAACATGGGTCACATTGTGGCAATTATGTCTCAATCTATTTAATACACCGGCACATCCTTCATTCAGTACGGCTACTGTTAGTGCAAATAAAATACACTCTGTAGGAATGCTAAACATTCTGAAACCTCTGAACTATAACCAAAATCTAAAATTTGCCCCTAACAATAACAAAACTATAATTCTTAGCAACTCAACGACTACTCTGAACTAAATCAATGTGTGACAATTGGTACATTAAAGTGATTGTGCTTCAATTCCCCGACAACAGCAATACCCCCTGTAGCAACCCGGAGGCTTCTCTGAAGTACTCCAATTTGTTTAATTTTTTTCTTCTAATTTCATAATTGATGATTCTCTAACATTCTGTAATTTTTCAATAGTATTTAGTCTTGTTTCAGTGAATACCTGTAAAGCCCTAATAATTTAAGGTCAAATGTTCACAGACTGTTTAAATCTAGTTTTTATTGTAATGGTTTCAGTAAGTGTAAGTAATTCCAAAATATAACATTTTGAAATTAAAAAAAAAAAAACTATTATAAAGTTCACATGTGCAAGATTAGTCTCAGAATGCCATCGTAGCTAACTTTCCAAAAAATTGTTTTTTATGAAAATAATGAAAACTTACGTCCAAAGTGGTCATTGTTCTACTCAAACGATGAGAAATTTACAAAACATATTTGATAGAAAAAAAGTGCCTTCAACGCATTTTGTAGACCAATTTGTGAAGCAAGCTCGCAAAACTGGATAATTAGTGGATAAAACAACACGTTCTCAGAAACTTGAACATTTCTCCCACTTCTATGAAGAGAATTTTACATAAAGACTTTGGTTTGAAGACCTACAAAGTTCAATTAATCTAAGAAATAAAACTTCATCAACATCCAATGCGTTTTCAGTTTGCCCAATAGGCTAGAGATCGTTAGACCAAAGATGAGCATTTTTATAAAAAGAAATAGCAAAATTGTTGCATTTAGGGATCAGAGAATCTACAAATGACTATTGAACAGTCTTTGCATCCACAACGAGTAACCTTTTGGTGTGTTTTTGGTCCGGCGGCATTATTGAGCCATTTTTCTTCGAAAATTAGCAAGGAACCGCCGCCGTTATCGTCAATAGCAAACGTTACTGTGCCATAACAACAATTTTTTTTTTCTAAAAATTGAAAAGTATAAAATAGATGACATTTGGTTTCAACAAGAGGAGCCACTTGCCATACAGCTAACGTAACCATGGATCAGCCAAAATGCTGATGCCGCCTAGGAGCTGTAATTTGACCCCGTAGGTTTTTATTTGTGAGGAGACTTTAAGGATAAGTGTTACGCTAACCATTCAAAGACGATTGATGCTTAAAACACAAAATCAAAGTTGCCATTCATGCAATTGGAGCCCTAACTAACAATCAAAATTGTATTATAAGCGTGCGTCTAATCTTGATTAAAAGTTTTTTATCCCATATTCTTCCAGAATTACATAGTTCTTAACAGTTTTGCAAAAAAAATGTATTATTACACGCAATCAACAGTTTATAGCTTTTTTACAAAAATGCTAATAATAACAATAATGTTTGTTAACCCATACTATTCATTTTTTTAATTATATAAAAACAAAACTCAATTACTTACAGTGTGTAATTAGTTTTTTACGTTACACTTAAACTCAGATAAGTTGTGTTTTACACAAGTCATTAATAGTATAACAATATAACAACATTAAATATGAAATAATTATCCGCATAAATACAAATTAAAGCTTAATATATCCAACTTGGCTTGATAAGATATTAGCTAAAGGAACTCATGTTCTAAATTACAAGCTTAATAAAGATTAAAGCTTTGCCGAGACAATATAATTTATCAACCACATAAAAGCAGCAAATTACATTAACATTAAAACACATCATCAGTGATTTAATTTAAATTTTATATTTCATAGTCTGATCCAATCCAACAGAATTTCATTTATAAAATGATTTTATTTTACATGCACATCTCAGAAGCCAGAACCGGATGAATATTCCCATAATGTATTCGTCTGCTAAGCTCCATGTCTCTGTGAGAACGCTCGGATGCAGTTATTCATTTTTTTCTCTCTCTTTTTCTCTGGTTCACTTTTTCCCGGTTACGTGTGAAAAGCTTTTTTTTTTGTTGTAATTTATCCTTGTAGACTGTCATATAAAAGGATTCGGTCCGGCGGAGGCGAATCGCTGACTTATAACCTGTTTGTAGCAGAGATTTCTAGCCTGATTTTTATATATCGATTCAACGGGTATCAATAATAAAAGTTAAGTTGGGGATTATATTTTTGCCAAGCCAAGAAACACGCTTTAATCTAAGGATATTATTTATAGCATCTAACAACTGAAAAAAGAATTTGTTGACTCAGTTTGTTTATAGAATAAATTTGTGATAAAGATAACCAAAGACAAAAAAGTATTTAATAGTTTATACTATCAAACAAGAAACATTTTTTTTGCGAAATATTAGAAATGTTTCAAATATTAATACTTTTAAATATGTACATAATATAAGCAATCAAAAAACGTGAGCTATTTCATCTTACATCATCTACGAACGTCTTGAATATATTTGACTAGTTAGTGGTGGCTTGCAAACGTGCCGGGTTTATACCTCCGACAATTTTCCATGCCGCAAACTGAAGGTTCTGAATAATTGATGTGCCCCCAGTGTCGACGTCGCCTCCACAGTCTGAAATGCGGACACGATGCTCGGTATTCACGGCGGCGTCTTATTACCTGAACGCTGACCGCACAGAGAAATTGCTCTCTGATCGGCGATCAGGTTGTGTTGGGTTTGGGTGGAACAAACCCATCCCACAAACGATCGCAACCCCTATGCACATATCACACTGTCAAGCCAGCAAATAGACTCGATTACTTACAGTCTAGTAATATGCAAAGTTGGTGCATCCACTGTAAACAGTAAACAGACAACAAATATAAAATATTATATTTGTTATATTAGGAAGTAAAGCTAATTTGAATATCTAAGCATTAGAATTATACCCATTGTGTTGTCAAGATGTAAATTATTCGAATGTTGGTTGGCGTTTGGGATCGTCTAGTCATATTAATATCGCCAGGGACGATTTAAACGCGTAGCATCCCCTAATGCTCGGTGACAAGATAAACAGGACAGAACAAAAGAGCCGTCATCTGTTGGATATGCTCCTTATTGCGCCCACTAGGCAGCTCCACATCCTCGGAATGAACCGGCAAAATTTAATAAACATCACATCCTTGTTATATCCTTTAGAATATTGCAGCCTCGATGCAGAACCAATATTTGGTCCGTTATCAAACTCAGCTGTCTGGATGGTTTTGTTAAAAATTCGCATGCATTTGCACAATATTTTAATAAACATAATAATTAAATAAAAATATTTAATTATTTTCGTCAGTAACAATGTTAATTATAATAATATTTCAGCAACATACTTCGCATAGCGGAGATTACACAAATAAATACCAGGCCCGCATATTTCCCGACAAGTTTGTGACGAGCTCAACTATAAACAAGCCTTGATTTTCCCACCTGTTTACCAGGTAAATTTAATTACACGTAAAAATACTTTTATCTTTTTTTGCGTACATTGAGTTGCATCAAACGCCACACTGATTAATGACATGAACGACACGAACATTGCTGATTAAAAATGTAACACTTAATTGAGTCCCTGAATAATGTAACACGTTCACAGGCGGATGTATTGGGCTGATGAACACGCAAATAAGCAAAGAATATTCTAGCAAAAAATCTTAAAAGAGAAGAGAGAAAGTTTTTTGCGTTAATAAACAGATTTTTTTGTTTCTAGTCTGTTCTAAAAATGTTTCTTAACAAACGTATCTAGCTTAAATGTATAAATTCTCAACTTGTAAGCATTATTTTTATTATACTCTTCTGGTAAAATTCGCCACCTTTTCATTACGCAACTGCTTTCTTTTTGTTATCCTTGTAATAGATCTTTAAAAAGATTACATATCTGAAAGTGTTTTAATACCATAAAAGTTTAACTTTAATAGTATATCACAAAACCAACTCACAGCTTACTAGTAAACAAGTTTAATATGCAAAGAAGTGATCCAATAAAAGCGGTCAGCAAACAACAAACATAAAAAACATTTGTTGACCAGTTAAGTCGGTTTCCTTTGCATTCTAATGCACAGCGTTTGGTAGTAATTAAAAATAGTTATAAATTTAGCAATAGATTGGTCTACCTCAAGTTCTAATTTTATTTAAGCAACATTAATATTTATTTATTTATATAAAGAAATATCCTAACTCATTTCATGTTAATGGATACATTCGCAATTGCAAATGTACCAAAATGCAAGTAATGATAACAATAATGTTTATATGTAAACGTACCTAAATATTATAATATGTATAATTTGAATTCTACAATATTTATCATTATTTTGTAACAAGAAATGCAGCAAGTACAATATTTAAAACAGCATTAATACACACATCAACACATGGCAGTAACAAAAATAATGCAACCATATTTATTCATACAACATAAAATATTACACATCAATATTGAAAAATTAAATTTTTATATAAAATAACTTACATTGCAAAAGTAAGTTAATGCTCCCTTGATAGTACTATGCATTTTCTTGGAATAAATTCATCAAATATCACACAAGTTGTAAAACACTTTGGTCCACTAATTCACTCAAAATTATGAAAATTTTATAAAAACACAATATATTCGCAAACTCGCGACGCACATCTCAATCTTATTGTTTTGAAACTAATAAAACTGGCCTTTTATGTATTATAGTTTGCACATATGATAGAAAGTGTCAATTAATTCAAAGTTATTGCAAAGTATATTGAAATATCAATTTGATGTGTTTTGACAAAAAAATTGTTTTTGGTCAGGTGACTTGCTAAAAGTATATTTCTCTGATATATTTATATTTTGACAAAATAATTTCTAAATTTTCAGTTTTTGGTGGCAAGTGACATATCAAAGGTTACTGTTTTTTTTTTTCATTTTACACAAAATTTTCAGTTTTTGCAAAGTTAATAATAATTCTGTTATTTTAACAAAAAAAATCGACTTTTTTTCTTTATTTCTGCTTTTAGCATTTTTGATGGTAAATCTAATATTTTACCAAATATTTTTTTTTTATTTTTACCAAATTTTGCGTTTTGATAATAAATTTGTCATTTTAACAAAAAAAGTTTTTTTTTTATTTTTTATCATTTTTGATGGCAGGTGACATATCAAAAATTAATCTGACATTTTTTCCAAAAAAAAAAATGTTTTTATTTTTGATAGTGAATCTGTCATACTGCCAAATTTTTTTTTTAATTTCTAATAAATTAGTAAATTAGTTTAAGTTTAACTTTTAATTTATTTCAATTTTTTATTAAATTTTTGTTTTTTGCATTTTTGATAGTAAATCTCTTGTTTAAACAAAAAAAAAATCGACTTTTTACAACATTTTTGGTTTTAGCATTTTTGATTTTTACAAAAATTTTAGATTTTGCATATTTTATGACTATACTGTCATTTTACCAAACAATTTGTTTTTAATTTTTTTATTCAATATCTCGTTTTTGCATTTTAGTTGGTAAATCTATCATTTTAACAAAAAAAGCTTTTGGTTTTTGTCGATTTAACAGAAAAAAATTGACATTTTCTAAATTAACGGTTTACAAGATTGTCCATGTAACAAAAAAAATTTAGACTTTTTGGTAAATTTTCGATATTCCAAATTTAAATTTTTTTTTTAATTTTTTTAAATTTTTGCATTTTAGATGTTAAATCTGTAAAACATTTTTTTTTTTGTTAAAAAGACAGATTTTCAACAAGAAAAATGCACCAAACACCAAAAATTAAAAAAAATGTCAAAAGTTATCAAAAATGCAAAATCTGAAAATGTAGTAAAAAATTTAAAAAAATATTTTTTTTGTTAAAATATCAGATTCGTCACCAAGTATGCAAATACTGAACATTTGGTAAAAAATTTAAAAACTTTTTATTTATTTAAATGGCTGATTTACCATTAAAAATGCATAATTTAAAAAAAAAATTTAATGTCACATTAATTATCGAAAATTTGGTATACATTAAAAAAAAAATATTTTGTTAAAATGATAAATTTACTATCAAAAATGCAAAAAATAAAAATTGGATAAAAAATCATAATAATATTTAATGATAAAAAAACAGTTTGTCTTCAAATATGCAAAAACTAAAAAATAAGTAAAAGTTTAACAAAATTTTTGTTTGTTTAAATGGCAGATTCACTATTAAAATTTCAAAATTTCAAAAATAAAATAATTGTTTGTTACAATGACTGATCATCAAAAATGCAAAATCTAAAAATATTCTAATTTTTTTTTTTTTTTTTTTTTAAATGTCAGAATAACTTTCATATGATACCATACATATGTCACCTCATCAAAAATGCAATAACTTAAAATATTATAAAAAATAAGAAAAAAAAATTAATTTGTTAAAATGACAGATTCACCATCAAAAATGCAAAAACTAAAAATTTAGTAAAAAATCGATTTTTTTTAAAATGACAGATTTACTATCAAAAATGCAAAAACTAAAAATTTTGCAAAACTTTGCCGCCGGATTTGGATTTTACGGAAAATTTCTGATTGATTTCACAAGTAATTTTTTTTTTTTAGTTAAAATTGCAATTTTTAAACAAAAATGCAATTTAAAGTTATAGTTAAAAATCGACAAAAAACTAAAAAAAGTCGTAATTTTTTTTTAGGAGTTTTATAGTCTCATAAACCGTTCAAAAGACTACTAATAAGTTATAGAAACAAAAAAAAAAAAACAGTACAAGAAATTTCTCAATGCACCCCCCTATGCTCTGTTCAGTTTGAAATAAAATTGCCCTTATCAAAAATGTAAAAACTGAAAATTTACTAAAAAATCAAAAATATTTTTGTTAAAATAACAGATAAATCATCAAAAATTCAAAAACTAAATGGTAAATAATTTAAAAAAAATTGTTTTTGTTAAATTGGCAGATTTGCCATCAAAAATGCAAAAACTAATAATTTAGTAATAAATTTTTTTATATTCAATATTTTCTTTTTTGACACTATAAAACTTTTGTATATTATTTATTTTTAATTAATTTGTTTCATGTTATGAAATTTTTAGTTTTTGCATTTTTGATGGGGAATCTGTTAACTTAACAACTTTTTTTTATTTTTTTTTTATTTTATTAAATTTTTAGTTTTTGCATTTTTGTTAATTAATCTTTCATTTTAACAAAAACCTTTTTTTTTAATTTTTTACAACGTTTTTGTTTTTGCATTTTTGATAATAAATGTGCAATTTTATAAAAACAATTATTACTAAAATTTTAGTTTTTGCATTTTTGTTGATTAATCTGTCATTTTAACATTTAACATTTTTCAAATTTTTACTAAATTTTAGTTTCTACATTTGATAAAAAATCTGTCATAATAAATTGTAAACTTATTTTTAAATTTTTTACTAATTTTTAGTTTTTACATTTTTAAAGGTAAATCAAAAATTTTTAGATTTTTTACAAACAAAAATCGATTTTACTAAATTTTAGTTTTTGCATTTTTGATAGTGAATCTGTTTTTAATTTTCAATTTCAATTTTCCAAAAAAAAATTACTAAACATCTTCAGTTTTTGCATTTTTGATGTTAAACCTGTAAATTTAAAAACAAAAATTAGACTTATTACGAAACTTTTAGTTTTTGCATTATTGATTGTGAATCTGTCGTTTTAACATTTTTTTTAAATTTTTTATTTTTGTTTTCTTTATTGCATTTTTGATGATTAATCTGTCATATAACAAAAAAAAATGCAGAAACTAAAAATTTAATAATTTTTTTTTTTGTAGAAATGTTAGAATAACTTGTGATGTGAGGAGAGCATGGCGCAGTGGTCTAGGCATCCGGCCGCTGTAAGATCGTGGATTCGATTCCCATATACCCGTAATAAAACTTTGCACATGTCTATGCGCTCTCCCACTCCCCAACCCGCCTTGCCAGCGTGGGGTTTTACGGCAAAAAAACCTTCTCTGATGGAGTGATAAAATCTCTCCCGTGGTTCGGAATCCACTTAAAACTGTAGATCCCTTGTAATGTAAGTTTCCTGCATTACAAGCAGAGAAGAGGCGCCAGCAGTGGCGTGTCAATGGCTGACGACGACGATGAACCTTTGATATGTCATTTTTTTATATGTATATATATCTTCTGATATGTCACCATTATCAGAAATGCTAAAACTAAAAATTTAGTAAAAAATCAGAAAAAAAATGATTTTTGTTAAAATGTCAGGTTCACCATCAAATATCTAAAAAAAAAATATTTGGAAATGACGTAAAAAAACTTTTTTTTTAAATAACACATTAATTATCAAAAAAATTTTTTTTTGTTAAAATGACAGATTTACCTTCAAAAATGCAAAAACTGAAAATTTTAAAAAACCTAAATTTTTTTTTGTTTAAATGACATAATGAAAAGTTTAAAACAAAAATTGTGTCAAAAAAATTTTTAGTTATTATGACAGTTTTTTTTATCAAATGTAAAAACTAAAAACTTTATAAAAATTAAAAAAAAAATGATTATATGACAGATAAATTATCAAAAATGCAAAAATTGAAATTTTATAAAATGTTTTTTTTGTTAAAATGGCAGATTAACCATAAAAAAAACAAAAACTAAAAATTTAGTAATATTTTTTTTGTAAAAATGGCAGAATAATTTTTGATATGTCATTTTTGTTTGTTGACGCATTAAACATCAAAAATGCAAAAACTGAAAATTCGGTAAAAAATAATTTTATTTTGTTAAAATGGCAGATGTCATAAAAACTATTTTTGATAAAAATTTTTTTTTGTTAAAATGATAAGATAAAACATCAAAAATTTAAAAACTGAAAATTTGGTAAAAAATGTAAAAATTTAAAATTTGGTATAAAATTTTAATTTTTTTTTTGTTAAATGACAGATTTACCATCAAAAATGCAAAAACTAAAAATTAATTTATTTTTTTTAATGCTAGAATAACTTCTGATATGTCACCGTTTTCAGAAATGCTAAAACAAAAAATTTTTTTTTTGTTAAAATGACACATTTTTTACATAAATGCAATTTTTTTTTTTTTTTTGTAAAAATGTTAACATTTTTTTATATAAAATCAACTTTGATGTGTCAAAAATGCAAAAACAGAAGATTTGATAAATAGTTTAATTTTTTTTTTTTAATTTAATGACCCAACAAAAAAAATCTAAAAATTTTCTAAAAAATAATTTTTTTTTTTTAATTGACAGTTAACAAACAAAAATGCAAAAACTGAAAATTTAGTAATAAATATTTTTTTTTTTAAGAATATGACAGATTAACTATCATACATGTAAGTACTGAAAATTTGGTAGTAAAAACAAAATTTGGTAAAAAGACAGTAGTCATCAAATATGCAAACCCTACAATTTATAAATTTTTTTTTGCTGTTAAAACAAAAGATTCATTATCAATCAAAAACTGAAAATTTAGTAACAAAATTGTTATTAAAAATGCAAAAACTGAACATTAGATAATAAATCAAAAACTTTGTTTTTGTTAAAATGACAGATCAACTTTCAAAAATGCAAAAATTAAACATTTTGTACAAAATCAAAATAAAATTTTTGTATGTCAAAAAAACAATATGTCGTCAAATACGCAAAAAAAATTTTTTTTAATTTTTTTTTGTTAAAATGGAACCACCCAAAATGTAAAAATTAAAAATTTAGTAAATTGTTGATTTTTTTTTTAAATTACAGATTAACAATCAAAAATGCAAAAATTGAAAATTTGGTTATAAAACATTTTGTTTGTTAAAATGACAATATTCCAATATACTATAAAAAATGCAAAGCTGGACATTGGATAAAAAATGACCAAAAATGCAAAAACTAAAATTGAACTTTTTCTTGTTGTTAAAATGTCAGATTAATCATACAAAACCTGAAAGTTTAGTAAAAAGTAAAAATAAAATTTTTTTGGCAGATGTCAAATCAGAAGTTAGTGTAAAATTTTTGCATTTTATATGATTAATTTGTAATTTTAACAAAAATAAAATTCTATTTTTTATTAAATTTCCAGTTTTTTCATTTTTGATGACGGGTGTCATGCCAGGCGTTAATCATTTTTACAAAAAAAAATATATGAAGCGATTTATAATGAGGAATACGAGGGTTGCTATTTATGTATTGAGAATAGAAAGAACATATAAATAAATTTTATCAAAAATATTTTTATTGCTTTTTAAAATAATCGCCTTTAAGATATACTTTTGCATGCGATTGAACCACCCTTTGTCCAGTCAGAAGATGATAGCTCTAAAACATGCGTTTTGAAGGCCTTAACCGCTTCTTTGGGCAATAAAAATTGTTGTCCACGCAGTTTATTTTTAATTATTGGGAACAAAAAAAAGTTATTAGGTGCCAGGTCAGGGCTGTAAAGCAAATGACCCATCAATTCAATCTTTTGTGTGTCCAAGTACTCGTTTGTTTCATGTGATGTGTGTGAGCTTGCATTGTTGTAATGCAAAATAATTCGTCGTTTTGGGTAGTTGTCTCTTAATTTACGTCATATACCACGCTGAATTAACTGTCTATTTATTTTCAAGAGCCTCAGTTGCCACATGCCTGGCTTTCGTAAAGAAACACGCCACCATTTGCTTTTTAACGCTTCGAGATCAAACAATTTTTGTTGGCTTTTCTTCACATTAAAACACCAAAACGGCCGATTGGCCTTTTCTTTCTGGCTCATATGCATAAATCCACGACTCGTCATCTGTGACGATGCTGTATACGTCTTTGAATGCACCACAGTTGTATTTTGTAATCATTTTACGGCACCAATCGACACTAGCATTTTTTTGAGCATCTGTCAACAAATGTAGAATCCAACCACACAGCTTCAAAACACTCAAATGTTCCTGCAAAATCTTATGTATGTTGGTCACATGACAATTTTCTTCAATTAGTTTTCGCACAGCTGTGGATGGCGCTTCATTGCCAAAAGTTGAATTCAGTTGATTGAGCCTCTGTTCTTGAGTTAGAAAACGTCGAAAATCATAATAAATCATAACTCGAACATTTTCGCGACTTAATTCCATCTTTTAGCCGAGATGAAATTTTCACTGTTAACAACACAAATAGTGGTCGCACGTCAAAACGTTCTGAGTACGTATAATGTCAAAAATTTCAAACTTTACGATGGCAATGTCAGATTTCTCCTGGCCAGTGTTGCTAGTTCTCAATACACAAATAGCAACCCTTGTATTACTTGGAACTGAAAATGCCCATAGTATGTAACTCTTGAACCAAATTTATGCGCATCACTGCCAGGATTTCATGCTTTTATCGAATGCGATTTTAATCCTGCATTTTATAAGAGAAGAAAAAAACGATTTGAGATATTGCAAAAATTTTAGTTTTACATTAAAGCGTTTACCGATGTATCAAATATTGAAAGCTGTAATTTAGGTAAATAAAATCTATAGAATAAAAAGGCATTGTTGCTACATTTTTTAAAAAATACAAAATGAACGAAATAAAGAAAATACAATTAACGGAGCAACATTTCCACCATGCAAATCAGAGTTACGTCAACACATTTTACGTACGTCTTACATTGCATATTTTTGGCATATTTTTGGAGTCGTGCTCATGATTCAGTTCCATCAACGTTGTCACTCTTGGATTGTAAATAAAAAAAAAAACAAACAAAAAAATTGTTTCAAATGCTTTGATGACAATCAATTACCGCCAACAATGACCTGCATCAAAAACATTGTCGATTACAAAAAGTTGATAATTAATGTCAAATTAATTTTTAATTACTGCATTGTTTTTTATAACGTCGAACAGGAGACTGATTCCGCATATTATTGAATATTGAAAGAGAAGAACAGGAAGAAACTGACAGAGAGAATAATTTTAATATAAATATTTCCTTTTGTGTATGCTAATAGAGTGATGTCTACAATACAAAAATTTAGCCGTCAAACTGCCTGACCACGTTGCAACTTTTTGGCAAAATTTCAAATTTCATGTACAACTACAAGCAGAAATATAAAATTGTTATTTTAGAAAAATAACTTATAACACAATAAAAAGTCTACTAAATTTGATGTTCAATAAAGTATGACTTGAAAAGTTTCAGCAAATATTTTGATTAAATTACAATTTAATTTTAAAATTTAATAAATAATTGAAGGTTTTAGATTTTTATATATTTCATTAGACTAGAAATTTTATTCTGTACTCGTTGCAATAAAACCATATTTTTTGCTCGTAGTTTTATGACACTCCCTAAACCGCGCCCTTAACAAAATGCGCAAATAGTGTAATGCTTATTTTATTGAAACAGTTTCTGCAATTATAAAAATTAGAATATTATGTCTTACGTATATACTATACGGATATCTAATGCTTATTAAAACGCTCTAGTTTCAAAGTAATAATCATAATTTTACAAGTAGATTAACGTATTAATCTCATAGCAAAAATATAAAAAAATAATGTTGGCGTTTAAAGCGCCGCAGGTAGAGACGAGCTCAGCTCACCGGGCTACAGCACCGAGTTATATTTATATCCTTGCATGTAGGTCGCCTTTAACTCTATATTTTGTTCCACAAAACTTTTGACATAGTTTTAATAGTTCAATAACAGTTTTTTTGCTAAAAAAGTGCATTAAAAACTAATCAAAAGTAGGCAATGTTGCATTTATAAATGTTATAATGGCCAACTTGCTTGACATCATTATTACTTTACTTATGCTACAATAAAAAAAATTGTAATTTTAATTAAATTTCAAATATATTTTGTTAATTTGAAATTTAATTAAAATCGTAATAACTTTTATTGTAGCATATAAAAAGTTGTTCATTGTAACATTTATAATAGCAGCTAAAACTTTCATACATTTATAAAATATTAAACTAAATAATATAAACTAAAATTCTTTGATGTAGAAATATGTATTTTCATTACATTTTCTGCAAACGTGTAACTGTATGAATATGTGTAAGTTAACAGCCAAAAACTGTATGATAAGCTAGTGTGGTATATAATTCCAAACACATATAATCTGAACACATATACACCTGCATTAGATACATTAACCACACTGACTACAAATCAGCATTAATAGACCTATTCAGTAGGATAGTACAGCCATCCGAGCATTCATATAATTCACTGCGAAACCCACTATATGCGTGTAGGCCAGACCAAATAACCCAATCCGCACACAACACTACAAAGATTAACTTCCATCGTTTACAAATACAAACTCCAATTTATCCATGATTTTTTATTTTTGTGTGTCGGGATAATGCGTCCAAAAAAACACGGCTCTCACGTTTTGATCAAACTCCAATTTATAACTTCATCAATATGCTAAATGTAATTTACAGTGTTTTATCTCTCTCGTCGGCCTCGGACAAGCCATCACAAAAATTATCTGTAATTTTTAGTACGGAATTAACTTCATTATATGTACGATTTGCGCAATCGATGCCAATTTATGCGCAAATAATAAAGCGAACCGAATAAAGGCGGGTATTTTAATTGCGCGTTATTAACAGAGCCGATGGTGCGGCTTTGGTTTTCATTAATGTAATTAATGATGTATAAACTATATATTTGTAATTAGCAATAGTAGCAGCATGGGATGGCAAAAGTGTCGCCAAATATCATAGTTGCGTAAATTTAGATTGGGTTAAATTGCAAACATTGTTGTTCTAATTTAAAGGATTTTCAATTACCTGAATTGTGTTTATAACTAAATGAATAAACTTTAAAGTAATGTTATTGAGTATCTACATTTCCACTCTATATTAACACTAAGTTTTAAAACTTTATCTATAAAAAGATAACAATATTCTTTTATCTTATCTTTTATTAAACTTCATTGTGGGGAGAATATTTGTTTACGAACATTCGGCGTTTCCCCAATTTGTTATCGATTTCTCTGGATACATTTAACATAAACTTATTACTTTCGGGAATATAGTTTGCCGTTTACATGAATCAGTTTAAGACTATGTATTGAAGTATTCTAACATTTGTGGTTTCCGTAACTCGTTAATTATTCGTTCACATTTGTTTGTGTTTATTACATTACAATACAATTCTTAAATATAACTTTTTATTTAATATTTAGTTTTCTCAATGCAAAGTTAACATTTTGTTGATTGAATTATGCAATAAGATGGTTAAAACCAATTATAAAGCTTCTCAACACCAACTACATATTTCAAAGGGCAATCTGCTCATCAGGATGTAATTGGTAAATTTATTATTACTCAGCATCACCAACCAAATTACTACCACGGCAGTAATTTTGACACCTATACTTAAAACAACCGCCAACTACCTTCTGCAACAACAATTCTTCGAGTTTTTTTATACCAACCCGGCGCATCAATGTCATCTGACACTTTTCCCAATATTTCAAAGACAACATAAACACCAACGCCCAAAATGAAAGCTCCTTTGTCTACCAGAGGCACCATCAGGAGCTTGACAAAACGCCAGGCGTCCAGGTCACAAATTCATCCTACCCCAAAACGCAACAATGTTAACCCTCTTTCCAAACACTGCAACCTGGTGTCCGGGTCTTCTCAGATGTTCATCCCACTCTAGCCTGGGTCTCCCTTCTTGCAGAGTGCGTATTAGGCTTTTCTTCAACTCTGCGTGGTAACGTTCCACAAGAGTTGCCTGTGGGTGGTACGTCGTGAAGTGTTGGCTTGTGAACTGACTTCCATTGTTGGATAATATCACCCTCGGGTATTCCCATCTGTAAAACAACTGCTTTTCCAATATTTTTGTAGTGATCTTACTAGTAGCCGCTGCTACTGGTGCGGCTTTAATCCAACGTGAGCATAATATATTTATTCCCGGACAGTGATATCCAGAGGCCACAAAATCTATCGCAACCTCTTCTTACTGCTTGCCGGGGAAATGTGTCTTGAGTGGCGCTTTTGGTCAAGAATGTCCGGCTTTAATTTTAAAACATGTTAAGCATTCTTTGCATAAATATTCTGACATCTCACCTAAGCGGGCCAGTGGTACGATTGTAGTACTGTTGAAGCTGTATCATCTTGGTCGGGGTGTCCCGCTGTTAGGCTTTAGGCCAATACCACCAACTGATCCGTTCCCAAGCTGGTTCTTAGTAACTCCCCTTCCGCGCGTTCTTGATTGTCAATCAGCTCGTGGTATTTTTGGATCAATACATTATCTAAAAATACCACAAGATATTTTTACTTTCTTTCTGAGCACGTTGAACTATGTCTGCTAGTGTATCCCCCTCTAGGAAACAAATGTTTAAGTTCGTCTAGAATGCTTTCGCTAAGTTGGTATATAGGTAACTTAGCAAAACTTCCTTATCAGATCAAAATTGGAATGAATCGCGAGATTGTCGAAGTACTTTGCGGCTAAAGCTTCGATATGTCTGCGTAGTGGTGGAATCCCGAGATCGCTTTGAATATCGCAATTTCGGACAAATCATGAAGCTCCACCGCAAGGTCGTGCCTTGGAACGATTCTAACCTATCTAGATGCGTATTTGCGGCGGTTCCCCAGACGGGACACGCGTACGTCATCATGGGTCTGATGGTAGACGTGTATAACCGGACTTTATTCCGGAGAGAAAAACCACTGTTCCGCCGCAGCATCGGAACCAGAAGATTTTTAGCTAATTTAGCCTTATCGAGTATTGACTGCACGTGCAACTTGTACGTGAGCTCCTTGTCAAAAATAATCTCCAAATATTTAGCAGAATCGGACTACGGCATGAGAACGTCGTCATTATCATGAGGTACGTTCCGTCGCCGAGTGAAGAAAACGACTTTTCTAGATTGACCTTTACTAGCCAGTCATCTAACCAGCATTCCAGATTGTAGGTGGCTTTTTGTAGCCTAGAGGTGATCACCAGAGGTGACCTTGACAAGTCCAAGAGCGCAGTATCGTCCAACCACCCTTTCAACCCTTTTGACGTGTTCTGAGTTCGAACAAATGTTTGGGGAGCATTAGAGTTCTAGTCTGTCAGCAAATGCTTTGGCTTTTCCCTCAAGCAAGTATTGTACCCCATTTTCGCTATAAATGGCTGAAATGGGGACCGGCCTGTTCCTTAAGGATTTAGAGACCCTCTACATTGGATGATCGTTCTCTGTGAAAGATTCTAAGGTATTTTTCCAGCACAATTCTTTGTGTGACCTTATGGCTTTTCTCACCTCATCATGAAGAGAGTTTAATGTCAGGCGACCTAAGGGGCCGCGGTGCTGCTGCCAAAGGTGACTGACGTAAATGTTTTACGGCCCGAGATAGTCCGAGAGAATTATCCACGCAAACCTGATGGGTTTTAGAGGCTTTTTCCAAAGCCTGCTGGATTAGGCGCGTAAAAAGTTTGACGGCCCTATCAATGTCCGCGGCCGTTCTGACTAGAGTCATGCGTTCGATTTGCTTCCAGGGATTGTGAGAAGAGGGGCCAATCCGTACGGATGACGGACTTTCCTCCCTCCCAATGTAACCCTTTTCCAAAAAGCTCTAGCAAGACCGGGAGATGGTCGGAACTCATATTGTTGACTACTCAGATGGTGTAATCAAGGTTGATGTTCCTGAATACAGCCACATCAAGAACGTTCCCTTGGTGCCCTGCGCTATGATAGAAGGTGGGTTTGTCTGGACCCACTACTTATAACCCTCTTTGCTCTACAAAGTCGAGCAACGTCCAATTTTTGACGTTTGTCTGTAAACTATTCCACGCCGGGTGTTTACAATTAAAGTCCCCAGCAATGATTGTGGAGAGAAGGTTAGATAAGACCAATTCAAAATCCGCCGTTTTGATTCGGTTACTCGGACTGAAGTAGCCGTATGCGATTTTTAATGTCTTTAGGCCGGACACATTGACCACTATCGCATTTGATTCTAAAGAGACTAGCTTGGGGTGTCAACCTCGGAGTGGTCCAATAATCTTTTTGTAAAGATCAAAGTCCCGTGCCTTAGTCTAATCTCCGACGACCCCAAATACGTAAAAGTATTTGGTAGTCTCAACGATTGCGTGGGACGGTGGTTTGTCTCGGACACCAGCATGATGTCGAGGTTCTCTTGGATGAAAAAATGTTCCACTTCACCCATTTTTTCTGAAATGCTTCTGGCATTCCAGAAACAAACACGAAGTAACGGTTCCTCGTTAGCCATTACTGATTTTAAAGAAAAATCGTTCAATAGAGCGACTATCCTATCATCTTGGTTTGCAACCGGAAGAATTGCCGGTAGAGCGACCGCGTTAGCAAAAGGTTTGCCAGTGATAACTTTAGGTTTGCAGAGACCTGCGGGCTTAGAAAATGACTGAGCCGGAGCTTTGGGGCAGACAATCGATTGATGGGGCCCGGAACAGATGCGACAAACAAACGCCTTAGAGAAGCAACGTGGCTCAAACGTTGGCATTTGTGGCATTAAGGAATACCACCACCACGTTTTTTAGGTTCACCTGAGACCTTGAGACCTAGGAGTTCTTTCAACCCCATAATTTCAAATAATTTGGTGCTTTTAGGAAGCTGCACCAAAACCAAGCTAAGCCTTACGTGCTCGTTTCTCTTACAATGCACGTTAGAAGGGGAGAACCCCAAATCAACAAGAGCCTGACCCACGTCCTGCTCAGTATAACATTCAACGACGTGCCGAATAACAATTTCTAGACATCTCTCCTCGGCGATTGACCAAGTGTGGAAGCCCACACCTGCCGATTTGAGATAGGCAGTTGCCTTTCTGTAGTCGTCAGAGGTGGCTGGCGCCATACAAATACCCTCTTGGGTATTGCGTGATGAAAAGATAACAACTCGGTTATCCTTAAACCATTTAGAAGTAGCCGGGTATTTGCTATTGTCAGTCAATACAAAAGCCGGCAAACCAGACTTAGATGAGTTATTGATCGCAAAGATTTATCTCTCGCTTGGGATTTCTTATCCTG
The DNA here is from genome assembly GCA_963932245.1 of Tachinus rufipes. Lineage (NCBI taxonomy): Eukaryota > Metazoa > Arthropoda > Insecta > Coleoptera > Staphylinidae > Tachinus > Tachinus rufipes. The sequence goes on along the minus strand of OZ010746.1, from coordinate 13,146,224 downwards.
GAATAAGAAGCCGGCCGGGACGTCCCCCGCTTCCTTCTTCATGACTGCGTATTCCAGATGCTGCTCAGGCACAGGTGCCATTGCAGCATCGAACACTGAAATAAAAATTTGTTCTGTTTGTTGTGTACAAGTATACAACAGACAAAACAACGGATTAATAATTAATTAGCTGCTGATTGCAATAAAAATTGCAGTAGATCAGGAGCTATTCGGAAGCTGCATACAAGTTGGCTGCTGGCAGTCGACTATATCCCAGAGCTTTGTTATCGGTTTTTAAAATAAATAATTAATTTAAATAACACTTCAACTCTTTGGAATAGTATCGAGTCTGCCACAGTGTTAGTTTGGCATTGGCAAAGGAGATTATGTTCTTTTTTCCTTCCACTTCTTGATATAGCACGGCTCCTATTCTCGTGTTACAATCATCTGTCTGCAGGGTAAACTGTACTCTGGCCATAGTCTTAATAACTTCAGTAGACAATCCATTGCCGTCTTAATTTGTTCAAATGCTTTTTCTTCTGTCTGCGTCTAGATGAACGTATTTTTGCTGCCTAGCAGTTTTATCAGCGTATCCTAAAAAACTGCGTAATTGCTTTTTATTCTTGAGTGACGGCTGCTTTCTGAACAGGTTCAAGTGATGCGTTAGAGGTTTGTTTCCTTCTGCACTGATTTGGGTATTCTACCGAAGTTTGGCAAAACTTGCATTTTTGGATGTGGTATTTTAATTCGTATTCTTGCAGCCTCTCCAGGACCTGACTCAGAAAGCCAATTTGCTCTTCGTAGATGTCATACAGGTGTACTAACAATGTTTCCTAACAACCCCGCCAAGACTCTGGACATAAGCTTTTGGAAAATTGCTGGTGCATTTTTTAGTCCAAACGGCATTACTCAAAATTGATGGGTGCTGCAAACGCCGTCAGATGTTTGTGTTGGTCCGCCATTAAAGCCTGCCAGTATCTGGATTTTAAGTCTATTTTACTAAGATATGGGCTGGACCAAAATCCTTCAAAGATTCATGTATTTTTGGCAATTAAACTGTTTTTTTCTTAGCTGCTTTGTTTAGGTCTCTGTAGTCCACACAGAAACGTAGCCTTTAATTTTTTTCTTTATTAGAACAATTGTTATTTATACTACCAGAGAGACGTGCTGGCTTTTGATTGGCTGTGATGCTTTGCCCTTGAGTGGCATTACTCTAACGTTTAACAAATATTGTGACTATAACACCCGCTCATACCGCAAGTGCGCTTATCCAATCACGTGCCACTGAAAAGCATAAAAGAAAATAATTCCAAAATTTTGCAGTCAGTCCCGCTGCAGAAACAACTAAGGAAAGATCAACTGTTAGAGGCAGGAATTCCTCCTTAACTTTGTTGCACTCCTGCAACTGCTCCCAGCGCATCTTCTAGGAAGAGATCAAGTTTACACTACAAACTCCGTCTCGGCTATGGACAACCACTAAACTGCAAACCATACCGGCTCAAGGTCAAGCAACAGACAAGTTGAGACACGCCCCGACAAGTCATCAATGTTCTACTGCACGTCACTCCTACATGACTTCCGGTGCTCCCCAGACGTACCTTACCACCGATACAATCTCCTGGCACATCTGAGTCTGCATTACTTTATCTACATCTACAAAGTCCACGGTACTTTTGGGCCGGTAACAAAAACGCAAATTAGCCTGCTTTTTAACACAACTTGCTTTACAATAAAGATAGCGCTATAGAAGTCTATTTTGATGGAAATAACTTTTCCACCTACTTCCCCACCAAAAGCAAATTTCTGTTGCAATTTGCAATCCCTCTCCAGTCTTGCTGAAACAGGCAAAACTACCGACAAAAAACAACCTTAAGAGCTATAAAAAAGTAAAAGCAATAACAAAATAAACAAACAGTAGAACGCAGAGAAAAAGACAACACTGTGTAATGATAGCGTTGGACATACAAAAAGAAATGGTAGTACTAAAAGGGAGACTAGAACTGGCAATAGATATGATACAGTTATGAATGAAAAATAAGGGTTTAAAATTAGCAATACAGAAAACACTGAGGAGGCATGGCTATGGACTAAGAAAACTATAATAACAGGTAAAGTACAGGTAGGAAACCAAGTGATAACCGTAGTAAAAAAAATCAAATACTTCAAATTGACACTTGATCCAAAGAGATGGAATAAACAGGTTAAGGAAGCGGTTCTGAGAACAAAGAAAGTGAAAAGAAAGCTCGGCAAATTCATGCTAAATAACGGAGGCCTAGAAGAAGAAACCAAAAGGCTAAAAGCAACAGCAGCAAAAAGCAAATGTAATACGCCGCAGAAACATGAGGAGAAGCCATAAAGGCTTACAGTACGGTGTCAAAAGAGGCAGTAGAGTTGATTGCGGCAATACCGCTCGTGGATATGATATTGGAAGAAAGGACAGAAATAAATAAACTATTAAAAGAAGGAACCAGTAAAAAAAGCAAAGTTAAACTAGAGAGAAGACGATAGAAAGATAACAGAGACAGTGGAATAGAGGAGAAAAGGGAGAATAGACGAGAAAACTAATCTCGGAAATAAAATAGTAGATAGAGAACAAACCCGAAATGTGCTATTATACAACACAAATATTGATTAAAGATGGAGCCTTTGGAAAGTTCTTGCAAAAAAAAATTAAAAAAGACAAACGATGTATATTCTGTCAGAAGAAACACGATAATGCAGATCACACTCTAGTAGAATGCAAAACGTGGGAGGAAAATAGAGAACTAGAAAAAAACTAGAAAATATACTGGATTACAAAATGGATAAAACAACAATTATTAAAAAATGTCTAAAAGATAAAAATAAATAGAGGGCGCTAAGAAACTTTGCAACAAGAATACCAAAAAAAAATGAGAAGTTTGATAATGGAAAAATATATAATTGGTTTTTTTTTTGTATAGAAAAAAAAAACAAACAAACAAAATAAAAACTATAGAAAAGAGAAGCAAAATGGAAACAAAAAAAAGAGAAAAGATTTAAAAAAAAAGAAATAAGAAAGAACAGGACACTTATGCATACCCAAAAATAGAAGAAAACAGAAGAGTATTTACAGAGACTACAATACCAAACAAAATTGCAAAGATAAAAAAAAAGGAAAAAAAATGTTGAAAAAATGCAGAATAACAGAAATAACAAAGCAAATACCAAATGGTAGATAAGCTATCTTGCGGTTGACGGATAACGCAACTTTTGAGATTGTCAGAATATACCTGACAACAAAACAACACAAAGAAGTAATCCCAGATGGAGATACAAGAATATCACCAGAAGTAAAACAAACAAATCTAGAACTGCCAAAAAGAATACTATTAATGAAACTGCATAAACTATTTATGAAAAACCTAAGAAAACTAAGAATGCATCTGAGAACCAAAAATTTTGGACAGTAACTTTTTGACAAATGTGATTATTTTTTGTTAATATTTTTAGCAACTTAGACTGTAAACTGTTTGTTGTTAAAAGTTCTTAGATACTGTTTGACACATGTAATAACATTTTTAATAATTTAGAAAAAAATATGATTTATCAAGCAGATGGTAGGCATTTTATTACTTTGCTGTAAATTGTTTGACAGTTTTAGTAACTTTTTAAACAATTTGACTGATTTATTATATTACTAAAAACTATATGACAATTTAGTAACTTTTTGACAAATCTATCTAATTTTGTTGACAATATAATTTTTTTTTTTTAGTATTAATTTGTTTTTGACAGTTTAGAACACTATCTGACTGATCTGCTATAATTATGTCAACATAAACTATTACTGGAACTTGTTTTACAGTTTTAAGAACTTTTTGATAGACGTACTTGGTTGTTAAAAATGTAATATACACTTTGACTAATTTGGTACAGATGTACCAATTTATAAGATTTTAGAGTATGCTCCGTCAGTTTGGAGTCCTATTTATAAATTTCATAACCGTAGTATTGAACTAATTCAAAAGAAGTTTTGTCGTTTATTGTCTTATAAACAGGGCATATTTTCTGTAAATTATGATTACTGCTACATTGCTTCATTGTACAACCTACCGCCATTGAATTGCGTAATTTAATTATGTCTGAGATTGATTGTCTGGAGCTACTTGGTACTCTTCCATTCCATGTAGCACCTAATAATAGACATAGCAGGCATTCTTCTTTATTTCGTGAGTTTACTCATTCTACTAATTATGGTTTTAACAATCCACTCGGTAGAATGTGTAGATTTGCAAATAATTTACCTACTGATATTAATGTATTTTGTGTCTCCAAATCTACGTTTTGAAGTCAGCTAAGTCATGCTGACTAATGTTTAATATATGCGCTTTTATGTATGTTATTAGTATTGTAAAACATCATTGTTTATGTATATTTGATGTAGATGTAAATGGTAAGATTATACCGTAAATAAAGTATTAATATTATTATTATTACAAATATTTATAAACTGCAAAATTGTATGGTTATTTTTTAAAGCTGTTTCTGAGAAGGCTCTTTTAGCATGTGGTTCATGCTTTTCCTAACTTTTTTACACATCCCACACATTTTTCTTTTTTTTTTCATATACAATTTGCACACTTTTTTTTAAATTTCTACATCTAAATCTTGCAATTATTCGGTTTTCTATTTTTCTATAGTTTACATTTTTTAGGTACTTTGGTAGTGCATCCGTTATAATGTGTTCATAATTTGAATTGTAGATTCATATATCTGTATTCTTTACTCTTGCACTTTTTTAGCATTTCCCTATACTATTTTTTTCTAAAATACTTTTTTAAGCATCTAATCGTTTTGTTCATTTCATTTGCTTGCTTTGCTACAATGACCATTTTGTCTGCATAAGCCAGCAACAACACTTTCTCTCTGTTTACTACCACTCCACCCGTCTGCGCCTTACATAGCATTTCTTCTGCAATGTATGCCGCAAACAAACTAAGGCTGAAAGAGCTTCCCTGTCTTATACGTTTTGTAGTTTAAATCTTATCACTTATTTTGCCATTCATACAAACCCTGCTAACTGTTTCCACGTATACTTCTTCCATTCTTTTTATTGGATTTTTTTTTTAACAAATCCTTTCACAATTTCTCTCTACTCACACTGTCAAATGCCGTTTTTAGGTCCAAGAATAACGCATACAACTTTCTTCTCTTTTCTGCTATTTCCTTTTCTACTATATAGTGTAGTATGTATATATTATTCAAGGTCCCTCTTTTTTTCTAAACCCGGCCTGTCCGTCTGGCAAAATTCCATTTATCTCTAATTCTCTATTCAGTTTTTTTTCTAGTACTATGGCGTAGATCATGTAATAATAATAATAATAATAATAATAATAATAATAATAATAATAATAATAATAATATAAATTTATTCATGTGTGCCAAATTATACATTTTACATAGATAAAACATAATGATAATGATGGATATGAAACGTTTAATATATATGTGGATGAGATGGTATAATAAATACAGTTGTAATTAATAAATATATACGTACATGTACAATTACAATTTAATAAAATAACTTATATATTTATATTAGAACAGTTTAAAAATTCTTCAACAGTATAAAAAGCTCTTGACAATAAGAAATGTTTGATAAGAGTTTTAAATTTAGTAAAACATAGTTGTTTAGTTTCTGAACTTAACATGTTAAATAATTTAATACCTGTATTGAAATACGAAGTATGAAATAATTGTGTTTTGTAAAAATTTATAGTTAATAACGATGTCGGGTATTATAGTTATGGTATTGTAATAATGTATAAAATGATGTTATATTTAATTTAATATAGCAAAGTGTTTTATAAATATAAATTGGCGGCACAGTTAAAATTTTGTTTTTTATAAAGGTTTCTTTACACAAATCTCGATAATTTAAATTAAAAATTAATCAAATTATTTTTTTTGTATGCAGTACATAGTAATGATATACTTACTGTAGTTTTCTGCAAGCTTTTTATTTTTTTGTGTGTATCGGACATACAAGAGCTAATCTTCATTGACTAAGAAACCCCTTTCTTCTTTATACTTTATTTATTATCTTACTAGTCTTTTAATTAAATTTTTCGTACTTTATTTTGTATTCCATCCACACCTGGCGCTTTTTGTTTTTTTAGTCTTTTTATTTTCTTCCATATAATTTCTTTTGTTACTTTATTTACATCTTGTTTCAGTTGTTGTGTTGTCACTGGCTGTCTAGCGGTTTTTTGTCCAATCCTTCATACAGTTTTAAGAAGTGTATCCTTCAGTCTTCCACCAAAATTTGTTCGTTTTTTTGTTGTTTGCGTTTTCTTTCTTTGTTTATGTATTTCTATGCTTCTTCTTTTAAACGTATTTCTTTATCTTTATTTCTTCTTTATTTATATATATTGCCTTAATTTTGCATTTAATCTTGTTTAGTTGCCTTGCCATTTTTTCAATTTTGAAGTATTTTTCTAATTTCTCTTTTATTGCAAATGATTCTTGTGTATGTATAAACGTTTTCTTTATTGTTCCGTCTGCAATTATGTTTTTTAATTCTGCCATTTTTTGTTTAAAATGTCTTTTATATAAATTTTGCCTGTACATTTCTAAGCTCTTTTGTTATTATTTCTTTTTCTTTTTCTTTCTCTAATTTTAAATCTCTTGCTATTTCATTTACCATTTTGTAATGAATTACCGATTGTCCCTTTGCTCCTATGTAGGTATATTCTCCCATTCCAATTTCCGTTTAGTATGTTCTACTCATTCTCTTTAATCATTTCCATCATTTCTTTTCCTTCTTTATTTTCTAGTTTGTCTTTTGACTCTTTTTTTGCTTTTTCATCCGTTTCTCATTCTTTCTTTGTTTTGTCCGATTTTAGCGTTAAAATTTCCTCCAACTATTAGTTTTTTGTATTGAGTTTTCTAAATTTGTCTAATTTTTTTCATCCGTCTTCCCATTTTAAAATTTTGCTGCATCATCCCTTCCATTTTTAATTTTTCATTATCTTTATGGACCTTCTTTCCTTTTTATTCCTGTTATGATGCTTCCTTTTACTCTTTATATTTTTTCTTTTTGTAATAGCTGGTTGGCATTTTTATTTTTAGGCATTTGATCTTCCAAGTTTCTCTACATTTTTTTGTTTATCCATGATTCTATCATTTCATTTAGCTCAAATTTTCTTATGTATTTCAAGAATCTTCATCTTTGTTATTTAAACCGGCTACATTTCAAAATAATATATTTATTTTGTTGCTGGTATCTTTTAATTTTAGATCATCTTTGTTAGCTTCTGATTTGTTTATCGCTCTTCTTTCACTTTCTCCATGAACACAGTTTAGATTAGTTCTTTATTGTTTGTTCTTATTTTCTTCCTCTTCATTTATTATTGCTACTAGTTTTTTGACACTTCTATTCTGCCGTTTCTTTTGTTGTAAGAACGTTTCTCTCTATTTACCACTATCTTCATATATTCAACAATCGCCGTCTTGCCTTTTGTTTTCTTTTGCAATATTTCTCAATTCATTCTGTATTTCTTTTTTTTTTCTTGTAAGATTATTATCAATAAATATGTCTCTTCTTTTTATTACGCATTTCTTCATAATAATTTTTTGTTTATATTCCCAACTCTTTAATTGTACAAAAATGCTTTCCAGTTTATTATTGATATTCATTTTATATGCTTTGTTTCACAATTACACCTTCTTTTAATTCTCTCCAGGTCAAGTCAAAATAACAAAATTGGTATTAAAAAAATTGCCGCCCTCTTGTTATTGCATTCTCCGCCCCCATTTTCAATGTTTGCATGTTTTTTGGATTTTTTTCTTTCCGTCTTAAGTAAGCCCACACAATTATAATTATAAAAAAAAAACAAAAAACGTATTATCCCAACTCAAAAGCTTTATCAAACCCTTTCTTGCCTTCTGCAGAGGTGCAACAAAGTTTTGTGCAAGTGCTAAAAAAACCAAACTGATCATATTTCACTACCCCAACCTCTACATACAACCTCTATATCTATTAAAGTAATCAGTCTTACTTACTTATGATGCCCGAGTAGGGGGTACTCGGGCATCACAAGTTTTTTCCATTGCAAGTGTAATGTGGAATATGTTTGATTACCTTTTTCAATTTTTTTTGTGAGTGTAGTTTTATTGTATATATTTTTCAGTAACGTCGAGTATTTTAAATCAGTCCTAGATCCATTTAAAGCATTCATAATAGCCAACAAAAAACTGCTACAATTACAATAACGGCTACTTAAAAGATCAAATTTTTTGTTCAGTTTTAAGTTAAGTTATTCCACATTCGTCATATTCTTCTAATCTTGTCTTGATCAGATTTTTCTCTTTTACGATCTCTATCAAACAATTTCCAGGAAATTTCGTATACTAACAAAAATAAAACTGCCTCGACAATTTTTTCATCTTTAAACTATAATAAATTTTTAAGCGTATACAATCCAAGTGAATATAGTATTCATTAGTTTATGTGTTTTGAGTAAATTAATTTCAAACCTGAACTTAATGCGTCTTATAGAAACAATAAATAACAATTTCATTTTACTTAATTATAACAATAAGGTATAAATTCAAACCTTGCTTTGAAAGACATTGTATAGACTACTAAATACAACATCAATTCTAAGACGGTATTTTGAAGTGTTTTTTTCATCTCATTGTAGTCACGTTGCGTAAACATTCAAATGAAAAACAAAACCGTCTAGACTCCAAAATCTTTGCATTATAAATCAAATTGAATAGACACCCAAGCAACTAAACAATCAAATCAAAAATTAAATAATTAAATAGTATACCAAATTTGAAATTATGTTCTAAGTGATTAATAATAATGTGTGCGTATGGAAAGGTTCCTTTGTGCTATAATGGATTCTGATGTTGCCCGAGGTCGTTATCGTATCGGGGATCCGGCGGTTTCTCCAAGAATGCCATTTCTAACGAGAATGTATTCATAATGAGGACCTTTTACGCGCGCCATTTCACAGAAAATCGCATCGTTTAGAAAAGAATGTCAATACAGTGGGAGGGTTGGTTGGGTGGGATGGGTTCGCGATGTGCTGCGAAGTGTTTTCAAAAATAAAACGAAGGAATCGTAATTGATATTATTAGGAAGTAGAGTATTGTGGAAATGCTTCGAGCAAGAGGAAATTGACGTAAATGGGTTTCAAATTATTTTATGTAACGATCGGCACTTGATTGTAGGAAATGTTAGGTTTATTTTATTAATGGTGAAGTTTATTTAGTTTTTATATTCTTACTATGTGATATTAATAACAGTAGTGAAATGTAAATATATAATCTTATTATGTTTTTTTTAATTTTATTATTATATTATATGAAAATGAAGTAGTATGAGAAATATACTTTAATATTTAAAACAAAAAGAATGATGTAAAACTAGAACTAAAATATTTCTTTGGTTATAAAAAATATGAATGCCTCCGGTTCTGTGTCAAGTTTATATTGCAAAGATGCATGTTTGCGGTCGTGCTTCAATAAAAACGTCCTTTCTTGTTTCTCCAACAAAGAACTTGACAGGAGTGTGTATATTGTGGAGCATTTAAGCCTCTGGGTGCTAAAAAAACAAATAAAAACGTAATCTTAATTATATTATTTTTTAATTAAAATAATCCTGCTAACTTCAACAAAATAATGTAAAACTTCTATTACATCGGAAGCAAAAACTTTTACAGCACATTTAAAATTCAATTAATTCAACCATATCTTATTCATAGCAACGTTAAACTTATTTTTATATTCACAATACAAATTATGCTTTGTTAACAGCTAGTTATGTAATGAAAACAAGTACAATGTTGTTGTTTGTATATCCATAACATCCTCTAATTAATTTTTAACAAAAGGAAAATGCTATCATTAACAGTAGCGGTTGTGTCGCATCGTAAGCATCCCCAAAGGCTTTTGTTATTAAACTTTAATTCTGAAATAACAAGGATTCGATTGTTGATCGCTATCAAATGCGAGCAATTTGTGCTCGCATCTCCGGCCCGAATTAATTCGGTAGTAAAATAAATTCGTTCTATATGGACGCGTTTCGGCACGCATTTAATTAATTGTAATTAAATTTCGATGCCAATTTGATCGAATGTAGCAAATCAAAGTGAATTATGCAGTAACTGTATGTATAAATATATAAATGTGGTTAGCTACGATAAAATCAATTGATTTTTGATCAATTAATTAATTATAAATTATACAGGAACATAAATCAATCAAAATTTTTGTATTTGCAGTAACACATACATAATATTTTGATTAATTTAGTTTAAAATAAATATTTTATTGTAGCAGTAAACTAACTTTATTTACTGCTTTCCTTTCAAGAGCAACACGCTCCCGGTGCTTGACGCACAGAACCGTTCTGATACACTGTCGTAGTAGGTGGCGCATGAGGGTCTAAGGGGAAGGAACCTCTGAACAAGTTGGGGCGTCCCGCTCTCTGTGAAAGGTACATGGGGCGTCAAGCACAGAATTGTTCGGAACCGTCTAGAACAGTGAAAGGAAAGCATCTATTGTCACATTTTTTCTTAAATATTATTTTGATTTCTGTTCTAGATTCCTAAGATAACATTTTTTTTTTGCAGATAAACATAATATGTTGCTGCTTGAGGTTAATCGTTCAAACGACAACCGATATACAGCCCTCTAAAGCCCAGATCAGAACAGCGCTCCTACCATCCAAAGTGGCTGCCATTTCGCATACAATTTGTCTGCCCGGATCTAACCTTCAAGTCAGCTGTCTTCAACCGTTAGAACTACAATCTCACTGCTGAACGCAACGCAACAAACCGCCAAGACGACTTAAAGTTTTGTGCTCTCTAAGACAAAAAAAGTTTGCCAACGTTTATATTGAATTTTTCCAAAATATTGTACTTTTTTGCAAAATGTTGATTTAAATCCGGATTGAACCTGCAAGTTTGGCATTAATATTTAAATACCTTGGCCATAAAATCACCGCCAAGGTTAATAAATTTGTCAACTAAGTTTAACTAGACTTGAAGCTTGTATAATAGACAGATGTCAGTCACATAAGACTAAAAGCTATTCTATTCAGTTCCTATGCCAGTTACTGCCAAAATAAAAATCACAACGGCGCCACCAGAACAAGTAGATTTTGAGTTTTTATAGAATTTTCTTTGCTACTTACACTTCTGCTCACAAGATTAAAGTAAGCAAAATGAAACTACAAGTTTGAGAGCTACAATGAACAATTAAAAAAAAAGCAAACAATCGGGCAAAATCAGCTAACACCAATCAACCCAACAATAATCCAGTCCAAAATACTTGCCACAATTCACTAATCACTCTCAAAAAGACCGGATAAACTATTTTAAGCCGCCATAGTCCCATCTTACTTTTTTCAGATTTCAGTACTAGCCAGCCTATCAGTACCAACTTTTAAAGATTACCCAAGTAGAACCCACCACCACAATCCAGTCGTAGCCAATGTTAAAGTAAGGCTTAAAAAACTAGAGTAAAAAAGAAAACCTGTAAGAATTGCAATCGAAAAGCTAAAGGATGCTGAGATAAGAAAGCAAATCAAACATAAAACAAAAGCAAATATCCAGAAAATAGGCACATCAAAAACAAATAATCCCAATGAAAAATAGGGAAGCATAAAAAAAACGCTACTGAAAAGAAACAGAGATATGCTAACACCAGACAAAGTTATACTAAAACAACAATGGATGAAAAATGAAATTTTAGACCTTATGAATGAAAGACGGAGAAATATAGGGAACCAAATAAAATATTAAAAGGTTCACAAAACCATCAAAAGAAAAATTCGTGAAGCAAAAGAAAACTGGATGTCTGAGAAGTGCAAAGATATCGAGAAGCTGCAAAGTCAATACGACAGTTTTAATCTACATAAGAAAATTAGATAACTAACAGGAAATTATAGAAAACGAGTGACACCGATTATACAAACGTAATCCGGTAAAATAATAACAGACCAAGCCCAAAAACTCATACTCAACGACACGAGATGCCCTCAAAGAAAAACGCAACAACATCTGCATAGCCCTAGCCTTAAAATAACAAAAAACAAAGTAAAGCAAGTAATAAGGAGCGTAAAAGAGGGAAAAGCTGTAAGCCCAGATAAAGTGCTCATAGAACTATTAAAACTAATAGAAGATAAAGAAATCAAAATAATCGTTGACCTATACAATATTATATATAGAACAAGCGTAATACCAAAAGAATGGCTTAAATCTACATTTTTACGATTCCGAAGAAGTTAAATGCCCGAGAATGCAGTGACTACAGAACAATAAGTCTTATGAGCCATACCTTGAAAGCATTCCTGAAAATAATACATAAAAGACTTTACACCAAACTTGAGCAAGATATTAGCGACACTCAATTTGGATTCAGGAATGGTTTAGGTACACGAAAAGCATTATTCGGCATTAACGTACTACTACAAAGATATATGGATATGAATGTCAAGATACACGCCTGTTTTATAGACTACGAAAAGGCGTTCCATAAAGTACACCATGAACTACTTGTAACACTCCTAAAAAGCAAACGTATTGACTCCAAGGACATACGAATAATGGAAAACCTGTACTGGAACCAAACAGCAACGGTGAGAGTTGACAATGATTCCACAGAAAGCATTAACATCAAACGGGGAGTGTGGCAAAGCTGTATACTGTCACCAATGTTATTCAATCTATACTCAGAAGCTATATTCAAAGAAGCCTTATCTGAAGAACTATGTGAGCTTGTTGTTAATGGGCGACCAATTAACAACATTAAATACGCTGATGACACGGTGATAGTAGCAGACAACATTGTAGACCTGCAAAGAATGGTGGAACGCACAAAAACTGTCAGCTCAAAATATGGATTAAATATAAACCTCAAGAAAACAAAATACATGATCCTCTCAAAAGCACGTATACCACCTAACGCAAATATTCTTATTGATAACACCTATATTCAAAAGGTAACCAAGTACAAATACCTAAGTACGTGAATAACAAATACAAACAAACAGACAGTAGAAATCAAGTCCAGAATTGAGATGGCTAGAACTGCCTTCCTAAAATTGAGAGATCTCTTTTGTGATTAAGATCTAACGCTAGAGCTTCGTGTTAGAATGGTAACATGTTACATCATTCCAATTATACTGTATGGTATGGAAACATGGACACTTAACCAACATCTAAGCGACAAACTCCAAGATTTTGAAATGTGGACGTATCGGAGAATCCTTAAGATCTTATAGACGAACAAATCCCCAAATGCCAAGGTCTTCACAAGAATGGGAAAAGACCTAGAAATCCTTCACATGATAAAGATTAGAAAGCTGAAATATTTGGGACATACCATGCGAGGAGATAAATATAATATACTGCAGCTGATTATGCAGGAGAAAATAGAATGCAAGAGAAGTGTGGGAGGACGCAATATGTCCTGGATGCGGAACCTAAGAGACTGGTTTGGCTGCACCTCTAAACATCTTTTTCAAGCTGCCGTTTCAAAGATCAGAATAGCCACAATGATAGCTAACCTCCGAGTAGAAGATGGCACGTGAAGAAAAAGAATGTTATAATCAAAAACCCGACAAGACTTAGTTAGACTTCACCCGGCTGACTTCCTTCAACAATGTGTTAGATAACGTAATAAATGTTTAACAAAATAGTGAAGTAAGAACACCAATACAAAGCCATACAGAAACCCAAACCAGCAAATAACCATTAGAAAAACTTTATAAAGACTAATAAATGTCTTCTCCTCCTAGCCCATATAAGCATTCTTAAAGCCACCAAAAATATAGTCAATTAAAAAGAAAATGATTTTGAGAAAACTTTACAGCCAACAATGCCACCACATGTAACCAAAAACTAACGTTATTGGATTAAAACTACCCTTATTAAACCAATCATTACCAAAATCATCTTGACAAAAACCGCAACTCAAATCAACATAAATAAAAAAAAAGATGTTTTTTGCTTCAATCTTTGTTTCCAACACATAGAACTACAAAAATTGTAAAACACCACATTCAATTGAAATTCCTTTCTCCTATTTGAGTCAAGCCGTATTTGTACACTCCACAAAAAACTCATAATTTACAAAGAAGTATATCATTTTATAACCTTCGGCAATAGCCAAGAAGCAGAGATTTCAAAGCAAATCAGGCCCATTTTTAAAACTAAGACAATTCAAATTGTACGATTTGTGTGTTAGCAATTAATAAAAACGATGGCACTAACTGCGGCAAGCGTCAAAAGTTACACAACAAAGTATGCTAGGCAAAACTTTACGCAAGACAAAAAACATTGAAGTAGACATATAAAGCGGCTCAATAGCGCCCAACCTCAGAAGAAATGGTTAAACCATATCAATATCATTGTTGGAAAAAAGTGGCACCAAAAAGAAGCACAAAACAAAAAAATATGAGAACAAACAAGAAAGGCCTACATTCAACAGTAGACATCGACATGCTTAAAGAAAAAGAAAAAAAAATATTATTTTCTATTTATCAAAACCAGCACAAACAAGTACTGCGTGCTAATATTATTTGTGGCATAAACGGATTCCCCAAATTATACGAGAAGTTAAACAACGCCATAAAGACAAGTTTGTTTTACTGTTTAAAATTTACTAACTCTTGACTACATAACTGCATTTGTTACGTAAGTACGTGTCTCTGTCAAATAACTTTTCAAAAACTGATGACCAAAGTTTTAGCAGAGCTGTTAAATGAGATTGCGTGAGTATACCTTAACAATATTGTTGATTTTACTAAGGATCACAAAAACTACTTCACCCACACGCACAAGATACTTGTGCGTCTTCAAAATATATACTAACTTCTAAAGTCATATGCAAATTTGACCAATCCAGAATCAAACACCTAAGTCATAAAATAATAAACAACAAATCTTCAAACACTCATCTAACCTTGATTTAAGACTATTTAAAACCCATTTCAAAAAAACAACTGCAAAGCTACTTGGGTGTTTGTTTGGGAAAATATGTTCTTAAGTTTACCAATGTTAAAGCTCAACCTACATGAAAAAACAAACAGTTTTAATAGATCAAAAAACCAACTAAACACAACTTGTAATTCGTATTGCAGAAAAATGTTTATTTAATAAGACTAAAAGCAATCCTCTACCAAAAAAAAAACAGCTTCCGCTTAAACCACCAACAGCAGTACTTCAGCAAAAAATATAATTCCAAGTAGTCGAATGAGCAATCAAAAAGTTTTGGAAGTACTTATAAAACCGGTTATTTATTCTAAGCACAAAAAACTAAGTCATAGTTGAATAGCTGAATTACTATTTTGTAAACTTAATCTTTTAGCCAAATTATTACTTAATTGTTCGCGTTCATACAAATTTTAGGAAAAACTAACTTCTTACCAAACGACGTCTTCTGACAACTATAACATGAAAAAAAAAATAACAAAGACAGCAACGGCAAAGCCACAACGCAATGTATATAATAAAATTAACAACTTAGATCAAATATACGTTTGCTTTTTTGGCTCTCAGCAGCTACAACTAACCAAACTTTTAGTGATGGAAGTTGCGCTGCAGTCAGATGCAAATAAAAAATGTGTACAAAGTTTCAAAAAGATTACAACAACTTTTTCAAGGTAGATATAGAATACCAACTAAAAAAAGACAAAATTCACATCAGGATGATAATAAGATTGTTCAAAAGTACAAAAAAAGTCTTTTATCTAAAAAAGCTTCAGGCGCAAAAAACTCAATTAGACACCTACACAAGTCATTTTCAGTGCCAAACGCCACAATAAAGAAGACTTAAAAATATAAAATACTTCAACGCTACAGATATCTCCAAATCATCCTCTCTAACAACAATTTACCAATCAGCATTTTTTAAAAACTTTTAAGAAAAAAAATACTCTCACGCAAATCTGCCGGCAAAAAAAAAAAAAAAATCTACAAATTTTCCTTTAAAATTTTTTTTTTTTATAGCTTTATTTTAGCACCAACAACAAAGTAATGAAGCAACTAACCTCATGACCATAAAAACTTTTTTAAAGCAAACCTTACTGCAGCAAGCGCTTGAGACAATCCCGAGAAAAAGAAAAAACCTCTTAAAAAAAAGGATGCTTTTAAAAAATCCAACACCAACAAAGCACATACAAAAATATACAGAAGAACGCTGCCATAACAAAGTTGCCCTAAAATATATTACACCAAAGCAAGTTTACCACATCAAGGAAAATTGCTATTAGATTAGAGACAACTCTGACAAACCCTCAGTTAAGGTCTGCATAGACAACCTCCGCACTTCTCAAATAACAAACTACAGGCGGAAAAAAACTTTCTTCAGCTTTGAGATAAAACCCAACAACATAAACTATCAGCTCAAATACAGCTTCTAAAAACTCAAATCTGCATAAAAGCCTTCTTTTGAAAATTTCTCCCTCTTTATGCACAAAAAAGTTTAAGTCTAGAATATTAACGTACAAAAATTCTATATTTTTCTTAAAAAAAAAAAAAATTGTATTAGATGTTGTCATTGCAAATGCCTATAGTACAGATAGAACAATGCACAAAGAAAAACAAAAAACTAAAACTAACACTATTATGACACTCCAACGGTAATCTTAGATATTATTAAGTAAATTATCAACAAATTTACAGAGTTAATAAAAAAACATAAATTTTCCCTACAAAAGTTTAAGATAAAAATGTAGTCACAAATTTGCAACAGTTTAAAACTACAAAGTTCTACATTATTCAAATCTTAAGTTTCTTTTTAAACTAAAGCAATAGTAATTTAAAACCTCTTAGCACTTAAATCTTAAGACAATGTCAAAGTGGAGTGGCCAAAAACGGGTCACATACCAATACTTTTATAAATTATTTATAAAAATCAAAATAATTTATTGTAAATGTAAGCGCAAACTAAATAAATTCACAAACGCTAATATTTGTCAACTTGTCTTTAGCTGTTTTTAGTCATGCCCATACATTTGCAATAATAAAATCATGTATTATTAATATTTTATGAATATAGTTCATTATCAATATTTCTTTTCTGGGCTTTTAGTCTGTTTTTATTTTTTTATAATTTTAAGTTTGTCCTCATCAACTCATTGGATATTTATTTTTTTTAATTGCACTTACTTCAAGTTTTTGCTTAATAAATTGTTTTTCTTGGATAATTTTGGTTTTTATCATATCTTTTTTTTTTATTGAGTCTCTCGCTTCCTTATTTTATCTCCAATTTGTATTTCGTTTTCATTTATTATTTCTAATTTTTTAATAATTTTATCCATCGTTGTTGTTGTATAGTCTTCTGTTATAGCAATTTTCTCTACGTTTTTACTTTTTTTTCACTGAATCTTTGATTTCGGTCCTACTGTCAAGATCACCTTTCTTCAGTTAAATGTGAAATTGACTTGTTAACTAGTAATTTTACATATATTAATTACTTTACAAAAACTTGTAACGCATTAGATTTTCTATCATTTTCATTAACAACAGTTTTGAAAATGTTAACCTGTCAAAACTGCGTTTTTTTTAATTTAAAATTCTAATACCTTAATTTCCAGTATTATAGTGAAAATGGCTACTTTGGCGTCATTCCAAATTTCACATATAATTTGATAATCAATTAAATATTTTTGCCAGTACATTCAGAAAAGTTTAAACTATATTTTGTTAGAGTATTTTTATTTTTATTTTTATAGACAAACTCTTTTATGTTAAGTTGAAGAACATTAACTTGTCTTAAATTGAATTTTTAACATTAAAAAAAATCAAAATCAACAATCAAAAAATTTTGGATTTCTGTTTATTTTTTTTTAATTAACATATTTTTATTATATTTTAAATTTTGAACATAAAATTAGACAAAAATTATTAGAATTTGAGACTTAAGTTTATAAATTTTTTTAAATTTAATTTAAGGTTTTCTACCTTTAAAATGACATGTACGTATTCTTTTCATTTTGTCAAGTTTGTAACATTCTAATAATGTTTTTTTAAGTAATGTAATGGGTTTACTTTTAAAACTTCAAAAGCAGTGCGACACGTATTCTTTTGCAAGAAGATAACTTTCTGAAGGTGCACCCAAAGAAATACCACATTTTTTTTTTAAACTTACTACTAAGTATGTGTCAAGTTAAAATGCAAATAATTTATGACAAATTGTTTTAAGTTAAATTGAAAAGCATTTAATTGTTTATTTAATATATTATATTTTTGGTAGCTCAAACATGTGTACAACATTTGAGCAAAATCGAAGATGTCGATATGGGGACGTTTGTACAAACTATCGTGGAATTACACATACGCTTTCGTTGACTTTATCAAGACATAATAACATATTTTTAATATTCTAATTATAGTTAACTATTGGCTTTAGTGGTCTTAAAAAGTAACAATATTTTGGCACTTGTTTGCATAAACTATCAATAATAACTTATTATCTATATCAGCCTTAAAAATTTAGTATAGTTTTCTAAACTTAAGTACTTGACTAAACTTTTAGCAGTAAAAATAAGACTTATTTGTCTCCACAATAAAAAAGCTTTACTAACACTAAAATTTTAAAATTTCCAAAACCTTCCACTTTTCAGTAAATTTGCAGACATCAACGTATCTAAATACTTTCCTTAGATACCTAAATATATACTGATGATAAGAACACTGAAACCTAATCATGCTCTATTCAAATCATTTCAAAACAAACCAAAGAAAAAGCCGTACTACCTCTAAGCAACAAGGCAAAATCTATATTATAAAGCAGTCAGATAAAAATGACGGTGGTCCAACAGTAAACATTAATTTAATGTTTTAATAGCTAATTTATTGTTTAAATATAACATATATAATAAGATTATGTTAATTTACATTTGTTAGATTCCGAAACAAACTATCAAAAACCATCCAAGAAAAAGCTACCTATTGCACGTGGCTTAGTAATCCCGACGCGTCGCAAACTTAATTGAAAAAACAACTCTTGCTTTAGTAGATCTAGTTTTATAAAATTCCAAGAGTCTATTGCAGTAAGAAACCTTCCAATAACGCATTTTTAATAATATAATTTTAATTGATATGTGTCACTTCACTAATATTATTTTATCCCTACTATGTATTTACAGTATGCAAGTTTAGAGCTGTTTTTCATAATACAGAAAAATATTTTTGACAGAATTGCAAAATTGGCATATATGTTCTACCACATAAATCAGTTGAACACAAAAATGCAAGGTCAAAACCGTACTTTAGTAGACATAAGCAAGAAACAATTGCAAGACATCAAGTGGCAGACTTATCAATGTTAAACTGGTTGTTGGAAGATTTTAATGACAACAATATTCTCGTAGTGACCATATCTATTTTTTTTTTAATATTTAAAAAAACTTGAATAAAATGGAAAAATATATTCCAGAAAATAGGTGCTAAAAATATTTCAGAAAAATTACATTAAAAAATTATCAAAATGAAAGTAATAGTGGTGTAGCTAACAGTAAGCAAAGGTCTAAAATGCGAAAGCGCCTACAAACTTACAAGGCCTTCTTGAGGTCAATTTAAAATTTTGGAAATCCAAATTTTGTTATTATTGACATTGCGTGTTAGCATTTTTTGACAAGCAAATTTTAGTTTAATTTTACAACACAATTCATATTTTATAGCTGGATGTTAAAAATAGCAAATTTTGAGATTTTATGAAAAAAAAATACATTTTTTAAGAGTTTATGGTATTTTCTAACAACTGTTTACCTATCTGTATTGCTTTAGTCAAGTGTCTTTCTTTGTGTCCTTTCAAGCATACCTCGGTATTTTTTTTTTTTAAACTTTGTGCCAAACCCCTAGTCATAAAGCAATTTTAACTGGGGCACTCTTTCAATTTTTATCAGTATGGCAGTTTGTTTTTTGTCTTTTTCCTAATGTAATGTCAAAATGTAAGTTCATCATCTAGCATTATTCTCAAGTATTTCACTTGTTTGAACATTTATATTACTATATTATATATTTTATTTACCACAAACTCTATCAACGCAAGTTTTTTTTTACATGCGTATTCTGTAAAATCGTATGCGTACGCAATCCGTAGCTTTTTAACTCCAAATTTTAAATGTAGTTGTATAGAATGTACTTCAAAGTAACTAAAATCATAATCTTTCTGTTTTTTAAGTAGCCCCCGACCACATTAATTAAATATCCTGACATCTTTTTTTATAGCATTTAAGATTAAGTACCAGTTGGCGAATTTAAAACTATTCTTAATGTCAACAATAAAAATTAAAAGACTCAATCGATTTGTTTTTTTTTTTTAATAAACTGGTAATCAAAGACACCGTATTATTATTCTAGTTCCGTTTTGATTCTGGTTTTGATCAGTGACTCGTATAACTTACACCTAAAGTTTAATAAACATAAAGGTTAATACAGAGTTTTTTTGACAAGCTTTTCTTTTATTTTTATTATTATCAACCTAGATTCCAGTTGGCTTTTTCTGTAATTTTAGAAGATCATTAAAAACCCAAAAAAAGTTTGTGAATTTTTTTTCTAGATTGGTGCTTTTTTGTTTTTTATCTTTCTCTTTGTCGCTATAAGTTTTTTGTTTGTAAAAAGATGTATTTTTACTACTTATATAATCACTCATCCCGCATTGTGATTGTATTTTGGATATTGTTTTTTTTCTTTCCACTGTATATTTGTCCATGTTGTATAAAAATGTTCAGATATCCTTATCTAAGTCCTTGCATAAATGTTGCCTCTAGTTTTATTTACATTTTTTCTATTGTATTCTGTTTAAAGAAATGCTTTGACTATCTGCAGCATAACATAATATTTTATTTTTGTCAAGCAAGTTTATGCATTCTTTTTGCTTTTTGTCAATTGTTTCGTTCCACTGCTTTTTTTTTCAAAATTGATTTTAAAGACGCGTCCAATTTTTTGCTTTTTACAGACTTTTGCTCTAAACTCCTGTAGTAAAAAACTGGTTTTATGTTTTCCACTAACAGTGGTTTCTTATTCTAAGTCTACACTTTTCCTTCTAAAACTTTTCACCCAAAAATGTTTTACAATACTTTTACTTTACTTTTACAATATTTTTATTTTAACAATTTTGCTATTTTTAGGTTTATAATTTTTTTTCAATTTTCAACAGTTCATAGGCCGGATTTTAGTGTTTTCTGACATTATTATGATGTTTTCTTCTTTCTTGTGCATTTTACAGCTTTTACATCTTACGACTTGTTTAAAGGGGGTCTGGATTTTGATTTTTTTTAGTGATGTCGCCGTAACCGGATCTAGATCCGGTATCCGAAGGATCCGGCCAATATTTAAAAGATTCTGTTCCAGCCGAATTTTGATAACAATCCGGTCGGATTGGGCCAGATAGAAATGAAACTAATAAAAATAGAATAAAAATTAAAAAAAAAAATTTATTAATAAAATGTAAACAAAAAATAGTAATATATATAAATAATAATAATAAAAATAAATATATAATAATGATGATTTTTTGGTCAGACAATTTCTTTTTTAAATAGTCTTTTGCTGAGGACGTCAGATGCTAATAAATATTGATTATTTTTTTTATATTTTTATAGATCCAGCCGGATTCGGTTGAAACCGGTCTTGGATTCGGTTCCGGTTTTTCTTGTATGCGATGGTTCCGGTATCCGATTCCGGCCAAAAAGTGAATTAGTAGGCGGCATCACTATTTTTTTACTTTTTCTAAATAAAATTTTGCTTTTTTTAACTTTTTTCACCAGATTTTGATGTTTTGTAAAAATATTTTTATGTTTCAAGACAGGATTTTGTTAATATTGGCATTTTATAAGAAGAATTTCAACGGATTTAAGTACATTTTCCCAGTATTTTGATATTTTATGACCAGATTTTTAACATTTTATGTTTTATTTGCATTTTCAACAGTTGATATTTTCTAACAATATTCAATTTTTATAACCGATATTTACTATTCTGAGCGTTTTATAAATAGAATTTTAAACTTCTTAATAGCCAGATTTTAAAATTTATTTTCATAGCCGGATTTTGCTACTTATAACATTTTCTGTAAAGAATTTTACATTTATGGCTATATTTAGTGAATTTGTGACAATATTGATGTTTCAAAGCTGAATTTTATTTTTTTGACATTTTATAGATATTATTTTGCACTTTTTAACCGTTTTTGACCAAATTTTTGTTTTTATTAAAACATTTTACTATTTTATGATAAGATTTTGTTATTTTTGACATTTTATGAAATGAGTTTTGCACTTTTTTATAGT
This sequence comes from Tachinus rufipes, assembly GCA_963932245.1. NCBI lineage: Eukaryota > Metazoa > Arthropoda > Insecta > Coleoptera > Staphylinidae > Tachinus > Tachinus rufipes. The sequence goes on along the minus strand of OZ010746.1, from coordinate 13,123,963 downwards.
TTATAACCGGACTTAATATTTTGCGGTAAAACCCAAAAATCCTTACAAAGTTTTAGGCAAAATTATCTGAAAAACTGCTATTTCCAACAACTTATTTGTGTATTTTCCTGCTTTGCTGTCTAAATAAATAAATATAATAATATACTGGATTCTCAACATGATCATGTACTGTAATTCTAATATTAATTAAAATATTAATTGAAATAGTTAAGTTAGAAAGAAATGTAATGCTTAATGCCAAATGGCGTTTGGTTGATAATTAAAGGTTTTGTTTGACAGTTTCCAAAAAAAATTGGAAATGAAAAATGAGTCTACATAGTTTTACAAAAATTACAATATTTCAAAATTAATCTACAGATGACCAAATTGTCTTTACTGTTTAAAAAAGTTCAAAATGTTTACAAACTTTCTAAAAATTCTTTCAAAACCATAATTATTTTACAATTGTTCTAAATTAGTATAAATAATTGCTTATGTTCTTAAAATTATTCATATACTGTTAAAATATCTATAAATTATAGAATCGTAAACCAATTGTTTAAAAATATTCTTAAATATATGTACCAGTCTGCACAAACTAATATTACATCTGTTGTAAGTTATCAAAATTGTTAACAAGTGTTTCAAAAACACCACCAACAAACCCTTATTTCAAAGAAGTGATTTATATTTATAACGTATTAATGCATAGATAAATAATCTCTTTGAAGTAATTTCTCTCTGAATAAGTATTGTTTGAAACTAATAATAACACCACAACACTATTTAAATGTTTAATGAACGAGGCGTTGAAGTAATTATCTTATTATACCAAACCTTTGATGTTATCTACCCTAGCTGAAAATTCATTTTATACAAGTTCGCATCGGAAACATTCCATAAGGTAGCTATCATCGCTTTGCCTCCCTTTTAGTTTTGAGCAATCACCCCTTCATCCGTCATGGCTGATCCCTAAAATAAACTAGTAAATTGTGCCGCAGCCATTCAGGAATAGAATGCTGGCATCGTTTACATTACTAATTAGAACGGGTTGTAATTACACGTAGCTGTGCCAGCTGACGCGTCTCAAGTCAGCTGGAGACTGTCATGTCATTACCCAACTCCCCCCGGTTCAATATCTAAACTTACGAATAAAAATAATGGCAGCTACTTACTACGTGAAAAATATTAAAGTTTAATTACTTTTCGTCTGAGAGGTGTCTGCAAGATCAGACTAGTATTAATAATTAGCAATTTTAACAGGGTATTAATAATGCAAGGGGGAAATAGTGTATCAATCTTAGCAAGACTGGATAATTGAATTCTCTTGTCCTTTCAGAACTAAGTGGTAAATTACACCAAGCACAAGAACCATCCTTGTTGAAGTTTCAGGGGTTTGTCAAACGTGTATAAAGTCCGTCGTGTGCGGTGCTATCTTATTAATTATCATGGTGTAATAATTAATTCAATATCATAAGTTTAGTATTCTTTATAGTAACTCTGAAATGGGGTATACATAAAATATTAAATCAGTTTGGTCTGATGAGAATCAATTACATGAAACTCTTCATTATAGAAGATTGTTTCACTTTGCTGTCAGTATTTAATTACAAAGTTTTGCTACAAATTGATTCGGAATATTTAATTAAAATATTCATTGACATCAATATTAATTAATTAAACTATTTGCAAGTTAGATTGTTTGTATAATAAGGCTATTCATTAATAATAACTTAATTATTTGTTAATAAATTTAATATTAATGACAGAATCAAATTTTACTCACTAATCAAAGCGTGTATTAGCATTAGGTGAGCATCTGGAATCAAAAGAAATAATATTTTAATATTTAACAATGCACAAAGGTATACTTTTATCATATTATCTAAGCTGCCATTAATCAAACTGATGTTTTGTAGTGTAAATATAAAATAGAATAAGAAGATATATGTAAATTTTATTTTGTTGAAACAATACCTTAAAGCGTTCCATACAAATCTAAAAATAATTAAAAGTAAAAATCTAAGCCGAGACTAACACATTTTTATAGAAATTTTGCATTAAGCAAAAAGTACTTCAGATATTTTTAAAGATGGTGTAAGCAATGTTAATAGTTTTTTTTTAAACATATGAGTATACATTTGAAATTTTATCGTCCACACTTTTTTTCAAAATTTTAAAAAACCAAAAGTAGTTAACTTTTCTCTTTCTGCATTCGTTCATCGCCTAAGAAAGACTCTATTATGCAGTTAAGCTTTACGTCACGCACTACAAAACCAACTAATGTGTCTCTACTGAACTGAAGTACGCAACAATAAGGCGAGTCAACACGTAAAGGTAAAAGTTATATAATACTGTTTCTTTGATACTTCTTCTAGACCAGTATGTAGGTTAAATATTTCAATAAAAAAAATTGACGTAGCAAAAGATGCTAAAAACTGCACCTACAACAAATAAAACCCATTGTATCAAATTTAGTTTGATCCAAAAAAGCTTTTGAGTTGCTAGAAATAAGTCTCGTTCTTATAGAATAGGTTGAGATTTGCTAATAGTTTACACAATCTTATACAGACTTACTCAGAATGCTTTGCAGTCACACAGAATGTGCAGCAACTAACAATGGCTGTACTAAAGAAAATCTTTGGCAATAATGCACTAAGATCAAACTTAGAAATGTTTTTATTAACCCTGTGTATTGATCCGGGAAAATCAAGTGCTTGTTATTAAGTGGGTGAGATTTTCCCCTCTTAGTACTACCTGTGGTACGTGAATCTGAGTAGAAGTGGTTGATACTGAAAACATTTATTTAGTCTAATTGTCCATCTAGTATTCACATAAAACAGTTCTTTTATACTTTCAGTGTCAATCTATGGTTGGTTAATTTAAATAAGAGTCAAAGTTTTACTAGCAGTGCGTCTAAGATTAATCTGACTTAATGTTTAGTCTGTTACCAGTTCCTTGGTCTGGTGTACGTTGTTTATCACTGTTGTAGCTAGGAGTGTGAGCAGTTGGTATATTTACGCACCAACTGCAGTTTGCTTCAATCATAACTTAGCTGTGGTTTTTTGCTTAAACTGTTCTACGCTTCTGAATTTTCATGTAGTTTGCCACTAAAGCTATAAACGTTGACCATAACCTTAGTGCTCTTCCAGATCTGAGTTTTGTTAGGGACCAGCTGTTGCATTGTTTCTGAGAAATTGTCAGTTTGTGGTGTGACTATAGAGCCAGAACGTTATTAAGGGGATGCTACCGTTTAGAATTTTGAAAAATTCAATTTTTTAACAACGCGCCGCAAATATAATAAGGTTACCAATAAAATTTGGTTTTTGTTGGGATCCATAGAGAGCAGCAATAGCGCATTTTTGTTAGCAATCGGTAAGGATCAGATCAGTAAAAGACAAGAAAAATTCTGTGTGGATGGCAATCTGAGACTTGTGTTTTTACAATTTAAATCAGTTCTCACGTAAGTTTTGTGCCGCGTGGGTATAACCTCACTTGTTAAAATGCCAGAAAAGCACGGAAACACACCAACTATCTGTCCGTGTCAGGCGACGGCTCCTGGAAGAAGCGCGGTTTTTTATCGCTGTATGGGATAACGTCGCTCATTGAGACTTATTCCAAAAAAATTCTTAATGTCGTCGTCAAATTGTCTTTTTGTCAAGGATGAAGAGCTCTTTCCGACGACGACCTAATGAGTAGGTGCCTTGGGGGTAACACGCAAAACTCGAACGAGAGCTTTAACGCCTGCGTCTAGAAGCTGACGACAAAACATATCAACTGCGGGGCAATCATTGCAACTCATCTGGCCACCAGCATCTTTAACTAAGGTTTTTTGGCAGTATTAAAGACGATGGCCACACTAGAGATTCGCATCGGCCTGCAAGCTAAGGCTTTCCAAACCAACATCGACGCAGACCAAGAGCGGTAAGCAAACTGCGGAGACTCGAGAGGCCATACAGCGTTGCCGGCAGGACCAAATAGCCCGCCTACAGTATTTTAAAGAACAGGATAGCCGACTGTACGGTACTGGCATTGTTGATTAAAGGTAAGAACCCCAAAAATAATTAAAACTCATGTCAAAACTTTAACGCGTCTTTCTCAAAACCACTTTTTTTGTGCTGGCCGATAACTTTTCTCAGCAACTATAAAAAGTATTGACTTAAACTTTTGGGAATATGTTCTACATTGTTTTTTTTTTGGCAGATGGACCACTGTCGTTTTAATATATTAACATTTAATATTTTTTCAAGCAATGTAAAGCTGTATATCGCCTTGTAGCTCAAAAAATAATTGTTTGAAAAACATACTAAAATCGGCCGCCTATACGGTAATACCCCAATATTTGATGGTAGTAGCACTTACTGTATAAGTCAACTTGTCGTAAGAATGTCGGTTAACTCAAGGTTTTCCTAGTAACTGCACGATTGTATCGCTAGCCTAAGGTTTGGTTTTTTGTGATGCAGTTGACCTGTTAAAGTAGCCAAGATTTGGCTTTAGTCGTGGTTGAGCACGCATTTAGTCATGGTAGAACACGCACGCACGTGTTACTGTGTAACTGTCGCCCAGTCGGGGCGCAATACCACATTAAGTGGTTTTGCCTTGGTGCCGGAGCGGTGCAAATGTGGAGTATAACCCACCATAGCAAACCTGTTGAAGCGGTTTAAAGTTCACACTGGAAATATTGTACGGTATGAGCTTGTTGCAGCTAGTGCTACATACCTGATTCGAGGCTGGAATTACTTTGTCGTTGCATCAAAAATCCAAGTGTTAAATCAAATAAAGATAGGAAAAGAAAGTGTGTGGTATCTATAGAATTATCTAGTGGATGATGGTCTATTGAATCGAAAGTGTAAAACTGCAATTCCGCAAACAGGATCGGTGGTAAAGTGGTTCCAATTGGGTAGTCCAAAAGCAGTGCAGGGATTGTCATGGTAGATCAACTATTGGTTATAGAAGTACGAGGAACAATAATTTGGTTCAAACCTTCTTTGTCAATGAACTAGTCTCAACTGCCCGTACAAAAAAAAAATTATACTTACTTTCTTACTCATGCGGTGCTGCTGCGTTGGCGGCAGTTTCAAATCAAAATTTCTTCTATACTTGCGTGCGCTTCCGCTACTACATAGGTGTTGGGCAAGCCCGTAACACCATTTACATCAACTACGAGTTGCAAACCCAAAAGCCACCATCAACAAACTATTTTAACTGGCGTTTTGTATGCGGTTTGGGCGTTCTGCTTTACACTCATCATTTTTTATTTCAACTTTTAATCTGAGTTAAGGTGCTCTTACACAAATTTCAAAACCTGATCTAAATAAAACCAGCTTTTGCCACCAGCCGTGCCCCACCTTTACCATATACAACAAACTTAAATCCAATTAGTAAAAGAAACTGCACTAATTACCCCTAAACGCTGTTCAAAACAAAGCAGGAATTGCTAAAATGCGTAGCCAACAGTTTAATCGAGCAAACTGTAAGCGTAATTTATTGCTCACAAAATAAAACTTTTAGTCGTTGTCTAAATAAAAGTACCCAAATATTTATTATTCATTTCTATCTGTTTACAAATAACACGTATCAACTACCCAACAAACCCAAAAATAGTCTTAATGTTTGAGCCATAGAAACGCATTTGCAACATGCGCCGTAGCTGCTATTACTAAAAAGTTGACATAATTTGATAAGAATGTTACCAAAAAAGACAAATAAACTAAAAACAAAGTCAGATAATAAATATCAAGGAATCAAGATAACACAATCTTTATTTCTGCCTCAACAAAACTTTTTGATGCTAAAAGCACTTTAATTACGCATTTAAAAACTAGAAAAAAAAAAAAGCTTTACGCACGTTTATTCTGCATAGCAGTGCAAGACTTGATACCGTAGAACCTTATGCACTAAAACCACCTCTCGTCTTTGCACGATCTCTAATAAAAGTACTTTACGGCATTATGTCATTGGCGTCATTTTTTTCTTGTAACCTTTCTCTTCGGAATGTTTACTATACCGATTTGTATACACTTTCACTTTGGCTTGCAAACCAGCAATGCTTTACAATGTTTTGAACGGTAAATTTTTTTGCTTCTATGTTAACAAACTAACTTTTCCTTTCTTTTTGCTATCTAGTGCCCGGGCTTGTTGTTCATGTTGTTATTTCACAGATTAAATCTGCACAGGTACTTTAAAAAGCACTTGTGCAGTTGCAAGTCAAACAAGCTGTTTTTCTTTTCTTCCTAGAGTCATTTGTTTAAAATTTGCCAATCAAATATAGAATATACGCCTCAATCTCAAACTGATATTCAACGCAAAGTCTTGCATAAACTTTACGGACAACCGCTGCCAAAACCCCTTTAATTTTTGTAGAAATCTGACCTGCGGGATAAAAAATTGAAGCCCTCGTTTTGATGGCGAGGGTCGCCGTAATCAGAAAATGAAGATCCCGCGTTTGGAGGGCTGTAACTTTTTGTCGTCAGAGATGAAAAACGAGCGTTTTAATTTTTGGAACCGCAGTTTCTGCGCGCTTCTTTTAATGCGCCGCCCCACACACAAAAAAACGGCCGTAACATTGCCGTTTTTGACCGCACGGAAGCGGCGGACTCGTCAAAACGTTTCTCCCCGAGAACCTCGTTGGCTATTTTTTACACCGTCCCAATCGAGAGGCGAAAACATTAAAAATTATGCGACCAAAGTTAAAAATCGTGTTTTGTCAAGGTATAAATCGGCCTACCACTGTGCGATACCTAGCGGCGGATCGACGCAAAAATACCTAAATAGTTTTTGAAAAAGGAAAGATTCAAAATTGCAGAAAGTTGAAGCAATTTTTGAGTTCAACCTTTGTTTTCCACTCGCCGCCCCTCAAAGGAGGCCTTTAAACTCTCACTTTAGAGACTCGCGCCCGGTTTCCCAGGTCCGCAAAAAATTGCAACTCTTTTCCTTTGCAAGATCCGTCTTCATTCTTTCAATTGCCTCTCTTATATTTTGAAATCACCGCGCAAAAAAACGCGTTTTTGCTAAAAAGTGATGTAGCGGAAAAGCTTACTCCTCCCATAGTTTTTGAGATAAAATTTTCGGCATAGTTTTATTCAAAAGAAAAAATGACGGAACGGAATTGACTATATTAAATTTTTGAGTTTTTTCCCTCAACCATTTTTACAAATTTTCAAAGTCGGCCGATTTTTTTGCCGCAAAACAAGCCGCGGTGAAGAAGAGTAAAGTTTTAGAGCTGTTTACATTTTGGATTTAAACCTGCCGCACCAACTTGATTAGGAAATCCAAGTTTTGTCGCAAACGGGCCTTCCGTTCTCCTTATTTTTGCGTTAAAGTGTGACGGCGAAAGGGTAAAAAAAACGCTTAAAGTGGGGTCGCGCAAAAGTATAGAAGTGCTATGGGGTTGGACGCAAAAGAACAAACTTGGTTTTGTATAAAAAAAAGTGTCCGCACAAATTGCTGGCAGCAGATTTTTAATTTCTTGTTTCCAACCCTATTTAGAAGTTCTCAAAGTTGTTCAATTTTTAAGCCACTTTTTTGCCACATACAATGCCGGGGCAAGGACGGTTAAAGTTTTTACGCCGTTTTAACATCTGATTTGGATTTGCCGCACCAACTTCCTTCAAGAGCCCTAGTTTAGTTGCAATCGGGCCATCATCAATGAAATTGTTTGTATCTCCGGCGCACAGTTTCCGAGATATCCGCGCTTTTCGTCGGTCTGCATCTCCGGCACAATTTTGATTTAGTGTTATAAAAACTTTTCTATAAATCTTGTTAATATCTTGCTCGTTAGTGTGACTCCTCCGTAGTTTTCATAATTCCTTTTTTCTATTTTTTTTATCTATAGCTAAGAATATTTCTTTATTTCATTCTTTTTGTGTTTTCCAATTTCTGTTGATGACATTTTTTAGTTCCGTTATTTGTGCAATTCTTTCTTCTCCCATAAATTTCATCATTTCCAGCGTTATTTTATCTGTTCCTGATGCCTAATCGTGCTTTAATTTCTTAATTGCTTCTATTATTAGTTTTAGTCAATTTCTTCAATTGCTTCCGTTTTTTGTCGTGTATCACACTTTCATCATCATTGTTTTGTTTTCTTCTGCTTCTTGTTCTGTTTAGTTTTTAAAAGTATTGTCTCTATTTTTCTATTATCTTATATTTTTTCGTTATTATTTTTTCATTTTTATCTTTTATATTTATTATATTTTGTTCTTTCTTTTTTTTATTTCAAATGTTTTAACGTTCAGTAGAATAGTTTTTAGTTCCGATTGAAGTTCTTACTCATTTCTTATCCAAATTTTGTCCATTCCATTCGTAGTAAATGATGGTTGCTTTCTATATTTTCCTATCTTAATACTCTTATATTCTTTATCTTGTTCCAGTTGTTTTTGTTAACTAAAAGGTTTTTCAATAAAATCGGGTAGATGTTGAAATGGAATAAAACAAGCTGTGTGTGAGGTATTATCAAAATTCTTTTTTTATTTGAAAGGCCCATTAAGTGTGGAATATGACATCGTTCAAATGCACGCCTAGGCTTCTTATGGTGGCACGGATCCGAGTGGTATAATTTTCAATGATTCTTTCGCATAGATCCGCCCGATTTTGAGCAATGGCTTGTGTTATTTTCACCTTTAGGGCATCGGTCAATTGTGTTTTATTTGCATAGAGCTTGCAACTTTAAGAAAGAAACCCCACAAGAAAAAAATTAGCGGGGTCAAATTGTATGACCTTAATGGCCAATTCACATCATTCTAGCGAGAAATAATCTTACCCTCAAAATGTTCATGCAGAATGTCAATTGAGGCGTCCGTTGTGTGGCACGTGGCCATAAAAAATTGGTTATCATTGTTCTGTAGTGCTCGCCGTTGACGCTTCACCAACGCTTTCAAAAAAATACAAACCAATGACGCCGTCGGCCCAAAATTCACACCAAACGGTAACTTTTTGAAGATTTCTGAGGAACAATTCGAAACCCAGTAAGCAAACAAACAGCGTTGTCTATGGTCATAAACTTTAAGCTCCGGAGTTAGTTGGATCTTGTATGGGTATAGGCCTAAATCCCAATGCAAAACTTGCCAAATTAAAGTTTGCAAAATCCCGAGTTCTTGTGCACAGCAAAGTATCGACTGCATCGGGTTCTGCTGTATGTACACATTTACAACCCGCTGCAATGTTCTCCGCCAATCTTGCTTTCCTTGAACATACAGGTGTTGGCTAATTATTTACCAAACCCGTCGTCTCAAACTTGGCTACCAAACGTTAAAAAGTCGACTGTGAAAGGCCACCACGTTTGCCGTAAAATGGACGCAATGCCCGCAACGTTTGCACTAACAAACACTCATTTTGATAATAAAGTTTTATCATTTGAACGTGTTGTTCAATCGTGTAACTTGCCATAGTGATTTGGCATAAGTAACTGAGTATTTGATAAACGTAATAAAAACAAAAAGGGCCTCCAAAATCTACTCGCGCCAACTGAAAAACTCTTTACAATACCCAAAGTAGTAAATATTTATTAATCTTTTTTTTTTACAGATTACACGTGTCGACTACCCAACAAACTCAAAAACAATCCCAATGTTTGAGCCACAAAAATTTACTTATAACATGCGCCGCAGCTGCTATTATATATTGAAAAGTTGACATGTTTCAATAACAATGATACCAGAAAAGAAAAATAAAGTAAGAAAAAAGCCAGAAGAGAATGCTATAAACACAGCAATTAAACGTTCAAAAACTAAAAAAAGGTTTAAAAAAATTTTGGCACTGCACCAGCAAAACTTAATTTTTGTAAAAAAGGGAAATTCTTTATTCACGTCCATTTTGCAGGCTTCCGTAGTGCCTTAATTACTAAAACCACTTTCCGTCTTCGCACTACATCCAATAAAACTACCATGTACAACTTCTTGATCTTCTTTCTTCCTCAGGATGTTTCCTTTACCGGTTTGTATACACTTCCACTTCTGCTTGTAGTCCAGCGTGTGTTCTAGAAAGTTTTGAATGGTAACGTTTTCTGCGCCAATGATAACAAACCAACTCTTTTCTTTTTCCTACCTTACACTAGGTATGTCCTCGGGCGTTTTGATTATGCCGCATGATGAGCAGTCCTTGTTAAGTTGAATTTCAAATCTGCACAAATATTTTGAGAACCTCAAAAATTAGGTAAAGTGGTAGTTGACGCACCAGTGTTTCCTTGTTATTTATATATTTAGGTTGATCATAAGAATTTTTTCAGCGCGACCGTAACGTAGCCTTTCTGCCACTCGTACTTTTAATTGCAATAGTAGTCTCTTTCGCCAACTTTTTATGTTCGGAGCTGCAAGCCAAGTACGAGCTTTCGAACGCGAGTAGCTGCAGCGGTATGGTACTAGTAATGACTAGTATTGCAAACAAAAAGCGGCTGGTAACATTTATTTGCGTGCGTATGAAAATTTTGCAGTGTTGTTTTTTACTTACTGGCTCTAGAAAAATGCTCAGTACAACTCTGCACACTATCCTCTTTTCTTCTTTAAATTATCCAATGTCAGGTATCAGTCTTCAAACTACGGTAGTTTTATCGGCCTTTTACCCTTTTCTCAGTATGTAATGGTCTATGTTCATATTGTTGACAAAAATTATTTATTGGCACGTTGCTAAGAGCAAATAAAAAAGTTTTGAAGCTTCTTCTGTCCTCAAAAATAATAAACTAAACTTTCAGTGCCTTCTCCTCACAAAAGGTTGGCAACCATATGTCTGAACTTGTCCCAGTTTTGTGCGAGTCGTATTAGTGTAGCCTCCCTGATTCTGAACCATTATCGCAAGTTTAACAGCCAGGAAAACCTCTTCCTTTTGATTCCCCGTGTACCTTCTATTTTCCCTTTCATGATTAATTGCAGGATTTGGTATTTGTCATTTTGAAATATGTGTCCAAAATATTCTGCCTTTCTACGTCGTGAGTAGTTCTGTATCTTTGTTCGTTTGCTTGAGTGCTTTGTTGTTTGTTACTTTGCCTGTTCATGAAATTTTTATTATCCTCCGATACAGCCACATTTTAAAACCTTCAATTTTATTCATAGATAGTGTCCACCTCTTGACTCCCTACAATAGTACCAAGAAAACATAACATTTGACAATTTTCCACCTGATTTTAAGTAAAAGACCCCTGTTGCATGCTAATGGTAAGAATTTTTAAAATGAATCTGGCTATTTCAATTTCAGATCTGATGTCATATATTGGGTCCCACTGTTTGTTGAGCCAGCTGCCCAAGTGTTTGCACCCGTTCAATTGGTTCATTGTTAATTATTAGTGCATCGTTATTGGCGGAGTTGTCCTTGCTAATTATTATTAATTTGGTTTTTGCGATGTTTATTTTGAGTCCATACTCGGAGCTAGCTTGTTAAACTTGGTCTATAAGGCATTGCAGATCTTCGATAGTGTTAACTAGTATCATAAAATTATCTGCATATCTGATATTATTTATTGGTCTTCCGTTTACTTTTATGCCTTTTGTGCATTCGTCTAGTGCCGTCCGGAATATGTTGAACAAAAGCGGTAACAAAATCCATCCTTGTCGAACGCCTCTTAATGTTTAGAACTCTTTCGTTTGATCTTGCCCGACCGTAACCTGTGCTGTTTGGTTCCAGTATAGATTCGTAATAATGCGGATGTCTTTATCGTCAAACTTGGTTCTTTTAAGCATTTCAACTAGTTTTCCATGTTTAACATTGTTAAATGCTTTTCGTAGTCTATAAAACAAGCACAGACTGTGCGACGTTGATCTATACATTTTTGGCTTACAACTTGCAACAGTGCCTTTCTCGTACCAAATCCGTTCCTAAAACCTAAGTTTTCCGTAGTTCTTTTTTGAGAATGGTCAGTCCTTCCATTGTAGTGTCCGCCTCAACTAAGTTGGTTGGTCTGTCATCCGTAAACAGCTTCTTTGAATATTCCTTTCACGTGTTTATTTGATCTTTCTGCTCTACCATTAGTTTGTTGTTATCATCTTAGTTTTCCATACTGGTTTTTCTTATATTTACGCGTAATTTCCTTAATAAGTTTGTGCATGTTAAAGGAGTCGTGTTTAGCGTAACATTTTTCTATTTTCCTATACTTTTCTCCAAGACATGCTTCTCTTGCTATTCGGATTTCTATTTTAATTTGTAGCATTTCGTATTCTCTAGAATAGTATTTATGTTTTCTTTGTTTTTCATTAACAATAAGATGTTATTGCTCATCCATTCTTGTTTTATTTGTCGTTGACACCAGCTTAAAGTTTGTTCTGCATTAGTCTTCATTGTGCCTACTACTTGTTGATGATATTTGGTATTGTATCTTTCATTTTGATATTTAGCTTGTCAGCATAGGTTTTTAAGACATCTTTATTCTTAAGTTTGGTGTAGTCTAACTTTTTTGATGTTATTTTTGCATGTGGAGTTTTCAGAGAAAGTGGAACGGTTGCAACTACCGAATTATGGTCGGAGCCAATGTCTGCTCCCAGGTATGTCCTTACGGTTTTTATTGTGTTGCAAAATCGTTTGTTCACTATAACGTAATCGATCTGGTTTTTGATCAGATGATCCTCCGTGTCTTGTGGCGACCTCCACGTGTAAAGGCGTCTCGTTGGGTGCTGAAACCAAGTGTTACTAATCATCATGTTTTCTTCTTGGCAATATTTCAGCAGTCTGTCCCTACAATCATTTCTCTGGCCTAATCTAAAGTTTCCTATTATGTCCTCAAAACTCCCTTTATCTATCTTTGCGTTGAAGTCGCCCATTATGAAAGTAATGTTTTGTTCTTAAGGGACTTCATTATATGTTGAATCTGATCATATAACTGTTCGATTTCCTCCTTCGGTTTATTGGCTGTGAGCGCATATACCTGTATTATGTTGATATTAGCAGATTTAGTATTTAGTTGTATAATCATGCACCTCTCAGAATATGCTTTGAAGTTCTTCACATACTTTTTATTTTTTTTGCTTCGGATTATTTCTACTCCATGTCGGTGGTGTTTGTCATCTTCTGCACATCCAGAGTAGTACATTGCAAACCCGTCTAATTAGCTTATACCATTTGCCCGGCCATCTTGTTTCGCATATACCCATGACGACTATGTTCAGTCTATTCATTTCATTTACTGCATTTTAGAGCCTACCAGGTTTGTACAGTGTTTTGACGTTCCATGTTGCTAATCGTCTCAAATTGGCTAATCTGTTGTTTTTTTTTTGCCAGTCGCAATGTTTCCACAGAAGACCTAATTTCCACCGTGCTGCGTCCGGTAGATGGACTACCGGACGCCATGCCCAGAATTTTTACGGCCCCGGTTGTTAGCTGGATTGCTAAACACAACATTTCCTATAATTTCTGTTATACATATGGTTTTACTAAAGAGTATCCATAAGGTATCTTTAATGCAATAGTCACCCGTTGCTGTTGGTCATTCTCTGATTCATCCGCCTTTAGGAAAGATTTTTCTTCCTAACGACAAAGAGGTGTTTTTACTCTTTCCGGCTTTTCCACTTAAAGATGTTGGCCATCAAGAGGTGTCTGTCTATTTCGTTGATGCTCAGTTTCGACAAAGCTTTTTTTATTCAATAGCAGGGTGCACCACGTGCAGGCAAAGCTTGGGCTGTTTTTTTTGTGCCATCACTCCTTAGACCTCTATACTTAACATACTTTACAATTTCTTTACTATTTTTGCACGCACTAATCATTGCTACGTCATAAACGTAGCTAATTAGGAAAATAATTTTAGGCATTTCTATCCTCAGTATTCTTTTGTAGTTTGCGTTATATAAAGTTGTCGGACCCTTGATTAAGCCCTGTACAACCCCAGCGGTAACTTTTATCTTGTACTCGTTAGCTATTAAAATGTTTCGGTTTTTAATCAAGCTGCAAGTGGTTTTAAGAATACTCAAAAACACCAATTTTTTGTAGCTAAACGTATTGTTAATATTAAACGTTACAGTTTTTGCTGCAGTATTTGTAAACTGCTTTTTTCTGAAACCAAACTGCAGGTAAAACATGCCGCCTATTTTTTCTAGTTTGTCTTTAAATATTTTGTTCAAAATTTGCTTGTAAAGCTTGCATTTTGAGTTTAAGACGCGCACCGTCAAAACCTCAAGCTAATATTCAACGTAAAGTCGTACATAAACCAAAAAAACCAATTTCCAGCAAATGTTAAAAAAAATTTAAAACAGCACAATCTAAATAGTGAGCACGTTCAATTTTCATAAAATTATTTAAAATTATTCAACACACAAAAAGTCATTCTGTCACAAGAGAAGGTTGTAATCCAATCTCTTGAGTGGGTGGGTAAGTAGGCTACTTCAGTTTAAACTACTGATTCAGTATTATGCTATGGAGTAGCCTACCTATTCACTCAAGCGTTCGTCTTTAAGAGATTGAATGTTTGACAACTAACACTTGGGTAGATGAGTAGACCACTCTAGTCCAAACTACTGACTTGGTATTATACTATGGAGTGGCCCACTCTCCCGCCCAAGTAAGCGCCATCAAGAAATTAAATGTTTGACCTCTCTGCAAGCGTCAAGAAGTCATTATGTCACAAGAGAAAGTTGTGATCCAATCTCTTAATAACTAACACTTGGGTAAGTAGATGGGCCACTCCAGTTCAAACTACTGACTCAGTATTATGCTATGAAGTGGCCCACTCACCCACCCAAATATCCGTCTTTAAGAGATTGAATGTTTGACTTTTCTGCAAGCATCAAGAAGTCATTCTGTCACAAAAAAAGTTGTGATCCAATCTTTTGATAACTAACATTTGGGTGGGTAGTTGGGCCACTCCAGTCCAAACTACGTACTCGGCATTATGCTATAAAGTGACACACCCACCCACCCAAGTGTCCGTCAATAAGTCATTCTGTCACAAGAAAAAGTTGTAATCCAATCTCTTAATAACTAACACTTGGGTGGGTGAGTAGCCTACTTCAATTCAAACTACTGATTCGGTATTACGCTAAAGAGTTGGATAATTGATTGACCTCTCTGCAAGCGTCAAGAAGTCATTCTGTCACAAGAAGATGTTGTGATCCAACCTCTTAATAACTTACACTTGGGTAGGTGGTTGGGCCACTCCAGTCCAAATTACTGACTTGGTATTAAGCTATAGAGTGGCCCCCCACCCACCCAACTGCTGTCTTCAAGAGATTAAATGTTTTACTTCTCTTCAAGCATCAAAAAGTCATTCTGTCACAAGATAAAGTTGTAATCCAATTTTTTGATAGCTAACATTTGGGTGGGTAATTGGGCCACTCCAGCTCAAACTATTTATTTGGTATTATGTTATAGAGTGGTCTACACACCCACCCAAGTATCCATCATCAAGAGATTAGATGTTTGACCTCTCTGCAAGCGTCAAAAAGTCATCCTGCCACAAGAAAAGGTTGTAATTCAATCTCTAACACTTGGGTGGGTGGGTGAACTACTCCAATCTAAACTACTAACTAGGTATTAGGCTATGGAGTAGCACACCCACCCAGCCAAGTGTCCTTTAATAAGAGATTAGATGTTTGACCAGTTCTGCTTCTTTCCCATGTACCTGTTTATATTCCATGTTACTATTCTTTATTTTGCTTAATTTTCTCTCTTTTTCTATTTATGTTCCTTTTTTTTGTTGTTTTTTGTCGTGTTCATTTTTTTTGTACCATTTCCTTGCTTTGTTTTGTTAAATTTCTTTTCTTTTAAATAAATTTTGGTTAGTTTTTTAGAACTTCCACTTCTTCTAGACCCTTTATATCCTTATTCCATCTATATTCTTCTCCGTCATTTGTTAACTTTTGGTAACTTATTTTTACTCTTTTGCCATTTGCTTTTTCTTTTCTTGCCGTGTCTTTAATTTCTTTCTATACGCATCTTCCTTCAAGTGTTAGGTCATTCTCAATGTAAATCATCGTATCTTTCAGATTT
The DNA here is from genome assembly GCA_963932245.1 of Tachinus rufipes. NCBI lineage: Eukaryota > Metazoa > Arthropoda > Insecta > Coleoptera > Staphylinidae > Tachinus > Tachinus rufipes. The sequence goes on along the minus strand of OZ010746.1, from coordinate 13,108,087 downwards.
CTTAGCTTTTATTATTAGTTGCTTTGTTTCACATGTTCCGAATGCATTTTGTCACCAATTCTGTTTAATTTATATTTTAAAAACATATTTTCAACTGCCCTTTATAAATGCAGAAAAAGAATAATCTCAAAATATGAATTCAATTTGAACACTGCAAACACTAAGTTATTAGCAAAAAATGTGCCCGGCGCATCCACCATATTAGTAATTTGTAAATCTAACTCAAATTATAGCGGAAATCGACTAATTACACCAAACTAACAAGAAAATAAAAATGACTAACTGCGCACTTCCGGTGCAGATCCAATTATTGTTGGCAATTTTTCATCTCAATGTTTCTCTTTAATATGTCTGAAATTTCCGATTGTGTTATTCACAATAAAAGATTGTTTAAAAAATTACATTACCATTTATTGTTTTTAAAAACATAATAAAATTACATTTTTTGCTAAAATCATTTTGTTGAGCTAATAAATTTGAAAAAAATCTTCTGTTTTGTTAGCTGTATTTATATTTCAATCGCATATGTTTTTCTAAAAGCCAATGGAATATTTATTTTGTTTCATGTCTGTATATTTATTTTATATAATTCAATCTGTTTGCAATTTTGCGTGCTGGCATTTTAATAAATGATCTAATTGTTACAATTTAAAAAAAATAAATTTTGATTAAGTCCAATTTATTTATATTAAAAAAATAATAAAAAATAAACTAATGCATGAGAAATTTAATGTGCAGAATAACATGGTGAAGAGATCGAATGCAATTAGGCCCTGAATTTCCAAAGCAATCAAAGGCTTATCCAACAAGTATTTAACCTTGTCCCTAGTTAGGATCAGTGCACACATTGCATTAGGGCTAAAGTGGAAACGGCAGATTGTTAGGCCCTGCAACATTCTCGCCTACATTCAACCATCCGAACACTCCATCCGTTTCCACCCGAGCACCGTTTCCACACCATAGTTGCACATCCGCAGGGAAATCTTAATACCCACACAACTGTGTACATTACAATTTCAAGAAGAAAGAAAAAGCGCAGAACTGACCGTTCAGTTAAGTCTAAATTAAGTGGAGAAAATAGCGGCCCCTAAAGAAATCATCTGGACTGTATTGAATAAATCTGTCTGGTAATACGCTTTTAACTATTTATAGCTAATTCTGGCACAAAAGCCGGGTAATTTATGGGTCCCAGCCATTACACGAAACCGATTGCGCAAATAGAGTTTGAATTGGCTGAGTTTGGGAATATAGGATCGGTTCAATGTGTACGATTTATGTGCGGCGGAAGTTTGCTTTAATTGCATCCAAAAGTGCACACGTATTAAATAAGCACGTCGTCTGGTCGTGGGAGTCGACGAGTGGGCGAACATTGAAGTCATCGCAAACTTGGAATATGGTGTTTCGTTTACTTTGCGCGAGAACAGTCAGTTTACGACGCCCACACCCAGTAAAGTATAAAACAATTTTTTCAAGCTTTGATGACACCCACGCTTTTAACTTTTTTGTAACAATTCTTACATAATCGTGAATGATAAAAAAAATGTATTAATAAATTATTCTCAGTACAATTTCAGCTTTTACATTAAATTTTAAAAATTTAGATAAAAATTGTTTGGTAAATGTTCATTCCATTTGATAAAAACAAATTTATCTTATACTACTCATTGTATTTTTTTGATTTCAAAAAGTAATATTAAAAATTATTTAATACGTCATAACATAACATAAAATTTTACCTTTGAATTTTATCAAGTAAAACTAATTAAAGACAAAATAATTTTTTTTTGCTTTTTTTAAATGTTTGGACTAGAGTGGCACCTTTTAAAACTTATTTTAATTTACTATAACATTATTTAGTTATTAAATTCAGAAACAAACACAATATTTCCATTAAAATTGCAACTTTGTGCCTGTTATTCTTATTTGATTTCAAGAATTATACTAAGCTTATACAAACAAACATAAACACGTAAATCTACATTAAATTATGCATTTTTTTAAACTATTTTTAACTTGCTACAATAATAATTAATTTCCAAACGCGATAAACAAACGCAAAACTTGCAATAAAAATTTTACTTTACTCGTCCATTTTATGAAGCTACTCATATAGAAAAGCTTTGATGTGTTTTAGATGGTATGCGGAACCATAAGTTTAAAAACCTATACTTTAAAGTACTCATATATTTACCCCAAAGCATTATCACCTTACTACAACCTCAACTTAAAAGTGAACAATTTTGCACTCGGAGACTAATGCTAAAGACGCAAAGAAAACCTAAAAAGTACTTGGTCTAAGCAAAAGTTTAGTTTGCTTATTGAAAATAATATCTAAATAACGTTGATGTTTAGAAACTCTTGTTTAGAAAAGTAATACTTTTTTAGTAAAGTGTCCAATAGGGCTTCACCGAGTTCAAGTGCCGCAAGATTCTAAAAAATTTAAACCTTTGCAAACACGGATTGTTCTAAATACACTTAAGTCCAGGTCCAGGTTTAAGCAAAGGTCTCAAAAATACCTTTTTATTAAGATCAGTGAGCTACTTCAAGAATTCGGGAAAAAGCACACTAACTTTGACAAGTACTGAAGATGACTAATAGACAGACAAATGAAACAAAAAAATTAGACAATTCTAAAACATCTTTTCCAAAAAATAGGTATAACAAAGATCGCAAATAAAAATTAAAAACTTGAAACAACTTTCTTAACGAGTAGCAGTTGAAAAACAATACGCCAAAAAGTCTATTGCAAAATAATCTGGCAGCAAAGAACAGTCGCGGATATCAAACACACACAAAAAATGACTGGTAACCTGCAGACAAGCATAAAAGAAGCCCAAAAACTGACGGACTTTAATAAAACATGGAAAAACGTATGCGTGCGCCAAGAGTTTGCTTAAGAAGCTAGGTCAAATAACTGGACTGGGCGTAGTCAAGTTTAATAATATTAAAAAGGAGTTAATAAAGTCCATTAGGAAGCTAGCAAAATAAACCGCAAATCCCGCTGTTAAGTTCACTACAGAGCTCAAGGACCTAGTCAAAAGCTAGTAAGAAAAAAAAATGTAACCCACATTACCACAACAAAAGCTGGTCCGCAAATAACTACTAAAAAAGAAAAGAATGCCAACCTAATAACTAAAATAAACAACAAACTCTCCAAAAATTTTGCCAAAACAAGTTTTCCAACTTAAACCCGCTAAAGTAGGCAGACAAACCTTTGAAGAGATGTTGCTTATCCAAGAATAAAAAAACATTTAGAAAAGAAAAGCACCCAATTCTTATTGTGGACAAAAAAGACATAAAAATCAACAAAACTATTTAAAAAATATAAGCAAGAAACCACAGGCTGGAAACCATTGTGGCAACCGGTATTATCAAGCTAGAAAAAGTAGTATACAGTATGACCAGCAACGGTATTTACGCCAAAAAAACTCATTTTAATTTCCATTCGAGATATAGAACCAACGTCCATAACAAAACCAAAAAAATAATGCAAAAAATCAGAGATAAAGCAGTAGGTAAATACAAAACATTCTATCCTGCATTACAAGCAAAAACTTCAATGCAAAATACTTGAAGAAAGTACCCAAATATGTAGACAAAAGACTCAATTTAAAATCTCAATTTACCAACAGATGCCCTTGCAGCAACAGAACTTTAGAAAACGAAAACAATAAAGACATTATCACTATAATCCCCAAAAAAGAAGGAACATATAAAGACTTAATTAAACATATGAATGCCAGCGTGAACTCAAAAAGAATTACCAAAACCAAAGAAAAAAGGAAAAAGTAATAGACTGTTTTTTTGCAAAACACTTCAAAACGCCCCCTCTCTTCTCCTTCTATTACAACTAGCCCATAGCCAAAATTTGGCTTAAAATGTTTTTCTGTGAGCGAGGACCGTTTCCAATTAAAACCTTAATTGTATTGCTACTCAAAGCTACGTAAACAACAAAACCCACTCTACTCATAAACGGCAATGCCACTAAAAGACCAACGTCATTCAAACAAGCCCCAGAAACTACTTGGGGAACCAGTTCTCCCTCAGTACTCCTGTCGGCATACGTAACGTAAGATGAGTAACCGGCAGGTAGCTTACGCCGCCTGTACCACGCATCATGTTATCTAAGCTATTTCTTTTTGCCCATAACCTTGGGATCAGGCAGAACCTGCACTTAGTTCATGAAGATTTACTGTGTCTAACTGTACCCCGTGGTGAGAGCTTATGACAAACACCCTCTGCAATACAGTACTTATGTTAGCTAATTTTCCTTAACAACATTGGATAAGTCGCCGCAGTGGTTCTTGCGGGGTACCACTACTCCACATCAATGCTGGAGATGACGCTATTACCTATAAGCCTCCTTCAATTTTAAGTAAGCTGTAGTTTAGACACCCCCCCCCCCCTGCTACGCAATACTCAAGGTAGCCAAGTTTCTTCATCAAGGAGATAGCGGCGGTCTAACCACCCAAAATCTGTGTATTTGTAATCAAACAATTGAATATCTTTTAAATTTTTTCTGCTTTTTGATATGTCAGTAATCATTAAACGGTAAAAAAATTGTTAGACAACTAATTTTTGGACAACAAACATTCTGGATTGTAGGCGGATCACTCAGGTTATAATTATGAGCGAGATTTAGATTAGTGTACCCCGCCCATCAACCCATTTGTTTGTGATCACAAGATTGGATATTTTTATACTTTTGACATTCTTGCTGCTATCACATTTGATTAATTATATGTCAATTGTCATTAAACTTTGAAAGACTTGCCATAAATCAAAGAATTAGATGTTTAATTCACTTTTGAAGTCATTAAACGTTGCAAGAATGGTTTGAACAACCAACTTTTAGATGATAACATTTGGGCAAGTGCAAATGCTTAGACCATAACGGTTTTCCATTTGACAAAATAGTCGCACTTAGTGCCACTAATTCAGAAGCTTTTAAATTTATTTGTCAAACGCGTCTTACATTTTAGATGTGTTTTTCAAGGTAGAGGGTCCCACAAACGCCAAGTATTTTCTAATGCGTTTGCCAAGTATGACACAACCACTAATATTAGTAACATGATCAAAATTATTGTCAAACTAAAGACCAAAGTATTTATGATAGTCGACCAAAACATGACCACATAACAGATGCCCTAAACATGATGCTATGAAGGTCCAAAGTTTTCATATAAAGCAAAACCTCAAACTAGCAAAAAAACAAAAAAAAAAAGATCTCAAACATGCATTGCTCTATGTCCACAAAAGTACAGCAAAAAACTTAAGATTTATAAATAAAATAAGAAAAGAATAGTATCAAAAAAGTTAAAAACAGAGCCAGAAGCTATAGTTGGCCACGTAGCAGTGCAGAGCTGTTGGCAATGCTTTTTTCAAATGCTGTGATTTTAAACACAAAATTAGAAACTGCCAAAATTCTCTTAAGTCTTATCTGTGTCATGAGATAAGACACAAAAAGAAACAATAAGCTGTCTTGCATATAAAGTAATGATAAAAGCGTAAGGAAAAGAAACAACGATTTATCCCAACCAAAAATGACGCAAAAACACAACTTGATAAGAAAGTAAACTTGCTAAACCATACTTGCCCTACGTGTATGTACTCCAAGAAAAAGAAAACACCAGAACACACTATCTTAAGGTGCAAAAGATGAGAAGTAAACAAACTCCAGCTGGAAAACATCATTGAAACGATTCTGGAAAACAACAAAAAGTAGAATATTATAGAAAAAATAATCTAGGATATTTTAAGAAAAAAAGATGAATAAAAAAGCAGAACAGAGAGCAACAAAATAAAAAATAGATAATTAACCCTTAAAGTATATTTATATATATATATATATATATATATATATATAAGTAAAGTATATAGTATAGTATCTACCAAAAGTTGGTAATTCCCCTAATAGAGTTTTTCTACCTCTCTGCATTAAAAAACAATTTGCGTAGACAAAGGTTAAACATTTTTGAAAAAATTAAAACGACCTTAGATCAATATTCTTTAGGTACTGCCCTCCCACAGCTAAAAGTAGTGACTAAAGAGAAAGTGGTAATGCCGGAAAAGCCGATATGTAGCTTAACCAAAAACTGCATAATAACGAAAGCCAAAGAACAAAATTAAGGATGGCTAAAACCGCTTAAAAATCAAAAAGATGATGGTCCCGCAGATGCTACAAGTGTCACAGGGTGAAACACATTACACATAAACGCAAAGAAGGCAAAACTGAAAGACTGCAAGAAGGAAAGTGCGTGCTACTTCTGCAAAGAAGCCGGCCACAGGGTAAAAACGATGAACTGCAAGAGATGATACATAAGTTGAGGGAAAGGAGAGCGTCCGCAATCACACAATAAAACTGCATCAGATAAACCTGAACAGGAACAAGAGAGCAATAGACTTGCTCATGTACACTTGCTTTGTTGAAAATGTTGACTTTACTAAACCAAACTGCAACATGGTTAAGAACAACCTCAAGTGAGTCACGGATCAAAGTATAAACGCGGCAATCTTGATTCCCCACACCGGTACAGAACCACAAAATAGAAGACGGAAACGGCTTTGTGTGGGTGAACACTAGTGCGGCAGTAGTCTACTCCTGCTACATCTCCCACAATATAACAATTGGTCAGTTTGAAAACTTTTTAGCAGAACTCGGCAAGAAAACAACGCGCCACAATAAGGGAGTAGTAATAAACTAAAACAGCACTATGGGGCTCCCTAACAGAAAACAGAAAGGGCAACATAATTGTTCAATTGGTAAGCAAGTTAGACCTCTGCGTTTTGAACCCAGGCAACACTCCCACGCTCAAGAGAAACGACAGCAGCTTTTAAATAGATTTCACCTTGTGTACACAGAACACCACCAGGCAAATGATACAATGGAAAGTTGAGAGACATAAAGTACGTGATAGAGATGCCAAAAATGTCAATAAAGCGCACTGGTAATTTTACCAAAGAAATAAAACTGGTCCTAATAAAAAAAAACAGCCAAAGATATCGGTGCAGCAGCCTACAGACCACTATGCATTCTAAATAAATTGGGAACACTATTTAAACTGATTTTAAAAAGAGACTGCTAGAAGAACTTTTAAAAACCGGTGGATTCTCCCCTAAGCAATATGGTTTTACTGAGTCAATGGTAGATGCCATTCGAAGAATCCAGAGCAAGCAAAAAAAAACAAACAAAAAATAAGTTTGCAGTGTTGTTGACGCAAGACGTCAAAAATGTCTTCAACTCGGCTCCGCAGAAAAGCATTATTATAGAACTGGAGAAAAAGCAAAGCCAAATTTTGTTAGACAAATTTGCAACTATCTTCACAACAGAGTAATCCAGTTTGGCAAAGGCAATCTTTGAGGTACCACAGAGCTCAGTTCTTAACCCCATGTTATGGAACATTTACGATAGGGTGCTCAGAGAAATCAAGCCAAAAGATACAGCTTTAGTAGGGTATGCAGAGATAATCTGGCTATAATGGTGTGCGGATTGTGCAAAGCATCTATTGAAATGAATGTTAAGTACGCCGCAAACCGCGTAGAAATGTGATTGATAAAAAAAGGTGCCTCAGAGTCCTTTTTGGCAAAAATCTGCACATCAAAGCCTACATTGCAAAGACTATAACTGCCCAATATTGAAGAAACCAGAGTGGGCAAAAGATTTGCTATTAATTCGGTGCCCAATTCCATTGAACTATACAAAGCCCCCACGTGGAGTTACTGTGCACAGATCCCAAAGTACAGAAAAATGTTAGAAGAAGTACAGAAAAAAATGGCAATACGTGTCCACCAGGCTCATACAGATAGTAGCAGGATCTATCCCCATACACCTTATAGTCCTGGAAAGGAAATACAGCTGAAACCCTGTTGAAGTGAAAAGTAACACGTAAAAATAGACAAAAAAACTAATCCCAAAAGTGATTCTATGAGTTACGAGGAAACACAGGGAAGTTAGATACTACCTTATCCAGATCCTGACAGGTCACGGCTGCTTTCAAGCATACCTGAAAAAAATGAACAATGCGTATACTGTGACAAAGTGTACACCCAAACAAACCATGTTCCAATGCAATAGGTAGCACTGCACAAAATAGAAGACGTCTGGAAGCCTAGCTCTGATAGCCAAAATTATGATAAATTAAACGCCCAAAGATATACTAAAATGATAAAAAACAAGCTACAACATTATCAAAAAAAAGAACATAAAAAATGAAACCGTCAAGCCAAAGCCAGGCAAGCAAGGTTCTGATAAGGAACCTATGCGGATAAATAAATAAAAAAATAAAAAATAACCAAAATGGGTAGCTGCAAAGAAATATTTAACGGTGATTCTAAAGCAACCTGTTAGTTTAAGAAAAGTTTTTTAGTTAGTAAGCGTTTGGAACCCATCCCCAAATAAATCCGGCACAAGTTTTTGGAAGATTTTTTTCCTCCCTCGTTAAAAAATGTACTGCTCTTTTGCCCAAACTAGTAGATATCCCAGCAACTACATCATTGCTACCTCGGTAAAAGAATCTAAACTATTACTGTCGTTTTAAAACCTAAACGTTACTCTACACTGCTTATAAGCTTGAATAAAGTTTTTATTTATTAAAATAAACAATAAAAGTTGTGCATGCTGACAAAGCCTACATAATCAGATGCGCACAACAAACGCAAAATATTATCAGTAAAAAACAAAAAAGTTAAACAATCTCTAGTACAAAAAAAAAACAAAGATAAACTAACAAATCATAGCAAACTTATCAATCAAACGTCGGCCACAACCAACTGGTACTCGTATTTCTTGAACTAAATTTTTTCAATAAGACTTTTTTTGTATGCCTAAAATTGTTCTCCAAATAAGGCTCCAAACTTTTTTGATAACCTTCCCAAAAGTTTTGACAAGCTTTTTCAAGGTTGTCAAGAAATTTAATGTGCATAATATTGAATTAAGGGCTCTATGTAATCTATGCCTACACAATGGCACTATACCAGGCAAATGGTTAAATGCAACCGTAATCTTACTCTACAAAAAAGGAGATAAAGCCGATTTGAAAAACTATATACTATAACTAGATAAACTGGTTACAAAAATAATTACCTCTAGACTAAAAAACAAACTAGATTTTTTCCAACCATTAGAACAAGCCTGCTGAGCCGTGCTGAGTTCGGAACCAAAGCATCAAAACACTCATAAAAAAATCCTAAAATACAACAAACCAATCGTTCTCACGTTTATTAATTTTCATAAGGCTTTTGACACCGTTGAGTTAAATGCAGTTTTAGCGTCATTAATAGAATGCCGCATTGACTATCAATACACAAAGCTTATGTACAACATCTACATAAGCGCAACTATGATAGTAAAACTGCACAAGAACACAAGCCATATCCCAATCAGCAGAAATGTACTGCAAGGTGACACAATATCACCAAAACTATTTATTGCCGTTTTAGAGTATGCATTCAAAAAGCTAAATTGAGAAAAAAAATTTACCAACTTATGCTTTGCAGACAACATTATCATAGCATCCGACAATTTATTAGACGCAAAACTTATGCTGGAAGAACTGCAAGAAGTCTGTGCTCAAGTTGGTTTAAAAATGAACCGGCCAAAAACAAAATTCATGACAAATTTGGTACTCAGTGAGAAAAAAAAAACTTTGACTAAAAATTTAATTGTCTTTACTCAAAGTCACCATGCAATCCCTAGCAAGGCCCTTTAACTCCACAGAACATTATTTAAATAATAAACCAATGACAGCCCAAAAAGCGTTACCCATGACTCTTAACTTGCACAGGACCTACAAACACTTTTTGCCGTAAGTTACCTCTGAATCACCAAAATCCCTATTTAAAACTACAATTAATTGACCACCGCTATACCAACTGACTACTACTACTACACTACTATCACGTTTTCAACCTCTAAGAAAAGCACATATTGTACACATTATAAACTCGTAGCACAAGTTCTACAAAGACAACATCTTTTATTTTGTTAACTGCTTTACCAATTATTGCAATTCTTTCTTCCGTTTTTTTAGGATGGTTTTGTATTCTTTGTAGTTTTTCTAAGCTTATTTTAGGATGTCTTAATACTTCTGATATTTCATGGCCTCTATCCATATGCTGTAAAGAATTATTTTTTTGGTTCTCACCGGCATTGGCGGGGAATGCGCCTACTTTTTTTGCTTTGGTGGCTATCTGGAAGTGCTTTCTAAAGTTTAGATACTTATCCAGTATTTTGCCTATATATTTGTTGATGTCTTTAGGCTCTATTTTGTTTGTTAGTAACATTGCTTCTGTTTCTTTTGCAACATTTAACTTGTTTTTTTTTTGTTGTTTATTTATTTATTTTTCCTAAGACTAGGTTTATAAGTTTACTAGTCTGGTCAGTTTTTCTCAATTTTTGCTAAAACAATAACTGCCAAACTGTACGCGTATACAACGTCCTTAACGCCTTTAGGTAAATCTATGTTTAGATTTGCGCCGCATAAGACGTTCCACAGTATTGGTCCTAAAACTGTTTTCTATCTTTGTCAATTACAAATTGACCGTAAAGTAAAACTATTTATTAGCTTTCTAAGATACAAAAGTATTTTATCATCTCTCAGCCTTTTCATAATAGTCTTCTAGAACATAGTGTAATGGCGTAATAGCCGCCCTTCCTTTCAGGGTTAGATATAATACAAAATAATGTATATTTATAAAATATATCTGATAAATAATAACCATTTATTATTTATCAGATTAAGCACCTTGCCGGTCAGCGCAATTCAATGTCAGATAAATAATATTGACATTGAGGTGCCTCGCCGAACGGGTATAAATAATGAAGCAGTGTTAATTAAGGAGAGTTAATTCACAGTCTCACTTGAGTGTTAACTAATAAAATAAATATAATGATTAACTACCAAGAGTTGATATTAGTGTGTACAACCTACCAGTCCACATATCCCAAGCAGTACCTTTAACCATTTCAATAGAGTCTTCTAGTTCTTTGGTTATTATTCTTCTTTTTTCGGTCATCTCTACTGTCAATCTTTTTGACTCAAAACTGTATTAATTTTAAGATCAGTTCTGAGTCTTTCCACAATTTTTTTTTTTTAGAAGAATGAATGTGGTTTTTTACTGGGCATATTAGGTTTTTATTATTCATTTCGTCATTATTATTGTCGGAATGTTGTCTTTTTCTTGTTTTAGATTTTTTTTACCTTGTTTTAAACTCGTCTAGAGTAACCGAGCTCATCTCTTTCTCTTTTTATTTTTTTTTGATGATTTTCCTGCTTATTGAAAAAAGACTTTTGATAATCTTTATTTTACGGTCGTTAGAAATGCTTATACTTTTAAGTTTTAGTTTTTTTCTAACAATTTTAAAACCTTCTCATATGTTATATTTAACTTTTTTGCATATGGTCTTCCACGCATTTTCTTTGCTTCTTGTTATTAGTAACTTTAGAAATTTTTTGTTGTATGTTAGGTATGTTAGTTCTTTATGATCAAGTTTGTCTTTATTCGGTTCTTGTTGTTAGTTATTTTGCTTCTGTAATTTAGACATTTTTTTTTACTCCTTATTAGAAACGCTATGTTACAGGTTTTGTTAATATTATCACCGCGTTTATTGTGACCGTGTTTTCTTTGTTAGAGAGTTTCTCGTTCTCTGTTTGGTTTTCCTCTGTCTAACTTATTCGAGTTCCATTTTTTGGTGAGTTTTTTGTCAGTTTTGTTGTCGCTTCTTCCACTTCAAATGCAAAAAGTGCAATCTTGCATCAAAGATACTAAAAGAATCAAAAGGGGTCTTATGGCCGCTACGCCAACTATTGGCTGTCAAGAGCCAACACATATAGTTTAAAGGTTATCACCAAAACTGCAAAACTAAGTAACTCAGTAGTAAACCAGAGTCCAAATAAGATAAACCAACACATATGTATGTATGCAATCTAACAAATTATTAACTTCGGTAAACAAATCATTTCTTGAAACAACAATGTGGGCAAAAACCTGACAGTCACTACCAGAGTTATATGTGTGTTTTGTAGTAAACAAAACAAAACATTCGACTGCCAGCAGCCGACAGAAAAACATCGTTTGCTCCAGACGTTCCCACCAGACTAAGATGCCGGCTATCCAACCAGCACAAATCTTCAATTTTTATTGCACTACAGGATATTATTGGTTGCTAATGCGGCAAGGTTTTGGCAATTATTAATATTTGAATACTAAAAAGACGGAAACTTTTCAAATGTTTAAGAAAACGGACAAAAATTGTGTACTACCCCGATCCGCAATGGCATCATCGGATAAGGAGAACTTCGTCAAACTGGATATAAATGCCTAAAAGTTCAAAAAAGAGAAGAGGGATAAGTAGAGAAAAACCGAGCAGCAAAAAAAACCGAAAAGAAAGAAAGTCCGAAAACCGGAATCGCTCGGTCTCCAGCTCCCTGGCCAGGAAGCTCATCAAGATGCTGGAAGGGCAGCTGTAGAGTATGAGCTACCAAATAGCCGCCATGAGAAAAAATTTTAAAAGAAAGTTTTTGTAACTTTAAGCAACCATTGCTAAGCTTAGCTCTACCATCTCAGAGCAAGCCGTTACCATTGCCCAGCAGTCAGTTGCTTTAACCACAACAAAAGCCCCCGCACCTAATAAAAAATTGAACACCTTAATAGACTTGTCGGCCCGCAACTAAAAACAGAAAAAAACCACAACACTAACCGCCCTCCCCCAAACAACATCAAGATAGAAGTTGCCGCAAAACAACAAGAGACTCATCATCGTAGTAAAGAGCAAGAAGAAGTTGACTGAAGACAAGTGCTCCAATTCTGTTAACAATAGACTATAAGTGATCACCATCAAAATTTTATTAAGACAGATATTGGCCAGGCGCTTGTAGATCTTGGATTTGCGTCGTTCGATATGCACAGAATAAAAAATAAATTTGTTTGTTTTCCATTAGTATCAATACAACTTCCGAAGTTGGCTAAATGTTTCAAAATTAAGGATCTCAAACAACTACTATATTTATGGTTTAGTAAAGCCAAAAAAAGAGCAACGACATTCTTTAATGTTAAAGGTACCAGTGCCATGCTTCAAGGCTTATTTTGTATGTAAGATTTGCTCAAAACCTCACCAGTCAAAGACTTGCCCAAAACACACTACACCAAAATGCGCTCTCTGCTTTGGCCCCCATCCGGCCGACTGCCTAAAATGCAAGGTCTACAAAAAAATTTTGGCCTTGGTGAACAAGAACAAAAAAGCCACCAGGCTGGCATCAGAGGCAGCGACGGCTCAAGGTCAAAACTCCACTCAAAGACTCCGCATGTCTGCAGCCGTATCAGCATACACATCGTTTGCTAGTCTAGCTACCCCACTAGCTCCATCACAAACAAATACAAAGGCACAAACTGCTGCAAAGAAAACAAAAATGTTAAAAAAATTTTAGTCCATTCAAACCAACAGTCTTATTTAAGTCAAACCACACCTGCCCCCCCCCCCTCCTGGCCAAATAGCTTCTCTTATTTGGGATTGTCGGAGATAAGACTGGAAGCGTGGTTTAGTGATTGTGGTAACTGTCTCGGAGCTTTGCACATTCAAGATCACATCTGGGTACGTCAACCCAATGAAGCAAATCAAAATTGCGGGTTTTGATAAAGTGCTCTTGTCGCACAACTCCTCACCATTTTAGCTAGAGATTTAACTCCAAAAATTTTAACTCTAAACAATGAAAAACTTGTGCATTGCAAGATTACGTTGAATGCAAAAGACATCAAGTCTTGGGTCCAGTAAAACCCCTTCACTTCAGCTTTGCTGGTCACCGAAAGACGTTCTGGATGTAGCGATACTAAAAAACGTTATCTCTCAAATCAAGTTTAGGACAATCAATACCTAAGTTCCAACCACATGCCTGTAATTCTGAAACTCTATGGAAGAGGGAGGGGTGCAATTTGATACACAAATAAATTGGGCTCTCTTCTTAAAATACCTGGAAAATGCATAGTGAGGCTATATTCAGTACGGACGGTTGCAAAAGTAAAAGAAGCCGTGGAACAGAATTGATTTACAAAACCACAGAAAAGACTCGAGCTGATAATCCACTTAGACTATTTCGCGATCAAAAAGCATTGATTTGAAGAAGACCTAATAGATCGTAAAATCCTCAACTTAACTTAACAGGGAAAGTAGGTAAGTCCACTATGAGGCTGCACAAAAATTAAAGCTGAAAAAAAAAATTAGAATCAACCCCAGAAGATGTAAATCTAATGTGAAAGATCTCCAATGCTTTGCAAAACAAGAAAGATTCATGGTGAGAATGGGCCCCAATATTCCATCAAGGAAAATGATAAATCGTTTGTCGACAGTCTAGAATTCCAATGCTCTCCCTTTCTATGACAAAGACACTAATCTAGAAAGCATTAAAAAGGTCCACTGAGAGGTCAAAGGTTTCTTGGAGATCAATGGTGATGATGCGCCGCTGAACACCGTTCGACCAACTCGCACAAGAAAAATCATTTCTAATCAATAATCTCGATCCGCCCCAGGACCTGACGGTATCCCAAACAAAACGTTGAAAACTTTTTCACACAAAGCGACAATAGCCCTGGTTAATGGTATTCTGCGTACAAGAAACTTTCCAATAGTTTTGAAAGGCTTGCAAGTAATCAACATCCCAAAACCTGGAAAAGACCAAAACTGTCGGCTAATCAATCTCCTATGCACTTTAAGCAAAGTTATAGAAAAAGTAATATTGGACATCATCCAAGAGCACGCTGAAGCTGATTCTCTTATACCCTACTATCAACATGGGTTCCGGCGTAAATACTCTGTCGTTCACCAGTTAAATTAGACAGATCACATTATCAAGAGATTTAGACTGAGGAAAACCATAGAGGTTAGCTTTTTTGACGTCAAAAACGCCTTCGATAAGGTTTGGCACAAAAGTTTGCTTCTTAATCTGCATAAACAAAAGTTTCCACTGCGTCTATTAAAGCTGCTAGCTTCATACCTAAAATGCAGAACACTTTCACGGCAAATCAAGGCTGTAGTATTTCAAAACTCCATTCTATTGCTTATGCTGTTTAACCTCTTTGTTGCCAACATGCTCTTGAGCTAAAAGCACGGGGTAAAAATGACCCAATACGCCAATAATACGGCTCTTATGTTCTAGGTCACCAAAAGTAGTCATCATCAGACTCAAAAAAACACCAGCTATCTGTTGAGCGTAGCTCAACAACTGGCGAGTCAAAGTCAACCTAAAACGTTCAAATAAACCATTGCCTAAAACAACAATGTTGCATATTAAATTAGTTTTTTATTTAAAATTTACAAAATGTTTAAATTTTAAATGCAATATTTAGAAATTTCTTAATGCCACAATAACATATTTCAACAAGTATGATCATCATAATAAAGATAAAACTTATAAAATAATAAATTTAAAAGATTATTCTATTGGTCGGTAGTAGGGTTAAAAAAACTCTTTTAAAACTGTCAGCCCTACATCTCTGAACTGTCAAACAATGCCCCTAGAAATGTCTATAAGAAACGTAGTTCTTATTTATATGTTTGTTTGTATTCATTATTTTATATGCTAAAATGTTTATTATTAGTTGGTTATTATATTTATAATGTTGTCATTTTTACTATTTTTTGTAAACAAAGTTTCCCTTTTTGCCAGTCGCTATTAGTTTATGATTGTTCCGCGTACTCAGATCGAATATCATCATAACATATATAGCGTTAACATTTTGTTAGACACTGTTGATTTAATTTTTTATCTTAACCCCAAAGATTAAATCACTAATGGATAGTAACACAATATTATTTGATTTATAAAAAATGATAGACTTTCGTCACTCGATCCAGCTCTGAATATAAAAACTGAATATGCTATTTAAATATTTTAAAAAATAAAGTTATTACGTATTCACAACATTTGCATAAAATCGAAACAAAAAATATAACGTATAAAATATAGAAAGTATATCTTGCATAAAAATCAAAGAGCACATTAATGGAAAGCAAAAAAACTTTGTTGAGAAAAGTTCGCATGTATTCTTGGTGTCTTTCAGGCGAGTATCTGTACTGAATATTTCATATTATTTGAAGTATCGCATGAATAAATTCTAGAACGTAACTCACAAATAAGTTACTATTTTAATTTATTTATTTAATTTGTATTAGTATTATACAAAAAAACTAGTCAAAGTCTAATCTTTCACTTCATATTCATCATATGAAAAACTAATTTGAGATCCTTTATGAAATATAAGTACAATTCCGAATCCCTTTTCAAATAATTTCCTATAGGGATTACTCGAAGATTAATCACCAGCTATTATATTTTCTTATATAAATGTGTGTTGTATTTTCCCGCGGAGGCTGCAGTAGTCATTATATTGATCTCGAGTGGACCTGAAAAGGTTGGAAATATAATCCCCATTGTCCAGTAAAGCCAGGGAAACCTACAATAATACTCATAGTTTGTTCATAAAGAGATTTCGAGAAGCCCTCCATCCGCGATTTGTCCTATATTAATATTTTTTTCATATCGCAGTAACATAATATAATGTTAAAGTATGTGGAAAAACTACACTATATCTTCCTAGACTATAATAAAAAAACAGTCACTAATTTATGAACAACCAGCTTGTATAGTTATTTAACTTTTTTGTAGAAGTAATAAGAATTTTCTTTAGTTGTTATTCTGTGATCGTAGCAGGAAAATAAAATATTCTTGTTCGATGAATAATTAATGCTGCGTCTCATAAAATACGGATTTTGTTGAATCTTATTGTTTATTTTTAACGAGAATAAATAGACGAGAATTTAACTCGTTATTAAATTTTAATATATTTATTGTATCTGAATAAATAAGCCCATCTTAATTTGCATTATATTTACAGAGATTAATTAATGTAACAATCTGTTGGATTAATTAATTTTGTATTAAATTAAGAGATTATATTACAATTTTTTAATTAAATTAATTGAATTCTTTATTGTGATTGATTACTATTCAAAATTATTTGAATATGTTGCAGAAACGTCCAAATTATTGGTCAATTCAGTTATTAAAAAGTTTTTAATAAATATGATAACAAGCAAGCAATTTCTTCAAATATTAGTTTTGTATATTGAAATATTTTGAAATAAATTAGTTATTTTCAATCAATAGAAATACTTTGTTATTTTTCTCCAACAAAAAAGTCTACTGTGCGATGTAAAATATCAGTAAAAGCAAAAAAAAAATATAAGACAGATTTCATAACGTCCGATTACATCCCTTAGCGCTCCTTAACGTACCCAGCCCCCGCAATTGAAAACTTTTGTAATCTTGATCGATGTCGGAATCCGCTGTTCATTACCGAACACAACGGGGATGGCAGGAAGTATTTTGCCAGCTTTACTGTCGACCATATCTTATACAGTTTTCCGATGATATTAATCTAGGAAGCTTTTTGATCTAATAAATTCCCTCGGAGAAAATAAATTTGTCTACAGACTTAAAATTCTTTCCTTTACGATCCACCGGCAGGAGAACAGTTTTCAGATGGTTCGACGGATAATGAAATTTGTTCCGCCCTCATAACGGATTATATATGGCCGCAACTAATTCGTGAAATACTTCAGGGAATAATTTTCACTAGATATTTAATATTTAAAATAAAGTAAAGGAATTTAATAAGTTAATGATTTCTTAGTAACAACTAACCATGTTAAGAATCAATTTACTCGCTAGAAAATAATTAAAGTACATACAAAAAGGAACAAAGCGACATTTACATGCGTATTTAGATGCGGATTCAATCAAAATCTGTTTGGTTTTTCCCACCAACGAGAGGAAAAAAGGACGACCGCACACAAAGGCTTAACTAACCCGATTCGAGCTTTTTTATACTTTCAATTTACATAATCCCTAATCTGCTGTAACCATCGAGTTTTCAACTCGAGGCAAAATAAAACGTAATTGAAACGCCCGAAAAGGTAGCGCAACTTTAGTTTAATTAAAAAGAATAAAATCGTACATGCCAAAACGAACCGAATCGAACGTGCGTTTGTAGATATTTAATTAATTAATGCGTTCGTTAAGTGGATTTCTTTTTTCAGCGATTTATAAGGAAAATCTCCCCTATTGTAGAAACAATGACGGCTTTCAGTACGATATTTTCTGCGTCAACAAGTTTCAATTAATGCAAGGTTTTTTTAAAGCCGTCAAAATAAAAAGGAATTATGCCTTTCTTTTTTTTTTAAATTGCAGCAGCGACTATTCACGGAGAGTTTTAATTTTCGGCAGAACTCTTAAAAGGGGTGATAAAAATGTATAATCAAAATTCTGCGGATGGAAAGGAAACGAAAAAAATATCATAAACTTTTCTTACGATTCCTAATCATTTCTTAATGTATTATTCATAACTTTTATTCCATTTTTAATGTTTGTTCTTAGAACGGAAATAATATTATTTCACAGCGCAAAATGTTTAACTTAAATACTACAAAAAAAAATTTCTCATACAAAATAATTATCTGAGAAAAAGAAATAGAAAAAGGTTGGATCACAGTCTTCTCTAGTAATAAAATGACTTTTGACGTCCGCAAACAAATCATATATCCAATCTCTTTATATAGGACACTTGAGTGGGTGGGTGGATCACTCCAATCCAAACTTAGTTATCAAAAGGTTAGATTACAACTTCCTATAGTGATAAATTGTCTTCTGCAGAGAGGTCAAACGTTCAATCTCTTAATGACGGACACTTGGGTGTGCAGATGGGTTACTTCATATAATATTAATAGGTCAGTAGTTGTAAGAGGTAGTGAACAAGGCTGCCCACTCTGCTAAATAACCAACGAGGCTCTGTTGACCGAGTAACTACCGGTAAAAGTAGTCCTCACTAGATGGTCAACAACTACGAGTGAACAAACCAACTAGTAGAAGAGCACTCCTTTCTCTTAAGACTGAGAAATTGGCCCTAAAGGCGGATGAACCAGCTAAATAGTCAACAGCATAAGAATTCGTAAAGCAACAAGAAACCAACGTATTAAAAATCCAAACGGATAATCTATAGTAATAACCATCATGGCTGTGATCAAAAATAAATTATCCGAAGCAATTAGTCCCTCAATCGGATTTCCAGAAGGGACACTTTTGACCAAAGATATGATAGAAAAGATACAAAGAAATGATAAAATGTCAGAACTATGGCACAACCAGGCAAAATCAATAATGTCATACAAGAGATGAAAAGGATGAAGATTAAAATAATAGAAATTAGTAAAATGCGCTGGGTAAACTCAAGATATTCCAATATCAACAAACACAAAATATATTACTCAAGCAGAACAAATAGACCATAAAAATTGTAAACAAACAAGTTGCAAAATGTGTTAAAAATTTTGTACCAATATCGGAAAGAATTATGATACTACAAATAAATGCCAGCTTAGAACAAATTAACATTATTAAAGTATATGCCCCAACAACAGAACACAGCGATGAAGAAGTAAAAGAATTCTACTCTCAGATTATACATATACAAAAAAAAAATTTAAAACAAGAAATAACAATAATAATGGGAGATTTCAACGCAAAAGTGGGCAAATCTATAGATGCCTTCGAGCTCGGAGAAAGGAATGAGAGAGGAGATATGCTGAGCATGTTTGCAGAAGAACAAAGATATATAATAACAAATACATTTTTTACACTTCCACTAAAAAAGCTATACACGTAGGTATCCCAAGATGACTCACCTAAAAAAAAATAAAAATAAAAATAGAAATAACTGCATATCAGCAAAGACTTGCCCAGAAGCTAACATACAATCTGACTATAACCCTGTAGTATGCGTCTTTAGAGCAAGAATGAAAAAAGTGCAAAAAAAATAACAAAAGATATGACCTACAAAGAATAAAAGATCAAGTTGAGGAACATCTAAACAAAGAACTGAGAATCAGGCCTAAGGATTCGGGCACAAAACTAGATAAACTGAACACAATAGTCGGAAATATCAAAAAAGAATTTATAAAACCAGATGTTAACAAAAAGAAACGATGTATTACTAATAAAATCCTAGAAATAATAGAAAAGAAGAGAAGTGTAAAAAATAGCTTAAGTAAATATAAAATCATACACAAAGAAATTAAAAAAAAAAGAAAAACAAAAGAAAAGATAAACAAGATAAAGAAACATGCAATGATATAGAAAATTAACAACAAAAATACGATAGACAGGAATGAATAGAAAAAAATACCGTTAACAAATTAGTAAACACATAGAAAACCTATGTGGAACAACTATTTCAAGACAACAGACCTAATCCTCCACAGACAAGAGGAGGAACTTAATCGATCATTATGATAGGAAAGGTTCAATCTACGATAAAAGCAGCAGGTCCCAACAATGAACAAGCCAATGTGTTAAACGATAAAAAAAATGTGAAATTGATAACATCACTGTTCAACAATATATACAACTTGAATACAATTCCCAACAAATGGCTACAACCGGAGTTTATCATTTTGCCCAAAAAACCTAAATCCAAGTCGTGTAGTAATTACAGAACAAAAAGCCTCATGAGCCACTTACTCAAAATATTCCTCAAGATTATAAAATATAAAACATGTGAGGAACAAGTAGCACCCACACAGTTTGGTTTCAGGAATGCAGTGAGCAAACAAAAAGCCATCTTCAGCATCCAAGTGCTATTCCAAAGATGTAGAAATATGAATTGTGACCAGAAAGCCTTTGACAAAGTTAAACATCATAGAATAGTACAAATATTACAAGACATCGAACTAGACAAAAAAAATCTAAGAATAGTCATAAATCTCTACTGGAACCAAACTGCTTCCGTAAGACTGGACGAAAGGAACACGGAAGAGACAAAGATTTTACGTGGAGTAAGACAGGAGTGTATATTGTCCCCGTCGGAATACATTTTTAAAGAGGCTCTAGAATACATAGACGTAATTTTTTTTTTTTTTTTTTTTTATTTATTGTCCTATAAATTATAAATAATAAATAATAAATTGTTAAGTACAGTGTCAATTTGAATGTATAAATATAAATTATTCAATTTAATTTTTTTTTTTTTTTTCTCTCCCCACTTGCTGCTTTGCATCTTTCCATGTATGGTCGGCTGCAGAGCTTCGTATTCGGGGCACCATTTATCTTCTTTTTTTTTTTTTTTTTTTTTTTTTGTGTGTGCATTATTTTTTTTTTTTTTTTTTAATTAATTTGTTTTTTTTAGTCTTGTTATTATGTAGTGTTCTTTTATTTTTGTTAATAATTGCGTTAAACGAAGAATGGCTAAATAACATGCGCTATGTAGACGACACTGTGATATTTGACGACAATCAGAAGAATCAACAACTATTAATAGATAGAGTGACAAAAAGCAGTCAAAAACAAAGACTGGGTATTAACACTAACAAAACAAATCTTATGGTCATTAGCAAAAACAATATCACAAGATGCAAAATATTAATAAATCACTAACCCATTGAATAAGTACAGAAATATGTATATCTCGGTACCACAATAAATGATCAGTAAGACCATTTGAGGTAAAGGCCTGTTTTTAATAGAATAAGTTCAATGTTTAAAAGTCATAACTTGACTATACAAACTAAAATAAGATTCCTGCAATGTTACGTGATCTCTGTTTTATTCTATCGGGTTGAAATTTGGACCTTGGCGGAAGCTACAAAAAAAAAATTAGAAGCATTTAAGATGTAGCCTTATCAAAGAATGCTGAGGGTGTCGTGGACAGACCGGTCAGCAATATCAAAATTCTCCGTAAAAAGAAAAAGGAAAAAAAAGTACTAACCATTGTAAAAATAAAGAAGCTCGAATACCTAGGCCATATTATGAGAAACAAAAGCAGATATCATCTGTTGCAGGTCATTTTACAGAAAAAACTGATAGGAAGAAGAGCTTCAGAAAAAAGAAGAATTTTGTAGCTGAAGAACTTAAGAACTTGGTTCGCCAAGACAACAACCAAATTATTCAAAGCAGCAGTGAATAAAGTAATCATAGCTAGGATAGTTGCCAACGTTCGGAACGGATAGGAACCGCAAGAAAAAAAAGTAGTTTGAATTGAAATTGGATCACAATTTTCTCTAGTAATAAAATCACGTTTGACGTCCGCAAAGAAGTCAAGTAGCCAATCTTTTGATAATGAACACTTGAGTGGGTGGGTAGATCACTTCTTACCAACAAGTCAGTTGTTTATATTAAAAAACAACCTACCCGCCTAAGTGTTAGTTATCAAGGTTAAATCACGATCTTCTCTACAGATAAATTGACTTCTGACGACCGCAAAAAAGTCAATAATTTAATTTCTTAACTAAGTACACTTGGGTAAGTGGGTGAGTCACTCTATGTGATGATAATCTCTAAATAAAGGACACTTAGGTGGAAGGGTAGGTCACTTTATTTCATGATAACAAGTCAATAGTTTGAATTTGAGTAGCTCACAACCTTCCCTAGTGATAAAATGATTTCTGACGACCGCAAAAAGGTAAAACAATCAATTTTTTTGATGACAAACACTTGGGTGGGTGAGTTGGCCACTACATATTATGATAACCAGTTAGTTATTTGGATTGAAATTGACCACCTACCCGCCTGTTAATTGTCAGAAAGTTGAATCACAATCTTCTCTAGCAATAAAATGACTTTTGACGTCCGCAAAAAGGTCAAATATCCAATCTCATATCCATATAATGATAATGAGTCAATAGTTTAGATTGAAATAGCACACCCACTCGCAGAGAAATCAAAAAAGATTGAATATCTTTTGATGACGGATGACTTGGGTAGTAGGTGGCCTACTCCATATTATGATAACCAGTCAGTAATTTAAATTGGTGTAACCCACCCACCCGCCTAAGTATTACTTATCAAAAAGTTGGATCACAACCTTTTCAAGTAATAAAATGACTCCTGACAACCGCATAGAATTCAATTTTTTGATGTCAGACACTTGGGTAGGTGGTTGGGTCACTCCCTATAAAAATAATAAAGCAGAAGTTTCAATTGGAGTGGCCCACTCATCCGCCCAAGTATTAGTTATCAAAAAATTGGATCAAATAATCAATCTCTCAATAACAAACACTTGGATAGGTGAATGGGTCACTTCATACCATAATAACAAGTCAATAATTTAAATTATAGTAACCCACTTACCCGCCCAAGTGTTAGTTATCAAAAAGTTGGATCACGACCTTCTCTAGTGATAAAATGATTTCTGACGACCGCAGAGAAGTCAAACATTCAATCTTTTGATGACGGACACTTGGGTGGGTGGGTGGCCCACTCCATATTATGATAACCAGTCAATAATTTAAATTAAAATAGCCCACCCACCCGCCCAAGTGTTAGTTATCAAAAGGTTGGATAACAACTTTTTTTTTGTGGTTTGGGAGGAGAATCTTCTAAAGACTGAAAGTGTCGGATTCCCCCACAAGAGGCAGGCGCCTACCGACTAAACTCTCCCCCGGTGATATCCCCAGACGGGACACGCGTACGTCATCATGAGTCTAATGGTAGACGGACTTTATTCCGGAGAAAGAAACCACTGTTCAAAGAAAGAGACCACTGTTCAAAGAAAGAGACCACTGTTCAAAGTAATTTAGCCTTATCGAGTATTGACTGCACGTGCAACTTGTACGTGAGCCCCTTGTCAGAGGTAATTCCCAAATACTTGGCAGAAGTCGAGACAGACGTTATCATAAGATGCGTTCCGTCGCAAAGTGAAGAAAACGGCTTTGCTTTTCTCCGGATTGACCTTTACTAGCCAGTCATCTAACCAGCATTCCAGATTGTCGGTGGCTTTTTGTAGCCTAGAGGTAAACATCAGAGGTGACCATGACAAGTACAAGAGCGCAGTATTGTCTGCGTATTGAGCCATTTTAACCCCGTGCTTCGATCCCAAAAGCATGTCCGCAACGAAGAGATTAAAAAGGACCGGAGAGAGAATGAAGGGACCCCTGCCGTGATATATCGACCTTCTCTAGTGATAAAATAACTTCAATTTCTTGATGACAGACACTTGGGTAAGTGGTTGGGTCACTTCCTAAAATAATATTAAAACAATAGTTTCAATTGGAGTGTCCCACCCACCCGTCCAAGTGTTAGTTATCAAAAAATTGGATCACAATCTTCTCTAGGAATAAAATCACTTTTGACGTCGGCAAAGAAGTCAAATAATCAATCTCTTAATAACAAACACTTGGATGGGTAAATGGGTCACTTCATACCATGATAACAAGTCAGTAGTTTAAATTAGAGTGACCCACCCACCTTCTCCAGTGATAAAATAATTTCGGACGACCGCAGAGAAGTCAAACATTCAATCTCTTGATGACGAACACTTGGGTGGGTAGGTGGCTCACTCCATATTATGATAACTAGTCAATAACTTGGATTGAAATGGTCCATCCACCCGCTTAAGCGTTAGTTATCAAAAAGTTGGATCACAACCTTCTCTCGTAAAAAAAAAAAATTTTTGACGTCCGCAAAGAAGTCAAATATCAAATTTTTTGTTAACGGACACTTGGGTAGCTGGGAGGGTTACTTTATACTATTATAACAAATCAGTATTTTGGATTGCCTACCCACCCATCCAAGTGTTAGTTATCAAAAAGATGAATCACGACCTTTTCTAGTGATAAAATGACTATTGACAACCGCAGAAAAGTCAAACATTAAATCTTTTGATAACAGATTTGTAGGCCACTCCATAATATGATTGCCAATCAGTAATTTAGATTGGAGTAGCCCACCCACCCGCCCAAGTGTTAATTATAAAAAAATTGAATCACAAACTACTCTAGTAATAAAATGACTTTTGACGTCCGCAAAGAAGTCAAATATTTATCTTTTGATAATGGACACTTAAGTGAGTAGATAGGACACTTCATATCATGATGATAATAAATTAGTAGGTTGGATTAAGGTGACCCACCCGCCCAAGTGTTAGACATCAAAAAGTTGGATTACGATCTTTTGTAATAATAAAATGACTTATAACGTCCGCAAAGAGGTCAAATATCCAATCTCTTGATAACTGACACTTGATTGGGTGAGTGAGTCACTTCATACCATGATAATAAGTCAGTAATTTGAATTGAATTGGCCCAACCACCCGCCCAAGTGTTAATTATCAAAAAGTTTGATCAGGATCTTCTCTAGTGATAAAATGACTTTAATATCCAATTTCTTTATAACGGGCACTTGGATGGGTAGGTGGGTCACTTCATACTATGATAGCAAGTCAGTAATTTAAATTGGAGTGACCACACCCACCCGTCCAAGTGTTAGTTATCAAAAAGTTGGATTACAACCTTTTCTAGTAATAAAATGATTTCTGTTCAAACATTTTATTTCTTGACAACAAATACTTGGATAGGTCACTCCATACCATGATAGCAAACCATCAGTTTGAAATGGAGTGGCCTACTTTCCCACCCAAGTGTTAGTTATCAAAAGGTTGGATCACAATCTTCTCTAGTAATAAATTGACTTTTGGCGTCCGCAAAAAGGTCAAATATTCAATTTTTTTATAACGTACACTTGAGTGGGCGGGTGACTCACTCCATACCATGATAACAAGTTAGTAGTGTGGATTGAAGTACACCACCTACCCACTCAAATGTTAGTTATCAAAAGATTGGAACACGATTTTCTTTTGTACTAGAATGATTTTTGTTGCCCTAAGAAAAAATTATAACCCAACTTTTTAATGACAAACACTTGAGTGGGTTAGTGGGCCACTCCGTAGCTTGATAACGTGTCAGTAATTTGGACTTGCCAACCGGCTGACAAGATAAAGCATCTGCAACATAATTAAGTACTCTTTCTCGGTACTCCACGGTAAAATAATACTGCTGCATAAGGACCACTCAGGTTTTTTTTAATAAGTATAGCAATTTCAGTAACTGTTGGTCGGTGATTACCGTAAACTAATATTTCTTACCTAGTCATGTCCTGTTACTCTCTGTAACAATACAGCTCCCACGTCGTAATTAAAACAACTGTTTGCAGAAAAAACAAGTGTCAGAAATTAATTTCACCAGAATTAGGGATTGGGTAAGCAATAATTTTAGTTACTTAAACTGGTTTTTCTGTAACTTTTTTCAGGACCAACGTAAACATTTCTTTAGCAGGTAAATTAACGGAACGCTAACCGTTATATACGCATAAATAAAACGGCAATACTAACTGGCTATGTCAAGGAATTGCCGCAGTGTTAAGACAGTTCTTGGTGCTTGGATGTCTAATATTGCGGCCATTTTCTCGAGGTCGGTGTTAACTCAAAGTTTGTTGAAAAGCTTAAATACCGCAATTCAGATTTGTAGAATTTACATTTTCCAAGATTCAGATCTAGTCCAGCAAATCGTAATTGACTCAGGACTTCTTTCAAATTGCTCAAGTGGTTGGCTCTGTTTTTACTCAGAACAATAATTTTGTCAAAATAAACAAATAGGATCCATTTTGGGTCCGATTATTAAGTCTAAGAATTGTGGAACTTCACGGACTGTTGGAATACAACTTCTTCTACCAATATTTTCTCAATTTTGAAATTCACTATTGCCTGCGTCCTGAAGTTCTAGAGTCAATAACACTGCTTGATTGAGTTCCCGTCTTTTAATCGGATTTGGAGTAATACAAACAAAGTTTTTAAAGGCGTCATAGTCACAAGACAGTCATGTTCAGTCAATACTAACTCCAACGTCACCTTATGTTTCTTGCTAACCATATGTATAGTATCAAAATTAAACATACTTTCTGAAAAAATGTGGTAGTTATACAATATAATAACCAAAAACTTACCAGACGAATAGAAAATCATAACCATTCCATTATTCAAGAAAGGATCCAAAAAAGAATTACAGGGAAATAAGCCTCTTAAAAGCAACATCAGAACTACTATCAAAAATACATTAACCTCACAGCCAAAATACGCATCCAGGCCGACAAAGCTACAGCTACCTCTTCTGAATACTTTTGCGATATAATATGGCGCAACAAACAAATGTTGACTGAAAGTAAGATCTAAATACACAAAACATGCGTACGACCAATCCTAACCTACGCGACAGAAACCAGGGCAGAAACAGCCATAACAAAAAAAAAAAATTTTTTCATTTTATGTAAAGGCAAAATTAAATTAATAATTAAAAGCGCACTGTTGCTTCTTAACAGCAAACGTATTTTTTTTTTATTGAGATACAATCATGTGCATGTCAATAGGTGCTTTATTAATAACTCATTGTGTTTTCATGTACAAACTTTTAAAAATGTAAAGTAATATATCTTCTTCCACGGTTATTAAATAAAGATATTGTAATATTTCATAAAAACAAATAAATCAATCCAAATGTATAATCTGACAACATTTAAAACATAATCGATTCCGCGCGTTTCCCATAAAAATAAAGTGTTACCGCTATAATTCATCCTTTACCCAAATACATCGCTCTATATAATTCACATATCTGTATACAAGGGAAGGGAATATATTTAAATTTATAAACTATATCATGGTGGGCTATGCAAATAGGGAAACGCAATATAAATTTATATATTCAGCATTTGAATGGAAATAAAAAAATCGAAAGCGGAAAAAGGGTTAACGTATCAGAAAAGGGGAGCCGCATATAAAACTCTCTTTTTTCTTCTTCCTACCAAAACCCGCATTTTTACGACAAACTGTTATTTTTTTTTATTTGCTCTCTCTTTGCCAGATCCGAACAATAATCAAAGATGTATAACGTTTCGGTCCATGCATTGTAAGCAGCCATTACACTTCTGGTCGCTATTGTTCCATAAAATATTTAACACACCCTTGAAGCCGATGCAGAAATAGTACACACCCCCTGATATAAAAAAATACGTGTGCAGTTTACATCTATAATTGATAGAAGGAGCAAAATCAAAAATTCTATAGGCGCATGAATATAGACGTCTTCATTATAACTAAGCAAAGAGAAGGGACGGAAGTTAATCAGGGAAATTTAATTATACAATAGCATTTTTCAAGTCTTAAATTTATGTTATTTATAATTCAATTTTGGGAATTAAGATGTCTATAATTATAATTAATGAGTCTTTCCATAAATTGCTTTCACATATGTGGATTATTGCATCACTTGAGCCGGCTTAATCAGGCGGAAGTGGATTGAATGCCATAGCACTAATAACGTCCTATACGTACTGATTATGTCTGGATTGACAAGCTATCTACTTGTATTTTAGGACGCATTGTAGTAGCAAATGAGGACAGTAAAAAGGACTGAAAAGATTATGTCGCGTGCAATGTCATCTTCTTCAAATCGGGGCCAATCGATATAATCTTGTGAGATTATGTGCTGAAAAAATGTAAAACGTTTTGATGATTCAGTTTTTATTCCATAAGTGTCAAACAATTAACTGTGATTTGAATATTATGAAATATGATTTAAAAATAGGTGGTACACAAGCAAACATTTAAACAATTCTAAAAAAATTTAGTTTATAAGTTTTGTGATAAATGTTATTATTGTAAATTATGGTTTTTGTCTAACTTAAATATGTAACAACAAATTTTACATAGCTTTTGTGATAAATGTCATGGTAATTTAGATAATTGTTTTTGGAGAAAACAGATGGCTTATCGTAGGGTTTGTCCATCATTTCAAGTTCAAATTTACATTGAACACTGTTTTATATGTAGTTACGGCACTGAAGTTTTAAATAAAATAACATAATTGAGTTCACCTAAGCAATCTATGACAGAGCCAATTTGTGCATTTGCATTTGCTTTCGCCGTTGTTGGTGTTAGTAGAGTGACCATGCCAGCAAATTTGATTCTAGCGTGAACGTGCATGGCTCCTTTTCTGTAATTGTTAAGATGTGTTTAGGTGTTTCATTGGCTGTGTCGGTGATGTTCTACGTAGATATGCCGGACGGATTTGTTCCTCCAGGTGCAGCATATTTGATGCAATCTGTATTGCAGTCAATATGTTGTAGTTAGAGATGCTGACAATTGTTGCCGATTCGAGTAGGTCTGCGTATTCGACTTTGTTTAAGCAGCATTTACCATTGTCTATGTCAATAATCTTGTCGATGATGTGCGCCTTTATCAATGCCGTTACGTTCAGGATAATTAACTCCGCTACTTGGAATTCGGCAAGCTTTACCTGGGTGAGCTTGTTGACTTGAAATTGCAGTTCCAAATTGTAGTTGTTGCTGACAGGGGTCTCAGCTGTCGATAGAAGGAATGGTAATTTCCTACAGTTCTCAACTAGCGGAAAAACAAAAGTGTTATTGTTCTTCTGTACATCCATTCTTCTGATGTTATAAAAGTAGCTCACTTATCTGTATAAGCTCTCGCGGTTGCAAGTATTTCTGCAGAAGTTGAAATACTTCAGAGGTTGCTGATGTTATTGCTAGTAGCGTTTCTTCTAAGGTTGCACTTGTATTTTATGAAAAACGTTTGTTAAGTTTGCTAAATTCAAATTTTGTAGACGTGTAGTTTTAATTCGTGTTGGACACCCACCCGCTCAAATGTTTGTAATCAAATATTCTGATTACAAGCACTTGGGTGGGTAAGCGAAAACTAAGTTTAAACTTTATGGACGTGTGTTTTGGACTGGTGTTGACCACCCACCCTTCCAAGTGTTTTGCAATTCAATTGTCTAATTACAAACACTTGAGTAGGTGGGCAAAAACTAAGTCAAATTTTGTAGACTTGTGATTTGGATTTGTTTTCTCCGCCCAAGTTCTGCAATGCAATTTCTTGATAACAAACACTTAGGTAAGTGGGCAAGAACAAACTTTAAATTTAATAGACGTGTGGTTTGGATTTGTGTTGCCCACCCGCCCGCCCAATTATTCAATTTATTGATCACAAACTCTTGGGTAGGTGAGCGAAATTGAAGTTTAAACTCAATGAACGTGAGGTTTGGTTTTGTGTTGTCCACCCACACGCCCCAGTGTTTGTAAGTCAATTTTATAACTACAAACACTTTGGTATGTGGGCAAGAACTAAATCAAATTTTGTAGACGTGTGGTTTAGATTTGTATTCCCCGACTTAGTGTTTGTAATCCAATTTCTTGATCACAAACTCTAGGGCGGGTAGGCGGGATCTAAGTTTAAATTCAATAGATTGTGTACCCACCAACCCGCCTAAGTGTTTGTAATCCAGTATTCTCATTACAAACACTTGTGGGTAGGCAGAAATTAAGACAAATTTTGTAGGCGGATGATTTGGTCTTGTTTTTCCCGCCCAAATGTTGCAATGCAATTTCTTGAAACAAACATTTGGGTGGGTAGTCGGGAACTAAGTTTAAGTTTAGTGGACGTGTGGTTTAGATTTGAGTTGCCTACCCACCCGCCCTAGTAATTGTGAGTCAATTCCTTAATCACAAACACTTGAGTTAGTAGGCAAGATCTAAGTTTAAATTTAATGAGCGTGTGGTTTAGATTTGTGTTACCTACCCACCCGCCCAAATGTTTGTGATACAATATTCTGATTAAAAATCAATTGAATGGGTGGGCAGAAACTAGATTCAAATTTTATAAACGTGTGATTTAAATATGTGTTGCTCAAGTGTTTGTGATCCAATATTCTAATTACATGCACTTGGGTGGGTGAGCAACACCAATCCAAACCAGCATGATTTGTGTTGCTCACTCATCCGCTCAAATGTTTGTGATCCAATATTCTAATTACAAAAAATTATGTGGGTAAGCTGAAACAAAGTTCAAGCTTTGTGAACGTGTGGTTTGGACTTGTGTTGCCCACCCACCCGCCCAAAAGATTGTTGAGTAAATTTCCTAACCGTAACAAGCCCAGGAGTCAATGTTAGACATCTGGATAAAAACACTTTCCGGACATAGACAAGTTTTGTGATCAAGACTACATCTGCAATAATTGGCATACAAGAAAAAAGTCCCTACTAAGCTTGAGAAGACCATAGCATTCTGAACCACCAAGTGTATTGTCAGTTGACACAAAACAAAGTGTATTATGCTAAGACCGACAACATCGTGGAGGAGACCAAAGAAGAAATACGTCCCAGAACTTATTATAACCCAATGGTTATAGAAGAAGAATCAACATAATGAAAGAAAAGTACCACACAGAAGTATTATTCTTCAGCTCTGCCTTCCGCATAGTCACAAACACCAGTGACACACCAGATACTCCTGTTGAGCGCGGAGCGCTTTACCGACTCCGTCGTTCCTATCAATCGCGCCTATCGTAGACCTACCTAGTAGTATTCTATTCGGAAATCACCGCTAAAACCCGAAAGCTAACATTTTGGACATAATCGTAAAACCCAAATCCTTAACAATAGTACTTTAACCAAAACATTGATGATATTTTGAAAACATCTCCACCAGAGTAAAAACAAAAGCTCAGCTTAAGAAGTTAGGGGAATTGAGCAGAACCACGTTCCACCAACCAGAGAGCAGCAGCATCTAGCCAGCCAAGCTGCTGACTACATGAGCTTAGACAAAACCATCATCAAAATGGTTGATAAAAACTCCAAACGGATCGACTGCCTTGTCAACAAGCTTGTCAACCAGCCTAACAAGTCACCGGCTTCCCCAGCACTGACATCTCTTACCAAATTCAAAAGAGTGGAGCCACCACCCGCTGCAGCCAAGAAAAAGGTTGATTTCAGCTGCGAGGTCAAATCAGCAATAGAAACGTATCAGAGGAAACAACGTCAACACCGCGACGGAAACCCAGCCCGACAAAGAAGAATTCATCAAGGTAGTATACGCCAAGAATAAGATAAAGCAAAAGAAGGAATCGGAAAAGCCTTCTTATGTTTATAATAAACCTTCAGCCGGCCACTCTTGTCAAGTGCCATCAGCATCATCAAGGCAATCAGTCACCAAAGTCAAAAAATTCTCAACCCAACCTGACACTAAGGCGCAGCCAACTAACTCTGATCCGGCTACTAGCTAGCATCAACCGCGCAGTAAAAGTGGTTGATGGCATACGCCTGCACTCCCTGATAATTTTTGGTTAACAATCGACTACACACGACGCTTAAAGTCTTTTACCACACCTATCAATTAGTCAGAAAAGGCCCTAAAATACGTTATTCGGGGTGTACCTACCTGCATAAAAGCTGAAGTAGCGCAGGCTGGGATTATCGCTTAGACGTACACTCCATCATCGACAACACGCAGAGCAAGGACGGGAAATCCTTTCGTGTGACCACAGAAGTCAAACGCCAAAGTCCCGAGATAGCACAATGTCATCGTTGCTAACGTTATGGCCTACAGAGCATCCCCGTGCAACGCACCATATTGATGCGTCAAGTACGCTAGAGCTCATCCAAGCACCAGTTGCACTTTTACTAAAGAGAGCCATTTATGGTGGGCCCCACACGGAAAGTTACAATGGCTGCCTAGTTTAACAAATCTAAATGCAAGTCGCAACAGTCATGCCACTTGTAAGACACTTATTCCGCAAGTAACAAAGATTTTACCAAGTTGGTTGCCGCTTCAAAAACTCTATTAGACTTAGATGTCTAATATTTTCGGACACTGTCCGTCAGTTTGAAATCCAGGCCTAGAAGCGGAACTAACTCTCCACTAATTCTTAGCGACGTACACCTATAAAACGGGCACAATAAGCATTATGCAAACATTCCCGTTTAGCAAACAACAGATTAGGAAAACTATGCTTCACGAAAGGTAAACTTCCAGCAATCATAGTCGGGAGGAGTTTAGTCGGTAGGCGCCCGTGAAGGTGAATCCAACATTTTGTGAGAAGATTCTTCTCCTAGCACCAACAAAAAAGGAACACCGTTCTAGGACCAGCTGTCTCCTTGGCCTTTTAATTTAATTTTAAACAAAATTTTATTTCAATATTAATTCCATACTTGCGCATTATATAAAATATATGTGATTTACAGTTTATTTTGTAAGAACAAACACAATATACTTCTTTAACACGTAAGATTATTTCAAAACTGTGAATGCGAGCATGTAAAAGGTTCAATACAATTAATTTTCTTTGATATCTTAGTCTGAAAAAACAAAGAGAGAAAAGAAAAAACTAGGCAATAGAGCCGCTCGGAAGAAAATCTAATCTTTGACAATAACAGCAAAGCTATCTGGACGACAGTAACGCCAAATTCACCAAACAGGTCAGCCAACCCAACATAATGATGGAAAACGTCCCGGCACATTTTCCAGACACGGGCAAGTTCTGAAAACAAGACTACGTCTCCAATTGGCATACAAAGAGAAAGTCCTTAAGAAGAGCTTTGCATATCTGAACCACCAAGTGTACTGTCTGTTGACGCAGGATAAAGTGCAATATGATAACACTAACAGCATCGTGGAAAAGACCAAAAAAAAAGTATTATAACCCAACAAGTTACAGTCATAAAAGAAGAATCAAGAATATAGATAGAAAGTTCCACAAAAAAGTAATACCCTTCGGTTTTGCCGCCCGCGTAGTTACAAACGCCAGTGACATCACCGGACAAGAATAGTCGGAAAAAGCCTCACAACAGTCATTTCCGTAAAGGTGAATAGCGTACCTCTAGGCAACACAAAACCCTCGGCAAGAACATAGACTGGCAACCAAAGCCGATTTCCCAGAGAAAACCGCATACCCGGCAATCTGAAACAATAAATACATTCCGCACACCACCATAATGTGGTCGAGAATGCACCACAACAAAAAGTATAAAGAAGATCATCGTTTAGAGGAAACACCTACGAAGACTCGAAAGAATTCTTATAAAGATTGGAGGACTATCTACGACGCCACCGCATACCAACATCGGCTTATAATAAGGCCTATCTGTCAAGACTTCGCGACGAGGCAACGAATTTCAAAGATTCCTTCCGAGGAGAACCGCAGCCGCAGTATAAACGCTTCAAGGCTATGCTAATCAGAAAATACGCCGACCTCACGGCCATAGCGTACATGGCGGGAAACCTAATGGCTAACAAGCATCAACCAAAAGAGCCAGTGTAGGCATTCTTTCGCCGTCAAGCGGAAGTATATTACCGGAATTATCCGGGCCATGACACAACCACTATGGCGACGACGTTAGCGACTTTGGTAGAACCAAGCATCCAAAAGTCAATAGATTCTAGACAATTCAGCTCACTGAAAGAATTAATAAACGTTTCCACTTGCGTTGAAATCGCAATTGAACGCCAAAAAATGGCAAAAACTTTCAATCAGAAGCAGACAGATACGTCCAAGGCTTTGGAAAACAAGGCCCAGGTCGGTCACACGGCAAACAACGCCAACCGGCCCAGAAACAGAAACAAGTTGACCCCTACCGAAAACCACTAAAAATTGTAACGGTTAGGGTGGCAAAGAATCTAACCGCTTCTCCCAAATTTCCGTCCAGATCAAGGGAATAAATATTGATCAACAGCGGGGCCAGTTGTAATTTCACGCGACTTGATCTCCCTACCCAGAGAACAAGCTCAGAAAAAATGCGGCAGTCAAATCCGGACTCGACACTCAACACTGCCGGTTGAGCCCGCACTACAATCACTATCGGCGATTGACACCAAAAAGTGAAATTCCTAGTTGCCCCAGACCTAAGCAAAGATGTGATCCTGGGAAGGCCCATGTTTGGACACTAATAACGCCAGCATAGATTTCGCAAAAAATACAAGTTTCCGTCGGTTTTCAGCGAGGACCACAGACCCGCTACGACCGTAACATGCACACATAAGATCGATCTAACAGATAGAAACCCAATCCGAGTCGCCAAGTACTCATACAACGCTCACAAAAAATCCATGATCTAGCAACAAATCAAAGAAATGCTTGCGTCAGGCATTATCGAAAGAAGTTCGAGCAATTATTGCGCACCGGTAGTAATTGTAAAGAAAAAGAATGGATCACCCCAGATCTACATTGATTACAAACGCTTAAACAAAGTCACGAAAACAGAAGTAACCCGACTCTCAAAGATACGAAAAACACTCAAGGATTTCAAAGAGGCCAAAATCTTCACCAAAATCGACCTCACATCAAGGTCTGGCAAATTTCAATGCACGAAAAGCCCCGGCATTTAACCACTTTTGCCGCCCCTGATGGAGAAACGTACTAGTTTAGGATCATGCCATTCGGCCTGACGAACGGCCCAGCAACTTTCCAAAAAATGACGTCGCAGATGCTGGTTGGCCTACTGGGTAAATGCGTCCTTGTATACCTAGACAACATAATGGTTTTTTCCATCAACAAAACCAAACACCGAGACCACCTACGCCTGGTATTAGAAAGACTACAAGTACACAAGTTGCGCAGCAACTTTAAGAAATGCAAGTTTGGAACGGATGAGGTAGAATACCTAAGCCACCAAGTCACAAAACGGCAATCAACTACTGGAACATCATCTAAAATCAATTTGGGACTACCCCAAGCCAAACACCAAGAAGCAACTTCGCAATTTCTTAAGACTCAGCACCTGGCTCAGGGATTACGTCCCAGAATTTGATAATAGTTGAAAATAGTTGATGGCCATGCAAAAGCCCAAGCAAACGTTGAGGTAGACGCACAAGACTACAACTTCCTTCGAGAAAATTAAAAAAAACAATTGACCGCCCCTTCAAACTAGCAAAACCGCAGCCAAACCTAACATTTGTCTTACAAACAGACGCAAGTTACCAGGGAGTCGGAGCAGTCATGTACCAAGAAAAAGGAGACCGAATCATCTCGTACGACAGAACAAAACTTATATCCCGACAGGCCAAATTTTACTCCAACAAATTAGAATGCATATGAAGAAATTCCAACCATACTTAGAAGATAATTAATTTACACTAAGAACCGACAACAAAGCCCTCACATGGCTGAACACCTACCCCGATGCTAAAGACAAATTTTCTTGATGAGCAATGATCTTAAAAGATTTAAACTACACCATAGAACACACGCCTGGAGCCACAAACGTATTGCCAGACACCCGGACTACAAAGAAGTAAGAGAGGATATCAAAGAAGTAGACAAGTTATTACCACCCAAAAACCCAAACTTCACGGAAGAAGCGTTCATACAGTCGTTATATGGTTGATTATGCAAACGCCGCCATAGAGGAGAAATACGCATAAACACCCTTCAGCACAAAACAATAGCAGAAATGGTCATGCGCGCCCAACGCAAATGCCCGCAGACGCAAACCATCATAAAAAACACCGAGAACCAGTGAACGATCCTGAAAACCTTCCAGATATGGACCTGGGATACAAGCTGGGCCAAAACGGCAAACTCTACTGCACCAAAACAAGCAAGAATGCTTGACCTGTGCACGCACATAACAACCACCCTGAAATCCCAAGAAGCAAAAAACCGTAGGAAAAGGAAGCGATTGATTACATCGGCCCCTTTGACGTAACCACCACAAAGTGGTATTAACCATAATAGATTTGTGCATCTTTCCCCGTGAGGGGAATTGCCAGTTACCTCCATCGGGTGCGTCCCCATTGGAATTGGGGAAAGCTCGTCGGGTATGCAATCCAGCATATCCGAAGGGTAGTGGGAAAATAAAATACCCACCGTGAAACAAAAACTGGTTTCGAGGTTAGGCTAGCTACCTGCCAAGAGTAAAACAAAACAAGGGCTCACAGAAGAAAAACATTAGCCTCGGACAGCAATGGAAACACAACGACGACACAAGCAAGAACACGGACATTGAAGGACACGAAGAAGAGGATAAAGGAAAACCTTTTAAGAGTGGGCACATAGAATGTCTATATCTTTTAACAACAAGGATCAAGAAATAATATTAGAACTGCAACAACATAAAGTGGACATATGTGCAATATCTGAAACAAAAAAGCAGGGCAAAGGAACAACACAATATGCCAACTATGCACTCATATATTCTGGCAAGGGCAAAAACGAGAGAGCAGCTTCAGGTGTAGGAACACTATTACACCAACGACTCATACCAGCAATACAGACGATCGAGTATCACAATGACCGAGTGGTGAGCTTAAAACTAAAATTAATTAACCGGACACTAAACATAATTTCAGTGTATGCCTCAGACGCGGGGAAACCAATTCAAGAGGCCAAAGAATTCTACGATAACCTCCAAACAATAATAAACAATGTACCACCTCAAGACCAGATGATAGTTTTAGGCGATATAAACGCCCGCATTGGAAACCACATTATTCCTGGGATAAAAAACAGATTTAATGAAGAAACAGTCAATGAACGAGGGCAGTTGATGATAGAGCTTTGTACGCTTAATGAACTAAAAATAAACAACACATTCTTCAAACATAAACCCCAACATAAAACAACCGATAACAAGATGGGACACACCAGATGAAGCATGGACAAAACTAGAAAACAACATATTAAGCGCAGCTGAAGAGGCAGTAAGGAAAATTAAGATAATAGGCGCTACTACACATAAGCATAGACCATGGTTTACACCAGAAGTAAAAGCACTGGCAGAACAAAAGAAGAAAGCGCATCTAAAATATAAGTCAACAAACACACCAAGAGACTATATAGCATACATATCGACAAGAAACAACGTCAACAACGCAATCCGGAAAATAAAAAGTTAGTTCTGGGAACAATGGAGCAGAGAAATGGACAACAACACGTTCGGCACATAAAAAAAAGTATCTAAACATCTGAGAGCAATGAAACGAGAAACCAATGAGACAGTGCAAATAAACATCAGTGAAGAAACTTGGCTAAAACAGTTTGAACAAATATACTCGCAAGACCACCAACAAAACCAGGAAATAAGAGAAAACATCCAGTCGACAAATACACAAACCAATGAAGATCTTCAACTCACAACACCGGAAGAAGTACTGACCGAAATTAGTAAATTAAAGAATAGAAAGACGGCAGGTCCTAACGGAATCCCTAACAAAGCAATCAAATAGGAGGAACAAAATTAGCAAAGGAAGTTTCAGAGCTTTTCAACATCATATTGAACAAAGCGGCAATACCACACGCATGGAAAAACAGTATCACCATACCCCTGTTCAAAAAGGGCAAAGCATCAGACCCGGCAAACTATCGAGGAATAAGCCTGTTAGACACAAGCATGAAGCTCTTTGCGCGTCTTCTAACAAGCCGTATATCGGAGCAAAAAGAAATCCAAGAAGAACAGCAAGGTTTCAGGAAGAACCGGTCAACGATAGATGCAATATTTATTGTACGACAAATCGTAGAAAAGTCATTAGAATATTACAAGCCGGCTTATTTGTGTTTCGTCGATTTAACCAAGGCCTTCGATAAAGTGCTACTGCCGGACGTGATTAATGAATTAAAGCGAGAGAACATCCACCCAAATATCACCAAGCCCATAACACAGAACATAGGAATAAAACAAGGAGACAGTCTAAGTCCATTGTTATTCAACTTGATTATGGACCGCATAATAGACAGAACTAGAGAAGTAAACGAGGGATACAGAATGGGAAACGCAAAAATCAAGATTGTATGCTACGCTGATGACGCCGTGCTCTTTGCCGAATCAGAAAATTCCCTACAGCGATTATTATTCGCATTCAAAACAGAAGCCGAGGCGATAAACATGGAGATTTCTAGCAATAAGACAAAGACCGTAGTAATCGCAAAAACTCCAGTAAGGTGCAAACTGGTTATCAATGACAACATCATTGAGCAAGTATCCTCCTTCCAATACCTAGGCGTGCAAATATCAGCCTACGGTGAACTGAAAACGGCAGTCAGTAAACAAACGAACAACGCCTCGAGGATCGCGGGAACCTTAAAAAACACGATATGGAAAAACCAATACATATCAAACAGCAACAAAGTCCGGATCTACAAGACCTGTGTCAGACCGGTGATGACATATGCGGCAGAAACAAGAGCCGACAACTCCGAATCCAAAAAAATACTGCAAACTGCGAAAATGAAAATTCTGCGCACAATAACTGGTAACACACTAAGAGATCGACGACGCAATGACAACATACGCAACGAGTGCAACACGCCAGACATCGTCAGATGGGCGCGTGCAAGAAGAAGAGCTTGAAACGGGCACATAACTCGAATGGAGAACCATCGACTGGCTAAAGCGGTCAGAAACCAAAAGCCCAAAAACAAAGAGACCAACAGGACGACCACCGAAACGATAGAAAGACAGCTGGAGTTTAGTGTCCCAGGACAGACCAGACTAATGGAAATCCTTACAACAAGCCAAATTGGCTTTCGATAAAAAGAAGAAGAAGAAGAGAAAGATTTGTGCACTAGGTAGATAAAGGCTGTCGCCGCACCCTCAGCCAACGCGAAGACCACTGTACGCCTGTTGGAAGAGAAATTATTCCACAAATTTGAAAGTTGTTACAGTTCATTTCCTGCGGTGCACTAAAAATCACAAAGATTAAATTACTACTATCACAACATTCAACTTATACTTAGCTTATAATTATCGTAGGCAATATCAGACACCTTGTGTTGTTTGGGTGGCCGCGCTATAAATATATTAAAATTGGTCGGGTCCTGAAACACAGAGTACTAATTAATTAAATTGCCTCACTACTGTTTGACAATGTTGGTGTGCGTTGTTATTATTTGTTATAGCATTCTTGTTGTAATAGTATGGTTAATAATTGTCGATGATTAAGTCGACTTACCTGTTCATATTGTATCAACAGAGTGGGTTCACACACTCAATTATTCCATTCTTTTGTTCATGCAATTCCTTTTATGTAATTCCATAAATGTGGTTACCATTCCTCATCCTATTCCTTAATCCTTACTATTGAATTATCTCCTTGATTGTTGGTGTTGTTTACCTAACCTAAAACTAAGATACCAAAATATTATTTTTGTTGAGTGTCTAGCGCTGCCTTATACTTGTATTCAATAATTATGACTTACCATTTCAATCTCTAATCCTGTTATCATTGCAGTAAATAATTAAATTAATTTAATTGGTTATTCGCGCACTTCACTTCACTCTGTTCTCACATTCCAGTAACGTCAAAGGCGGCGTTGCCAACTGTCCTTGCTTTACTTTATTTTCATGAGTTATTTAAACTCATTAATACTACTTAATGAGAAAATATATTAATTGGTATTCCTTGTATCTCCCCTTTGGTTGTTTCTGTATTTTTCACTCCTAGTCAACCCCTGTTTCCTTAATTAAAAATAAACCTATTGAGCGGATCATGCGCGGGGCAATTTCGCGAGGTTTCCCCCGAGCGAACATAAGATCGTTCGGTCCTTTTTTGACAAGACTTCGCCTGAACTAGTTCGTTTTACGGAATGGCCGTTGGGTTCAATTTTAATTATTAAATTCGTTATATACGGACATAGAACCCATCGAGTCTTTATTAAAAGTTCCTTTAAGTGATACCATGTAAGTTTATTTTTAATTTTCTTTCTTATTCCTCCCTCATCCTTTTCAATTTTCAATTACAGATGCATTCAATGTGTTATGTTACACAAGTCCTGAGTTTTGTTTAAACTTTATTTTGCACGTGTATGTGTGGATGCATATGGATCATACAAATTATTAAATATTACGATTATCAATATTATCGATATTATTTATAATATATTGTACTACTTCATAAATCGCTGGAGGCCGCAGCGCCACGTGGGAACAGCTTGCACCCCTTTTTACCCTTTAATTCTTTTTTTTTGTTTTTTTTTTGTTTTGCATTATATGTATGATTTTCATTAAGTCATGTTAATTGGCTACAAACTAGTGGCAGATGTTTGTTAAGATTATCTGTTATTTTGCTAATTAATTATTATTACTATTGGAGAAGTATTTATACAAATCATTACTGTGCAAATCGTGGGTACCCCGTTAGAATTAAGTATTAATTGTTGTACGATTTTGGGTTATTTTTTTTTGTTTGTTTGTGTGAAACATGTGTATGCACAATCGACTTTAAGTACTTGTTTTGAATATATATTTTTTTTAATTTGGAACAAAATATATCTGTATATCCTACTTGTCCACCTTTTAGGTATATTTTTTTTTATTGCTTTTTTTTTATGTGTGAATACCCTCAAGAAGTCGATGTGTAAACGAAGTAAAATAAAAGCAATTGGCGCCTAACTATTACATGGTGAGTGTTTAATATTTATTTTCTTAATTGTTATTCTGTGTTTTGTGGACCTCGGCCCGTCTCCACGAGTTAAGCTAGGCTAGCCCTTTAAAACGTTAAAGGGCTAAAGGGCGCGTTTCATACCCCTAGATAATCCTATCAGATAATAGCTCCCAATTCGCTAGCAAACACTTTG
This sequence comes from Tachinus rufipes, assembly GCA_963932245.1. Taxonomy (NCBI): domain Eukaryota; kingdom Metazoa; phylum Arthropoda; class Insecta; order Coleoptera; family Staphylinidae; genus Tachinus; species Tachinus rufipes. Next base: position 13,066,857 of record OZ010746.1, on the reverse strand, counting down.
CGGACGACACACATCAATAGAAATGTGCACACCACACCACAGCCACCTACCACCCCCAAAAGAAGAAAAACATCCAAACAATAACCAAAGAATACCCTAAACGCGCCTAAAACTAATATTAGCAGTCTACCACAACAACAGGAGGACTAATGCAGCCACCGGACAAAACCCAAGCTACATGCTGCTCGGACAAAACATTCACCAACCAGAAGGTTGAAACGTCTTCAAAACAGCACCCAAAAATTTAGACCGCAGACTCCAGAAGGCAAAGCATCAACAAACCACCAACGCAAAACTGACGTACCGCAAAACTATCAACCTGGTGACAAAGTCATGATACGGAAAAGAGCCCACAGATTCAACCACAAATGGATGGGACCAAAGACGCTAATTACCAAAACAGAAGGGAACTGCTACTGGATTGAGAACCTTCATTATCGCCCCCCGACAAAAGTGCTTGCAAACGATCTGCAAAAAGCACCACCTCTCAAAGATGCTCCAAGGCTAGAAACCCCAACAGAAGCCGCAGAGAAAAACTAAGAGCACGATGTATCTAGCTTCTAAAAGAAAAAAGGTAAATTGTTACGGCCGCCAGAGGTCATCACATGACTTGGCTCTAAACATAGACACGCCTACTAGGCGGACCAAATTTCCACATTTGGCAGTCAAACTCCAGAGCTCGACGCAGACACATCAAAGACTAGAACTCAGTCCTAGATGAAAGCTACGACTTTCCGATTCCTCAAACAATACCCTACGATGACAACCCCAGCTATGCTCCTGGCACACTCTACAATAATCCCGCTACTTACGACATCTGCATCAGGAGCAACACCATTGCTCTTGGCATCACCTCACCCCGGCCAATACAGGGTCCTGGATGAGACGAGATTGTACCCCGGATGCCTGGGACATATCCGCCAGGTGTCATTGCACCGGGAGGCCACACCAAAACTACTTTCTACCTGCGGCTGTAAACAGCCTTCCTCACGGGGAAAAATCAATGGCATCAACGGTAGTCATTGCCGAGTGGCTTCCAAACTTCCATCGGCCCGCCGACGCCGCCCCTCTACCTTTTGGGCCGACGCCGGTAACAACTTTCACCTTTCGCACCTTAATCGAGACCGAGAACGCAACAAAAGAGGAGACTTTATTTAACCATCATAAGTCTGGCAACTTCTGTCTGGTGCCACTAGGTGACCTATTCTACCGCCACTGCTGCTTCCATAAGACACTCCTGGTATAACCGACCAACAAGTAAAAACCTTTAGCATCTTTCAAGGCACCAATCAACCCACAGTATAGCTGCTAAGGCACTTTCACGCTGTGTGTGTGCGCGTAGGAAATTTGGTTCAATACAAGAACAAACATGTGCAACAACAACGCCTCTGACGCTCCGGAATACCGCTGCAGGACAAATCCTAGGTTTAAACCAGCTGCCTCCGTGACCTTTTGCGGATTGCCGCTTATAACATTACAGATTTCAGTACCACAGATCATTGAATGAAAAATTCTATTCTCAATTTTATGCTCCTGACAAAAAATGCTTGAGACTAAACGACTGGAATTGCAACAGACAGTCACTTCCTACTTACAAACGCGGTAGAGCACCAAAACGGCAACCACGGTGAGGACATCTCCGGCTACAATTCCGTCTTTAATATCTCCTCTACCGACGGTCTCACTATAGAATAATCTTGCTACATCTAGATTAATAGATTAAGATTCTGCACCTCCGCCAAATGTAACATTTTTGTACTGTAAATAACTTTAAGCTCCTTTTCGTCATACAACACAAGCATCACGTGACAACGTTCTTAGTAAGCGTGTTCGTAGTGCAAGCCATCTGTGGGAGAGCATATGTCAAACCAACGTTAGTTTAATTATTATTATTTTAAGGATTTAAGGTTTATTTTGTAAGATCAAACACAATATACTTCTTTAACACGTAAGATTATTTCAAAATTGTGAATGTGAGCATTTAAAAGATTCAATACACCGATTAACTTTCTTTGATATCTTAGTTTCTATTTTTGTTTCACATCACATGTCCATTTGCACACCCTATTTCCCAATCTCAAGATTGTTATAGGAAGCTTTTGACCTTTTGTTCATTGTTCTATACCCCATACGTATCTGCATCACTTAATCCAACTCCACCCTAATTTTCACCATTGCTTCCCCTATACGATATCTGATGAAAGTAACAAATGGTTCGATTGTATGATATATTGGCTTGTATATTCAATATTTTACTTTTACAATTCTTTCAGAAATATTGATTTATTAAGTGAACCTAATGTTAACAGCAATTCAATTACACAATACCTAACTCAGTGCCATTGTGCTAAAATATAATAATCAATAAGCTCAAATAGTATTTAATAAGTAATTATTTAAACAATTTAGTTTAGTATTCCAAGCTGGATTATTATTAGCTACCCAAAGCAAAATAAATTAATTATTCATCTAAACAGTAAATAATAGAGCTAAAGTACGGTAATACCAATTTCTTAAATATATAGTTAGATAGTTTGTATTGTAAAATAATACAGTAAACAAACAATTCATTAATCTTGGCTTAATTAAAGCTTATTTTTTTTAATAATTAGTTCAAAATTATATAAAGCAACTACAAAACATCAACTATTAACAAAAGGCCATTTAATTCAATTAATTATTCAGCAAACGTGTAACATCAAAGCACCTGACGCGACGCACTGCAGTAAAACGATCGCCTGCGGTTAAACTTTTCATTGTTTGTAAACATTGTGTGCACTGTTGAAGTGATTAAGCAGTGCAAATTCTAAATGTTCACGGTAATTACAGTTGATACTACTGCACGAAGATACGTGCCAGATATTGCGGATGGATTACAAGTAGGGTTAAAGTGCAGCTAACATTAGATTAATGATGCATGTAAATATTGAGGTTTATAGCAAATGCGCTAAAATAAATAATTAATGTTTTAGCTTATATTATGGAATATTATTTTTTGTTTTATGTTATTATTAAAGCAATATGAGCTACTAAATATGCGCATTTATATACACTGTTTATTTGTAAAATATGCAGTTATTTTAATAGAATAAGCATACATTTTTATGCAGTTTGTTTTATTTACTTAGTTTCAAATTCACAATTTATTATAATCTAATTTTGAAAAATACACATATAATATCAAATGTATTGATAAATAATATACGTATTAATCTTTGATTTAACATACATCAATCGTATTTCAATGCAATCCTATTAACTGTAGTATTACCTTAATCAAACGCAATTAATATCCGAGGCTGCTCAAACTCGCTGTTAATTGTTCACATATACAATTAATACTGTCCAAATAACATTTCACATCACGTACCAAGTTTTAATTTGTACTGAATAAATAAGACATTTGCATATACTAAATTTTATCAGAGTCCCCGCTTTTTGTATATGAGATAAGAATTTTATTTTGCTTTCATTCGACTGAATAAACAAAAAATTCATTGCCTCGACGTACATTGTTTTTATTGATGTGATATTTTTCATACTTGAAAATATAAACCGAGTAAAATGATTACAAATCACTGCACAAATTGTGGTTTATATTCAACTCTAAATTCTATAAATGAAATGAATTTTTACCAAATCGAAAATTATATTTAAATGGGCATGAAGTTGATATTGTCTGTCCGTATTTGGTGGAAATTCGTTGGATTTATTGTGAATTAATAAGACTAAAATCCATAATTATTTATTAATGGTATAATCAATTTTAAACTATGCAAATTGAATATTAATAATTTTAAATTAATCCTTAAGTTGTTTAGTTGACAAACAAACAATCCAACCTACTTTCATTTTAAATTGTTAAAATAAAATCACTTTTAGTAAATGTAGTAAAATTAATAGATTTCAGACTCAAGGCGGTCTTATAAAAATACACGAACAGATATTTTTTTTTTTTCAATTGTCTTTCTAAGATACAAGTTTTGGTTCTACACACACACACACACACACATCTTTTTTTCTTTTAATTACGAAGAAAATCAACTTAAAGCATAAGATCATCTTCAAGTTCTTACAACATATAAAACAATCCCAAAAAAACACAAACAATTTCTATTAAAAATATAAAAAAATTTAAATACAAACCTAAAAAATCTTTAATGCATTAATTTTACAACAGTGGCGTAGAAGTAAAATATTCTTCTACCAAAAAAACAAAAATATAGAAAGGTAGTCTCCTACGCCATTCGTACTCGTATGAGCAATTAAGATGTACTTGGAAAACAAACCGTTCATTTTGCGTACCAACAACTAAGCCCTGGTTTGGCTAAACTACTTGTTCAAGTCCATATTTACAAAATAATCTATCTTGTAAACAAAATTTAATTTTTAAGTAAAGCAAAGAGATCAACCACTTCCTGACGCTTGCTTTCAACTAGACGGACTGGAGAACCAATAGAAGGGGCGGACAAAAACGTAGACAAAATGACGTACCTTTATGCAAAAGTCGCCAGCAAAGTCAAACAGTAAAATCAAAATAATTTTTATGTAAACGTTCGTTATTTAAAATAACATAAAAGTTTAGATAAATGTTTTATCAAATTAATCACAAACCACAAATACATAAAAAATGGTATCCATCCAATACTTTTGACATATATTTTTGAAAAGTCAGGAAAAGGAGATCCTGGTAGTTGAGGGGCTAATACTCAGGTTTAAAAGAGTGTTAGTTCCTACACACTGCTTTGGCCCTAGCTTCTGGTAAAACAGGATGTTAAACCTAACCCAGTTTTAACCAATCGGCTTGTTATTTAACTTGAGGGTGAGGAATTATTTATGTGATGATAGATCCCAATAGTATTCTTTGTGTTCGCGAAAGTCTTTCATTTACATCTATGAAACCTATATCGCTTGATTAGCCCTGGCGACTGCATCGGTTTGTGATGTAGCGTCCCATATGTGGCTCCGTGGTGGGTGGGGAAATTGAGCGATGAATTTGACGGAGTTTATTATGGTAGATTTTAAAACTCCAACCAAACGATCTCGCCCGTTTAGGGACGAGAGAGCTAATGAAGATAGAAATAGTACAAGTAGAAAGTTTGTTAGATATTTCATTGTAAAATGTTCTGAAAATGGCCAAAGTCTAAAGGAGGTTTTTCCCTTCTTAATTCATAAGACCATTTCCAATATTATTAATGGAGCTTTAAATTCATGTAAGAAGTGAAGAGACTGTACCTTGCTTATTGTAGTAAAAGACAAATTGCAGAGCAGTAAAATGCACGTCGTTAGGTAATATTGCGGTGACAGTTGAGCCGCATAAATCCTTAAATATTTCGAAGGGAGTAATTTCATGGTATGAGTTGTTATACACAACTGTAGACAAATGCAAACAAGAACTGGCGTCGCAAGGCGTTATCGATATTAAAAAACTAACCCGTAGAAAGGATGGTGAAGTCAGAGATACAACATCTATGATTTTAACATTCAGTTCTGAACGGCTCCCAAATGAAGTTAAATTGGCATATGTTGCTCACCCGGTTTACCCGTTTATTCCTAACCCAATCAGGTATTTCTAATGCCAACGTTTTGGACACACTGCAGTTAGGTGTCCAGGTGTTGCAACATGTGCAAAATGCAGTAAGAAAAAACATGACCCTGATCCATGCAACAGTTCACCTTTATCTGTAAATTGCAAAAGTAAGCATCCCGTTTATTCCCGACACTGCCCAAAAATGAAAAAGGAAAGGAAGATAGCCGAGATCAGAGTAACAGACAAACTCTCTTACTATGATGCTCAAAAAAAGTATAGAGCAATTACGGCTCTTACCTTTTCTAGATTGTTTGCTTCAGTTGCTGAAACACCTATTATTCAACAAACACCGATTATGACATTTACTGCTATTGCAGAAACTTCTTCAAGTAAGAACAATGACTCTAATGTAAAGGGTCAAAAACCGGTTGCGGGCCCATCAGGCTCAAAACCAAACGTGACTACGGTTCAATCTGGACCAAGGTCACAACGAGTGGGATTTCAACCAAAACCACTCAAGATGGAGCTCATTTAAAGCCTAAACCATCTAAAGTATTGGTTTGTATTGGGTCAAAACCAACTAAGGTGGCGACTTCCAAGTCAAAGCTTAAACAGGCTAAGACTTAGTCTGAGTCAAAACCTGCAAAGACGGCAGCCCAATCCAGGCTACCGTCAACTGAGGTGCAGGTTTCTAGCGATCCTGCGCCCACAGACCCTAATATTGACAAGTCGTCAGAATTGATGGATGTAGAAGGTATTCCCGCACAACCTACTCTGAAAGATAAAATGATGTCAAATAGTGGAACTTCTTCTACTACCCCAGATAATAATTCAGAAGAAAAACCAAAAAACGCTAATATGCAAAGAGTTAAAATTACGTTTTCAACGTAGCTTTAAAAATGGCTTCAACTATTATTCAATGGAACTGCAATGGATATAATGCACATTACAAATCTTTTAAAATTTTACTAGCAGAAATTTCACCTATCTGCGTTTCCTTACAGGAAACTAATTTTAAGGTTGGAAGTTCAGTTAATTTTCGTGGTTATACTATTTATCGGAAAGATCGTATAAATGTTGATCGTGCTCAGGGTGGAGCGGCATTAGTGGTTCGTGATACGGTTTTCAGCAAAGAACTCCGTGTCAACACTTCATTAGAAGCAGTAGCCGTTTAATTACAACTCCCTTTTCCACTGACCGTTTGCTCTATCTATATTTCGCCAAACGTCAGTTTGGACATTTGTTTGATTGATCAATTACTTGAACAACTTCCGTCCCCATTCCTCCTTATGGGTGATTTTAATGCTCATAACACTATGTGGGGCTCAAATCGAACCGATGTCAGAGGTCGTAACTTGGCCAATCTATTTTAAGAAACGGATTTAGTTATCTTAAATAAAAGTAACAATACCTACTTTTTCGTCTCCAATAGATCGTTCTCGGCTATTGACCTTACTATTTGTTCCTCAAGTATCGCAGCATTGCTGGATTGGGAAGTCTCGGAATATCTTTAGTGACCACTTTCCAATACTCGTGTGCTTGGTCATAAAATCCATGAAAACCTTTATCGGAATTGAAGAATAAAAGATGCTGATTGGGATAGTTTTGTTCAAGTATTTGATTATAATGAGTATCCAGGCCACTATTGACAAAAATGGTGAAACTTTCACCGATTCTATCATACAAGCAGCTCATGCCAGTATTCCTCTGTCTTCAGGGAAACCTCTCAGTTCCTTGGTGGAATTTTGATTGTGAACAAGCTAAATTATACAAACGCCGTTCTATTCAACGGTTTAATCACTCTCCAACTGAAGAAAACCTGTTAGCTTATTTAAAGTATAAAGCTGTTACGCGAAGAACTTGCAGAAAAGCTAAAAGAGAATCATGGTCAGAATACGTTACTTCTATAAATTCAAAAACCCCCATCGGAAAGGTGTGGGAAAAAGTCAGAAAAATTTCTGGGCGAACCACCTCTGTACCTGTTAGTGGGATAATGTCAGGTGATCAAATTATTACCGATTCTCACAATATCTCGAATATTCTGGCCGATATTTATTTTGACGCCTCCAGTGATGATAATTACAATGAACATTTTCAAGAGATTAAAACTAACATGGAGAAAAAACATCTGTCATTCGTTTCCGACGATGATGAAATATATAATGCACCTTTTAGTGTTTGGGAATTTGACTCCGCATTATCTGAAGCGCACAATACTGCTCCAAGTGCCGATTTGATACACAATGCTATGCTTAAGCATTTAAGTCGCTCTGCCAAACTTCAGCTTTTAGCAGTTTATAACCGTGCATGGTCAGCAAGGTACTGCCCTGAGTCATGGAAGCTGGCTATCATCGTACCAGTACTTAAACCTGGTAAAGATAAAAAACTCGCGACAAGTTATAGACCTATCTCTCTAACTAGCTGCTTATGCAAGTTATTAGATTAATAAGCGACTTACTTGGTTATTAGACTCAAGAGGTCTAATTGCTGATATACAATGTGGTTCCAGGCGTCATCGTTCTACGACTGACCACCTTGTTTGTTTGGATACAGCAATTAAAAATGCTTTTGTGCAAAATCAACATCATGTCGCTGTATTCTTTGACATTGCAAAAGCATATGACATGACGTGGAAGTACAATGTTCTACGAACGCTTTATTCGTGGGGTATTCGCGGAAGCATGGCATTGTTCATACAAAACTTTTTAACTTCCCGTTTGTTTAAGGTACGTGTACGTAAAAGCATCTCGGGCATACGTCAGCAACAAAATGGTATTCCGCAAGGGTCTATTTTAAGCGTGACGCTATTTATGATAGCTATTAACGGCATAAGTAAGTTTATCAAGCATCCGGTAAACGGATGTATGTATGTTGATGACGTAGCTATCTATTGCGCTTTGAAAAACATGCCAACATTGGAACGTCAATTCCAAATAACTATCAACCGCATTTTGAACTGGGCTAATAGCAATGGATTTACTTTTTCTACAAGCAAAACGTTTCTTATCCATTTTTGTAGAAAGCGAACCCCACACGGTGACCCTTTATTATATCTTGGGGAAGAACCCATTCCTCTACAGGATTGTGTTCAATTCGTTTTTAAAAGTTGGATTTTCTTTAGGGTTAATTTATTTTTTTGTTTATTTTTTTGGCAATGTTTATTGTTGTTAAGCCAAATCGATCAATTTACAATTTTGGGTCCGACTCTTTTAGCTTTGCAAAGTTGAGTTAAGTCTTAATAAAAAATGATTTTTTTCTTTTTTGTATTAAAATAATGCTCAACCATTGTAGAACTAAAATTCAAGAAAATATTTCTAGTGCATGAACTTTTGATTTAATTTTACTTCAGACTCCGTGATAAGTCAAAATATATGTTGAAGATACTTGGGTTCTTTATAACTATCAAATTAAAATAATAATTACAGTTTTTAAAACATTTTTTTTTAATTTTTAGGACTTTTGTAGTAAATTGAAGTTTTGCTTTGCTTTGTCTAAAAAATGCAAACACTGAATGCGTAAAAGAATAAAATACTATCCGCAACTTTGTTTGAATAATTGCTAAAAGAATAAATTACTTAACGTAATTCTCTATTACGTATATCTCAATTATATTTTGATTATTTTTGTTTTGTTGTTATATCCTTTTTTTATTGATTTAAAAGTTAATTATTTTGGAGATAGGATAAAATAATAATTAAACTATTTGCTTATAGCATTTGGTTTTTTAATAGCTAACGTTTCGGCAGCGTTGCTGCCTTCCTCAGAACTTTAAAACTATTTGCTAAAATTGTCATATATAAAAAAATTTCGCGAACAAACTTGCACATACACTTTAAAAACACTCTTCATTAGATTGATTCTTTGTTTACAATTTGCTATAAGCAAATAGTTTAATTATTATTTTATCCTATCTCCAAAATAATTAACTTTTAAATATTTTGATTATTTGATCATTTTTTCTTATAGTATTGTTGCTGTCATAGATTTGTCAAAATTTACGATTGCAGAAACATTTTGTTAAGCTTGTCGTAGACGCTCAGTAGGTTTTGTATTTTTACCAGATGCATCAATAAAGTATCCGCCAAAGACAATAATGCTGTTGATTTTACTTTAAAAAATACTCTACATACCTAGCTAGTATATTATATTGTATTTTGTTGGCGCTAGACAACTTGGTAAACCAAAACCCACCGTCAATGACATCTACTTTAATTTCAAAATGAATTGTATCAAAGATTAGTAAAAATAAATCATAAAAACTTAATTTTTAAGTTATTGCATCCAGCTTCATCAACAAGTAAAAACGAAAAATTAACCAATTCAAACTGAAAATATTGCTGCCATTTTAAAATTCAGCATGTAAATTATTGTCTAACGCGTCAATGTTGGTCTATTCAGACGGTTAGGTTAGGTCAGGTTAGGTTAGGTTAGATTACGTTAGGGTAGGTTTCTGGACCCCAGATTTTGGGGGCAAGAGAAGGTGAAACCCACTCCAATGTAAGAGCGGACCAACACTATTGCACGGTGGCCTTGCTACGGCGATGAGACTACTACTTTCTACCCTTCTTTAACTCTTTGAACTGTAGGCTTCTCTTGGTCAAACTCTTGGATCTACCCTGAATCACATTCAGGCAACCGATGCCACTAGGCTTCTAGGGCTAGAAAGCCAAACAGCGTTCTCTTTCCCTTCTTATTTTTTTTTTCTAGGGCTCTGCCGTTGGAGGCGTAATAGACTTCCAGCAGCCTTAAAAAAATGGAAAAGAATAGATCAGAAGATAAGAACAAAACAGCCTCGGAAAAAAAATCTTCCAAGCTCCAAAATTACGACGACTACGCTACGAAAACTGATACTGGAAAGGAAGAGCTGGACCAAAATTCCCACTCAAAGGAGTTTTTTTCTGGGAGGTCCACTTAAAAGGAACCGAACGAGGATGGAGGCTTAGAGTCGGAAGGTTCTATAGTCTGGATTCTACAGGAAGACAATGTAAAACAAGAGCTCCGTAGAAAATACGCGAGAAATGACCCGAAAACATCAAAAGCCAAAAAAACGCTAAAAATGCTAACACACACAGCACCTACTGCTATGGCCTTCATCGACAGCGCAACAAGAAAATACGTTAACGCTAGAGAATTGCCGGGTTTTGTCGCCCCGTCCTGTTGTAGTGCCATTAGTATTATTGTTATGGCAAAATATTAAATCCTATCATATCTACGAGAATATCGGTGAACCTTTCTCTATAGAATAATATTAACACGTACAGCGCCGTTTTTAAATTAAAATTGGTTTTTATAGGACAAAACGCCAACCAACTCAATATCCAAACGATAAGATATTAACCATCACTCTTTTAATATGTTGAACTAAATACAATATTCTATGTCTTCATGTTTTTGGTTAAAGATTTAAAGTTACATTTAACGAGTAAAAAATTAATAAAAAACTGATTAAAAACGTCACTTTTTAAAAATTAATTGCAAAAAATCGATTTATTTCATCAAATTTCTAAAAATTTGAGGACACAGATTAGACTTTCTTCTACAATGTCTGAAAATTTTATTCAATTATATTCAGGTGTTTTCTTGCTGAGTTAGATGCTGTAAACCCTTATAATAGCGCAACTATTCTCCCCCTTAATATCAACGTGAAGGGTCACATCAGAACATTAGCTACTAACCTAAAAACGCTAAAGAAAGCCCTAGAGACGGAGAAATTAACGACTCTCAAACAACAGCAGAGAGAGAACACGGATGAAATGCGGAAAGAGATCAAAAATCTGAAAGCCCAATTAGCGGCTAGAAAGAAAGACCAGGAAAATAAGAAGAAGGAAAAGACAGAGAAACTGAAAAAATAAGTAGATGCCTTCAAAAAACTTCTCAAGTCTGAGAGGAAGGCCAAGAAGCAAAGACCTCTACCAAATAAAATTCCAATGATGAAAAGAGTATCAGAGAAGAATTCTCTAGCAAACGCACTAGAGCTACTTGCTTTGGATTGGGAAAAAAAAAACTTTCCAAACACAAGACAAGTAGAAGAGACAATGGGGGAACTCAGAAAGACCAAGACACAGTAAGGGTAGTAGATAAAGAAAACAAGCTTATCTACTGCAAAGCAAAACAAAATGGTAGCAGGCGAATTGAAGAAGTAAAGACCCAAAAAGTAACACCAGGAGAGATGGCCTATATTAAGTACACAGCGCAAGCCCCAACAAGCGAGGGCGACTGGAAAACAAAAGAAAGATACAGCTATTACCTGATAATCGACCTTGAGGAAAGCGACAACACGCAATTACAGCAGGAGTATAAAGGGCTGACCGCAATAAAAGAGAAAATGAAAGCAGACTGGAGGAACCTCATCGTGGCGGAGCTACCCGGGAAAAATACTGCTACGGTCCAAAAAGTAATGGAATACGTAATGGGTAGAAAGGGCATAACGGTCCAGATATCTTCCCCAAAGCCAAAGCAGGACAAAAGCAGAAAGAAGTGTGAGTCAAAAGAAGAGGGGAAAACTGCAAAAAACTACCCTAACCAGGAGTGGAAAACTCAGAAATGTAGGAAAAAAAATCCTCAGAAAAACAAGAATAATAGACCGAGGACGACAGAAGCAATCATCGTCAAAGCGGCGGGCTGCACCTACGCTGACTTGGTGAAGAAAGTAAGAGGAAAGACAAATCCACTCCAAGAAGGGAAAAGCGTCAAGTCTATGAAGCAGACAAAGAAAGGGGACCTGCTTATCGTGACCGAAAAGAAAAGATTGGAGGGATTGAGAAATGTCTTTCAAAAGGAATTGGGGAAACAGCAAGTCCGAAGCGGCAGCGGGAATTTTGGAGAGAGTAAGACGCTGCACGTTTCGAACATCGATAGAGATGCCACCCAAGACCAAATAGAGAATGCGATAAGGAGCAATCTGTCAGATCTGGAGATGGAAGAATTGCCTCTTGAGCTGAAAAACCTAAGACCGACCAAAAGCGGAAACCAGAATGCAACATTAATCATTTGCAAAAAACATGCTAGCTTGCTGACAAACAGTAAAAAGGTAAAATTAGGATGGCACCATTAAGAAGAGGTTCCGCATCTCTGCCTTGACAAGAAAGCAGAAGTACAGGAGCGTTTAAACTGCTGCAAGACACCAGGCAACGGACTGCAAAAGCTCAGTTATTTGCAAGCTTTGCAACAAGGAACACAGACCAGACTCCAAATTTCAGAAGACTTCTAGACCGCTGTAGGCGGGAGCAGTCGGGCCAGAATGAATAAGTATCTACAAATAAACGTCGGGACCGGAAAGGCTACCCACGACGTAGCACTAGCCCAGGCAAGACAAATGGGAGCAGACGTCATCCTGTTCCAGAAATCCAATAAATTCATATCAAAAACGCAGTCTGTTGACGGACAACAAAGCGGATGTGGCGGTTCAGATAATAAACAAAAAAAAAACCAAAATAATTAGCCACCAACAGGAAAATTACTTTCAAATTATTAGCCTGACAGACTATGAGGTCATAAACGCATACGTCTTGCCTAACATAACTCTACCCGCTTATAAGTTTAGAGTGGAGCATCATGGAGGCCCTCAGGTCTAGAAAGAAGGGTGTAATCTTGGCAGGCGACTTCAATTTAAAATCACCAGCGTAGGGCTTAGCAAAAGAGAACAAAAAGCATGAGCCTTAAACCTAATCCTAATAAACAAAAAACTTACGCCAATCTTTGCAAGGAAGGAAAGCGCATCGTTCATTGACCTAACAATTGCCACAAACAACATCTCGGTAAGGCAATAGAAGGTGGAAGAGGACGAGGAATCCCTAAGCCTGCACCAGGATCAAAGATCAGAATGGGAATGAGCAATGAACGTCAAACAAACAACTTGCCTTACTGGTGGAGCAATACCATCGACGCACCAAGAAAGGAATACAAAGGCTTCTAACAAGATCCATGGCAAAAGGAGAACCCGAAAGGGTTACAGATCTTAAAGCACAGCTCAAAATTGCCAGAAAAGAGAATCAAACAGCTATCCGCAGGAGCAAGAAACAAAAATGGAGAAAACTGGTTGACAACTTGGAAAGCGATGCTTTTGGACAGGGCTACCAGACGTGCTGCAGGAAGCGTACAACAAGCACCTAGACAAAAAAATCTTTCCAAAACCTTGGAAGAAAGCGAAGATAGCGCTAAACTCCAAAGGAGAGGGCAAATTTAGGGCTATAAGTCTGCTAAGCGCACCCGACAAGCTGTACAAACACTTAATAAAGAAGAAGCTTGATAAGAAACTGGAAGAAAAAGAATCCATATCCAGCACCCAATACGGATTCAAAAAGGGCCGCTCAACAGTCGACGCCATCATATAGGCAAGAAAGCTTTGCAAAGATAGTTCAAGCGCGTGGACCGCCATCATTCTGCTAGACGTAAGAAACGCTTTCAACACCGCCAGCTGGAAGCAAATCAAGAAAAGGCTGACAGAGATAGGAACGAGCCGGTATCTAGATCTCATAGCAGCAAGCTACCTAGGGGAACAAACCATTCTAATCGCCACAGGGAAGGAGAGAAACCTAACGCAGGGGGTTTCCGCAGGGTTCCGTCCTAGGACCTGCTTTGTGGAACGTCGTCTACAACCCCGTGCTGAGTCTCCAACTCCCAAAGGATTGCAGAACGGTCGCCTACGCCAACGACATAGCGGTGGTGGTCAGAATAAACAACATGCAGGAGATGCAGAAGACTGCAAACACAGCCCTAAAAGCAGTAGACGAATGGATGACGGTAAGCGGCCTGGAACTGGCTCCCAAGAAAACCGAGGCACTGATCGTCAATGGAACGAGAAAAAAGCCGCCTTTGTCTTAAGAAGTAAAACCATCACCCCGAAAAAATCCGTCAAGTACCTGGGAGTATGGTTGGACTCAAACTGAATCTTTGGCCCGCACGTTCAAAGCACCATCAGCAAAGCAGAGAAGACCATAACTGCCCTAATGAAAATTATGCCAAACGTAAGCGGACAAAGCGCTAAAAGAAGTGCAATTTACCACGCCGTGATCCAATCCATACTTACTTACGCGGCGCCGATCTGGAGGCGGGCTTTCGGCGTAACAGGCACTTGACAGCGCTTTTATCCACACAAAAAAAGTCATACTGAAAGTCATCAGCGCATATCGAACGACAAGTGGCAAAGGTGCCTGCGTCATTGCAGCGATCCCGCCGATATACCTGAAAGTGGATGAATTAGCAAAGAAGCATCAAGCCAGAAAGAAAGGCCGCAAAGCAACGTACAACATCGTGGAGCAGTGGCAGCGTAGATGGGACGACATCTACAATACAGAGCAGTGGACAAAGACGATTATCCCCTCAATAGAAAGATGGGTGAGATGCCAGCACAGAAACACCAACTACTTCCTGACACAATTCCTGACAGGCCACGGGAGCTTTAGCACCTTCACCAAAAGGATTGGTAAGACCCAGAGCGACGGTTGTCACTACTGCGGCAAAACCGACTCCTCGGAGCACATCATCTTCCATTGCACGCGATGGCACGTCAGAAGACACAAAGCAGAGGTAGCTGTAGGTAAGACACTGACGATCGACAGCCTAATGGACCTCCTTCTTCAAAGCAAGCACAACTTTAAGCAGGTACACTCATTTGTGAGAAACACAATAAGTACAAAAAACAAACAAAAAACTGGCCAGGCAGAAAGCCGAACAACAACAGGCAAATTAAATGAGACCAGATGGATAAGTGATGCAAACCCTTATCGGGGTATTCCGCCTACCCGTTGAGAAGAATTGAGGTATTTTAGTGGGTGGAAATCCCACATTCCTGGGCGAGTTGAACCAAGCACCCAGGGAGCAGTAGCGTTTTCTTCACCAAAAAAAAAGTTAGGTTAGGTTAGGTTAGGTTTTAAAATTCAGCTTGTAAATTATTGTCTAACTCGTCAATGTTGACCTATTCAGACGGTTAGACATCTAGGCGTAGTAGCCAATAAAAAATATAGGAAAAAGTATACTATATTGCTTGTAGCTCTTAAAATACTACAATACAATACTACGTAAAATAAATACAGCCTCAATCTTAATACACTGGACAAACCGGCAATTACAGCATACGTGGTTTTAATACAACCACAAAAACTGGGATATAAGCTAGACATAAAAAAATTAAAATGAACATTAAAAAAATCAGAGCCAGCTTTAAAAAAAAAAAAAAGCACAAACTTAAAATACACTTAGTAAGATGCTACATATTCTTAATACTATTGTACGGCGTCAAGAGCTGGACGCTGACGAATAAGCTAATTTGTAAGCTTAAGAATTAAATGCGCATAAGTTGAGTAGTTGAGTTAGGAACAAAAAAGTTTAAAACCAACCAATCGGCGCTACGTGCCACACAAGCACATTTAAGTCAAAATACATGCATTGCTTTTGGCTGAATTTCATATGAAATATGGCAATTTTGATTGTTCACAAAACCGTTAAGTCAAAATTGTGCTTTGATACTAAAAAATAATTTTCATACAAGTTTTGGGGTTTTAGGAGTATTTTTTGGCCAAGGTCTTAATATATTACCGCAGCAGAAGCTTGCTAAAGTCATTAAATTTTTTTTATTTCTAACGGACAAAAAAAATATGACAATACAACGCAATGTTAGACTTTGTACAACAAACTTAAAAGGGTTAATTTTTATGATTTTTGCGGCTTATTGTCTATAATATAAAGTTAAAATAGCACCAAAATTGGGTTTTACAAAAAAAAATTGATTTTTACGGAAAATTTTTAATTTTTAGTTAAAATTTTGATTGAAAAAAAATAATACTAGTCTGGTCCGTTTAAAATAAAATTGCCTATAAACAACACGAAAAAATAGCCAAAAACACAAATGTTTTGAGCACTCAAATTTTAGTTCAGGTGCTTTAGTAACTCCATCTGCGTAAAATGCGCCGGCCTCTACCATTCTAAGAAATTCACAAACTACCGTCAACAGAAAATCATTGACATAGCTTTGAGTTGCGCTCTAAAGCAAATAGACAAAAACTTTGCACAAAATTATGAGTTGTGACCAATGTTGACAAGCAAATAATTGTGTAACAAAACCACCATAGACATGCTTACAAAGCTTACACAAAAAAAAATAACCCTTATGTAGACACTTAAAATCAAATTTACTGCAAAATGATCGTAACGCTTTATATAAATTAAACAAGCACACCAGTTTAGTGACAAGTTTAACAAAACCAGCGGAAAAGCAATACATGTTGATAATTTTAACCAAACTGCTTACTGTCATTAACATTTATAACAACAAGATTTTGCATCACAAGTCCACGTTTGCAAGTTTACCGACGTAAATTAAATAGTGGAGTACGAAGTAGCAAAAACGTTGTATCTGCAAGTGACAACAACGATAAACCAATAGAAGACGTAACAGAAGTTTGACAAGATATTCATATTTTAAACTAAAAAAAAAACCAACAACTTAAAACATGCTGTTAGCAGTTAAACTCCATGTCTAAAAAAAGTACACATCAAAAAGTATGAAAAAAAAAAAGAAATGGAACAAAGCGTTACCAAGTTCTCAATTCATTTAAAAAAATTAAAAGTCAGAAACATACTGACCAATGTCACGCTAACGACAATTTTGAATAAATTTAAAACTGCACTCTTAACTTCTGCCACAAGTCACCACAGAATCTCTGGTGTACTAGAGTACCTAGTGCAACATCCAAACCATCTTATATCACACTGAGAATGAAAACATTTACATTAACAATTAAAAACCATTATCTTTAAAATCAACATTCAAGAGCAACTTTACCAACTCTTGGGCTCGTACCGGCTAGACCCTTTAACATCTAAAACTCCAAACCGGTAACCAGGTGGGTAAGAAGCTGGCAGGATGATAAGTCCAACTCCAGTCAACCTCGTCTGCCCGCTGTATGAAAACTACAGAGGCTCTGTCAAAACACTTTTTCTTCAATCTCCGCTATGATCTGTCGACTTCTCTTGGTCAAACCCTTCGGCCTACTCTAGACCACCTTTTGGTTCCCGATGCTATTAGGTATTGAGGGCTAGGGAACTAAAAACTCTTTCTTTTAGCCTACAAAGGGGGAAAACCTCTAAAAAGTAGTCTCTATCCCGACATCCTATTTTCTTCTAACCCTCTCCCAAAATGGCTCTTTAACGACGACCACCTTTCAGCCCAGATAGGTGTTAAACAATGGGCACGGTACTGACTTATGGCACTCTATGGATAGTACGACGCTAGATACATTGTTTACGGTGCAGGGGGGCAATACCCCAGTACCGGTTGGGGACAAGTGTGTGCAAGAGAGCACACCTGGATTGTTATCCAAATACCTCAAGACAAAAGACGACAATGGCAAGGGATCTGGCAAAGATCACGTTAACAAAAATGAAATAACAGAAGAAGAAGACAGGGAAATTTTCAGCATAAAAAGCTTAATACAAAGGATTCCTCCTAAAAAGAAAGCGTTCTCCCTATCTGACTTGCGTATGAATAGTGCCAGACAGACCATACCTCTGGGATATGCAACAGTAGAAACGTCGTGGAACAAAAGAAAAACAATGGAAATCAACTCGTTAGAAAAGAACAATGAAGAGATTCACGAAGCAATAGAGCTATTTAGAAAAATTTCAGAAAAAAATTGCGGCACATGCAATAAAGCTAGACCAAGTCATCCAAAAAATGTACAAGCCAAAGACAAAACTAAAAGAAGCAGCCGCCAGTCTAATATATGAAATTGAAAAACTCAAAACCAATAAGCTTAAATAGTGGTTGGACAAAAGTACAAGAAGCGCACAGGCAGGGACAGAGGAATTGTTGTGAAGCGAGAACAAAGAACTCAAGCGTAAAATAGAAGTCCTAAAAGCAAAACGCAATACAGAAGGAAAGGCCCTAATACGGAACAGCACCAATCAGTGCATAGAATGCCAACTAACTCAAATGAGAGGGATAGCGAGAAAAGACCTATCTGGAGAAAAAATGTACGATATCTTCAAGAATATAACAAAAGAAGATTGGAGAGATGATGTCTTTCCAAAAATCGAAGAGCAAGAAGGCTATATCTCAAAAGCTCCTGCTAAATATAACCTTATATTCCCTTGTAACAAGGAAATAGAGACAAGCAATAAGTCTGTAAGCAAGGCGATAGAAAAGTTTGGTGGAAATGAAGGTCTTCAATCGCAAAACAAACTAGTAGGAGACTTTGCCATGATGACCCATGCACTAGGTTTTCCGGTCAAAGATGAAAACATTGTAGATCTTACCAAACGACTAAACTATCCGATTATCATAGACGGAAATAATATAGAAGGCGCTAAAGATAAAAACGTTTTTAAGGCTCTAAAATCAGTTAGGGATAAATTGGTCAAAAACAAAAGAACAAAATTAGCGTTACCAGAAAGCGAAGGATATTCCCTAAAATAGCAAAATATGTATTCTACAAAACAAATATAAAAATTACCATATTTACAGCGACGGAAAACCAACCAAAAGGCCCAAAGACAACAAAAAGGAAAACAGGTAAAAAAAGAACAAAATCTATTAAGCAGAACGCTACAACAACCAGACTAACAAAAAGACCAAAAGGAGATGCAATATTAATTAGCATAAAGGATATGTCCTATGCAGAATTTTTTAAAACCAAGAAAAAATTGATAAACCCTAGTGAAACTGGAGCGGAAATCAACGACATTATAAAGACAAAAAATAGAGATCTGCTTCTCTCGGTTCAAAATAGTGCCGACAAAGCGGAAGCTTTGAGAAGGAAGATAAGCAAGAGGCTACCAGTTGCAACCACATCTCGTCTGACTAATAAAAGGGTATTACACCTAAAAGACCTCGACGATATTTCAACTAAAGAAGAAATAAAACAGGCTATATCCGAAACTCTAGCAGTCAAAGCAGATAGTTTTGAGATAAGAACATTAAGACCAGTTTATGGGCAAAAACGGAATGCTACATAAAAGACTCGTACAGATGGGACAAATTAAAATTGGCTGGATGAACTGCAGAATAATCAAAAGAACAAATGAAGTCAAGTGTTTTAGGTGGTGGCAATATGGACATAAAAAAGTTCACTGCAAGGGACCAGATAGAGAAAGGTTATGCGTGAAGTGTGGCAAAGAAAGGCATAAAGCAGCAGAGTGTCAAAGTAACTCTTACTGCGTGAAGGAGGAACAACAATCGGGAAGCGTAAGATGCCTAAATAACAGGTACAAAAGAAGGCTGAGAACGTTATCCCAAAATGATAAAGTTTTTGCAAATTAATACCAACAGAAGTCTTCCGCCACAGGACCTTGCCATGGCCACCGCTAAGGATCTAAATGCAGAAATTGTAGCAACAAAAACGCCATCAAAAACCGAAAAGACTGGATATTTGACGAACAACTAGACACCACCATAAAAGTGATAGACAGACGCATAACGATTAAAAAGCAAGGCTTTGGGATCGGTTTCTCGTATATCAAAACTACCTGTTTCACATTGTTTAGCTGTTACGCGTCCCCCAACAAGGAGATAGAAAACCTAAAGGAAAGACTCTTTGAAATCGAAAGAAAAATAAGAAAATGCAAAGATAAAGCCATCGTTGTTGGAAATTTTAATGCTAAATCCGTGCATAGGGGTATGCATTTCACGGATGAGAGGGGTCAAACCGTAACCGAGTGGCTGGCAGAAAACGACCTCATATGTGTGAACAAAGGAAATAACCCAACATTTTAGAGCAATTAGTTTTTCTCAATACTAGACATAACCCTGACCGCAGAATGCCTATCAACGAAGTAAGATACAAGGAAACCCTGAGTGACCACAATTACATCATTTTTAAACTAGTGGACATACAGCAGAAGAGGACCCAGCCAACCCAAAATAAAGGATGGAAAGCAAAAGGCTTGACAAGCAGATGCTGCAACGAACCTTGGCCAATGCCGACATTACTTACAAGAAAAACGCGTAACCTGCAAAAGACTTCTCAAAAAACCTTACGCAGATCTGTAACTCTGTCCTGCCAAAGAGAAATCAACACATAAAAATGCAACCAGTATATTAGTGGTCTAACGAGATTACCAATCTGCGCAAGGAATGCATGAAGAAAAGAAGGGAGTGCACAAGAAGAGCACGAAGAAATCCTGCGGCATTAAATCTGCAACTGCAAGATGCATATAAAAGCAGCACGAAGCAAAAAAAAAATGTTGGAAAACTTTCTGTGATAAACTCAACTGGGATATAGAGGGAGACGGATACAAGATTGTTGTGAAACAACTAATCGGTTTTCCTCCAAGACCCCAAATAACAATGCAAATGATGGAAGCGGTTGTCAAACATTTCTTTCCAAAACACGACTTAGTCAATTTTATCTGTGATAGAGCCGTGACGTTCACCGATTTTAAATTAGATGAGCTGCAAACAGCATGTAGTAAGCTAAAGTTTAACAAAGCACGTGGACCAGAAAAAATCTCTGCAGAAGTGCTAAAAGAATTTGTAAATGTCAAACCTAAATATGTGTTAGAGGTGTATAATAAGTTAGCGCGCAAAGGTTCATTTTCAAAAAACTGGAAACAGGCTAAACTCGTGCTGCTTATGAAAGGCAACAAACCGTTGGACCAACCGGCATTATATAGACCCATATGCCTACTAGATGTTGAAGGAAAACTATATGAGCAGCTAGTCTTGTTGCGTCTTAAAAACAAACTTGGGCAAACTGGAGATCTAGCGGACAAACAGTACGGTTTTAGGGAAAGGCGGCAATCAGTGGGCGCAATAAACAACGTAATCAAAATTGCAGAAAGAGCGGCAGCTTTCGCACACCAACATAGACAATTATGCGCTGTTATTACACTAGATGTGAAAAACGCCGTTAATCGTGGCAAATTATCCTCAAAAATCTAAGGGAAAGAGAAATAGAATAGAGCCTAATAAATGTACTAGCATCCTACCTATCCAAGAGGAAGATAATCCTAGACGCTGTGGACAAGACCAAGATCATCAAAGTCAATAGCGGTGTTCCGCAGGAATCATTACTTAGTCCAACCCTGTAGAACATCTTATAACACGATCTACTCAAAATGGAACAGCCAAAAAGAGTAACGCTAATTGGATTTGCCAATGACGTAACTCTGACTATGGTTGCAGAAAATGAAGCAATGTTAATGAACAACGCAGACATAACACTCCTCCGGATAGCAAATTGGCTAGAAGGAAGACGACTTCAGCTTGCACCCGAAAAATTGGAAACCGTACTTTTGACCACCAAGCGGAAAATAGTGCGCATACGCTTTAACATCCTAGGCTCTTTTATCAAACCCAGTGCTGCCATCAAATATCTTGGTATTTGGCTGGATACTAAGCTTACTTTCAAGGAGCATGTCAAGCAAACCACCGGAAAAGTTGCAAGGACAATAAAGGCCCTAACCAGCCTAATGCCCAATGTGGGTGAACCCAGAGCGTCAAAGAGGCAAACAATGGCAGGCGAGATCCACTTGCAAATTTTCTACGCGGCACCAGCTTGGAAATTGGCAACTGAAAACAGAAGAACCATGAGGAAGCTGTCAGGACTCCAAAGGTTGATGTCAATCAGGATATGTAGCGCATACATAACCATTTCGAAAGAGGCAGTAACATCCCGCCAATAGAGCTGCTGTTACGGGAAAAAGCCGAAAAGTACAAGAACTCTTCAACAAGAGTAGACATAAGCTTTAGGTGGCAGAAAAGCTGGGAAAGCGGGACCAATGATAGATAGACATACAGGTTGATACCAAATATGCAAAAATGAGTAAGCCGCCCAGACGGAGAAGTAGATTATTTCCTTACGCAGGCCCTCTCCGGGCTTGGTTGCTTCAGGAAATACCATTATGACAGACACAGAGCAGCGACTGAGAAGTGAACTTACTGTGACCGGACCGATGTCGTAGAACATAGCCTGTTTACCTGCCCCAGGTGGAGAAACGTTAGAAGTGGCTACACTGCCCAAACCGGAAATGCCTTTAACGAGGAAAATATGATAGCAGGCCTGCAGGCTGCTGAAGAACCATGGAAAAGGGTGTACGACGTAATCCGCACCATAATATATACCAAAGAGCAAGAAGAAACCAATAGATAGGTAAATTGACAACGTTCATCGTGAAGTAATGCGTAAGCGGTCCCGCGATGAAACGGCTAGAGTGGGGGGGGGGGGGTGTTTAGTCCATAAGCAAAGCTGTAGAATGGCAATCCAATCGAATCGGGCAGCATTCTATAGATTGGATGTTCTTTTGAAGATTTACCCCTCCAACGTACAAAAAAAAAAAACCATTTAAAAAATGTTTGGCAAAGTGTGTAGCTGCAAAGAAAGTTGTTTGAACGGTGACTAAAAATTAGTTATTCTAAAGTTTAGATAGTAACCTTGCGCATTACGATAAAAACCATAACGTATTAAAAGTAACAGCGTTTTGTGTGAGATGCGTGTAAATCAAAAACTTTTTGAAACTTTTTTTAAAAACCTTGCTACTATCAAACATCTTTTTGAGCAACATGTTATTTTTTTACGTACAAGGCCGCTTATTGATTGTATTTAAATAAAAGAAGAGCTTTTATTGTAGACGTAAAAGCCTAAAAAAACAACACAAACTACTTTAATAATTTGCAAGGGCTACTGTAACATTTATTATCAAATTTATTTGTGAATTTGTAAATATTGTAATTATATTGAGTAACACTACGCCAACCGTAATAAAATAAACAAAAAACCAGCAACCGGATATTGCTGGTTTTTTGTTACAGGGAATTGTAATATAATATAAAGTATTTTATTTAATCTTTCTAACGATGCTTTCATTCAATAATGATATTATTATGGAGATCGTGATAATATAATAGGATAAAATATTATACAAGCACTTACATGATAAGTTATATAAGCATTGCCTTTGTTTTAATGTACTTTATTACTTATTTAATTACGCTACTTCTAATGAGTAACTGTTTTTTTTTAATTGCAAAATCAAGTTCTTACTTATGACGTCACTAATAAGAATTAATAATGCTTACTTGCATTATTCCCATTGGTATTTGCAGTTTAGCATAAAGAACCCCAAGCGTGTATGCTGTAATGTCAGCAGGAAACCGGAAGTAATTTGAAAACAACATAACAAGCCAAAACTTGTTCTTGTGGGAAATATTCCTCTCAAATATTTAATATTTTTAGTGACAATATATCTTTAAATTGGTCTCAAACTAAACATGTACAGCATTAACAGTGCACACAACTACTTATAAACTTTTATTCGTTAACGTAATGACAAAAAACTAAGAAATACTTTCAATAAAATATTTGCGCGCAATTATAACGTTCAATGCAACAAACATTATTCTCAAATTATAATTTTAAAATTGCTATAAAATTATTTACCTCAAACTTTATTCCCGTGGCTAATAATTCTTCCAACAACCATCTAAATAAAACTGTAATGTTTATAGACAACATAAGTTAGTATACATAACTTAAATATAAAATAAGACATTAAATAGTACTATAAACGTTTTTATTAATCATATACATTTCATTTTCTTTGTGGTGCTGAAAAAGCAATATATCAAAGATATTAAAAGAACCCAACGTTTATGCCATCTTTAAAATATTCTTTTAAAATTATATTACAGGAACTGAATATTTTACCAGATAGAATGCAATATTCACCATATTTAATAGCGATTTATCTCAAGTGGTTATAAATTTTTATTTCCACCCCCAAAAATATACATACGATGCAGTCCGTCAAAAAAAAATTTAAAGCACATAAAAGTGGACCTCGTAAAACTACAAATCCTCAAATTAAATTCTGCTTGCGATTTATTTACGATGCCACCAAGAGTGGCCAGTTGGCGATTTTAAAACGCAACAATTTTGATCGTAATATTAAAAAAAGGCTCTTTATTAGAGCATAAATAACGAATCGTGTGGTATATAAAAGGAGATATCTAAGCTTTGTGGATAATACGGGCTTCCCGATTAGATCAATAAACGGAAACCTATCGGCTCATATATAATCCTGATGGAGAAGCAGGCGGTCGTGAAAAATAACAATATATTCAAAAAAAGGTCCCGGACCTTTTCCTTATGTTTGGGGTCCGTGTAGTGGGGTAGGTGAGAGAAGTGTTCTGATAAAAATAGATGAATAAGTCAATGTCGGCATGAAGGAAAATCCATTTTAGGCAAAAGAAATTTCAAGGGATTTGAAAGTAACACGGCTGGATCACTTTATATAAAAAAAGTAAAGTTAATCCAATATTATTTATATTCGTTTGACTGAACAAAGTTTAATTTTGGATTAAATAGAAGTGAAAAGAAATTATTATATCAGGAATAAAAATGTGCCAGAAAAAGCTTTAAAAGTTGATGAAAAATTTAATGAAAATGTGTGTTTGGAACTTAATATCTTAATCAGACTAAAAGATTTTCTAACGATAAAATTGGATGATATTATTAAATTATGGAAATATCACAAATATTACTGATTAACTGTCTTCTTAAATATAAGGTTTAGAAAGGTGAAACATATTACAGAGTTTCTATGCTATTAAAACAAATATAATTATTAAAATCATATTAGATTTAATTATTTATTCTAAAAAGATCAACACAGTATTAAATAATCTGGTATTTAAAAAATAATAAAGTACTGGCTTAGATATCAATCAATATTTGCACTAAAATACTGATGAATGCTTTACTTAAGCAAAATTCAATTATTTTTTTCTGAGATTAAAGACAGTTTAAATTCAAAACTTGAATAATATTTTTGTTTTGTTAATATTTTAGTTTTGTAAATCATATGGTGTTTTAGGGTATACACCCATCATCAGTGTGCCTAGCATGTTTAATAGTTACTGTGATTTTATGTAAATTGTTTCTTCAACTAGTGAGGTGATATATAATATAAAACAATATAAAGCATCTCATAAAAAAGTAGCTAAGTTTTAAAAACTAAAAAAGTTATATACACATTAGAGCTAATCAAAAATTTTTAAATTGCTGCAGGTTTAAGTTTTTGCAAAGAAAAATTATTTAGCCGCAACTCTTAATAAATTATGCTTGTTGATTCTTAAACTTGAAACCATAATTGAAAACGTGTTTTTGCAACTAATAAACGTTCTAGCGTTGAGTAAATAAATATTAGAAAAAGGCGCAAGGCTACTACATTTGTGCGTACTTGTGCATGCCGCTGCTGTATATGTATCTGTCTTCTTTAAACAATAGCTATCAGCTATCTGCCATCTCAAAATTTTGAGAAAAGTTTCCAAAACTTGTAGATAGCGGATAGTCAATAGTTAGTGTTTGAAGAAGACAGATACATCTATAGAAGCGGCATGTTACAGGTTGGTCGCTGAGATAAGCAATAACGGCAGCTGGTTCATTTCCAGAAGTACTTGATAGACTCTCGGTGATAGGTTCTGGAGTATCAAAGTCAATTAGGTAAAACTTTGAAAAAAAAATAATGCGCTCTTATGCGCTGCAAAAAAAATTATGCGCTCATCTGTAAATATGATTTTATGTACATTTTTAGGTGGGGGGCAACTTAATGATTAACCCCCCCCAGTAAAATTTTATAGTTATAAATATACTATATTAATGCGATCGATTTTTTATGCTTTCATTGGCCAATTTTATAAAACCTGCTAATCATTAAGTTGGCCCCTTCACCTGAAACTGTTCTTAAATCATATTTACAGACGAGATCATAATTTTTTTTTACAGCGCATAAGAGCGCATTACAATGCATTAATTTAGTATTTTAAAATTTTAAAAAATTTTAGTGGGAAGGCCAACTTAATAGAGCCAAACTAAACTGTATTTTTTATACAAACTAAAGTTTGTCCACTAACGTTCTCACTTAAGGCGTTATATACGCATTTACGCAGGGTGCTTATTAACTCCCCTACACAAGGTGCAGTTTGATAAGAACTATTTTTTTTGTGTTAGAGCAACGTAAAAATGCCAGAACAGATCTCTAGTGAGTCCGCCAAGACTTTAATGTTTTACCTATGAAAGAGATAATAATAAAACTAACTAAAACATTTCTCACTAAAACATTATCGCATCCCACTAAATCAGCATGTTTGACTACATCGACCTCAATGCTACTCAGCACAACTAATATCTCAAAGCAACAGACTTGCTAATCACGTTGGCTCAATCTACACACATATCACATCAACAAGTGGCGTATGAAAGGCATCTAATTCAAGTCACTAACTATATCAATAAGAAGTTAATTGACCAATGGTCAATGTCTCCAGACACATTCAAATAGAAAACGCTCCTCCAAAAGTTACAACTAGTTACCAAAGTAGCTCCGCAGGAAAAATCTTCAGCCAAATCAATAACCACAGTTAGTGCAAAGTGATTTAAGTGCAACCGGAAAATGTGTGACACACACGCCACGACCAAAACTACAACAACAATCTCTGCTTTACGCCGAATAAGTGACAACAATTAGCACTACGTAAAACAACACGCGTTTGGAGACATAGCACTCACTGTCCCCGCTGATCTAATGCCACCTCACCTTTGTTTAACAGCACAACATCCCTTTACACCTAAAAGTTTCCGAATCAAAAGGAGTTTGACTAACAAGTTATTACCGTTGGCCGGTATTACAGCACTTGCTAATAACAAGAAACTAAACACAATTGCCTTTGGGCTTTTCCACACTTAGAGAACATTCACAGAAAGTTGTTCAAAATCCGGTGTCCATCTACGCCGAGCTTCCATGGATTGCTTCTAGGTTTAGAATAGGACGTAATACGCAGCGACAATAGTAGTGAACAATTAATTTGTTTTGCAATCGCGCGATACGTGCTGTGTAAGTGGAGCAGTGACCGGACAAACAGGTGCTGAATAAGCACAATTACGAAAATAAAATAAATAAGTAGGCTACACGTGCGGGGTCAAGAGAAATGATACCATTTCTTAATAGTGGCAAAATACAACATTCACCACCGGAGGAGAGGATGATCAAAACAGATAAAAGATCAAGTAGAGAAGAAAAGAGGGAGAGAGATAAACTCACCAGGTGAGACCCAAGAGACAAAGAGAATAAACGCCCAAACAACAATGCATAAATTGGGGGTAATGCTAAGAGAATTAAAAGAATTAACGACAGAGTGCGTCAATACAAAAGTTGAAATTAAAAAAATAACAAACCAAATAGTGGCAGTATTTGAAAAATTGGAGTTTGAAGAAAATCAAAAGAAAGAAGAAAAAAATAAGGAAAATAAAATAATGGTAGAAACGTCAACCCAAACAAATCAGTTGGAAGCCAATATGTTTGTGAACGAACAGGAGATGAGGAAAATTAAAAACCAGGAAGATATGGAAAAAATAATAAACAAGGAATGGCGTGAAGAAGATTACGACCATGTAAAAATAGAAAAAAGAAACCCAATGATGGGAAGGAAAACCGACACAGCGATACTCATCAGTTTAGACGAAATAGGAAAAGAAAAAGTAATCCTAAAACAGGTAAAGGAGAAATATCCAGAGTTGATGAAAGAACAAGAAGAAGATAAAAACAACGAAACACCATACGTAGAAATCATAAAAAACCAAAGCGGAAAAAAAGTGGGAAAGGTGCGTATAATCAAACAGAAGTACGAAACGGGAGAAAAAGCGGCTATAAATATGCTAGAAACTATTGAAAGAGTGCTGAACAAAGCAAATAAGCTGAACATCAAGGAAATTAATATTCCCATACCAAATGGAATTGCACCAAGAGAAGCGAAAACAATTATGGAAATAGCGGGAAGAAAAACCAAGACAAAAATGAGAATGTGCATACCGCCACTACAAACTGCGCAAATAACTGGGGAAAAGAAACCTGAAACAAGAGCTATAGTGGTGAGCAAAGAAGGTGTAACATATGCAGATCTATTAAAAAAGTAAAAAATTCATATGAAAGGTACGACAATTAAAGACATAAGAGAAACAAAAAAAAGGAAAGTTGCTATTAGTAACAAACGCAAATGAGATCGAAAAAGATAAGAGAAGGAATGGAAAGATTAATATAAGAAAAGCAAGCAAAGAGCTATCAGGAGAATTGGTTATGATTAAAGGTATAAGTCCAGAGATCACCAGAAAGGAGCTGATTGAAGAAATTAAACGGAAACTGGACAATAAAAAAATCGTGATTGTATTTCTAAAGAAAGGGTACAGGGAAATACAAACGGCCATAATTAAAATGGACAATGACTCAGCGGAAAATATAATAAAAATAAGAAGTGTAAACATAGGACTCATAAGATGCAGAACGGAAAGAGCAAAAGCAAATGAGAGCCAATGCTTTAAATGTTGGATAAAGGGACACGTAGCAGCGGAATGCAGAGGGAAAAACAGATTGTTGTTGTGCATAAAATGCGGAAAAGAAAAACACAAAATAGCAAACTGCAAAAACAGAGAATATTGCATAGAGTGTCAGGTGTTAGGCCATCGAACTGGAGGGAGAAGATGCCCCGCTACAATTAGAAAAAAAACTAGAAGACCAAGAAAGAATATAGAGGACAATAACCTAGATAGTTGGAATCAACACGGAAGGGAACCTATAACCAAAAATGTATAACATCATCCAAACAAATATAGGGAGGGGAAGAGAGGCACATGACCTACTGGTAGCAACTGCAATGAGAGAAAAAATAGACATAGTGATAGTGAGCAAACCAAATAAAAAAAAGTTAAGCGGGGAGTGGATCAAAGATAGAGGATCAGACGCGGCCATCCTAGCAAGGGGAAAGTGTAAAGACAAGGTGGAAAGGTGGGGAACTCTCAAAGAAGGAATAGTGTGGGCTGATATAGGAAGTATGATAGTATACAGCTGCTACATCAGTCCAAACAGCGGTATAGAATATTATTGAGAGTGGATTGTAGAACTAGAAAATAGCTTAAGAAAACAGAAGAGCAAGAAAATCCTAACAGGAAAAAATTTCAACGCAAAATTACCCAGATGGGAAAGAACAAAGAGCGATAGGAGAGGACAAATTCTAGAAGAAATGATTGCTACAGTAAATCTAACGATATGCAAACCATGGCGACAGACCAACATTTGTAAAAGGAAGATCTAAGTCTCATATCGATATTACCATAGCAACGTAGGAAACAGCAGGAGTAGTGGGCAGCTGGAACGTAACAGATGAAGAATCGCTGAGCCTACATAAATATATCAAATACAACACGATCAAAACAGGGGAAAAAGAAGACACAAGAAAAGGATACGTGTAAAGGATAGACAGAGAGAAGATAAAAAAAGCCATGGAGGTAGAAGAAGTAACAGAAAGCAAAAACATAGAGGAAAGATGCAAACGGTACTCGGAAAAACTGAGGAAGGCAGCGGAAGAAGCAATCCCCAGGTATAGGGAAGGAAGAAAAAAAGAGCCGTACTAGTGGTGCAATAAGATAAAGAAAAGCAGGAAAAAAACCGAAACAAACCGGAAGGAAGATCAAAAGACAGAAACAAAAAGGGGAAGACACTGCAGAGACAGAAGAAGAATTAAAAATGGACAGAAAAGCACTGAGAAAAGCGATAAAAAACAGCAAGAAGAGATGCTGGAAAGAAATCATAGATTCCATAGATAGGGACCCCTGGCGAAAGCCGTACAAAAATGCAATGAATAAACTGGGAGGAAAACCAAAGGGAGTGTGCTTAAAGGAGGAGGAAGAGGAAGAAAAAATAATTGAGAAATGGTTCCCCAAAGGAAAAGCGGTAAAAAAACCAACAGAGACAAGTGAAGAAGAAGAAGCCGATATGACAACAGTGGAGGAGATGAAACAAATCATAAGAGAACTACCTAACAATAAGGCACCAGGTCCGGACAAGATAACAGCGGAGATAGTGAAAGCAGCGTTAGAAGGAAACAAAATAGAACTA
The DNA here is from genome assembly GCA_963932245.1 of Tachinus rufipes. Classification (NCBI taxonomy): domain Eukaryota; kingdom Metazoa; phylum Arthropoda; class Insecta; order Coleoptera; family Staphylinidae; genus Tachinus; species Tachinus rufipes. Next base: position 13,036,445 of record OZ010746.1, on the reverse strand, counting down.
ACACAAATAATAAACAGATGTCTAAATGAAGGAACATTCCTGATATGTTGGAAAGAGGCAAACTTAGTGCTGATTGAGAAGAAGAAAGAAGCAGGTAAATCAAAGACGTATAGACCGATTTGTTTAATCAATACATTAGCAAAGATAATGGAAAAAGTTATTGTGAGAAGAATAGAGAAAGAAATAGAAAAAAGGGGTGGATGGAACAGTAAACAATATGGATTTATCAAAGAGAGATCGACGCTAGGAGCTATCAAGAAGGTAAAAGCGGTAGCAAATGAAGCAAACAGCGTCCCACATAGGAAAAAACAGCATTGTATCATAATAGCGTTGGGTATACAAAACGCGTTTAATAGCGTACTATGGGAAGCAATTATAGAAGCAGCAAAAAAGAACGAATTGACAAAGAAAACGATCAAGATAATATAGAGTTATCTACAAGAAAGAAACTTAGTGACCAAGAAGAGTAAATTTAAACTGACCAGAGGGGTACCACAAGGCTCAGCACTAGGACCCAAATTATGGAACTTAGTATATAATGAGCTTCTCAAAATGCGGCTGCCAGACGGGGTGACAATAACGGCATTTGCTGACGACTTAGCTTTAGTAGGTAGGGATGCAGACATAGAAGTACTAAAGAAAAAGCTAGAGTTGGCAATTAGTATGATAAAGACATGGATAAAAAGTAAAGAGCTAGAATTAGCACCGCAAAAAACGGAAGCGGCATGGTTATCGACAAAGAGGACAAATAGAGGAACCGGAAAAATACAGATTGGTGAACAAATAATAACCATAGGGAAAAAGATTAAATACCTTGGGGTTCCACTAGAATCAAAAGGATGAAACGAACAGATTAAGGAAGCGGTAAGAAGAACAAAGAAAATGGAAAGAATGCTTAGTAGGCTTATGCCAAACAAGGGAGGACCAGGACAAGAGGCAAGAAGGCTAATAGCAACGGCGGCCAAAAGTAAACTATTGTACGCCGCAGAAACATGGGGAGATGCATTAAAGACAAAAAAAAAGCAGAAAAGAAATAAGAGGAGCCACTAGAGCAAGCTCGTTAAGGATATGTAGGGCTTACAAAACGGTGTCGCAAGAAGCGCTAGAGGTAATCACGGTGACACTATTCGCAGACTTGATGGTAGAAGAAAGATTAAACAAAAAGAAACTGGTAAATAAAGGAAATAATAAACAAGAAGCAAGAGATAATACAATGAAAAAATGACAGACACAGTGGAAAGACGGAGAAAAAGGTGAATGTACAAGAGAATTAATACCAGAAATAAAAGAAAGGGTAGAGAATAAACCGGAGACGTGTTACTATACAACACAACTACTCACCGGACATGGAGTCTTTGGAAAGTATTTACAAAATATAAATAAAATGGAGAAAGAAATGAAATGTATATTTTGCCAAAAAGACACGTATGACGACGCAGAACATACGCGAATAGAGTGCAAATCCTGGGAAACTGATAGGAAAGAGTTAGAAAATGTATTGGAAAACAAAATTGATAAATCTTTAATAATTAATATTTGCCTGAATGACGAAAACAAATGGAAAGCATTAACAAACTATGCAACGGCAGTAATGAGAAAAAAGATAGAAGAGTTTGAAAATTCAAGATCTAGATAAACAAAAATGGAAGTAAACACACACATCAAAAGTCACAGAAGACAAAGGAAGGAGGAAAGAGAAACTAAGTGGAAGCAAGAGAACATAGAAAAAAGCAATGAAAAGAAAAAATATAAAGAAGGTCAAGACAACTATGCCTACCAAGGAATGGAGAAGAGAAGAAAGTAAACAAGAAAAGAATTTACAATAAAACATTAGTACCAACCAAAATTGCAAAAATAAGGAAAAAAAGAAAAGAGCTGCTCAAAGAAAGCAAACTGACGGAACTGACCAGAGAATTTCCAAATGGTAGATACGCCATTTTGAGGTTGACTGACAATGTAATCTTTGAAATGGTCAGAGTATATTTGACAACCAGGGGACACAAAGAAATAATTCCAAATGGAGACTCAAGAATATCCTTAGAAGTAAAATTGGCAAATCTAGGATTACCAAAGGAGATACACCTAATGGAGCTCCACAAAATATTCATAAAATAGAGAGGATACGCCGACAAAAGAGTAAATGAAGACTTAGAGAAACTAAGAAGACATCTAAGGACAAATCAAACAACTAGGCTGAATAACAATAGAATGGCAGAAAGGAGAGATGAACGTCAGTATAGGACAGACAACAAATAGGGTATTGGGAGAGATGAGCCGGCGACAGCATGTGTTGCCGCAGCAGTCTGTGTGAATCCCACAAGGCCAAAACCAACTCATCTCAAACTAATAATAGACTAGAGACACACATAATAAAGACAAAATGACAACAGAACTAACGTAGAGAAAAAAACCGAAAGGTATTGCCCTGCGTTAGTTATTTTCAAAGGCCACTTGCTAAGGCAAAGACCTCACTACGTTCTTAAAAAAAAAATTTAAAAAAAAAATACCACATTACCGTAAACATTATCAAACACCAGATCAAAGCTTTGATAGATTAGAAAACAAGCCAAAACTTTTTCTAAATTTGCTTACTCAAAACCCAACTAATAAACAGTCAAACAAACCGATCTAAAAACTTTAGTGCAAATTACGGGCAAAGTAAAAGTGACCGTAAAAATTGACAACTATTGCCAAGTTATTATTTTTCTAATCACACCAAGCTTAGAACCCATTAAACAAATTTTGTAAACAAAATTCCAGTACAAACTTTCCGATGTACTTACAATGCTTGCCAAAAACTCCAGATTTTCAAACTAATCTACGACTTGCTCACAAACGGAATATTCAAAAACAACACCAGCAGCTGTTATTGCGCATTGGTGGTACTAAGAAGAAAGATGGTAAACCACGTTTTTTTATTGATTAAAAGAAACTGAATGATGTGATAAAAACAGCTCCGTTTCAAAAAATTATGAGACCCTAAAAAGTGCTAAAATTTTTACTAAACTCAACTTGGTCACCGGTTACTGATAAAAGCTTATTATTTTACCGTAAACCATTTTTAAAAACACATGTCAAAAATATTGGATGAGCTACTAAGTACTATTCACTTAGTTTACTTACATAATATTATGGTCTATTCTTAAAACTATAAAGACACATTTACTTTTCTGCCAACTTCTAGAACGGTTGCAAAAATATAATATGAGTGTCCCACTTACTCCCCCAAATGTTTGTTATCAAGAGATTTACCGTTTGACTTCTTTGCAAGCGATAGAAGTTACTTTGTCACAAAAGACGGTTATGAGTGGTAAGGCCACATCAATTTAAATTACTACATTGTTATTAAACTCTGGAGTGTGTTACCTACTCGCCCAAGTGTTGGTCATCATGAGATTGCATGTCAAAACTCACTTTGTTACAAGAGACGGTCGTGATCCAACTTTTTGATAACTAACACTTAAGTGGGTGGGTAAGCCACTCCAATCTAAACTACTGACAAGTTATTATAATATAAAGTGTTTCACCCACTCACCCAAATGTTTGTTATTAAGAGGCTGAATGTTTGACTTCTTTGTGAGCGTCAAAACTCACTTTGTCACAAAAAACGGTCGTGATCTAACTGTTTGATAACTAACACTTGGTTGGAAAGATGGGTGGGCCTCTACAATCTAAATTACTGACTTTTTATTATGCTTTGGTGTGTCCCACCTACCCACCCAACTGTTTGTTATCAAGAAGTTGAATGATTGACTTTTTTGTTTTGTTACAAAAGACGGTTGTGAAAAAAGACAGAAACTTAAAAAAAATCCAGAAAACCTAAAAAAGGTACAATAAGCCTAAAAAACCTTAAAAGACCCAACAAAACACTGAGAAATTTAAACAAATAATTTCAAATAATTTCAAATAATTTACAGAAAAACTCTTACAAAGCCTAAGAAGCATTCTTAAAAATCCAAAACAGACAAAAAAGCCATAAAAGCCATAAAAAACATCAAAAAAACTCAAGTTTAAAATGATTTTGTGATATCGCAAATAAGTCAAGTAAATGCATTTAAAAAAAATTACAGAAGTTTTAAAGGTTTTTAGAAAAGATTTTGAAAAGATCCCTTTCAACATTAAACAAACGTTGTGAAAATAATAAAAAAAATTAAAAACAAGAAAAAATTACTTGAAGGATTTTGGAAGCGATTAAGATGTTTCACTTAGAAGACTATAAAACCAATTAATTAGGAAACCTTTAAAAGGTATTGAGAGATCTTAGAAGGCTTCAAAAATTTTTAAAAAGAATCTAGAATATTCTAATAATCCTAAAAGGTTTTTATTAGTATCAACTAAATACATTATAAAGGCTCTTGAAAGACTTTGAAAGATCTCAGAGGGTTTATTAAAACCCTGAACAAATTTTAAATGACTTTGATAACTAAAAAGCTTTTGTTACGTTAACAGAAGATTTTGAAAATTATTATGAACGACTTATATTCACTCAAAGTTTCTTAAAACGTTTTAAAAATTTTGGAAGGTTCCAATAAAAATGTTTAACAAAATTAAAACAATTTAGAAGTTATTAAAAATTTATAGATGATTTAGAGAAGAATTATAATACCGAATAAAGCTCATAACGCCTAGGAAAACTCTTAAAAAACACAGGAAATTTTTTAGAAAATTCTGAAAGCCCAAAAAAGCCCAAAAAGGCCCTCAACAATTCTAGGGAGAACCAAAGTTTTGAATTTTTCAACATTTTTCAACATTTTTTTACTTTTTTTTAAACCGTTAATGATATTTAAATCCATGTGTAGTTCTAGAAATTTCTTTTATAATTTTTTTACTTAAAATATTAAAATTCTTTCCCTTATCATTTTATTAACAAGCCTATTAAATACTCTTTTAGACTTTAAAGATGCATACCCTAAAACATTATGTGTACGTGGTTCACACTGCGTGGAGAAACAATTAAAATGTTTAAAGGTTTAAATTAAATTGATATATTTATAAATAAATTTGGCCGTTACTATGTGATTGTTCATTATAAAATAAATAAAACAAATTTTTTATTAAATATATACATGTTTGTATCACCGTCCGATGATGGCCTTGTAAAAGTTGAAACTAAATATATTAAATATATTTGTGCTATAGTAGTTTTTAAATTTCAATATCAAGATTTTTACTTACAAAAATCATATTTTTTATCAAATACTTATGATAAAATAAAAAACGCATAAATCGTTGCTAGCCACAAGCGCTTTAATTACTAGTTTCAGACTTGCTTCATACATACAATCCAATGCCTACAACAATATTTTTGTTTGTATTAAAAATAACTATACTAAATTCGTTAAGTAATCATGCAGGTTTTGATGTATTATTCTAACCACATTACCTTTGCTTATAATTAATGTCTATGTAGATGATGTAATATCCAACAAATGTCAAGCAAAACCAAATTTTATTAATTAAAACGTTGTTTTTATTGATTTTCGTTTGTAATTGAATATTCACAAATCTTACAATGGACACCCTATAACCATCAATCTTACATAATACCCGATTGTATTTCAATTTCAGCCCCTAGTCTTATAATTCCCCGCAACATCAATGCGAATATCCAGGGCACAAAAAAGACACAATAAAATATTGGAATTGTAGAAACGGCTCATAGTTATCTGATAGAACCTGTCAGAGATTTAATTAAGTTGTCTCCGATAATCTAAACGGTTCGAGTAGCATCTGAGCCACTCGATAACGGCCGCGTCTCCGGGAACCAGGTCCTTTCTCTGAATTGCAACTGTTTTCCTTATCGCCTTCCTGCAGCCCTCCCCGGCAATCTTTTGCAGCTGACACGTCCACTCAACCGGATATACTATCTTTAGGAAAAGACGTTACCTATGCATCGTTAAATCGTTTTACTTTTCAATTCGCAATGGATGATGTCTTTAAAGATTACATTAACAAAAGTTTTCGCTTTATTTGTTTCTATATTATTGGTACTAATTGTGCAAAATGAAGAAAACTTAATTAAGATTCGTCAGATAATAGCAATAAAATACTTAACAATGAGGATGCCCTCCTAATGGCAAAATTAACCGGCGAGTCTGCTTTCCCTTTCCTTTCGCTACTGTATGTTGGCAGCAAAAGATGGATTAAAATGTACAAAAGAGGCCGCGAAATATTCCATTGTAGCGATATTTAATCGCTTTCAATTAAAATTTCCCCGAAATGAATTAATTGCCGCTTTGCAACATTTTGCGGTGAATATATCTTTTTCATTTTCTTTTAAATAGCAAAAAGAAGAAAATCGTTAGCTGTTTAATAATGTACTATGACTTACATTGCTCAAAGAGAATATTGTGTTGTATTTCTACTGTATGGTATTATTAATTCACAAACACTGATTGTGCTCAGAAGTTTATTTTATGTGTTGCAAGTTTCATGATCCTACAAACAGATTAAGGCTGTTTTAATGGGGGCTACATTACTGATTTAACATTAATTAACATTATCTGCATGCTGATTTTAATTTATTATCAGTTTTGTTTGTTAAAGTTCCGTATAGATTTTATCATAATTGTCATAGGAAAAGTGTTATTATTATAGTCTCAACAATCTATATTCATTATAAATGTATGTACTTCCTTTATCTGAATAGACGAGGGTATCTAGAATACAATGGACGAGTAAAACAGTGTACACAATACAAGGAAATTTTGGTTAGTATATTGAATTTTGTTTGATTATATTAATTTTTATAAACGGAAATTTCTAAATCAAACATTTTTATAAATAAAAAACATTATTAAATATTTTATGCTAACAAACGTAAAGTAGAATATAGCAGAACAAATTAAATTTAAAAAACTTTGCAGACCAACGCAACTAACAATGTTTAAATAATTGAAAACAATTTACAAATGAAACACCGCATACATTTTATGATCGTTATTTACAACTTTTGAATTTAATTACTTTATACATAGAAATTTATACAGTTATTAGTATTCGAGATACAGAAATAAAAAGATAAATATGTTAATTAAGTTTTTATGTCTTTTTATGTGGTTTGACTGATCTATCATGACAAAATTGAGTTTAAATATTTTAATAGATAGAATATAAACTAGAATTGCTGAATATAAAACAAAATTTAGAAGTTACAATTCTTATGTTACTTTATGAAAAAAAAAAAAATTTATAGGCTGGGTATCATTCCAACAAACTAAAATGCATGTCAAATATATAAGAAATAAAAAGAAATACCTAATACCTAAAAAACAAACTCATCATTTTTTTCAAACTGACAACCAAACTTTAGTTAAAAAACTCTACAAACGCTCAAAAGCCAAGGTGGTTTTTCTTCTTTCAGAAATTTAACTTAAAAGTGGACCACACTCTTGGGACTGTAAATATACTGCTTGGCGCTTTCAATCAAGACCTGAATTCAATTATATCTGTTACCAAGCAAGGTTTCAGCAAACCTAGTCAGGCACTTTAAAGAAAATGCAAACAAATTTAGAATATGATTGTTCAACGCCAGGAAATGCTTGGTAACCCCAAAAACTAAGGAAACAAGAAAAAGTTAGTAAAGACATCGCTTGCCACAACTATCTGAAAGTACTATCAAGCGCCCAGCAAGAGTCATAAGAGAGCACACATTCTTAATAAACATAGCCAGTCACCCAGAAAGTATCAAAACCACAACCGCCACCTTTTAGACCTACTACTAGCCAAACATTTGGAAAAACGTTTACAAAATTATCCAAAAGTGGCAAAAACTTTTCCTTAAACCTGGATGGTTTATAATTAACTGCAATGAACTTATGCTCCTGATGGGTGGATGAAATACCGGTACTGCAGAGCTTGTAGAACAAGTTTCAGTTCACAAACCTACACTTTCAAAAATTCGCAAAGTAGTAAAAAACCAAACAACACACTACCGCAACATACCACCCTCAGGTCAATCTGTTAAAACACAAACACGCAAATAAAATGAAAAACATAAGAATCAACTCCCCACAAAGTGGAACAAACTCTTAACACTCGCGCGTCAAAACCTACCCAGGAGCCAATACTTCACCAGACCACAATCCAGTCGTAGCCAATGTTAAAGTAAGGTTTAAAAACTTGCGTTAAAAGAAAAACCTGTAAGAACTGCAATCGAAAAGCTAAAGGATGCTGAGATAAGAGAGCAAATCAAACAAAAAACAAAAACAAATATCCAGAAAATAGGCATACAAATAATCCCAATTAGAAATGGGGAAACGTCAAAAAAGCGCTACTAGAAGGAAACAGAGATATGCTAACACCAGACAAAGTTATACCAAAACAACAAAGGATGACAAAAGAAATTTTCGACCTTATGAATGAAAGACGGAGAAATAAAGGGAACCAAATAAAATATAAAAAGTTTCACAAAACCACCAAAAGATAAATTTGTTAAGCAAAAAAAAACTGAATGTCTGAGAAGTGCAAAGATATCAAAAAACTGCAAACTCAATACGACAGTTTCAACCTACATAAAAAAATTAGAGAACTAACAAAAACTAATAGGAAACGAGTGACACCAATTATAAAAACAAAATCCGGCAAAATAATAACAGACCAAGCTCAAAAACTCATACGATGGAAAGAATACATTTAAGAGCTATTTAACAACACGAGATGCCCTCAAAGTAAAACGCAACAACATCTGCATAGCTTTAGCCCTGAAATAACAAAACACGAAGTAGAGCAAGCAATAAGGAGCGTGAAAAGGGGAAAAGCTGTAGGCCCAGATAAAGTGCTCATAGAACTATTAAAACTAATAGAATATGAGGAAATCGTAATAATTGTTCACCTATACAATACCATATATAGAACAGGCGTAATACCAAAAGAATGGCTTAAATCTACATTTATTACAATTCCGAAAAAGTTAAATGCCTAAAAATGCATTGACTTCAGAAAAATAAGTCTTATGAGCCATACCTTAAAAGCATTCCTGAAAATAATACATAAAAGACTTTACACCAAACTTGAGCAAGATATTGCGACACTTAATTTGGATTCAGAAAAAGCATAGGAACACGAGAAGCATTATTTGGCATTAACGTACTACTACAAAGATGTATGGATATAAATGTCAAGGTACACGCCTGTTTTATAGACTACGAAAAGGTGTTCGATAAAGTTCGCCATAAACTACTTGTAACACTCCTAAAAAGCAAACGTATCGACTTCGAGGACATACGAATAATTGAAAACCTGTACTGATACCAAACAGCGACGGTGAGAGTCGACAATGATTCCACAGAAAACATAAACATCGAACGGGGAGTGAGGCAAAGCTGTATAATGTCACCAATGTTATTCAATCTATACTCAGAAGCTATTTTCAAAGACGCCTTACCTGAAGAACTATGTGGGCTTGTTGTTAATAGACGATCAATTAACAACATTAGATACGCTGATGACACGGTGATAGTAGCAGACAACATTGTAGACCTGTAAAGAATGGTGGAACGCACAAAAACTGTCAGCTCATGGATTAAATATAAACCTCAAAAAAAACAAAATACAGGATCATCTCAAAAACACGTATACCACCTAACGCAAATCTTCTTATTGATAACACCTATATTCAAAAGGTAACCAAGTACAAATATTTAGGTACGTAGATAACAAATACAAACAAACCGACAGTAGAAATCAAGTCCAGAATAGAGATAGCTAGAACTGCCTTCCACAAAATGAAAGATCTCATCTGTAATCGCGATCTAACGCTAGAGCTTTGTGTTAGAATGGTAAGATGCTACATATTTCAAATTATACTGTATGGAAGCATGAACACTGAACCAACACCTCAGTAACAAACTCCAAGCTTTTGCAATGTGGACGTATTGGAAAACCTTGAAGATCTCATGGACGGACAAAACCCCAAATGCCAAGGTTTTCACAAGAATGGGAAAAGACCTAGAAATCCTTCACATAATAAAGATCAGAAAGCTGAAATATTTGGGACATACCATGCGAGGGGAAAATATAATGTACTGCAGCTGATTATGCAGGAGAAAATAGAAGGCAAGAGAAGTGTGGGAAGACGCAGAATGTCCTGGATGCGGAACCTAAGAGACTAGTTTGGCTGCACTTCTAAAGATCTTTTCTAAATTGCTGTTTCAACGATCAGAATAGCCACGATTATAGCTAGCCTCCAAATAGCAGATGGCACGTGAAGAAAAAAAAAAACTTTTTAAATAAAAACACAGTTTTAACAACAACATTGCCGTAGGAATTATGATCATGATTCCCGGCCTTCACTCAACTTACGGCTTTACATATACTGCTTTTTAATCTCTGAAAAAAACAATTAACTTTTATTTTCAAATATGTATAAATGACTACTAAGGGACTTTTAACACTTTTTTTAAAATTTTAAAGAAATTTTTTTAAATTCTTTAATAACTGACATTTGGAGTTGTTTACTGGCTGTAAGTTATAATTTGGAGTAACCTGCCTAAGTGTTAGTCATCAAGAGATTGAATATTACCTCCAACTCTTTTAATTTAAGAACTTCTAACATTTGCAGAGAAGAAAAATTTCTAAACCTTTCATAACAAAAGTACTGGTCATTAAAAAATTAAATATCACTTCTACCTTTTTTGACTAAGGTACTTCTAACACTTGCAGATTTTTTTTTTTTAATTCTTTGATAACAAATACTGGGTGGATATTATGATTTGGAGTGACATACCAACCCACTTTAGTGTTGGCCATTAAAAAATTGAATATCACTTCTACCTCTTCTGACTTAAGAACTTCTAACATTTGCAATAAAGACAAATTTTAAATTCTTTGATAACAAACACCTAGGTGGAAGGGAAGACACTCCTGCTCAAACTACTTGCTTAGAAAGCATGAATTGTAGTAAAGTGTTGGTCATCAAGAGATTGAATATTACCATCCTATTTTCTTGGAACTTGGAAATTTGTAACACTTGCAAAGAAGAGACATTTCTAATTCTTTGATAGCAAACACTTGGGTGGGTGGGTGGGCACTCCAGTTTAAACTACTCGCATAGTTTGTAATAACCCACTTACCCACTCAAGTGTTAGCCATTAAAAGATTAAATATCACTACCTTCTTTCTTCTAATTAAAGTACTTCTAACACAAACAGAAAAAAAATAATTTATAATTCTTTGATAAACAACACTTGGGCCAGTGAGTGGGTACTCCAATTTTGATCTATTTACTGGTAATTATGATTTAGAGTGACCCACCCTCCCGCCTGAATGTTGGTCATCTAAAGATTAAGTATCACCTTCACCTCATTTGAAACTTTTAACTTTTGCAGAATTTTTTGATAACAGACATTTGGGCAAGTAAGTGCGCACTCCAGTTCAAACTACTTGTTGGTAATCTTGATTTGGAGTGACCCACCCACCCTCCCAAGTGTTAGTCATTAACAAATTGAATATCACCTCCGCCCCTTCTGACTAAGGCACTTTTAACACAAACAGAGAAGAAAAGTTTCTAATTCAATGACAATAATCATTTAGGCGAATAAATTGGTACTCTGGTGGTTATAAAAAAATATTTATATTACTTCCTTTTCTTTGGACTAAGAGTCTTTCAGTAGTTGCAAAGAGAAATTTTTTTTAATTTTTTGATAGCAAACAAAAACAAAAACTTCTTAACAAAGTGTGCGACATAACACTCTTTACTACCAAAAACTCACGTTACGCTAACTTCTAATTGTCACGATCTAGACTACTTTAAACCTGCGTTTAATAAACAAAAACTCCGTCTTAAGTCATATAACCTATCAGCAACTCAGTTTTTAATCTATCAACAAATTTAATTAATAACAATTAACGCTTAAGATAAGGCAGAAACAGCATAATGCATCCACTTACCCCAATAATAAAACCTATTATTTTTAAATCTATACTAGTATGTTAGACTACTACTAGCTTAAAAAACAAATAAAGTAATGTAGTGGCTATCCCATAAGACATGGAATGTATTTTATGTAAATTGCTTTTTCTCTCAGTACAAAACACATACACCCGTGTTTCAAAGTATGCATTCATCATCAGTGTGCCTAGCATCTACATCATTTATTAATTTTAAATGATAAATATGTTTTGGTTATCTAATTCAAATAAATGCTTTAAAAATGACGTTGCCTGTCCGTGTAGGAAACTGTACTACATCACTCCTTCACACTCTAAACAGTTCAACGTTTCTCCTAATAGGTAGCATTGCATTACTAAACATAATCTGTTAAATAGTACGATGCTCTGATCGGAGCAAGGACTCCCGTTGTGATTGGACCCTAAGGATTAAAATCAATAAAACAAGATACGAAACAATTGAGAGTAACAAACATTAAATTAAAAAAAATAAATGGCAAAAAATCCATGCAAAGACGGGCTTAGTAAACATGAAAACAAGACTGATGACGCAATAACTACCAAAAAAAAAAAAGATATTTTATAATTAACACCTTCAAAGAATACAGATTTATAAGAAAAAAGTTCAGAGCCAAAACATTTAAAAACAGCAAAAAAGTAAAAAATCTGCAAAAAGAATAAAAGCTGCAAAGAAATGTAGATAGATAGACTTGCCAACAAATAAAAAAGGAAAAACCATTTTAGCAATCGATAGAATTTGGCCATAAGCCATCCCAAATGTAGCAAGATGGGCCAAAAAGCACAAACAAAAAGAGATATAGGTATAATCGAGTTAATAAATTCCATTAAAAAATAGACAAAAAAATCCGGAATAAAATGTGGGTAACCAGACTTACCTCAGCAGTCTAAAAAAAAACATAAACCATTGTAAAAGTATAGACCCAAAAAGGTATAGAAAAATTACCGACTAGGCTTTTCAAAACACAAAAGTGAAAGTCACAATATACAAAAAAAAAACCGTCAAGCAAAGTAAGGTCGACGGCGATAAAGAAAAAAAGAGCAGGAGTAAAGATGATTATAATAACAGATCTGAACAAAAGGAATACAAAGACGAGGCAAAACGCAACCAAAAGAACAAATACAGCACATCATTCTAGGTTAAAGAAACACATGCAATGTTCCTGATTAAAGAAAAAAAAGTCAAAGTAAGATGGACGACGAAAATAATAGTAGTATTTCAGTTAGATCTTGTAACACGTACGCAACTGTGCTGACGCCGTACGTTCGATTATTAAGCTGTTTGACTGCTTGAATAAAGTTTTCTAATGCATTAATTATTTGCCAATAAATTTTCAGCTTTTCCAAAGCAATTTTTGAGTATTTATTAAAATTACACATTTTTTAGCGTGCCAACGTCAGGTGTTTCGGCACCTGGCGTGCTGACTTTACAGAGGCGTTTTGTGGCCAAAATACAATTTGATTTGAAAATAATAGGCTTTCCAAAACTCTTGCACTTTTTTGTTACCAGCTCTTAGATTATACCTTTTTATTTACTTTTTTTTTATTTTCCAGTCTGTTTACAGTTTTTCCAGTTAAAGTAAAGTTCTAATGGCTGGTACTTTTATTTCTACTTTAAATGCGTCTACCTCTTCTCACGCTTCTTCATTTACAAGTACATAGTCTATTATTGATTGCCCATTTGATCCTACATAAGTAAATTCCCTCTTTTTATCTCCTGTAAAATTTTTAATTAAAATGTCCCAACCTATTTTTTTTATCATTTCTATCAGTTCTTTTTTTTTTTTATTTTCTGTGATGTCTTTTGATTCTCTGTTTTTTGTGTGGTCATCTTGTTGATTCTTTTTCCTCATTTTCCAATTCTTGCATTAAAGTTCCCCCTATATCAGGTTTCTTTCTTTAGTTTCATATATTAGAATTTCTAACTTTTGTCTACTTTTTTCATACTTCTGTTGTATATTGTTATTACTGTACATTTTTTCCTCAACACAAAAAGTTTCTTTCTTGTATTTCTTTGTTTTTTTTAATCCCATTCTTTTTGGCATTTTTTTTGTATACTTTTGATTAATTTCTTTTTCTTTAGTAACCAATTGGCATTTCCAGATGTATTTGGTTAGCATGTTAAACTTCAGCTTTTCCCATATCTTTTCATCTATTCACGTTTCTATCGTTCCAATTATATCAAAAGTTTTTACATACTCCTAGAACTCATAGTCTTTATTGTTGATCTCAGTCACGTCCTAAAACAAAATTCTGCTTTTTTTACTGTTTTTATTTTTTGCTATTTTTTTTTTCTATCTTGTGTGTCTAAACCATGTTTTTGGTCTGTTTTTGTATTTGTATTTATAATACATTTACTTTTTTGCTTTTCTTTCATTTTTTTTCAAAACTCTTGATCTTGATCACGCTAGTTGTATACCTCTCCATTTATTTCTAATTTTTTGTATTGTACCTATACTCTTCTACCTTTTGACTTTTTCTTTCTCACTAGCTTTCTTAATTCTTTCTAAACTCTTCTTTCTTCCAAAATCAAATTATGTTTAATGTATATGTTTGTGCCCTTAAGTATGTTTCTGTTTTTTATGATATCTTGTTTTTTGCCCATGACTCTGTTTCTGCTATTATTGTCTAGTTTTCTTCCCTTTCTACTAAGTTTGCAAAAACTATGGATGTCTATTTTTAAGTTTTTTTGTATCATTTTATCTATGGTTTCTTTTTCTTTTTCTGTCTTACTACAAATTCTTCTTACTACAAATTTGTTTCTTTTCTCTTCTTTTTCTATTTGTTCCAACTTATCAACTCTTCCTTTATATTTTTCATTTTCATTTTTATTTTCATTTCCACTATCATCTGTTGCATCATTTGTTTAATTTCTTTCATTTCTTATATTGTTCTAAAATGGCGCCTAGTAGCGTTCTTTGTGGCCTTATGTGCGATGATAAATTTAAGAACTTTGTCTATAGTCTAGGAGGCCTGGGGCTTCGGTTATAATAATTATTTCTCTTAAACACATCTTTTACGATATTATTTGTTTGCAACTTAACCTCAATACAACCGTTTACAACTGACTCTACTTAACTATCTATGTTAAATATTATAATGTTTTTTTTATTTATATGTAATACTTTGTATTTTATTTTTATGTTAAATGTTAGAATAATGTATTTATTTTATTTATTAGTTTAGTATACGAAAAAATACAATAAATTATTTTATTGATTGTATTAAATATGCTATGTACTAGAAACTTTTTAAAATTTGTTTAACAGAAACATATTTTACACCATTGTATATACAAAAAATACACGTATAATTGCCGGATAAAGTTTAACCTATAATACACGTGTATTTTAATTGAAGAATATACAAATATTTTTATTATATATTAACAATTTTTTTACGTTAAATACACCTGTAATCTACACGTTTATAATACATATAACAGGTACGTATACTACACACTAAATATACGTGATATATCCGTCTAGTCGCCAAACATTGTTCTGTATAATATACTTATCAAATAAACAAATATTACACTTAGGTGTAATACCAAAAATAAACGTATCTTAAACGTAACTGTATTTACTGGGAAGGTTCTGGCAACCAAGTGGCAGCCTGTATAAGCAGATCCCCTTTCATTAACCAACAGCTTCAGTAGAGGAGCCAGTAAAAAGAAAAAACAGCCCTTATAAAATGAAATTGACCTTAAAACAAATAAATCATTGACAAATAATTTGGTAAACGGTATAGAGATGCGGATAGAAACAGGCATCTTTTTATACAAATTGTCATAGCAAACACATATACAAAAGCAAAACCTACTGATCATGGAATACAAATACTAAGATCTAGCAGAGAAAAACAATCACATAAATGCGGGACTTTTCCCGTCGCAATCCAGAGCAAGAGAAAAGACAAAAAATTAGAAAACACAACACTAAAACCTAAACAGATGAAAATAGCAACATCAAATGCTAGAAACTTACTCCAAGCCAGAAAACTACAAATCATAATACAAAAAATTAAAAGACTAGATGTAGATATTTTAGACATCAGTGGTGTGCAATGAACGAGTATTGGAAAAAGTACAGTCAATGATGAAAACAACTCAAAACACAGATATGGCGCAGCTTTTATAATAAGAAAAACAATCAAAACATTAGTACTTAGCATAGCTTAAACTTTGGAAAAAACATGCTAATTAACCTAAAGGCGCAATCATGTAAAATCAATCCAATACAAGTTTACGCCTCAACATTTGATAAAGCAGATAACAAAATAGAAGAATTCTACCAACAATTTGAAAAATGCTAAAACTAACAAAAAACAAAAATGTAACTATAATACTAGGAGATTATAAATCAAAAAAGCTGCAAATAACTTAACTTAGAAAGTCACAAACTAAAAAAAAAATCACCAACTACCTAACTGAAAACTATATACCTAAACATCACCTGCACATAAAAAAGGAAATACGATAAAAACCAAACCGATTACCTACTGATAAACCACAGATACAAAAATGCCATCACAGCAAAGACATACCATGAAGCTAATATAGGATCAGACTACAATTCGCTAGTAGCAACAGTAAATAAAATGCTTAAAAATACAAATACAAAAAAAAATGTTAAAAAACTAAACAACAAAACAACTAAAAAAAGTCAAGAAAGACATAGGAAAACATAAAATGTGCAATGATAAACAACAAAGAAAAAAAAGAATAGACAATAACTAAAAATCTCGGTTTTATAGAACTAAGAAAGAAATAAAAAAGATATAATATGCTAATGTATAAAACCATTCATAAACATTTTGAAAAAAAATTAAAACAGCAAAGATTAAACAATAATACAAAAAAATAAAAAAATTCTAAAAAAGTTTGATACGTTTAATATACACAAAAAAAGAAACAAAAAGAACTTTACTTAACTTAATGCATAAAAATGAAAATATAATTAATGACAGTTGTATTTGATTGATTGTCCTGAAATTGATGATTGGTTTTGGGTTAATCTGATAACAGAACGACCATGGACTTTGGAAAGCCAATTATAATTATTGACCTTCTAAAAAAACTAAAACAATGAAAAGAGTACATCAAAAAGCTATGTCATAATAAAAAAACAAAGAAAACAGCCTAACAAAACTTACAATGGTTGATTGACTTATACAACACTATTTACTATGTCATTATACCACAAGAACATTGTAATCCCTAAAATGAACAGACAAGAAAATAATTAAAACTTAGAAGCCACACGCCAACAGTACTTTTCAAAATAATACATAACAAAATATTTACAAAACTAAAAGAAAACATTGGTAAAACTCAATTTAGATTTTGCAATAGTACAGAAACTAGAAAAAGTTTATTTGCAATTAACATTTTAATACAAAATACCGTTACGTAAATAGTAACCTTTTTCTTCTTGTTTTTTTGTTATGTTTTGCCTTCTATTTCCTACTATCTCTGTGATGTCATCCAGTCATTTTTTTTTTATCTTCCCGCGTCTTGTTTTGTTTCTCTAAGTCTCCATGTTGTAATTCGTGTTGTCCAGTTAGAGTCGTTCTTTTTTGCAACGTGTCAGCTCCAGCTCAACTTAAGTTCAGATATTTGTTTCAACATGTCTGTGACGTATGATTTTCCCAAATTTCTGCATTGAAATTTTGTCTTTCAAGCTTACACCGAACATGGAATGGTCCATTGTTTTTGGGTAGTTCTTAACTTCTAGCATTTTTTGCAGTAAGTGCTATGGTCTCTAATCGTTAAGTTTTGACGGGTAGTATGCATTTGTCATACACTTCTCTTTTAAGACTGTGTGTACGTCTTGGTTTTTAAGGATGTGTCTGAGCTTTTCAAATGTCGCCCAACTGTATTAAATGATCACTTCGGTTTTGTTTTCATAGATTATAAAAAGGCTTTTGACAAAACGGGACATAAAAATTTAATTTCAATACTGAAAAGCAAAAGCAATAAACACAAAATAAATAAACATAATAAAGACAATATATTAGAACCAGGAAGCCATAGCAAGGATAGGAAAAAAAATCTCAAAGAAACAGAAAAAATCTGCAAAGAAAAAAGCAAAATATAAGATTTTACAACTGATAATCTAAAGAAAAATCAATAAAGAGTTTAATAGAAAGGAAAAAAATCTTATAGTTAAAGAATTTCCAAAAATAGTTCCAATGCGTTTCAATAAATCTGTTCAGAGCAGCAACATCCAGAATAAAAATTGCCTTTATAATAGCCAACCTCCAAAAGAAGACGGCACCTTAAAATAAAGATGGAAGGACCAACGCAAAAAAAAATAACAATAAACAAAAACTATAGAAAAATGGCAAAAAAAGTAGTGTCTCTCCTAGGTTCCACAAAAGCACAAAAGCTTTATAAGTATTGGAAAAAAAAATTACTTGAAAAAAGATTAAAATTGTTCATACTAAAAAAAAAAACATTAAATCACTCACCGTATTCTACTGGAAAAATAGAAAAACCAACAAAACAAGCTTAACAAAAATAAAAATAAATAAAAAAGATTTTGTTAACCGACACGGTCAAAAAAATTTTTGAAAACAAAAGTAAGTTAGGATTCAATAACAACATAAACAAAATTTTGAGTATAAAAATATGAATTGAGTTAAAACGACAAAGAACGGAAGATATGCTACAAAACAATTTTGATAATGACGGCAGTATAAAAAAAGTAAGTTTTAGTGAGCAGAATCATTCAAATAGAAAAAGAATTCTCACTGATCCCTAGATCAAGATAAACATTTATTCTTTTGGAAAAATAAACATGGGCAATTAGTAGTTTTTTGATTTGGTTCATAAGAGTATAAAACCTTTAAACCAATTTTTTAAAGTTTTTGGTCGTTTTTTACATTGATTTTGAAAAATTTTTGGTTATAAATCGCAATTTAACTAGTAAAATTAATCAGAAATTTTTTGTAAAATCTTATTTTGGCACTATTTTAAGTCTATACCCTATAGTATATAAGCCGCAAAAGCCATAAAACTATGTTTTTGTTCTTAGTGGGCTGGGCAAAAAGGAGCATTTTATAAATTTTTTTTACCGCCAAAATTGACAAGTTAGTTAAAAAGTATAAATTTGTTTTGTGTATTTGAATATTAGAGGTTTAAAAGTTAAAAAAAAAGATGCAAAAATATGATAAAAATGCCCCTAAAATACACAAAACAAATTTATATTTTCTAACTAACTTACGTCAACTTCGGTTTTTTTTTGCGCAGCCCATTAGGAACAAAAAAATTGTTTTATAAGTTTTGCGGCTTATAAACAAGGTAAAGACTTTAAATAACGCTAGAATGGGATTTTACAAAATATTATGATTATTTTACTAGAAAAAAATTTTATTGCGTTAAAATTGCAGTAAAAAAAAAACAAGAAACTTCATTGCACTTAACGTTTTACCAGCACCAACATTACAGTTAAAACCGTAAATTTTTTTTTAAGGTTTATTCAAAACAAAAACTGCAATATAATAAATTTCTGCTGATCTTATAGCCAAAACAAAATATTTAAAGAAAAAAGTTGAGAGTTCCAAATGAGATATAATAATGATGAATTTAATACAAACTTGAAAAATGCTTATACTTTTTACTGTTTCTTTCAAGTGAAAAATTAAAAGAAAATATAACTACAACAAAACAAATCAGTGGTAGAAAGGTTAATACATTTGTGGGTACTTGTGTATCTGTCCTTCTCACGCTTAGCTTGTAACAAACGGCTCATCCAAATACAAAAAATATGTTAGTACTGTGCAGATTCTTCATTTGACGGAAAACGGCGTTTTATTTTAACTGCTCTGTATGTAATTTTTTGTAAAAAAGATTTAATGTTTGTATCGTAATCGTAATCGTAAGACTGCAACTATAATAAAACCCGTTTACGGATTACTTTTATTATCCAGCAATTAAATTATACCAACTTTACCACAAATATAAAACCAATTCAAATTTTGTCCAGTTAAATTTAAGTTAAGTTTTTGCTTATAACATCAATGTAAGCAACAGTATACTTTGTAATAGCATACATTTACGCAAGACTACTTTGATACTGTTATATAAATTTCAAGAACACATTCATTTTATAACCTATTTGTTATACAACTATTTTCAACAAAATTCACTTAAAAATGTCGACAATTTAAATTTACTATCCGTTTAAAAATAATACCTATAACTATTATATTTCCTGTTAAAAAATTAGACGATCAATTTGTACAGCCTATGATAAATGAAGCCATTTACCACCACTTGAATTATTGCGTGTGGGCTGTCCTCAATTTATTAAAAAAATATTCCCATCTAGCAGTTTCATTCTTTATGTGCGTGTGTGAAGGAAAGACCTCATAAAAAAAAGAAGGAAAAAGACGTTACGCGCTGACCTTTAAATCCGCGCCTCGCTCACTTCGACCCGGACTTCATCGCGTCAGCCTTATGCCGGCGTCGTTTCCACAAACGAAAAGAAAAAGACGTTTTTCAGAGAATTGAGATGTCCTCCATATTCCTCGCTTTCTACAATTTTGTTTAGAAAATGCTTTATTTATACGGATTTTTATTTCTTTTAATAATAAATAATATTCGATTGTGCTATGGGATTTTTTAAAAAAAGGGAAAATTCATTGTATGTTTGTTTAATTCCCCAGACAGTTGTCTAGTTTCTTTTGAATAAAGTTTTAGGGAAATTTTATTTATGATAACATTGTATTCTGAGGATTTTTTTTACGGCCCGGATATCTCTTGGGAAATATGGACACCACACACTTATTTAAAACAAAATATTTGTTCTTTCTTAAAAGACATTTTTGTATATAAAAAATTATATAGTAAAACAAAATTTGTCTATTAATCAATTACAAACTAAAAAACATAGTTTTTTTTATCTTTATAAGAAAAAGAAATTTCAATATATTTATTTAATTTAAAAGCTAATAAAATGTTTGTCTGCTTGAAGATAACGTATTAACAAATTTTAATTGGAATTAAAGAATTTTATTTATTTCCCATATAATTAAAACAATTTAAAAAAAGCAGTTTCCAGATTCTATAACAGTTTTGTTTAATTATTGTACGTGAGTATTAGTAGTTTTTAGTTTTAAAAACAAGAAATAATTAAGAATTATTTAATGTCACACTTTCAAGACCCACTTGGCCTATATGTGAATACCCTTGCAATTGTCAAAGGTTTCTGTATATTATATATGATTATAAAAAAATTAATAAACAAAACTCTGTTATTTTTCAATTCCATCATAAACGTTTGTAAAGGTACAGTAGAACTTGTTAAAAATAGCTATGCAATTTAACGTTAAAATAATAGTATAAAAATAATTCAACAGCCAATTATTCTGGAATATTTTACAGTTTTGTAATCTTTTTTTAGTTCCAACTTCTCATGCATGTATTCAATTTAAATCGAAGTTGACGTTGGATGGAATAAAATAACAACCGTTCATCACATCTTAATTGCATCTTTTATTTCAAGAGGGTAACATCAGATGTATGGCTTTGACATCAAAGCGTCAGCAAGAAGCCATTGTCGCAAATGGAAAACTATAATTCAATCGGGAATCACATTCCCCCGTCACGTGTATATACATCGGAATATTTCCGGGATCTTTTCGCGGTGATTGGTTTTGACTAGAAAAGGGGGGCCACTAAGCGCCGTCGGGTGGTCCGACGGAAACTGTCCCCGGGGATGTCTTGCGCTCTTTCGGGGAGCATCTACTGCAGTAGGAAAAGTTGCGTCGCTTTAATCTCGACCGGACTGAAACGATAATTTGAGCAGAAGCAAGGGAGCCGGTCGAGCGGGCAAACGGAAGATGGAATAGTTCTTTAGGCACGTTGGATGTTTTTGTAATGCCCGTTTAAGTGCACTCCGTGCTTACAATGCGTGGCTATTAAATATTTTCTTTGCAAAAGTTTACGTAAAGTTTACACTTTGTGATAAGTTAATATGTTTTTTTTTTCAGGATGTAGAAGTAGTTCTGCATGAAACAATCCTTTTAGCTGTATTAATAATTTATCGAAAATAAAAATACAAAGCCACCTGACAATATAATAGCAAATGATTTATTAAAAAAAAAAATGTAAACAAACAGGATACAAATTGTTTGTCATAAATTAATTTGTTTAGTCTGTCTGAATAGTGTTATCTACGTTTGTTATTGTAAAATGATAGCCTGCTCACCAGAAACCGTGCCCAAACTAATTTGATCTACAACAGTTTAAAGCTGGCATCGCTTTAAAGTGCATCTTTAACTGACATTAAATTAAATGCAGTAATTTTGTTGCTACTTTTATTTCATTAGTTCTAGTCATAAGTACTTGTTTATTAAGTACAACATTTAAAAAAACAGCAAACATTGTTGCTGATGATTTAAAAAATAAATAAATTTTAAATAACATTTTTTTTTAAATTTCCATATCATTGATAAATTAATGTTTTTTTTTTAATTTATAGATTATTGATGCCTTTGTTCTACCGTACTTGACCATCAGTTCATTAAAGTTTGTGCATTTACAGATAGTTTCTACAAGAAATGTTCTTTCCAACGCAATGTAACTATGTTAATTGATAACAAATAGTTTTAATTCTATGCCAAATTGTTTTTTTTTTAATTAATTAAAAAAATAGACAAAACTAACATTAAAATTAGCGATAGCTTTATGTTATGTATCAATTTCTTGGCTAGCATAACCATTTCTGTTGTAATAATAGTCATAAATCTTACCTAGTTTTTCATTTCTAACTTTTATTTTCTCTTTTATGCATTTTTGTAAGATTTCTTTCTCTTTTAGTTTTTTTTATATTTCAATGCTTTATTTCCTGCTTCTATTTTTAACTTATCTTTTTTTTTATTTTCTTTAGAATAATATATGTTGGAGTTTTCTGTTTAAACCTAGGACCCATCTTTAATATTTTACATGTATTACTTTTAATTTTTCTTCTATCCCGACAGTTCTGACCCATACAATTTCATTCTCCTAACTAAACTATTAATTATTAGCTTTTTGAGCCATCTCTTTAATGTGCTTGCTCTCGCTGTTATTTGCGCAAAAAAAACATATACCAAAAATATATAAAAAAATATATTTTCGTAATATTTTTTCTATTCCATTTCTAGTCTTTTGTTTTTTCTTCTACCTCCTTTTCTAAACACCATAATTTTTTCTACATTAGGTAGTTTTTTATATTATTATTAACTATTTATCATTTTTTTTAGTTTCTTTAGTTTTTTGCTAGTATTACCATGTTGTCGGCATATGGTAGATACCACACTTTTTTTACTACTACTACTATTATTACTTCTCCCCCTCTCCTTTTTGCTTGAATCAACCTCAATTTTTCTTCTACATCTAATATGTAGCTTGCAAACAAAGTGGAACTTTTTGTTATCCAAATTTTTTTATTCATAATTCCATTAACCCATACCCTGCACTTCCACAGTTTCTCTCTATCCACACTATCAAATGCTGCTGTAAGGTCCAGAAGTAACGCATATACCTTTCCCCATTTCTTTGTTATTTTTTTTAAGCAGAAACCCTCCTTCTTTCCATACTCTATTTATTAACTCCATACCTCAATCAACTCATCCGTACCATACAACTACACTTCATTCTGTATTCCATCTATACTTGGCGTTTTTCTTTTTTTTTTCTTTTCCCATATCGTTATTTTTTTTTAATTTGTTGCACTTGCTGGATTGGTTTTTATCTGTTTTTTTTTTCCTCCAAACAAACTCGAAAAGTGTTCTTTCTACGCCTCTATAAGTATTACCTCAATATCTTCCTATTTTCTATTTATTTCTTTATTTATATATATCCATGCTTCTGATTCTGCATTTTTTTTTTTTTTAATTTTAATTTTTTTTTATAAATTTACTTTTAGCTTTTTTATACTGATTCTTGTATGTTTTTTTAGATATTTTTGTTGCGTTTTTGTTGTTTCTCCAGTGCTTTAACATCTTTCTGGCTTCAAGTTTTTTCTTAGTATATTTGCTTTTTTACCATTTGCTTTTTTATGTCTTTTTCTGATAGTTTCTATTTCCCTCACCTCTTCTACATTTCTTCTGTATTTTTTTAATTCTTTTTAGATTTTTTTATACGTTAGCTCACTTTTTTCTGTCCAAACTACCTTTTATTACTTTTTTTTAATTTCTTCTTTGGCTTCTTACATTTTCCCCAATTAGGCTCAGTTCTAATGAGTGGTGGTTTGCTTCTACTCATATTCCTACTTAAAATTTGTCTGCCTTTTCCCACGTTGCCTCATTCACAATTACATAGTCTATTACTAAGTGGCTATTTATCAATTTCCTTTTTTATCTTTTGTGTAGTTGCCATTTAAAATGTCACAACCCCTCTCTTCTATTATTTCTATAAATTTCTTTCCTTTTTTATTTTTTTTGAGTGTTTTGATTAAATCTATTGTTGCATAAAAGTCTCCAATGAAATTTTTTATTTTAAATAGCAGGTTATTTGCGCAGCTGTCAATTTTAAAACTATTATCTTTTGACATTTGACAAGTAAAAACTACGCCATTGTTTAAAATAGAACAACACACGCTTCAACAACGCATTGAAATTATTAAAATTCACTACAAAAATAGTGAAAAATTTTCAGTCACAGTTTGCAAAACTAAAGCATTTTTTGGTCGTTGTAAAGCACCTTCTCGGGCGGCAATAGTAAAGCTGTTGGGACAAGTATGTGATGTAAAAAATCAAAACCGTGTGCATCGCTCAAAAACACATAAAAATATTGCTGATGTAGCCCGTAGTGTTGAAGAAAACCCAGATTTGCGGGTTCATTGTCGATCTTTGGAATTAGACATTTCACAAACGACATTACACCGTATTTTGCATAAAGACTTAAGTCTTAAAGCTTTTAAAGTTCAATTAACACAAGCACTTAAGCCGGTCGATCACCATAAACGTCGTATCTTTGCTGATTGAGTCCTTCAAATGCATCAAAATGATCCGGAATTTTATCGAAAAATCATCTTCAGTGATGAAACTCATTTTTACCTCGGAGGCTACGTTAATAAGCAGAATTGTTGCATTTGGGGCTCAGAAAACTCAAAAATGATTGTTGAAAAGTTTTTGCATTCTTAACGTGTCACTGTTTGGTGCGGTTTTTGGGCTGGCGGTGTGATTGGACCCTATTTTTTTGAAAATGAGGCTAGTGCAACTGTTACGGTAAATGGATTGCGCTACCGAGCTATGATTAATAATTTTTTATAACCAGAATTAGAAGATATTGATGTGAACAACGTTTACTTTCAGTAAGACGGCGCTACGTGCTACACAAACAAAGAAACAATTGCAATTTTGCAAGAAAAGATTTCTGACCGTGTTATTTCTTGAAGAGGTAATCACAAATGGCCACCGAAATCTTGTAATTTAACACCTTTAGACTTTTTTTCTTTGGGGCTACGTGAAAGATAAGTTCTATGCCAATGCTCCACAATCAATTCAAGACTTTAAAAATGGAATTTGTAAAGTTATCGAGGACATACAGCCGCAAATGTGCAAATTGGTCATAGAAAATTTCATAAAAAGAATGTGGTACTGCAACCATAACCGTTGCAAATAATAAGCTTTGCATTTAGTCAGCAAATGTAGTAGTCTCTTTTTCTTCTATACACTGTTTGTTAAGACCACAGTGTCGAATTATCAATTCTTATAGCCTTTTCAGCCTAATTAAACTCATTTGAGTTGCTAAAGTTTAGGTATTATGTGACGGTCTTGTTAGGAATAGTCATAAGTGTGTTATTCTCTTACAGTTTTTCTACAGTTTTTATGTTTTGCATCAAGTTTGCTGCAGATTATCGTTTTTTGGTTTTGTATAGAACCATCCCCTTTGTTTTTTTTTACCAAGTTGATTTCAATAAGGTTTTTTTATCTCCTAGTTCTTTAATATTCAAACCAAGCAAATTCTACAGATTTACATTTTTCTTTAAGCAACACTTATTATACTAGGTTTAAAGGTTTCAAGGTTTACAATGTGTTAATTTATTTGTGGTATGTACGCTGATTGTTTTGCATCTGCAATTACAATTAAGTAAAGTTTCGGTAACTATAGTAGTACTTTTATAGATGCTGTGTGCGTCGTTCTTTTTGCATCCGTTATTAGTAAACATGCTAGCCACTATATATCCCGTATATCTTGTTAGGTGTCAGTCTCTATATGCGTCTTACCATAATTTTGGTTACAAAGAGCACCCAAATAGCATTTGTGGTCATATTATCCAGATAAGTCTGGAAGCTTTACTGCTGTATCATGTTTGATATAGTTGCATTGACAATTGATTTCAATAAATTAAAAAATTTACATTTTTTAACAGTTCACAATTTGAAGCTTTCTGACAATTAATTAAAATTTCAAGACCGTATTTTGCTATTTTATACTTTTTATGAACAGAATTTTGACTTTTTTTAACAGTTTTAACAGTTTTTAGTTTTTTTAACCGGTTTCTGTTATTTTTTATTCTTTACAAAACCTTGCATTTTTTAAGAGTTTAGAACCAAATTTTGAGACATTATTTTCATATTTTATAGTAAAATTTTATTATTGTTGACATTCTTTGAATTTTGCACTATTCGAGAATTTATGACAATATTTTTTTTACAATAACCAGAGTTTGTTATTTTTACTTTTGCATTTTTTTGCAAATTTTTTTATTTTTGACTTTTTACAAATAATTTTTTTTTCCAGTTTGTGATCAAAATGTAATTCTATCTGACAATTAAAAATTAACTTTTATGGCCGGATTTCATTCTTTGAATAAATTTTTTTAGCAGTTTATGCTGGATTTTAAAAATGTTGACTACTCTTTAATATTCTATGACTAAGTTTTGCTATTTTTGACATTCTATGAATAAGTTTTTGCACTTTTTGACAAAATTTTAGTACTTTTGGACATGTTTTAATATTTCATAGTCAAATTATATTATTATGATATTGATTTTTAAAAATAAAATTTTGCATTATTTACCCGTTTTTAACCGGATTTGCTATTTTTGACTTTTTATATCAAGATTTGTGCAGTTTTTAATAATAGTTTTTGGCCAAAACTTGGTGTTTGACCGGATTTTAGTTTTTTCTAATAATATTTTAATATAGTCAAATTTTGTTATTTTTAATTTAATCTAGATTTTACTGTTTTACTGCAATATTTTGTTTACAGAATGTTAATCTGTAAACAGAATATTGCACTTTTTGACAGTTTATAGACGGTTATTAGCTTGTTTTGACAATATTTTAGAAGGTTTTTACACCTTTTTTTTGTCGTTTTTTACTTTGACTTTAAAAAATTGCATTTTTTTTGTTTAAAAATAGCAATTTAAAAAAAAATTTACTTGTAAAATCAATTAGAATTTTTTTGTTTGTCTAAACGCTTTTGCCAAAAGATTTTTTTAGTTAGTTATAGCTTGCCAAAGTAAATTGTGCGTTGCAAATTGTAGGCCTCACCTTCACTCAACAGATAAAGTAGATTTTTTTTGTTTTTTAAACATCCGCGGCGTAGGTGTTAAAGTTTCATTTTTATTCCTACTTTATGTATGTGTTTACTCAAGGCGCAGTATCCCGATATTAATCTTGTATGCCTCTGTATTTTGATTCAACTTATATGTGATACGCAATACAACCCCAACAAACAAACCTCTAATAAACACGGAAAATAAACATTCTTAAACCATTAAGCCCCGGGCGTGTCTCAGATACTTTGGCAACATAAAAAACTAATAGCATGGTTGCATTGTCTACGACAAGAACTTCAAAAGCCGCGACCAAAATATACAAAGTCTGTAGAACAAAAGTAAAAAAAAAAAAAAAAACAGCAACACGGACATTTGACATGATTAGATGGCAATTGCTGTTAACTTTTTACAGAATGCGTTAGAATTAAAGAAAATGTATCCTGAAAAAAAAAAACCTTTTAGCAAAAAAACTTTGTTGGAACAGAGTCAGAGATTTTGTTTTGTTTTATTTAGAGTTTTTATATAGACAACCCAAACTACAAAAAACTGCCTTAAAACTTCTCTACGTAGCTAAATAAAACTATCAAAAAACATGCCAAATTAATATATATATATATAACATTTTTATTGCACAAATAATTTACAACACTATTGAACAAGTATATTACATAGAGTAAAAAAAAATAATTGTTTGTACAAACGGCTATCGACCGTAGTCTTTCCGCCATTAAGATAAGGTAAATTAAATTGTAGTATTTATTTAAAAAATTAAAAGAAAAAAAAAGAAAGAAATGATGCATGGGGTATGAGGTATGATATATGATTCAGTAATATGGTTTGTCAGGTGATATTGTTAGTTAGTCGTTATCATTAGCTAGCTAGCTAGAATCAGGATATGTTGGAATAGTGAACAGGTCTTTTATATTTTGCAATAATCTCCAAATTTCTAGGAATTATTAGATTATCTAGAATCTCCGAGTTGTTGGGACTATTTGCAAATTTGGTTTGAAGTTTTTTTAGTCTTTCGAAAAGTGGGATGAGGTTGGTTATTTCATAAAGTAGTTCGTTTGAAGGATTATGGAGAGGGTTATTGGAATGTCGGATTTTGGTAATAGTTCGAAGAGATGCCCTTTCTCCTACATAAAGGGACCAAATTAATAAAACTCAACAAAACTGTATTCAGACCCAAGAAAACACAAACTTTTTGACAAAAAAACATTTTCAAAACAAAAAGTTTGGTTTCACAAAATCCTCACTAACAATATAAGAAAAAAGTAAAAGCTTAAAAATACCTAAAGTATTTAAAAAAAAAAGTTTGAATAAGTTACAAAAAAGTGGCCGCATAGTTTACCCACTATTTAAAACTACTACAAAACAAATCAAGCTAATAAAAAATTCTTACTTGGATGCTAGTTAAATTTTATATACTCTCGAGAAAACACAAAATATCTAGCCTTCACCTAGACAACTTAAAAAACAAGCAAAAAGCTAAAAAAGAAAAACTAGATTTAAAAATAAATAAATCAAGTTACAAAAAAACTGCTGCAAAGCATTTCTACGTAGCTATAATCAAGATAACAAATAAAACTATCAAGATAATATGGAGTTACTTCCAAGAAAGAAACCTACTGACTAAGAAAATTTAGACTGACCAGAAAAGTACTACAGGGTTCTGCTTTTAGACTTAAATTGTGGAATCTATTCTATAATGAGCTACAATAAAAATGACAATAACGACATTCGCAGATGACGTGGCTCTGCTAGGTAGAAATATAGACATAGAAGTATTAAAAAAAAATTAGAGTTGGCAATAGATATGATAAAAAACTGAAAAAGAAATAAAAGATTAGATCTGGCTCCGCAGAAAAATGAGGCGGCATGGCTATTAACAAAGAGGACTAATAAGAGAAATGAAAAAATACAAAAAGGGAAACAAATAATAACCAAAGAAAAGAAAATTAAATATCTCGGAGTTACACTTAAAACAAACGGATAGAACAAACAAGGTAAGTAAGCAGTAAAAAAACAAAGAAAATAGAAGGAATGCTTAGTAAGCTTACGCCAGTCAAAAAAGGACCAGGAGAAGAACTTAAAAGGCTAATAGCAACGGTGGCTAGAAGTAAACTATTGTACGCAGCAGAAACATAAAAAGACGAATTAAGAACAAAAAAAAAAACAATAAGAAGAGCCAAGAAAACAATTTGGTTAAAAATCGGTATGGCCTACAGAACGGTGTCACAAGAAGCACTAGAAGTAATTGCGGCAACACTACCCGCAGATTTGATAGTAAAAGAAATATTAAATATAAAGAAAATGGTAAATAAAAAGAAACTAGTAACCAAGAAACAAAGAGACGGACAAGAGAGAATATGATAAAAAAATAGCAGAAACATTGGAAATAAGGAAAAAAGGAAAATGGACAAGAGAACTAATACCAAAAATTTTAAAAAAATTCTACCTGTTACTATACAACACAACTACTGACCGGATTTAGAGCCTTTGGTAAGTAATTACAAAAAAAAATAGAGAAAAAAAAGATAAATATTCTGTCTAAAAGACACGCGTGACGACGCAGAACATACGCTAGTAGAAGGTAAAACTTAGGAGAAAAACTGAAAAGACTTAGAAGAAGTATTAGAAAACAAAATCAACAAATCTATAATCAATAATTTATGCCTGAGTAATAAAAACAAAACAAAAAAAGATTGAGGAACTTTAAAATTTAAGATAAACCAAAACAAAAGGAAACACAAAGATCAAAAGCCACAGAAGACAAAAAAAGGAAAAGCAAGAAGTTAAATAGAAGCAAAAAAATCAAGAAAGCCAAGACAACTATTGCTACAAAAAATATTGACGGTAAAAGAATAGACAAAAGAAGAACATTTACTGAAACATTAGTACCAACAAAAATTGCAGAAATAAGGAGAAAAAAAAAAACTGCTCAAAAAAAGCAAACTGAATGAATGAACTAAGCAGTTTCTATACGCTATCTTAAAATTGACAGACAATGCAATTTTCAAAATGATCAAGGGACACAAAGAACTAATTTTAAACGGAAACTCTAGAATCTCACTACAAAATAAAACTGGCAAATCTAAAACTACCAAAGGGGATACATTTAATTGAGTTACACAAAATATTTATGAAAAAAGATGATACGACGAAAAAGAAGTTAATAGAAATATAAAAAACTAAAAAGATACCTAAAGACAAAGCAAATATCTAGGCTAAAAAAAGCAAGAAAAGAAAGATAGATGTCAGTGTAAGAAGTAAGACAAAAAAATATAAAGAAAGATGGGCCGGGGACAACATGTGTTGCCTTTCGCAGCAAACTGTGTAAATTTTGCAAAGCCAAAACCAACCCACCTCAAACTAGTACCACATTAGTGACACTGACAAAAACAACTTATCAACAGGACTAACGTTAAGTCTGTAAGCCCTAAAGTTTATAATATGTTTATTTATCTGTATTCTGTATGTTGCTTGTTTTGTTTTTGCCAGTACATTAAAGTAATATTATTAACTGACCAAAACTTAAATACTACCTTCTTTGATCCTGCTGGAGGAGGGGACCCTATTCGCAATAACTATAGTACAACTTTTATAGTTGCGGTAGTTCTTATTGTTTCCACTATCAACAAACATGCTTAGTTTGTTAGCCGTAGTTTTTTTTTGTCACTTATAAAAGAGCTTTATATGTGACTATGAGTTTTACCACCGTATGTAGCTATCTGATTATATTACTTGTCAGTCCCCATATGCGTCCAAACATTATTTTGTTTGCAAAAAGCACTCAAATGGCACTTGTAGTTATGTTATCTAAGTGAATGTAAAATCTTGTGTGAAGCGTAAGTCCTAAATGTGTTACTTTCTTTATCAAAGAAAGAGAACTAGGTGTTCGTATCATGATTTATACAGTTGCCTTTAATTTTGTGTGTACAAAGTTGATAAGATTATCGGCGTAGCTTAAGACATAAACGCCCATGTTGTTAAGTATTTGTAATAGACTGTCCACAAGGCACCACAGTAAAAATAAAAGTACACCTCTCTAAGAGCACTTTCTGGCACAGTTTTTCTAAGTAATGTTATGCTTACAGTTTGGTTCTTAAGCATAGAGTTGACCACGTTCTATTCTTTTGCGATGGATTTAAATGGATTATCAAATGCCCTTTTAATATCTAAAAAAAACCTAAAGCTATTTCATTGCAATAAATAGTGCTTTTGCATCTGCTGACTAGTTAGTGTCTAACTAGTGTTGGTGCAGTAGCCAAGCTTTTAGTGGCTGTCCTGTATCTACATGGCAACTATTCTTTCTAATAGTTTTTTTTATATAAAATGCTGATGAATCTGTATAGTTTAACTAGGACATACGAGTGGTCTAGTTTCAAAAAGTACAATCTCCACCATAATTAATTTTTCAAACATTTCATAAAACTGTTACAACTAAAGAATTTTTTAAAACTGATTTCTTTGCGTTTGAGTTATTTACAAAACATTTGTTAACATACCTAGTTTATTTAAATTAATTTGATCAATAAATTATCAAAATAAATTAAATTACAGGTTGCATAATGTCTTTTTAAACTGAATCTTGCCAAATCTTGTCGCGATTATAAAGCATGCGTGTTTCAGTAATAGTAAATGGTTTCAATAATTGGTGATTTTGAAGAAGAAAAGGAAATATATTAGAATAATTTCACTTATTACAGTATTATACTGCCAAGCAACCGGATGCAAAATTCTAGCTTAACTACAATAAACATGCAGAGTAGTACTACCCGCTTGTTTAAGCCATGTTTAGATATCACTAACAAAAGATGAGATAAACTTGAATCACACTAACGAAGCGTCTTTGGAAACCGGCAACACTTCATTTTGACCTGAGTTTTGTCTAGACAAGAGGTTGAGATACGTTATTTGCTCAAATGACCTACAAAATAATATTGCAAACCATGCATTGTAATGGTTAATATGTAAAGTTTTTTTATTATTATTGTGGTTTGAAAAAACTCAACTGGAGTGTGGAGCTGTAATCTACTAAACCCTCTATCCACTTAGCGTGGTCTTTGTATTCTCGGAATTGCAAAGCATACCTTCAAGCATACACGCTCAGTTATCCCTAACGTCTTAGTTTGTCACTTTGACATTGGTTTTCTATACTTGCCGACTATTTTCAGGGCCAATCTCCTTTGATGTTTCAACAGCCTGTCTTTGTATTTACCGTATATCAGGGTTTTTCTTCTTCTTCTTTCTGCGCCACGCTTGCCAGTATTCTCCTCTTGTGTGAAGTCTGGCAATCTTTGACGTCATCGTATTTGCGGATTTTATGACTGCTGGGGAGCAAGAAAAACAAACAAACTTTATTTTATTTTGTTCTGTTTTTGTAACAAAGTTCAAACGCATTTGCTATAGAATTGATTTCAGTTTCAGTTTTATTTAATTAGTTTGAGCTTGCCCAAGTAAAATCCTTATTCTTATTTTATATATGTATTTATTCAGGTTTCGGTCATCAATCTTGTAGTTTTTTGTATATTAATTTAACTCATATGTAATACGCAAAACAGCTATAACAAAAAACTTCTAATAAACATGGAAGATAAAGATTTTTAACCATTAAGCCTGGTGTGTCTTTAGATATTTTAGCAACATCAAGAACAGCAAACAATCTTTGACAATAGTTTCAAGATCCGGTCTCCAAAGACACAAAATCTGTAAAAAGGAAGCCAAAAACAAAAAAAGCGCTATTAAATAGATAAAACAGTTTTTCAGCAGCGCAGACCACTGACGGCCTTTCCAAAAAGAAAAAATGCCTAAAATTAGTAATCCAAGAGACTACTATTGAGCTATCACACCTTTCTATTATATGTTGGCCCCCGGCTTGAACAGCATACACTAGTGCTTGAATTGACTACAAAAGGCTGTTAAACCATAAGCACTTATGATTGCTATAGCTTATAAACGTTTAAAAAGTTTTGGCATTGGTTTTTTAGTTAATATTTTCATCAATATGAGATAAATAACGAAAAAAAAAGAGTAAACGCAACGCCTAATTTTAGACTTTGGAAAAGTGTTTGCAAAACCAACACAAAAATACCAGGACTGTGTTTGCAAATTGAGAGCGTTCTGAGTAAAGCAGATATTAGAAGATTTGCCCAAAGTAAACGTTCTAATGTCGCATATGGTCGCAAGTGCAAAGATATGATACGTTGTTGCACGTTTTGTATAGAACGTTCTTACGACCAAACATTTTTTAGAGAACAGTCTATAAAAACTATAAAAAGTGAGCGCGTATACGTGTGAGTAATGCGAGAATGAGAGCTTGTGTTGGTATCATAGCACTCATGGCAGTCAGAAGCTATTGCGGGTCAATAAAATCCTACTTAGGTCACTGGTCTTCTATAATAATCAATGTAAATATAAATATAGTATTTAATAAATTCTATACATTGTCAACATATTCCAAAAGATGTTTGTAAATACAAATCGACATTGAAATGTGGCGATCGTCAACCTGTTTGGGTATACGAATATAAACCAGAAAGTTAATTATTAGTTATCATCATTAATCATTCGAATAAATTAAAGTATTCATAATATAATCTTGATTAATAAAATAATTTGTTACAAGTACAAATTCTACATATATTACAGTTTGTTTTCGATATTTCAACGTTTTTTGCAAATAATTACACTACAATTTTTTTTTTTTTTTTTAACTTACATTTTGAATTTATGGTGCGCGTAAAATATTAAAAAAAAAATACAAGTATATTAATTATATAAAACGTATTTTTTGTTGTCTGGTCACAAATGCTTCAATTAATCCTAATACTGATACTACAAACATTATACAAACAGTCAATTAGTGCTATAATAATCGATATTGTTGTTGTCGGTAATTACTAGTGATTGTTGTCAATTATGAACACAGCATATTAATATCTTACCTGTAAAAATAATATTAATAGCTGTTGAACACTTACCTGAAACAAAAATAAATATTTAATAACTAAGTAATTATATTAGGACGTATATATACATTGTTACTGTTAATATTTTCTGTTATTAAACATAATAAAACTTATAAAAGTAACAGTAAGTTAGTAAATTGTTATGAGAATACAATTTTTATAAAATAAAGTGGACGTGATTGCAAAAACGAATATTAAAGCAGCAATTATCACGGAACGAACGTTCTGAAAATCAGATTTGCTTGTAAATCCCGTGAAATATGCAATTTGTTTGTGCCTGCAAAATTTTCCAAAACTGTAATGAGAGCCGGCGCAACATGAAGATCCGCTCGCATTGCTCGCACTACCTGTTGTTTATAAATCCGCGCCCGTTCCCGACGGGATTCCCATACACGAATAAACGTCGAATGGAAATTTTCCCATATACATATATGAAATTTGTATCCGAATTCGCGAGTGATTTGGCCCACCCCAACCCATCAGCATTATCTGGTATTCCCTTTGTTATGCGAGTTTCTCGAAACCCCCGGATCTCCACATTATCCTGAAGGATTCCCTTCTGATGTGAGTGCCTAACTGCCTGCCGCCTTCATCCCATTCATCTCTGCTTAAATTTATACATCGGCTTAAAGTTCATCATCCCTTCACCCCACTCGCGAGCATTATGTACCTTCACACAGGGCAGACATTTATTACGGTTCGAGGCTGCCGCGTCGAATATCACAATCGAACACAAACACCGCTTGAATTATGAACACTCAATGCATACTAAACACCGCCCCCATTCAACATCCGTAATTGCGGACTATGTAATAAGATTTATTAGGATATATTATATTAAATCGTGCTTTTAATCACCTACGCAGTAATTGTTTGTGATAATTTATTAAAATATTAAGCACCGATGAGAACATGATAAAATACTATTGCCATTATACATTGCAAAAATAGTTAACATTAGTAATAGATATTGAATATACAATGTTACTAATACGTAACACAAATGTTAAAGTATAAAACTAGTCCAACATAATATGTCAATTTAATTGTGATCAACTTTAAACACCGGCTCCGTACTAAATTCAGATTCATCTCAAACTTCAATTTGTAAACTTTTTCAAATTTCTGTTTAAATCTTGTCAGTTAAATTATATTATTATTATGTTTTGGTATTGCGAGCTTTTAAAATTAACAAAACTAAGTTTGTAAAAGTCAGCGGAATAAGTATATATTTACAACTTAAAAAACATATAAATTATAAACATAAAACAACTAATACTAAAAATAAAAACAAAACTTAAATAGTTACAAAATAAAAATAATAAAAAGGTCACTTATGGGTGACAAGTGCACGTCGCAAGGTATAAAAAAATCTTTAAAAAATCTATGTCGTGCATTCGTGCCGCAAAATACGTGTAGGTGCAGAGTGCTGCGCATAATCTGTACGTTTGTACGGTATATAAAATAATTATTGCGTAAAACTTGAGCTGAGACATAAATACTAATTTGAGCTAGGTAAGCCAAATCACTCAATAACCCTAGGAAAAACTTTAAAAACTAGTGTCACGTCAAAATTAAAAAAAACTGATCATGTTAAATATAGAGAGCAGTTCTATGTAGCTGTTGCATTTATACGCCAAAAAACGAACAAACTTTTTTTGAATCTGTTTGAGTTTTCCTTTACTGACAGTTTTGTATGAACACCACACATTTGAACAATTCTTGAGATGAGAACGTACTAGAGCGTTGTAAAAGATAATTAGAATACAAGGGTTATAAAACTCCTTAGAGTTGCGCTTGACAAATTCTAAAAGTTGATAAGCTTTAGCCACAACAGTATTGATATGTAATGTAAATGAAATGCTTGAATCAAACGTTATGCTTAAATCACGATTAGTGTTAACTCTCGACAACTTTTCTTTCATGAGAAGCATACATCACCGCAGACTGACGTCTAAAAAATGTCATCACTTTGCACTTATTTAAGTTAAGTAGTAAGTTATTAGCTTAATACCAACTAAAATAAATCTGTACTTTTTCATTAATTAGCACAGCATTATCCAAATTTTTATATCGTCAGCAAATAATAAACAACGCGCATTAGAAAAACAGTGTACCACATCATTGATAAAGATATTGAACAGTAGAGGTCTAATATGTAGAACACCCAACGTAACATCAATATTACGAGAAACGCACTGACCGATGCGCACAATGATGTTCCTATTGGTTCATCATGGCCTTCCAAAAATTTAATATTCCAAATATATTTTATCAGTTTAGTTTCTGAAGTAAGTTCAAGACTTTCTAACTCTTTATTGATTACTAACTTGTTAAGGCCTCTTTGACCGCATGATAAAGAAGAGGGTATTCTGTGGTTGTAAACAAGTTGTTTTAGTAACTTTTTAGTTTTTTTGCATCGGCAGTGGGTGAATAACCGTAACTATCCACCTAGTGTTAGAAATTGTAATTTTTTTGGAAGTCGTCGATGATGTTAGTTGGCCAATCATTAAGGAAGCATCTTGGTGGAAGCACTTTTTAGAGATTGAGGACTTCTGGTAAGCGTGTAAGGTTGCTACATAGCTTGCAAGGGTTTCTATAAATTAGTTAAAGTCAAACGCATAGCCAAGTAAATGCACGTTCTATTAGTTTGCTAGATGGTAAATTGGAAGTTGTTGTAAAAGCAGTGGTACATCCTGTATGAATAGTCCCCAAAGGTAAGGACATAACTCACAACTGCAAATACAATGCCTTGGGTCATTTGTAGACTTGAAAAGTTGCTTGTACAAGTATTGCTTTGACTTACCTAGTGCAGAGGTCTATTTTGGTTAACGTGTATTGTTTCTCCGTTTGCGATGTGTTCATAAAGCCTACGCAAGCTACAACCACTTTTGTACATAGTTTACCCAAAGAATGCTGGTTCAAAAGGACCTTTGTTTTAAACAAACTGGTTTTTAATTTAAGGCATGACATGCTCCTTTTTATAAAGGTCTTAACGTCAATTTATGTTTTAAATTTGTTAAGCAGCCGCTACCAAATGTTTTTTTTTTATAACACTCGGCTTACTTAGTACCTTAGTATAGGTTTTAAACTCTGCCAAAAAGTTAGTACAAAAAACCTAGGTCGGATTTTTTGGGCAAGTAGTGCTTCCAATTCTTTTACCAACTTGGCAATAGTCTTTTGCTTAAGTAACAACTCTAGTAAGAAGTTAATGGTACCAGGAGTGTGTTTTACTTAAAAGTCAAACTTCTGTAGAAAAAGAGACCAATAAGTAAACTTGGTTTTAGTGTTTGTAGAATTTTCTGAGCATAAACACGTTGTCTACTAGGTAGGCTAAATATTTCTTTATGGCTTACACAATGGCCATGCCATACAACTTTTTTAAGTTGTATCTAATTTGGCAAAAAGTAAGTTTGGCACTGTCATAAGTATTGTTAAAACCCTTTTTTTTTTGTTACAAAACTGCTTTGACGCCTATGTTGCAGACTTCCATTGGTAGTACAAACGGTATGACTGGTGTTGATTGTTTCAGCATTAATAGTTGATCTAAAGTATATATGTAATTGAATGCAGTAGATTCCAAATTAATCTACACAAAAAAAAATTTAAAGCTTTTCAATTCCATGACAGCAAGTCAGTTTTAAATAGCCTGAGACATACTCCCAAAACCAAGTGTACAGTCCAAAAAAATTGCGTAGCTGTTTCTTGTTTCAATGTGGTGTTTGCTTCAATATCATCGTTAAGTGGTGCGTCAACGGTTGCATTCTTTCTGCGCTGATTTAATGGCTCTACTAGTTGACCGAGTTTTTGCCAAATTTGCATTTTTATGTGACAGCGTATTTAGTAGCTTTGAAGTCTTTTAAGGACTAAGCGGAGGTGTACCATGTATTTATTATAGTCTTTAGAGTAAACTAAGATGTCTAAAAACGGTTGAAAATTTTCAAACTAACCGTTTAAATTTTGCTAGATTTAAGAAAATGTTTTGTGTTAGCTTAACCTGTTCGTGTAAGCCAGGTGTTAGGTTCTTTTGTGGTACCAAATAGACCGCCAAACATAAAGCTTCGCTGTTGTGGGTGCATTGACAAAAATAATCCATAGTGGCATAGTAGTCTATTAGCTAAGAGTAGTATTACATTTTTTTTCAGAATTGGTGTAACCTATAAAAAATAGCGTGGGTTTGATCGTCAATGTTAACGTTGGTTTTTACTTCCACAGTAGTAAACAGAAAATCCCTAGAATCAGTTTAGTTTTTGGCAGTTTTAGTTTAGTAAAATTGTAGCTAGCTCCTGCTAACGGTTTTTTTGAAGTGTAAAAGCATAAAAAAAGTTTGGGCAACTTTTTGCTCTAGAGATAAAAAATTATCTATAAAAGCGGATTTTTAAAATTAAAGATATAGAGATAAAGAAAGCTATAAGAAACCACTGCTTTAAAAATCTTATAATATCCCAAGAACAAGTTCTTGGAAAAAACAAGAAAGAAAAAAACCTAAAATTTTTCTAAAATAAAACCTAATTTACGTAAAATTCTAAAAATTAAACTAAACATAAAAAAGTCAGTGAAGCAAGAGACAAAGTTTTATTTTAGTAGATAAAAATTACAAAGTAGAGTAAAAGTGCTAGGGCGTAAGAAGTGTATGTGTACAACTGAGATAGTGTAATAGCAATAAAGATAAATGCGGCACAAAAAAGCGTATTTATAACACAAGTTTATATTGAAACCAGCTAGTTATAATGGTAATATTGTGATAGAAGATTGGAATGCCAGTATCGGTAAAAGTAGTGTAAGAAGAGTAGTAGTCAAAAGCAACTACGGTGCGACTACTTGAATTTTTCAAAAAAATAATAGTTACAAGTACTTGGTTTTAAAGACTTTAACAAAAATAATACAAAAAAAAGATAGGTAAACTTAAGGTAGGATCAGATGGAACATTCATAGAAGAAAAGTATAATACAATCACAAAAAGAATTAAAAATATATATATTGGTTACAAGAAGCAAAAAAAATAACCATGGCCAACACAAAAGATGATAACTAAAATAAAATAAAGAAAAAAAATTAAAAAAAAAACGAATGAAACCAGAAAGCAATGGTTTGAGTGTAGGGAGATAGGTAAATTAGATAAAATGTGTAAATTTGAATTGGTGTATAACAAAATTAATTAAATAAACTGAGACAAAAAGTAAAAAAAATAACAGTATAGAAATAAAGGACAAGCAAAAAATAATACCAAAAGACAAAAAAAAATTTTGAATACATGGAATAATTACATAGAAGTTCTTTATAAAACAATTAAATACCAGAAAAGTTGGATTAAAAAAAGAGCTTGTAAATAAAGACAATATAAGTAAAACACTACAATAAAAGAAGCAATGTTAGCTACAAAAAATATTATTTTAGGAAGAGATAAAATATTGCTGGAGCTGGTAAAATGTCTTCAGAAAAAAGATATAAAATAGCTAACATCATTGTGTAATGATATACATATATATAAAAGCAAAAAGTGGACAAACAATTTCAGTCAAAAATAAAACCAATAGCAAAAAAAAAGAACAAAAAAGTGCAAAAAGTATAGAACAATTTTGATAGTATACGCAGCAAAAATTTTGTTGTAAGTAATAAACAAAAAAATTATTAAAAAAATATAGCAAAAGGACAATTTGGATTCATAAAAAAGATAAGGAAAAAATGCTATTAGTAGTAGTATAGTGAAAACAATTAGATAAATGTACTTATAAAATGAAATAATAAAACAATTTACTGTTTTTTATCACAAATTTATTCTTACAAATACATTACTAGTTTTGGCTTTACTAAAACCTTTTATAAAAAACAAAAAATTTTATTTGCGTTTTTCTGCATTTTTTATCGTTAGTAACTTTTCAGGGTTGCATTTTTAGTAAAAAGTTGTAAGAATCTTTTTTCTATAAAATTGTTCAACAAATAATATTTTACAGCCAACAATGTTTTTTCTTGAGTTTTGAAAATTTCCTAGAATTTAAAAAAACAGTTCTTCTTAAAAAAAAATGACGGGTATTTTCTTTTTTCTCAAATATGAATAAAAACATGCTTTTATATATGTGCAAAATTTTATTGGTTTACGGTTTTATAACATACATCTTCTTTGCGCCGGTAAATTTTTAGATTTTGGTTTCAAAAATTACATGTTTTAATAAAATCTGTAACTTTGGTAATTTAGACTGCCAGACTCCAAATACTTTTATATTTTTGAAGAAAGCGCTTTTATTTTCCCGGAACAGAACAAAGACAACAAAAAGTTTTTGGTTTGCACTTTCTCTTTTGTGATTTTTCAGTAGTTCAACATTTAAAATTGAGATTTAGCCAATTACTTGTGATTCAAGTTTTTTTTTTTTCTCTAAATCTTTGCCAATAATTGCATTTTGATTTGGACACTCGCGCTTGTCAATAGATAAAGTGCAGACTTTTTACCCGTATGCACACTACTCTTGGCAAAAAAATTGTTTTTTATGGTTAGTCTGGGTAGATAGATCCAATGCCACTGCTGACGTACAGCCTCTTCTCTGCTTGTTAATTAATTTAGTTGTAGGCAAAAAAACGCAGTTTTTGGCTAAAAATTGTTGTTGGGAGAGGGATTTGAACCCTTTCTCTCAGATACAGCTTTGCGTAGTAAAGGTCACAACTATCAATTGTACTTAAAAAAATTCAAAAATTTAAGTGTGAGCATTATAGACATTTAACTGCGTTTGATAAAAAAGGCTAATGGAAATTTTAAAAGTAAATAGAGTTGATTAGAATGATAAAAAACTGATATAAATGGTATAAAATTAAGAAAACAGTAAGACAGAGTTGTTGTAGACCGATACGTAAACGGAATAAAATAGTGCTAACAAAATAATAAACTAAAAATTTATAAAATAAATAAAACACATTTACTTTAAATATTTTCTAAATATTTTAGAAACTTGTAAACTAAACATTTTTTTTCCAAAATTGTATTTTACATTTTTTTATTTTGTTGGATTTTAATAAATCAAACTTTTTAAATTTCCATAAAAATCTTTTCGCAATTATGTTGTAGTTTTTTATGCAAGTTTGAAATTTATTACAGTTTTATAACAAACCTAAAAATTATTTTCCAAAAAAATTAAAGCATCAAATCTATAGTCAGGTGTTAGAGTTTAAGCAGTAAACATTTTTGGTTGGAACATTTTAACTTATTTTTTAGACGTAGTAAGATATTGGTCTTAGCAAGTGGCTTTTGAGAATAATTTACGCATGGTAATACTTTTTAGTTTTTTTCTCTGCGTAAATCTTGTTGTTATACTGTCTTTATCAAATTAGTCTAGATTTGACACTAGTTTGAAATGGGCTAGTAATTGCTTTGCGGAATTCCACGCAGGATCTGCGGCAAACATGCTATCTTTGGTTCTCTTTTCCTTATTGCCGCTACCTTTATGTGTTTCTTTTGCATATTGTATTTTCTTATCTACACTGCTATTAATACAAATTATTTAATTTGTCTTCAGATGCATTTTTAGTTTTCTTAAATTTGTAAGATTTGTTTCCAAGAATATCCTTGCATCTCCATCTGGAATTATTTCTTTGTGTCCTCTTGTTGCCAGGTTTATTCTGACTATCTTAAAGACTGCGTTATCTGTCAAACTCAAGATAGCGTATCTACCATTTAGTATTTAATTTGATGCTTCTGTTATGCAGTTTTTTTTCAACTTTTTTTTTTCCCTATCTTTGCAATTTTGTTTGGTATCATAGCTTCTGTAAATTTTTTTTTTCTTTTATTTCTTTTATTTTTTTTTGGGCAGAATTGTCCTGTCATTCTTTCTTTTTAGTACTTTTTTATTTTTGTATTGTTATTTTTCTATTTTGCTTTTCTCGTTTCTTTTCCTTTATCTTCTGTGGTATTAATTTTGTGTGTTTATTTATTTTGTGTTGCCATATTTTTTAAAGTTTATTTATTTTTTACTACTCTTGTTGCAAAGTTTCATAACACCTTCTATTTATTTTCATCTTGCACGCATTTCTTAATAAGTGTTGTTTTATCTACTTTGATTCCCAGTGTATTTTCTTGTTTTTTTTTTCCACGTTTTTGCATATTACTAGAGTGTATTCTGCATCATTGTGTGTTTCTTCACAACAAATTTTTTTTTTTCCTTTTTTTAATTTTTGAGCCCGGTATCTATTTATGTTGTATAATAGAAAGTCTTGTGATTATTCTGTACCCATTATTATTATTAGTTTTTTAGTCTATTTTCTCATATATTTCAATGTTTCTGCCATTTTTCCATCTTTTCTTTTGCTTTTTTGCATTCTTTTTACTGATTACTTCTTTTACTATTTTTTTTTTTAATTTTAGTTTTTTTCTACCTTCACATTGTTGCAATTGTTTCTACTGCCTCTTGTGACGCCGTTCTGAAAACCCAGCAGATCTTTAACAAACTTGCTCCTGTAGCTTTTCTTATTTTATTCTTGATTTTTTGTCTTTATGGCTTTTCTCTATGTTTTAGCAAGGTATAACAATTTCCTGATGCTGTTACTATTAACTGCATTACCTAGTACCATCATCAACAACTTGCAGCAGTTTTGACCAAAATTACCATAATATGATGATTGCCGAATTCACTTCACCAGCATTATACCTCAAAAACAACATCAATTTTAAGATTGCAAAATTTTGTTTAGTGTTGTTTTTGTAGATTGTTTAACGCACCACTATCTTGTATATATAAAAAAAAACCTTTTCTTTTAAACATAAACCTAAACACAAAGTACAAATTGTATATTATAACAAAACGCAAATACACAAAGCACATTAGATCTCAAAGTTATTTAATTGCCCTATATGATGGCTATTAACACCACTAGAAAGCAAAACTGGCAACAAATGCAAAAAATAGCATAGCACCGTTAGTTGCGCAAACAACACTTAAGAAAAGACAAAAAACAAATCAAACAGAAGTAAATATAACCAGGTTAAAAATATAATCGTTCAAGGAATACTTGAAAAACTTTAATAAGTTTGACATTAACTTTCTAGTCGATTAATTATTATATCTTTAAAAAACTACTTGTACAAAACTTGTACGAACTACTATCTATTTCATAATTTATCACCTGAACAGTAACACCTTTTCGGCTTACGGAAAAAAAATGACCGGTTATGAATCTTGTTGAAGAACACTCCACATGCAACAATAAACTATTTTGTTGTCTAAAAACATTTAGGCAGGTAAACAGAAAACAAGATTAAAAACTACACCAACAAGCCCAATTAGTTTTAGACAAGAAATTGGTAATACTCTTTTTTGACATTTTTGTGACAACTACCGTTTACAACTTATTAGTTTTGACCGCAAAATAAGGCAATTTTTCTCTACAAACATTTGGGTGGAAAAGCGGTAAACAAGATTATAAACTACTTGCCAAACAATCCACAAAATAATGTACCCCGGCTACCCTCTTCAAGTAGTTGCACCCATTTTTGACGTTTAACTGACAAGTAGCGTTTCTGCTTACATTTTGACTGCAGAAACACCAGATTTAAAAGGCCCTGACCTACCTACAAACAAAATTTGAACAAATACTGCGCACAGGTAGTAACAGTAAAAACGGATTACCCGGTTTTGCATCAACTACAAGCGATTGAACAAAGCGACTAAAATTGAAGTAACTCAGCTTTCAAAGACCAGAGAAACTCTTGAGGACTTTGGAGAAACTAAAATCTTTACAAAAATAGACCTTACAACTGGTTACTGGCAGATCCCAATTCACAAAAGACATCGGCACCTGACCACCTTTGCCACCCCAGATAGGAGAACCTACCAATTTAAAGTAATGCCATTTAGCTTAAAAAATGCCTCTACAACATTCCAAAAGATGATGTTGCAGGTGCTGGCTAGCTTACTTGGAAAATGCGTCTTGGTGTATCTAGACCATATAATGGTCTTTTCAAACAAATAGACCAAACATTGAGATTACCTACGCCTAGTCCTAGATAGGCTTCAGGATCACGGATTGCGCTGCAATCTCTAGGACACTGAATCACAACGGATGAAAGCAAGCCGTTAGAACACCACCTGAAATTAATTTGGAATTACCCCAAGTAAAACACCTAAAAACAACTCGGCAATTTTTTGAGATTCTGC
This sequence comes from Tachinus rufipes, assembly GCA_963932245.1. Classification (NCBI taxonomy): domain Eukaryota; kingdom Metazoa; phylum Arthropoda; class Insecta; order Coleoptera; family Staphylinidae; genus Tachinus; species Tachinus rufipes. The sequence goes on along the minus strand of OZ010746.1, from coordinate 12,991,924 downwards.
AAAAATAGAAAGACCGCAGATGAACATGCAAACAAAATATTAGGTAGACGAACAACACCTCAACATCCTTTGAGAAACTTCAAAAAGCGATTGATCGCCCCCTCAAACGGGCAAAGCTACGGTAAAAAGTACCAACCGTATCTCGAAGATAAACCGTTCATTTTGAGAACAAACAACAAGGCTTTTGTGTGGCTAAACACTAGTTCGACTATTCCATCAAACACATACCCAGAGCCATAAACTTGCTTCCGGACGCTCTAAACAGATACCCGGACAACAAAGTAATCGGAGACAAAATAGAAAACGAGAACAGGCTACTACCGCCCAAAGCTACTGCTTCTTCAACGTGGCCCCCCAAGAAAACAATGTAGTTTTCACAATGATGGACAAGTGCAACAGGGTGGGTAAAAGCCGTTGCTGTTCCTACCGCCAACGCAAAGATCACTGTTTGCCTACTAGAGAAGAAACTTTTCCACAAATTTGGGTACCCCAAGAAAATCTTGATAATGGGCTCCAACTTGTAAGCAAACACTTTGCGGATGCGACGCAGCGGTAGAAATGTGCCTACCATACCACGGCTACCTACCTCTCTTAGGCAAATCCTGTAATCAGCTTGCAGAGCTCAAAAAAGGCATCCAAACGCTGACCGAAGAACGCCCTAGGCGTGCCTGAGATGAGTTGCTATTCCTGGCAATATACCACAACAACAGGAGGACTAACACAGCCACCAGACAAAGCTACATGCTACTAGAACAAAACATACACCAACCAGGAGGTTGGAACGCCACTGAAACAGCACTGCAGGACTTAGACCGCTAACTCCAACAAACTAAACACAGTTTAAAGATATGAACTTTGCCATCGATTGCACCATAAACGTGAAAGATGCATATGCGTTTGTCAAAAGCAACAATGTGTATCACTACACATCAGTTAGGGTCCAAAAAAGTCTTAAAATACGTTATTATAGAGACGTGTTCAAATGTATTGAGGTTTAAGTGATGATAGCAAAACTTATCTTCCTAGAGTACGCTTATCTTTTAGTTAATCACATAAAAAGAAATATTATCAGATATTTTCAGCTACCACATAACCCATAAAACAAAGAGAACATGTGTTTTTTTTAATTTTGCAATCTTATGGTCCGGATAGAATACAAACGTCTGATAACATTGTACAATGCGACCATTGCTAACGGTATACCATCAAGATGCAATATGTTTGCGTGAAACGCTCTAAAGCTTAATTCTAGCTCCACCTGCATCAAGACAAAGCAAGCTACAAAATCTGCCCAGCCTATGTCAAGCTGAAAGCTAGCCGAACTTCTTATAAGGCCCGCTCTATTGCATCTGAGTATTAACAAAAAAATTCTGATTCTCTCCGGAGTACTTCCAACGCATGCAAAAAGAAATTTTACGCAAATGCAGCGAAAATCCAGCTGCAATAGGTGAACATCATTTTAGTCAAAAATCTTTTTTTCTTTTGTTGGTACAAATCTTTGGTAGACGGATTTATTTCAAATAGTAATAAGCGGAAAGCGGCGTGTACTAGCGCCTTCTGTGGGTACTGGCAAATTTATTGGGCTTGACGGAGAATCTAAGATGCTGGTTATCGGATCAAAATTGATTATCTGCGTTTTAGGGGCTGGTTGGGTCAAAAACCCTTTGGACTTGGTGGCTTGATAAAAAAAGTAATCAAAGAAGGCTTACTTGTTACCTTTTTTAACTTCTTTGACTTTTTCTTGCCTCCAACCAAGATCAATCCTTTTTCTAGAAAGGAGGTTTTGTTGTAGTCAGCGTCATTACTGCCCTGTGGTCATTAAATTTTTTTTTTTTAAAGCAATATTAAACTTGGTTAGACCGGTAGGTCTATTAAGGAAGGCGGTTGTCTTTAAACTGCCATCTTTGGCCTGTTTCAACTCGAATAGAGCTATCTGTAGACTTGGATTAGTTTTTTACCAGAGTTAAAATAATTTTGTCCAAAATTTAGATCATGGTAGATTATAATTCTATTTGTTTTGCGGACTTCTGTGTTTGCTAGAGCACCGTCTGTAGGACTGTAGCGATAAAGTTAGGGTTGACTCTACATCTATAAAATTAAGCCAATCATTTACTCACAAACACTAACGCAAGTAGGCAATGAACAAAGTTTAAAAATTACGCGTTTATAGTCAACAAAATTGTAATCCGGTAACGCCACTTCCTGACATAACTTTTCACCTCAATAGCAACATGGAAAAGTTTGAGAACAACATAAAGTGGCAAGCGCAACCTTGATGTCCATTGTCAACAACCTCAACTACTATTATAAAGTGGATAGCCATCTACTTGTTGCAGCTGATGTTACAAGATTAAATGAAAACTGCCACAGCCAAAACATTTATATAGAAACTACCTCCACAAAACTTGTGACAATTGCCATAAACTACGCTAGAACAGCAATATCATCACAGTTTCTAACCAAAATTGATTAAACAGCAGTCCGGCTGTAATATGAAACAGTTTGATAACATAAAAATGGTACATGCAACCATGATGTAATAAATCTTCCATGATATTTTTAACAAATGTTAACAATTTAAATTGATTTGGAAAGTTACGTATTATAATATTTGATAATAAGATAAAAATCATTAACAAATTTCCAATCACAGTTAAGCCTTTAAATTGTTTTCATCTTGCTTTCCATTCAACCTTCATTCACAATTCCTTTGAGTTTTAATAGAAATCTAAAGGAAGCACGCTTCGCGTTAGTTATGAAAATAAATGTGCTCATTTGAAAATTTAATTTTGAATTTGATTAAGTCCTAGTGGAGTTCTGTTAAGAAGTGCAAGAGGGTTTATGTTGGGAATCAATCGCGATAATCTTCTTTGGCACCGGCGGATTTCATCTTGACTGGGTGCGCCGCGACGACGAACGGCAGTATTTTTCCAAGAGAGATCTGAATAAATTAAATTCAACGGATTGTAATTTGCATCCGGAGTTTTAATCAATCAGTCTGCCGTTTATCATGAAGTTTGGAGGCGCGCACCAGACGCCTCTCTTCTCCTTACAACGAAAACATTCATCATTCGTGAAGCGCATATTTTCACTATCTAAGTTTTTTCAGCATCGTTAGATGCTTAATTTAAAAAGATACACAGAAAGAAAATGTCAATCTGAATTAATGGATTAAGAGAAAAACAATCTTGAAAACAAGAACGTTTTGAATTTAAGATTAATTTGCTCAACTAAATAAAATGTATAACGATAATATTATCGACTGCCAATATATAGTCAATAATATACAAATAAAAGTTTTTCTAAATGATCACAAAAAAAATTGATAATAAGTAAGAATGTAACTTTACAAAAACTAATTACTGTTAGCCTTAATAATTTATGCAAAGTTTTTAGCATACATTATGCATGCAATTGTTGCATAATAGTAACATTACAGTAAGGAATAGTCTTGTATTGAAATATCTATATAGTTTTTCTGTTTTTATACCAAATTTACTAAACGTATCAGACAGTATAAAACTAGTTTCGATATGCCACTTGCTTTGCAATTCTTTAGGGAATTGCTGCAATCGAAAGCTCTCCCCATGGGCCCATTTATTGTGAGGATACTGAACTTTGAGCCAAAAAAGCGAAAGCGTCAATTATGCATAGGTGATAAATTGTGTTATTTATATGTTGATTTTATTACGGCATTGTAATATGCTATTGCGTCACATATATCTGCAAATTTTAAATTGAAGTGAATAATGTGCTACATTAAATATAAAACAATTGTAATGCGAACCTGTTTCTGGTCATAATACATATATTTTAGTTGGTATAACGCATCGACGTTATTTTGAATAAATGAATAATTAATTGCTTCACAGCACAAAATCAATTTTGTAAATTTGTACATAAATATATACAATGATAATCCAACTAGGTATAGGATGTATTGTGAATATTTGTTGAAAACGTAAAAAAAATATTTTAATCTTTTTATTCATAAACAAATAGTTACAAATAATATTTTTGAATTACTATAATTCACTTAACAAATATGTTTTCATGCACAATCAAAATTGATACCTAAAAGTGACGCACCAGTAATAAGTCGCAGTATTTTGTTTTAAAGTTATTCAGTCTTATTGCGCAAGCATATATTGTGATTGCTCGTTATAATCTTGTTAAGGGGGCGGTTTTTTGAGTGTTATAAAACTTCAAACACAACTTGCGCAATTTAACTCTTTTTTAAAATCGGTTTTTGCAACGCGTAGAGTATGAAATTTTTAGTATTATGAAATGTACAAAAACCTAAAACCATCAATTGTTTATTAAGTTTTGAAATTAAATTGCTAATTTTTTTGTCAAAATACTTGTTTAAACTTTAAGAGTATTACTTCATTACAGCCCAAATTTATTAGATTTTTTATTGTGGTAAAGTTATTTTTTTAAAATAACAATTGTTATAGTTCTACTTGAAGTTGTGTATAATAAAACGTAAAATTTGTTAACATGTTTTTATATTTATCATATCCTATTATTTCCTTCTCAGGTTTGTGTTTTATAATGTTTTGCACAGTAATTTCTTATGCGCCTAGAGTAACAAACCAACTTTTTTTCTGAAATCTAATGCATACTTTGTGGTTGGACGGTATAGACAACTTTTGTGCTTGCTCAAAAATTAAATGAGGTGATAGTAGATGTACCTGTGTTTCCTTGTTACTCATCTAGTTAGGTTAAGGATTAAAAAAATTGTCACATTATTTCCACATTGCAATAATAGCCTTTTATGCCAACTTCTTCTGCTTGTAGCTACAAGTGTGTTGCAGTCTAATTCTCTTAGAAACGCCAATTCTGGGTTTGATGTTAAGTTTAAGAAATATAGAAGATAACAACGCAAATTTGGGTAGGTTTGACCGCTCCAAAAATTGCAGCAGAAGCAAAAACTGTTTTACACCACACGACACCACATACCCTCCAAGATACTATGAGATTACTAAGAAAAAGTCTTTAGAAATAACTTACTATTTAGTTACGTCGCGCCAAGTGTGATAAAGTTTAGTGGTTAAGAAAAATGAAAGGTATTGGTTAAGGTAGACAACGTCATCCACCAAAAGATGAGTTGTTTTAGAACAGCAGTGGTAGGTGCAGTTTGGCAATCTTTTCCTAGATTGCCAAATCTTTTCAAGTAAAAAGATGTTAAAGTATGTTCTTTGAGTAGTTTGGAAAAGTAATCTTCTAAAAACCTACCATGTTGAATTCACTTTTACGAGGAAAATGCCTATTGACCAACCCATCTTACTGTGTTGAATACCTAAAAATTCAAAACTGTATGACTTCCAAAAAATGAAAATAAAAAATTTAAGCTGTAGGGTAAGATGTAATGTTATCTACTTAATGTTTTTAAATAATTTCTTGATTTACCAAGCTTTTGCAAATAGAAACCTCAGTAACTGGATTGGCAAGTTGGACTAGGTAAAAATTATTAAAATATTTTTTGACCAAAGTTTTGATAAGTTGGCGTAGCGGAAAAATTTCAAGATTGGTTTAAACTTTTATGTTTTAAACAAACTATAAAACTCCGATTTGCAAAATTATTGGATCACGGTATGGAACGTTGTTAAAGTAAAAGTTTTTATAGAGGTAAATGAATGATGCGGTGGAACTGACTATCAAACATTGTTGCAGTGTAACTTTGTGCATTCTGAAGCTACGCTAACTTTTGAGATTTTACTTCTATCTTCCAATGTTTAAAGAGAATTGTGCGCTTTTCTAGTATGAACTAATGTTTGTTTAAAAAAAAATAAAAAATAAAAATGTCAATCCTTTAGAACTTTTAAGATCATGCGTAGATCAACGCAGTTCTTTTACGTGCTATAGTATTGCTTGAAAGTTATTTCCGGTAATGTCACGTTAGATTTGGTTGTAGTTTAACCCACTAAAGTTTTGCACAAGGTTTATTAGTTACTGGCCTTAAAAGTTTAAGGGCGTAGCGGGTTATGTAATGCCTAGTCAATGTTTGCAATTACCTAGTTTTGCTTTTGCGGTACAAGATTCTTTCCAGACAATCAAACTTAACGTCTGAGATAAACTGAATTTTTTTTAGTGCTGCCCCAAAAGTTTCATTCTATGGTGGTTCTAGGTCCACGCCTATAAACAAAGAAAACACGTTGGCCGGTAATGGTGTTTGGCTTTAGCTTAGTTTTGATGTCGTTTCCGGGCGCTTGCTCAAGTCAATTAAATCAAATGCAATGATTGAAAAATTGCAGATTCAGTGTCAAAGCAAGGGTGTTGGTGATTTTGTTCAAAAAGTTACAGCTAGTATTACCTTGATACAATGCATACAAATTGTCGTGTACAAATTGGTTAATAAAAATATGCTAAAGTACCAACAATTTCTTGAGTTACGCAATAAATCATAGATTAAAACCTTTTTGGTTAATCTAAGTTTTGTTAGGTCATCTTTGTTCAAGTATTCCGCGTTCGAGTTTAAGTTTAACAGTAAATGCGCACTGCTGATTCAAAATTTGGCAAGAGAGTGGCTTGGCTCAAATAGTTAGTTGTTTTTTTTAAACCTTTAAATGTAAGGTTCTCAGTTTTCTAAGTTGAGGTCTATCTCATAGTAATCTTTTGCGTCTAGTTTGGATTTTAGAGGTTTCAAGGCAAGGTAATCTTTCAAGGTTTTTTAGGGCCAAAATTGCCCAAAAGGTTTTGATCGGGGTCTGTTAATATTGAGCAAACTTTGACTAAAAAGATATTATTTTCTACTTGATCAGCAGTTCATGTATAGGTATAGGTAATAGTTTTTTTTTTTACACAAAGGTATTTGCTTAAATTTAGCAAAACTTATGTAGTTCTCTTTCTTGCCAATCAATGATTGAAATTGTTCAAAATTTTTGGTTACATTTCTTAAGTAGTAGGGGGGTTTAAAAGTTGTAGTAATGCGTAACCAAATGGTAAATTTTTATTGATAAAGTTTTGCCAACTTTTTAAGAAGGTTTTACAAGTTACTCAGTGACGAGTAGAATTAGAGCACCATTACTTCTGAATGCTACACGTCCAATGAAAGTTTAGGACACCCGCAACCAACGCTACCTTTCGTGCAGTACCTCTGCTACTAACAACAAATTTAAACCAGTTTTCTTACCAAATCATTTGTTTGCTAGAAATCAACTAAAGTGACAACCTAAAGAAAGCAGAAATTGCCTCTGTGAAGTAGACTAGCAAGATTTTAATTAGACCACTTATTTGGCAGCTTCTAGGCATCTTTAAATCTACGTAAGATTTGATCATTATAGACCAACATTAAACAAAATACAAATGCGCAAGTAGTAAACAGTTGTTACTTATTTTATTTCAACAAAAATTATCAACACCCACGCAAAACCCGCTACGGCCGTGACAATTGTTGCAGTCTAGTTTTGTTGAAGAAGCGGCAACAGACGGCAGTTTGGGACTGTTATTTAGTTTGTTTCTCTGGAAATTGCTACAGAGCCAAAAATTACTCTTTAAAGTACCACGAGGTTACTAAGTAGAAATTGCCAGAGATAGTTTACTATCTTAGCCCGTCCTGCCAAGTGCATTGCAGTTTACTAGTGATAGACTGCAAAGTTTTAGTAGAAATCAATAATAACACCCATTAAGAATGACTTGTCCTAAAACAGGTGCGATGGCCCGTCGAAAATGGTAAATGCAGCTTGTCAATTGTTTTCTAGTTTGCTAAGTGTTTTTGGGTAGTTATAAATATGTGTCGTAAAAGTATAATTGTTTTACATCTAATAAGTGCAACGGTAAGATACTAGCCATTACTAGTATTGATTTATGAAGGTAGTCTTGTACGCAAACAAAACGCAGATAGCAACCTTTTTCTGCACATATAAAGAATTTTTAAGTTTGGTTAGCATTGCGTTAGTCTCATCAGTCTTTTTTGCGCGTTTTTTACCATTTTTTTTTTAAATAAGTCAAACAAAAGCAAATCAGAAGCTACGCTAGCTTTTGCTTTAATAAAATATAACGTTGTTACTATGGTAACAAACAAACATGCTACGTTATTTTTTAGACTATAAAAAATATTGCGTTTATCTGTGAGATGGTTGGTTTTTACTAATGACTAACTATGCAGTGGTTAATTCTGTTAGCCAAATTCTAATTTGACGTACAACATATTCCAGGAGTCATTAAGTAAAGTAAGGCAAACTAAAACTTAATTTAGTTCAGCTTACTTAATGTACAACTATTAAATGAAAAAGTTAACAAAGTATTCTGAAAACAGCTGTGCAGACACAAAAAATGCAAAAACAACTCTCAACCCTTACTTTAAAAAAGAACTGATAAATTCATTTCAAAAATTTTACATGGTATTTAGAAAAAGCATCGTATTAACAACCAACAAAACAGGCACTACGGGCTTTCAATATACAAGACCAACAAACAAAAAGTTAAAAAAAATTTTGTTGCATGTGCAAAACTTACTGCTTTTTGCAAAATTGACAAAACCCCTGCAGCAACTGTTTTCATTAGCTGATCAAATTAACTAATTGCTTGTAAAAAAGTAGAACCTAAAGTTGTCAATAAAAAAATTTTGAGAAAAGGGTCATTACAAAACCTTACTAAAAACAATCTCGCAGACGAAATTCTAAACTTATTTTACCAAGTACCACAAGTACAACAGCAACTTGATTATATCTGCAACACAAATTAATTACTCAACAACAACCCGTACTATGAAACGGCTTCAGATAACATTAGAATTGGAACACAAGCCAACTAACGCATTGCTTTCTTAAGCTAAAAAAGCGGTTTACAATCCAAATCCAAATTAACACGCGCTTGAAAGCAATGTACCAACGGCCTTTTGGCATAGCAGTTGAAAACAACACAAATCACCACAAAAAAACAACAGCCTACAACAATAACATCAATAGAAAACGAGCAGGTTTGATCTTTAATTAGCTCAGCTTATCCAGTAAAAAAATTAAACAAGCCATGTGCAAACACAGGAGAAGCAAAAGCAATTGTGTAGATTGGCAATCAATGCCAAGTCGTTCCTTTTTTAATTGTCCTTAGTTTAGTAAAAAAGTAACCGTAAGCTTTGGGCTTTTGAAAAGCTTCAAGAAGATCTACTATTTTTGACCAAAATTTTGTTTGGCAATGAGGCCCATTTCTGGCTTAATAGCTGGTTTAATAAGCAACATTGCCGTATTTAAGCTAAAAAGCAACCAAAAAAAATTGAAGAACAGCCAATACTTTTAAACAAAACAACGGTTTGGTGTGGCTTACGGGCTGATGCAACATTTTTTTTTAATTTTTTTAAATAACGCGGAACGTAACTGTGATCGCAAAATGATACCAGATTTATTGCTTCCTAAAATTGAAACCGGTAAACTCGACGACAATTGGTTCTAACAAAACTTGCCACATAGTCCGTAAAATCATGGCTTTATTGCAAGAACAATTTGATGAACACTTAATTTTACGCGTCGGACCGGTCAATTGGCCGCCTAGATTATGCAATATTGCATCTTTAGATTTTTTCTTTAAAGACCATGTAGTCCAAACTCTACATAGAGCCAACTAAAATTAGGGAATTAAAGACTAACAATACTTTTGTGATTTGACAAATTCATTCAAAATGCTTGAAAGCGTCATCAAAAATTGGAACTTTTGAATTGACCATGTTAGCCGTAGTTACAATCAACATTTTTGAAAAAAATAATCTTTGGAAAATAAATGTACAAAATGGTTCTTTTGTATGATTATAAAGATTTCTTAAATCATTTGCTTTGATCAAAACCAAAAAACTATCATTTAAAGTCGTAAAAAAGCAATAGTTAGCAATAATTTTTCTAACTAACTAGACTCCGATGAGATCTACCATTTGTGCTCTACATAGACGAATGTAGCTTAAACCTGTACTGTTTTAAGAAAAAAACAAGCTGCGTAACGTTTTATCATATGCCAGTGCCAAGCTGGTAAAATTTTAGAAAAAAAATTTCTAACAAATTAGACTGTATGTAAGTGGACAAAAAAATACGCATAATTGAAAAACAAACCATTTACCTTGATGACTAACAATAGAGTTTTGGTCTATTCCTACTCTTGCAACAATTTAACTTTACGGTTTACACACTCCAAAATGTTTCAACATTTTGCCAAGTGTCTTATTTCAAATTGTTAGTTTTCATCTATTGCACAAAGAAACCGTTTAAATAAATTTGTTAAAAAAGCATTGATTAAATGCAACGCCAATGTTAGATAGAATGTTTTCAAACACATTAGATTACTCGGAATATACTAAACAATTAAAAAAAACTGCTTATTACTTACTCGATCAATATTCCATGACAGTATTGCAGAGGTAGACGTTTTAACCCAAAATTTAAAAAATGATATAGTGGAATTCTCCATTAAAGCAAATGACCAACTTTAAAGTAAGTAAGTAAGCACGGAAGATCAACATAAGGCTACATTATTTTCTTACTCATTATATAAAAATATTAAAACATCAGCCAAAATAGTACGCAAATGCCAAAAAAATTTCTTCAAAAATTGTTCTGGGGTAGCAATTGAAAAACCCGAAGAAAAGCTTTCTTTTGCTTAAAAACAACTATTTGTTCCCCTAAACCCGCTTTAAATTTTTGACACGGTTGACTATTCAAAACAAAACAAAATGCACAAATAAAAATGAAATATATAATATTTACAATTTGATTTTTTTCTGGTTACTATGGTAACTGATCAAAAAAATACTTTTTTTCACACTTCTTTTTTTAAAATACAAAATTGGCTGCTTACCGTCTGATGACCAAACATACTCCCCACAAAAATAAACAATTTTGAAACTATTGTATCCGTCTAGCAAAAGTAACATATAAATTTTGATAACCGGTCTAATAAGTTTGCAAGTAGTAGATTTGATTTTTACTACTCGTCTTACACACTCCGTGCCCCGAAACAAAACAATAAACCGTCTCTTTGGCCATTCTGAAGGTAGCAAACCAGGACTGAACCAAAACATAAAATTTTATTTTTTAAGTAAAGAATGACATTAGAACGCAAAATCTGAGTATAAATATACTCACGACTTTAACGTTTTCAAAAAGATTTTTAATATGATTAAACAGTTTCCATAGTTTGACCAGATTTATATTAACATCTAATAAGTTTTCTTCTAACCTTGACAAATAAAGACCTCCCACTTTAAAATGTTCAAGAGTTAAGTAATCAAATCCATCTTGAGGATTATTTGAAAGTTTACAAAAAAGGCCGCAAATTGAAGATAGCTTCAACCAAAATAATTATGGAGTTAAATTCTTTATAAAATAAAAGTTGTTGTCCAATTGCTCTTTGAAAATGCTATTTGAATCATTTTACTCCAGTCTCCCAAATTTTTCCAAAATTAGAAGCATAAGATGGTTGAAATACTCATCAAATTTTTCGAACTCCAATATAATCAGCCAAGATTCTATTATCTACAGACATATTAAGCAAATTGAATTTTGTGCACCCGAAATCCAATAACTACAAAAAAGTAAAGACTAAATCAATTTCGGACCACCATGTTCTGACAAGATATGTAAATAGTCTACTAACAAAATTGACTAAACGGTTTGTATTTGAGATCAAATAAGGATGTCGACTTAAATGTGTTAATTGAGATTAGTCGATGTGACTCTCCACCATAACAAAACCCTCAGAATTGAAGAACGAAGTCAAACCTCTATAATATTTTAAAATCTTTACACATTTAATCAACTGATCTTTTTCTTTATTTAACAATTTCATTTTAGTTGATTTCACTACTACTTTCATTGCATTTTTATATTCCAGATAAACTATTGATCAAACAACCTTATTTTTTGCAATCTTTGTTTGTGAAAAATCAATAAAACGCAAAATAAATGCAATAATTTGTTGCAATTTTAACAAGGAAAATATTGATTTACTACATTAGAAAACAGAAATTACCTGAATTGAAGAAAAATTTCTTCAATTCAAGTAATTTCTGTATTGTTAAATTTGGTTTTTTAAAAAGCCTAACTTTTTATTGATTTCCGAATAAAATCTGGACTTTTCCAGCAAAGCAAACATTTTGTTTTTCAGTTCAGAAACAAACAGACCCCGACTAGCTGGATCTGCTAGGTTTTGAACTCTTGGAACGTGTCTCCAAATTGCTTTCAAATTTAATTCATAAATATGTGCAACACAATTAGCTACAAAGTTTTTTTAATAAGAAGCTAAGGAGAAGTATAGATCCATTCCAAAACCGTCATTGAAACCACAAAAAATAAGGATTTTCCGTTGGAAAATGCTCAAAAGTGGCAAAAACCAAATGAAACAATTTAGATAACAACCATGCAGCTCCAAATTCCAAACGGGGTACTGTCCGAGTTTTAAGAAGAACCACACGATATTTAACCACCACTAAGTTGTCAACGAACTATCATTATTAAAATTCAATAACTGTCCAGGGCTTTTTTTCTCAACAAATGTGCGTTTGCCCTTTGTCGGCCCTTATGGCTTGTATTTAACTTATCTCTGGTTATGGGTACTTTTCCTACTTGCTGGAAACAAGCTTATGTCACTCCGATTCATAAGTCCGGTGCTAAAAATGATGTAACAAACTATAGACCTATATCTATTTTATCAGTTATTCCAAAAGTTTTTGAAAAGTTAATTACCTGTCAATTGACTGCCATTCTGCAATCTGAAATTGCTCTCAATCAACACGGTTTTCGAACGGGCAAATCGACATCTTCCAACCTTTTGTTGTATGAATCTTATATAACAGATGCGCTCGAAAACAGATTCCAGGTAGATTTAGTTTACACTGACTTTTCAAAAGCTTTTGATACCGTTGACCACAAGATACTAATTATGAAACTACGTGGTATTGGAGTTAATGGCACCTTGTTAATGTGGATTCAATCCTATTTATCTAACAGATCTCAATTCGTGCGCATTGGTCAGTGCGTTTCTCGTAATATTGATGTTACGTCGGGTGTTCCACAGGGGTCACATCTTGGACCTTTACTGTTCAATATCTTTATCAATGATGTGGTACATTGTTTTTCTAATGCGCGTTGTTTATTATTTGCGGACGATATAAAAATCTTTATGAAAATTCAGTCTTTAGATGATGCTATACTACTTAATAAAGAAGTACAGATTTTTTCTAGTTGGTGTCAGACTAATAACTTACTACTTAATTTAAATAAATGCAAAGTGATGACTTTTTCTAGACGTCAGTCTACGGTGATGTATGGTTACTCTCTCATGAATGTAATGTTGTTAAGAGTTAACACTATTCGTGATTTAGGCATTACGTTTGATTCAAGCCTTTCATTTACACTACATATCGACACTGTTGTGGCTAAAGCTTATCAACTTTTAGGGTTTGTCAAGCGTAACTCTAAGGAGTTTTGTGACCATCGTACTCTAATTATCCTTTACAACGCTCTAGTACGTCCCCATCTCGAGTATTGTTCCAATGTGTGGTCACCATACACCGCCGTCAGTAAAGGAAAAATTGAACAGATTCAAAAAAAGTTTGTTCGTTTTTTGGCGTATAAATGCAACATTGCAGGCAGCTACACGGAACTGCTCTCTACATTTAACATGACTAGTCTTGAAAATAGACGTTTTAATTTTGACGTGACACTAGTTTTTAAAGTGCTTCGTGGGATTATTGACTGTCCTGACTTGCTCAGCTCTATAGGTATTCATGTCCCAGCTCGAATTTTACGCAATGACTATTTATTTTATATACCGTTCAAACGCACTGATTATGCGGTGCACTCTGCATCTACACGTATTTTGCGGCATGCCAACGAAGTTAAAGTGGATTTTTTAAAGATTCTTTTAATACCTTGCGACGTGCACTTGTCACCCATACGTGACCTTTTTTATATTTTGTAACTATTTAAGTTTTATTCTTATTTTTAATATTAATTGTTTTATGTTTAATTTATATTTTTAAATTGTAAATATATACTTATTTTGTAATGGCTTCCGTTGACTAGTAAATAAATAAATAAATTAACCTCAACAAAGTTTCAATCCGCAGATAAATTACTGCTCTCATTCCATAAATACTAGCATCCAAAAAACCTCAAACAAGGATTAAAAAAACCTTTTGGGATAATGAATCATGGTATCCAAATTTCTTTTAAATCAGTTATTTCATTTAAAATATCTGCTGGCAACGGATCATTCCAATTAACTTTTAACAACCAAAGCTGTTGTAATAAAACCTTTAATGAAAAATCCAAAAGACTCAAATGTCCAGTGATGTCAAAAGTTTGGGCTGCTTGAGAATACTTTGCTTCAAAGAAATTTTGTTATCTGATTTTATTATATAATGATATGCATCCCAAAAAGAATCCCAAAAAATTCTCAATAATTTTATTGAGTCAAAGACATTTCTAGATTTAAGAACTGCCCGATTCTCAGATTCTATAATAGAACAATGTGAACTGGTTTATTTTGTTAATTCAAACCTTCCGCAACGCAGAAGCGTTTTTAATTTCAAAGCTTTATTTTCATTAGGAGCTTCTCATAAAATGTCATCAACATAAATTCCATTTTTTAAAGCTTCTGCTGTTAAAAGAAAAAAAAAATCTTACTCTTCAATTAACTAAAAAATGAACTTTTGAGCCAAATAAAGACTAGATGTAGCCCCAAAATTTACTCTAGTATGTTCAAATTTTTTTGTAGGAATGTTAGAATTAAAGCGCCAAAAGATATGTTGATGAAATCTAAAACGTGTCAATATTTGAGAAATGTCTGTCTAAAGTTTTCTACCAGAGGAAAAAGTAACATTTAAAGAGATATTGTTAGAATCTTTCTCTGCAAGATTAAAAACTATTTTGACAGCCACACTAGACGGTTTTTCTTTTTTGACCTCGTAATATATATATATATAAATCGGCATCTGCTTACTGAGAAAACTAAAACTATTTTATGCGAATCTTTGGTATTATCTAATTTTAATTACTGCAAAGTTGTATACAATCATTTTATTGACAGTTCAGATTGCAACAAAATTCAAAGAATGCAAAATTTGAGTATAAGGTTAATCTTTGGAATTAGGAAAAAAGATCGAATATTACATAAATTGAAAGACTAAAAGTGGATAAATATGAAAAATCGTCAAACACTTCATTCAACTTGTTTTTTTATAAAACGGTAAAAAAAAATCACTTCAATGTTTGCATAATAAAATATCTTTTAGGACAGATGTGCATAATGTAAATGTTAGACAAAAAGATTTACTTTCCATCCCAGCTCATAAATCAAAAAATTTTAAATAGTCATTTACATATAACGTCTCTAAAACGCTTAATAGTTATCATAATTTTGAATACATCAAATCTGTTAAAAGTTACAAATTTTATATTAAAACGGTACTGCAAGACAAACAACATGATAAGTAAAAATAATATGTGTTTTAATATATACTTTTTGGTGAACATTTTTACTAAGTTTAGTTTTCGTCTTTGTTTATAAATATGTATTATTTTATTACTTTTTTTTTACTTTATTACAAATTTTTTTTTATATAATTTTTTGTTTTTTTTTTTTTGTTAAAGGTTTACGAGGAAGAACAGCGTAGCTGTAGTATTACAGCTAAACTGATCCTAAAACCTATTGCCCCATTTTTAATGTGTTTTAATGCATTATTTTTTTGTGTATTTTAGCGTCAACTACTAAGGTCATTAGCTATTTATTTTGTTTAAATAATAATAACCTCAGGTTATAGACCTGAGGAAGACAAAACAACACATTAAAATGGTTAAATAAATAAATAGATAAATACTAAATCTAATATCACAGTTGCTAAAATTAAAAACTAAATTTAAAACACAGAACCAACTATCACAAATGACAACAAAGACTTTGATGCCAGTACCTATCCATTAACCTAACCTAATATCACAGATGACACCAAAGCTGTAAAAGGCTTTGATGCCAGACCCTAAAAACTAAAGTAACTAAACCTATTATCACAAGTTAACCTAATATCACAACCTAACTTAATATCACAGATGACATCGAAGCTGTAAAATGCTTCGATGCCAGACCCTAAAAACTAACTAAACCTAATAACACAGACTGCACCAAAATTGTAAAAGACTACGATGCTTTAAACAACTCAACAACACAAACTGATCAATAAAAATAAATTAATAAATTAACACCAAAATCATTATAAGACAACACAAAAACTTGATTACACCTGTTTCAGGAGTCCTGCGTCTTTCAAAAACTGGACGCACCATCCCATGGACTCCTCTCTATTTGATAAAATAGACGCCACGTTGTTAGGGAGCTCGAGCCGATTACGGTGGGGAAGGTAGGCTCGGCATTCCTCCAAAATGTGCTTCACCGTTAGAGGGTCGTGACATGTTTGGCATGCCGGTCAGGAGATACGAAGAGGTCAAGTTGGTATGACCTATGCGCAAGCAACAAAAAGCGACCTCCTCTCTCCTGTTGAAATCTACCGGCGACTTCCATGCCGTCACGGAGAGCTTGATTTCCTTTAAATTGCTCTTGAAGCCGTTCCATACTCTTTGCCAATCTTCGATGACCTTTGATATGACGTATCCTTTGAGATCATTGGGTCTTACAGAAATACCCACATGACCCGGTGTCCAGACAAAGATAGCTTTCTGTCCAAACCCGGCCAGGCGGAATATCAAAGTTTGTACGAGCTGGACCAGCGGATCGACTGAGTACATAGACTGTATACTCAGGATGGCACTCAGCAAGTCGGAACAAAGGAGGAACAAACTGTGAGATGACGTTTCACAGTTTAGCAGGGCTTTATGTAATGCATATAATTCTGCGGTGTATACGGAGGCCTCTTTAGGGAGAGACCATGAATGGGCCGTACCATCTAAAAGGTAGGCACTTCCCACTCTCAGATCCGTTTTCAAACCGTCCGTATACAACCGCGGAGAGTCTGGATATTCGGCAACAATTTCAAGAAACTTGCTCCTCAAGACGTCGGGGCGTCTCTCCGCGCACCCCAGTTGATGTTGGCTAAGCACTTGATTACGTTCAAGGCTTTTTTGCACTTTGTGACCAATTCATCAATATGTGCCCAAAAGGATAAGGTCCTATCAAGCACGAGCCCTAAGAAACGGACTGTTTCGACGCACGTGATTCTGGAACCCCGCAAGACAAGCGCGGGATCCCGGTGAGGTCTTCTGAGGCGGCAAAAATGCACGCACAAGGTTTTCGTCGTAGAGAAGCAAAAATCTCTCGCCTCTGCCTCTCTAACCACTTCGTCTATGGTGATCTGGAGATGACGTGTTATGGCAGGGATAGTATCTCCCGCCATGTAAATCACCAAGTCGTCGACGTACAGGCATTTTTGTACAGGTGTAACCACCGAAGCCGCAATATCATTAACCGCAATCGCAAAAAGGGTGACGCTGATTGTCGATCCTTGGGGAACACCGTTCTCTAGACATAATGTCTTTGAGTTAGTGGTTCCCACCCTTACTTTAAATTAGCGATCGAGCATGAAAGTTTCAAGAAAAAGAGGCATACGGCCCCTGAATTCCCATTCGTGCAGCTTCTTAAAAATTCCATATCGCCAAGTCATGTCATACGCCTTCTCTAGGTCAAAAAACACCGCTACGAAGGCGTTGCTAGGAAGGCGTTTTGGATAAAATTTTCTAGACAGATTAAATGATCAACGGTACTGTGATTTTGTCTGAAACCCGCCTGGTATTTAGCTAAAAGACCGTTACTTTCTAGCATCCACACCAGACGGTTGTTGACCATTTTTTCTAAAATTTTATTGAGACAGCAGGTAAGGAAAATCGGTTTGTAGCTGTTGACGTTGTTTGGATCTTTGCCCGGCTTCAGCAACGGCAAGATAATGGCCTCTCTCCAACATTCCGGGTAGACGCCGCTTTCCCATGTCAGGTTGTAGATTTCCAGCAACCGCTCCGTCATGTGGAAGGGAAGTTGCCGGATAACCTGATAAGGTACGTCGTCTGGTCCCAGTGCGGAGGAGGTACCCATACCGTTAATTACCGTTTCCAGCTCTTTTGAAGTAAAGAAGGAGTGTAGGGCAAAGAATCCGGGGAAAAGAAATTTAGCTGAGTTTCTAATTGATCTTTTTGACGCAGGAATTGTTCACTATAATTTTGAGAGCTACTGTCAGACGCAAATTGAGTTGCCAATGCGTCTGCAATGTTGGCCGCTTCGGTGACTTCGCGTCCGTCGACAATTAGGATGGGAGCCACAGAGGAAAATTTCTTTCCCGACACGGCTTCCACCTTTTTCCACACTTTGCCGACCGAAGTGGTCGGCGTGATCGTCGATACGTAGCTCTCCCATGATTCTTGCTTGCTTTCAAGAGTTTTGAGGCGCGCAACGGCTTGCCTCATCTTGAAAGCGATTATGTTTTCCTGCGTCGGAGTTCTATTAAAACAATTAAAAGCTTTCTTTTTCTCTTCCACAGCTACTCGGATATCGTCGTTCCACCAAGAAACCGACGGACCGGCCAGCTGACCTAATGTATTATTATATGTATTTTTAAATCTGGCAATAAATAGTTTATTATTATTATTATTATTATTACAATGCGTCAAAACGTACAGAACTGGTTGTTTTGCAAGCACAAAATGACCTTGATCAATGTAATTTTGTATGTTTTTGGAATATAATTTATTTTAAAGTTAATTTTGTTTGAAACAAGCTTTCAATTGATAAAAATGTTTCAAAGCATGTTCTATTATTACCTAAAACAGGACGGACATTTGCTTTGAAAGTGATGTAGCAACCATTTTTATCTCTAAAAACAGTTTTTAAAAAGTAATCTACAGACAGAATTTTTTCTGGTGATAAAAAAAACTGGAGAAGGTTCCTTCATCTCTCAAAAGTCACCAATCATTTGATCAAGAGAAGAACAAACAAATTCCGGATTTATAACCAAAAAATTTAAAACATATGTGGTTCTAATAACTTTGTCCAGAATTAAAGTATTTGAACAATGCTTGTTAGAGCTATAAGTAAGAAAAAAAGATGTATTAAAAACTACGTTAACTCAAGATGAATTTTCCAAAAGCAGCAAACCAAAATTGATATCAGATGCCTTATTGAAACAAGATGAATCTTTATGGACGTGCATCCAAAAAAGATGTAAAGTTGATGTCAAAAGCCTTATTGAAACAAGTCTTTAAGGACGTACTCTTCTGCATCCAAAAAAGATGTCAAGTTAATGTCAAAAACCTTGTTGAAACAAGACAAGTCCTTAAGGACTTACTTTTCTGCATTCAAACTGAATGTGTAATTGATTGAGTTTTTGTGATTGACAGAAACAGACAATGTAACGGTTGAGGCCAGTTCAGGCGACATGAATTTTAAGTGAACACACATAAAATTTGTTATGTTTGGTTTGTTCCCAATCTCAATACTCATAGAACCCAACACTATCCAACCTACATTAGTTAAAATAGCACTCGGATTTTTCTTAATATGTGTTGAACAAAGTAGAGTTATATCCAAAACAGCTTTTACTTCCAACAAAATATCTACTGGTGACATTACATAAAAATAAAGATTTGATAAAATAAATTTGAAAACAAACTTTTAACTTTATCAGAAATACAAACAGTGGGTAAATCCTGTAAAACCTGTAATTTCAGGTAACACTTTAGCTTCAAATTTAAAAATATTTAGTAAATTTATTGCGTAAATTGCTTACTACTCCTAAGTAAACCTACTAAAAACTGACCTACTCCATTCAATGAATAAAAACATCTTCTTCTTGAAAGCTTTAACTTCTCAACTAATTTTTGAGTTATAAAGTTCACTTGACTGCCTGAATCAATTATCAAACGACAGTCTAACCAAAATCCATCTATGCTGCAGATTCTTGCTTGTGCAGTTAATAAAAGAGCTACAAAATTTGTGAACAGTTGATGACTCACAGAATTTAAAGACAGAGAGTTTAAAGGAAACTCGTTAATTGCTTTAACAGGTTCTTTGTTCATATTTACCACAAGATGTGATACTTTAGTAGATGTCTGGTCAAAATGCAACAAGGTTGTGTGATTCTTTCAACCACAAATTTTGCAAGAAAACTTTAAAATGCATCTCAAAGAATGATGAGCACCCAAACAAGCAAAATAATTTTTATGAGCTTTGGCTATTTTGTATCTAGAACTTGGGGTTCTTGTAAGAACACAGAACAATTTATTAATTGATGCTTGATTTTGCACAAAGGGCACTCAAAGAAAAATGCTTTGAATTCAATCTTTTCAACCTCCATGTAAACTCTTTTTGAATGATCTTTTAAATGAAAATAAGAAAAATTAAATTTTGTTAGAATTGAAGAAGTTTCAAAACCAAGTCAGCGACAGTTGTCTGCTTTGTTAAAAAATCTATAACATTTAAAAAAAAAGAATCTCAGTATCTAAATGTTGAGATTCAAAATCTTTTCTTATTTTGGAATCTAATAACCTTAAAAAAAGTTCTAAATAACTAAATCTGAAAGATCATTTAAACCTAATGTACATTAACTTGTATCACATCCAAAAATGTATGAATCCTTTAAGGTTATCAAATTTAAAAAACTTAATTGCAAAATATTTATACATTTTTGAAATGTCAAAACTCATAAACGTCACAAAACTTTAATGCACTAACTACATTATTCTAAAAGTTTTTGTATTTAGGTTCCAAATACAGTAGCACCCAGTCGTGGCAGTCGGTTTTTACTGCCAAAGCAACAAAATCGCAAAACGACCAATATCTAGCCGTCTAAACTAATAAACGTTGATTCAGATTGAATTGAGTAATGCGGACTGGAACATTGTCAAACCATTTTGCAAAAGCAAACACAGCAGACTCTGGAAAAACAGTCTAAAGACCATTTACACAACTAAACCAACATAAACATATCAACCCCTTAATAGTATATTAAGTATCAAGAGCAGAAAAGCACTGATTCCAGCACGCAGCTTTGTCAGACAGCAAAGTGCAGCAAACGCTTTCTTGTCCAAAGTGCTTACGGCTATTTATTGCTTGCCCGGATAGAAAAATTGTTTTTTAAAGTAAGCAAGCAAAAAAATATATAAGATTTAGTTCAATAACATGTTACTTTAACACAATCAAACTAAGTAAATATAATTCACCCTATTATTTTAACATTATTAGAAATCAAAACAAAAAAACTTTACTGCAGTTTAAATCTATTTGCATCATGCAAATTTGTTAGGATTAACAACCAAGTAGTTTGTTATGCTAAGCTCAAACACAAACGTGCATTGTCTTCACACAAACAAGCATAAAATTAGCATTAATAGTATTACAACTTTTTAATTGTAACTAATTTTAGTCATGTATGATGTAATAGTTAAAATCACGACTAACACTTACAATTCAACGGTTTTTGTAAATCTACTTAAATTTAGTAAAAGCATAGATACTTTAATTATTGTATTTCTAATTTGAAATAATTTGTGCAACATATTTTAAACGAAACTTAAATATGCATTCTGTTCCGAATCGTAATATAAAATTTTTATACGCAAAGTTATGTCAAAATGAGCTTGAAAAGTAGTTACGGTATGTAATAAATATATATGCTGCATCACTTCAACAAAAGAGTTAAAGAGGATGAGAAGGCTTTTTGTATATGCAGATTTTTCGGATTTAGACGTGATCCAATTGTATTCATACGGTCCGCATGCTGCTGCATAGTAGACGTATCAACTCTCTTAGAAGGTAAATTGTCAAAGGGTTTTTCGTGCCGGATTATATCCTGCACAATATCGCAGGAATCCGTAAAGAAACTCCTTCTATTTCAAACCAAAACTTTTGTACAAACTATCGGAATGTAGATACTTTAGTATGCGGTGTTTCTGCATACTATGTTATTTATTTGGAAACTTTTTAAAATATACGCTAGATGAATAATATTTACACACATCAACAAAATTGAGTTAAAGAAAATCTTAATTTAAAATCATTTCCTGTGTTCTATTTAAAATTCCGATCAATCGCGTCCGATAAATAAAGTAATTTGAAACTTCAAGATAATAATCACCAAGTTTTTCCCGGCTATTTATTATCCGCAATTTTTCCCTCCCACTCACACCCCCGATCAATAAATCATGTGATAACGTGTCGCTGATCGCGGGCTCATTGGTAGGCCGGTTGTGGTGGCCTCTGAATGACATTCAAGTCACGTACAGGTCACCGCAACGTGTCCGGGATGAATTCGGTCCAGAAAGCCCATCCTAGCTGGGTTGGTTCTCTCCGGTCAAGGGATCAACAAGCAGTCCGATCGCTTATTATCGGCACATTTATTCACACTTTCGTAGGGTGAAATTGTGCGGATATTCCATGCGGTTCGCGTACGCGATCGTCCAAAACTAATGCCATCAACGGGCGAAAGGGTAGAAGCGAAATGAAGTTCCATCCAATTTCCCTAGATAACTCTTAATAAGCTCATTTATAAAGCACTGACCTAATATTTTCTCTACTATATTTGATGATTTTTATAATATGAAACTTCCGCACAAATTGCATCCGTGAAATTATACACGAAATTATTCTTTGTTTTCTAATAATACCATCGCAAAGTTTCATTTTGTAGCATTTTAATTAATCACAGAATAATTATTATTTGCCTCGTTTGAACCGGTGCAACTATAAAAGGGAAATTAATTAATAGAACGGGGGCAATAAGAAAGAGGCAAGGAAGCAACATTGCAAAATTTCGTCTTTAATTTTATATAAATTTTAATAACATTTCGAATTAATTAATACTGACGGAGCGGTTAATGCAGTCTGAAATAAGAAAATAAAAACAAGAGGAAATTAATAAAATGCAATTAGCTCCATTTTATTTAAAATTGAAATTCGATTATAATTTAAAAAAGTTACAATCGGAAACGTTAATTATTGGATTTTAATAAATTTGTATTCATTTAATTGTCTTTATTGGATTATATTTATACTTAATCCTACAAAAAACATTATTTTTATTTGTTTTAAATAAAAGTTGATAGTTTAGACTGCAACCATCTACTCCTAGTATTTAATGACATAAAAAACTGCATAAGAAAAAAGTCTACTAAAGAAGCAATCATAATCAAGCAAAAAAGAATGCTTGCTAGTTGTTTGACGAATTTAATTGACGTGAAAGAATGTGTCGTATTATATATAAGTAGCTCGGTCAAAAGTTTTGATCATCACAACTGATCGTATTGTCTAAGTGAGGAAAACCTTTTAAGGAATAAAGTTGCAAGCCCCCATAGTAGTTTTTAAGGCCAGGAACTATTCCAATTGTATCGGCGATCAAGTGTTGTAAGAAGTCTTCTTCTTAATCTTGGGTTTATAGTACATTATCGGCAGCATGTTGAGCGTTTTTTCTTTTTCTTGGCGTGTTTCATCAAGATCTTCTCCTTGTCCACTGCGTTGCAAAAAAGTTTTAACGATGTCATGTCAAACCACTGGCGTAGATTTTTAAGCCATAAAATTTGGCGTCTTCCCGCGCCTCTTCTTCCTATCAATTTTCCTTCTAGAATCAGTTGGAGTATTCTGTATCTATCACTATGCCTCATTACGTGCCCAAAATATTCCAATTTCCTAACCTTTACTGCTTTCAATACTTCTTGTTTCTTGCCCATTCTCTGCAGAACTTTCTTATTACTAATGTGCTCTTTCCATGAGATATTCAGGGTACGACAATATGTCCATAGTTCAAAGATTACTAGTTTTTTCTCTGTATCCTTTCATAGGGTCCAAGATTCGACGCCTTAAGTTAATGTTGAGAAAACGTAGCATTTTGATCTTACGTTGTATGCTCAAGTCTGAGCTGTTAAAAACTTTTCTGATCTGGATAAATGTTGTTTTTGTTTTTTCTATCCTGCATTTGATTTCAACTAAATAATCCCAGAGTTTATTTACGCTTGTCTATGGTTTTGTTGTAGAGAATTATCGTCCACTGTGATGGTTTATCTTTACTGACAAGCATATATTTAGTCTTTTTAAAGTTAAGATTAGTTTTGTACTTCTCGCTGACTAATTTTTTGTCTTTGGACAGTTAATTTGTTTTTGGAATAATGTTTATTTAAATAAGATTTAACCGGAGCAGCAGCACCAAAACCTACTAGAAAACCCGCAAACCGTACTTGCACTACAAAAAAATTTGAGTTAAGAACAACAGTTTTAGGCTACCAAAAGTAAAAGATAAAAAAGATGATAAAAGCGAAAGCCATAGTTTCAAAATTTAAACTTCAAATCGAAGCTTAAAATGCCAAATTAAAAAACTAACAGTTTGATGACCCTTTCCTTCACCGGCTTTATCCTTACACTCATCATCAGCAAAAAAACTAACCTTGCAGACATAGAAAAAAACAGTTGAAAATGTAATCTACTCTTTCAACCATAAACTTTCAAACTTGTAGATTTCCGCTTGGAGGACAAGTGTAATTTCATCTTCCGTCATCAGGTGCCTGCAAGACGTCAACAATACACCATTCAGAACTTTTTTCACCAGAAAAGCACAGCCCATCTACCACCACCAAAAAATCCAAAAAATTTACCACTGTTTAGCGGAAGCAGAAACAAAAACCTTATTAAGAATGCGCTTTTAGCCATCTCTAAGCAGTTGCTTTTAGCAACTGCACTTAAGCTATCAGCAATTACCACTGCTGGTTAATCAGACTAAACAGCACAAAAACTGCCCTTGCTAAAATATAAGAGAATTCCAAAAGTGCGGTGGAGGTTAGGTTAAAGTCCGCTGCTATGGGTGTAAACATTGCCGGTGACTACAACTCTACTCAATTTTCACAAAAAATTTCATCTACTTTCTTCTTAAAAACATTAAATTTGTTCCTGGGCTTTTTTTCCAAACATTTTAAAAATAACGAAGTCGTAATCGTTTCTGCCCGCAATACCCACAATAGTAAACTATAATAACGCTACTCACGGCAATCATAAAAAAGTAATCGCCTTTCTAAAGTCCAAAAAAGCAGATATCTTCACATTGACTTAAAGTAGGAACTAAGTTTAAGTTTTGTGGGCGAGTATTTTAGATTAATGTGTTAGTATTCCAAATTATTAATCACAAACAAGTTTTGTGGGCGTGTGATTAGATAGATGTTGCCCACTGATGCCGTCAAGAAGTACAAAGGTTAAACTTTTGCGCTGCAGAGTCAGTCTACTTCGACCATCCGAACAGAACGACATTTTCCATTCAATGTACGAGATGAATCCGGATTTGAACAACAATCCAAGCAAAGAAGTGAAGACTATTTCTACACCGACGACTGCTCCAAAAAAGTTTACCATCTTCTCCGGCACCAAGTATCCACAAACACCTTAAGGCACTGCACCACCCACCGTAAGGTCACAGATGAACCTGATGTCCACCCTTGCAACAACCATAGGCTCGACCAGGAGAAACCTTACGCTAACGTACAAACAGCAGGGAGCTTATCCCAAGCTTTCTAACAATCTCCGAGTCGGCCGCGTTGCACTACCTGCAGCCGACTCGCGCCTGGGGCACGTCGCCACAAATTGGCTGCGCCAATGGAAGTAGTGGTACACTCTCCACCGCCTCTAGCTGCACTCGAAAGAGAAGCGCCGACATCTAGGCCCCATCTCCGGAGCGTAGCAATACACCAGGTAGCCCGGAAACAATGAAGATTACAACTTGGCGTCCAAGAAAGATCAAACAAAGTGCTGGCAGATCCTAGAAAAGATGGCAAGATGATATCTAAAATATTGCAGAAAAAAACTGGATTCAAACTGCAGCAAATAGGAAGACGTGAACATTTTTGGAGGAAACCTACATCCAGAAGTGGATAAATGATAGCTGAGAAAAAGAAACTACATGATGGCGGCGCCTGAGTAGCGTGTCTGTTGAAACCTTTGGGTTTGCGCGTCTGTGTGAGGTGTTTGATTGTAAACTCAAAGGTTCCAACCTTTGAGTTTACAAACAAACACAAAACAGTACTTACGTATAAAACTGCTCAAGAATTACTTCTGGACTTAAGACAGACCTCCATAGCACATCATAAAGGCGTGCCGGTAACACACCCACCTGTTCAAGTGTTTGTAATATAAATTATTAAACACAAACATTAGCGTGGGTGAGGGAGAACTAAGTTTAAATTTTGTGGAAGTGTAGTTTGAATTAGTGTTACCCACCCACCCGCCCAATTGTTTGTGATCTAAATTTTTAAACACAAATACTTTGGTGGGTGCTTGGAAACTAAGTTTAAATTTGGATTAATGGTGCCCTTCTACCCGCCCAAGTGTTTGTGATCCACATTATTAATCACAAACACTTGGGTGGGTAAACGAAAACTAAGTTTAAGTTTTGTAGACGTTTAGTTTGAATTTGTGTTGACCACTGACCCTCCGAGTGTTTGTGATACAAATTATTTAACACAAACATTTGGGTAGATGAGCGGAAACTAAGTTTAAATTTTGTAAACGTGTAGTTTGAATGGGTGTTGCTCACCTACCCGCCTAAGTGTTTGTGATCCTAATTATTGATCACAAACTTGGGTGGGTAGGCTGTAATAAGTTAAGTTTTGTGAGCATGTGATTTAAACTGTTGGTGCACACCCACTCACCTGAGTGTTTGTGATCCAATTTAAGTTTTGTGAGCGTGCAGTTTGGATTAATGTTGATTATCCATTTGCCCGAGTGTTTGTGATCCAAATTATTAAACATAAACACTTAGGTGAGTAAGCAAAAATTAGGTTTAAATTTTGTAAACGTGTGATTTGAATTGGAGTTGCACACCCACTCGCCCAATTGTTTGGGATCTAAATTTTTGATCACAAACACTTGGGTGGGCGGGCGCAAACTAAGTTTAAATTTTGTGGGCAAATGATTTGGATTGGTGTTATCCACCCACCCGCCCAAATGTTCCTAAATTTTTGAACACTTTTTAAAACACTTGAGTGAGTTTAAATTTTGTAAGCATGTAGTTTGGATTGGTTTTTTAATATCACACACTTGGGTGGTAGGCAAAAAATAAATTTAAGTTTTGTGGGCGTGTGATTTGGAACAATTTTGCCCACCCACCTGTCCAATTGTGTTTGTGATCCAAATTCTTAAACACAAACACTTAAGTGGGTGGGCGGGAACCAAGTTTAAAATTTGTGGGCGTGTAGATCAAATTATTGTTTCTAATTGTTTTCAACTTTCAAAAAAAGCACGCAAATAATAGATCTCACATTAAAGCTTTTCAATCTAAAAGTCAGAGTAAAACCAAAAAAACGGGGCGATAGCATAACTTAATGCCAACGTTACATACACACCGCCAAGAGATTTTTTCTAGTTTTTACAAATTGGTAGATTACTCCAAAAACACACTACTTATGCGCTGGCACTCATTTCGCAAATTTCCATAGATGCAAAGTATCGCCTTATAAGACAAATTTACCAGATAAAATGGAGAAAGCAAAAGATTTTTTTTTACCAGAACATTAAACACAAAACTCAGAAATTCATTTCAAGCACCTGGTGCGGAACAATGCTAAAACCAAACTAAATCTCGCGCATTGCAAAACTACGCTGAAGTAAAGAACTACCAATTTCTGGATCTAGTACAACTTACGCACCTATAACTATAAGAAAATGAAGAGAAAGCTTGGTAAACTTATGCCAAACAATGGAAGACTAGGAGAAGAAAGCAGAAGCAATAGCAAATTGGGCAAAAAGCCATAAAAACAAAAAAAAAACAGAAATGAAGTAAGAGAAGCTACAAGAGCAAGCTTGCTAAGGATTAGTAGAGCTTACAGAACAGTGTCACAAGAGGCAGTAGAAGTAATTGCGGCAATACCTCCAGCAGATATGATGGTGAAGGTAAAAATAGAAATTAAAAAAACTGTAAAAGAAAAAATGAGTAAAGAAAAAGCAAAGATAAGAGCAAGAGAGAAGACAATGGAAAGATGGCAAAAACAGTAGAATAGAGAAGAAAAGAGAAAATAGACAAGAGAACTAATCCCGGAGATAAAAAAATGAGTAGAGAAGAAACCCGAAACGTGCTATTATACAACTTAAATACTGCAAAAAATTTGAAAAAATAAAGGAAGAAAAAAGGTGTATATTTTGTCAGTAAGAAACGCACAATAACGCAGAACACACTCTTGTAGAAAGCGAGGCGTGGGAAATTTAAAAAAAACTACAAAATATACTAAGAAGCAAAGTGGATAAAACAACAATCATTAACAAATGCTTAAAAGATGAAAATAAATAGAGGGCGTTAAAAAACTTCTCAACAAGTGTACTAAAAAAAGGTGAAGAGTTTGACAATAGATGAATATAGAAAAACAAACAATGAAAACAAACACACAAATTTAAAGCTATAGAAAAAAAAAAGAAAAAGATGAAAGAAGCTAGGATTGCCAAAAGAAATACAATTAATAAAACTGCATAAACTATTTATACAGAAGAGGAGATACGATGAAAACAAAGTGAACAAAGACCTTAGTAAACTAAGAACACATTTGAGAACAAATTATATAATTAGAGTGAATAACACACGGATGGGAGAAAAAAGAGAATGCAAAGGTAGATGCCAATGCAGATAAGAAAAAGCAAAATGACAAAAAAAAACGGACAAAGATAGGGGCTATAGAGAGAGAGGGGCCGAGGACAGCATAAAAATCCGCAAAACAAAAACCAGCTCACCTCAAACTTGCTAAATGTAAGTTAGTTTAGACAGGGACATTTTAACAACAGAATTTGCGCAAAAAAGAAAACCGGAAGGTATTACCATGCGTAAGTTATTCTTAAAAGCCAGTTGTTAAGAGCCAACACCTCACTACGTTCTAAAAAAAATTATTATGAAGACGTTTTTTACGTAACATTACTCAAGAACGTCAACTTTCAAGTTGAAATTAAACAATCAATGATCTAAGCTCCAATTACAAACTCAGTAATTCTAAACTTGTTAACCACACAATTTTTTTTTTTTTGCATTGGCCGATTAACTTCATTAAGAACGATTGCATACATGTTTAAGCCGTCAAATAGTTTTCAGTATTTAAAAAAAAACTCATAAAAGCTTCTAAAACGTATTAGGTTAGCGCTGAAAGCTTTTTAGAAGTACGAAATTGCAAGATCTTTAAAGCTTTTTATAATAAAGTTAAAACAGCTATAAAGTTGCACAAAAATTAGTGCTGGTCAAAAACTTTTGAGTTAACCACAGAGAATAAAAATCTAATCTGGCAGATTTTCAAAACCAGACGAGTCTCCGTTTTAGTCATAAAAAAATAGTAAATATAGTCTACAGCACTTCAACAAAAAACCAAAGCATTTGCCAACAGCCTTAAACTTCAATGCTCCTTTAAAAAAGAAAATTAATTTGAAGCACGTCAAAAAAATCTACAGAAAATTTAATAATTTCTTAGAGAACACTGACGACAAAACAGCGTTTGGTCTTCTAAAATTAGAGAAATCACTTCAAAGTTAAAACCTCAATCTGCGCTAGACCCTGACAGAATTTCAAACAAATCTTTTTTACACAAAAAACTATTGGTTTTTACCAATATTGCTAATACAATCTTACGTACTTGACACTTTCTAACAGATTAGAAAAGCTTGCACATAATCAACATCCCGAAACTGGAGAATAACTAAAAATCTTCTATGCACATTTAATTAGGTCATAAAGAAGGTCATCTTAAAAATAGTTCTAAAAAACGCAAAAACTAATGCTCTTTAACAGAACGCTGACATTTAAACTCTTAAACCATGTTTCTACCCTACACCAAATTACAGTACTTTAAGGTTTTATTTTTTTGCCAATGCTATTTAACTAATTTGTTGACGCTATATGCTGATGATATAACACTCATATACAGCTTGAGGTTACCAAAAGTAGTTACCATAAAACTATTAAAAACTACCAGTAATTATAAACACTAGAAATTCAAAGTAAACCTAGAAAAAACCTAAACTGTTTTCTTCTCACTCTTCATAAAAATGTCTTTCTAGACAACATTTTGATTCCGCAGTCCAATTTTGCTAACAATCTAGGTACTACCTTTGACAAAAGACTTAAATAAATCTGAAATGGCAAAAACCTGTTTTTTTCAATGCTTTAGCAGGATGTCGCCCCAATACAAAATTCAGATCTACATTACAATTATTAGACTGCATATAACGTCTGAAAACTTACCAAAGTCTAATCTTGGTTAGATTGTCTAAGCCTTATGGTTAAAAACAAAACAAATATTATTAACTTTGGCATCTTTCCGCTGTAACAACATATTAAAGCGTGCGTTGGTTAAAAAATATTTGGCTTTGTTTACACCAATTTTAATCTGGCTAAGCTTGTTGAGTCAGATTAACCTCATAAATCCCAAAAGTGACTAACTCTACAATCCTACCTTAAAGCCTATATAGGGCGTCCCAACCAATCATATTCTAAACTACAATCTCCAAAAACACGGTACATATCTTTATGGTCTAGAACTTTTAAGTATTCAACACTAAAAAAGGTTTAATTGGTAAACACTTTCTATTTAAAAGTGTATCTAACACGTCAAGTTTTTAAAAAAATCTTTTTCTAAACCACAAAAAAAACTGAAAAAGTTTTAATCATTTTGTTTCAATACTAATCAAAAATTATTTAGATTGATTTTTGTTAGAGTATCGGTGTGAGTGAAGTTCTACATAATCATTTAATTAATTTTTATGAATTTATTTATTTGTTAGAAAACTTTTTGGTTTGACATTTAACCATTACAAAGTTTCTTGGATTGTAACTTTAGACTGCATTTTTGCATCTGAGACTGCAGCGTTTTTTATATGCGTTTTGTCGTTTCCAACCTTGTTGAAAATAGTCGTTTTAAAGTTCTTATTTGTTGGTACGTCTCAGGTTTTTATTGTAACACTTTCCTTTATGCGTACGGAGGTACTACCAACTGTTTCTATCTTGAAGCGGTTTGTAAAAGTTTGCTTTGTTCTACGACGCATTAATCTATTTTTTTATTAACCAAAGTGTCAACATCTTTTAGTATTTACGGATAATTTTTGTTGTTTGCGGACATTCTGTTAAAAACCGGCCAACCACCAAGTACCAGAACCTTTTCTTCTGGCATTGTCACTTAAACTTTTGATGTCCGGTAGTTAATTGATGGTTCCGGGTATGTGCTTCACTGGGTACGTAAACTTCTTTAAGATAAGCAACAAACGCAAGAGTTTAGCCTTTACGTTAGTCAAATTGGTTAACCAGGCTAGAGCTTTGTTGTTGGTTCTTTATAGTATCTTTTTCAGGTAAACTTTGGTTTTTAATTTTTATTACACATACAGTAGCCATACACTCTAGCTTGTTGTATTTCTTCTGCCAATTTAAACGGTAGCAAAACATTGAACAAAATTAAATTAAATTAATTTTAGTACGCTTAATTTCTATTAATTAATTAAATTTTAAGCAACTATCAAAATGTTCTTGGTAGACTAGATAGTAAATTCACTCATAGCAACCAAACAAATCATTAAACGTTGATAAAACTTTTTTGTATGCTAGTACCATACTAGTACTAACTTTGTAAAAAATTAAATTTATTTTGGTGCGCTTGATTTGCATTTATTAATTTATTTCTAAACAACTATTATTTCTTGATAGACTTGATGTTATATTTACTCATAGCAACTAAACAAAACATTGGATCTTAGTGACATTTGTTTGCAATATAGTACCATATTAGTACTAACTTTGCACAAAATGTGTTCTTTATTAGTAGGCCTAATTTTTTAAAATCAATTAATTTTTGAACTTTTATCAACATTTTCTTAGTAAGCTTGATGTTATATTTACCCATAGCAACTAAAGTTCATTGATTTTAAGACAGTAATTTCATTTTAAATTTTTTTGATTTTAGTTTCAATCAAAATCAAAAAACTAGATTACAAACGCTTAGGTGGGTGGATGGGGCACTAAGTTCAATGATTTCAAAACAATGGTTTTGACTTTAATTCCCGTCTACCCGTCCAAGTGTTTGTGATCAAGACATTGGATTACAAACGTTTGGGTGGATGGGTAGGGTACTAAGTTCAATGATTGCAGAACAGTAATATTGACTTTAGTTCCTGCCCACTCGCTCAAGTGTTTGTGATTAAATCATTAGATAACAAACGCTTGAGTGGGTGGGTAAGGCACTAAGTTCAATAACTGCGGAACAGTAGTTTTGACCTTAATTTAAGCCCACCCGCCCAAGTGTGATAAAGAAATTGGATCACAAACGCTTGAGTGGGTGGGTGGGTGGGGCACTAAATTTAATAATTGCGGAACAGTAGTTTTAACTTTAGTTTTTGTCTACCCGCCCAAGTGTTGGTAACCAAGACATTAGATCACAACGCTAGGGTGGGAAGGTGGGGCACTAAGTTCTATGATTGCAAAACAGTAGTTCTGACTTTAGCTTTGCCCACACGCCCAA
The DNA here is from genome assembly GCA_963932245.1 of Tachinus rufipes. Taxonomy (NCBI): domain Eukaryota; kingdom Metazoa; phylum Arthropoda; class Insecta; order Coleoptera; family Staphylinidae; genus Tachinus; species Tachinus rufipes. The sequence goes on along the minus strand of OZ010746.1, from coordinate 12,959,498 downwards.
TTGTTTGTGATAAAAAAGTTAGATTACAAACGCTTGGGTGGGTGAGTGGGGCACTAAGTTTAATGATTGCAAAACAGTAGTTTTGACTTTAATTCTCGTCCATCCGCCCAAGTGTTTCTAATAAAAAAATTATATCAAAAACGTTTAGGTGAGTGGGTGGGGCACTAATTTCAATGATTTTTGAATATTTTTTTTTGTTATTGTGTGCGCCCGTCACTTTTACCATAATTTCTAAATAACTTGGGCAAAATTGATAAGGAAATGGAACAGTATGAAATTGATCGGCAAGGAGGTAATGGTGGAAAAGTGCAAAACACTTCTTTTAAAAAAATTTAAAAGATGAGCAAAGGCATTGCCAACAACACGAAAGTTGAACTGATGGAATTAATTTGCTAAGTTTGTTAGGTGCACAAAAATTTGTAAAAATCCTGCTCTAGGGCATGGCTTAAAGGTCATAAATGAGACAACTCACCACGGAGTTTTAGGTGTGGATGTGAGTAAAAGGAAAATGCGAGAGATTGTGTAAACGGAGTACAAACAAAATAAATAAAAAAAGATTGCAAAAGAAAGCAGTCAAAAGATAGTGGCTGCTTTATGAGAAAATACTGAAGAACAGTGACAAAAGTTAAGAAATGCTTTCAAAAAATTTCTGCGAATTGTAAGTGGTCAAAAAAAACTTTTAAACCGTTGAAAGTGAAAGTGCGTGTACCCAAAAAAGTAAACAACGCAGTTGTCATCGTAAATGTGGAGTATGTAAAAAAACTTCATCATATACAAAGAGAATAAAAAGTTATTAAAAACATTCTTGATAAAATTTGATGCAAAGAAAAGACGTAAAAAAATTGTTGGTAGTGTTGGCCGCTTGTAGGGATATGGGAAGGGTGAAAAACAAAATGAAATGAGCCTTGGCAGATACAAGCTTCAAATAACGGTTCATACTCTTAGACCAAAGAAAACCAATGTAGATTGAAGAAAAAAATTGGACTAAAGTTGCCAACAAAAAAAACCCACCAAAAAACTGTTAATCTCTTTATAAAAAAAAAATTTATGCCAAACGGTGCATGTAAGCATAATTGGGGTAATGGTTTTGGATTTCAAAGAGACAATGTCGGGTTCAAACTACAGATTGGAGGGAAAACCCTTTAACGTTTTCAAAAAAAACTATTATAAAAAAGCAAGAGCTAGCGGTAGCGGTAAAGTTTTAGTAAGGCAGTGAAAGTAAAAAAAGAAGTTAAGAAAACCCTCCATAAATTGATTGGGAGACCAGAGGAAAAGGTTGCAAAGTAGATAAATGGTGTCGTGTAGAGACACATTTCAGCAGAGCACAAAACCGCGTTTATAGCATGTCTCAAATATAGAAAGCTTGTTATAGAAAGTAAAAACAACGGTAAAGTGACTCCACAAAACGCAAAGTAATGAATGTTATCTATGTAAATGTAACTTTGCAATGCAGCTAGATGCAAAGATTAAAGCACAGATTGTTTTAATCTCTGCAACCAACATGCAAATAGTAAGCTAGCCAAAAAAATGTATGTGCTCGGTAAACAAGTCTTTGCAGGCCCTTACAACTGTGCTAAAAGCCCTAAAAAGACAGCTGAAGGATGCGCTTAAAAACGCCGTAACAATGTAGCGGAGCGGGTTTCAACGCCATGTGTTCTTTACGGAGGGGCAACATTTACAACAAAAAAAACGTGTAAGAATTTTTTTTCTATGAACTAGGAGGTATCATCCACTTTATGGAAATAAGACGCTCAATAGCACATAGATGTGACCTTATGTGGCGTTAAAATAGTAGAGCTAGTGGCAGATTAGCAGGTGCTGTAGCGATTACCTCAGTAACCACTTACCCATCAAGTTCTAGGTTGTGGCAGAAACTGAGGTATCAAAAGTCGCAGATCCAAACACCTTAAAAAGAAAAAAGTAGATAATTTCAAGAAAAGTGTTGGAAAGATATTTAAGAAGATAAAAACAAAATCAAGAAATTGCCCGGCATTTCGCCAGAAAAAGTCGTCTACAAGAGTGACGCCCATTGTATTAGTGAAATATTAACACAAAAATTGCTTTATTTTCACCGGGTTTGGAGAGTGCTCACCAGAAGTCCCGCCACAAGAAAATACAATTTAAAGTTAAAATAAGAATATAAAATATTGCCAAACTGAAAAATCTTATTAAATTTGCCAAAAAAGTTAAGTAGAACTTCTTAGTAAATTAAGTAGACAAAGACATATGAGGTAGTGATTTTAAAATTGTTTAAGAGAAGTTGGGGTGGGTCACAGTAAAAGGCTACCCGCCCACATTTTAAACTTGGTTTCCGCCCACTCACTCAAGCGTTAGTTATTAAAAGATTTATTGTTAAAGAATTTTTTGATATTTAAGTGAAAACACACGAGAGGTGGGTCAAACACTAGATTTTTTAATGACTAACACTTGGATAAATGGGTGGATCAAAATAAGCAAAGCTACCGCTCACATTTTAAACTTTGTTCCCGCCCACCCACCCAAGCGTTAGTTATCAAGAAATTTATTGTTAAAGAATTTTCTTATATTTAACTGCAAACTCACAAGAGATGAGTCAAACACTAGATTTTTTAATAACTAATACTTAGGTGAATAAGTAGGTCACAGTAAACAAAGCTACCCGCTTACATTTTAAACTTGGTTCCCGCCTACCTACTCGAGCGATTGTTATCAAGAGATTTATTGTTAAAAAAAAATCTGATATTTAAATGCAAGCACGCAAGAAGTAGGTCAAACACTAGATTCTTTAATGACTAACACTTGGGTAAATAGGTGGATCACAGTAAGCAAAGTTACCCGCTCACATTTTAAACTTAAATTGGTTCCCGCTCACCCACCTAAGCGTTAGTTATCAAGAAATTTATTGTTAATTTTTTTTCTAATATTTAAGTGCAGGCACACAAGAGATAGGTCAAACACTAGATTCTTTAATTACTTACACTTGGGTGAATGGGTAAATCACAGTAAGCAAAGCTAACCGCTCACATTTTAAAATTTGTTCCCGCCCACCTACCAAAGCGTTAGTTTTCAAGAGATTTATTATTGAAAGCACACATGCAATAGGTCAAACACTAGAATCTTTAATGACTAACACGTGGGTGAATAGGTAGGTCACAGTAAAAGAACCAACCGCCTATATGTAAATATGTTTAGAAAATGTTATAGTATATAGAGCATCAAGCTCTAAAAATAAGCTTTAATAGCCCACAAAAAGCCAGTTCAAGTTTAAAAAAGATCAGTCAACATTAAGCGCGTTTGACAAAGTAAAAGCAGCAGCAGTATTTGCATCTACCTACATCTACCTACACTCACTCCAATACTTTAAAATAAAGTGCCCCACTCACCTACCCAAGTGTTAGTTATTAAAGGGTTAGATATTCAATTCCTTGATATCAAACACTAGAGTGGGTGGGTGGGACATTTCAAAACATGGTAACGGGCCAATACTTTGGAATGGAGTGCCCAGCCCACTCACCTAAATGTTAGTTATTAAGAGCTTAGATCACAACCTTCTCGTAAGACAAAATGACTTCTAACGTTCAAGATCCAAACCAAACCTTGCGTCTTGGTTGCTTTAGACTAAAAACGCGTTGAACACGACCAACTAAGAAAAATGCTAATGGCTTTGAAAAGAAAAAATGTTTTCAAATATCAGCTTAGTATCATCAGTTACAAATAGGTACTTTGTGGTATACTGTGTTGAAATAGAAAAAGTAATTTTGAGATTTGCAAATATCATCAGTTTTGCGCCCTATGCTGTGAAACGTTTTCTACAATGACGCGGTAAGCCTAGAAGTTGTGGTGCTCTTCTGTTCAAGAAAAATATCATAACTGCAAACAACCGTTTTGGGGATCATCTATAAGTCAAAATGTCAGGTTGTGTACTTAGGTGTTAAGCACAGTACAAACTTAGCGTGGGTGATATATGTGAAAAGTATTGCAAAAATATGAGGAAATGCCTTGTGAAGCATAGAAAGACACAACAATTAGGTTCTGCGGATTCGTGGTACAACAAAGCAGTTTTATTTTAAAAGACTAACTCTGAGTGGGCGTATAAACAACAAAATATAGGTTGTACACTTGAGCCACTAAAAGCAAATTCATCTACAAGACAAAAGTTTTTCAACCTCTAGATTGCTTAGTTTGGAACCTACCGCAAAGCCCTTTTTAACATTTATTAAAAAAAAAACGCAACAAATCACGGCTTTTTGTGCAGCTACAAATCCACCAAAACCAAACATGATGAGTTTTAACATAATTAAAAATAATCACTAGTTTGAAAACCCAACTTAAACGGGCAACCTTCTTTCAAATAAGTAAAAACTTTTAATTGTTCACAATCAGTTAAAAAAATGTGTGGTAGCAATAAATTAAACAAACTTTAACTAAATAAAATTATGATTGGTTTAAAACCTTAAGCGATCACTGTAAAAGCATTCAAAGTAACATTTGATCACAAACCTAGTTTTATTTTTATTAAAAAATACGTCCGTTTGGATTGTCAATCAAAAAGCATCTTGAGCAGATACCAGTTAATCTATCTGGAAAAAAAAGTAAAATTGTGCGTACAGACAATTTCTATCCTTAACTAGAATATTAAGGTTTAATTTTAAACTGTTTGTGCAGCCTTTAGTACTTCAAGTTTTGCAGTTTTTTTTTTCTAGTTGGTTCCATGCCTAAAATATTAAAGCTTGATTTTGAGCTGTTTGTATAGCTTTTGGTGTAACGGCTAGAGTGAGTAATAGTGATCTTATTATAGAACTTTATTTTAATTTTTGGTGAGTTTTTAGTTTCCAGTAAATTTACAATTTTGTTGCTAAAAATTGCAGTTTTGTAAGAAACATTTCATTAAATTGGCGTTAACGTAGTTATCAAAAACCTATTTATACACAACTCAAAACAAGTAGATAGCTCATTTTGTGTGCAGTATCAGAGATCGTAGACTTAAATCTCACATAAAGCGTTCTTTTTGAATACGTCTAATATTTTTTAAAATAATGGCTAAAACTAATTTATATTTTTAATTGAAACTTCAGAAAATTTAATAAATACTTTTCATTGCGTTTGAACTTTTCTTCACTTTTCTTCACTTTTATTACAATAATATACTGTATTTTATGTACTTTTATTTATTTTATTTACAATGCAGTATGCACTTTTAATTAAAATAATTTATTAAAAAAAATAGTTCTCGTCTACTCACAATTTAATTAAAATTCATTTTTATGAAACAAAATATATTCTATTTATTTAAATAAATCAAATTTCATATAAATAAATCCAAACCAGCTAAACAATGTTTATAAACGTCATCCATTTAATTAAAATTGATATGTTGATGTTTTAGCATAAATATCAGATTGTTCTATTAATTTATTATATTAAATGAATATATTTTAACTGCACATATATTCATGCAAATACACCATTCGCGCTTAAAATTAAAATTTATATTGTATGTAATTCATTTTTAAATTGATTCTCGTAGCCACGTATCAAATTTCTGGCCGCAGAGTTGTTATTAATATTAATATAGATATGAATATTTTGATGGTGGACAGCGAATGGATTTATTTGTTATGGAATGTTTGAGTGAAAATGTTCAATATAATTAAATAAATTATTAGTGAACTTAGTTATTATTCTAATATTTGTCAAATACAAATGATTAATTATACATAATAATAACCGAATGAATGTTTAATATTATAAAACCTATACTATATGTTTGTGATGCTTTGATATTTTGTTGAAATATAAATCGACAAACACACTTTGCGACTATATTGATTCCATATTTTATGCATAAACCAGATCGACTTGTTTAAAATCATATTTCATCAAAACTGATATTAAATTAAACACTTCAAGCTCGGTTACCATCTTGGAATTCACAACGGGATGGCCACTTGGCTTTATTAAACCAATTATTGGAGTCGACAACTCTCTCTCGCTACCAATTTATATGTGTGCATTAATCAAACACAGGCGACAAATTTCATTAGGTCAAGTTATATATTAGAATCCCGCCACCGTTGTAGAACTATTATAACAATATTGTTTCGTATAAAGTTGTTAAATTGAAGTTAGTGACTTTATGAATTAAATTAACATTAACTTTATATATCGTGATTAAAGCAACTATCTACAGAGTGTTTATATAAAAGAAAAAAGTTTATTTTCAAATTTTAAAAAAATATCTCAGAATACAAAAATTAAATAAGTCAGAAATACATACAAAGTGTCTACAAATAACCCTGTACAATTTAAAGTATTTACTATGTTTCAATTAAAAATATTTTATTCAATTTTTTTGTGTTTTATTTATTATGATGCAAAAAATAAATTTTTATTAAAGTATTTAAGCAATAAAAGTATAAAATAAAATAAAGATTATTTATTTTATATTATTGTAATAAATAAAGTAAATATATTTGTAAAATCAGCAAATCTAAACAATATATTGTGAAGAAAAGAATAATCTTAACAAATAAATATCAATTCAACAAACCAACAAGACTGCGGATATAGAAAAAGTCAATAAATCTTTAGATGAAATAAGGTATATCAAACAAATAATAAATAGAAAAGAAGTTCATCATGAAATTGAGGATAAAATATATATTATAAAATTATTCAACAACAACAAAAAACATATTTTTAAGATTGATACGTTGAGAATAAGAAACGTACAATCAAAATAATAAATAATAAAATAAATCTGCAATATAGTTTGTTTTTTGGATATCTTAAAATATAAATTAAAAGCATTGTGTATAGACAAATAAATAATCTTCAGTTATGTTTTATCTATAATCGATAACACTCAAAGATTGATGTAATGTAATGACAAACAAATAGATTGTAAGAAACGTAAGAGTTTGTAACAAACTAGCTAGTGAGCGTCATACTAAACAAAAAACTTTTCTATAATACCATCACAAAACTCTCTTAAGCTGCTTTATTCTGAACAAAGCTCCCTACAAAAAAAACTTAGATCAAAGCCCTTAGCAAACTTGTTGCAAACCAGAAAGCAACTACGTGGGCAATCTAAGAAAAGCAAGAGTTACGCTTGCTGAGTGCTTGTTGTTCTATTTTGATCTGTTTTGGCAACAAAGTTACGTTTCAACAAACTGTCAGCTATTTGATAACAAAGTCCAGTTTAAGATAAGTCCAAATGTTAGTTATCAAAAAAAAAGTTTCTTTTTTCTGTAAGCGTTAAAAGTTTTTTTATCAAAGTAGATGATGATGATATTTAGTCCCGTGATGACGCACACTTAAGCGGGTGGTTGGGTCACTTCAAAACATAAGTATAGAAGGATAGTTTAAACTTGGGTCCCTGCTCACTCGATCAAGTGTCAGTTATCAAAAAAGTAAAAGTTTCTTTTATCAGTAAGCGTTAAAAGTTTTTTTATCAAAAGAAGCAATGGTGACATTTAAATGTTTAGTGACGGACATTTGGGCGGGTGGGTGGGTCAAAATAAAACTTTAAGACAAACGGATAAATTAAACTTAGGTTCCCGTCTACCCGCCCAAGTGTTAGTGGCAAAACACTTTCTCTTCAATCTCCGCTATGATCTGTCGACCTCTCTTGGTCAAACTCTTTGGCCTACTCTAGACCACCTTTCGGTTCCCGATGCTATTAGGTATCGAGGGCTAGGGAACCAAAAACTCTTTCTTTTACCCTACAGAGGGGGAAAACCTTTAAAAAGTAGTCCTTATCCCGACATCCTGTTTTCTTCCAACTCTCTCCCAAAATGGATCTCCAACAACAACCACCTTTCAGCCCAGATAGGTGTCAAACAATGGGCACGGTACTGACTTATGGCATTCTATGGATAGTACGACGATAGATACATCGTTCGGCAATACCCCAGTACCGGTCGGGGACAAGTGTGTGCACACCCCGATCGTTATCCAACTACCTCAAGGCAAAAAACGACACTGGCATGGGATCGAGCAAAGATTACGTTAACAAAAATAAAATAACAGAAGAAGAAAAAAGGAAAATTTTCAGCAGGAGAAGTTCAATACAATAGACTCGTCCTAAAGAGAGAGCGTTCTCCCTATCAGACTTCCGTATGGATAGTGCCAGACAGACCAAACCTTTAGAATATGCAACAGTAGAAACGTCGTGGAAGAAAATAAAAACGATGAAAATCAACTCGCCAGAAAAGAACAAGGAAGAGATTCACGAAGCAATAGAGCTAAAAAATTGCGACACATGCAACAAAGCTTGACCAAGTCATCCAAGAAATGTACAAGAAGACTTAACAAGCAGATGCTGCAACGGGCACTGGCCGATGCCAACATCACTTACAAAAAAAAACGCGTCACCTGCAAAAGACTTCTCAAAAAATCTTACGCATATTTGTAACTCTACCCTGCCAAAGAGAAATCAACACATGAAAACGCAGCCAGTATATTTGTTTGAGACTGATTTAACAATTATGTTTGATAGATGAATAATTATTATATTGCGATTCATATCAACTAACGCTATCTATGAGCAACCTGCGCGTTGTGAATAAGGCAAAAAGGCGCCAAAAGGCTCAGTCTGTAAGCGAATCTCGCAGAGCACGCATGTAAAATCATACAGTCCACAAATAAAGCAATTAAAAAAAACCGTTTTTTTCTTTATTCAAACGAGTTTGCAAGCTGAAAAACGCAGAACCATCAACATTTTGGTCCATCGAGCCGAATTAATTATCTATAATAATATAACTTAAGTAGTGAATACAATAGAAGTGCCGACAACGTGGAACCAGACAAACAAAGGGCAACACTGAAGCAGCACGAGCGTTCTGAGCAGTTTTCCATCGCACTCAACCCACACACTTCGTTGCTTCAAGCATTGAATTGGACCGCTACACGATAAATTTATACAAATTCAGCACATGTTCAAGGTTAGATCTTTCCTTTAATTTCCTTTCAACGTATGTTGTTCCTAGCAATAGAACTTTTAATTAAATAAAAATCATGCCTGATCCTAACGACAGTGATTCGGGCGATAATATTAAAAAATTAATCAATATTTTAAAGTCTCTAAAAAATAAGAAATCTTATTGTAAAAGAAATCTCACAATCTTACAAACCTTTTATAATGAAGGAACAGATCCAGAAAATTTAAGCAAAATTTTAAAGCAATTTGAAATATGTGACAAACTTATGTCATCATTTGACACGGCCTTGGAGGAGGCCTTCGATGCTGATAATCAAATGGCTTTCGAAGAACTCTTTCAAGAGCGTTCAGAAATATTCGAAATATTTTTTAAATTAAAAGTTAAAATAGATTCACGTTTCGCTTTAACTGAAGAGAGAAACTCAACACAGCAATCTCAAGCAACGTTTAACACGAGCCATCGCTGAGCAAGATTACCTCTTTTGAATTTAAAAACATTTTCCGGAAAATATGAGGAGTGGATTAGCTTTAGAGAATCATTTAACTCATCGATTCTAACCACTCATTAACAAAGGTTGAGAAGCTCCAATATTTAAAAAGAGTGCATACGGGCAAAGCGACTGCCGTGATCGAATGGCTCGAATTAAACGATACCAATTACGACCAAGCAAAAGAATTGTTAAAGGGTCGCTACGAAAATAAGGCGGTAATTGTTAATAACCATATAAAGGCTTTGTTTGACTTACCCGCTTTCACAAAGGAATCTCACGCCAACTTCAGAAATATGTTAGATTCAATATTACAACATACTAGCGCGCTAAAATCTTTTAATCGCCCAGTAGAACATTGGGATGATTTGTTAGTATACTTACTTACAACTAAAATGCCATTCGTTACGCAAAGGGACTGGAAGGACAAAGGTTACGTTTCAGAAATTCCCAATTTAAAAATATTAACAGACTTTTTGTTGCATAAATGCCACACGTTAGAGGTACTCACGGTAAAGAAAACTCCAAAGGAAAATTTTGATCATTCAAAACACAAGGGTCAAAGTAAAGGTGCTAATTGTAATTTAGCAATGAAAAATTCACGCTGTAATTTTTGCTCAAAAAATGATCACTTTACAAATCAATGTCCTGATTTGAATCGTTTGGCGGTAAAAGATCGCATCGATAGTGTTAGATCCAAGCAACTGTGTTTAAATTGTTTAAGAGCTGGTCATAAGACATTACATTGCCAAGCTAGTCACTGCAAAAAGTGCAATAAACCTCATAACACCATGTTGCATTTAGAAAATATCAATACAAATCAAAATTTAGAGCAAAATAAATTTGAACAGTTAGACTCTTCAGCTTCTAGCGCAAATTTAATTCATGCGGCTTCATTGTAATTAAACAAATCTCATAATGCGCCAACAAATATTTTACTCTCCACCTGTATCATTGATATCAGGGACACACATGGTAATTATTTCAGCGCCCGCGCTATTTTAGATTCCGGGTCGCAAATTCACGTAATGTCTCGAAAACTACTTCAGTCCTTAGGCTTAAGCACAAAGGCAATTGAGCTTCCAATCGTCGGAGTAAATAGTAACGTCACCAAATCAAATTCAATTACCAAAGCACATTTAAAATCTAGAGTAGGAAATTTCGCAATATCAATAGATTTTTACATTTTAGATAAAGTAACGAATTGCTTACCTTCAATAATATTTAAACCTCAGTCTCTGTCTTTACCTACTAATTTAACACTAGCGGACCCTTAATATTTCAAATCAAGCGAAATAGATTTCTTATTGGAGCGGAAATTTTCTACGAGCTATTACTCAACGATATAATTCAAACAAACCATAAAGGGTTAGTTCTTCAGAAATCCGTTTTAGGTTGGTTAGTTGGTGGAAGGTTACCAGCTCAAATTCAAAACAAACGTAATGCGGCATTATGTAATGTAAACACTTTACAGGAATTGAACAATAAAATCGCCTCCTTTTGGGAAACCGAGGAAATTTCTACCAATTTGATAAAATCAGAAGAAGAGCGCGCTTGCGAAATTCATTTTCAACGTACTATTAAACGAAACAAGTCAAGTAGATTTGTCGCATCTCTGCTTTAGAAATCGAATCCAAACGCTTTAAGAGATTCATTGAAGGTGTCAGAAAGGCGTTTTTTGAATTTAGAGAAAAAACTAAATTCCAGTATCACAAGTAAATTAGAATACGATAAGTTCTTGCAAGAATATTTAAACTTAGGTCACATGCGCTAAATCGGAGAGTTAAGCAGAGAAAGTCCTTCAGGCTATTACTTACCACATCACGCGGTATACAAATCAAGCAGCATCACAACCAAGATTAGAGTGGCCTTTGATGCATCTGCCAAAACTTCCACGGGTCTATCATTAAATGATGTTTTATTATTAGGACCGGTAATTCAAAACGATTTATTTACCATCTTTACCGGTACGTATTAACAGCCGATATCAGTAAAATGTATCGACAAATTTTAATCAACCCGGAAGAAACAAAATTTCAAAAAATATTATACCGCTTTGATTCAAAAAAACCAATCAAGGTTTTCAAATTATCCACTTTAACATACGGTACAAAACCAGCTTCATTCATCGCAACTAGATGTCTAAAACAATTAGCTTTAGATACACAAGAAAATGATCCCATCATTTCTCAAATAATTGAAAATGAGTTCTATATGGATGACCTTCTCACCGGTAGGGATAATGCGCAAGCTCTTAAGAAAACACGAGAAAGAATCACAGAAGTCCTACTCGAAGCGGGATTTCCATTGTTAAAATGGGTCTCTAACAACCCAAATATTCTAGATGGTTTAAACGCTCAAGATAACCAAAATTTATTATTAGCTTGCAAGGATGTCGAGAATCTTAAAACATTAGGTGTTTACTGGTCACCAGTTAAGGATCAGATACAATACTCATATTAAACAAAACGGAAATTACAAAACGCTCAGTTCTAGCAAATATCGCTTTAATTTTTTATCCTTTTGGCCTCGTAAGTCCTGTCGTAGTCATTGCAAAATTAATAATGCAGGATCTTTGGAAATTGCAAATTGGATGGGACGAAACATTACCAAAGGATTTACAAACACGTTGGTTAGAATTTACAAATAATTTAAACGCTCTCTCAAAGTTAAATATCCCGCGATCTGTCAGTCCAAACGGTATAAAAAGAGTGGAATTACACGGGTTCGAGGACGCCAGTGAAAAGGCGTACGGGGCCTGCGGTTATATCAGGGAAATACTGCCTAATCATTCTGTTAATTGCAATATTTTATGCGCAAAATCACGCGTTTCGCCACTAAAAACCTTAAGTCTACCAAAGTTAGAGTTATGCGCAGCTGTATTATTATCCGAGTTGTTGAATAAAATTTTAAATGCTTCCAGAACAAAATTTCACTGTATAAATTATTATTCCGATTCAACAGTAACTTTGTCCTGGATAAAGGGTTGTTGCCCTAGTAGGTGGAAGGTTTTTGTCGCACATCGGGTCGCCGATATACAAAATAAAACCTCTGTAGATGCTTGGTACCACGTCAAGTCCGAGCACAATCCCGCGGACGTGGTTTCCAGTGGATCATTTCCAGGTCAATTATCCAGCTCCAGGATGTGGTGGAAGGGTCCCGAATTTTTGAACAATCCCGAATTTGTTCCTTCAATCTTTAAGCCAGTTCATATTGTACCCGAGGCTAAACTATTAACGCTACATACAAATATTGAAAGTAATCAAGAATTTTCCGACCTTTTATTTTCCCGATTTTCGTCTTTCGGTCTTTTGGTAAGGATAATAGCATATTGCAAGCGTTTCGCCAAAAATTGCAAAGCCAAACAGCGCAAACTCACAAACTCCCTAAAATTAGAGGAAATTATTAACGTCGAAATGTCTTTAATACAATTTGTCCAAGATATTGAATTCAAAGACGATAAGACCGCCTTAAAAGGGTCAAGAGAATTAAACTCAAAGTCCAAACTATTGTCACTCGATCCATTTTTGGATAATGGACTAATTCGGATTTACACTACTCTTGCAAATTCCCTATTTTGTTGCCTAAATCACATCCTCTCACGAATTTAATAATAAGAAACGAACACGTTAAATTCTTACATAGCGGAATACAAGGCACACTATCGTTAATACGTTTAAAATATTGGCCAATTCACGGTCGAAGTTCAACCCGTAATTTGATTCGAAAATGCGTAGTATGCTTTAAACAAAATCCGAAAAAATGTCAGCCAAAAATGGGTAACTTACCGGCTAGTAGACTACAGATTTTCCGACCATTTGCAAAAACTGGTCTTGACTATTTTGGTCCTTTTTTAATTAAAGAAGGTAATAAACGCTCTAAAAAATTCACTAAATTATATGGTTGTATATTCATCTGCATGCTAACAAAGGCAGTCCATTGTGAAATAGCTGAGGATCTAACCACAGATTCCTTTATCGCGTCGTGGTTTAGTACAAGAAATATTTTCTGATAATGGCACAAACTTTGTGGGAGCGAGTAATCAACTTTCTGAATTATACAAATTTTTGAACAATTCAAAAAATTCAAAACTAATTAAAAAAGAGTTAAATTCTCTTCAAATAAAGTGGAACTTTAACCCTCCCAGAGCTCCTCACTTCGGTGGCCTGTGGGAGGCAGCGGTAAAATCATTCAAGCGTCACATATTCAGAATTGCTGGTAATTCAAACTTAACATTAACTGAATTTTACACATTACTTACTGAAATAGAAAGTATTCTTAACTGTCGTTCTCTCACTCCTACTAGTCCGGATCCTAATGATCTTAATTACCTTACTCCTGGACATTTCCTAATTGGAGACAATCTGCGGTCAATTCCAGAAGAAGACTTAACTTACACTCCAACAAATCGTTTATCACGATGGCAACATACGCAACAACTTCAACAACATCTTTGGAGGCAATGAAGTCGTAATTATCTACAAGAGCTGCAAAAGCGGCAGAAATGGAGATCTTCAAAACAAGCTCCATCCAAGGGGCAATTAGTAATCATCGAGGAAGACAATCTTCCTCCAAGAAAATGGAAAATTGGTCGTATCACCGAGCTGCTCGTTGGAGCCGATAGTGTGGTGCGTTCAGCAACAATAAAAACAGTGCAAGGTGACATAAAACGACCGGTAGTGAGCCTATGTGTGTTACCTATCGACAATAATGATAAAGTGTAACCTTAAGTTTTAATGCGTACTGAAAAGGAAAATTTAATATTAATGTTTGTTATTTGTATTCTTTTTCCTTATTTTCGTTTTTGCTTAAAACTAAATTTGTAATGATGTTGTTATGTTCAAAGTTTATTTTGTAGATTAATCAAATATTCTCATTAAAATCCATTATTTGAATTTGCTAAACTTTTTGAAATCACTTATTTCAAGAGGGGCGATATGTTTGAGACTGATTTAACAATTATGTTTGATAAATGAATAATTATTATATTGCGATTCATATCAACTAACGCCATCTATGAGCAACCTGCGCGTTGTGAATAAGGCAAAAAGGCGCCAAAAGGCTCAGTCTGTAAACGAATCTCGCAAAGCACGCACGTAAAATCATACAGTCCACAAATAAAGCAATAAAAAAAAATACCGTTTTTTTCTTTATTCAAACGAGTTTGCAAGCTCAAAAACGCAGAACCATCATCAATATTGGTGGTCTAACGAGATTGCCAATCTGCGCAAGGAATGCATAAAGAAAAGAAGGGAGTGCACAAGAAACTCACAAAAAAATCCTGCGGCATTAAATCTGCAAACTGCAAAATACATATAAAAGCAGCAAGAAAACTTTGCGGGACAGCATTAAAGCGGCAAAGAAAAAATGCTGGAAAATTGTCTGTGATAAACTAAACTGTAATATATGGATTGTTATGAAACAACTGATCGGTTTTCCTCCAAGACCCTAAATGACAATGCAAATGATGGAAGCGGTTGTCAAACACCTCTTTCCAAAACACGACCTAATCAATTTTATCTGTGATAGAACCGTGACGTTCACCGATTTTAGATTAGATGAGTAATGAGCTGCAAACAGCATGTAGTAAGCTAAAGTTTAACAAAGCACCAGGACCAGAAAACATCCCTGCAGAAGTGCTAAAAGAATTTGTAAATGTCAAACTTAAATATGTGTTAGAGGTGTATAATAAGTTAGCGCGCAAAGGTACATTCCCGGAAGACTGGAAACAGGCTAAACTCGTGCTGCTTATAAAAGGCAACAAACCATTGGACTAGCCGGCATCATATAAACCCATAAGCTTACTAGATGTTAAAGGAAAACTATATGAGCAGCTAGTCTTGTTGCGGCTTAAAAACAAACTTAAGCAAACTGGAGGTCTAGCGGACAAACAGTGCGGTTTCAGGAAAAAGCAGCAAACAGTGGACGTGATAAACAACGTAATCGAAATTGCAGAAAGAGCGGCAGCCTACGCACACCAACATAGACAATTATGCGCTGTTATTACACTGGATGTGAAAAACGCATTTAATATTGCCTCGTGGCAAATTATCCTCAAAAATCTAAGGGAAAGAGGATTATAAGAGAACTTGATTAATGTAGTAGCATCCTACCTATCCAAAAGGAAGATAATTCTAGAAGCTGAAAACAAGACCAAGACCATCGATGTCAATAGCGGTGTTCCGCAAGGATCAGTACTTGGTCCAACCCTGTGAAACATCCTATACGACGATCTACTCAGAATGGAACAGCCAAAAAGAGTAAAGCTAATTAGATTTGCTGATGACGTGGCTCGGACTGTGGTTGCAGAAAATGAAGCAATATTAATGTACAATGCAGACATAGCACTCCTCCGGATAGCAAATTGGCTAGAAAGAAAACGACTACAGCTTGCACCCAAGAAACCGGAAGCCGTACTTTTGACCACCAAGCGGAAAATAGGGCGCATACGCTTTAACATCCTAGGATCCTTTATCAAACCCAGTGCTGCCATCAAATATCTTGGTATTTGGTTGGATACTAAGCTTACTTCTGAGGAGCATGTCAAGCAAACTACCAAAAAAGTCGCAAAGACAATAAAAACCCTAACCAGCCTAATGCCCAATGTGGGTGGACCCAGAAGCAAACAATGGCAGGCGTAATCCACTCGCAGATTCTCTAAGAGGCACCAGCTTAAAGATCGGCAATTGGAAACAGAAAAACTATGAGGAAGCTGTCAGGACTCCAAAGGCTGATCTCAATCAGGATATGTAGCGCATACAGATTTTGACAGAGGCAGTAGGTGTAATGGCGGGCATCCCGCCAATAGAACTGTTGATACGGGAAAGAGTCAAAAAGTACAACTACTCCTCAACAAGAGTAGACATAAGCTCTAGGTGGCAGGAAAGCGGGAGCAATGGTAGATAGACATACAGGTTGATACCGAATATCCAAAAATAGGTAGGCCGCCTTTACGGAGAAGTAGATTATTTCCTTACGCAGGCCCTCTCCGGGCATGGTTGCTTCAGGAAATACCTCTATGACAGACACTGAGCAGCGACTGAAAAGTGTACTTACTGTGACCGGACCGATGACGTAGGACATACATACGTTAGAAGTGGCTACACTGCTCAAACCAAAAATGCCTTTAACGAGGAAAATATGTTAGCAGGCCTGCAGGCTGTTGAAGAACCATGGAGAAGAGTGTACTACGTAATCCGCACCATAATATATACCAAAGAGCAAGAAGAAACCGATAGATAAGTAAATTGACATCGTTCATCGTAAAGTAATGCGTAAGCGGTCCCTCGATGAAACGGAGTGGGGGGGGGGGGAAGGGTTTAGTCCGTAGGCAAAGCTGTAGAATTGCAATCGAATCGGGCAGCATTTTATAAATTAGATGTTCTTTTAAAGATTCACCCCTCCGGTACAAAAAAAAAAACAAAAAAAAGTTAGTTATCAAAGTTTTAAGTGATACTAAGTCTCTTGATGACGGACATTTATGAATGTGAGTGAGTTATTCCAAAACATAAGTACGGAAAGATGGTTTAAACTTGGGTTTCCGGCCTCCCGCCCAAGTGTTAGTTATAAAAAAACTTAAAGTTTCTCTGTAAGCGTTATAAATTTTTTTATCAAGTACTTTAGTTTCTTGATGACGGATACTTAAGCAGGTAAATACGAGCAAATAGATTGAATTTAGTTTTTGCACACCCGCTCGAGTGTTGATTATCAAAAAAATTTAAGTTTCTCTTCTATGTAAGCTTTAAAAGCCTTTTTATCAAAGGAGGTGATGATGATATTAAGTTTATTGATAACGGACACTTGGGCAGGTAGATGGGTCACTCCAAAACATGAATACGAACAGATAGTTTGAACTAAATTACTAATTCATATTGAACCGGCATTCTTCTACAGGATTGATTGTGAAGTGTTGATAATTTATTGCTGTCATGCAAGGCAGTATCTGGAAGATCATTTATTCAATAAATAAATTTGTAAATTGTATATTAACATATACTATCTATACTATTGAGCAAAAGAAAGAATAAAATTGTTGTTATTATTATTGCTATTCCTTACTATGTTTTATATAGAAAAAGAGTAAAAATCAAAAGAAAAAATTTGCTTGTTTAGATTTTAAATCTAATTTTCTTCTAAAAACATACATTTAATTGTCAAATTATTCACATATCTAAGATAGCCGTTTAGTCATTTCCAAAATGGCCGTTTAGATTTGGGTTTGATTGCTTTATTCTCAATCTAAATTTAATTTAAACTAAGAAATTTCTTTTGAAATATAGTATATAATTGAATAAGTAATGTTGCTTTATTATTGTTTATTTAAATGCAAAAAAGCTTCCTACGCTGCCGCGTACGCTACAAATGGATGACTTTTTTTGTTCAAAGACTTTACATAAGATGCTTTAACATAATTTTACATAATAGAAAATCTTTATAATCTATGTAATTTCTTAAACGTCATTTTTTTTGGATTTAATAAGAAGACGTAGTGTGGATATTTCAAATTAAATATTCTCAAAAAAAATTTAGATAAACCAACAAACAAAACGTCATTAAAACACATTTCTACAATTAAATCCACTTTATAAAGCTGTCTAAATTATCAATTTAACCTCCAAAATATTATTTTTTAGATTTAATAAAAAAGCTGTTTGAAATAAAATTTTCTCATAATTTCTTTAAATAAACCAATTTTTTATGTAAAACATTTTTAGAAGACAATTCTATATATGAATCCATCTATTGGTATTGTCAAAATAATCAATGTAACCTCCAAAGTGTCAATTTCTTAGAAATAACAAAAATTCATATAAACTTATTGGTACTGTCTAAATGATCAATTTAACCTCCAAATCGTTAATTTCTTAAGTTTATCGAAAGTTAAGACTAAAATTAAATTTTCTAAAAAAAATTAATGTTTGGCGGGTAGGTTAACATTCCAGTTTAAACTACTTGTTTGTAAACATGCTTTGAATAGTGTTTGTTATCAAAAAATTGCAAGTTTTTTGTCTTTGCAAAAGTTAAAAGTCTATTTTTCTAAGAAAGAAGAGGTGCTATCCAATTTCTTAATGCCAAACATTTGCGCCATTTAATCTAGATTACAATTATCATTAAGTAGTTTAAACTGGGGTGCCCACTTATTTGTTCAAAAGTTTGATATCAAGAAATTGTGAGTTTTTATTTTTTGCGTTAGAACTCTCTTTGCAAGACAAAATGGTAACCAATCTTTTGATAAACAACACTTAGTTACATTCAATAATAATTTCTATCAAGTAGTTTAAACTGTAGTGTTTGTTATCAAAAAATTGGAAATTTTTTCTTTTTGTAAATGTTAGAAATTTTTTAGTGAGACGAGGTAAAGATAATATCTAGTTTTTTGATGACTAACACTTGAGTAGGTCGTTCTTACTATCCAGTAATTTAAACTAAAGTGTTATTTTTTTATAACCTACACTTGAGTAGGTTGCTCTAAATCATGATTTCTATCGAATAGTTTGAACTGGAGTGCTTACAACCCGCCCTAATTTTTGTTATTATAGAACTGGAAGTTTCTTTTTCTTGCAAGTGTTAGAAGTATTGTAGTCAGAATAAAGAAAGTTGGGCGGGTGGGTTACTCTAAACTTACTTACCCACCCGGTTGTTTGTTATCAAAAAATAAATGTTGCTTCTTTCTGCAAGTGATAGAAATGCCTTAGTTAGAGGATGAGGAGTAGCTTGCACTGAGTGTCCACCTACTTGCCCAAGTATTTGTTATTGAAGAATTAGAAATATAACTTATCTGAAAATGTTGGAAGTTTCTCAGTCAAAGGAGGAGGACGTAATATCCTATGTTTTGATGCCCAATACTTAAGTAGGTTACTCTAAATTATGATTACCATTAAGTAGTTGCATTGAGTGTACACCTACTTGCCCATGTGTTTATTATTGAAGGTTAAAAAATTATCTTTTCTGCAAGTGTTAGAAGTCTCTTAGTAGAGGAGAATGAGGTGTGTCTTTTGATGAACAACTTTTGGGCAAATGAGTGAGTCACAATGATTATCATTGAATAGTTTAAAATTGAGTGCCAACCCACCTTCCCAAATGTTTGTTATTGAAAAATTGAATGTTTTTTTTCTCTGCAAGTGTGAGAAATTCCTTAGTCAGAAAAGGAGAAGTAATATTGTATGTTTTGATGACTTTGACTTTGAACACTTGGACGGTCACACCAAATCTTGTTTAGATTAAACTAGAAAACCCACCCATCCGTCCAAGAGTTTGTTATCAAAAAATTAAAAGTTTTTTCTCTCTGCTAATGTTAGACATTTTTTTGTCAGAAAAAGAAGAACATTAAGGTAAGTTACTTCAAATCATAATTACTATTGAGTAGTATGCAGTAAGTATCCACCCACTCGCCTGAGTGTTAGTTATTAAAGAATTGCAAGTTTATCTTTTTTGAAAGTGTTAGAAGTCTTTTAGTCAAAAAAGAAGCAGGTGGTATTTATTATTTTAATAAACAACTCTTGGGCGGGTGGTTTGGTCACTCTAAATAATGATTACTATTTTGTAGTTTAAATTTGAGTGTCAACCCACTTTTGCAAATGTTTGTTGTTAAAAAATCTTTAGTCAGAAGAAGAGCAATAATATTGTTTGTTTTAATTGAACGGGTGGGTGGGTCCCTTCAAATTTTGTTTGCCATCGAGTAGTTTATACTGGAGAGCTCACCCATCTGCCCAAAAAATTGTTATCAAAGTATTGAAAATTTCTTTTTTCTGCAAATGTTAGAAGTTTTTCAGTAAAAAAAAAAAGATGATATTCAATCTTATAATGACTAACCGGATGGGTAGGTCATTATAAATTATAGTTACTATCAAATAGCCCTCCATACAGTCACAAACATCCGTGATACCACAAGTCATAACAAATTAGAGAAAAACCGCATTACAGAACATACTTTATCTAATTCCGTACCCAATTAAAAAAAAAAACAAAAAAAATACACCAAAACAACTTGTTAAATTCGGCAAAACCCTCAACAAGCAATAAAAAATACAATATTCTACACCTGGTAAACTAACACGTAAAGAAGAAAAAGAGAAAGAAAACAACACACACCGTTTAACACTGAATGAATCTTGGCCGTAAAACTACCGCGTAGTACTCAAAAACCAAGTGCGTAAGAGGTCAAAAAGACATTTAACATTTACCACCTTAAAGCAGGATACCGCAAAAATTTATTATTATTATTATTATTATGCTTTTTACGGCTATTTTACATCGCCACAGTAAGTCTACGACTTGTTTAAAGTGGTTTTATGGGACCAACAGCTTAATACGTGACTTCCGAACCACGCTGGTGGATAAAGAGCAAGTTATCATTTCAGTCATATTTCGGGGATCGAACCCCGGACTGCTCGCATGATATGCAAGTGCTCTACCATTGAGCTATCACTGCCAAAACCCGGAACCTAAACAAATTTAGACAATGTTTACACAACTTAAACCCGAGTGGACACCTTTATCATTTTACTTACTATTTTTGTCCCAAACAATAGTGCTTAAACTTTTTATCAACTACACTATTTCCGTAAAAGTACATTAGAAGTTCAGCTTAAAAATAGGGGAAAAATTTGTTACCGCAAGTGAGCAAAACCACGCTCTACTAACAAAGACTCCCAACAAACTTGCCAGCTCCTATAAAGATCTGATTTTTTTATCACACAAGTTAGTTGAATCCGAGAGTCCAAGCTGACATTAAGGGAAAAGATATTACTTGGTTATCTAGATACCGGCAATTTTATCAAGTGCCTCCCAGTGACCCAATTTTACAGTTTCCGCAAAACATTACCCAAGTGTCGTCAACCAACAAGTAATAGTGGCACCTTTCAAAACTTTTATCACTACACCGTAGTCTTAATTGCAAGACTTTCCAGGAAAACTGCAAATCAATAACACGTTGTGCTTGCACATTTTGCCAGGGTTGTAAGAAAATCATTGGTAAATGTTTCAGCACTACCACGTCAATCCAAACACAAAAACATAGTTTTATCTAAACTGCACTATGTGTGGATAAGTAGTAGCATTCTGAGTGAGTGCGTGTGTAAGCATTCTGAGTGAAATGCTAAAGCAGCATGGAAACCACTATATTTACTGAACTAAAAAATAACTTACTAAAAAAATACAGCCCAGTTTCTCTTGAGACTGCACTCAACTACCAAAAATGTTGTGAACAGCCCAATAGCTAAAGAACTAACGCCGTATAAACTATATCAACATATAAAACACAAAAAAACAGCAGATGACTAGAACAGACATACAGTTCCGCCAACACAAAAAAAATTAAGAATGAAAAACACCTTTACCGCATTACCAATAAAACGCCTCTTATTCCGCCACCAGACATTGCATCAGCGGCGGCCCACGCACTCAAAGAGCAATTCTTTGAGTCATTGTCATGCTTACAATCTTGCACCTCAGCCGTAAGCAACTTGGAGTCTGCGCACACCTAAAGAACTTTTTTACCCAAAACAAATCAGATTTTTTTTACTTTTGTTGGAAGGGTGCAATGTTGTACGTTTTTACCAAATATTTATTGAGTTACTATGTTTAGTACTCCATAAGTTATCCCAGTTATCTTGGCTTAAAGAATAGTATGTGTCCCTAAAAATAAAGATATTAAGATGTCTAGGTTTTAAGAGTAGACTCTCGCTTTAGAACTTTAAAAGTTTTAAGTTTTTGGTAAAGATCTAAAAAAGTTTGTTTTTGTCTTCACTATAGGATTTCTTAAATACAAAATAGTTTGGCATAATGACTGTTTGCATTCTTAACAAAAATGTTTTTTACAGTCTTCTTCAGAAGTACTAAAGTAAAACAATAAAAAAAAAACATAAAGTTTTGATTTTAATTCTGTAAATTTATAACGTTATTTATAAATTGCATTTTTTAGTAATACAATGAAAAACAATTGTTATTACGCCTAGTCACCAACTACTACTAGGTACTAGAAAGTCTTTTAGCAACGCTTGCAAAAGTTTGGCTTTAGCAGTACACAACCAAACCACCGACTACAATTTAAGATGCAAATAAAAATAGTGTATCCACCACATTGCAGCATTTTATTACAACAAACAACCACATAAAAAGTCATTCGCGGAGTTCAGAAAATCATCTGTTGTTTAGATGAGTCGGTTCCACAAAAAAATCGGTACTAGTTAAAAGTAAATATAAATCAGCAATAGAATAGCTTACCATAGCATTTTATTTACTTTGTTTAAAAATTCTAATTTTATTCAAGCTGCGTTAACATTCATTAATTTTAGATAAAGAATATTAGCTCATTTTATAATATTGGATTCAGTTGCAATTACAAATGTAACAAAGTTAATATATTAAAAAATATTAAAGTTTTTTTGTCTCATTTAATAACTGAAACTAATAATAACAATTATGTTTATAATGTAAACAGACTTGTGCGAAAATATTATTTTATAATTAAAATTGACCACTTGCTACAAAACTCTGTTAATCATTATTTTACAACAAGCAATATTACAAGTACAATATTTAATGGAGCATATTTAATATAATTAACACAAACATAAGGGAGTCATTATATTAAATAAAAAAAAGTTTATTTTGTTCATAAAAAAATATTTATATTTGGCTAAAATAACCAAAGTTAAGGAATAATAAGTATTGCGCATTAATATTATTATATAAAATAACTTACATTGCAAAAGTAGGTCAATGCTCCCTTGACAGTACCATACAGTTTCTTGCAATAAATCTATCGAATATCACCACACTATTTGCACATGAGTTGTAAAACACTTTAGTCCACACAATTCACTCACTATTATACAAGCAGTTAAAAGAACTTCTATAAAAACATTTAATATATTTGCAAACTCACGACGCACATACATCAACACGGACGGCCATGTCGGTACTGATTCATACGCCTTCATCTGTAGCACACAATATAATTGTTTTGAAACTAATAAAACTGGCGTTTTATTAGCAATGTAAGATAGTTTGTTTATGCTATAAAAAATGTTAATCACTTTACAGTTATTGTAAATTAGAATTAAACATTAGTTTTATTTGTTGAAAGGAGGTACTACTTTATGAAGAACAGTGCAGCAAATCAGTACCAACTTAAATTCTAAAAACTAAATTATTATAAATAAATCTCAATAATTGTTAAAAACAGAATAAAATAATATAATAATTTTGTATAATATGTTATTTGCAGATTATTGTAATAAGTAAAAACATTTGTAAAATCAACAAATTAAGGTAGAATATTAATAAATAATATTTTCATATTTATATCAATTTTTACAAAACTTTTTAAGAATATATAAAATATTATTCATATTAATAAGGTAATGATTTTATTTTATTTATTTATTTTATTTTATTTTACATACATGTTTCGATGAGTGAGATCATCATTTTCAATGTATTTATTGTATATTATATTTCAAACTGATTTATTATTATTTGAAATATAATATACAATAAATACATTGAAAATGATGATCTCACTCATCGAAACATGTATGTAAAATAAAATAAAATAAATAAATAAAATAAAATCATTACCTTATTAATATGAATAATATAAAAGGATTTTATAAAATAAAAATAGAAAATATAAAATATATATAAAATAAATTTATAGTTAAAATAAGGTATTTTAACACATAATAAATATAAAAGATAAAATGTTCATGAAACTGGAACACAAAATTTATTATATTGATTATATCTAACTCCGGCGTAGGGTAATAAGAGAATAGTCGTTCTTCTTAATAACTTTATTAATTTTTATCAAAAAATCATAACCGCTCTTCTTTCACAATAATGGTTGAAATTTTGCTTAGGATTTGTTTTTGGAATGCAACGGCATTTAAGCAAAGATGACTAAATTAGAAGAATGCTTTATCCGTCAGAACATTGACGTCATGTTGGTCAAACCACAATCCCACTTGGGCGCTGAAACTCCTAAATACGTTCACATTAATCTTTGCAAAAAGATCTTTGGATTATTTCAAGGTTGATACTTCAGATAAATGTGCCCGGGTTAGGTGCAATCATTTTTTTAAAAACGGTTTAAAAATTTGAAATCAACACATTTAGTATTACAACCAAACCTTATTTAAAGTATTTAATTGATTCATATTTAGCTTTAAAACTGCTCCAAAATTGAGTTTAAGAAAATTTCAAAAACAAAACTCAATAATTTAAGATGTTTGAAGATTTTTTAAATGTTGTTTAAAAATTTGAAACTGTTACTTAATTCTATAAAAAAACCTTAACTATACAATTTAGTTATTGCCTACTTAGCCTTAAAATACCTTCAAAAATGAGTTTATAAAGATTTCAAAAACTTTTCAGTAATTTCAAATTTATTTTTCAAAATTTCCAGTTTTGAAACAAAGACAAAACTGTTTTAATTCATTTATGCTAAATTAGTTGTAGACATGCAATACGTTCCAATACCCAAAAAGAAGTTAATAAAACATCAAATTTGTTACTTTTTAAGCTTAATTGAAGCTTAGGCGTTGAAATTTTTAATTTTTTTTAGTTGGTTTAATGCAAAAAAAAATGCTAAGAATTTATATAGAGAAGTTTTACTACTAAAAACTTTAATTAAAAAGACAATAAAAACTCTAAATTTGCAGTTTTTAAACCTAAATGAAGCCTAAGCAATATTTTCTTTTACATATTAAACTCTAATTAGTAGTAAAATGTTGGCAGAAGTTTATTCTATTAAGTTTTACTATTACAGACTTTAATAATGTTCAAAAAAAGTCAATAAAACATCAATTTTATTGGTTTTTAAGTCCAATTAAAACTTAATTATAAAAAATACTTTACGCATTTTATATTTGAATTAGTGGGAGAATGTTGCCTAGAGTTTATTCAATTAAGCTTTAATATAAAGGATTTTAATCATGTCTAAAAGAAAACAATAAAACATAAAATTTGTCAATTTTTAACACTAGACAAAGGTGCAAAGATATCTAAAGCTCATAATATTTGATTTTACTACTAAGGACTTTAATAAACTTAAGAAGAAGCCAATAAAAGCTTTAAATTTGCAGTTTTTAAGCATAAATAAAGCTTAGGCAATATTTTTTTTTACAGGTTTGCTTTAATTAGTATTAAAATTTTGCTTTGAGTTTATTCTATCAAGTTTTACCATTGAAAACTTTAATAATGTTTAAAAGAAGTCAGTAAAACATCAATGTTATTGGTTTTTAAGCTTAATTTAACCTAATTGTAAAAAAATACTTGCATTTTATATTTGACTTAGTGGGAGAATGTTGCCTAAAATATATTCAATTAAGTTTTAATACTGAAAACTTTAATAATGTCTAAAAGAATACAATAAAAAGTAAAATTTGTCAATTTTTAAAACTAGATATTAAAAATTTTAATAGTTTTTCTTAAATTAGTGGAGCAATAAGATCAAAAATTTATAACATTTGGTTTTACTACTAAGGACTTTAATAAACTTAAGAAGAATCTAATAAAAGATTTAAATTTGCAGTTTTTTTTTAGGCAATATTTTCTTTTACATGTTATGCTCAAATTAGTAGTAAACTGTTGCCAGAAGTTTATTCTATCAAGTTTTACTATTGAGGACTTTAATAATGTTTAAAAGAAGTTAATAAAACATTAATTTTATTAGTTTTTAAGATTAACTAAAACCTAATTATAAGAAATACTTGCATTTTATATTTAAATTAGTGAAAAAATGTTGCCTAGAGTTTAATCAACCAAATTTTAATACTGAGGATTTTAATAATGTCAAAAGAAGACAATAAATTTGTGCCTAAGCATTAAAAATTTAATCATTTTTTAATTAACCTAGTGAAGCAAAGATGTCTTTAATTTGTAACAATTGGTTCTACTACTAAAAACTTTAATAAACTTAAGAAGAAGCCAATAAAAGCTCTAAATTTGTAGTTTTTAAGTCAAAATAAAGTCTAGGCAATATTTTTTTTACATGTTATTATTTAATTAGTAGTGAAATGTTGCCTGGAGTTTATTCTATTAAGTTTTACTAATTAAAACTTTAAAAATGTTCGAAAAACGTAAAAAAAAACATCAATTTTATTGGTTTTTAAGCTCAATTATAACCTAATTGTAAGAAATACTTGCATTTTATTTTTAAATTAGCAAAAGAATGTTGCCTAGAGTTTATTCAGTTAAGTTTTAATACTGCGGACTTTAATATTGTAAATGAAAACAATAAAACGTAAAACTTGTCAATTTTAAAACTTAAACATTAAAAATGTTATTTGCTTTTTTGAATTAACAAAGCCAAAATATCTAAAATTTATAACATTTGGTTTTACTACTAAAGGTTTTAATAAATTTAAGAAGACGACAATAAAAGCTCTACATTTTTTTAAAATTTAATTAAAGCTTAGGTTATATATTCTTTTATATGTTATGCTCTAATTTGTAGTAGAATATTGCCTGAAGTTTATTCATTTAAGTTTTATTATTAAAACTTTAATAAAGTTTACAAGAAGTCAATAAAATATTAATTTTGTTGATTTTTAAGCTTTATTGAAGCCTACGCGTTGTATTTTTTAATATTTTTAATTGGATTTGTAAAAAAAAGATGCTTAGAACTTATACCAAAAGGTTTTACCACCGAAGACATTAATGAACTTAAAAAGAAGCCAATGAAAGCTCTAAATTTACAATTTTTAAACCTAAATAAAATCTAGGCAATATTTTTCTTATAATTTGGTTTCTGAAAAAATGTTTTTTACTTAGCAATACTAAAAAACGTCAATTATTAACACAACATTAAAGTAATCAATGATTAAGCTTGGACCACATCTTAGTGATACTAGAGCTTTTTAGAAGGGAATCAAGTTTGTAACATATCCAAATTGGATTCTTTTCTTATACACCCTGGAAGAGAGCATTGGCTCTAGTAAGAACGGTTGAGGACATAAAAAGAACCGTCAAGTTTTTGGTTTATTATATCCACTAATCTTCGGAAAAAAAATCTATTAGGTTTGCGCCAATAATCATCTTGGGTTATCTTAGAAAGTTAAGACATTGATTCGTAGACAAAATGCCGCCGTCAAGCATCATTGGAATTAGCACCGCAAAAAACGGAATCGGCATGGTTGTCGACAAAGAGGACAAATAGAGAAACCGGAAAAATACAGGTAGGTGAACAAATAATAACCATAGGAAAGAAGATTAAATACCTTGGAGTTACACTGGAAGCAAAAGGATGGAACAAACAGATTAAGGAAGCGGTAAGAGAAACACAGAAAATGGAAGGAATGCTTAGTAGGCTCATGCCAAACAAGGGAAGACCAGGACAAGAGGCAATAGCAAAGGCGGCCTTAAAGACAAAAAAAAACAGAAAAGAAATAATAGCAGCCACTAGAGCAAGCTCGTTAAGGATATGTAGGGCTTACAAAACGGTGTTGCAAGAAGCGCTAGAGGTAATCGCGGCGACACTACCCGCAGACTTGATGGTAGAAGAAAGATTAAACATAAAGAAACTGGTAAATGAAGGAAATAGTAAACAAGAAGCAAAGAGACAAGCAAGAGATAATATAATGAAAAAATAGCAGACACAGTGGAAAGACGGAGAAAAAGGTGAATGAACAAGAGAGTTAATACCAGAAATAAAGGAATGGGTAGAGAATAAACCGGAGACGTGTTACTATACAACACAACTACTCACCGGACATGGAGCTTTTAGAAAGTATTTACAAAATATAAATAAAATAGAGAAAAAAGAGAAATGTATATTCTGCCAAGAAGACACGTATGACAAAGCAGAACATACGCTAATAGAGTGCAAAGCGTGGGAAAATGATAGGAAAGAGTTAGAGAAAGTATTGGAAAACAAAATTGATAAATCTTCAATAATTAATATTTGCCTGAATAACGAAAACAAATGGAGAGCATTAAGAAACTATGCAACGGCAGTAATGAGAAAAAAGAAGACACACATCAAAAACCACAGAAGACAAAGAAAAGAGGAAAAAGAAGCTAAGTGGAAGCAAAAGAACATAGAAAAAAGCAATTAAGAGAAAAAATACAAAGAAGATTAAGACAACTATGCCTACCAAAAAATGGAAGAAAAGAAAGTAGACAAGAAAAGAATATACAATGAAACATTAGTACCAACCGAAATTGCAGAAATAAGGAAAAAAAGAAAAGAGCTGCTCAAAGAAATCAAACTGACGGAACTGACCAGAGAATTTCCAAATGGTAGATACGCCATATCGAGGTTGACTGACAATGTAACCTTTGAAATGGTCAGAGTATACTTGGCAACCAGGGGATACGAAAAAATAATTCTAAATGGAGACTCAAGAATATCCCTAGAAGTTAAATTGGCAAATCTAGAGTTACCAAAGGGGGTACACCTAATGGAGCTCTACAAAATATTCATGAAAGAAAGAAGATACGCCGACGAAGTGAATGAAAACTTAGAGAAACTAAGAAGACATCTAAGGACAAATCAAACAAATAGGCTGAATAACAATAGAATGGCAGAAAGGAGAGATAAACGTCAGTATAGGACAGACATCAAATAGGGTATAGGGAGAGATAAGCCGGGGACAGCATGTGTTGCTGCAGCAGTCTGTGTGAATCCCACAACTCCGAAAACAGCTCATCTCAAACTAATAATAGATTAGAGACAGACATGATAAGGACAAAATGACAACAGAACTAACTTAGAGAAGAAAACCGAAAGGTATTGCCCTGTGTTAGTTATTCTCAAGGGCCATTTGCTGAGGCCAAAACCTCGTTCTTAAAAAAAAAAAAAACATCATTGGAAAAGGCATTTCAACCATAAAGACTTTCTTTACGAAGAGATAAAAAACCATAAAGTTGCACAAAAAGTTGTGCTGGAAAAATATTTTGAAAGACAAATATTCAGTGTAGAAGATCTTTAAATCTTTACCCAACAGACAAATCCTAATCTTTTAAGGTTAAAATAAAGTTAAATGTACAGTTGAGAGAAAAGCCAAAACATTTGCATACAGCCTGGAACTCTAATGCACTCCCTCAACTAACAAAGATACTGATGTAAAACATTGGTTGACGCGCCGCTGAAAAACGTTAGACATTCTTGCATCAAGGAAATTATCAATAGATTTAAAACTTGTTCTGTTTTTGGCCCCGATAAAATAAAGCGTTGAAATGACTTTTGCATAAAGCAATAATGGCGTTTACCAACATTGCTAATGCGATTTTTAGAACCGGGCATTTTTTACGAAATGAAAGTGCTCTCTTGTTATCAACATTCCAAAACCTGGAAAGTAACAGAAATTCCCGCAAAATTACCGGCCTATTAGTTTACTATGCACTTTAAGGTCATAGAAAGAGTAATTAGATATAATCCAAGATTATTATTATAATGATGTGCAATAATCTTTTTTTAATGTGTAATAAAGAGCAATATGAAAATTCAAGTCAGCGGGAAAATAGAAATTTAAAATAAATTTTAATACAAAAAAACAAAATTTTTAAATATTAATCAATTTGAAATATTATTATATAGTACATTGATAATGATTATTATTAATTGAAACATGTATGTATAATTGAATAAAATACATAATAAAATAAAATCTTTAATTATAATATGAATACAATACAAAGATTTTATAATATAAATATTTTACTGTTGCCTGGCATCGGGTCAACACTTGTACTTGTACTGTACACTAAATACCAATTGTTTACATCAAACTTCTTAAGATTTGCTTTAATAGTTGCAGCATTGCACTATTCGCTAAAGGTATGAATGTATGGCTAGTGTTGTACAATACAAATTTAATTGTTTTGTTTTGAAGACAACAGCAAAGTATTAGATTTATTTTTTTTACGTTAGTTTATTAAAATAAATAATAACCTAAACTTTATTTTCTACCTTCCGGCTTCACATGCAGCATTATCAAAATCAACTTCATCAGACTTAGTCTTAGTCTGCAACACTGGTAATAGTGGTAATAATTGAGAACATGTAACAATTTACAAACAACCTTGATGTTTTTGCTTGTAGCATTGCGTGTAATATGATATAAAAACTAAATCATTTAATAAATATTTAAGTTTTAGTAGAATGCAATAAATAGTCATAAACCTAATTATTAAAGTTTAAAGTTGAGAACGTCTTTGTTCTTGGTATGTTTTATAAACAAATTAATTGTTATGTTGACTGACGCTTTCACTCAGAAAACCACACACTAACACTAACCTAGAGTGTCCTTTGCACTGACACAATTACACAATTATTACATACGCACTCACACAAAGTGCCGTCTTCAAGAGAACTTGGTAGTTATTGTGAGGTACAACGTGAGAGAGCTTAAAGTTACCCACAATAACAAGCAAGCCTTTCTGCAGTTGTTGGTGGTGGCGAATCTTGGATCTGGTGGAATTCTAGCTAGAAGACGTATTTGCCGTAGTAGTCATTTTTACTAAGGGATTGTTCATTCAACAGGAAATTAACTTTAGTGTAAAACACACTTTTGGCGCAGTAAACCTTCTGCTCGACGCACTCAGTTGAAACCCAAGCGACAACCTCATAACCACATTGTTAAAAGAATCCAAACATTTGCTACCGCCGCAGACTCAAACCAGCAGAAAACAGCCACAATGCAATAGCTGTACTAGCTGTTAGATCAAGTTTACAATTCCCAACGAGCTAAAATTCACTTGCTCACAGGCAAAACGTTAGCAAATCTAGTCTGAGAAACCCAGAAGAAGTGTGAGCAAATCGAGTTTATCATCCGACTTCTACAAATTATATCATCCTATAAATATGAATTTAGGTTATGAGCTGGGAGAACACAAAGAACTGATCAGAACAATCGCTAGTTTTTAACTAGCACTACCACCAAGCGCACAACAAAAAATAATCAAGCAACACCACTCGACAATTACAACTGATCACCTAGGCAAAGACAAGACCATAGCCGCTATCCTGAAAGCCTACTACTGATCAAACGTTTGCAAAAAAAGTGTATAATCTGCGGCAAGGTAAAAACAGAAACCTTACCTTTCAATACGCTGCTAAATCTCACCCGTTTGGCAAACCTTGTGAAAAAATAGTTATTTATTTTGTAGTACAAAAACAGGAAAGTAATACGTTTTTACAATGATCAACATGTGCACCAAGTGGACGGAAGCAATACCATTGTCAGACGCCACTAGTAAAGCAACAACAAGGTTGCTTGAACAATACCTATGTTACCAATAGGGATACCAAAAAGTGATTCTGTTGGATTACAAAACACAGTTTACAAGCCAACATTTTTTAAAATCAAAACATTATATGACCGCCACGTATCACTCCCAGGCCTACAAAAGCATAATGACCTTTTAAGAAGACCAACCCTACAAACAATGAAACAAGTTTTTACTGTTAGCGGTCTACTCCTGCAACCGCCAGATAAACGCAACCACAGACAAACCTTTAAGTGAACTGCTAATAAAGCATAACTTGGCCAAACCGGAAAGCTGATACGCATCCTGCAAAGTTTTTCAAAACTAAAACTTTTGGACTATATCAAACTTGGCAATGACGGGGTTATATACCAAAAAAAAAAACTTTTAAAAAGTCAACGTACTAGACTACAAACCAGGAGAACTGGTGATAATGAAAGGACGGGTAAAAGGGCTAACCAGCAAATATCTAGGCTTTAAACGGGTGATTACTACGGTTGAAATTAACTGCTACTGGTTAGAGAATAACCAAATAATGTTTACTCAGCAGGCTTAAAACAAAAAGTTGATCGAAAAGCAATTCGCTAAGATCAACTCTCTCAAGCAGTTTGTCCTCCATCTCATTGAGGGTCAATTCAAAAGGATTGATTGCTACAAATATAAATTCAAACACATACGTCTGGACTAAGAAAACGCCCTGATAAAGATGAAGATGGAAAGAATCAAAAAGTAAACCGTTAGACCGCCCACTAAACCCGATTATTTACAAAAACTTTGGTTATCACTAAAGAGGCTCCAATAGAAATATCTATTGCAGCCACTACGGTTCAGCAAACTGCAACTCTACCCCAAGTATCTCTTAAAAGATCTTTTAACAATTCCGCCAAAGCCTTGTTTGGCAAGAAAAATAAGATGATAATTGTTCACCAAAACAGTGACGTTGCTGCCCCGCTTTTAGATGATGGATTTATCACGGTCAAGGGAAAGAAGGCAAAAAAGAGAGAGTTTTTTTCAACTAATTTTTTTAACATTCCACAACAAGCCCGTCACGCAAGGTAGTTTCAACGTCATCAAGGCCATTACCTATCAAAGCCAAAGAATCATCAAATTGGTCAGTGCCGTCGATCAACTCTGGTACAATTAATTCCCTGGGCTTTTATTTAAGACAAACCTATAGTGAGCGCTGGCTCACACCATTTTTTGCCTATTACTATTCCGGATAAAAAAAAAATTAAAAGTTGATGGCGTACAGACTGAGCTTAATGCTCAAGACTACACTCCAACATCCACTACTTAAATAGGAAAAAACTGAAAAATCTTCCAAATGCTATAAGTACACAAAAAATAAAAAAATTGAGAAATCTTGTATCTCAAACGCGCAAAAACTCATTCAACCTTCACAATCTCACAAAATAGTCCAAGCATGTAGCTACATGCGCCGCGTGCAGTGAGCCACACACCGCTAGTTATAAAGGCTGTCCAGTTTATCACAAACTAAAAACTAACCGCAACAGCTAAGCCCCAGACTTAAGTTTCTCCCAAAAGCACACCCAATGCTCGCAAGGAGCATTTGTATGTGCAAGCAGCGGGAGCAACGTAAAGCGCCATTCAACAAGCTAAGAATCAGTTGTTGCTCTGCTTATCACAAACAAGCAACAAAGATTTTTTGAAGTTATTAGGATTTTTAGCAACGCTTCTTGCCTAAATAGCTAAAAGTGCCCCAAAAAAAAATAAACAATAAACAAAAAACCGTCAGCCATTTTTACACCGACGACTGCCCCGGGAATGCACCCCTAACCTGGACCTAACTCACGGCATTGCACCCACCGCAATGAGCCACTTTTTGACCTTGAAAGATATGCTACACTTCACTCTCTTACAACGCTGACTCCTGCAATGTACCCGATACACTCTAATTGTCTACATACCACGACGAATGCCTTAGAGATGACGCAATTACCACTCATCACGCACCTTACGCCGTCGGACAAATCCCAAAGCCTGTATTGTCTGTAAAATATTCAATGTCAATGTTTACAGACTGCTTAAATATTGTCTTCAATGTAATAGTTTTAACGAGGGTGGTATTATTTATTAATATTAGTTTCTATTCCATTCACAAAAGTTATATTTTGGTGACTTTTGGACTCGAAACTCTGCTTTGTGTTTTAAAGTTCTCATTACTGAAGTATTTTTTTATGTTTAAATTGTTTTTAAGTAACAATTATGTTTTTTACTAATTAATAATTGGTAATGTAGTAACTAAATTTTTTTAGTTAATTATTTAAGTATTTGTACAATTTTAACATTTTTTATGTATAAATTTGTATTGTAAATATTTTTATGTATGTATTTAATTATTTTTTTGTAAAACAAGTTTAATTATCAAGTAAATAAAAGTGATGATCCTTGATATATAAGAACTGTATAAGCTATTCAGAAAATATACTATGTTACATCTTTGAACATAAAAGAACATCATTAAAGTGAATGAAACGAAGGTAAGCTTCTTACCGAATAAAACGCAGAGAAAATTTTAAAGCAAACATTAACGTAATTTGTGAAAATGATTTTGGAAATAAGAAAGTAATTGAGGTATTAATTTTTTTACACTTTGAAGCCACGCCAATTTTCATTTCCGTCCGATCGGAAAGCGCAGGTGTGTATTTTTACCCCTCTCACTCGTCCCCTACAAAATGGAAATTAAAGTTTCCGCGTCGTTTCCCGCCGCGAGAAAATTAGGAATATCGACAGGTGAAATAAGCAATCCCGCAAATGGCCAATATCCTGCTTGCTAATAATTTATGCCGAAAACCCGGACCGCATTAGGATCGACGTCTTCGCCCCCATTTTGTATGGGCAAATTGCCCTCCTCAAATTCGTATTAAACGAACGTCTCGCACTTTTAATCCCTGCGAATTTGTTTCCGCACTGCTTAGATTAACATCCCGTTAAACTCGAGCCGTACATAAAGCTAGCTGCGCACCACCCCTCCCTCCATACACAACGTTTTCTAAAGTGTGATTTACATATAATAAAATAAAGACTTAATGTTCTATAAATTATTCTTGGCGGTAGTTTGGGATTTACGCACGAAAAAATTGCATTAAGTTTTTTTATGAATAACAACTACAGTTGGATTTGCATAATCAAGATTCGCCTAGACGTCTGAAGGTAGAAAAAATATACTAAACATGAGGGTGAATATTTACTTTGGTAATTACAACTGGACGGACAATGATGGTTGGATTTTTACAGTATTACTCATGAGTATAATAAATTCTTTTGGTAGTGTGGGGAATGTAAAGGATTTGAGACTATATGTAACCCGCATTTGTGGTTTATATCAAAGGCATGTACATGATTATGCGAAAGGGCAGCTTTAAATAATTTTAATGCAAATAGGAATGTAAAGAGATAAATTGAACAAAACAAATATACGAAAGAGAATAACTAAGCTTTGAAGAAATATTCAGTAGCAAAGTTTTTTTTTAAATTTTGTAGTTTGTGACGTTTTTGCTTATATTAATGTATAAGTTTGATTAAAAAATTCAATTTTTTTATACAAAAATATTTATTCTAAATTACCACAAAATCCACACTAAAATATACTTATTACAATATACATAATTTCTAGTAAAAAAATCCCTTTGATAAGGAAGTTTTAATGACATTTTATGTGTGTGTTATCTCACTTATCTCTAAGTTCTAATTATTTACCATTTTTAAGTTTTTTATCAGAAATGAATGATTTGATATGAATTTTGCATAATCTTCTCTGGAATGACTATGTTGTTGACATAGCTTTGAAAAACTAAAATTTCTTAATAGATGTAAACGATTCTTACTTCTTTTCAGCTTTTGCATATAAAAAAAAATTAAAAACGGTAGTATTGAAGCTGATAAAATAAATTTAAGCTTTTTTATTTAGTTTTAATTTGAGTGCGTGAAACGAGTATTGCCAAAAAAAAAAGACCTTAGTGAAGTCTTGCAATCTAAAAAAAACTTTTTCTTAAATTTTTTTCCAATTTAGTAAAGTATGCATTTATTGATTAGTGATTATTGATACAATCAGTCAGTGACAGATAACAGTTTCATAATAAAACTGGAAGTTGATCAAAATAATTTTATTTGTCAGTTTTTGTGAATTTATAAAACTTTATTAAAAAAATTGTTAAAAGAGGCAACTTAAAACAGCAATGGTCGTTGTAGTGTAAAATGTTTCAAATTATCAACGACATAAACGCTTGGTGTGGCGGTTTGGTAGTTGATTGTTTGATGTATAAGTTGTTTAAAAAAATTAAACAAACATGCGTAATAATTGGAAGAAAATGTTTATTAATTATTTATAAATTAATTTTCAAAAAAAAATTAAAAATCGTTAATTTTTCAAAAAATTTAAAAACTGCTTTCATAAATTTTGTTTAATATTTTATTTTTACAAGATTTGTTTCAATAATTTTTTAAAATTGTTTGTAGTTTAATAATATATTTAAAAATAAAGAACTGGATTCATTAATCTTAAAAAAATTAATAAAGCTTAAATTTTTTTTTTTTTTAATTTGTTTTATTAATTTAATTTAAAATTTTATTTTTTTACAAAATTACTAAAACAATTTTTCAAAATTGTTTGTAGTTTATTAATTAATTTA
Source organism: Tachinus rufipes (assembly GCA_963932245.1). NCBI lineage: Eukaryota > Metazoa > Arthropoda > Insecta > Coleoptera > Staphylinidae > Tachinus > Tachinus rufipes. The sequence goes on along the minus strand of OZ010746.1, from coordinate 12,923,223 downwards.
AAAATAATGGGCCGGATTAACTAATTTTAGAAAAAATTGTAAAACTTTCTTATTTTTCAAACATTTTAAAAACTAATTTTATAAATTTATTTTTTACAAAATTTGTTCAAATAAATTTTTAAAATTGATAGTAGTTTATTAATTGTTTTAAAAATTGTAGGCTAGAATTAATTAATAATTCTAGAAAAAAACATAATGCCCGTATTACATTGTCAATAATTATATCTTGAATTATATATATAAAAATATTTAAATCTTAAAAAGTTTGTAAAATGCACAAAATATCATCAATCTTATTGTAGATTGAAATTTTAAGAATATGTTTAGGTTTTCTTTATAATTAACACATAACATGTAAGTAATAGCATTTATAATATAACCTAACTATTTTTTAAAAACTGTTAATTCGTACATTTTTTGTGTTAATCCTAAAGAAAAACTAAAATTATTCTTAAAATTTCAATCTACAATAAGATTGATGATTATTTGAGCATTTTGCAGACTTTTTAAGATTTAAATATTTTTATATATATAATTCAATAAAGAATTATAGATCAGTGTCATACGGGCATAAAACTGTGTCATACGGGCATAAAACTGACTTTTTTTTTAAATTATTTTAAAAATAATGGATTTGTTGTTTTGTTTGACAGATGACAGATGACAGATGACAGATGACAGATGACAGATGACAGATGACAGATGACAGATGACAGATGACAGATGACAGATGACAGATGACAGATGACAGATGACAGATGACAGATGACAGATGACAGATGACAGATGACAGATGACAGATGACAGATGACAGATGACAGATGACAGATGACAGATGACAGATGACAGATGACAGATGACAGATGACAGATGACAGATGACAGATGACAGATGACAGATGACAGATGACAGATGACAGATGACAGATGACAGATGACAGATGACAGATGACAGATGACAGATGACAGATGACAGATGACAGATGACAGATGACAGATGACAGATGACAGATGACAGATGACAGATGACAGATGACAGATGACAGATGACAGATGACAGATGACAGATGACAGATGACAGATGACAGATGACAGATGACAGATGACAGATGACAGATGACAGATGACAGATGACAGATGACAGATGACAGATGACAGATGACAGATGACAGATGACAGATGACAGATGACAGATGACAGATGACAGATGACAGATGACAGATGACAGATGACAGATGACAGATGACAGATGACAGATGACAGATGACAGATGACAGATGACAGATGACAGATGACAGATGACAGATGACAGATGACAGATGACAGATGACAGATGACAGATGACAGATGACAGATGACAGATGACAGATGACAGATGACAGATGACAGATGACAGATGACAGATGACAGATGACAGATGACAGATGACAGATGACAGATGACAGATGACAGATGACAGATGACAGATGACAGATGACAGATGACAGATGACAGATGACAGATGACAGATGACAGATGACAGATGACAGATGACAGATGACAGATGACAGATGACAGATGACAGATGACAGATGACAGATGACAGATGACAGATGACAGATGACAGATGACAGATGACAGATGACAGATGACAGATGACAGATGACAGATGACAGATGACAGATGACAGATGACAGATGACAGATGACAGATGACAGATGACAGATGACAGATGACAGATGACAGATGACAGATGACAGATGACAGATGACAGATGACAGATGACAGATGACAGATGACAGATGACAGATGACAGATGACAGATGACAGATGACAGATGACAGATGACAGATGACAGATGACAGATGACAGATGACAGATGACAGATGACAGATGACAGATGACAGATGACAGATGACAGATGACAGATGACAGATGACAGATGACAGATGACAGATGACAGATGACAGATGACAGATGACAGATGACAGATGACAGATGACAGATGACAGATGACAGATGACAGATGACAGATGACAGATGACAGATGACAGATGACAGATGACAGATGACAGATGACAGATGACAGATGACAGATGACAGATGACAGATGACAGATGACAGATGACAGATGACAGATGACAGATGACAGATGACAGATGACAGATGACAGATGACAGATGACAGATGACAGATGACAGATGACAGATGACAGATGACAGATGACAGATGACAGATGACAGATGACAGATGACAGATGACAGATGACAGATGACAGATGACAGATGACAGATGACAGATGACAGATGACAGATGACAGATGACAGATGACAGATGACAGATGACAGATGACAGATGACAGATGACAGATGACAGATGACAGATGACAGATGACAGATGACAGATGACAGATGACAGATGACAGATGACAGATGACAGATGACAGATGACAGATGACAGATGACAGATGGTCTTGTAATAAAGTTGTATCATTAGCATACAAAAAAGTTTTAGCAGATGATATATTACAATTCATGTCATTAATATATGTTAAAAATAAAAGAGGACCCAGGATTGAAACTTGAAGTTACTTTTGCCTTTTCAACCAACTGTTGTTAACCACAATATATTAATTCTTGTTATAATATAAAATAATATTCTAATTTGTCAATTAATATATTGTGAAAGACACACACAAAAGCTTTACTCAAATCAATGAACAAAGCATTTACTTTTTGGCAATTTTCAAACGCTTTATAAATATCTTGCACAAGTATATAAATTGCTGTCATTGTTGATTTTTCCTTTTTATAGCCATATTGAGCATTAGTTAATTTGTTGTCTATATAACAATAAAATCGTAGAGGATTTTATAAATTAACTTAATTAATTAAAGCAATTTCCCATATTTTAGCTAATACTGGAAAAATTGAAATAAGTCTATAATTAAACACTTTATGTATATTGCCAATTTGTGAATAGGTACTACTTTAGTTAGTTTCAGTTGATTGGGATATTTGCCCTACTCAAACCACAAATTTATAAGGTGCGCCAATGTACCACATATCTCAGAAGAAATAGCTTTTATTATAATAGAAGTAATACTATAAATATCTGCACATTTACTATTGCTCAGTGAAGCTATAATTTCTTTAATCTCTATAAAATGTACAGGTTCTAGACAAAATGATTTTTTTGCTCTAGGAAGTGCTGCTGTTAAGATAGATCATAGACTTTATACAATTTGGTGTTGAACCTTCTGTAATAGTATTAACAACATTAGAAAAGTACAATTGGTAGTCACTTGGTAATATAGTGCTATGTACATGTTTTTTGGTTTTATTTTGGTTTCTTATGTTATTAATAATTTTCCACATCTCACGCGGCTTATTTATGAAATTCAAAATTTCTTTCTATAAGATTTCCTTAAGTCGTTTTCTAGTTTCTTAACTTCATTGCTACCTGTACATTTACTTATGGTACCGACAGTTATTGTTTGTTTGTTTTGTAATGTTATTACGACGAAGTGGAAATATAGTGAATGTTATATCAGCGTTTGTATTGTTTTTTACGGTTCACCAATCTGTTTGTTTAACTATTGCTTGAAACTTTTTGATTTTTTTTGTCGAAAATGACCTAGATAGTGTTTCAGTTTTTCTTGTTGTATGTTTTTTAATATATAATTTGGCTATAATACCATAGTGATCAGAAAGGTAAGGTTCAACTACACTTACTTTATATGGTACCATTGAATTAGTTAAAATATTATCGATACACGTCGCTGTTGTTGCTGTTAGACGCGTATTTTAAGTTACAGTTGTTCTAAAATTGTAACTACTTATAATATGACAGAATTGTTGTTTGTCTAAACTTTCTACATTAACATTAATATTAAAATCACCCACAATAAAAATTGATTTTTTGTACTTATCTAGCTTACTTAACAATTTAGAAAACAAATTAAAAAAATTATTAAAATTGCTCAGCGGCGTACGATACACAGATATAAAAATAACATTAGAATGTACTTAAAGCTATTGCACAAACTTCACAAATTATTTCAATTCCTTTTTTTATCATTAACATAACTCTGTCACTTTCATTAAGTTTTCTTGAAAAACAATTAGCTACAACAAAACTATTTACATTTATTTTTAAGATCGACTTCTTCCTCTTTTAACCAATAATCATTTATTGATTTATTTCAATATTGCTATTTTGTTTTAAAAAAATTTCTAAATCAAAATTTTTAATTCGAATGGAGCTGATATTAATGTAAAAAAAGTTGCACAATTTTTGGTTTGATTCTTGTTATGAGTATCAGATGATTGCTATTAGGTTTTTTCGTTTAGAAGGGAAACAATTTTAAACAAACTTTTTGGTATTTTTGAGATTATTTTACTATTTTTTGGATGTGATGCTAAAAGTTGTAAAAATTATATATTCGACTTTATAGGATGTGGCGTTAAAATTTTAGATATTTGTTTTTATTGCTTTTAATGTCTCAAGGTTTTTGTTATCTTAAAGTATTGTCTCAGAAATCTTTAAGCATTTTCTAAAAGCTAACTTCTGTGTTTGATTACCGTTAACTGTGATTGCTTTCTTGTCATTAACTTTATTTTCAATTTCTGTTTTTTTTTTAATGTTTTAAAAAATTATCTTGCAGAAAGTGCTTGTTTTCAAAATAGATTAGTCAGTGCTGGTTTAATTATTAATGTTTTTTAAGTGTTCTTTACAGTTATTAAATGCGTAAAAAATGCTTTAAATATATTAAAAAAAATTAAAAAATAATTGCCTAACATACTGTCATCTAGAAATCAACCAGCGCAGTAAAGTCAATCAAAAGTTAGTTTACTTTCTTTAGACACTAATTTCTATTTGCTTTAAATAGATTCTAAAAGTAAAGATTTTTTTTTGTATTTATACAATATTCTCAAAACTTTAATAATTAACATAGCTTGCTTAAAAACTTCTCTAAATTTTTAAAATTGTTTTTAAAACTTTTGAAATTTTTTTGAATATTATATATGAGCAATTTCAGCTTTAGTATTTTTTTTAGTTTTTATAACTTATTAGTTCTCTTTTTATCGGTTTATGAAAGAATAAAACCTTTAAAAAAAAATACATTTTTTTTTGAGTTTTATTGTCTTTTTTTTACTTTAACTTTGAAAAAATGATTTTTTTGTTTAATGCAATTTTAACAGACAAAAAAATTACTAGTAAAATTGATCAAAAATTTTCTGTAAAATTCTAGTCTATACGCTGCAAAATAAAAAAAACAATTTTTTGGTCCTAGTGGTCTGGGCATTTTGTAATTTTTTTTAACTGCTAAAGTTGACGGATTTTAATGTAAATTAGTTGGAAAATATAAATTAGTTTTTTGTATTTAAGTTCTAAAAGTCTAAAACTTTAAAAAACTCTAATAATAGGTCTGTTTTTAACATAAACTTTTACAAATACACGTTTAGTATTGCTCACAAGAACTATACATTAAATATTATTAAAACTACATGAAAAATAGTTGGTGTCGTGCTTAGAGATTTATCGGTTTGGAAAAAAACAAAAAAAAAATTAAAAAAACGGTTTTTTTCTGTTTTTTTCTTAATTATTGAAAAAATTAAAATAAACAAAAAAATTTATAAGAAAACAGCAAACTTAAAAAGTAAACCAAAGACTTAATGTTTTTTTATAATATACCTAATATTTTATTTTCAAGTAATAAAACAAAACATTTACTCTCTGTTATAAAAAAAAGTGAATCTTTTTGGGGTCTACCAAAATACGGAGGGAAATCACTAGTGACTTTGCCGCGCGCGTCTCATTCTTTTTCTTGTTTATTACATAAATTTTTTAATCAAAACAATTTATAAATATTATTTGAAATACTTATATTTAATAATATAAATCATTTCTAGTAATTAAAACTTTTTTTTTCTAGTTTACAGAAAAAGATTAATTTTTCCCAAAATTTCCGTTTTTTTTTCCAATTTTTCTGAGAAAAAAAAAGGTTTTTTCTGACATGTCTCAAAAAAAATTTAAAAAATTTTGAATTTCTAGTTGTGCTAATCGGTCATAAAAAGTTTATTTACATTAAAAAAAAAAATACAAAAATGTTTCTTTACTTGAAAAAAATGTTTTTATAATTATTTTTTTAATGCATATTTCAAAAAATACATCTTTTGTTGTTTGAACCAATTTTGGGCAATTTTAGTCTTTGTTTGATTTTTGCGTTTTCGGCACTATTTTTATTTTTAGCATTCAAACATAAATCCGCCCGGCGTAGCGCTGAACAAAATTTGATAAAAAAATAAACCTCACCTTAGTGTGTATATAATATGAGAACCTATATACACAAAACATTAATATTTTCCAACTAATTTACATCAAAATACGTCTTTGACTGTCAAAAAAAAATCACAAATATACTATACTTTTTGTCAAGACAACTAAGATTTTGCGGCGTATATACAGGGTATAGACTTAAAATTGCATCAGAATTAGAATCTAAAAAATATTATGATCAATTTTACTAATTAAATTTTTTTTGCGATAAAATTGCGATTTTTAAACAAATATGCTTTTTTCAAGTAAAACTTAAAAATCAAAAAAAAACTTAAAAATCTCATACTCTTATAAACTAATAAAAAGATTACTAATAAGTTATAGAAAAAAATAAAATTGCTCATATCTAAAATAATTGTTAATGTAAATGTTAAACAAAATTTAGATTATTTTCCATAATTTTAGAACGTTTTTAAAATTGTTTGCTGCAACTTTAACATTGTTTGCAGAAGTTTATTTATAATATATTTATTTCTACAAATTTTGGAATACTATTGGTATTATTTTCAAAGCTTTAAACTATCCCCAGTAGTTGAAAATTGTTTTCAAAATTTTTTTGAACAGCTTATGATTGTCTTCAGAAACTTGTAGTCATGTTTTAAGAGTTTTTAGAAGTTGGTATTGTTTACAGATATTGCAAACTATTCTTAAAGTTAGACACAAACTTTTAAAAAATTAGCAAAAACTTTAGATTGTTTTAAATTAATTGGAATTATTGTTTATTAAACTTAAAAAAATATGTTTTTAAACTTTTGGAAATATTCCAAAAAGTTTTAGATAATTACTAAAAAATTGTTTTTATTGATTATTTTCTAAAAACTTATATTATTATTTCGCATTTTTACAGCTGTTTTACGTCGCCCCAGAGATCTTATGACTTGTTTGAAGGGGGTTGATAGGACCAACGGCTTATTAGGTGACTTCTGAATCACCCCGGCGTGCTACGCTAACGCTCTATAACTGAGCAATCACACTTGAAAATATATATGGAATCGTTTGTTGCAGACTATCTCCAAAAAACTTAAGATTATCTCCGAAAACTTATGGTAATATTTTAAGATTGTTTTCAAAATCTAGAAATTGTTCACATTTTGCAAAAGCTTAAAATTGTTTTTACAAGTTTGGGATATTCGCATCAATTCAAATGCTTATTTCTAGTAGTAAAAAAATTGTTTTTAGTTATGTTTCTAGAGCTTAGAATTATCTCCAGAAATGTATGCTAATAGTTTTTAGAAAATAAATAATGTTTATTAATCTTAGACTATTCTCAAATCTTTGACATTATTTGCATAAGCTTAAGATTGTTTAGTATTATTTGACATTAACACAAAAACCTTAAACTATTTTTGGTAGTTAGAAATTGTTTTCAAAAGCTTAAGATTGTTTTCAGAAACTTATTGTAATACTTTAAGATAGATTTTAGAAACTCGATTGTTTCTCTGACTATTTCCAAAATATTGACGTTGTTTGCAGAAATTTAGGATTGTTTATACAAAAGTTAGAATATTTATGGCATTAATCTAGAAGCTATAAACTAGCTTCAGTAGTTTTAAATTGTTCTCACAAGCTTAAGATTGTCTAAAGTTTTAACGTTGTTGCAGTAGTTTAATAATTTTAGTTTAGTTTCAAAGCATAATATTGATTAAACATTGAGAAATTTGCTTTAGTATTTTTTCAGTTTTTATAACTTATTAGTAGTTTTTTGATTATTTTACAATTTTTTTTTTAGTTTTTTTGTCGTTTTTTAACTTAATTGCATTTTTTGTTTAAAAACCGCAAATTATACTAAAAATATTTAAAAAAACTTACTAGTAAAATCAATCAAAATTTTTCTGAAGAATCTAAATCTGGTGCCTTTTTAAGTCTATACCCTATCTCTAAGCCGCAATGGCCATAAAATCATGTCTTTGTTCTCAGTGGACTCGGCAAAAAAGAGCATTTTTAAATATTTTTTTACCGCTAAAGTTTACGTTATTTGATGTATATTAATAGGAAAATATAAATTTCTTCTGTGTATTTAGGTTTTCAAGGTCTAAAACTCGAAAAATCTGCAAAGTAGGCCTATTTTTCAACATAAACTCTTACAAATACACGTTTAGCCGCGCTTAGAGAAACAATACACCAAATATTATTAAAAATTTGAATTTTGGGGACAATTTTACAGGGATAATAGTTAATGTTGTACTCATCAGATGTAGAAAAGTCCACTACGAAAGAAATTTTTACAAAATTTTTAGGCAAAAAATGCGTTATAAATTAATTATTTTTTCATATTTACAAAAAATAATATAAACTATTATTTTTTATCAAATTTTGATAAGCGCTGAACGTATTAATGTTTGAATGCCAAAAATAATACTATTCTCAAATTTTGGCGCCGATAGATCGAGTCTAAATTTGTGCCGCAAGCGCAAAAACTATTAACCAAAGAGTAAAATGGCCCAAAATTTCTTTAAACAACAAAAGATGTCTTGGTTAAACTTCTAAAATAAGCTTAAAAAAATAAAAGCAAAATAATCTTTAAAAAAATTAAAAAAAAAAATTTAAGTAAAGAAAAATTATTGTACAACATTTTTTTTAGGTGGGCAGATAAGCACGACACTAACTATTTTTAATGTAAAATTGTTTGCAAAACTCAAGTTTTTAATAATATTTGGTGTATAGTACCTCTAAAAACTGCTAAATGTGTATTTGTAAAAGTTTATGTTGAAAAGTAGGCCTATTTTTGCAGTTTTTTTAAGTTTTTTATCATTGCACATTTTAGTATACATTACGTTATGCTACATAAACAATTGTACTTTTTAAGAACAGTACTCTAAATAAATGTGTTAGAAAGCAATAACTGTTAAGTTGTTCACAAAATGCCAATGCTGTAACCACTTTTACCGACCAATACGCCAGTAACAAATAGCGTTTAAACAATAACAACCAAAAGCATATGCGTTGCGTTACACGCCCAAATGTGACAAAAAAAACAAAAGCAAACTAAAAACTAAACCTTCTTAACGTTATCGCCAAGCAAAACTAGAACCTTCAAATTATACATAACAGACCTAAAAATATATCTACAACTAAACTAACGTCTAACCAATTACTAACTAATTAAACTGCAGACAACTCAAACAACAACAAAAACAAACTTATTGATGACGGGATATATTTTTACTAGCTACACTACTACCGTTGAGGAGTAATTGCATTAATATTTTTAAATTTGTTTAAACATTAACAATTTATACATTTTGTGTCTTGTAATGTAGAAACAACCAACCGGACAGTCAACTGACGTCTCAGTTTTGCAATATCTAAGTCTGGATACAAATCACCCAAAAAACAATTATTTAGAAAAACAAACAAAATTGAAAAAAGTAGTCTTAAAGTTTACAACACAATCCTACTACGAGGAGATTGTAACAACGTCACCAACAAATATCCAAAGTATGTTGGATGAATGCCAAAAAATAAATTAGTTTTGCAACTAGCTTACATGTTTGAAACAGCCTTATAAATCATTGACTTAGTTACTACTGGTACTGCAGAGTAGACTAATATAAAAAATAATATTTATTGCCATAAACTTTAGCTTGGATACACTAGTGCAGGTAAAGATTACTGAGTTTAGTCAAGCTAACAAAAATGCAGCTAAAGTTAACCTACAGAACAAAACAGACTAACATTGTAGTCAGCCAAGATATGCCAAAAAAAAAAAAAATACAAGCAAACAAAAAATCGTATCAATCAAAAAAAGTTGTAGTTGAGCTCTGAAATGCTCTCTGCAAAATTTGTCTCCATTGCACAGCAAACATGTCTTACTGAAAACATTTTACAATTGATTAAAAAAAGGTTTTTTTGCGTCTTCAATAAACTTTAAAGACAAATCACTCTAGTCACCACGCTTCAGTATTTAGTGCATCAAGTTTGTGTGCCAGTAGATATTTTGCATTTTAGATGTTTATTATTAACAACAAAATTGACAAACTAGAAATCTAACCATTTCTTAACAACCCGTGTCGCGATTGATTTAGACAATTCGGCAGAGGAACATCACAAATTAGTATTAAAAACTTTATTAAACAGTTTTGTTAACTGAATTACTACTGCCCTTGTGCTATAGTTTACTTAAGCAAAACTTCATTACAACGTAGATAATATTAATAGATGCAAATTTTTCAAATTTGATTTTTAAAGTAGGTAGAATTGTTATGATTGCAGTGAAGGAGCACACTTCTCTTACCAGCAATATCATTTTTGACCGGCGTTTTAGATGCAATCAATGTCTCACTCCAACATCAAAGAATAATCTAAATAAAAAAATTTAGACCTGTCACTGCCGCTAGCTCTGTTAGTGCTACCCACAGATTTATCTACTGGTACTATTAATTGATCAAAAAAAAACTACAGGCAAAACTACATGTCCAGCCCAAAACAAAACAGAAGTTGCTCCTGCTAGAGTGCATTAAAATTATTTTATTGAAAAACTAAAAAAAATATGTTTTAAATTTGTTTTTTTGTTTTAGACACTCAAACTTGAGCAACTTATTTGAATGTAAAGAAAACAACGTCCAAGCAAAAATTAAAAAAATACTGTTTTTTAACGCAACAGAGATTACGCCAGTTGGATGACAAAAGGCAAAGCATTAAACCATTTTCACAACCGGCAAAAAATGCAAGTGACTACTAAAAAGTTGTTGCTAAATCAAGCAGCGTTAAGACTAATTTACTTTTTTGGTATTGAAAAAGCTTTATAGTACAATTCATTTGCTTTTTACTGTAAATCTGTAATTTAAAACTCAAACAATATTACAACATATGCATTTTGCCAGTATGTAGAACCTGATTGCAGTTGCAAAAGACGTCAAAAACTAAATTTGAATTAAAATTACATAATTTCAAATATGGATATAGTAAAATTTAAAAAATAAAGAATGTCTTTAGTCATCTAAAATCTATCCAAGAGCTGTTAAACAACTCTTTTGGACATAAAAAAACTAACTACTTTTGATTGCCGACTCAAATCAGCAAAATTGTTAAAAAAATCTAAATACGTTAAGCCCAGATAACACCAACTAATAGAAATGTAAAATAAAGATAATTTTGGTTAATTTTAAAAAACAAACCAAACTAAAAGAAAAAACACCAGCAGCAACTAAATCTTTTTTTTAATAAAAGGCACTCAATAAGCAATTAAGGAAAAACAAAACAGAAAAAGAAGCTTCCAAAGAGGTTTCAATTTTTATCTCGGCGCCTAGCTACTAAAAAAAGATGAAACAGACTAAGACAAACAAAAAAAAGCAAAACACTTTTTGATCCTAACTAACTTTCTCAACACGACGCCTAAAAAAATCAATAACCAATACAGACAAAAAAGACGCCGACTAGGAGCATTGCAATTATTACACGTGTTACAATTTATAGACGCGAATCAACTAAATCGGACCTACAATCTAGCAAAAACATTTTGCAACATAAACCGCAAGCTAGCATTGAAAAAAGATAAGAAATAATCAAAGCCAACAATCCAAAAGAAAAAGACTGTAAATCAACCAAACTAACGGATATTGCGCAAACAAGATTACCTTCAAAAGCTTCAAGACAACAGCCAAAAAAAAAGAAAGTCTTAGTATAACAACAAAGTTAAAGAAACTTCAACAGAAGACATTAAGTTCACTTAGATAAGCAAGACTGGCAAAAAAATTTATCAACTCCACAGATAAAAGAAGTTATTCTAAAGCTACCAGACACCGGGACAAGTATAAACAAACCACAAAGGCTTTGCTAAAAAGCGGACTACCATAGCAACATAAAAAAAATACAACCTCCCATTTTCCAGACGCTACCCCAACCTCCAACATTGCAGAGTTAGTTAAAATAGACGTATTTCACAATCAAATTAATTTAATAAAACCTAATGCAATTTGTAATAATGATTTACAAATAATGGATCCATCTTATAATAATCTTAAAGTAATCAATTTTTTTTTTTATTGAAAGATTGAATAATTTACAAGAATTGGTAATAAATTATAATTGAATTAGCAGTATTCAAGCAAATTCGTTTAAGCACTTGCAGAAATTAAATAAATTAGATTTAGCTTGTATTAAATTAATGAAAATTGGAACAAATTATTCAATTGAATTGTTTAATTTAAATGATATAATTTAAGGTAATCCAATTAAAAATGTGGCACCTACATGTTTCAGTGGGTTGGAAACAATATTAAAATTAAATTTATCAAATTAGAAAATTTAGTTTTAAAACATAATTCTATTGTAAAATTGAAGCAATCAAACTATGATGAAACAATTTTTGAATTACAACAATAATTTAAAAATTAATTAATTAAATCAAATTGTTGAATTAAGAATTAAACAACAAGATAAATTGAATTCAGCCTTTTTTGCTTTCAGAGTATTAAAATATTGTCAATGCCAATATTAGAAAATAAATTAATTATAAAATTCCATTAAATAATTAATAAGCTTAATTAAGAAGTTTATGATTAAAACATCAACTTCCCTCTTTTTCATTCAAACGTAATTAAAAAAAATATAAAAGAATGCGGTGGGGACGATATGTGCGCCAGCAAAGCGATTTCGTTTTGTTTCGTTATTTTGCGTGTAGGGTGGAATCCACCCTTACCCATCCGGGGCTCCACGGAATAATAATAGCTGCTGTCAAGGCGAACTTCAAGTGCCGGGATTACAGTTCATTTACTGTTGAATCGGAGGATTTGCTTTATTTCATTGTTCTTAGTTGCTTCTCGACGATATTAATATTTTGCCATTTGAATACCACGCTGCACATTCATAACTTACTGACAGGAAATGCAAACAGATATCATATGAGATATGATATATTTACAAAAGGATATTCAACAAGCTCTATATTTTATATTAAATTCCAGTTTTTTCCATAAATTTTAACAAAATTAATTAATTTTGTGTCATTTTAACAATTTATTTTGATCACATCAAAAAGTTGAAGTATGTAAATATGTTGCAATAATATTTAGCAAATATAATCAATAATTAACTAAAAATATAATTATTCATTAGATTAAATTGAAATTATATCTCACAAAATCTGAACCAAATAAAGTTGTACAACTTAGTATATATGTAGATATATAGATTTAGAGAGGGAGAATATTCTATTGAGGAAAAACTAATTAATTCAAATAACTTTTATACTTCTAATTAATTAATGAACGAACTCAATATTAGCTGTACTCGTATCCATTCTAACTTTTAATTAAAAATTAAATTTCCGACAGTTCTACTACATATGAAAATTCCACATATGAAATAAATAAACAGAGTTTATTCATATTATATTTATTGCTCATTTATATTTTATATATTTGTATGTGCATACCGAACAATTCGTACAATTAGAATAAACTATTAAAAACGCCGCATATACATATGTCCCGCTACAGATATGATCCATAAAATATAAACATATTTAAAAAGTCCATGAATTGCAATAATCGAGTAAAATAAACAAAATATAAAATTTACAATTGTCATATAAAATCATTACTACAGGATTCGCACATTCGAAAATCCTATAATAAATATAATACAACTGGAATTTCGCTTCACGTCGGCATTATGAAGGGACTTTAAAAATTCTTTGATCTCATCCTCAGACAGTAAGCCGTCCGGTAATGCGGGAGATTTTTATGATATTTATGGGGATTCTGTTTAGAGTAAGATAGAGATACGAGTGGAATGGGAAGGAAATTGCAGATGGCGCATTGCAGGAGCAGTTTAATAATAGGGAGGTAGTCGTTGGGTGGTGGTCAGGACTATTTATAATTACTGGACGTCGTGCGGAAGGCTTCCTTCTGTCCGGGCTTTATCGGAGCCGGGTTCCCGAAAAACCGCAGCTATGCAATATAAAATATATACCAGTTTGTATGTGTATATATGTGTGTGTGGGTAGCCCCTTTAGAGTTGTTGCGTTTATTTTGGGGTCGCTCAATAAAACCATCCGCATGGAAAATTAGAGCCGCGATTTTTAACACTGGAATTAACAATCTCATTCGGGATACGCCACAAACAATTATAATTGGATCGAATATCATTTCGGAATCTAATTATTCCATGTGTTAGGTTTTATTATTTCCATATATAACGTAAAGTCCGTTTAATATGTGATAACATCAAGTAATCAGTTTATTATTAATCAAAGTTTGACTAATAAAGGATTTTAATTAATCTAAATTTTTAAAACCTAGATAATTTAGAAAAAGTATCTAGACTCAGTCAATATTGAAAAAACATTAAATCAGATTTTTGTTTTCAGAAAGACTATATTCTGCAAATCTTTAGAAAAATATAAATATATAAAATATCATTAGTTTTTTTTGTGTGTCATTTTAGACTTAATTAGTAAGTGTCTCTACAGCAGCGACTGTAGTCTGAGGGGAGTGTGGGTGCCGTTTTGTGACGGAAACGACGGAGTAGATCTTATCCTCCGACTAGCCCTTGTAAGGAATACTTGTAGTAGTCATCAAGTAGTGATTATAATTTGTGTGTGTGTGTGTGTGGGTGGCGTTCAAATATTCTTTTTGAGTTTAACGTGCCGTTATAATGTTTTGTGTCTGGGGATACTTGTTTGTGACCATCTCTGCCACATTTCAATATAGTTGTTTACTTGTTGGCTTAGCTATCATACAGTGTTTGAATGCTGTTTTTATTTGCAAAGTAACTCCACTTTAGAACCATGAGCTGATCTACGTTCTTTACTTTTTTTTTCTACTAGTTTGTTTTTTTAGTGCTTGGATAAGGCGTTTGACAGCAGGTTGATTACTCCAAAGATATTTGACGGTATTGTTAAACTCTTTGAGCTACTTGGCTGATATGCCAAAATTTGAAACTAACTAACTAACTTTAAGCTACTTGATGAGTTTGGCTTTTGCATGAATAGAAGTGTTTAACTACACAAGCGCCTTATTGTCCGTATTCAGTGTAATACTCTCGTTCTGCGCTATTATTCAAAATAATGTGCTTTTTGAGATCATTTTGCTAGAAAAGTAGACAAAGCGTAGATAAGGCTATGGATTTGCTAATTTACGGATCAAATGGCTTGTTTGAGATGGCCAAAAGCCATAGAGGTGTTATTTGTTAATCAAAAAGTTTGATTTAGCCCTTTTGTGGCTATCAACAGTTTTAATAATTTTGCAATGTTTCAATAGTTTGTTGCAGTTTGCCGTGATGCAGTGGCCCCTAGATACCCACTTTGTCTTTCCCAAACTTGCATTTTGCTAGATTGCTTCTACTTCTGGAACTTATCTTTATAGGTACTAAACGTAGGTGATTTTGGTGCTCGTGTTTGTTGTTAGAATAGACTTTAATGTCTAATTTTTTTAAAAGTTGCCAAAGCGTTTTACTTAACCTAAATGACATTACTTTGAAATGGTAAGTGGAAAAAGTAATCAAGTACTTGTGAAACTTGTGCATGAGTATCTGCCAATAATACGCGGTAAGATCTATTTTTGTGCAGATTTTTGTTTTTTTTTTTAGTCTTTGAGGGTATTCCTGGTCTTGGGTAAAGCGGTCATCCCATCTTTAGTTGCTTTTTAGAACTTTTGATAGTAAATACAAAACTGGAGTGACTCATTTTTTTAATTGAAATTGTTTTGTAATGCCCGATGCCAGTAATCAGATTGTAATTGGCTAGCTCGATCTTATGCGTGCTTATTTGCGTGGTAGTAAGCCTCAGGTTCTTACTGAAGACTAACGTAAAGACTTGGATAAGATTTTTGAAGTGTTTTTAATTAAAAGTTAGCAATGTGTTGCATAGTCTAGATATTAATTGATTTCCAATTCATTTTTCTCTTTATCTATAATTTATTTTCAAAATATTTCTTTTTTGTTTAATTTTAATTTTATTATTATTATTATTTTTATTTTTATTTTTTTAAATTTTAACCACATTTTTCAATTTTATTTTTTCAATGTTGCAGTATTAGTAGTACTAACTGTAATGTGCAAGTTACTTTTATTTTCTAAGTAACTTGTTTTCGTCTTTGTAAGACGCGTATGCACAAGCCCAACGATTATTTCGATTTTCAAGATTAATATCAAAGTAGGTAGTTTGACTGATAAGGGCGATGTTCTGATTCCAGAGAAAAATGCAGTTGTAGATTTTGTTATGGCGGATATGAACGTGCCAAGTCAAGATGGCCTTCTTAAATTTGAATTAGAATTCAAAAAGTACATTGATTGTCGTAAAAATACTAAAAGCAAGTTTAATTTTCTTTTTGGTGATGAGCAGAAAGTTGTCATCAGAAGAAGGGGGTTGTTGTCTAAAGGTAGGTTAAAATATAGGTCGACTGGCAGACGTTTTGCAAATTCATGTTTGGGTTTCTAAAAACATCAAATTTTAAGAGGTGGTAAAAGTTGTTTCGAGGTTGTTTTTTAATTACAAGTTGTCCAGAAAGGGTAAGGGGTATTTGTTAACTCAATAAAAACAAAAATACAAATCAAAAATTTTTAATTTTTTTTTAAATTTTTTATACAAAGTTTTGAAAAATTAAATGTCAAAGATTATGTTGTCCAAATGTTAACCCTCACGCTGCTGGCACTTTTTTATTTGAAACGGAAATTAGACGTCACGCGTTAATACATCTCTCTGGAAACACCGGCCATTTTTTTGCAAATGTTGTGCTTTAATTGCTGTAGAGTTTGTGGTTTGATTTTATAAACTTTTTCTTTAAGATTTGACAAAATATTTTGACTTTGGTGGGGATATAAGAGGATGAGACAAAATTGATTCCGTCAATGTAGACGTTGATAGCACTATTATTATTGTAAACCAAGTTAAGAAAGGAAGGTTTTAGAATTTTAATCAAGATATTGTTTTAGAACGTAGGCTAGTTTGCGTTCAAGTAATTGCAATCTTTAATGAAAATTTGAAGAGGAGGGTTAATTAAAGAAATAAAGCCTAAATGATCAATTTTTCCAGGTTAACAACATATTTAAAAAAAAATACAAAAATGGTTTGTAAGTGTTGAGATAGATGGAGAAAACAAAGACAACAAAAGCAAAAAAAACAATACTAATCAATGGATTGCTAGTTGTACAATCAACTACCTAACAGTATTAAGGAAACTAAAAACTATAAATAATTCAAACAAAATAAAAAAAAACATATAATAACAGGACTAAAACAACCAAATAAATAACACAAATTAAATAAGCAAGAAAAATAAAGAAAATACAAATCTATATGTAAAAAAAAGTATGTGTCTGCAACACATAAAAACCAACAAACATAGAAGACCTTCACTACGTCTATATCAAAACCTAAAAGTAACCAGTTTTTGTTTTTATTGTTCAGATTTTATAAAGATTTTTACACTTTTTAAAAGTTTATAACCACATTTTAAAACTTACTTAAAATTATTTGAAACTTTATAGCCGGATTTTGCATTTTTGATTTTAGTTTTTTAACAATATTTTTGATATTTTAAAACTGAGTTTAGCCATTTTCAAAAATTTACACTTTTTAAGACTTAATGGCCTTAGTTATATTTTGCAGTTTTTAACAGTTTTTGATTCTGGTTTTATGTTTACACTTTTTAAGAGTTTATGGCCAAATTTTGGTGCATTCTCACAATTGTTTAAAATATCAAAGCTGGATTTTGCTATTTTTTACATTTTATAAACAGAATGTTGTATTTTTCAATATTTTTGACCGTACTTTGGATTTTTTGCAAATGTTTTTAACATTTTTGACTTTTTATAAATAACATTTTGTATTTTTAACAATTTGTTAATAATATATTATTTGCTATATTTTGCTACTTTTGACATTCTATAAATAAAATTTTGCATCTTTAGACAGAATATGGCCGGATTTTGCTATATTTAAATATATTTTGATATTTCAAAGACAATTTTTGCTAATTTTTTACTTTTTAAAAGCAGATTCTTTTAAATTTTTCACATTTTACTAGAATGTTTAAATTAAATAAATGATGCATTTTATATAAATTGCCTCTCCTGTCAGATATCTCAAATTGAATTACAATATTTTAAATTTTCAAAAATTTTATCACATTTGTCAAAAAGTTACTAAAAATTTCAAAAAGTTACTAAAACTGCTAAACAATTACAGCAATGTGTAAATATATCATTTGCAAGCAACCTGCCAGATATGATAAATTGTATTTTTGTCAAAACATTACTAAAACTGTCAAAAACCTATTCAAACTGTCAAAAAGTTACCAAAGTTGTCAAACAGTTTGCAGCAATGTACAAAACGTATACAATCTGCTAGATGTGTCAAATTTTATTCTTAATGTTTAAAAATGTTACTAAATCTGTCAAAAAGTTACTAAAACTGTCAAATAGTTTACATGTTTAATGTATATAAACCGTAAAACAGCTACAGTAATTTATAAAAATATTATAAGTTGGAAAATAATTTGTATCTAATAATTTTATTTTAAAATGTCATAAAAAAGTGAGTACAACTGTCAATAAGTCTTAACCAAAATATAAAACTTTTAGATAAGCCACAGCAATGTGCATAAACAAGTTAGAAAAATTTACCTAATCTGTTAAAAAAAATAACATCAAAAAAATAAGACCTTACTTGAGAATTGTGTTTAATAATTTTAAAAAAAATTTGACGTTTTTGTCAAAAAATATTTATTATTGACACTTTTGGATAATATCAACAAACTTGATAAACATTTTCAAAACATTTTAAATATTTTTAACAATTTTGGAATTGTTTTGAAAATGTTGCAACATTTTTGACAGTTTTGGAACAATTTTGACATTTTTTGAACTATATAACAAAGTTAAAGAACAGTTTTGATCATAATAGGTTTTTAACAATTTTAGATTTTTTTTGACATTTAGTAATTAAATTTATTTGTTTGTGATATATGTTTGGCAACTGTAAAAATATTTTTACAATCGTAGAACATTTCTAACAATTGAAAAATATAGAAAACACATATTAGGGATGTTTTTGACTCCTACCCAATCATTTCTTATATTTGTGGCACATACTTTAAATATTTTTTGACAAATTAAGAACGTTTTATCAGCAAATTTGAAAAATATTTTTAGCAGTTTTGAAACATTTATAACATTTGTTAATCATTTTTACATTTTTGACATCAGCAAAACATTTATTTCAACTTAGAACATTTTTGACAATTAACTGCTGTTAAACATTGTGATCTTTGCCGATTTAATTTGCTTGCTTGTAGTTTAATTTTGACAACTGTAGATTATTTTTGATAATTGTGGAACATTTTATAATTGTAGAACTTTTTGAAAAATTAAAAACATTTATAAAAAAATTGTAGAACATTTTATATACTTGCTAAAATTTATTTGTTTGGAGATTTTTGATTATAAAACATTTTTGACAACTGTAGAACATTTTGTATCAATTGTAGAACATTTTTGACTATTATAGCATGTTTTTGACAATTGAAGAACGTTTTTGGCAGTTGTAGTACATTTTTGACATTGATTTAATATGTTTTGAGTAAAAAAAACTTGGCATTCATGTGCCAGAACTGCCAAAATATGTTCTAAAACTATCATAGTTTTAAAGCAGAGTATTAAAACAATTTTGAAACTGTAAAATTATGTCAAAATCTATATAAAAATGTCTCTAAAGCAATGTACAAATTTTAAATGTCAAAACATGGTTGCTTTGCTCAAAAACTTTACAATAATGTGTTTTTTTGAATTTTATAACTCAAACTGATTGAGTAATTAGTTATTTGAATCTTCAAAAAGTATTAAAATAAACTGATTAGTGTACAAAAATAAAAAAAACTAATAAACCAAAACTGTTAGAAATGAATAGATTTAATTATAGTTTGAGTTTCTAGAGAAGTTCATCAATGTTCACCTGCAAATTGCATTCAGTTCATAGGTAAAATGATATTGAGAATCAGTTTTGAGTAGTTTCAGTTTGGTAGTAGAAATAGTCTGGAGCTAGAGTTTTTGGGCTCCAATGCAAAATATTCAAAAGAGCCTACTCGTAGACAGTTTAAAAAAAAGTAAAATTTGTATTTTTTTTAACTTTTTGTTTTTGAAATATACATCAAGAAGCCCCCCGTTCTAATGGGTTTTTCCGCATTGCAGACTCTTGCTTACAGGTAACTCTACCCCTGAGTGTGCCTAGGATCTCACTTATCAAAAAAAGTTTATGTTTAGTAATGTTTTAAAGGTGGTAACGCATTGCTCCCTATTAGAAAAAACGTTGAACTGTTTGTGTGTGAAAGAGAGTTGTAAAATAACGTAGAAAACCGACAAGAGTCCGAACGGACCTCATGATAATGTGTGTGAGAATTCTGCTTTTAAAAGTAAATTGTAATTTTTTGTAATCATAATAATATTTATTGTTGCAGTTATATTTATTTAAATTATACTGATAGTATTTTAAGTATCAAGAAAATGAAAGCAATTAATGTGCTTACAACTGTTTTTTGACTGTTCTATAATTAAGATTAAAAAAAATATTACTGACAAAATAAATACTATTATGGTTACAACAAATTTGGTTGTGGGTTCTGTTTAGACCTCACTCGGTATTACAAATATTAATCTTAAAACGATTGTATATTTTTTAAATCAGTAACTGACGCGTATTTGTATCAAGCTAAAAAATTACAATTAACTAAATTGTCAATTTTAAACCCAAAACGGTTTTAAATTTCTTAGAATAAATAAAATTTGCTATCAAGACCAATACTTTGACTACCAAAAGCAAAGTTTTTATTCTTGATTAGTGACGTCTCAGAAATAGCGATTAAAGGTACTTTTTAGACAACCGGGACATATACGTCACTTTGCATAGTTTTAAAAGAAAGATCCATTCTTTGTTCACAAATTAATTTTACTAATAATTTTAATTATTTGTACAAATATACTATTAAAAAGTAAAATATAGAATTACGCAAAAATGATCTCTTAATACACTTTCTTAGATAGAGGTTTAGTCTCATTTAGAAAGTTTATGTTTATGGATTGTTGATACAAATTTTTAAATTTTTACTCACAATCTAATAATTTTCGAAAAAAATTACTCACAAAAAGCAATTTAGATTTATAAAAAGCAATAGTAATTTGCAAAACAAATGAGTAAGCAACTAAACAAATTAAAAAAAATTAAAACGTCAGACAATGTCAAGCTTTGTGATTAGTTTTAAAAACCGTCATTACCATTACTATTGCAATTGCGTCAAAGTTCTATTATTATTTTAGTACGTTGTTAGCAACTATAAATAACAGGCAATTTAGCGTTATGGTTTTGGATGAGCGACAGTTTATAACTTTACTGCCCATCATGTGCAAGTGCTTACAGGTAAACCTCAAATGCATACATTTCTATTACTGATGCCGGTGCAAAAAGTGGTATTGAAGCAGCATCGGCAGCCTAAAGAAAGTATGGGTGGCGTTTTGTAAAAAATTAGATGTGTACCTACAAGTGGCTCCTGTAAGGATTTTTTGTAGTAGTGATTATAATTTTTGTGTGTGTGTGTGGGTGGCGTCTTGGTGTTTGGTTAGTGTCTAAATACTTTTTTTTTCATATTGGCGTTCTTGTGTTCTACCGGCGGTAAACACTGTCTTTAACCACCGAGTGCACACTTCTATTATTGTAAACACTACTTTATTCCTCTTGAAAGTCACGTCTTAAAAACCAATGTAATTTATGACCATCTTTTCTTAGTATTTTTCTGCCGTTTGTGCTTTTAGCGAAACCATCAAGTGTAGTGCGTTGGCTGCTGTTTTTGAGCAACTGGTGGCACGTGGCACTATTAGCTAACCCATACTAGCTCCTACTTAAGGCTATGTTGGTAGAGTGTGTTGGGTCGGCGACTGCTTTTTATAGCGTGGAATAATGTTTTGTGTTTGGTGACAGTTGCGCGTAACTATCTCTGACACGATTTCCGCCTAGAGGAAATTAATTTATTTTTCCTTTTAAAATTGTCGTTAGCTTAGCCAATCATACAGTATCTGAAAACTGTTTTCATTTGCAAAGTGGGAGTTTTTGAAAAGCAACAAGATGATTGCTTCAAGGATATTGTCGACGGTATAATTAAACTTTTTTGAGCAGCTGAAACTACCTGGTAAATTTAGCCTTTGCATAAGTGAAGATTTTTAACCACTTAACCGCTTTTATGTCCGCCTTTAACGTAAAGACCTCTTTTGAGTGATAGTGAGTCTTTTGGTTTGTTAGAATTGCGCTATTATACAATATGATGTAGCTTTTGAAACCATCTTCTTGTTGAAACATCCGTGTAGCTAACGTCAGTTTAAAGGACAAAGCGTAAGTTATGCTGTGGCTCTGTTAATTTGAAAAGTTAATCAATGGCATACGAGAGTGTTGCCCGTTTATTTGCAGGTTTGTTTTGGCTTTTGCATAGCGATTAGCGGTTCTGTTAGATTTAGAGTAGTCCTAGATCAACTTTAGGTATTGATTTATTCATTTGCTCACTTTATCTTTTCCAAATTTAAATTTTGTTAATAATTCTGGAGCCTATAAGGACTAAACGTAAGTGATTTTAGTGCTAGTGTTTGTTGTTAGAGTAGACCATATTGTTTGATTTTCTGAAAAATTGCTGAAGCGTATTTTTAACCTAAATGACATTAACTTAAA
This sequence comes from Tachinus rufipes, assembly GCA_963932245.1. Taxonomy (NCBI): domain Eukaryota; kingdom Metazoa; phylum Arthropoda; class Insecta; order Coleoptera; family Staphylinidae; genus Tachinus; species Tachinus rufipes. The sequence continues at coordinate 12,900,255 of OZ010746.1, read as the reverse complement.
TTGGTAGGTAGTAAAGGTAGTCACGTGTTTGTAAAATTTGTGCAGGAGTATCTGCCAATAATTTGCGGTAAGGTCAATCTTTGTTTCTTTAAAATGTTTGAAAGTTTTCCAAATTTTTTTGTAAAATAGATAGTCAATACAGAATTGAGGTAACCAGCGCACAGTATTTGTTAAAACTGCGTTTTATTATGCCCAATGCCAGTAATCAGAGTGTAATTGGCCAGCTTAATCTTATGCATGCGGTTTGCGTAGTGGTATGCTTTAGGTTTTTACGGAAGACTGTCGGTTTGGATAAGATTTTTAAAGTGTTGTTGATTAAGAAGTAGTGGTCCCACTTCGATTTTGTCTGGCTTGAAGCAAAATTGTTAACTTCTTCGTTTCCAATAAGCGGTTGCTTAGGAGTGGTTACAAAAGTGTAGAAATTTTTGCTTGTAGTCTATATTGACATTATTGTTGTTTAACCAAGGGTTCCTAATGATTATGTCTTTGTACAAGTTGGGAGCAAAATTAGGAACTCTTCTATTTTTTGTTGATTATTACCGATGGTTACTGTCAATTTGGGTTTGGCCTAGTTTTTGGGTTGGTTGGCAAGATTTTTTTTTTATCAAAATTTGGTGTTTTTTTTCTTAAATTGTTCAGAGCGACTGCTGTTCTCAGCAAAGGTTTGTGCCATTTTTGGCGTTTAGTATGCAACTACCTCAACTAACTCTTGAAACAAGCCAAATTGCCTTTTACCTAAAGATTGTTAAATTTAAAGTTTGGCAAAGGTGACCAATGTATTGGTTGTCATTGTCTAATGGTTAGCCCTCTGCCAAGACCTAAAAAACAAGCAATCTTTATTAGAGGCTATTTTAATTCAAAGTCTCATAGCTGGTGCTCCCTAATCAAAGAACGCAAAAATAGCAAACTTGCAGAGTGAGCCGACACACACGATCTGGTAGTTAATTAAAGGCAACAAACCGACCTTTGAAAGAGCAGGTGGCACGTCTTACACCGACGTAACCTTCTGCACAGCAAATTGGCCGAGATGATAGTAAAGTTGAAGGTGAGCAAAGAGAAAAACTTCAGTTTTTACAAACCAATCAATATAGAAGTCAAATTCCAAACAGAAGCAACAAAAAAACCGCTCCACCAGTAAAAGAAGCTAGTATTTTAAACGCAAACAAGCGGATAATTTTGCCGAAGCAACCAAATAGGAGTCCTTTTCACACACAGTCCCTGACCTGCTCTAGTAAAAACTTGTAACAGCGTCTTTGCCAGAAAAAAACCAGAAAAGAACAAACAAGCAGTTTACTAGTGGAACAGCAATATTGCTACTCTAAGAAGCAGATGCGTAGAAACTAGGTAAGACATCACTTGAGCACGTTTGGACCAGGATAATAATAAATATAATAATAACTAAATCAAAGCCGTAGAGACTTAAAGGCAGCTATTGCAAATGCCAAAAAAGGTGCATGTGAGTCTCTGTGCAAAGACGTGAACAACGATCTTTGCCGGTAAGCCTGACGGATAAGGAGCAATTGGAGGTGGCAAAACAGCTTTTTTCCAACCAACCAAAAGTTTCGTGGCCGCACATTGCATGCAAACCCAAGAAAAATCGAAAAGAAAATTAGGGAAGCGGGGCTGAATGGTATCCTCCAGAAGTTATTAGGGCAATAGCCGAAGTGTTTAGAAGCCTTACAAACTACGCTAAATACTTTTTTAAACAAATGTGTCTTTTCAACAGAATGGAAAACGGCCTACTAACATTAGTCGAAAAATCAGTAAAGAAAGCAGAGGAAAAAACGTACAGACCTTTAAGTATCCTTCACGGAATCGCAAAGCTCTATGAGCAGATATTAAACAAGAGACTGCTGGATGAACTTGAAGAAAAAGAACATGCAGTACGGCTTTAGGAAGAGACGTTTTACTATCGACACAGTGCAGAAGGCCCAGAAACTAACAAACAAATGCAAAGCGGATAAGAAATTTGTGCTGTTTGTAACTTTTGACATCAAAAACGCGTTCAACTTCGCACGCTAGGTTGACATAATATAATCACTTTAGGGTTTTAGTATATCAATCTACTTGATAAAGATAAACAGTAGTTATTTGGAAAATCGCAATCTTCTCATAGGAGATAGTCACAAAATAAAAGTGACCGCTGGTGTCCCACAAGGGTCAGTCAAGGAACCAACTCTATAGAACGTCAATTATGACGGAGTTTTAAAACTGAAAATGCCTAGCAACATTTTGCTTAAAGGCTACGAGGATGATGTGGCAATGGTTGTTGCTGGCAACAGCGCAGAAGAACTGGTAGAGGATGCCAAATAGGTATCTTCCGGCTACAAGATGGTTGAACAAGAAAAAGCTTGAACTTGCAGCCTATAAGACGGAAGCTGTTATTTTAGCAAGCAGAAGCCTGACAACCATTTCTTTTAAGGTTAACGGCGCCACAATATCAAATCAAACCTCCCTAAAATACCTGGGTATCATCTTTGCCCATAACATGAACATGGGCTCCCACATTGCAAAAGCTGCAGAAAAAGCGGACAAAACGGCTCTAGGTAGATTGATGCTCAACATAAGCGGACCTATAGAAAGCAATAGAAAAGCAGCGTTGTCTCCTCTATAATCTTATATGGGGCACTAGCATGGAGCCAGTGGGTCTACAAAAGGAAGTACCGCAAGATACTAGAGCGCTCGCAAAGGTGGCCATACAAATAGAATCTGCGTACAGAGCCGTCTCCACAAAGACGATACAACTGATTGCCAAAACTATTCCGTTATACCTGCTAGCTGTGGAACGGTCTTACAAATCCTGCAACGCAGAGCAAAAAAGGTTGGCAAAGGAATCAACGATCAGTAAATGGAAAGAAGAGTGGCAGGAAAATAGCGGCACTGCAAAATGCACAAAAACTTTTATCAAAAGCGTAAAACCATGGGTCTCTAGATAACACGGATGCGTTGATTACTACCTTACCCAGTTTTTAAACGGACATGAATATTTCTCGTCTTACCTATACAGGTTTAAACTGCAAGATAACAAAGACTGCTTATATTGCGGCTCTATTGATACACCCTAGCACATGATGCTAGAATACGGCAGATGGGTTGCAGAAAAAGAAAACTGGGCTTCCATTTTTGGCGCAGATAGACTAACCAAGCACAACATAACCACGCACATGCTAGACAGCAAAACAAAGTAGATGAGCGTAAAATTCCATTGATGGAACTCGTTAATAGATTGAAAGTGTGCATTTTGAAAATTTCTAATTGATGTTGAAAAAAAAAAATTGTAGATTGCTACTGCCAAAAACTATTTTTGATTTGTCTTTGAAGTCCAAATTTTTGTCTGCGTAAAAATTTACAAAATAGGAATGTTCTTGTTTTGTTTAAATAAATGTCCGCTCTCTGGCACTCGGTGGAGGGTGGCAGTTTTACCCTAGTCTTTTGAAGAAACATCCAAAGCCGTTTAAACAAAACAATGTTTACTTCTACCTCTTATATTGCAAGAACAGTACTAAAAATTACTCTTTAGCTTTGCAAAAAATAACAGTAATTTTATTATAGCGCTTTTCTGCGTCTAGATCTGGAAAGCAAAATTAGTAGACATAGTTTTTTATAGTTTTTTTCATTTCTATCATTTAGTTAAACAAAAGTTGTTTTGTTTAGTTGCAATAAGAATTGAATTTAAGTTTGTTTTTAGCATTTTGACTAAATTACTTGCTGCAGTGTGCTATTCTCAATTGGCAGCACATTAAAAACGCATTTTTTCTCTTTAATAAGTTGCTTTTTATCTTTTGGGTATAAGCTTTCATCTTTGCTTGTAATTTATCAGTAGGTTTTTAGTCGTAAAACCCCACGCTGGCAAGGCAGATTAAAAAGTGATAAAAGTATAACACGGTATATGAGAATCAAACTCATCTTTGGTGCAGCGGTCGGATGCTTAGAACACTGCGCCACGCTCTCCTTTGACACTGATAAAGCAGTTTACATAAAATCGTGTATTAAATTTAAATTATAGATTTGTTTTGGTCATTTGATTCAAAGTAAAACGTAGTTGTCTGTTTGCATAAAGATAAAAAAAAAGTAGAAACGTCTTACACATATGCACAGTTCAATTGTTTCCTAATAGAGGGCGTTGCGTTACTACCTTTCGTTAGTAACATGTAACTAACAACTATTATTGCAAATTATTAGGTTGAAAGGCAACAAAATAAATAAATAAACTGCAAATTAAATATTTGTGATACTAAAATGATGGTTTGAGTTTGTCCATTTTAATAAATGTCTTAAATCAACGTTAATAATATGTTTTAATGCAAAACTATATAAAAAACTTAAATTTATAAACTGCCTGCCGGTTTTGATTCCTATTATTTGTCAAACGTTTCTGAATCTATCAACCAAATACAATTTTAATAAAATTAACTTATAAAAAAATTACAAATTGTTTTACAAACTTTATTTTTATAAAATATAAAAAATAGCAATACAATTTAATTTAATTAATTAGTTTTCTTTGTAACAAATTTAAAACATTGTGTTATAATCATAATTTTATTAAAAAGGTAGCCTAGTAATATGTTTCAACATATAATGTTACCAAACAACATGACCTGTATATTGTAAAGCATCCCCAAGATTTGGGATTATTATAACATTTCACATAAGATACAGTAACCACATTTCATGCTTACATAACAATGTTCCAGTCTATTAATAGTTGTGTAGAAGGTTTGGGTTTGAAATTATTAACTTGACCTAATGAAATTTCTCGTTTGCACTTGATTAATGCTCACAGAAAGTTACTTTTAATAATTGCTTTATATTGCAACATTGTGAACTTCAGACAAGGTAAAATTATACCCCATACTATATAATTTAATGCGGGTCCCTTCTATGAAATATTCTTTTTAAAGCGCAAACCGCCCTTCAGTCAGCCATGTAAAGTGCAACGTTGAATATTTCATGGCCCACTGGCTTATAGTAGCGACAGGGTACACGTTGTCAAGGTATCTTTATCCCGGGTTTAGGAGCAGATTTATGATGTCCCCCGGTCAAGCAGGGGGTGATGTGATCCGAGCCGTCAATACCCGAGCAAAGATTCACCTCAGTGATCCCCTTAAACGCCTCATTGTTAGCAGTTCCACGGGCCAAATCCCACCCCGATAGTGCCGCGGAAGGGTTAATGCCGACCCCGTTTAGCAACATTGAAGATTGTCACTAGCCATACACCCTCTATTACAAGCTAATAAAACGAGCAACAAGGGTTGCGATAATGTACGTAGATATTACGCCCGCTTGAGTAGCTGTGGGATAATTAACGACATTTAAAAACGTATCTGGAATATTTTTTTGTTGAATCTGTAGAGGCTGGTAATGAAGATCATTAATCTTATTCCATTTTTTCATACTTTACGATAGATCTGGATGAGGATGAAGTGTTAGCAAATTTATTTAACGACCTAATCTCTCATCATACAATTTTTTAGTTTAGGTATTTCCTAAAAGCAATTATCTGATATTTATGAACCCCCCACATTTGTTTAGAATAATAAAGGATTAGTGAAGTAAGGGTGTTGCAACCCCCTTTTCAATTTCCCTAGTAACTAAGACAGGTATATAATACATAGCATTATATATTTTACCATAGCGTAATCTTATAGTAAAGAAACAGACACAACAATTTAGAAGTGTCAGGACGAAAGCTCATATTCCGAACGGCAGTTAAAACATCTTAAAGCCCACCGGAAAATATATCACAAGGGGATGCACGAGACGCTAGCACGCAGAGTACGCATCTATCTCGTTAAGTGACAAGTGACAACACGGTCTAGCCAGCAGCAGCAGCAGCAGCAACCCCCCTTGAAAACGCAACAACATTTTCAAGATAAATAACTGCCATTCGGCACAGAATCACTGCAAAACCGTTTTAAATATATACGAAAGAAGTCGTCACTGAAGTGGGCCATTATAAAAGTTTTTTAACGTTTGGTTAGCTTTAGAGGCTGTTACCTGGCGTCGTATAAATTCTTCTCAAACAGCATTCGGGAGTGCAATTGCAATGGAATCGTTTACTTTAATGACATCCCAACCGTCTCCGTAGAGACGAGCAAACCTCTAATACTAATGTCGAAGGGTGAATGGAAGGAGTGGTACGGTTAAAAAGGGCGCTTTTAAGTAAATGGATTGCGGTCAGGTTCAATTCAGAAATGGACAAATTAGAGTTTGAAATTTTAACGAGGTTGAAGTGCTAATAACGATTCATTGCAAATTTGTTACAATAGAAGAATTTATTTTAACTATTATTCTTTACTACACACAAATATCGTAAACATTTTTATGTTGAGATTTGGTAAAACTAAATGCAATTTATCAATATACAACAACTTATAGAGTTATCTGTATGGTAAATATGGTACTTTATTTTTAAAACAGGTTACAATTGCGTTCTCAATGCTATATAATATTAATTGTTATTACTTTATAAGTTTATATCTATTTTGTATAGTTTTTCTAGTAACAACATTTATCACATTTTGATCGATCCGTGATACCTTCTAAAGGTGCCTCTAGACAATCAATATTATGACCAATAATATTGAACAATCTATTGCACAATATATTGCTAGGACTACCTACACGTTTCAATATAGTTGCGCAAACTTTTTTTTAGTTACAGACACTTGCAGCACACATTTGAAATAAAATAAAGCAAGTTGTGTGACCATTTACAATTTTAAAGAGAAAAAAACGCAGATAAGTCAACGTTTTTAGTTTGTAAACGGACACTGCTTCAAATTAATAAAATCACTAAAGAATCTTCTGATATTTTTAGTCTTCTTCGTGTACCAGAACATGTTTGTACATTTTTTTAATATTACTAGTTAGTCCATATTTGTATTGACAAAACCGTGCTAGAATTGATACTAGATTGTCTTAGATTATAACATCAATTTAAAAAGTGTTGTTGAGCACGTTTGTTGACCTATCAAATACTACAAGTAACTTTGTTGTTGTACTGCTTATATCCAATTTGTATAGATGGTACTATTTTAAATAGTCTAGTTTTATCTATCTTTTGCACGTTTTCTAACCAGCGTAACCTTTGCATTTTGCTATTTTTTGTTTTTTTACAAGTGACCGCCTAAATTACAACTCTAATGACGGCGTCTGCAAAGCGCATGTGGTCTACGTGGTGATGTTAAAACGTTCATTTGGCGTTTGTTGGTGTGAAAGTAGTTTTCATTCTTTATGTTAGCCAGTCTAGAAGTCGTTGTAGTTTTGTTTGGTTGCTGCGTTTCGGACTTGATTTGTTGCTTTACAATTTAGTTTTTAAATTGGAACTTTACTTAGAGTTTCTTCTACGGAGCTGCTTCCGTGATTGACTAGTGGTCTGTTTGTCATCTTGATTTTGCTATTTGCACTAGACCATACGCTTGGATCTATCTGTGTGCGCTGGAAGATAGTTGCTGCGTTTCCGTGTGATAACTCCGCAAGTACATCTTAATTTTACAGAGATGCAAAGCAACATCTGACTGCGTTAAGTTTTTTATGGTTTGCAAAAAAAAATCTTCTAAAAACTGTCTGATTCACTTTTTGAAGTAAAATGCCTACAAACTAAACTTTCCCCGGACCATGCTTTGAAGATTGAGACCGAAAGCTTCATATACCTTCTGTTTGAAAATTGTATTTTAGAAAAAGGTAGTTATGGTACAAAATTTAAAATTTCAATATTACCAACCAACAAAGTACATATTGTACATTATCTGTAGCAAATTCTAACCAAATTCTAAAATTAGTTTTTGTGTTATTAACAATTTATCTCAAATATAAAAACTTCAAAATTATCTAAAAAATAGCTTTAGTCCAAATTTTCAAATTCTAGTATCATCAACTAACAAGTACTTATTATACATTGTTTGTACCAAATTCTAAAATTAATTTTTGTTTTATCACTAATTTAGTGAGCAGATGTCCCAAAATAAATAAAAACTAATTTTATAATTGTCTAAAAAATAATTTTGAACCAAAATTTAAAACTCCATTATTACCAACAAATAAAGTACTAATTATACATAATTTGTACTAAATTTTAACAAAATTCTAAAATTAGTTTTTGTGTTATCAACGATTTAGTAAACAGATGTTCTAAATTATATAAAAACAAATTTTAAAATTGTTCAAAAATTAATTTTGGTTTAAAATTTAAATTTCTAATATTACCAACCAACAAACTACTTATTTTACTTTGTCTGTACCAAATTTGAACTTAATCCTAAATTTGGTTTTTGTGTTATCAACAATTTAGTGAACATATGTCCCAAATAGTATAAAAACAAATTTCAAAATTGTTCAAAAAATAGTTTTGGTTTAAAATTTAAAACTAATATAACAAACTAATAAAGTACTTATTGTACAATTTTTGTACCAAATTAGAACCTAATTCTAAAATTAGTTTTTGAGTAATTAACAAATTAGTAAACAGTTGTCCTAAACTATATAAAAACATTGTTCAAAATTGCCCAAAATACATTTAAAGTTTAAAATTTAAACTAGTATTACCAACTAACAAAAAAATGTTGTACAATGTTCATACTAAATTTAAACAAAATTTAAAAAAAATTGATTTTGTGTTATTAACGATTTAGTAAGCAAATTTCCTAAATTATATAAAAACAAATGTTAACATTTTTTAAAACATAGTATTGAATTAAATTTTGGTTATCTAATATTACTAACCAACAGAGTACTTCTTATTCTTTGTTTGCACCAAATATGAACTAATTTAAAAAAAAAACAAATTTCAAAATTGTAAAAAAAAAATATTTGAATTCCAATACTACCAACCAAGTAAATACTTCTCAGGATGTTACAAGAAAAGATGACAAATCCAATCTTTTGACAAGTAACCTTTGTATGGGCGGGAACTATGTTCAAGTTTTGTGAACGTGTACCTTTTATTAGTGTTTTGTTATCTAAAAATTTAATATTTCCTTCTCCTGCTGATGTTATATGTCATAAAGTTACAAGAGAAGGTGACAAATTTAATTTATTGACAACTAACACTTGGGTGGGTGGGAGAGAACTAAGTTTTATTTTTATGTGCGTGTAGTTTTTATTGGCCTATAGGGCTAGGCTATAATCTAAGCCACTTTAGAAAGCAATAAATTAATCGTTTTTTTATAGGAGTATTTATATTTGTCTGGCTCAGCAAGTCTGGCTAGATCCGAGTTGGTATGGTGGACCACAAAGTTATCAAAATACTTTTTGGCTAATGTTATGATGTATTGGAGCAACTGGAGAATACCGAGAATGTTACAAATTTCTTTGTTTTGAACACATCATAGGGCACCAACGAGCCCCCGTAAAGTAAGTTTCTAGAAACAATTAAGGTGCGCGTTTGCAGTTATTCTTTAAACTAAAGACTCAAGTGTGATTGATGATTTTGGTCTGGTCTGAGGATAGTGGTGTACATCCACATTTTGTTCTAAAGCAACATTCTGCTGTTTTGCCAAAGAATTAAAATTAGTATGTTTTATGCAAATCTGGCTCTGTCTAGAATGAACTGTACGTGTAAATTGTACGTAAGTTTTTTATTGAAGGTAATACCCAGATACTTGACAGCATTGAACCACTGTATAAGAACGTCGTTCAGATGTAACATCAAAGTTTTGCTAACAATTTTATAAAACGCAAAGAAAATTTTAGTATGTACAGTTTTAAAAATAAACTTTTGTGTCAGACCTTGTCAAAGGTTTTTTTCAGGTTAAAACCTGTGACAATAGTGAACTACTCAGTTTTTTGGTAAAATTTGCATTTGCAGTAGTCCTGTCAAAACTTATATTGGTAGGTGGGAAAAATGTTGTTAGATTCCGGCTTTGTAATATGTCTAAGAGCAGATTAAGTTTACAATTTCCAGATTAATAATGTCAAACACTATGTAACGGTATGTCGTCAATGTTTTCTAAGAAGCAATTGACTTTTGGGTGAACTGACTTGCTCCAGATTAGTGTTTTTAGTAATTGAGAAGGAACATTAAAGTTGTAGGCTATCAGCAAACAACTGCACAGACTGGTAAAATTCTAATATCTAACGTGCAGCTCTATACATAGGTCTAATACATGACAAAACTGCGTAACAAACAACACAATTGCATAGAATGAAGCAAGTTATATATGTAATTTTAACCCATTTTTTTGTTTTTTTTTTGTTTTTGTTAACATTTTGCTTAATCCTTATTACATGCCATTACTCTCGCTTCGATTTTTATTCTAATATTAGGCTCTCTCGTAAATATTATTTTCAAGTACGTACCTATCATCTAGTTTCTTAAATTTTATGCTATATTAACCAAATTAGTAATTAATTACACTTATCAATTTTTTCCTACTTCTTGTTAACATAACTAAAGTTAGCAAATGCTAAACATTGATATTTCTTTCTATATACTATTCCATTTTTGTTTGGATTTGCGTTTCTTAGTGTTTTTCTAGTACTAAGCCTAAAGAAGATAAAAATCACCGGTTCCCCTTGTATTACTCCTTTACGGACTTTGCTGATTTTGTTATTTATCTTGACTTTACTTTTAGTTTTGCGCAGTTTTTCTTTACCTAAAGCTTCAACTACTTTGCACCACAAATTATTATTTAACTTGTGTTTAAGAGCACATAAATCAATTATTCGAACTCATCTTTCACTGTCAAGCGATGCCGTACCACTAAGATTTGGAATTAGATTGAGTTTGGGTAATTGATTGTAAGCTTTTGTTTTTTATTAAACTATATTTGATTGTCTACCTCTTTAGACATTGCAATTTGGTTGCCAGCTGTGATACTGAAGTTATACCGATGATATTTGATTCTTTGGTGGAAGCAACATGATGGAGCTACAACTACTTTGCACCACCAACTATAGTATATTATGAAATGAATTAATAATTTATTCAAACTCAATCATCATTATTTATAGTATATTGGTTTGGTTTAAAACACTTTATAAATTTTTAAATTGCTTTTTTTCACCTTTTTTACTTTTTTTCTAATTTCATTTTTTATAGTAGTTTTTTTTTTAATAGAAAATATTAGTGCTAAGTTTTTTTAAGACACTCTAAAAGCAATTTTGGTATTTAAAAAAAAAAGATAACGGGGTTTAAGTTTTTTATAATTTAACATAGATTTATTAATGTCAAAATTTGTGCAAAATGGGGAAAGACATAAGTATTATTAATTATCATTATATTTCATAGAATCAGTAGATACTGACGAGGTCTAATATTTGGTTCACTCACACTTTCATATTAATTGTGATATTAATTCTAGTTTGACACTTTTGCTTATTGCTTTAGTCCATAAAAGTTAGAATTAAAGTTTTAGTCATCTAGGGTTGATGTGCTTAGCAATAAACAAAGCTACAATGCTATGGCCTTTATTGTCTTTGAAGTTTTAAGATACATTCATAGACTTTTAAAGATGTGAAAAAATTGATAAGTTTTAAGTAAGTTTAAAAAAATTTTAGAACAAGTTTGCAGAATTTCTAAAAAAAAACTATAAAAAAAATTCTAAAAAGTTTTTTAAAAATCATAAATGATTGTAAAAATTTCTTTGGTTACCTAAATTTTTAACTGATTGTAGAAGAGAGTCTAAAGATGTTATTTTATTTGAGAGTTTGTATACACAATACTTTTGAAGAACAACAAATTACTAATAAACACACACTAATTTACAAAAACACTAATTTACAAAAATTAAAATATGAGTTGTGTTATTATGCACTGTATTATTCTTGAAAATCATTTATCTATATTTGTTCTTAATTGGAACAACATTTTTGAATATCTTTAACAGCTCTTAAGAAAAGATTCTTAAAGAGTTTTGCTTGTAAAAACTTAGTTTTTTTGGTTACTTAAACTGTTAATTAAAAGTTTGCTATGAATATATTTTTTAACCTCAAATTTTGTTAAAAAATTTGAGACTTTGGCAAACTCAGAGGTTTTGCCAGTAAGTTTTAAAAACTGCTATATAAAAAGTTTTCTAATAAGAAGTTTCATTTTGAATAGCAGGCTATTTGGGCAACTGACAATTTTAAAGCTATTATCTTTTGACATTTGACAAGTAAAAACTACGCTATTATTAAAAATGGAACAATACACGCTTCAACAACGCTTTGAAATTATTAAAATTTACTACACTTTTTGGTCGTCGTAAAACTCCTTCTCGGCCGGCAATAGTAAACTTGGTAAAAAAGTTGAGCTGTTGGGACAAGTTTGTGATGTAAAAAATCAAAACTGTGTGCATCGCTCAAGAACACATGAGAATATTGCTGATGTAGCTCTTAGTGTTGAAGAAAACTAAGTTTTGTAGAATTAGACATTCCACAAACGACATTACACCGTATATTGCATAAAGACTTAAGTCTTAAGGCTTTTAAAGTTTAGTTAACACAAGAACTCAAGCCGGTCGATTACCATAAACGTCGTATCTTTGCTGATTGGGTCTTTCAAATGCATCAAAATTATCCGAAATTTTATAGAAAATCATCTTCAGTGATGGGGCCTGAAAAAATCCAAGAATGATTGTTGAAAAGTTTTTGCATCCTTAACGTGTTTGGACTCTACTTTTTCAAAAATAAGGCTGGTGCAACTGTTACGGTGAATGGATGGCGCAACCGAGCTATGATTAATAATTTTTTATGGCCGGAATTGGAAGATATTGATGTAGACGACGTTTATTTTCATCAAGACGGCGCTACGTGCCAAACAAGCCCAATCGCAATTTTGCAAAAAAAGTTTCCTGACCGTGTTATTTCTCGAGGTGCTCACAATTGGCCACCAAAATCTTGTGATTTAACACTTTTAGACTTTTTTCTTTAAGACCACATGAAAAATAAGGTCTATGCCAATGCTACACAATCGATCAAGACTTTAAAGATGAAATTCGTGAAGTTATTGAGGACATACAGCCGCAAATGTGCAAATTGGTTATAGAAAATTTTATGAAAAGAATGTGGTACTGCAACCGTAACCGTAGCGGCCATTTGACTGATATCGTTTTCAAATGTTAATGGCATACCTTCTTCTTTACAATGAAATAAACATTTATTGATTTCTTTTAAAAAATACCTTTTTTTTAAATATCAAAATGAAACCTCTTACTGGAAAACCTTATACAACTCAAAAAATATTTTTTAATTTAAATTTGTTCTACTTTGAGAAACTTTTATTAAACGGTATTAAAGAAATGAAATTTTTTTTACCAAGTATTTAAAAATAAAATTACAAACATTTAAAGACTTTAAACAGTTTAAAAAAACTAAGAAATTTAAAGATTTCCTAGAAGAATTATTTTGCATATTAGTAGAGAAGACTTTTAACAAGTTGCATACTTGTTTAAGATTATTAAAAACAGTTCTAAGAAGACTTTGAAAAAGCTAGACTAATTTGGAAATTAAATATTTTTAGGTTAGGTCTTTAATATTAAGCAGTGGCGTGCCAAAAATTGCAATTAAAGCTACTTTTTAACAGTGCGCCACTGAATAACTCAAGCACGCACGACAATGTGCTTAATCTTAAATAAAAAAATTTGTCTACAAATTAGCAATAGTATTTTTTTAATTATCTATACACATGAATTAGTGACTGTTTGTCAACGTTGAAAAATGAAGCAATTTTTAGCCAAAACTATCATTCCGCTAAACAATAAAAGTATTTAGAGATTCAACTTAAAGGGCTGCGCTGATTCAAAAAAGAAAAGAAAAACAATGTGATTAATGGCAATGGATTACTTGTTAACCCACAATATTTGTTCTTTTGACAAAACTAACAAAAAACAAAGCTATTGGTATCGAAAAAAGATTACCAGATAACCATTGACACTTTTGACTAACCTTTCATAATTAAATGTGACGCTTTGTTTGCCGAATTAGGATAAATTCAGCCTTTTAAACTGGTTTTTAAATTTGTTAATAAAGTATTACACTTTACTGTCAAACTTTTAATTTGGTTTTTGAATTATAAATCAGGCTCTTAAACTGCCAAGCTGGTTTTTAAAAGTGTAAATGCAATTCCGTCTACAAACATATTAAATATTACTGGCAAAGTGATAATCTGGTCTTTTAATTATAAATCCAAAATTTTCTAAATTTAACTTTTATAACTAGAAATTTAGATAACAATTTTAGTTTTAATTTTAAAAAAACTGACAGTACCCTAATTTATTATTTAAAAAAAGTATTTGTAGCTTTAAAAGTGTAAAATTTCACTGCCAAACTGTTTACCCGGCTTCCAAATTAACAATCCGGTCTTTAAAATTGTAAATCAAGTTTTTAAAACTGAAAAAACGGTATTGGGCAATGTTTTTGTCTGTCTTTGCAAAGCAAGTTTGACTAATTAGATGCATTTTTAATATTAATTAAGATCAGCCAAACGCCGTTATTAAGACGGTTTTAGAAAAAAGTACACAATTTGGTCATTTTCCTATAATCCTATAACTAAAGTTTAAGCACTTCTCAAATTTTATTTATTCAGTCAAAAATAACAAAATCTGGTCATAAATATTACATAAATTTAAAAAAAAAAAAAAAATTTTCAATAATAATTTAAACAAAAACTGTTGAAAAGTATAAATTTCTATTTAAAAATAACAAAATTCTGCCTTGAAACATTAAAATATTATCAGAAAGCTCCAAAATCCGGCCAAAAATATCAAAATCCTGTCATAATCTTTTAATAGGTGATAATATTCTATTACTAAAAAGTGAAAAATAACAAAATAGCAAAAGCTGTTAAATGGTGCAAAATTTGATTTATAAAATTACAAAGTCCAGCCGTATAGTATTAAAATATTGTCAGAAAGCATTAAAATCTAATCTTAAACTGTTATAATGTTCAAAAATTTATTTAAAAAATGTCAAAAATAGCAAAAATTAGCTATAAACTGTAAAAAAATGCAAAATTCTTTATTTAAAACGCAAAATCCTGTTAAAAAGTATCAAAATATTGTAAAAAAAACTCAAAATTAGTCATACAACATTTTCTTTTTCTTTTTCTTGGCTCAGCTTTTCCGTCGAAGGTTGCTGATCATTGTGGCAATTTTAACTTTGAAGATAGCCAAGCAAAACAGGTCTGCCAAAAATTTGTCACACCATTTCCGCAGGTTACGCAGCCAGGATATACGTCGCTTTCCAACGCTTCTTTTTTCTTGGATTTTTTCTTGGATTATAATTTGTAATAACCTATATTCTTGGTTTTTAAAGATGTAGCCTAGATACTCTAGCTTTTGCTTCTATATACTAAAAGGAATTTTGGTCTCTTTGCTCATTCTTCAAAGCACTTTGACGTTGGTAATTTTGTCGGTTTTGGTAGTTTTCTGGTGTAAAGTTCAGCTTTCTATGCCATAAAAGAGTATCAAAAAAAATGTAGCATTGAGCCATTCTTAACTTTAGGTCTAGACTGAGATCTCGAAAAGTTAGCATGTTTTTTATTATGAGGAATGCTGCTCTTGCTTGTTCTATGCGGGCTAGAATTTCTTGTCTATATGTCCAGTCATCATTTATCTATGTTCTAAGATACTTATATCTGGAGACTTGTTCAATGCGTTTCCGTTTATTACCAAAGGGATTTGCTGTTTGGTTTTTAAAATTAACATGAATTTTGTTTTGGTTAAGTTTATTTGGAAACCGTATTCTTTGTTTTTTGCCTCTATGGTATTCATCATGCGTGTGAGATCTATTATAATGTCTGCTAGTACGACTATATCGTCTGCATGTCGGATGTTGTTGATTGTTCTACCATTTACAACAATTCCTGCGGGGTCCTCTAAGAGTGTTTTCCTAAATATTGTTTCGGAGTAGCTATTGAATAACATTGAAGCTTGACACATTTTTGTATGATAATGTCATCTGACAGTTTCTTTCAATTTTGATTTTTGCTGTCTGGCCTCAATAAAACTTTGACACTATTCTTATGTCATGATAGTCGAAATTCATGCTTATTAAAATATTTATGAGTGTTTCGTGTTTTACATTATCAAATGCTTTGCTGTAGTAATGTAGCAAGCATATACGTCCTTATTCACGTCTTGACAGCGTTGAACCAGTACTCCAAATGCATGGAGTGCTTCGCTCGTTCCAAATTTGTTGCAAAATCTAAATTGCATGTCTGTTATATCCGTCTTACATTTTTTATATATTCTAGTATGTAAAATCTTAAGGAACACCTTCAATGTATGGCTTATTAAACTTATCATGCAGTCTGTTGCATGCGGTTTCTTGAATAGGATGATAATCGTAAATGTTAGCCATTCTTGTAGTATAATGCCAGTTTTGTATATTGTGTTTGATCTGTGAGGATGTTGGTTTGATCGTTTTTAACCAACTTTAGCATTTTGCTGTATACTCCGTTTGAACCTGCTGTTTTGCCTGTTTTTGTGATTTTTATAGCATGTTTTACTTTGTTGTTTTGTATTTCAGGACCATTTTGTGCAAGGTGGTTTAGATTGTAGCCATCGGACCTGCTATTATATTTATTACGTATTCTTTCTAGCGTTGTAGTTTGCACTTTAGATTTAATATTATTTTCCCACTTGTGTCTTTCAGTATGGTCGTTCTTTGTTTGTTATTAGTACCAACTATTTCACAAATTTTCTTGTAAACATTAAAGCTGTCGTGCCTATTCTGTAGATCTTTGATTTTGATTCGTGGTTTTATCAATTGTTTTTTTTTAGCTTGACGTATTTTCTTCTTGATAGTTTTTGGGATGTCTTGATATTCTTTCTCTTTTCTGTTTTTTTATAATCTTCGTTTTTCTATTACGGTAAGAATCTCAGTTGTAATCCACAATCTCTGCTTCTAACAACTTTGTTCTGAGTTGTATGGAAAACATCTTTGACGTTCTCCTAGACTTTGTTTACTCTCTCAGAACTGATGTTTGTTTTTATGTTGAGACTTTTGTTTATTTTAGTTGTTGCTTTCTGTAATACTTTTGAGTCTTGCAGCCTTCAGATGTTTATATTTGTATTGATTTTTTTGCTTTCAGTTTTACTTTTAGTTTTATTACTACTGGGTCGGAAGCTACGTCTGCACCCGGGTAAGTTTTAACCGATGTTACCCTGTTTTTAAATTGCTTGCTTATTAATATTTTGTCTATCTGGTTGCAAACTATGTTATCTTTACTGTCTTTAGAAGATTTCTATGTGTATAACCATCGAGGATAAAGTTAAAAGCTTATTGCCGCGCTCGTTTCTTATGCCTAATCCATACTTTTTTACCCATTCTCCCGCTTTGCATTGGCCTATATTGGTGTTAAAGTCTCCCATAACTATTGTAAGGTCTTACTTCACTTATACCTATTATGTCTATTTGCATTCTCTGCATCTTTGTTGTAACCTTTTTCAGTTTTTCTGCCTGGAACATACTGCGCACATTTCATGTCGCAATTTTCAAGTTTTTTTTGTCTATTTTTATTATGTTTATTTATTTTTTTAGGAGAATTCTTTGCACCGTCTCCCCAATAAAGAGGTGGTATTAGAGCCATTAAAGCCATTCTGACCGTGCTTCTAACTGTCTGATGTTGGGCCAGGCCGAGATCAATTCTCATACGTCTCAACTCAGTGATGACTTGGCTGCTGCACCAAGTCATAATTTTTCCCCATATCTGGCTACTCAGATTTAATTTAGCCTGCAGGTCAATGCAGTTGCCTGGGGAGTAGCGCGTGGAGCCATAAGTCAGAGCTGAGTACCCTGTGAGAACCAGTATTTGTGTTCTTCCTCCCGTCTATGGCGCTTGAGTGGCCTCTACAGCATAACCCTATACCATTTTGTTTATGGAATGCCAAAAATAGCAAAATTTGTTTATAGACTGTTGAAAAAAAGCAAATTTTTTGTCAAAACTTGGCCATAAAATATCAAAATATGATCAGAAAGCATCAAAAGTATATAATTCTTAATATAAAATGTCAGAAACAACAAAATAAGGTCATAAACTGATAAAAAGTATAAGATTCTATTCGTAAAATTTTAAATTTTGAAGTAAAAAATTTAAAAAAAAGCCATAAAAAGTTAAAAAATCTATTTATAAAGTGTCAAAATTGAAAAATATCTGACCATTAACCGTTAAAAAATTAGAAATACTATCTATAAAAACACATTTTGCTATAAAATATAATAATTGAAGTGCAAAATTTTACTCATAAAATAATAAAATTATAAAATTGAAATATAAATTGTTAAAAAGTACAAGATTCTTATCTTGAAATGTCAAAAAAGTAAAATCCGGCTATAAGTTGTTAAAAAGTAAAATGTCCTTTTCAAACAAGGTAAATACTATTAATCCGGCCACAAATGATTAAAATATTGTGAGAAAACACTAAAATTTGACGATCAAAAGTGAAATGTCAAAAATAACACAATTTAGCTAGAAAATATCAAAATATTGTTAAAAAGCAACAAAATCCGATTATAAACTGTTAAAAAAGAGCAAAATTTTACAAATAAAATGACAAAACAGCAAACATCTGGCTATAAACTGTTAAAAGATACAAGATTCTATTTATAAAAACTGAAAAATTGCAAAATCCGGCGACAAAATATTAAAATATTGTCATGAAGCACCAACATTCGGTCATAAACGGTTGAAAATTTTAATTATAAAATGAATTAGCAAAATTTAGCTATAAACTGTTATAAAGTTTAAAATTCTATTTATTAAAAAAAGAAAAGTAGTAAAATACAGCTATAAAATATTAAAATATTGTTATAATACACTAAAATTTGGTCATAGTGTTGAAAAGTGCAAAATTCTATTCATAAAACGTCGGAAAGCACTAAAATCCAGCCATAAACAGTCAAAATGATCAAAACTCTATTTATAAAATATCAAAAATAGCAAAATCCGGTCATAAACTATTAAAAAGTACAAGATTCTATTTTTAAAATAAGAAAACAGCAACGTCCGGCCATATACTGTTAAAAAGTCAAAAATACTATTCATGAAATGTCAAAAATCTGGAGATAACTGTCAAAAAGTGTATTATTTTATGAAAAGTCAATAATAGCAAAATTCTGTTATAAAATATAATAATATTTTTAGAAACAATTAAAATCTTGTCATAAATTGTTGAATACTGCTAAATTCTGTTTATGAAATTTTAAAAATAACATAATCCCTCTATAAACTGTCGAAAAGTACAAAATTTTAATTATAAAATGTCAAAAACTGCAAAATCCGGTTATAAGCTGTTAAAAAGTTCAAGACTCAATTCATAAATTTAAAAAAAAATGTGTTACGCCTATGGTGATGGTCAAGGGGGTATTTTTTAAATATTTACAATAAGTGTATATTAGGCTTCCCTTGAAATCTTAAACGATGGCAAGTAAATGACACAAAAAGAAAATTAGCATAACATTATAATTAGATGGTTTTAAAATATGTGTACACAATATAATAAAATTTCCTCATAACAATGGCATGAACGCAAAACAGTTTTATAATATTACCTAGTCTTGAGGGGTAAATACTACTCTAAACAAGTTCTTTAACAAAAGCAGCAAAACTAGTATTAACTATTCAATAAAAAAACATAATTTTCGCACAATGATTTTTACTGTAAAAATTTAAATACTATATAATATACAAATTGTAGAATTATTATTGGTGTTTTCTGTTATACGTAATAATATTTATATTAAAAACATTTGAACCAGATAATTAATTATTAAATTAAAATTTCAAATAATTTTAATTCAATTAACAAGTAAATTGCTAGCAAAGATGCAATAATAATAAAAAATAAATAAATAATTATTAAAGTCAAATTTTGTTAAAAGTTAATAAAATAATAAAATAACTGATAACAAAACTTTACGCTTAATAAAGAAGTGTTAAGATTGTAAATTTTAGTATTTTTTAATCTATTTATGTGGTAGAGGCAATGCATCCATCATAGTAGTTGCATAGCCCCACCTCCTGTTAGTTCAAACAACTCAAAGTAGTTCATAATTTTTGGCGCGCATAAACAGCCGGTCTGTCTTCGCGAAAACTTCATCTCGACTTAATATTTACGTTCGTGAAATTAAATCTCGTCGCTTTATAAAAGCGAAACCCTTTAATTGAATCTTCGCGTTCAAAAAGTGTGCAACATCTATAACCTGGGGCCATAGGTGAAAACTAAAACTGGCCTATAAATCATAACCTCGAAAAAAATATAAAGTTCAGCCAAGAACATTAATCAGCGCTCCCCAACTTATTGCTAACTTTATTTCCAGTTTAAACGTTTCACATTTAAGTCGCAATCTCGGATTTAATCAGAGAAGTTATTTGGGACTGTGGCAGAAAAATATCTGCTTTTGTTAGAAATAAGACAGTTTTTTAGTTTAAGTGCGATTAAGATATTTTAGTTTGTGTAGTGGAGTAGTGTTGTGCGGGTTAATGTGATTTAGGATTTTATATAGGTAATGATAATAATAGCAGTTTTGTTGATTTATTATGTCATGCAATAAAATTTTTTTATTCAAATCGTAACTAAATTAAAATCAATTTGATTTTTAAATTCTACGTTGATGATATATTAGTTTATTTTTTTAAATTAATATCATAAATCCCTTCATACTGGTGTAGGGTTTGATACATTAGTAGGTACGAATGCCACCTGTAGAATCAAATCAAAATGTACAAATTATATAATTTTTTTAATATTGAGTAATTATTTGTTCTACTTGTTGCAATTGATGCAGTGAGTGGAAAACAAGCGTTAAGCTTCTTCAATTGTTATTCAAACATTATCATTTTGATTTGTAATTTATGTCAAATAAATTTTGACACATTTGTGTTTAAATTAAAAAGTTATCTGTTTGATATATGTATATGGATAACAATCAACTTAATATTTGTTGTCAAATCTTTTCATTTATGGATATTCTAATCAAAATATAATTAAAAGTATTTTAATTAAGTTACGATTTAATTGAATTGTTCATTTCTAGTTGGTAGTATACAAGATGTTTACGGAAAACTATATTGAAGGAAAATAGGTTAATTTTTTAATAATGTTTATATGTACTTTCATAATAAAACACTTTTTAAACCAAATAATCTACTCGGTAACTCTCTAAATAGTGTAGAGTGAAAGACTACTAAGCCGGTAACTACTAGAACTACATTTTATAAAATTTATTATAATTTAATATATTTTCAAATTTTGATGTTTGAATTATTATAATAATTAAAAACCGTTTTAGAGAGTGGTTTTCTTTAAATATTTTAGGATTGCAAAAGTTAGCAGAAATGTTAAATCGTTGTGAACAGTTTGCAGTTTTTAATTTGGAGAAGAAGTTATGAAGCAAAAATTGTGCAGAATTTAATTATCTTAATAAAGTTCAAATAAAGTTTTTTGACAATTAAGCTTATAATTCAATAAATTTGGTTTTAAAGCGAATTTCTTATAACATTTAAGTTCTGAAAGTTAGAACAAAAGTTGAAGAATAAATGTGCAGAATTTAATTATCCTGATAAAGTTTTAGTAACTCTTAAATATTTTGATAATTAAGCTATTAAATAGCAGAAAACATGATTCTAGCAGAAATTTCTTCTAATATCTTAAAAGGTAGGAGAAAAGTTGAAATATAAAAATTATGCAAAATTTAATTATCCTTATAAAGTAAGTGCAACTTTTTTTAATATTTTGACAGATAAGCCATAAAAATGAGGAAAACATGGATTTAGAGCTAATTTCAAATATCTCAAAACTTATGAGAATTCAATTATCTGGATGAAGCTTTAATAACTTTCTATAATATTTGGACACCTATACTGTCAAATTGCAGAAAACTGATTCTGATTTCTTCTAATATCTCAAAAGTTATGGATGGTAGAAAAAAAAATTGAATTTATGCAGAATGATCCTGATAA
Organism: Tachinus rufipes; assembly: GCA_963932245.1. NCBI lineage: Eukaryota > Metazoa > Arthropoda > Insecta > Coleoptera > Staphylinidae > Tachinus > Tachinus rufipes. Next base: position 12,878,369 of record OZ010746.1, on the reverse strand, counting down.
AGTTTTAGTAACTTTTTTTAATATATTAACAGTTTAATTGTTAAAATGCAGTAAATGTGGTTTTAAAGGTTTTTTTTTTAATCTTGAATGTTAGAAGAAAAGTTTAATTATTAAAATTATGCAGAATTTAATTAGCCTGATAAACTTTAAGTATTTTTATTTAATTTTTTGACAGTTGGTTTCTCAAAATGATGAAAACATGTTTTAGGACTTAATTTTCTCAAATATTTTAAAAGTTCTTAAAGTTAGTAGAAAAGTTGAAATATAAAAACTATGCAGAATTCATCTATCCTGATAAAGTACTTGTATCTTTTTAAAATGTTTTGACAGTTAAGCTATTAAAATGCAGAAAACATGGTTTTAGAGCAAATTTCTTAATCATTAAAAATTGTGTAGAATTTAATTATCTTTATAAAGTCTAAGTAACTTGCTTTAATATGTTGACAGTTAAGCAGTCAAAGTGCATGAAACATAGTTTTAGAGCTATTTTTTTAAATATTTTGAAAGTTATAAAAGTTAGAGCAAAATTGAAATATAAAAGTTGTGCAGAATTTAATTATCTTAAGAAAACTTTTGTAATTTTTTTAAAATATTTTGTCAAGTAAGCTATCAAAATGCTGAAAACATGGCTTTAGAGCTAATTTCTTAAATATCTTGAAAGTTGTAAAAGTTGGAGGAAAACTTAAGAATATAGGTATAAAGATGATTAATTTTGTATCAAACAAAATATGCCAATAGGACTCAATATATTTTATTAATTAAAACATTCTAAATAGATACGTGAACGTTTCAACAACTTCTCTTCTTCAGCATTACAATACAAGATAATATATATTTTTTAAATATAATTACAAAATGAAATGGACAGAATATAAAATAGTCAGAAAGTATTAGATTAAGCTAGTCGAATAAAAACCATATAAAAAATATTAACATAAATAAGGAATTTTACATATTAAAAAACAATTTTATCTAAATAATAAATTAGGATACATACACAACATATTAAAAAAACATATAACTTATGTGAATTAGCAATTATTTACTCACCATATTTCTTTTAATATTTAATCTGAATTTAATTATTATATGTACCACCTGAAATGCCATAATTCTTAAGAACTATGTTAACATATATGGATGGTATCTGCTTTTATGAATATAATTCATTTCTTCCTTCTAATTATAAAACAAATAGAGGAACCCCAATAGAACAATATGAAATGAATTTAAATTTTACGTCGTATTACTCTAGAAGGACATCATAATTTTATTTATTTGAAACAAAAAAAATTTAAAAGTATATGAGGGTATTTTCAGAAGTTATATGTTTAATATTTTTATTAAAAGAAATTATCCATGTGATTTTAAGTTAATAATATTATGATAGATTATACTTAAGTTTTCACTGTCTGTTTGGAAGTTACAAGTTGAGTTTTTTCGAATATGTAACATTTCACTGCTCAATCTTTTTTTGTATGATGGTTCTACATCTAATATCTTTGTTTTGTTGAAATCAAAGTGATGACCCTCTTTTATGTGATACTACAGAGACCTGTTTTTTCTAAATTATTTCTGCAGTCACGTTTATGTTGGTTGATGCGATCTACTAGTTATTGTTTTGATTGACCATTGTAATGTTTGCTACAATTATTGCATGGAATTGAATAAACCGTATTTTTTGTAAACATTAATGGTGTTTTGTCTTTTAGCTTTGTGAATAGTGATCCTACTGTTTTTTGAGAATTAAATGTTATATTAGTGTAGTTGTCTTATAACACTTTTTTTAATTTAGGTGACAAGTTATCTATGAATGGGATAGAGTACCAATTTTTATTAATATTAGTAGGTTCTTCAATATTAATAAGGGAAGCTTCTATGGGTTTATTATTATTGAGAATTGTATTTATTAGTCGAATTGGGTAACCATTAGCGACTAATTTATCTCTTAGTAAATTAAAATTCTTTTTGTGAAATCTATGATTACTTAGGCTTAAAATTCTATTTTTATTCATGTTTATTATGTTTATTTTATGTGTCAACTGATGATTGGAATAATAGTTTAAAGTTCTATTGCTATCACATGTTTTTTATATAGGTCTACAATGATTTTATTATGTTCTTTAATCAATAATAGATCTAGAAATGGTAGTTTATTCTGTACTGAATGTTCTATAGTGAAATTTAATGATTCAAGTTTGTTTGTAAAAATTTCCATTGAACTGAAAAAAACTATGTTCAAAAAAATGATCTATTATTTTTATAAATAATTCTTTGTCAATCTCTGTGTATGTACTTATTAATTCCCATTTCTTGTTGATTATGTTTAGAACTAAATCTTTTGAAATATTTGTGAATAGAGATTCCACATCTAGAGATATTAAAGTATGGTCATCAGGAATTGTTATATCATTTAATTTATTTACTACTTCAATGGAATTTTTTACATTGTATTTTAAGGAATTAGTTAAATTATTAAGAATACTGGAAATGAACTTTGAAAATTTGCAGTCTGGAGAATCATTACAAGATACTATTGGTCTTAGTGGTCTATTTTCTTCATGAATTTTTGGTAATCCGTATATCTTTGGTGGAATGGCATTTGTGTGATCTATGTTGGATATCCGAAATGTAATTCTTTTCTAGTAATATGTCAAGAAGACTATTAGTGGATTTTTCATATGAAGTAGTAGGATCTTTTTTCAGTAATGAATAGGTACAATTATTGGAAATCAAGTGAGACGTTTTTTCAATATATTCACTTCTGTACAAAAGAACTGTTCTATTTCCTTTATCAGCTCTGGTTACTATGAGTTTAGGGTTTTTTTATGAGAAAGCATTTGGTCAAATTGTAATTATTTTGGAATACAGATAGTTTATTTTTGTTAGGGTTGTTATTGTTCTTATTAAAATAGTTAGTTATGAAGTTAGTGCATTTAGATCTTAAATTATTTTTGTCTATATCTGGAGGTTTGTCATTGATACAATATTCTATACATTTCAACATTGAGAACATTGGAAATTCATTGAAAGTATGGGCTATAGAAAATTTAGGGCTTTTTCTAATATATTTTATATTTTATATTTTCTATATTTATTTTATAAAATCATTTTATTTTATTCATATTATTTAATGATTTTATTTAAATATTTATTTTATTTATTACATACATGTTTTGATAAATAATTATCATTTTCAATGTATTAATGTATATATTATTTCAAACTGATTAGTTATTAATATTTAAAAAATTGTTTTTTATTTTTTCTAATATGTTTATTATATTATTTGGAATATTTAAGTCAGTGGTATTTTCTATAAAATTACAATTAGGTTTATTCAATTCATTATGCGTAATGTCAGTTAAATGTTTTAGTTTCTTAATTTGATTAAATTTAGTCTCTTGGTCTATCAACCACAACTTATCATTTAAAATGTTGTGTTCAAAGTTTTTTTAAATCATTACAGGGATAATTTCTTTTAATTTACAGAGAGTGTTAACAATATCTGTCTTAATATATTTAATTTTAAAATGGATTGTTTCAATTTCTATGTTTAATAAATTTTTTAAAATAAATTAACTGTTTTATCTAGTTTATTAGTTATTTTCTTATTAACATTAAGATTAAGAAAAGTACAATTGAAATTCGATTGAATGTGGTTTGGAATTATTTTTGCAGTAGGAAAATTTTATTATTTAATAATTTGACTTTTTTTTATATTTAGTTTTTCATACTTGCGTATTAACTGACGTGATTCCAATCCGTACATTTCCATTATTTCATTAAAAAAAAACATCATGTGGTAGGGGATAATGCTGTGGCTGTCAATATTAAATGTAATACGACGTAAAATTAAAATTAATTTCATATCGGGGTTCCTTCATTTGTTTTATAATTAGAAGGAAGAAATGAATTATATTCATAAAAGCAGATACCATCTCCATATATGTTAACATAGTTCTTAAGAATTATGGCATTTCAGGTGGTACATATAATAATTAAATTCAGATTAAATACTAAAAGAAATATGGTGAGTAAATAATTGCTAATTCACATTTTAATTCCACTGAAATTCGGACAATCGTCCCTACATCGATATCTCCGATTTTGTACAAATTTTGTACACATGTTTGGGGTTCCAAAATATGTCGATTCCTAAAAATGCAATAAACAAAAATTGTGCAGAATTTAATTATTTTGATAAAGTTTAAGTAACTTGCTTTAATATTTTGACAGTTGGATTGTCAAAATGCAGAAAACTTGGTACTAGAGCGAATTTCTTTAAATATCTTAAAAGTTATAAAAGTTAGCAGAAAAGTTTTAATGTAAAAATTATGCACAATTTAATTATCTTATGAAAGTTATAGTAAATTTTTTTAATATTTTGACAGTAAAGTCTTCAAAATGCAGAAAAAATGGTTTTAGAGCTAATTTCTTCAAATATCTCAAAAGTTATAAAAGTTGAAGAAAAACTTAATTAATTTGATAAAGTTTAAGTAAGTTGCTTTAAGATTTTGAAAGAAAAATAATCAAAATGCAGAAAACATCTTGAAAGTTATAAAACTTAAAGCATAAGTTGAAATATAAAAGTTGTGAAGAATATAATCATTTTGATAAATTTTTTTTTTTTTTAATATGTTTTTGTAAATTTTTTTACTATTTTGAGAACTACGCTATTAAATTGCAGGTAACATGGTTTAAGAGCTACTTTTATAAATATCTCGAAAGTTATGAAAGTTAAAGCAAAAGTTGAAATATAAAAGTTATGCAGAATTTAATTATCCTGATAAGGTTTTAGTAACTTTTTTAAATATTTTAACAGTTAAGCTATTAAATAGGAGAAAACATGGTTTTAGAGCTATTTTCTTCAAATATCTTGAAACTTATAAAAGCTGCAGAAAAACTTAATATTCAAAAATTGTGTAGAATTTAATTATCTTGATAAAGTTTAAGTAACTTCCTTTAATATTTTTACAGTTAAGCTATCGAAATGCATAAAACATGGTTTTAGAGTTGTTTCTTTAAATATCACGAAAATTAGAAGAAAAGTTAAAATAAAGTGCAAAATTTAATTATCTTCAAAAGGTTTTTATAATATTTTTTTTAATATGCAGATAACATGGTTTTGAAGCTAATTTCTTCAAATATCTTGAAAGTTATCAAAGTTGGAGAACAACTTAAGAAACAAAAATTGTGTAGAATTTAATTATTTTTATAAACTTAAGTAATTTGCTTTGATATTTTTACAGTTGACTTGTCAAAATGAAGGAAACATGGTTTTAGAGCTCATTTCTTCAATTATGTTGAAAGTTAAGGAAGTTAGAAGAAAAGTTGAATTTAAAAAAAATATGCAGAGTTTAGTGGTCTTGATAAAGTTCAAATAACTTTTTATACTACTTTAACAGTTAAGCTGTCAAAATGCAAAATACATGGTTTTTGATAAATTTTCTAGAAATATTTTGAAAGTTACAAAAGTTAGAAGAAAAGTTGAAACAAAAGTTATACAGAATTTAATTATCTTTATATGGCTTTTGTAATTTTTTTAATAACTTGAAAGTTTAGTTGTTAAAATACAGAAAAAATGCTTTTAGAACATTTTTATTTCAAATGTTTTGAAAGTAAAGTTAGAAGGAAAGTTTAATTATAAAAATTATGCAAAAATCTTGATAAAGTTGTAGTCATTTTATTTAATATTTTGACAGTTGACTTCTTAAAATGCAGAAAACATGGTTTTAGAGGTACTTTTTTCAAATATCTTAAAAGAACAAAAGTTTAAATATAAAAGGTATGTATAAATTTAATTATCTTCATTAAGATTTTAGTTTAAACTTTGTTTAATATTTTGACAACATGGTTTCAAAACTAATTTCTACAAATGATTAGTTAAAAGTTATGAAAATTACAAAAAAGTTGAAATATAAAAATTATGTAGAATCAAAGTATCTTAATAAAGTTTTAGTTACTTTATTTAATATATTGACTGTTGGTCTGTTAATATTTAGGTCAAAATGCAGAAAGCAGTATTTTAGAAGTTATTTCTTCAAATATCTTGAAAGTTGTGAGAGTCTTAGGAACATGTATAAAAATGATGCAGAATTTAATTATTTTGATAAAGTTGAGTAACTTTCATTAGTATTTTGACATTCGTGCAGTTAACATGCAGAACACATGGTTTTAGAGCTTATTTTTTGAATATTTTGAAATTTAGAACAAATGTTAAAATAATGGAAAATTCAATTATCCTGATGACAGTTATGCTGAATTGAATCTTGAATAATCTCGAAAGTTATGGAAGTTAGAAAAAAAGTTTAAAAATAAAAATGATGCAGAATTTTATTAGGTTTTTTAGAGTTAGTTTCTTTAAGTATAACAAAAGTTAGAAGAAAAGTTGAAATATAAAAGTTGCTAAATTCAATTATTTTGATGAGGTTTCCTTAACTTTTTTTTAAATATTTTGACAGCTAAGCTATTAAATAGCAGAAAACATGGTTTTAGAGCTAATTTCTTCAAATATCTTGAAAGTTATAAAAGTTAAAGAAAACTTAGAACAAAAATTGTATAGAATTTATTTATTTTTATAAACTTTAGTAACTTGCTTTAATATTTTAACAGTTGATCTGTCAAAATGCAGAAAACTTGATATTGAGCGAATTTCTTTAAATCTCTTGAAAGTTATGAATGTTAAAAGAAAGTTTTAGTAAATTTCTTTAGGTTTTAACAATTAAGCTGTCAAAATAGAAAACATGGTTTTAGAGCTGAATTTTTTGAAAGTTATAAAAGTTGGAGAAAAACATAAGAAGCAAAAATTGTGTAGAATTTAATTATCTTGATAAAGTTTAGGTAAGTTATCAAAATGCGGAAAACATGGTTTTAGAGTTAGTTTATTTAAATATCACGAAAGTTAGAAGAAAAGTTGAAATATTGTATTTAATTATTTTTGTAAGGATTTTTAAACTTTTTTAAATATTTTGACAGTTAAGCAAATAACATTGTTTTAGAGCTAATTTCTTCAAATATCTTGAAAGTTATAAAAGTTAGAGAAAAACTTGAGAAACAAAAATTGTGTACAATTTAATTATCTTGATAAAGTTTAAGTAACTTGCTTTAATATTTTGACAGTTAAGCTATTAAAATGCAGACAATCTGGTTTTCGTTAGTTTCTTTAAGAATCCCGAAAGTTATAAGAAAAGTTGTGCAGAATTTAATTATTTTGATAAGATTTAAGTAACTTTCTTTATATATTTTGACAGTTAAGCTATTAAATAGCAGAAATCATGGTTTTAGAGCTAATTTCTTCAAACATCTTGAAAGTAATGAAAGTTAAAAGAAAAGTTAATATAAAAATTTTGTTTAATATTTTGCAGTTGTTTTCTTAAGATTCAGAAAACATAGTTTTAGAGGTACTTTCTTCAAATATCTTAAAAGTTAGAACAAAAGTTGAAATATAAAAGGTAGACAGAATTTAATTATTTTTATAAAGTTCTAGTAACTTTATTTAATATTTTAACAGTTAAGGTATGAAAATTCAGAAATTATGGTTTTAAAACTAATTTCTAAAAATTATTAGTTAAAAGTTATGTAAATTACAATAAAATTGAAATATCAAAATTATGCCGAATCTAATTAGGTAGTTATAGTATAAGTTTTAGTTTATTTAATATTTTGACAATTGGTCTGTCAAATTTGAGGTTAAAATGCAGAAAACATTATTTTAGTTTCTTCAAATATCTCGAAAGTTATGGAAGTTTTAGGAAAAGTTTAAATATAAAAATGAGTTTAATTAACTTAATAAAGTTTAAGTAGCTTTCTTTAATATTTTGACATCTGTGCAGTTAGAATTCAGAACACATGGTTTTAGAGCTAATTTTTTTAAATATTTTGGTAGTTATAAAAAAAAGTTGAATTAAAAAAATGATGCAAAATTCAATTATCCTGATAAAGCTTTAATAACTTATTAATATTTGGACAGTTGCTGTTTTAGGGCTAATTTTTGAAATATCTTGAAAGTTATAGAAATTAGAAGAAAATTTAAAAAATGATTCAGAATTTAATTACTTTTATAAAGTTTTTTTAACTTTTTTTCTTTCTTAATATTTAAACAATTAACCTGTCAACATGCAGAAAACGTGGTTTTAAAGATAGTTTCTTCAAATATCTTGAAAATTTATGGAAGTTTAAAAAAAGATGTAAAATAAAAATAATGTAGAATTTAATTATTTTGATAAAGTTTTTGTAACTTTACTTAATATTTTGACTGTAGGTCAAAATGCAGAAAACATGGTTTTAGAGCCAATTTCTTCAAATATTTCGAAAGTCATGGAAGTTAAAAGAAAAGTTGAATTATTAGATTCATGTAGAATTTAATGATCTTGATAAAGTTTTCACAACTTTATAAAACCTTCGTATTAAAGCAAATTTCTTTAAATTTCTTGAAGGTTATGAAAGTTAAAAGAAAAATTTTAATATAAAACTTAAGCAAAATTTAGTTATCTTAAGAAAGTTTTAGTAAATTTTTTTAGTATTTCAATGATTCTGTATTTTGGTAGCTTAATATTAAAATGCAGAAATCATGGTTTTAGAGCTAATTTTAAAAAAATATTTTTTAAGTTATGAATTTTAGAGCAAAACTTGGAATATAAAAGTTGTGCAGAATTTAATTATTTTGATAAAGTTATAGTTGAGCTATTAAAAAGGAGAATAAATTGGTTAAAAGCTAATTTCTTCAAATATTTTGAAAGTTAGAAGAAATGATGAAATATAAAAATTATGCAGAATTTAATTATCTTTATATGGCTTAAGTAACTTTTTAATATCTTGAAAGTTTAGTTGTCAAAATACAGAAAACATAGTTTTAAAGAAGAAAGTTATGAAATCTAGAAGAAAAGTTGAATTTTGAAAAATATGCAGAATTTAGTGATTTTGATAAAGTTTACATAACTTTTTATAATACTTTAACAGTTATGGTGTCGAAATGCAAAATAAAAATGATGAGAATTTAATTATTTTGATAAATTTCTTAAAAGTGAGTTTATTTAATATTTTGACAGTTGGCTAATCAAAATGCAGAAATAATTTCTTTAGTGCCAATTTCTTCAAGTATCTCAAAAGTTATGTGAGTTAAAAGAAAAGTTGAAATATAAAAAAAATATTCAGAATTTAATTATCTTACGAAAGCTTTTGTAAAAATTCTTTAGTATTTTGAGAACTAGGCTATTAAATTGCAGTTAACATGGTTTAAGAGCTATTTTATTAAATTTTTCAAAAGTTATGAAAGTTAAAGCTAAAGTTGAAATATAAAAGTTGTGCAGAATTTAATTATCTTGATAAAGTTTTAGTAACTTTTTTTAAATAAGATGACAGTTAAACTATTAAATAGCAGAAAACATGGGTTTACTAATTATGGATTTCACAATCCTATTGGTAGAATTTGTAGATTTGCAAACAGTTTAACAAACAATTTAAATTTTTTTTGTTCTAAATCTTTGTTTAAGATTCAATTGAAACATATTGATTAAATGTTATGTATTTTATATTGTTTTTTATGTCAATCTTTTGCGTTTGTTTTTTATATATGTATTATATTGTTTATATTTATTGTATTTTTATGTAGATGTAAATGGTTTTACTTACCGTAAATAAAGATAAAGAGCTAATTTCTTTAAATATTTTGAAAGTGATAAAAGTTGGAGACAAAATTAAGAAACAAAAATCATGCAGAATTTATTTATCTTGATAAAGTTTATGTAACTTGTTTTAATATTTTGACAGTTGGTCTGTCAAAATGCAGAAAACCTGGTATTGGAGCGAATTTATTTAAATATTTTTAAACGGATGAAAGTTAGAAGGAAAGTTGCAACATAAAAATTATGCAGAATTTAGTTATCTTATGAAAGTTAAAGTAAATTTGTTTAAAAATCAAAATACAGAAAACATGGTTTTAGAGCAATTTTTTAAATATCTTTAAAGTTATGAAAGTTAAAGCAAAAGTTGAAAAATAAAAGTTGTGCAAAATTATTCTGATGAAGTTTTAGTTTTTTTTTTTTAATGTTTACAGTTAAGGTATCAAAATGCAGAAAACATGGTTTTAGAGCTATTTTTTTAAAAATATTTTGAAAGTTCATAACTTAAAGCTAAAGTTGAAACATAAAAGTTGTGCAGAATTTAATTATTTTGATTAAGTTTTAGTTTTTTCTTTAAATATGTTGACAGTTGAGCTGTTAAATAGCAGAAAACATGGTTTTAGAGCCTTTACGTATAAAGAAAGTTAGGAGAAAAGTTGAAATAATGCAGAATTTAATTATCTTCATATGGCGAAGTAAATTTTTTTAATATTTTGAAAGTTTAGTTGTTAAAATACCACATACGTAACGAAGACGTGATGAGAAGGATGAACAAAGATCTAGAAGTAGTCCCAAACATCATAATAAGAAAATTACAATATTTCGGTCACGTCATGAGACATCCCGAAAAATACGGTATCCTGCATTTAATAATGCAGGGTAAAATAAATAGTAAAAGAGGGCCCGGAAGGAGACGAACATCGTGGTTGAAAAACTTAAGACAATGGTTTGGAAAAACATCAACCGAACTCTTTCGCGCCGCTGTCAACAAAATTATTATAGCTAACATGATAGCCAACGTCCGCTAAGCGGATACGGCACTTCAAGAAGAAGAAGAAGTTGTTAAAATGCAGAAACATGGTTTTAGAGCTAATTTCTTAAAATATCTCGAAAGATATGAAAGTTAGAATAAAAGTTGAAAAATTAAATGATGCATAGTTTAATTACTTTCATAGAGTTTTCTAACTTTTTTTTAATATTTTAACAGTTAAGTTAAAGTTATAAGTTAGAAGAAAATATAAAAAATACGCAGAATTTAATTATTTTAAGAAAGTTTTAGTAAATTTCTCAAGTATTTTAACAATTAAGCTATCAAAATGCAGAAATCATGGTTTTAGAGTTATTTTTTTTTAAATATCTCAAAGTTATAAAAGTTAGAAGAAAAGTTGAAAAATAAAAATGACGAATGCAGAATTTAATTACCTTCATAAAGTTTTTTAGCTTTTTTTTAACTTTATTTAATATTTTAGCAGTTAACTTATCAAAATGCAGAAAACGTGGTTTTAAAGGTAATTTCTGCAAATATCTCGAAATTTATGGTTTAGTTTAAAGATAAGTTGAATTATAGGAATTATGCAAAATTTAATGATCTTGATAAAGTTTCAGTAACTTTCTTTAATATTTTTACAGTTGGTCTGTCAAAATGCAGAAAATATGATATATAAAAAAGTTTATAGAAATGTCATGTTGACATATTTTTTGTAAGACCATGAAATTGTTCAGTTAAAGAGAGTGGAATAGAGAAGATAAATAAGAATACGGTATACACGCATTGCCAAGTGAAAAGTGAAGAATTGCATTAAATTGCAGGAAGAACAATTAAGATAAAATTTTATTGAAAAAATGTAATGCCATTTTCTGATTGTATTAATAGGAAATAAAGACAAACAAATAAAAATTAGAGCGAATTTTGTAAATATCTTGAAAGTTATGAAAGTTAGAAAAAAAGTTGCAAAATAAAAATTATGCAGAATTTTATTAGCTTAAGAAAGTTTTTTTAGTATTTTAACAGTTAAGCTATCAAAATGCAGAAAACATGGTTTTAGAGTTAATTTCTTCAAATATCTTGAAAGTTATAAAAGTTAGAGAAAAACTTAAGAAACAAAAATTGTGTAGAATTTGATTATCTTAATAAAGTTTATGTAACTTGCTTCAATATTTTGACAGTTTAACTATTAAATAGCAGAAAACATGGTTTTAGAGTTAGTTTCTGAAGCATCACGAAAGTTGAAGAAGAAAAGTTGAAATTTAAAAGTTGTGCTGAATTCAATTATTTTGATAAGGTATTTGTAACTTTTTTAAATATTTTGTCAGTTAAGCTATTAAATAGCAGAAAAGCAGAAAACATGGTTTTAGAGCTAATTTCTTCAAATATCTTGAAAGTTATAAAAGTTGGACAAAAACTGAAGAAACAAAAATTGTGTAGAATTTTAATATGTTTGCAGTTGGTCTGTCAAAATGCAGAAAACATGGTTTTAGAACTCATTTCTTCAAATATCTTGAAAGTTATGAAAGCTAGAAGAAAAGTTGAATTTTAAAAATTAAATAAAATTTAGTGGTCTTGATAAAGTTCAACTAACTTTTTATAATACTTTAACAGTTAAGCTGTCAAAATGCAAAATACATCGTTTTTAATCCAGTTTCTAGAAATATCTTGAAAGTGAGAAGTTGAAACATAAAAATTATGAAGAATTTAATTATCTTTATAAATTTTTCTTAACTTTTTCATCAATATTTTGACAGTTAACCTATCAAAATGCAAAAATATGGTTTTAGAGCGTATTTCTTCAAATATCTCGAAAGTTATGAAAGTAAGAACAAACTTTAAATTATATAAATTATGGAGAATTTAATTATCTTAATAAAGTTTTTGTAACTTTTTTAAATATTTTGACAGTTAAGCTATCAAAATGCAGAAAACATGGTTTTAGAGCAAATTTTTTCAAATATCTTGAAATTTATAAAAGTTAGTGAAATACTTAAGAATCAAAAGTTTTGCAGAATTTAATTATCTTGATAAAGTTTAAGTAATTTGCTTTGATATTTGGACAGTTGGGCTATCAAAATGCAGAAAACATGATTTTAGAGCTATTTTTTAAATATCTTGAAAGTTAGAGCAAAAGTTGAAATATAAAAGTTGTGCAGAATTTAATTATCCTGATAAGGTTTAAGTAACTTTCTTAAATATTTTGACAGTGAAGTTATTAAGTAGCGGAAAACGTGGTTTTGGGGCAAATTTCTTTAAATATCTTAAAAGTTATAAAAGTTGAAGGAAAACTTATGAAACAAAAATTGTGTAGAATTTAATTATTTTGATAAAACTTACATAACTTCCTTTAATATTTTGTCAGTTAAGCTATCAAAATGCAGAAAACGTGGTTTTAGTGTTTTCTTTAAATTATTTTCAGTTATAAAAGTTAGAGCAGAAGTTGAAATATAAAAATTGTGCAGAACTTAATATTCTGATAAAGTTTTAGTTTTTTTAATATGTTGATAGTTAATTATAAGATTTATGTAGAATTTAATGATCTTTATAAATTTTTGATAACTTTCTTTAATATTTTGACAGTTGGTTTGTCAAAATGCAGAAAAATTTAAAAAATTTGCAGAATTTAAATATCTTAAGAAATTTTAGTAAATTTGTCTAATATTTTGACAATTAAGCTGTTTAATTATAGATAAAATGGTTTAGCTAATTTCTTTTAATATTATGAAAGTTAGAAGAAAAGTTTTGAATAAAAATTATGGAGAATTTAATTATCTTAAAAAAGTTTTAATAAATGATTTTAGTATTTTGAGAATTAAGCTGTTACATTGCAGGTAACAAGGCTTTAGATCAATTTTTTTTCAAATGTTTTGAAATTTATGGAAATTTGGACAAAAGTTTTAAATAAAACTTATGCAGAATTTAATTATCTTGACAAAGTTCTTGATAATGTTCAAATGCAGAGAACATGATTTTAGAGCTATTTTTTTTCCAAATATTTTGAACAAGTATATCAAAAGTTATGGAAGTTAAAAGAAAAGTTAAAATATAAAAAATTTCTTTAGTATTTTGAAAACTAGGCTATTAAATTAAGTTAACTTTTTCAAATATTTTGACAGTTAATCTATTAAATAGCAGAAAACATGGTTTTAGAGCTAATTTGATCAAATATCTTGAAAGTTGGAGAAAAACGTAAGAAACATAAGTTGTGTAGAATTTAAGTATTTTTATAAACGTGTATGTATTGTTGTTTTGGATAATTCAGTTCGAAGGACCATATGCTGCTTGGTCTGATCTAGACGGTAGCTTTGTTAAACTTGATCAAATGGATTTTTACAATTAAATTCGGATTTAGCACGTTTGTAAACAGAATGAGAAATAAATTGATCTCAACACTGATTTTATTTAGTAAACTACATCTAGACATCTATACATAGAGCCGCAGTAAAGGTTTCATAGCCATCTATTAAAACAGCGGTTCTTATCCTTTTACAGCTGGTGACCCAAAGTAGAAATATATTTTATTTTATAGGATCAAATTTCTATTAATAAAATTTAAAAAATAGCAAAATCTAGTATTGAAACACTAAAATATTGTCAAAATAACTAAATCCGATTAAAAACATTAATGTACACAATCAAAACGGTTTAAAAATTTTACTCATAAAATGTCAAAAATAGCAAAATCCGGTCTTTAAACATGAAAATATTGTTATAAAACACCAAAATTTGGCCATAAACTGATGAAAAATTTTAACAAAAATATGAAATTTTAAAAATAGCAAAATCCGGCCTTAAATTCTCAAAATATTGTTAGAAATAACAAAATTCGGTCATATTTAAGCTGTCAAAAAATACAAAAATCCGGCGATGAAGTATAAAAAAATATAAGAAACTTTAAAAAATTTGCCTTAAACTGTTAAAAAACAGTAAAATTTTATTTACAAAAAGTAAATAATAGTAAAATCCGGTCGTAAAATCTATATTAAAAAAAAAACTGCAAAATTCTGTTCATAAAATGTCAAAACAGCAAAATCCGGTTTTAAAATTTTAAACAATTATTAGAAAGTAGCAAAATCTTGATAATTAGATTGATTTTAATCTTAATGAAGTATCAAAAATGTTGTTAGAAAGAACCAAAATCCGTCATAAACTATTGAAAAATGCAAAATCCGACCATAAAATTTTAAACAATTGTTAGAAACTACCATAAACTCTTTAATTTTCAAAATCTTTATGAAATTTTAAAATTAGCAAAATTCAGCTATAAAACGTACCAAAATCAGCCATAAATCAAATATAGCAAAATTTGGAGTGAGATGGCTTTGTATGCTTGTAGGCTCTTCTGCATTGCAGACCTACGCTATTGTTCATGACACTCATTTTGGCAAACGGATTTTTTAATACTAAATTACCTTGCATTTTGAGCATTTTTTTTGTAATTTATCTGAACTATTTCTACCTATTATATCTACTTCAAATAAGATTGTAACCCAACTATATTTTTTGGTACGGAATTTTTTTTTGAAAAATTCTTTTTTTTAATAGTATTTTCTTTCAATCTATGGTCTTACGTTCTTTATATGTGTCTTCATTCAAAGTTATTTTGATCTATTTTTTTATCTTTCTTTAATGCATTTCAGTGCTTTATTTGCTTTTGATACTAGATCCTGTTCAGATTTAGAGGTGCTATTGCAGTGCTGTCTGCGAGCATACTATTTGTATTTTGTCAATCTTTTTTATATTGAGAAGTTCATTCTAATACCCGTTCCATTGTACGGATTGAGGGAAGATTGAGTCCTGTGGTACGACGCACGTCATCAACATATAGTTTGTTTTCTAATACATGGTCTATGGTAACTAGCAGACACCATTTTTTATCTCTAGTTGTTCTATGTTTAAAATCTTTTTTATAGCTCTTTCTGAACCAGTATTGATATTAGCAAAGTTTTTTTTTTTAAATTCTTTAGAGGATTTATTACCATATGCTTGTAAAGCTTTCCGAGGCTGTTGATCAGGCATAATGGTCTGTACCTTACTAATCCCTTATTTTTTTGTTTTCAATCAGCTCCAATCTGGATTTTTTTTCATATCTCAGGATATTTCTCTTTTATTTGTTCCGCATTGAATATTTGCAGAATCATATCAAAACAGTGAGTACCGGTTTTGGTTATTAGTTTGGGCTGATTCTGGTGTCTTTTAATTTGAGTTTGCTTTGTGCTACTTTGAGTTCTTTCATAGTATAAGTTTCAACTTTTTCTATCTCTATATTATCCCATTGAGTAATTGAGGGTGTTTTGAGAATAGTTTTTTTGCCAGTTTTATCTGGTATTTGTTAACGTCAGCTTTTGGTTTAGATTTAGCATTTTTGGTATGATTTTTTATTCTAGTAAATTTTGTACATTCTCTTTTGCGCTCATCCAGTTTTTTATTTCTATTGTTAGCAGTGGTTTGTTTCTTAAAATCGATTAGCTTAGTGCTTTGTTTCGTTTAGACATCTCATGAACTTACCTAGGTCTTTGACTGAGATGATTGTAGGATGTTCTTGTAGTTTGTTATTTCTTCTTTGGTCACCAAACCTTTAATGTTTTTTCTCTACTATTATTCTATGTTAATTCGAAATAAATGTTTTAATGCTGACTTAGATTTTTGTCATCATTTACTCTCCAGTTTTTAGTTTTGCCTAGAGTTTTATCGCTGCATATTGTTAAGTCAATAAAACACGTCGACGCTTATTTTTTTGGTGGTTTGGGAAGGGAATCTTCTAAAGACTTTAAACAACTTTGCTGATTTACGTTTAGAGGAAAGTGTCTACCAACTAGACTAGTACTTTGCTTCTCTTTATGGACATAAGCAAATAATGGAATTTATGGATGATAGAGACTAATGAATGAGTTGAAAAAAGGGCATTTTTGGAAATTTGAGGTAGATTTATTGCTGGAAACAGAATATTAATGGTCAAATTTGTTGACGTTGGGGAACTTTTGTCTTGTTGAACATTCATTTTTTTAACAGCGTTTTTGTGGTACTGATGGTTGATTAGTATCTCTTTGAAGTTTTATTATTTCTCTAAGGACTTGTCATTAACCAATTCTTTATGAATTAATTTAAATTCTTTTGGCTATGATAGAACTTCTTCTTTGCTGTTTGTTGTATTTTTTACGTAATTTTTTGATTTGGTTTATTGTTTGTCATTATTATCACTTATCAGATTTACCTGAATATTCCTCGTGTAATTTAAGTAAATTGCTTTAATATTTTTACAGTTGGTCTGTTAAAATGCAGAAAACTTGGTATTAGAGCGATTTTTTTTAAATATCTTGAAAGTTAATAAAGTTAGAAGAAAAGTTGAATTATAAAAATTATGCAGAATTTAATTATCTTCATATGGCTTAAGTAACTTTTTTTAATATCTTTTAAGTTTATTTGTCAAAATGCAGATAACATGATCATAGATGTAATTTTTTCAAATATTTTCTATCTAATATTATTAAGTTTTGGAAGTAGAAGAAAAGTTGAATTATAAAAATTATTCTAAATTTAGTTATTTTGATAAAGTTTAAATAACTTTCTTTAATATTTTGACAGTTGGTTTGTCAAAGTGCAGAAAACATGATATTAGAGCGAATTTCTTTAAATATCTTGAAAGTTCTAAAAGTTTGAAAAAAACTTAAGAATCAGAAATTATCTAGAGTTTAAATATCTTGATAAAGTTTAAGTAACTTGCTTTAATATTTGGAAGTTAAGGACAGAATTGTCAGGAATGGTTCCGTGGTAAACCACCGGGAGCGCTTCACTCGCACTGTAGTAAAATACCGCCCATGGCGCCGATCACCCAATAAAATCAAACTACTAATTGTGTAATAAAAACAGTACAGGGCTTATTGTTTACACCCAAAAGTATCCTCATCTTTGGTGCTACTTTTAAAGCAAACAAATAATCATTTTGTGATAATTTTTGCGGCATAATTTTTTTTATATAAATATCATTAATATGAACTAAGTTTGAAATAAATTGAACAATTTTTAGCACTAAACTTTTTTATTTATTAATATATTTTTACCAAAATAGCTTATTCAAATGTTGTTATTATACTCATAATAATGCCGAAAACGAAAATGAATTATCTTAACTAACTTCCGAGAAAAGCTGCACGATAGTTTTATAGGACAATTTTCTCACCTTAAAATCACATTTTCTTCATACTGATAGCTTAACTGTCTAAATATTAAAGAAAGTTGAGAAGTCTTTATAAAGATAAATTTTGCATAATTTTTTTGTTTTAACTTTTTTTCTAACTTTGAAATAACTATGAAAATGCAGAAAATAGGGTTGAAATTTGAAATATAAAAAAAATATGCAGAGTTTATCTAATCTTTATTTAATATTTTGACAATTGGTCTGTCAAAATGCAGAAAACATGGTAGAGTTATTTTCTTCAAATATCTCGAAAGTTGTGAATGATAGAACATAAGTTATAACATGACAGATTTGCAGAATATAATTATGCGGATAAAGTATAAGTAACTAACATTTAAAATATTAATAAAAAAATTATTAGAAAATGTTTTTTTAATCAAAATTTACTGAAAAAATATTTTTGGTATAAAATTACTCAAATCAAATTTACTAAACGAAATTCTTTAAAATACTGTTAAAAAATGCATTTTAATAATAAAATTCATAAAAATCTGCTTAAAAACTAGATAGATAGAGACAGCATGTGT
Source organism: Tachinus rufipes (assembly GCA_963932245.1). Taxonomy (NCBI): domain Eukaryota; kingdom Metazoa; phylum Arthropoda; class Insecta; order Coleoptera; family Staphylinidae; genus Tachinus; species Tachinus rufipes. Next base: position 12,860,033 of record OZ010746.1, on the reverse strand, counting down.
TGGCGCAGCAGACCAGCTCACCTCAAACTAGTACCACATTAGAGACAATGACTAGGACAAATTAACAGCAGGACTTACGCAGAGAAGAAAACCGAAAGGTATTGCCATGCGTTAGTTATTCTCAAGTGCCACTTGTTGAAGTAAACACTTCACTACGTACTTAAAAAAAACAATCGGGTGGGTGATGGGGTACTTATAAATTTTATAAATTGTGGTTAAGTAGTTTTAAATGGAGTGACCTACCCACCTACCCTCCCACCCAATTGTTTTTTATCCAGAAATTTAAAGTTTTACCTTTTTGCATTGCTGTCAGTCCGGGTCTGTGATGACTCAGTCACTGCCGCTTTAAGGTATTGTGAATATAAAATGTTAATTAGCGGGTGGTTAAGTACTTGCTTTTTGTTGAAAAGATTGATCTCGGCTGTGACCTGAAGAGGTCTAAATTATATATATATATATAATAAACGTTAAACGACTCTAGGAGGCTGCCGAGTAAGTGGTCTGATTAATGTGGTGCCGGTTATCAGGAACAACTTCTGCTTTACTAGGGACCGTTCTCGTGGTTTTTCTCTGTCGGGCAATTAGATTAGTAAGGCCATTGGTCCAAGTCAGAGGTAGAGGAGCCGTGTATCGAAGAAGTCCTATTTTTTCTTCTGGAACGCCTCTAGGCCGGCAATGGCATATGTCAGCATTTATTAATTTAAAGAAGAAAGTGACTGAACTAATCTTTAGATAAGAAACAATTGGGCGGGCGGGTGCGGCCTTAGTTTATAAATTGCGGCCAAGTAGTTTTACCCAAGTGTTAGTCTTCTAGAAATTGAAAGTATCTCTCTGAAAATGTCACCTGTCACCAAATTTAGGAAGGAGAGTGGCAAATCTAATCTCTTGATCGAAAACAGTCAAGTTGGAGAGTGGAGCACTTAGTTTATAAATTACAAACAAGTAGTTTTAATTGAAGTAACACGCCTATCCTGTTTTAAAAATGTCAGTTGATACATTCAAAATGTTGCATGACAAGCAAGTTCTTTCTTCGCAATAACTTTGCAGAATTAGGAAACTGGGACAATTCGAAAACTTACAAAACCCATACAAAACCCACCAAAGACCAACTACATTTTTCCAGATGGTCTACACTGGGCTCTAACAAAGCTAGTCCTGCTGAACTACCACATGCCGACTAGGTAGATGCGGTTTTTTTACCGGCTTATCTACTGAAGGTAGTAAGGGGACGGTCGTTACATAACCCAATTAAGCAGCTTTGGGGTTGAAGTTTTTTAGCGTTGTAGTTCTTCATACATCTTGATGTTGACATTGAGTGCAAATTTGTTCTTGCATATTTTGTATTGTTTTGCTTGTTTATAAGCACTTGCACCGATTGTGGTTCTTAAATAAAAATAGATTTGTTTATGTGATGCCGATTAAAGTCATCAACAGTGGCCGTGCAGAAATAGCCTGGTGGGATGTGCAAGCACAAGCACTTAAGTGAGTTGTTTGCTTTTGTTTGTATTACGTAAGAACTTTAGAGTCTAGTCAATCACTTTGTCTCTGGAAGCTGCAGTGTAGTTAGGATCGTAACAGAGGGTCACACTAGACGAAAACTACTGATCTATGATGTGACTTTGCGTTGATCAACTTGGCTGATTGTTTGTTGACAAAATATTATAGGAGTGGGAATGGTAGGGGGCGCGTTAATTGATTTGTAACTGACAAACTGTCAATTATTGCAGAAAAAAACAACAAAAATAAATTTAAAAAAACAGTAAAAAGTTGTAGAAAACTGTCAAACATAGTTGAAGAAGCTATAAAAATGTTCAAACCGCTCCAATGTTGCTGGCAACTGTCATCTATTGTAAAAAACTGTCAAACATTGTTTAGAAGTTAGAAAAAATTGTCAAATGTTGCAAAAAACAGCCAAAAACCAAAATAATAGTAAAATAATGTAGAAAATCGTGTAGTAAACTAGTAAACTGTTAAACATAGAGAAAAAAAAAACAAAAAAAATCAAATATTATAGGAATAACAGTGAAAAATTGAAGCAAAAATCTGTTATAGTGGAAATCTGTCCCATAAAGTTAAAACAAATTCATATATTGTAAAATTTGTCAAACATTGTATAAAAAATTGCAAATATATTTTAGAAGTTGAAACAGTTAGTAGCGTTTGTTAAAATTGTGTCGATCTACTTAATTTTCAATCGAAACTTTTGAAGAAATAAGCAGATTTGTCTTTATAACTAAAGTTGAATGTCAATTGTTTCTACTTCAGTTGAAACTCTGAAGTACGAAGTTAGTAGCGTTTGTTAAAATTGTGTCTATCAACTTATTCTTCAATCGAAACTAAAGAAATAAGGAGATGTGTCTTTATGTCTAAAGTTGAATGTCAATAGTCTGCTCTTCAGTCGAAACTCCGAAGTAAGAAGGTTAATAACGTTTGTCAAAATACAATATATAATTGAAAGTAAATTTATTTAGTATTCAGTTGAAACTTTGAAGATCTAAATACTAATCACCCTAACCTAACTATTTTCTTTAATATAAAATTGAAGAAATTAAATTATATTTTAGTTAAAATCAGTTGAAACGTTGAAAACTTTAATAATATTAACAAACAACAATTCTTCATTATAGAAGAAAGTTAAAAAAATTAAGCTAAAGCTATCTCTAGTTCAAACGCTGGAGATATTATCTTAAATGAAATAACTAACCTAACCTAACTATTGATTAATATACTTCGGATAACTTTGTTGTATCTATAGAACATAATAAAGCAATTGAGAGAGAGAGAGATATGACAATTGAAAAAAAATACCTTGAAAAATTAAGGCTGATCAAACCAGTTTGCACAATAAAATTTGGTTTTGGAGGAATGATATAAAATTTTACAAAATTTCATAAATATTTTTTTTTCAGACTCAACATGTCGTCTCTACGTTCAGCGGAGATAGTAGCAACTTGCAACGCGTTGGGATATTTCGACGCTGTCCAAAACAAGTATTACGCGGACGGAAATACTTTAGAAACGGTAAAAGATCTCATTCGGTATTTGAGAAGAGATGATTCCAATCATGAAATTAGGCGACAACTGGGTGAGACCAAAGTGGTGCAAACCGATTTGCTTCCTTTGCTCAAAAACTACTGGGAAGAAACGGATTTGTTTGACGTGTTACTTCGGTAAGTAAATATTTAATTTATCTTGTTTATTATTGAATAATCAATTTTTGGTAAGAAAATTTCTTAGAATTGAAGAATTTTTTCTAAAATTTGAACATTGCATTTTCCTCTTTTCGGGTTTGCATTCAAAAATTTTTCAATCACGTCAGTTAATATACAATCTCTTCTCAATGCATGCTCTAACTATTCTTTATTTCTTTTTATGATTGTACTTGTTTGCGCTTTTTTCTCTTCTCAACATTTTTTTACTTCGGATCTTTTGACCACAAAAAGTGCACAGTAAATAGTACGAATTTGTAAATATATGTAATTTTAAAAATGAGCTTTTAATTGAAAAAACTTGAAAGTAAGGTTATTATCCCAAATTAATTAAGTTAATTAAATTTTCTTATTTAAGATTGATAAGAGAATAAACTACGTTTTTTTCTAATTATCTTGAGTATGCTGGAATGCATTACGGATGTCTCAATGCCATATGTAATAATAATATAAAATAGCTAACAAGACAAGAATAAAATTGATAACCACCGCAGTTGATGTATCACATTTCCAGTCAGATAATAGCGCAGGTACACAATATGCGGTCGTAGACTAGGCAATAAAAATATCAATAAAGCCCCGTAATGGACTTTGAAACAACAGTGATATAAGAACATATAAGGTATATAAAAACCTACACTGAATGATCATAATAAACTTGTTATTGTCTGGACGAAACAAAAAAAATGAATATAACTTTAAGATGTTTGTCATTATTTACATTTATTACAATTGTAAAAGTTATTTTAAAAGAAAACTATTTAAAAATAAAATCGAATATGATCACGACTGCATAAATATTCATTACCAATATGCGATTCGATGTGCAAATAATAATGGCATGATATTTTTCCGGTTATAAATTCATCCGGATGCGGAGAGCGCTTCCAATTAGTTCCGGCTTAAAATGCCAATTAATGGCCGCGATCACTATATTTATTATCGGTGGCCCTGGCCGGCGTATTTCGATCCGTTTTAAATTCTCCCGAATGACGAGCCCCACATTGTACGGTAAATAACTTTATGCAATTATAAATACATGAATCGGTAATAGTATTTGTGTTACCATATATAGATAGGTATTGGGTATAATGGGATTATCTCTGATGCGCTTAAGAGTAAATAATATAGGGATTGCTAAATAATCAACAATGGGATGTACGTAAATGCCATTAATTGTCTGAAATTAATATAAGCGCATATCCGGTCAGTGTATGTCATTAAACACATTATAACATATAAATCATCCTTTACATTTGTGGAACAATTGTAGTTGTATCTAATTTAATCTTTTAAATCGGTGTCCGCCTGGAAACTGGACACTGTCTTTGATGTTTGTTTGTTGCCTGATGCGATGTGCGCAGGGTCTTGGCCGACTCCCTGGAAAAGGTTTCCGGTGTGGAGTGGTATTGATACCGGGTAAGCCCCGTTTTGATCTATAGTGATGTAGATTGGCTGGTCGAGTCCCACAGTGTTATGCAACCAGGGATTGCGTAGTAGAACGGCGTTGGGACGTTCTGAATTGCTGCTACGAGGGTGGGTAATGCAATACCCGGGCTTACCTGTGAGGTGTGTGCTGGGCTGCTTATACCGCGTGGGGAGCTGCCTCGTAAGCTATTCCTTGGCTTGGCACATGGCCTGAGGGCTGTGCGAAGTCCAGGGCCTTGTAGTCGAGCATGTTTGTTAACACCACTCACTGTCACTTAACTTAAGAGGAACTTTCTGTGCGCATGCGCGGTGATGACTACTAATTTTACTTTTCACTCATGAGGATTTCTTCCGTCGGTTTTTGTCAGCGAAGGTTTGTATATAACTTACTAACTCTCACTTTTGTTTGGTCGGTCGAAAAATCGGTTCTTATATACGGAACCGTGCTCATTTATAGGCTCCTCTCATTACTTGATGTTGATTGGCCGAACTGATAACCAATGAGAAACGTTTTTTTTTTTATTTGGTTTCAATTCCTTCCAACTTTTTCGATGGAGGCAGCTCTGTAAGGTTATTCATCTAGCCAGTAGCAGTTGGGTCCTGATGTGATGATGATTCTGTTAGGGTCCATCCATTTATTTGCAAAGCTTTTGGCCTAGCTTTGCACTATGATATGGTCTCTTGGGGCGTAGGTCCATACGTTGCGGGTATCTTTTCTTCAGGTATAAGGCCTGGCGATGTATTGCCTCTTGAAGTCTTCTGTCTTGGTCAGGTAATTGCACAGATTCCGGTTCTATTACATTAATAGTCTTCTTAGGCTGATATGCCAAAAATCTAAATCGGGCTTTATTAGGTTGTGGCTTAGTAGAAGCTCACTTAGTATCAGTTTCGGTGGCGGCATCCTAATGCTTCTTTGGGTGTTCTGCTATAAATGATCTAATGGACGTCTTGAGTTCTACGCTTGGATTTGACTGTGGATGGTAAGTGGCGGTGGTATGCTGCTTACCCTTCTATCGTTGCATAGTGTTCTTGAACGTTAGGCTTTGGAATTGCGGGTCATTGTCCGATCTTTGTGAATCTTTATCTGTGGTTGGATGGTGGCTTTACTGGTGCTCACAGCTTTGACCCATAGGGTGCAGATCCATGATGGTGATGACCACCTTGTTTTCTGATTGGGTTTTGTTAAAGGATCCTCTGTAATCTATCGCCGCGCGTTCTTTTTTGTTGGTTGCGACAGTAGCGGAGCTTTCGGTTGTTTGGTGCGTGAGCACGTTAGGCAGCGGCGAATAAGGGCCTTCACGTCTGCTCTAATCTTGAAGGTAATCTGGGTCCGCTAAGCGTTCTTGTTATTCTTGTATGATATCTCTGGTTTGTGGACATTAGACTCTACCTATGTTGCAAAAGTGTTGGCTATGGTTTTCTCAGTGTAATGTGGGAAGTGGTTAATTGGCTAGCCATTCTGACCGGCTCTACTGGGTCTGCGTACTGCCTCAGAATTCTTTGTTTTGAGTTGTTATAATTTGGGCTAGGTTCTTTGGAATATCGACTTTTGAAAGGTTTGGCTGTTTTTTGAAGTTGTTAAGTCAGCACTTCATGATAGGCCGTTTTTGGGATTTCTTGATCTTTGAAATATTGTTCTCTTTTTGGCATTGGCGTACCATTTTTGATAGGATCTCACCTTCGAGTAGGTTGGCTTGGAGCGTTGCTTTGTGTGACGGATGGGAGGGAAGGCTACTGAATGTCGGTTGGATGTTGGTGTTTTTGGGTGCTCAGAGCCGATCATTGGCTTTGATGGTTGAGTTCACTTTGTTCCTCTGGGTTTCTGGACAAAACGTTGGGTCCATATTGGTACTTCCTGGAGTATGTTCCACACTGAACGTAAACTTCTGTAAAACCAGTGACCATGGAGTCAGTTTGGCTTTGGCATCGATATGCCCGAAATTTCTTTAGTGCTCACACGATTGCAAGATATTTTAACTCAATTGAATGAAATTTTTTCTGAGGTTTTGTCAGTTTAGCACTGGTATAAGACACAACGTGCTTTTGGTCATTTGCTTCCTGGTATAACATAGCTCCAAGCATCTGTTTGGAAGATGAACGGTATACCTGCTCTGGATCTGTCTAACTGAAGGGATTGGGCCAGTGCGGTCTTTACGTCTTCAAACGATGTTCGGCGTTTGTCCAAACGATAGGTTTTTTTGCTTCTTGCAGTTCCATGAGTGGGCTGGCGATGATGGAGAATTTAGGGACATATTTCTTGAGCTAGGTACAAATTCCTATGAAGCGGCGGAGTTGCTTTTTCTTTGATTGCAGCCAGCTGACGTGGTAGTGGTTTGTTACCGTTGGCACTCACTTGATGTTCTAAGTACTCTACACTGTTTTTCCAAATTTACCCTTCAACATCTTACTTTTTAATCTATATCCCTGCATAAGTTTTAATACTCTACGGAGATGGTCGATGTGTTGTTCGTTATTTTGCGAGTAGACCATAATATCGTCTAAGTAGACCAGTACCATGGTACCTAAGAGTCTATCCAAAACCCTGGACATGAGTTTTGGAAAGTGGCTGGTCCATTTTGAGCCTTAATATCATAACCGTAAGTTGATAAGTGCTTTAATCTGGAGCTGCAGAAGCGGTGGCTTATGGTGAAAACTTGGGCGTTTTCGAAATTTTTTTTGGAGACTAATACAAAATCTGTACAAAATTTTGGCTTGCCATCTTTCTTGTTAATTAACACTACTAGGGCGTAGTAGCTGCTGCTGCTTCTCTCTATTATCCTATTGGTCAGGAGTTTGTGGATCTGTTTGAAAATTTGGATCTTTCGGCGAGCATTATGAGCATTATATCTGGGAGCTTTTGAGTTTTGTCTACGAGATCGATCTGGTGTGTGATGGTCTTATTGGCTGTTGGAACTATGCTGTCGTTGAGTATTCTTGCAGAAAGTTGGTTAATCGGGCCTGATTTGGGAACGAGTTGGTGGGAATCTCGATCTTTTTTGTGGCCAGAATTGGGATGGTGGATCAGCGTTTTTTTTCCGTAGTGTACACATTGCACCTCATTCGTGATTTCTATTTCGGTGGTTGGGTTGTTGGTTGTGTTTTGGGTAGGCGAAGCCGTGTGTAATTTTGACCCGCCTCCGAATTTATCAAGGCCTTGATTTGGGTTCCTTGGATGTTCACTGTAAGGCGAGGAAGAATTATTTCTCTCACTAGTCCTACTCTGTCGGTTGCTGCTTGATGTTCTGTTGGTGGTTTTGTCTTCGGAAGCTATTTTTGCTTTGGTGTCTTATTTTGGGTCTGTTTATTTATTTTTGGCGGTTTTTGTTGTTGTTCGGTTGAATTGGGAATCTTATTCTTCTTGGTTCGACCCTCTACTTGTTTGCCACCGATGCGGAAGTAGCGAAATTGTTCATAGTTGTCTATGGTTTTGGACTAGGTCGAAAGGGTTTTTGTCGGGCCAAATTGGTTTCTACGTGGATCGAGATTTTGATTAATTATTCGAATATTTCAAAAATGATGCATTCGAGATCCTACCAATGTTGCAAAGATGTTGGCCATGACCTTCTTAGTGTAGTGTCGGTACACCTTTCGATATAATGTTTGTGCAGGGAAGGGGTTAGTTGGCTATTCATTATGATCAGTTCCACTGGGTCTGCGTACTACTTCAAAAATTTTTGTTTTGAGTTGCTATAATTTGGGCCAGGTTTTTTAGAATATCGATTTTTAAAAGATTTGGCTGTTCTTCGGAGTTGTTGAGTCAGCACTTTATGGTAAGCCGTTTCTGGAATCACCTGATTATCGAAATATTGTTCTAATGTCTTTAGGAATGATTCTGTATCTTTATATGGCTCTTTTCCGAAGCTGGGTAGTTCAGGCGGGTAGTGCTGGTTCTTTTGGTGTGTTGTTGAGGCTTGCAAGGAACTTGCAACGTGCACCAGAAACCAGAAACTGTCGAGTATTTTTTCCTGTCGTCCATCTTCTCTTCTTTGTGTATCTTTTTCTCTTTGTTCTTCTTTCTTGTTGGTTTGGGTAACATTTTTTTTTCTCTAGGCGTAGTGCAAAATCTTTAATATGGGGCCCCACATTCTAAAAACTATCAAAATGGGGAGAAGGTGACGAAGTAGACTTAATCATGCTTTACGGTGTACTAATTTGATATGATTGCATAATAGGACAAGACAAATATAAAATGGTAGCGCCACCTGCAATTTAAGTGCTGGCAGGAGTAATGGAAAGGAAATGTTGTATACCCCAAGTGCGAACTAGACCGAGCACAAAACCAAAGTTAGGAATGGTCAGAGACACATGGGAATGGACTAGGAGATTAATTATAAAATTTTCACTTTGGCTGTTAAGGAAACATGTAACCTAATTTCTAACTGGACATGGATGTTTTGGGTTATGAACCTAGCACCAAGTGATGCAGGGAAAAGGACAAAACTGAGCATAAAATCTTGAGGTGCGAAAGTTGGGAGGTTAACCGGAAAACGCTTTTTCTTCTAGTTACAGATCAAGTGATATGGCTCAGTTTACAAGAAGCTGGTTGGCGAATTAAGGAGGAATAGAAGTCTTAAAAGAAATTCTATAATAATATAAAGCTCTTACAAACAGTTCTTAAGTACGATTCGGACGTAGTTATAAATGAGGTAAATAAGAAGTTTACAAAGGAGAAAAGCGGTACTGGGACACTACCATTGCTATTTTAGAGTGTAAATAGACGGTTTTGTATGAGTAGATAGACATAGTGTTTTACAGCTCCTACGTCTTCTCAAAGTAGAGGTAGAATCGAAATTTTATGGAATCACAACTAGTCGACCTTACGACGATTCGCATCATTTCTTCGGCGAACTTGAGAAACGCATTGTCCAACAGCAGATCCCGTACACGGCCTACCATAGTCTGTTAATACAGAACTTGAAAGGTGAAGCCTTAAAATTTGATAACAAGTACGATTGGGAACCAACGCACTTGTCGGTTAGTCGTTGGTGATTTTGGGTGGTAAGAGCCGATTATTGGCTACTAATTTGTTTTTCTGGGTCTTTGGACAAAATGTTGGGAAGGATGTTGGTACTTCCTGGAGTATATTCTACAGTGAACGTAAACTTCAAATCAGTGACTATCGAGTCAGTTTGGCATTGATGGATTTGATCAACCAGACTAAGGCCCTATTATCGGTTCTCAGTTTGAAGGGTTTGTCTTCTAAGTATGGCTGAAATTTCTTGATTGTCCACACGACCGCCACACGTTTCAACTCATTTGAATAAGGCTTCGTAAGTTTAGCACTGGTATAAGACACTGCTTTTGGTCGTTTTTTTCTAATATGACACAGTTTTAAGATCTAGATTACAAGCATCCGTTTAGAGGACGAACGGTATACCTGTTGTTTGGCGTTTGTTCAAACGAAAGGTTTTTTTGCTCTTTGCAGTTTCAAGAGTGGGCTGTACAAATGTACAAATTCCCATGAAGCGGCAGAGTAGCTTTTTATTATTTGGATTTGGATAATCTTTGACTACAGCTAGATGATGTGGTAGTGTTTTGTTATTCTCGGCACTCACTTGATGTCCTTGAAGTACTCTACACTGTCTTCTTCAAATTCACACTTTGGCATCTTACATTTAATTTTACGGAGATGGTCGAGGTGTTGTTTGTGATTTTGCGAGTAGACCATAATATTGTCTAAGTAGACCAGTACTATAGTACTCAGGAGTCTCCAAAACCCTGGACATTTATTTTTGGAAAGTGGCTACTCAGGAGTTCATCCAAAACTCTGGATATGTATTTTTTGAAAGTGGTTGGTTTATTTTTGAGCCCAAATGGTATTAGCGTAAATTGGTAGGTGTCTTCATCTGGACTTTTTTGGATTTTTGGTAAGGGTCCTTCTTCGGTTTTGTTGACGTCATTTAATTTTCTGTAGTTAATACAAAATCTGGGCCTGTTATCTTTTTTATTAATTACCTTTACTGGGGCGCAATAGCTGCTACTGCTTCTCTCTAGTATCCTATTGGTCCGGAGTTTGTGGATCTGTTTGAAAATTTGGGCTTTTATGAGTGTATCTGGGTGCTCTGACTGGAGTTTTGTTCACGAGATCGATCTGGTGTGTGATGGTCTTATTGGCCGTTGGAACTATGATGTCGTTGAATACGGTGTGGAAGGGCTTGATTTAGAACCGAGTTGGTGGGGATCTTGATCTCTTTTGTGGGTTGTTGGTGTGACTAGTAGATGGTGGATTGGCGTTTCTTTCTGTAGTGCACACATTGCCTGGAGTAGTCGATTCTGACTTTCTGTTTCTTCGGCCATTGATTTCCTAGTAACGCGTTGTCGCCCAGATTGGGTGTAACGAGGAACGGAATGACTTGGCATTGGTCGCCTATCCTTACAGTTGCATTTACTACACTCGTGATTTCTATTGCGGACGTTGGGTTGTTGGTCGTGTTTTGGGTAGGCGAAGCCCTGTGAAATTTTGACTTGCCCCCGTATCGATTAAGGCCTCGATTTGGGCTTCTTGGATGTTTACCATGATGCGATCTAGAATTATTTCTTCTACTAGTCTTACTCTGTTTGTTGGTGCTTGATGTTTAACAGTTGGTGATTTTGTCTTTGGAAGCTGTTTTTCTTTTTTTTCATCTTTGGCAGTTTTTGTTTTTGTTGGGTCGAATCGGGCATCTTTCCCTTCTTGGTCCGACCTTTTATTTGTTTCCTGCTGATGCGTAAGTAGCGAGATTGTTTACCGCTGTCGATGGTTTTGGACTAGTCTGAGAGGGTTTTTGGCGGGCCAAAATGGTTTCTACTCGGATCGCGGTTTTGATCAAATGTTCAAATGTTTAAAAAATTATGCATTCGAGACTCTACTAATGTTGCCAAGGTGTTGGCCGTCATCTTCTCAGTGTGGGTACACTCTTTGATATAAAGCGGCCTGATGCTGAAGGTAACTACAATTGTAGCCAAAAATGCCCATTAATGGGCTTTTTTTGGCTTGTGCAGGGAAGTTTCTGACCAGCTCCACTGAGTCCGCGTACTGCTTCAAAATTCTTTGTTTTGAGTTGTTTGAGGTTCTTTGGAATATTGACTTTTGAAAGATTTGGTTGATCTCCTGATCTTTGAAATATTGATCTATTGCTTTAAAGAATGATTCTGAATCTTTATATGGCTTTCTGCCGAAGCTAGGTGGGTATTGCTGGTTCTTTGGTGTGTTAAGACTTGCAACGAACTTGTAACTTTTACCAGGCACTCTAGTTCAAACTACTGACTTGGTATCATGCTATGGAGTTGCCCACCCACTCACCTAAGTGTCTGTCATCAATAAATTAGAAGTTTTTTTTTTTTTTTTTGAGCGCCAGTAGTCACTTTGTCACAAGAGTAGGTCGTGATCTAACGTCTTGACAGGTAGCACTTGGGTGGGTGGGTGGGTTACTCTAGTTCAAACTACTGGTATCATGCTATGGGGTAGCCCACTCAAGTGTCCATCATCAAGATGATAGTAGTTTGATTTTTTTTTGGGCGCCAGAAGTTACTTTGTCACAAGAGTAGGTCGTGATCCAACCTCTTGATAAGTAGCACTTGGGTGGGTGAGTGGTCCATTCTAGTCCAAACTATTGACTAGGTATTATGTTATGGAGTGGCCCGTCTACCCACCATAGATTGATAGTTTGACCTCTCTGTGGTAGTCAGAAATCATTATGTCACAAGAGAAGGTCGTGATCCAAGCTCTTGATAAGTAACACTTTGGAGGGTGGGTTGGCCACTCTAGTCCAAATTACTGACTGGATATTATGCTATGGAGTGTCACGCCTACACACCCAAGTGGTAGTTATCAAAAAATTGTTAGGTTGACTTCTCTATGGACGTCAGAAGTCACTTTCTCACAAGAGCAGGTTGTCGATCCAACTTTTAGATAACTAACACTTGGGTGGGTGGGTGGGACACTCCAGTTCTAATTACTGACTGGATATCATGCTATAGAGTGGCTTACTCAACCACCTAAGAACCATCAAGAAGTTTGAAGTTTAATTTCTTTTTGGGCGTCAGAAATCACTTTGTCACAAGAGTAGGCCGTGATCACTTGGGAGAGTGGGTGGGTCACTTTAGTCCAAACTACTGATTCGGTATCATGCTATGAAGTGGCCCACTTACCCATTTAAGTGTTTGTCATTAAGAAATTAGAGGTTCAATTTTTCTTTAGGCGTCAGAAGTCACTTTGTCACAAGAGTAGGCCGTGATCTAACTTCTTCATAGGCAGCACTTGGGTGGGTGGGCTACTTTACTCCAAACTACTGGTTTGGTATCATGTTATGGAGTCACCCGCCCACCTATCCAAGTGTTTGTCATCAAGAAGTTAGAAGTTTGATCTCTCTTTGGGCGCCAGAAGTCACAAGAGTAGGTCGTTATTCAACCACTTGGTAGGTAGCACTTGAATGGGTGGGTGGGCCACTCTAGTCATGTTATGGAGTGGCCCGTCTACCGACCTTAGTGGTCGTTATAAAGAAATTGATAGTTTGACCTCTCTGTGGATGTCGGAAGTTATCGTGATCCAACCTCTTGATAAGTAGAACTTGGGTGGGTGAGTTGGTCATTCTAGTCTAAACTACTGACTCGGTATCATGCTATGGAGTAGAAAAGAAGGAAATATTGCGATATTTGCTAAAACTGATAAGTAGATAAAAGGTGAATAATAATGGGGACCTAGTTTTGAAAATGACAACCTTCCAGTGGTACTCCTTATTGGATCTGCGGACTATTTGCAAAATTGTATAATATATTGTGGAGGTTGCGGAATTTGTAATTAGAAAAATTGGAAGAAAAGGACTTTCAACTAGAACATAAAAAGACGAAGGCGCTAATAATATAAAATATGACTCTGAAGGTGTGTCGGAAAGTGATAATGAACCAACAGAGCCTGAAGTATCCGGAGACTAAAGGCAAAACTTTCAAGATGGAGCCACTCATTGTGGAAACCATCAAAGAGAAGGCGACCAAGCTCATACCGAATCTGGCGGGAGCTAGAGCGAGCAGTAGAAGAACAATGTGTAGGGTAGCACTAATTTGGTATGATTTGCATATTAGGAAAAGAAAAATATAAACAGAGTTTTAAAAGTAGCGTTTGCCTATAGAACGGTAGCGCTACCAGCAAACTTATTCTAGTACTAAAGTAATTTTTTTTCTAAAAGTGATTCAACTTTTTTTATTTGTTTCAGTCTCTTGTTGAATTTAACAACGCCTGCTTTAATGTTGTGGCACGAAGAACTTCCAAAGGAGAGGACTGAGCGCAATCAGTACCTCCAGATTGAAGAACATCTCCGACTCTACAAGCAAGCATTTGCCGACGAAGCAGTTTGGGCTGTGCTTAGTACTAGGATCAGCAAAATTTTGGACATGGTAAGTACTACATTATCATTGATTAAACACTGCTGGATAAAATCTTAACAATTAATAATGAGATAAATTTGTTGAAATATTTTCAATCAATAAGTTTGTTAAATTTTTCTATATTTTTTACATATTTCGTAACCATTTTTTATTTCGTTAGAAGTAAATTAAATGGAATTTAACTGTAGCAATCATAACGGGGATTTTTTTCGCCTCGGGTGTGTCCCATTTAAAAATTAATCAAAGTATAATTTGTCTGGGGGCGAGAGGCTCCCGCCTCTCGGCCCGCGCGAGCGATAATTAACCACCTGGAAAATCATCAGAAATTGGATCCCGGAGGTGTCGGTGGCTGTAGCCGCCGCCGCCGTTTCTGCTGCGAAAAGAATCCGGCAGACGGTAAATCACCGGCCTGAATATTTAATAAGTCTCGCGGACGGAGGAGAACGCGCCAAGAAATACGCGGTAAGTTTCTGCAGAGAACATCCAATTAACGGAGTAATGGCTGTATTCAACTAAAAGTCCCTTATCAGTGGAGGCGGCGGCTGTAATTAGGTCACTAGTTTCTAACGGCAGGACCTAATTATCATCCGTACACGACTACATGCATAAATTAGAAGGAGGATTACGCCCACACCCTAAATATCTCGAAACTCCCAACAGCTAACGTTATATATTTCACAATTTCTATTGTAATAAATAGGCTACGAGTTTCTCGGTGATATAAAATATTACTCATATTGTACGAAGCTATAAAATCTGTTCAATTTTATTTTAAATAAATTGTCTATTCTTGAGATTTTGTAGGACAACGTTGCTATGTGGTAGCTGACATTGTTTCTTCAAATATTACTTAATATTTAATATCATGCTGCTAACTACTCCTACTTGAATAAGCACACAGTTTGGTTTGGTTTGGTGAACTTGATTTCGTATTAATTCAAAATTTATACTCAATAGACCTCCATGTGGTAATAAGTAACGAAATCTAGAATATACTGAGTGAAATATTTACAAACTTTATAAGCAAATTTGAGTATTTTAGTTTTAGTAACTTTCTGGCGAATTTCTTATTGGTATTAATTCAAAAATTGTACTCAATAGACCTCGGACATGTAGTATTAAGTGACGAAAGCTAGAATATACTGAGTGATTATTCAAGTTGTAATTGCATTTTTTGCTGAAGTAGATCTTAGTTATTTTCAGAGCTGTGTGCAATTTTTCTATGTGGCCAAGGACGGAACACCCCGGAGAAGGTGTAGTTGGATCTAATTCCGGCAAATTTTTTTGAATGGTTACACCAAATTAAAGAATTAACGAACTTTACAATAAACAAGGTTACCAGAAAAGTTAAACAATAAGGTTGCTGGCGCAGGATAGTTTATAGAGCTACGGCCCATAACAGCGAAACATGATCACGACTCCCAATAGGACAACGAAGTAAAAGTAGAAAAGGACTACTCCTAGATTCATTTGTGAGCGCTGGGAGGATAGTTGCGGCGTTCTTGTATGGTATATTTGCTGCAGGTACATTTTGACTTATCTAGACTGCACGGCAGATGTTAGTCTGATTTGGCATATTGGTGGTAGACGTTTTTGGATTTGGATTTTGGCTCGTTTTGACTTTTTTGGCTGATGTCCTTGTTGATATGTCTGCCTTGACTGCACCGACCTGTGAAAAGTGTTACTGGCTGCAATCCTCCGGAATGTTCTGTGGATATAATTGCGGCTACAGTTGTGGATTGGCATAGGTTGCTCTGAGACGGAAATGCCGGTCTATGGAAGGTTTTGTGGTCTCATTCAGTGCTTGTTGATGGCTTGAATTTGACTTATTTTGATTTGTTTTGTTTTCTGTTTATTTCCCGTACAGTTGTGTTTGTTTTTGAACTGGATCTAGCATCTTGTCGGAGAGGAATGTTGGTTTCGATTTTTGCCTGTGCAATGTGGTTGGTCGAACGATTAAAGTCTTAAAGATTGTTGGATTTTTGGTTTGAGTAAGGTGGCCAGTACGTTAGCCAAGGTTTGTTCCGTTTGTTGTGCTGCAGATATAGCCGCTGATATAGAGGTTTTTGTAAAATCTTTGGGTGGTGAGCATACTTATTAGTTGGGCTATTACGGCTGGATCAGCGCTATGCTTGATTAGCTGGTTCTTGGTGTTTTTGCAGGAGGGTGTTGGTTTCCGTTCGTACTACTTGTGAAATTGCAGAGCTTCACTATTCAGGTTCTGTACCAACAATTCGTGGTAGGCTGTGTGTGATATTTGCTGATGAGTGAAGCGTTTCTCAAGTTTGTCAAAGAATCGGGTCTTTTTGTGGTTTGCCTCCGAAGCGTGGTAGTTCAGCTTGGTATAGGTTATTATTTTGCTGAGTGTAGGCGAACGCGTGATTGCATTGTTGGGAAGCAGCGTTGGTCCCCTGCTGGTATTCGAGTGTTGCAAGGCGTGCTTGGTATTCTGTTGCTTTTTTTTTTGTTTTCTTTTTTCTTTCAGGTTCTTTGTAGTGGGATCGTAGTTGTTATCGGTCTTAATTTTACAATCTTGGGGTGTGTTTGAGGTTATGAAGGCATGTTTTTTAGAAGCCCTATGTTGCGCCATTTTGTTATTGGCTCCTCGCTCACATAGTGGTAGTGAAGAGGGTCGATGGTTACGGAAAGAGTGGCATAGCCCCTCCTGATGCTGTGTTGTTGATTTTGAGGTGCATAGCTTGGGGTTTTGCACTTCTTGTGGTGGTGCAAAGTGTGCCGTTGGGGTTTGGTACGTAGGTACTCTATTTACCAGTGGAATACGGCTTTTAGTTCACCTAGTGTAGGTGGTCGACCTGGTTTTCCAGGAGTCAAGAAACCGTTGCGGACATGGTTAGTGTGTTCATGCATTGTGGGGGTTAGTGCAACCTCTTTAGGTATGTAACCGCAGCCAGGCAATTGCACATCCCAGATCGTCGCCAGTGTTTTTCCAGGGTTTGGGAATTGTCCCACGGCTTAGGGTGCAGGTGCGGCTTAGAGGTAGGTGGGACATCTCTAGAGCGTTTGTCTAAGTGGAACGATGGGCAGATCAGTGGTCGGCGTAAAGGGTGAGTTTAGGTTGTTCCTAGTAGTGGAGGCCAGGATGCATGGTTAACGTTCTCAGGGCGGTCGATGTTGTGGAAGTTATTCCTAAAGAGTAGTCAGAGGGCATGGCAGGGTTGAAATTATTTTGTTGTTTGTCACTGGGGGTTTGCATATTGATTTCTTGATGTCCGGTCTATATGTTCCGTAGAGGTTATGGGACTTAGTGTATACTATAACAGCGCACGACTTTTCCGTGATACTCTCGACGGTGAAGCAGAATTGCGAAAAAATTTTTTTTTGGGGGGGGGGGGGGGTATTGTTGAGAGCATGTGTTTTGCATGGAGGGTAGACTCAACATTATCATAACATAAAGGCAGGCATACCCAGTCCGCGGTGCGCCTAGCACAGGATAATAGCAATTCGATGCTGAAGCCAGAGGGTACAAAGGTTAAACGTTTGTGTTAAGGATGCCAGGCGGCGCTGTTAACCATTAACACCCACCAATCACGCGCCACCAAGTCTACAATTGTGGAGTGTGGAGTCAATTCTGCTGAAGCAATTCACAACGAAACATCGACTGTTAGAGGCAGAACTCTTGCTCTTACACCGTTGCACTTTTGCAACTGTTCCGGCGCATCTTCTACGGAGATTAACGTTGACACGACGAACTCTGTCCATTTATAGGCAACCATTAAGCTGCGCGAACCATACGGGTTCAAGGTCACGCACCGTCAAGTCGAGATTTTTCTCGACTGCAAGTCATTTCTGCCTCCCAGAATTACTATACTTGGGCTTCACCTTTGATACGACCTCCTGGCACATCCGAGGCATTATTTATTATTATTTAGTACAATTTTAGCTGCAACCCGTACCACACGATTTTGATCAACGAGCTCACTTGTTCAGCTGTTAAACCCTGACTCTTGGACTTGACGGTAAGGGATTTTACTCAACGAACTTCTTGGCTGGTAACATTTGCATTGCAAAGCAGTATAAGCCTCCGGACTGACCGGATATCAACCGTCACACCAAGCCACTATGCGACTTCATAACTACTTCACATACGATTTGACCACCGCAATGTATTTACGAACCTCACCGATGTTTGCTTCAGGAGTTTTATCTGTAACTCCTGGGTTAGCACAGGACCTACCGACTTGCACTGTTTTGCTCTCTGACTACCGAGTTGCTTCTACACTATTGACTGTCTTGGAAATTTGCACTTTTGCCCAAAGTTTACAACTGATCTACGGCGTTGCACCTACCTGTACTAGGAGAGAAACACGTCGCTTCTACAGCGACTTCCACCTCACCACCTAGCGAACTACTGGGGCGTGTATTCACCTGGCTTTGAATTTGCCTCCTAATTTCCGCAAGCTATGGAATAACCTAATACGCTTGCCAGGCGATTTCGAGCTCTGGAGGGCGCCTCCACCAAGATGTTCACGAGCACCAGATGGACACTGAGTGGAAATATGGAAATATCAATCTAACCTCATGGTTGGTCAAATAACACCGCCAACGGCTTTTCTCTTAACAACCACCGACTCCCCCCCCCCCCTCCTCTTATCATTATTTAGGGCAGGAGGCAACAATTCCGAAAATTGATTCTTTTCAATTTTAACTTGAACTCAACATACGTCTGAATCACTCGACTACGGTCCGAAGCTTTGAACTGACCACACTGATCTCTGCTACGACTTTGGTTGAACCTATGGCGAATTTTTTTTACCACCGCTTGCGATGTACATGTATGCTTTATCGATTATCAAAAAGCTTTTGACAATGTACAACATGGTAAGCTCATAGAGATACTAACAGAAATAGGGCTGGTACACCATGATCTAAATATCATAAGTAATTTGTACTAGAATAAAACAGCTTCTGCACGCATTTAAGGAGAGCTCCAGGGGAGATCAAAATTAAAAAAAAAAAGGTGTTCGGCAAGGATGCGACCTGTCGCCAACTCTATTTAACGTATACTCAGAACGAATATTTTAGGAGGTGTTGGAAGGTACGAAATATGGAATTAAGATTAACGGGGAAATCATAAACAAAATAAGATACGCAGACGATACGGCGGTATTTGCATAGAGTAGAAGAAAACAGCCAAAGATATGGTCTTGCACTTAACATGAATCCTAACAGAATCATGATCAAAACTAAATAAGAGTGAACAACAAAACAATAGACAGAGTAGAAACATACACATACCTATGCACAACACTTAACGAATCCTGGGATCATGCAAGATAGTAAAGTGCAGAATAGAAAAATTCAGAGTCTCATTCACAAAAATTTCAAAGATATTTAAAAAACAAGACTTACCTATTCCAACAAAAATAAGATTTTTAAGTGCTACTTATTTCCAATCTTGCTATACGGAGCCGAATCCTGGACTTTAACAGAAGCGACATTCAGAAAGCTAGTATCTTATGAATTGTGGTTATACTGCCGCATTTTGAAAATATCCTGGACGGATCATGTCAGCAATCAATATGTTCTAAACAGAATCGGTAAATAAAAGGAAATAATGATAAAAAAAAGGAACCTGGAATATCTAGGACATGTAATGAGAATACGGGTTACTGCAGCTAGTTCTACAGTGACAAATAGAGGGAAAAAGCGGACCAGGAAGAAAAAGAACTTCCTGGTTGAAGAATCTGCGTACACAACAACGGTGGGCCTATTCTGCGCTACAGTAGATAAAGTAAAGATAGCTATGATGATCGCCAAAATTCGATGCGGATAGGCATCAGAAGATGAAGACCACTTGCACCGGGATCATCTCTTCCCGATTTTACTAGTTCTAGCCTAATACGTCACGCTTGACGAAACGTGGCCTTGCGCTCCGAACGGAATGGGCGGGTAGCCTATACAGCCTATTTGTGGAGAGTTACTACGAAAACTGTCTCAAGGTTGAACCTAGAACTTTTCTTTTTTGAAGGCATTATTTCTCACTGCTTAACTACTACCCCAGGTGGATGGCTATACAGCGCACTAGTAGCGATGACTGGCAAATATTGCCCGATCGGGTGAAACCCCGACCAGTCGGACAACTCGGATGCTACTATCAGGTTTACCTTAGAACTGACTAGAACCTTAAGCACCGACAATTACTAGCACCTGCTGAATCACGAGCCGATGTAAGGGTAAAATGGGCTTTACCAAGGCCAGTATTCGACGTCGTTGACACGGGTTGAACTACGAACCCAGACGGCACGCTCAACCTATTGGGTGAACTTATTACCATTTACGGGAAAGGAGGACCTGTGTGCGTTTCACCCACGATGACCCAAGGAGTGCAGCGGTTGGGGACTACTTTTGGAGACAGCGGATCTTGCCGTCGGTTTACACAATTACATTCGGAGCCTGAAAGACGAAGGCAAAAACTTTTGAAAAGACGCAACTTTAATTTACGAGATGACACTTCCACTAGACTTTTTAAGCTTAAATCGAGCATCAGAACGCTCACCGAATACCTCAAGCGCTACTGAGATGAGCTATTGTTGTTGGTTGTCTTTACATCAACAGACGGGCTAACCTGCTGTTAGGGCAAGATCTCTAACAAACAGGAGGTTGGAATGAGAACTATGCCAAACAAGACCAACGCCACCTGGATTGTTCCAACATGCCAAATAACGCCAAGACACTTACCAGGACTCTCGAAGGGCCGGCATCCAACGTTTCCAATCAAACGAGAGAAAAGGTCATAGATTGGGGACGAGGGAAGGGTTTTTTTTTTTAAATAGATAGGCTCCAAACTCCTTATTACTGCTTCTGAATGGAAGATTTACTTTACCGTCCCTCCACCAAAGTGCGGGCGAATGACTTACGACCGGTACCACTCCCAGAAGTTGCTCCGTAAGATGAAGTAGCACAGGATTGAAGCAATCTGACTACGATAATTGATTAATTTCGTTTCGAACTCGAAGACGACAGAAACTGAAAAACTAAAACTATATCGTTGGAAGATGATGATGATGAAGCTTCGAACTGACCACACCGACGACGACCTCCGCTACAACTCCTCGATGAGCTCCTATACATAACCTTCTGCACCGGGAGCATATTACCCACTTCATTCAGCCTAATACGTCACGCGCTGGACGCTTTGTACTTCGAACGTGTGGAAAATCTTACACAAGATTATTACACCGGGACGCAACACAAACAAAACGTCTTCGACAACATTAGCTGAGACCTTAAAGTATACTCAGTTACTAATATACTAACACTGACAATTTAACGGCCTAGATTATCTATTTCCTGGAGAGTATCTCCGGTTACCTTCGCCGAGACGCAATTTTCTGGAGGGATAGCCACCTATGCAACCGTGTTCACTTCCTCCAACGATTTCTAGGGGAAACTAAGCCAAAAGCTTAGAACCGTTGCTAATCTTTGACGAAGCTAAGATTGCAACATTCGCCACGTTTGAAGCGACGCTTTCTTGTATAAGACCGAAAATTAATTGTCTAAACCATGGACTATACGTTATGCTCCCGGATTTGCACTGACCAGTTCTTTTGATGATAATTTTTGCTGCGACTTTGGACACGACTTGGAACAAATTTTTGAATCTATGCTACTTTTATGACCTTGCATCTTTTGCAAAGAATAGAAACTCAGATATACTAGATACCTAGACAACTACGCTACGGTTTTGTGCTTTACTAGTTGTCGAACTTCCAGCCAAGGTAATCATCTTGCGTACAAGTGCACCAGGTGTAACCACCTGCACCAACACCATATGTGCAACTGCACGAAGGGTATTTTTAAGGCTTTTTTTATCTACACCGTGGGTATGATTGATTTTCTACTAGGATAAGTCCTGGGTACATTTTCTAGCAGTTGAGAAACTATAAGCAGAAGCATCTTGTAAAATTCTCTCCAGCGCCTACAAACATTTTGGCACAAATTTTAAGCACGAACTGGTACTAACGCTGTTACTTTCAACAAAGAGAGCGGGTACTTATCTCAACGAGGATGCACACGCGCTTAATAGCCATTATTGGTTGAGCGTTGTGCTAACCTAACTCAGATTAATTGCGCAACTTCTGGTTGTCTGGGAGTCCTTGAACCAAAGGGGATCCACTTCGAGTTACCAAACATGTAATGCCTCAGGTTTTTCTGCACCTGGATGACACTTGGAATTAGCGAACAACTAATACCGCAGGCTTTTATGCACCTGCAGGACATCTCCAGGGAGTTGCTCTTCAAAATCTTCACCAAACACGACCCAAAATTATCACAAGGTTCTACTACACACAACAAAGTATTTGCCACTGAAGTTGCCTTTACTTGGTTGAGCCTTGTGCCAACTCAATACCGATTCATCACGCAATCACTGGTTGCACCTGGAGGTTCCTGAACTAAGGTAATTTGAAAAGATGATTAAGATTGACTACACGGAGGATTTCTTGGTGTTATTGCACACCTCCATACCTGGAGTTTCCGAACAACCATTGGCCAAGGTGTTTTTGCACTTAGAAAACTTCTTCAGGGAGTTCTCTGTGGGAAGGAGGAATGTCTACCAAACACAACCTAAAATTACTAAAAGATTCTACCACACGCAACGGGAAACCTAAATGATGCGTCACAAACATCATCTCCGAAGTGTTAGGCTCCAGGTCAGGAAAAATACAACAGTCGGGTGTGAGAGTATTGATATCTTTGGATAATTTAGGGCTCTAGATTTACTGGATTCATTTAAATTTTTTGTGCGAGTCTACTTGAAAATAATTTACATATTTATAGTTATTTATTGGTCACTGTGTGGAATAATTTGCTAATTGTCTTATCAAAAAACCATTATTTAGATTTAAATAATAAAATTAAACATTTTAAAAATATTTATTGGCTTTAATCTTGATTACTATAATACTCTTAAGTATTATAACACTTAACCCTTTTCCCGTTAAATTAATAAATAATTTACGATTCCGCAAAGTATGCAAACCGGATAAAGTACAAAGTAGTGGCACTTTGGAGCAACGTTTCGGAACATTACCTTAAATTTCCGCGGCGAATGTCCCCGGACCGTTTGCGCAATTACCATTAAAGAGCGCGCACCAAATTCGCGGTTTATTGTTGAATTTTAATATTTCCCACTAACGAGATTTTGCAAATTAACCGAACTTGCTCATGTAAACCGGAAACGATGATCGCGAAGATTAGTATAAGTAAGTTTGATTATAATAAAATAATATTAAATTTATTTTATTATTTTTCTTTTGTGTAAAGTTGTTGAATTTATGATCCAATTATTTGTAACGTGAAACTATAGCAAAAGCTAAATTAAAGCGGGTTTCTGTGACATGAAGTAGATAGAACCCGACGACTGGGTTATTCGGCAAACGTGTCATTAGTGGGAATAATGAGTTAGTTAATTAGATCGGTTAAGACTGATATCCAGCAGTGTACGTAATTGTCTCCTCTCATGCTCCGACGAGCGTTCTAATTCCTGTTGTCAGTGCGACCTTATTTATTTATTCTCTTACAGGACATTTCCGAAAGAGGTGACGAGAACGGGCTTATCATCGAGCGGATTCTGATCATTATCAGGAACATACTTTACGTTCCTGCCGATCTGGATGCTGAAAGACGACCCGACAATGATGCCAACGTTCACGATCAGGTAAATTTTTATAAATAATTCAAATAAATTATAGTGAAACTATGTAGGAAAGAAAAGCGTCTTTCCGGTTCATTAACTAATTCTCGGATGTAAAAATTGTAAATTTGCATGATAACGAGCTTGTTGCTCCAAACCGAGAGGCACCTGCTTGCCGCTTCTTAGCATTCTGGATTAAAAATGAATCGGCGAACACATTTTACAGCGGCTAATTTGATTCGAAAGTTGGAAATTAAGTTTTCCCACGGAAAGTTTCTAATCAGTTGAAACCCTAATTAGCACTACGGCTTCTCGAGTTATCACATTCAGTGCACCGGTAGTTGGCATTTCAATGTGGTTATTACTTTCGTGTGTAATTATACTAATACGCGGACGTGGAATATAACAGATTGTGGGGTCGGTATTTAACTCGCCATTGATGTAGTTTTATTACAATGGAAACTAGCTTAGTGTCGTATAAAAGACATTTGTGTAGATTAATATGATCAAAATGGAAATATATTCAAATTTTTGCTAGCATTATTGGTAGAATGTGTATTTATTGATTATTATTATCAAAAATTGTAAAAGAAATGTTGTTTGCTACTTAGGATTTTTTCTATTAATATCGCTTTTTAGTTTCGATTTTTAACATACGGTTTTAGGTGTTAATTGTTTGCAGAGGTAGGTAATTATGTCATCTCTTGAGATTTTGCTAGATGAAGGGATATTGAAGTGCTTGTCAATGGATTTTTTTTGCTTTTTTTTCCTTATTTAAATTTTCAGATGTGCAATTGATTGCATGTTTTTGGATTACTGTCCGAGTAAAATACTTGAACATCTTTGGTTGAGATGTTTTCTAGTTGTTCTTAGATTCACTATTGCTTTTTTAGACCTTGTTCTCCGACTAAACGAAGTTGTGCTGGGTCTTGCATTCTTTGGAAGTTGTAAGCGGATGCGGAGATAATCAATTTCACCCTCTCCCTACTAGCTAGCCGCAGGTCATCCAAATTAATTTTTACTGTATTTGATGTGGCTTGTTTTTGACCCAGTAATAATGTTCTCCGACTTCTTTGTTGAGCCGTTTGGGCTCTATCCGTTTGGCCGCCATGCTCATTTCTTGGTCTCTTAACATGATTTGAATGCTTTTTGTGAGTAGACTTGCTGTCTTGCTTATTGCAGTTGCTTATCTCTGGCATTGACGTCTTTCTGTATTCGGGGGAGTTATTTCCTATGCACCGGGTTTTGAAAGATTTGCACCTAGCAGGGCTTTACTTAATGTACAATCGATTGCAGTTGGCTTAGGGCAGTAACTCGTCCCATGGCTTCCCAACTACTGCAATCCTAAGTACTGACTTGTAATCATGCCATTGAGTGTTCCAACCACCCACCCAAGTCATCAAGAGATTAAATATTTGACTTCTCTGCAAGCATCAGAAGTAATTTTGTCACAAGAGAAGGTCGCGATCTAAAATTTTGATAACTAACAATTGGGTGGGCGGGTGGGCCACTTCAATCCACACTATTGACTCATTATCATGCTATAGAGTGTCCCACCTACCCATCCAAGTGTTCGTCATTAAGAGATTAATTATTTGACATTTCTGCGAGCATTAGAAGTCATTTATCACAAGAGAAGTTTGCGATCTAAAATTTTGATAACTAACACTTGGGTGGGTGGGTGGGCCACTCCAATCGAAACTACTGACTTGTTATCATGCTATGGAGTGGTATCTTACCCACCCACTCAACTGTTTGTCATCAAGAGATTAAATATTTGACCTGCGAGCATCAAAAGTCATTTTGTCACAACAAAGACAAAATCGCGATCTAAAATTTTGTCTATGCATGCCAGACCTTGCTAAAGGTGTTTGTTGTAGTTTTTTCCTTACTGAAGTCATCTGGGTAGAGGGAATAGATCACTAGCTTCTGCTTGGTTTTGGATTATGTTCAAGATTACCCTCTCTATATTCGACCTTACTTAAGGTGCAAAGAAGACTGATTGGCTAGTAATTTTGGGAAAAGTTTTGATCTTTATCAGGTTTTGGTATGTGGGTCAGTAGGAAATCCCGTTAGCAATGTTGGTGAGTGCTATTATTGCTTTATGCGAGAATAATGTTTGGTATTTTATTGGAGCTAGGAGCGGTCAGCACTTTAAATTCTTTTTTTAGTTCTACGTGGCCTCTTTACAGGGATGATTTGAGAGTAGATATGTCGCCGTCGTGTGGTGGCAAATGGCGTCTTGGAATTGATTCCTAGCGAGAGCCGTTGTCTCTGAGTAAAATCTTTGGGTACCTATACCTGTAAAAGATCTGCTGCTTTAGGTTGGTGTTGGTGGTCTCGCTCGTGTTGTTGCTGGTGGCAGACGCATCAAACTAGCTTGTGCTGGTAAGGATGAAACTTTTTTCGGCGGGAGTAGTGTCTAGTGGGCCTACAAAGTCAAACACTTTTGAACGTAGTTCTTGCTTGTCGGTATCATGATGGTTCTTAATGACTTTTTCTTGCATTGTTGGAAGGACTACTATAGCTGGTCTCATCCAGTGCTTGTACGGATTCTCTGTTTTTACCGATTTGTTATCTCTGTCCGGCTTCCTCGGGGACCTTGGTTTTTGCTGTATTTTTTTTAGTAGACGGTCAATTTTGATGCAAAATTGTCCGCAGGTTATGCAGCGAGAAATTTCTTTTGTTTGTTGGCCGTGTGAAGCGATGGTAAAGTGCAGTTATGCTTATAGGTTGGGCAAGCACATCAGTAGGTCGGCCGATCCACATTTTCTACTTTTTTTCCTAAATCATCTTTGTAGAAGAGTTTGTGCGTTTGTGTAAAAATATTAATTAACTTAACCTAATTTTTTAACGTATTTTACTTTACATATTTGTACATATCTATGTTTGTATTTGTAAGTCCAGATAAAATAAATGTATTATTATTATTATTATTATTATTATTATTATTATTACGGTGATCTATACAGGGCATCTAGCAATTGGTTCTTTGTTTTAGGCGTCGGTACATCATGCTTTATCTTTGAGATATGGTTGGCATTTCTGCTTGTTTCTGTGTTTTGTTGAATTAATAGCTAATATTTTGCGGCGTATTTCTTTTTTGAGGGTTGGTCTAGAAGCAGCAGTCTATCCAGTAGCTGGTTTACTGCTTAACTGCTTGGTTTGTATTGCTGTTTACTTGAAGAGCTTCTTGTTTCAGCGAATTTTGAGACGTATTCTCTTAACTAAGTGCAGCTTTGATGTTGTTTTTAGGTGTTTGATAGGAAAACTCTTGCACTAGTCGCTGGTGGTGTTCTATTGGGCGATCTTATGGCCTAAATATTTGATTTCTTGCTTGCTGAAGCTACATTTGTTGAGTCGAATATGTTGTACATCAGCTTTTGAAACTTTAAAGTGATCCATTGGGTGTAGGTCAAGTGTTGGCTGCCTGGGTGCAGCGGAATTTGTTACTATCTGCTCTTGTAAGTTGAGTTTGGAAAAGACACATGAACCACCGAAATTCTTTAGCGTTTTTTGGATGTTTGGTAGGGGTGCAGCTTCGTCGCAGGTGGCTTTGTTGAGTTTGCGATAATCTAAGCAAAACACTGGTTATCATCCTTTTATTTAGCTATTTATTACCACTTGCGTGCAGTAATCCCTGTTGGATAGCAACTTGCTCACTTGCTGCTGGATAAGTGTTTTTGAGCTCAATGATGTGAGTGTGTGTCTATTCTAGGGCACAAATTTTTTGCGGCTCTGGAAAGGTGTATTTGGGGATGACTGCAGTGGTTTTTTTGTTTAGTCTACTTGCTTCCAAAACACAACTGCTCGGTCATTCAGGTCAAAGTGGATTAGCATTTGGGTGTTGTCTAGTGGTTCTTTGGGAGTTTTATAGCTTAGCTGTAGATGCGAGGGGCTTTCGAGTTCTCAGATTTCGTTATAGCTAAGTGGCCGAAGGACTGCTGTGCTTCTTTTCTAGATGTTGAAGTAGCGATAGCTCAGCGTTGAATGATGGCGAGCTGCTAGACCACATACGCAAGCAATGTCTCTGGTACGATCATATTTTTCTACTTCAAGGAATTATATGCGGTGCTTTGTTTTATCCACGGAGATGTTGTCCAGGTTTGCACTTCAGGTCTGCTTTGTTGATCATTATTGTTGAGCAGTTTAATATTTAGAAGTGTTCACAATGGATGTTGCTATAAGTCTGGGGTGTTGCGGTGTTGAATTGTCATTGTTCAGAATTATTTGGTCCTGGGTTTAGGTGGCTGTTTTACTGCCTTTGAACTTGACTTTTGCTGGTTCATTGTTGGAGGCTTAGTTGCTCGAAGTTTTGGGGTGACGGTGTTTTGGTTGCGATGGAGGTTTTGTCAGCCACGCTGAGTACATTGCTGTTCTCGGTTACCTGTTTTTTTTTTTTTCTGCTTAGGTCTTGTATGCTAGGAATGGGAGAGGACGGTGTAGATTTTTGGCTCATTTTTGATGACTACGACATGTGTTGTTTCTCTACGTGATTGTTTTTTAGGTGGTTTGTGTGTAGACGTGGTTTAGTTGTGCAGCACTGTTCCGGCTCACGGTCGTGCTATTATCGACATGGCCTTTGACACAAAGAGTATGAACCGCTTGTGTTTTGATTGATCTGGGAGCGTAGGTGGTATAGGTTTTTGGCGAAAAGTAAGGTACGTAATGGAAATACATCTAGTTGTTGATGAAGTTGTGTGTGTTTGAAGTACCTTAACCAGTGGAGGAGGTGATATCCAATCTCTTGATGATCAACACTTGGGTGGGCGGGCGGGACACTCCAAATCATGATTACCACCGAATAGTTTAAATGCCCAACCGCTCACCCAAGGGTTTTATTATCAAGAAATTGGAAGTCTTTTCTTTGCAAGCGTTGGATGTCTCTTTGTATAAGAAGGAGAAGGTGATCTTTTGATGACCAACACTTGAGTGGGTAAGTGATTCACTTCAGATCATGATTGTCATCGAGTAGATTAAATTGGAGTACTTACCCACTTGCCCAAGACTTTGTTAACAAGAAATTTGTTTGTTAGTATATTTTTTTGCATCAGGTTACAAAAATAGAGCTACAATGGAAGTCTTCGTAGCAATGATTGCTTTGAAAAAGGAGAAGAAACTTTTTTTGTGTGGGAAATAGTTGAAGAGGAAATAGGGTTTGCCCGTAAAAGGACTAAATATGGAGCAATCTTTTCGTGCGGATCTAAAATGAGCAGCGACTTTTGATCGTTCATGAGCAATACACAAGTGAGAAGCCAATTTGAAGGCTTTCCTTATTGGGGAAGACGGCGATTTTCTTAAATGTATTTTTATAGCAAATAACTCGGTAGGTTTATGAATAACGGAGTTTAAGAAGGACGCAAAAGAAGGAATATTTTTGGCACAAGCAGGATTTTCTTGCGGAACTAAAGAAAAACGGGTTGGATTTGCTCTTTAAGAAACTGAGACCAGCGACCAGCTGTAAACTGCGTTCCGTGATTGCTAAGCACTCTTTTTGGTATATCAACTTTTTAAGCTTACTAATCACATCCAACACAACTAATTTATTAGTAACACTTTTAATGAATCTCGGAAGAGGACCATATAGGTTCATAGAGGCAAGGTGATTACGGCATAATAGGTTCAAACGCTGGAGTTGGAAGCTTTGAATGCTTCATGCGCTAACATAGCTTGCAAATCTGTAGGAGCGACTTAACTGACTTAAACATCTTCCGCCACTACAAGTTGCATCTAAGAGCGGACCGCGTTTTATAAATTCCAAAATGACCGTAATATAAGTTTACAAAATTAGGAATCAACTTCTTGGGAATACTAATTATTATCTTTTTACGTTCTAGTAATTTTTTTATGTTTTCTGGATTGAATTTGCCATTTTTGTCATTTTATGAATTACATTTTGGGCTTTTCAACAGTTTATAGACTGATTTTGGTACTTATTGGCAATAATTTGATGTTTCAAGTACAGATTTTTGTTCTTTTTAGCAATATTTTTGATATAGCTGAATTTACATTTTTGTATTAGTTTATGACTGGATTTTTCTGCTTTATAACAATTGTTTAAAAATTTAGCGCCGAATTTTGCTATTTTTGATAACAAATAGTCCCAAAATGACCAAAATTGTATAATTTTACTAATAATTTCAAATTTGCGTAGTAACCAGCAAGAGTTTCAAATTGCTTATATGAAATTTGGATTAAAAATTAATTAATTAATAAGAAAAAAGTTGATTTAAATTGATTTAAAGCAGAAATGGTTCCAAAATTACCCAAATTGTATGTTTTTGTTAATAATTTTAAATTTGCGCAGTAACCAGCAGAAATTTTAAATTGCTGATAAGAAATTTACATTAAAATTACATTTATTGATTAAAAAAAACTATTTTAAATAAATTTATTAATGCAGAAATGGTCCCAAATTACCCAAATTGTTTGATTTTGCTAATAATTTCAAATTTGCGTAGTAACCAGCAGTAATTTTAAATTGTTGATAAGAAATTAGGATTCAAAATACATAAATTGATAAGAAAAAAGTTTGAAACTATTTTATATAAATTGATTTGAAGCAGAAATGGTTCCAAAATGACCCAAATTGTATGTTTTTGTTAATAATTTTAAGTTTACGCAGTAACCAGCAGGAGTTTCAAATTGCTGATAAGAAATTTTGATTAAAATTACATTAATTGATAAGAAAAAAGTTTGAAACTTATTTAAATAAATTGATTTAAAGCTGAAATGGTCCGAAAATTACCCAAATTGTATGATTTTGTTAATAATTTCAATTTTGCGCAGTAACCAGCAGGAATTTTAAATTTCTGATAACAAATTAGGTTTCAAAATACAGTAATTGATAAGAAAAAAGTTTGAAACTAGTTTATATAAAATAAAAAGCAGAAATGGTCCCAAAATGACCCAAATTGATTTTGCTTATCGTTTTAAGTTTGCGTAGTAACCAGCAGGAGTTTCAAATTGCTGACAATAAATTTGGATTTAAAATACATAAATTAATAAGAAAAAAATATGAAAAAAAATTATTTTGTTATTTTTATTTTTGACATTTGTCATTTGATCGGAATGGTGGAGTGTGGAGTGAGTTCAGTATTAAAAAAAAGGACAAATTGTGTACGTTTTTACCAAATGCGTCTGAAAATGCCCTTCTAAATATTACAAAAATTTAAGCTACGCCACTTTATTAACCTTTGATGCTTCAGAGTTTTATTAAGGGCGTGGTTTAATAAGTGTCATAAGACTACGAGCAAAATTTGTTGCGGAATAGTATGTTTCTTTGAAGTCTAAAGGACTTGTCATTAAACAATTTTTTATGAATTAAATTAAATTCTTCTGGCCATGACTGAGCTTTTTGCAGTTCTTTACTGTTTGTGGTATTTTTTACGAATGTTGACAGTTTTGTCAATTTGGTCTTGATAGTAGCTTGTTGTTTGCGTAAATTTTTGATAGCTTATTGTTTGTCATTGTTATCAGATTGACGTGATTATTCTTTGTGGCTATGTATTGTTGTTTTGGATAATCCGGTTTGAAGGACCATGTGTTTGTTGGTTTGATCTAGAGATGTAGATGATTGCTTGGTTGAACTTGATCAGATGGGTTTTAATAATTGATTCGGATTAAGCACGTTCGTAAACAGAATGAGAAATAATATTTTTGTTGTCGATACTAAATTGATCTTAACACAGATTTTATTTAGTAAACTACAACTAGGCATCTATACCTGGAGCCGCAGTAAAGGTTGCATTGTCATATATCTAATACAGCGGTTCTTAACCTTTTTGGCTGTTGACCCAAAGTACAAATATATTTTATAGTATTAAAATTCTATTAATAAAATTTCAAAAATCTAGTCTTGGAACATCAAAATGTTGTCAAAATAATTAAATTTGGTCATAAAACATTATTATACAGAATAAAATCCTTTCAAAAACGGTTTAAAAGTTCAAAATTTTATTCATAAAATGTCAAAAATAGCAAACATGAAAATATTGTTATAAAACACCAAAATTTGGTCATAAATTGTTGAAAAATTTAAACAAAAATTAGCAAAATCCGGCTATAAATTATCAAAATATTGTTAGAAATAGCAAAATCCGGCTATAATCTGTCAAACGGTCAAAAATTCTGTTTATAAATGTAAAAAATAACAAAAATCCGACGATGAAGTATAAAAATGTATAAGAAACCTTTAAAATTTTGCCATAAAGTGTTAAAAATGTAAAATTCTATTTACAAAAAGTCAATAATAGTAAAATCCGGTCATAAAATCTGTATTAAAAAGAAAATACAAGGTCAAAACGATTGAAAACTGCAAAATTCTGTTCATAAAATGTCAAAACAGCAAAAACTGGCTTTAAAATTTTAAACAATTATCAGAAAGTATCAAAATCTTGATGGTCAGATTGTGATTTTAAAAAGTGTATTTTTTCATTTTTTATTATTTGAATTTGACTAAGGTTGTTTTCTTTCTTGGTTGTTGGGTTTGTACATTTTGTTGTCGGAGTCTAGGGTTTTATTGGCTTCGAATTTGTCAAGGTTGTTTGATTGAGACATGCTTTTCAGTATTGATTGCCGATAAATGGTGCTTGCGAATTCAGTTTGGAGCAATTTTATTATTTATTCAATTTTCTTATGGACCGTATGAACCCAACAAGCAGGGGTATGATAACTTAAAACTACTGACCTGCATTAAGTATTTTGAGTGCTCTGTCTACTCACCCGTTCTTTTCTTATCAAGAGTTTGGAATTGTCACTGTGATGATAATTTATTTTCTGGATCTCTAACACTTGGGCCTGAGTGCTGCAATCAATGATCCGAGTGCCTTCTCACTTACCAGACAATTTATTGTCACTATCAATTGAGTGGATGGGCCGGGACTTTAGTTAAATCAATGATCTTGGTGCTCCGCCCATCCATCCTACTGTTTGCTATGAAAATGATGGATTTGTCACTCTGAACACAATCCAGTTTTTGGATCACTAACACATGAGCGGGTGAGCGGTGCACTTCAGTTAAATTGATTTGCTTTCAAACATTGGTCTGACTTTTACGCACTCTGACCACTACTCAGAAGACGAACCAGTTTCTGGATTATTGGGTGAGCGGAGACTCCAGTTTAAAGTATTGACCCGGAATCAATTATCTGACTGCTCTGCCCATTATGAAGACAGCTTAGTTTCTGGATCACATACACTTAGGTGGGTGAGCGTGTACTTTAGTTAAATCTATTGACTCGCAATCAATGATCTGAGTGCTTTGCCCATTCACCACTATGAAGATAAACTAAATTTTTTATCACTAACATTTGGGTGAGTGGACAAGGACTCTATTTAAATCAGGCGGCGAGATAGCTTAGTTATAGAACGTTAACGTAGCACGGGGTTTGATCCCCGAAATATGGCTGAAATAATAACTTGCTTTTTATCCACCGGGGTGATCTGGAAGTCACCTAATTAGCCGTTGGTCCCATCAAACCTTTTTAAACAAGTCGTAAGACTTCTGGGGCGATGTAAAAAAAAGATGTAAATCGCACATTAAAGACAAAAATCTAATATCTTGCAGTCAATGATCTGTCTATATAAAGACAATCTAATTTCTGGACTTGGTTGGGTGATCAGGAACTTTAGTTAAAATTACTGATCTGCAATCAATGATCTGAGCGTCCTACCTACCCACGTGGCACGACCAATTGGTAAATATTTGTCGTTCTTGCCTTTTTGGTACCAAGCTTCAATTTTGATGGGTTTGTTGGGTTTTCGACCGACTCAGAGTAGGTAGTTCTGGACAATTGCTTGTGTCTGAGGACATTCTCGTTGAGATTGAGTGACTATTTTTGCGTGTTATTTTTTTTAAATTCTTTGGTGAAGCGTTGGACTTACTGATGATTTGTCCAAAAGTAGGAGTCCTCTATGGGCACGAGTGTATCTACATCTTTTAATTTTTGCTGACGAGTTTGTCCTTTGGGTGTTAAGACAAGGCGACCGATAGTAAGCTATTGATTCCGCGGTATGCTGGACGGTGTAATTGAGTTCACTTACCCAAGTGTTGATTAGAAATTGATAACTTCAACTACTTCTTTTTACAAAAGTTTCTTGATGACAAACGCTTGGGTGGGTGAGCGGGAACCAAGTTTAAATTGTGGGTGGATAGCTTTTTCTACGTATCCCACCCACCTATCAAAGTGTTGGTTATTTAAAATTTATAACTTTAACCATTTTTTTTTACAAAAGTTTTTTGACGACAAACGCTTGGGTGGGTGGACGGGAATTAAGTTTAACTTGTGAGCGCATAGCTTCTTCTACTGTAGCCTACTCACTCACCCATGTGTTGGTGATTAAAAATTCATAACTTTAACTACTTCTTTTTACAAAAGTTTCTTGATGACAAACGCTTGGGTGGGTGGGCCAAGTTTAAATTGTTGACGGGCAGCTTCTTCTACTGTAGCCCACCCACTCACCCAAAAGTTGGTGATTAAAAATGTATAACATCAACCACCTCTTTTTACAAAAGTTTCTTGATAACAAAAGCTTGGGTGGGTGGGCGTAAACCAAGTTTAAATTGTAGACGGGTAGCTTCTTTTACTGTAGCCTACCCATTCACCCACTCTAGTGTTGGTGATTATAAATTTATAACTTTAACTATCTTTTTTACAAACGTTTCTTAATGACAAACGCTTAGGTGTGTGGGCGGGAATCAAGTTTAAGTTGTAGACGGGTAGCTTTTTCTACTGTAGCCCACTTACCTACCCAAGTGTTGGTGGTTAAAAAATTATAACTTTAACAAACTCTTTTTACACAAGTTTCTTGATGACAAACTCTTGGGTGGGTGGGCGGGAACCAAGTTTAAATTGTAGGCGGGTAGCTTCTTCTACTGTAGCTCATACTCCCATTAAAGTGTTGTTGATTAAAAAATTATAACTTTAACTACTTCTTTTTACAAAAGTTTCTTGATGACGAACGCTTGGGTGGGTGGCCGGGGGAACCAAGTTTAAATTGTAGACGGTTACCTTTTTCTACTGTAGCCCACTCTCTCACCCAATTGTTGGTTATTAAAAAATTATAACTTTAACCACTTCTTTTTACAAAAATTTCTTGATGACAAACGTCTGGGTGGGTGAGCGGGACCCAAGTTTAAATTGTGGGCAGGTAGCTTTTTTTGCTGTTGCCCACTCAAGTATTGGTGATTAAAAAATTATAACTTCAATTATCTTTTTTTTCAATTTTTTTTTTATAACAGACGCTCGGGTAGGTGGGCGGGAATCAAGTTTAAGTTGTAGACGGGTAGCTTTTTCTACTGTAGCCCACTTACCTACCCAAGTGTTGGTGGTTAAAAAATTATAACTTTAACAAACTCTTTTTACACAAGTTTCTTGATGACAAACTCTTGGGTGGGTGGGCGGGAACCAAGTTTAAATTGTAGGCGGGTAGCTTCTTCTACTGTAGCTCATACTCCCATTAAAGTGTTGTTGATTAAAAAATTATAACTTTAACTACTTCTTTTTACAAAAGTTTCTTGATGACGAACGCTTGGGTGGGTGGCCGGGGGAACCAAGTTTAAATTGTAGACGGTTACCTTTTTCTACTGTAGCCCACTCTCTCACCCAATTGTTGGTTATTAAAAAATTATAACTTTAACCACTTCTTTTTACAAAAATTTCTTGATGACAAACGTCTGGGTGGGTGAGCGGGACCCAAGTTTAAATTGTGGGCAGGTAGCTTTTTTTGCTGTTGCCCACTCAAGTATTGGTGATTAAAAAATTATAACTTCAATTATCTTTTTTTTCAATTTTTTTTTTATAACAGACGCTCGGGTAGGTGGGCGGGAATCAAGTTTAAGTTGTAGACGGGTAGCTTTTTCTACTGTAGCCCACTTACCTACCCAAGTGTTGGTGGTTAAAAAATTATAACTTTAACAAACTCTTTTTACACAAGTTTCTTGATGACAAACTCTTGGGTGGGTGGGCGGGAACCAAGTTTAAATTGTAGGCGGGTAGCTTCTTCTACTGTAGCTCATACTCCCATTAAAGTGTTGTTGATTAAAAAATTATAACTTTAACTACTTCTTTTTACAAAAGTTTCTTGATGACGAACGCTTGGGTGGGTGGCCGGGGGAACCAAGTTTAAATTGTAGACGGTTACCTTTTTCTACTGTAGCCCACTCTCTCACCCAATTGTTGGTTATTAAAAAATTATAACTTTAACCACTTCTTTTTACAAAAATTTCTTGATGACAAACGTCTGGGTGGGTGAGCGGGACCCAAGTTTAAATTGTGGGCAGGTAGCTTTTTCTGCTGTTGCCCACTCAAGTATTGGTGATTAAAAAATTATAACTTCAATTATCTTTTTTTTCAATTTTTTTTTTATAACAGACGCTCGGGTAGGTGGGCGGGAACTAAGTTTAAATTGTAGACGGGTAGTTTCTTCTTTTGTAGCCCACCCACTCACCCAAGTGTTGTTGATTAAAAAATTATAACTTTAACCACTTTTTTTACAAACATTTTTTGATAACAAACGCTTGGGTGGGTGGGCGGGAACCAACTTTAAATTGAAGACGGGTAGCTTCTTCTACTGTAGGCCCACCTACCCACCCAAGTTGGTGATTAACTGCAACCACCCTTTTTTACAAATGTTTCTTGATGGCAAACGCTAGGGTGGGTGGGCGGGAACCAAGTTTAAATTGTGGGCAGATAGCTTCTTTTACAGTAGCCCACTCATTCACCCAAGTGTTGCTGATTAAAAATATATAACTTCAACCACCCCTTTTTACAAAAGTTTCTTGATGACAAACGCTTGGGTGGGTGGGCGGGAACCAAGTTTAAATTGTAGACGGGTAGCTTCTTTTTTTGTAGAACACCTACTCACCCAAGTGTTGGTGATTAAAAATATATAACCTCAACCACCTCTTTTTACAAAAGTTTCTTGTTGACAAAGGCTTGGGTGGGTGGGCGGGAACCTAGTTTAAATTGTGGGCGGATAGCTTTTTCTACTGTAGCCCACCCACCTCTCAAAGTGTTGGTGATTGAAAATTTATAACTTCAACCATCTTTTTTTACAAAAGTTTTTTGATGACAAACGCTTGGGTGGGTGGGCGGGAACTAAGTTTAAATTTTGTGCGATAAGCTTCTTCTACTGTGACCATTTGGCAAAATTTGTCTTGGCAAGTGTTCAGCCACACTAGAACTTTGTTTTTGGTCCGCACTGTAAAATTTTTGTCATTTAGGTATGGCCGGTATTTTTGTATGGTCCATACGATGGGTTTCTTGTGTTTTTTAAAGAAAGCGTTAGTCTCGGCGGTAAAATGAAAGTTTTCTTTTGGCCCTTGCCTTGCTATAAGCGGTTCCGCTATATTGTCATATCCTGGCACATATTTTTTCAACTAGGTGTATATGCTCAGGAAACTGCGCAAATGTTTGGTTTGGGGTAGTCTTTTATCAATTCTAGGTAATGGTCTAAAGGTTCAGTTTAATTCATCGTTATGCGGTGGTCCAGATATTTTATTTCCTCGATAATGTTTCTCTATTTTCTGGCATAACGTGCGGCTTGTATTGGAGTAGTGTCGGCCACGTCAATTTCATATGAGTGCATGTTTGCTAAAGACCGGCAAGAAATCTTTGATAATATCTTCAAATTGTTGCTGGTTGGGTGGTAGTGGTTCCAATTTAGCATAATCAGATTTGAGCCACAGTCTCTGGTTTTTTTTTTTCCAATATGCGGAAGAGCTTGGGTGGCGGTCAAAGTTATGACATTTTTTGGCGTAGTATAATCTAACATTATTGTTTTCCAGCCAGAGTGGTCTTAGAATCACGTTTTTGCCTAGGTCCGGAGAAATGAGAAATTACTATTTGTCCTCTGTCTTTTATAGCTTTCATTGTTCAGAGCCTCGTGGTTTTTACTATCAATATTATTAATGTTTTTTGTCGATAGAATGCTGGTTCCGGTGCTCTACAAGCGTATTTAGTGGGATGGTAATTGTAGTTTGGATGTGGTCCAGATAGAGGCGATGATATAAAGCCCTTTGTTGGCTATGTAGGCGATAGCGATGGGGGACTAACCTGGTTCAAGACTTTCATAATGAGTTTGGGTTTTGCATCGGAACTGTTCTTTGATTTTTTTTTTATTTCTGGACAAATTTTGAGATTTTGTAAATAATCCTCCAGTTGTTGCAGAAACTGTTGTTATCAAAATGTTGGATCTGTCCCTTTAAGGTTAATCTAATGTTTGAATCACTAACACTTGGGTGGGTGGACGGGGTATTCTAGTTAAATTTATTTGCTTTAAATCACTGGTCTGAGTACCCTACTACTACTCTGAAGACAAACTAATTTCTAGATTAGCAACTTGCAAATCAATGATTTGAGTGCTCCCCCCCACCACTCACTCTTACTCTTGAAGACAAACCAGTTTCTGGATCACTAAGATATGGTTAGGTAGGCGGGGACTTCAATTAAAACTATAAACCTGGAATTAATTATACTACTATGAAGACAAACTAGTTTCTGGTTCACTAACATATGGGTGGGTAGGCGGGAACTCTAATTAAAACTACAAATCCGGAATTAATG
The DNA here is from genome assembly GCA_963932245.1 of Tachinus rufipes. Classification (NCBI taxonomy): domain Eukaryota; kingdom Metazoa; phylum Arthropoda; class Insecta; order Coleoptera; family Staphylinidae; genus Tachinus; species Tachinus rufipes. The sequence continues at coordinate 12,821,811 of OZ010746.1, read as the reverse complement.
ATCTGATTGAGAAGAAAATCTAATTTTTGGATTACTAACACTTGGGTAAAACTACTGACCCGCAGTCAATTGTTTTGGTAACTTTTTTGACAATGTAGGACAATTTCAGAAAATTTTGGAACATTTTTTGGCACTTTTGAAACATTTTTGACAATTTTAGAAAAATTTTGACAATGTTGGAATTTAGTCGACAATTTTGGTATATCAACAAACTTCTGGAAATATTTTTGACATTTTTGGTAAATTTTTGACAATTTTAAAATATATTAACAAAATTGAAGAACGTTTTTTTTTGTTTTTGCGAATTTGTGGTGCTCGAAGTAGCTTTAGAGACAAATTATTAAAAAAAAATAATAATTTTTGCTGATTGGAATAATATTTGCTTCCTTTTGTTGCAGACGCCTACAGTACATATTTATTTTAAATTTGAAAGATTATTGGCGTTAATTTTTTTGTGAATAATTAATTCTTACAATTATTGCTTTTGTCTGTTCTAGGTATTGTGGGCGTTACATCAATCCGGCATGCTCGACATAATCCTCTACATGACCAGTTCAACCAACGAACAAAACTATTACATGCACATCTTGGAAATCCTCTCGTTCATGTTACGCGAACAATCAGCTTCCGAATTAGCAAACGCAGCTTTACAGAGAAGCCAAACCGAGAAGATGCGCGACGAGGCCGAACTCCTCGCTATCAGACATCGAGAAAATAACCAGAAACAGCAGAAAGTGAGGAAGTACAACGGCACCAGGTAATTACATTTACTGCACGATCATAATTTATTTGCGGCGACACGCTCATCCATCTCTATCGTAATGAGTTAACGTTCGCACGCGGAACGATACACTTTGACCTACGCAGAGAACCGGGGAGAGAAAAATAATCAGAAATAGCGAAATCAGTTAGTTCAGTTATAAATTACGTGAGGAGATTACGCCTGAGCCGAAATAATTTATTATTGTCCCGACCAAATAGGAATGGAAAAAAATGTTTTATTAATCTCATACTTTTTTATTCAACTAATGTCTATTTGTAATTAATATTTTGATTGCAATTTTGAATAATTATTTGATTTAATAATCTGGATGAGTAATAAATTATTTATCAGTATAATATTCACATGCTAATAATGTATTAATGAACATTCATTAAGAAGATTACTGCTTCCTGAGCAAATACTCGTGGGTGTAGATTTATCTTTGACGCATTAATGTTTGCGATGATTAATGTATTTTGATTAAAGGGAAAATGATTAGATACCTACTTTGTAACAATTTTTGCTTTATAATTTAATATTGATATCCACTACAATGATACTTGTTTTTTGTGTATCTTTTTATTTAATATGATGAGAGTATTGCTCACTAACATAAAAACATAAGAAACTTGTACACGTCGTTAAATGTTGTTTTGAGTATCTACTAATTGCAGTTATAAACGTTGCAATTAAACTCAGGAGAATTTGTAGAAAAAAATGTGCAATTTCAGCTTAGTCATTTAAAGTTTATGTTTGGCTTTGTTGCTGTTGTGGTGCATGGCTGTTTGGTGTTTTCTGTGCTTCAATTTTGACGATGTTGAAATTTGACCATGAACTATAGATTTTTTAATTAGCGAATTCTATTGATAGCATTTGATAATGAGTTCTGTGATGAACGCAAGTTTGCCAACTAAAGAAGTTTTGACGGGTAATCTTAAATATGTTATATAGTTTGGGGCATTGTTCTAATATTGTTCAAGTGGAGATCGGTTGGACATGTGGTATGACAAAGGGAAGAACGGTGGCTACACAGAATAATTTTTTGGAGGCTTCGAGAAACTAAAATGAGCTTGGAAAGACCACAAATAAGATGACATCAATACCGTGATGGTAAGAAAGTGGATGAGGACTGCAAAGAACATGAAAAGAAAGGTCTTCTTCTTCTAATAATAATGGGGCGTATTAATGTTTGAGCTGCTGAACTCCAGCTCTCGTACTATTGCATTGGTGGGCGTCCGGGTGGCGTGGTTGTATTTGGTTTTTTTCTTTAGCAATTTAGGTAGACGATCTGGAGGTATTCTGTCTACGTGCAGAAATTTGTATCCAACAATGGAGAATCTAAAGACCAAGAAGAAGAAGAAGAAGAAGAGAAGAAGATCTGGGTGAGCTTGTAGGCTTGGACTTGTATATCTACATTGTCACCATGGAATATGTCAATGACGCAGTTGTCGTTACTACTTATCAATGTAATGTTTGGTTACGGACAGGGTTTTCAGCAATATATGTTTGATCGGGAGTCATGGTATTTTCTTACATCACCAATCTTGGTTGACTGGGTTTTTAACTAGTGGAGGAACTAAGATGTTAATGTTCTCTATTTTTTTTAATATTTTGAAAGTAGCAGATATTCTTGCCGTTGTAAGCGAATAGCACTCAGTTGCCCCACGTTGAGCGCCATTTGTTACCGGTTTGTGTTGTGGTGTCGAAACCGATAAGTGTAGGCGGTAGTGGTGTGTTGTTTTGTGTATATTTAGCATATGAGTCATCGTTCAGTCTTATGCTCTTCTTTTTACGATGTATACACTTGGCTATGTGTCGAGACTAGTCTGACGACCTTTTCGGTCATGCTGGTCGCACGTGTGATGTGGTCACGCTTACAAGCAAGCGAGAAGTGCAATTATCCGGGGTTAGATGCATGTTGGCATCGAGGAAGTTTGCACTATTGGTAGAGATTGCAAGGAGTGAAAATTTTTTTAGGGTGAAGCTACTCTCGGGCGCTATCTTTTTATAGGTTATAGTTTGCAGCCTACTGTCTGTCGGCGTCGTCATCTTGGACGTATGACCGGTTGCATAAGACGGGTACGTAGCGGGGGTTATCATTGTAGTGTGCTCGGTTGCATAAGCCGGGTAGCAGGGGTCGTCATTGGCTCTTTGCATGTGCCGGGTACGTAGGGAAGGTTGTCGTAGGGATGGTTGCATAAGCCGGGTACGTAGCAGGGGTTGTCTTTGTATGGCCGGTTTCATATGCCGGGTACGTAGCGCAGGTCGTCGTTGGGGGGTTGTCATTGTAGTGTGGCCGGTTGCATAATCTATGTTTATTGCGGGGATTGTTATCGAGTTTGAGTAAAGATGTGTAGTCGGTACCTGCTTTGACATTTTAGGCTTAACTGTCGAACGGAATTTCCAGTCTGTGAAAGAAGCGGCCGCAGAACCTTAATCGGTTTTTCCATACCCATGTTGACTGGGGTAACAGTAATTTGATTGACAGGGCTCTCAACCTGGTTGGGACAGAGACGGTTGCTAGAGTTTGTCCGAGTTCTTTTGAGCGTCGTGTTGCCTGGTCTTTCTCTTCTTGGTTTGTTGGTTGCGGGAACGCAAATGCACTATGTTCTTAGACGCCCCACATTGGGCGCAATTTTTTAGTGGCTGCACTGCCCTAGGTGGTAAGGGTGAGGCCGTGTATGCTCTTGAAAGCTTTGTGCTATCTTCTAAGGACGCAGTTGCTTGGCGAAGGAGGTTTTTTGACTTGGTATGGGGTTGTTGTTTCATATCGGTTCTTTGTTTGTGTGTGGTTTACTCTGGTCAAGGTGCAAACGCAAAGTACAAGACTGCAGTAGCGTCAGACTATTCTGAGGAAGTCTATTGCTTGATGATTGATGACACCGTGCAAGTGGTTGTGTTGGAAGCTGTAGATGGTCTCGATTGGACGATTCCTCCTGGCAGGTTGGATGTGCGGATAGACGGAATGTGACCAGTTTGTCAGCCGTGAAGCAGCTTTTATCCATTTTGTTTGGTTCAGTTAGGTCACTGGTGTTGGGGACGGTAGGTAGGGTCGACCCGACGTAGGAAACGTCTTTGTGGTACTTCTCCTCGACGTGATTTACGGTGGTTGTTGCCTGGGTTGACGTCACCTCTGTTGGGACTTGATGTTCAATCTAAATCGATCCAATGCATTGGACGAGTTCCGATTTGAGTTCCTGGACTTTTTTGGTTTCCTTTGTAAGCACATTGAGGTTAGCTTGACTTGGTTGACTTTGCATAGTCAGCCATCTTGCTCGGTCGTTTATGTAGTTGGCTATGTCCGACAAGAACGTGTGCTTTGTGCGCTACTTGCAAATTGCAGATGTAGGGGGGGGTTCTTAATCATTGGCAGCCCTACGTTGGGCGCCATTTGTTACTGCTCTATGTGGTAAGGGTGTGGCCGTGTATGTCCTTGAAAGCTTTGAGCAATTTTACGAGGACGCAGTTGCATATCGGTTTTTTGTTTGTGTGTGGTGTTCTCTGGTGGGAAGAGAAATATCTATTTTTTTCATAACAAGCACTCGGGCGGGTTGGTGGGCACTTGAGTTAAAACTATTTAATGGGAATAATGAACTCAGTAGCCCACCTTCTTGCCTAAGTGTTGATCATTAATATATTGGATTCATTATATCTTTATTTAACTTCTAACGTTTTCAGAAAAGAGACATTTTTAATTTCTTGATAACAAAGAGTGAGCTCTCTACTTCAAACTACTCGATGGTAATTATGAACCAAAGTGACCCATCCACTCGTCCAAGTGTTGATCATTAAATAATGAATTTAACATTTTCTAACCAACTCGAGCGGATGGGCACTCTAATTCAACCTACTCGATGGTAATCATGAACTGGAGTGTTGGTCATCAAAGTATGAATATAAACATTTTCTTCTTGGACATAAAGAATTTCGTAAATTTTTGAGGTTGACGAAGGATCAATAAAGGATGAATAAAGCAAAACATTGTTTAATTGGAGGGGTGGAGACAATGTTTTGCGGTTAGTGGTAGTATACTCAAAGTACAGATACAACGAAAGTGATGTTTTTTCTTCTTCTAGGAAGTGCTTCTAGTGCCACGGACCAGTTTTTAGTGTTTTGAGTAGAGATGAGCTTTATCTATGCCGACAGAAGAAGAAGCCACTTTTTGCAAAGGTGTCTATGAGTTGATCGATGCTTTAGTGCAGTTATGTTGGCATTTTTTTATAACGTCAAACATAAACAATGACGATCGGCCGGAACAATCAAACCAATGCAACGTGGTGGGTCGTGCGCTTCCGATTGTACCATTTACAATCGGAAACCGAACATACAAGTGTCTGGTAGACACCGGCGCAGACACCAATTTTATTCATGCAGACGTCGTGCCTCATTTCGAGCCGTACCACACAAACCTGATGACGGCTTCTCGGCAACCCAATTGCAACCCGTCCATACCGGGTAAACGCCGACAAAAAGAAAGCGATAGACGCAGAAGTTCGAGACTTGCTGGAGCAAGGGATAATCGAAGCGTCAACCAGCCCTTACTCGTCTCCGGTAGTATTGGTTGGCAAAAAGAACGGCGAACCCCGTTTTTGTCTGGATTATCGGAAAATAAACAATGCGACCCCGTCAGAACCAACACCGATGCCGATAATACAAGAGGCATTACGAGACCTAGGGTCCGCCACCGTGTTTTCCACGTTGGATTTGAAAAGTGGATACTGGCAGGTCCCAATGGAAGTAAAATCGAAACAGTACACGGCATTCAGCACGCCGGACGGCGGGCACTACCAATTCAGAGTCATGCCGTTCGGACTGAAGAATGCTCCGGCCACATTCCAGCGGCTAATGAGCCAGGAGGTGCTTGCAGGATTCCTGCATCAATTCACCATGGTGTACCTCGACGATATAATCGTATTCAGTAAGTACGAGGAACACCTGAAGCACCTCTCGCTCGTATTGGAACGGATCCAGGAGTACGGTCTGCGGCTAGGGAAAGACAAATGCACGTTTGCCAAAAAAACGTTGGAATACCTAGGCCATACAGTGGATACGGACGTAACCCGACCACTGTCCAAACACTTGGAGCAGATTCAAAGACATCCACTACCAAAGACTAGGAGACAATTGCGACGATACCTGGGAATCTGCAACTGGGTACGCCAATATATACCCCAGTTTGCAAGTCTAGCAGCTCCTTTGAACGAGCTAACAGCTAGCACAAGGGCATTCAAATGGACTGCTACCGCGACCGAAGCCATGAATAAGATTCGACAGGCCGTATCAAAGCCCCTACAACTGCATAGGCCGGTAGAACACCTTCCGTACACCGTGCAGACAGACGCCTCCCAAGTAGGGATTGCGGCGGTACTTTACCAAGAGACACCGGAAGGAGAAAAAAGAGTTATCAGCTTCGACTCCGCAAAATTAAATGAGACGGAAAGAAGGTATCACGTTAACGAGCAGGAATGTCTCGCTCTAGTATGGGCGTTGGGAAGATACCGCCCGCTGCTCGAAGGCCGCCATTTCACAGCGAAAACGGACTCCCAAGCTTTGACGTGGCTAAACAATTTCAAAGATCACCGGTCCAAGCTAGTACAGTGGGCTTTGTTCCTACAGTCTTTTGACTTCAATATAGAACACTGCCCGGGTAAGCTAAACCAACTGCCAGATTTACTAAGCAGGGATCCGGAAAATCAGCAAACTAACCATGAGATGGATTTAGAAGCCTTGCTACCACCACAAGTCTGCGTGATCGAAGTTCCCTTAATTGAAGAAATCAAGACGGCCCAAGAACGCGACGAACACGCTGTGCGGATAACCAGGGTACTTAACGAACCCAATCACCCCCGGTTTGAAGAGCACGCTGTCCACATGGAAATAATCGATGGAAAGCTGTATCGCAAAGCCGTAGATGGACTGGATAGATGCCTGTATGTAGCGGAAGAACTCCGCCCAAAGGTGTTGCACGATTTACATGACGAGGCAACTCACCCTGGTCGCGACGAAACAGAACGGGCCATCCGCAGTCGTTACTACTGGCCAACCATACCACGAGACGTGCGGGAGTACGTAAGAAGTTGCATTATTTGCACAGCCACAAAGCGCGGGCAACGACAGCCACACGCGCCTCTTCGGGCTAGAACCAGCAAAACTCCGTTTAGCGTCGTCGCCGTTGACCTGATTGGACCGCTCCCAGAAACATCGACAAAAAAACGAAACATTTTGGTTTTGGTCGACTTGTTCACAAAATGGACCGAAGCCTTTGTGATGGGAGAGGCTAGAACGGGAGCCATTGTACGAATATTAGAAGAACAAGTATTCCACCGATTTGGATATCCAAATGCTATCATTACGGATAACGGACCACAATTCAAGTCATACCGGTGGAGCCGCGCATGTCGGCGTTGGGACTGCGAAACATATTTCACGCCGATATATCACCCACAAGCTAACCCAGCGGAACGGCGCAATCAGGAATTTAAAAAAGGGTTAAGAGTCAGGATGCAGGGACAGCCCCCAAATACTTGGGCCCAACACATCGCCCCACTCTCGTTTGAATTAAGAACCCGAAGAAACGCGGCCACCGGTTATACGCCTAGTCAGGCTCTCATGGGATTTAGCCAACATCAAGAGCACCAACCGCTCCACAACACGACGACCGGGAAGAACGCCTGGAAGAGATCCGACAACGCCAGCTCCGATACATACAGAGGTATGATGAGCCCGACGAACCCGCACCTATCCAAATGGACGAAACGGTCATGATACGGGCTCACCCGCGAACGGACAAACACGGGCGAGTAAAGGCGTTTGCGCCTAAGTGGCTTGGGCCATACCATGTCCGGAACATATTCTCCGGACGCGTATACGAAGTGGACCAGAATGGAGAGAGAGTCCGAATCCACGCTGACGACGTGCGACCAGCTCTACCAGCAAGAGACCCGACTCCAACACCACCAGCTTCACCAGTACAGGTCTGCGACGAAAATATATTGTCATCCGAAGTCGAATCAGAAGCTTAAAATTCGTCTGCATGCGGACAATCATGCAGTGGCGCCCAAAATCTTCTACTAATTTACCACTTGGACGATTCCTAGCCTTCCGGGGCCGTTTGTTACCGGCGAAGTTTCACCGGCCTAATTTTCATGCTAAGAATCGCCCTTAACTCGTGCGTCGCGCGCACCCTCAACCCTTCACGACGACAAAAGGAGGAGCCTACCGGTAGCCGCGTTTGCGGATAAAAGCGCCGGTTTTCGCAGCATTCAGGCAGTCAAGTCTGACTAACCGTAAAGAACAAACCGACCTATAGGACTCGTGCAGAAGGCCTGCCCTTCCTCGATCCTCGACGGCTTTGTTCTGCAATCGTTAGCTCAGACTTCTTTTACTGCACACCCGCTGCAGATCGCTGTTATTGTATTATTCGTATTTGTTATTTCATTTTTTCATTGTCACTGTATTATATTTGTCTTTTTGTATCTTTCTGTTCATTGTCATTTGTAATATATTTGTAATTGTTTTGCCTGTCACAGTTCATTGTATTATTTGTATTTGTTGTTTCATTGTTCATTATCACTGTATTATATTTGTCCCTTTGCCTCTCCCTGTTCATTGTCATTTGTAATATATTTGTATTTTTGCTTGCCCATGTTGATTGCTTTTCTTTTGTATAATATTGTGCTTATCACCTTGTATTGTGTGTCGTTTATTTTGATGTAATCATGTCGTCGTAATTATGAATAGACGTTAACCGGATATTGTTGTATTGTTGACTTTTTCCCTTAAACATTTATCGTGGTGTATTTCTTTGTGTGTTGTGATTGTGCGTCGTCCCCTCTCCCCCTTCGAAGAGTCACCCCGTGACATGTTGACGAGACGTTTAGAAGGCGGTCCGTGTAATTTCAATAACAACCCAGAAGGTAGAAATTAGCATACAATTTTAGGGCAAAGTAATCATTTTAATCAATAGTTTTAGCATACAAATTATAAATCAAATTTTCTAAAAAATAATGCGTTGATTAAGATTTTTGTAGTTTTGAAATTTTTTAAACAAGTTTTCGATTTTTGCCAAAATACTAATTTTTGGAAATCATTAAAGCAATTTACTGGCATTATATATAATAATTTTGAATCAAATTTTCTAAAAAATTATGTTTCTCTTAAGGTTTTTGTAATATGGAAATCGGCACTAGTGGCAAAATATTAAATTTTGGAAATAATTGTTCCTTCAATTATTTCCAAAATTTAATATTTAATGGCATTATTTATAAAAATTTTGAATCAATTTTTTTTAATTTCTGTTTCTATTAAGGTTTTTGTAAAATGAAAATCGCTTGTAGTTTAGAAATTTTTTAAACCAAGTTTAGAATTTTTGAAAAAATATAAAATTTTGGAAATATTTAAAGCAACATGCTGGCATTTTGTATAAATATTTTGAATCAAATTTTTCAAAAATTAATGTTTCTATTTAGGTTTTTGTAAAATATAAATTGCTTGTAGTTTTGAAAATTTTTAAACTATGTTTAGAATTTTTGAAAAATGTTCAAATTTTGGAAATAATTAAAGCAACATGCTGGCATTATGTATGAACATTTTGAATCAAATTTTCTAAAAATTATTGTTTTTATTAAGGTTTTTGTAAAATGGAAATTGCTTGTAATTTTGAAAATTTTTAAACCAAGTTTAGAATTTTTGAAAAAATATTAAATTTTGGAAATAATTAAAGCATTATGTATAAAAAATTTGAATAAAATTTTCTAAAAATTAATGTTTCTATTAAGGTTTTTGTAAAATGGAAATCGCTTGTAGTTTTGAAATTTTTTAAACCAAGTTTAGAATTTTTGAAAAAATATGAAATTTTGGAAATACCTAAAGCAACATGCTGGCATTATGTTTGAAAATTTTGAATCAAATTTTTCAAAAATTAACGTTTCTATTAAGGTTTTTGTAAAATGGAAATCGCTTGTAGTTTTGAAAATTTTTAAACGAAGTTCTTTTTTTGAAAAAATATCAAATTTTGGAAATTATTAAAGCAACATGCTGGCATTATGTTTGAAAATTTTAAATCAAATTTTTCAGAAATTAACGTTTCCATTAAGGTTTTTGTAAAATGGAAATTGCTTGTTGTTTTGAAAATTTTTAAACCAAGTTTAGAATTTTTGAAAAAATATCAAATTTTGGAAATAATATGTTTCTATTAAGGTTTTTCTAAAATGGAAATTGCTTGTAGTTTTGAAAATTTTTAAACCAAGTTCAGTTTTTTTGAAAAATATCAAATTTTGGAAATTATTAAAGCAACATGCTGGCATTATGTTTGAAAATTTTGAATCAAATTTTCCAAAAATTAATGTTTTTATTAAGGTTTTTGTAAAATGGAAATCGCTTGTAGTTTTGAAAATTTTTAAACCAAGTTTAGAATTTTTGAAAAAATATAAAATTTTGGAAATAATTAAAGCAACTTACTGGCGTTATGTATAAAAATTTTGAATCAATTTTTCCAAAAATTAATGTTTCTATTAAGGTTTTTGTAAAATGGATATCGCTTGTAGTTTTGAATTTTAAAACCAAGTTTAGAATTTTTGAAAAAATATAAAATTTTGGAAATAATTAAAGCAACTACGTTATGTATAAAATTTTTGAATCAATTTTTCTAAAAATTAATGTTTCTATTAAGGTTTTTGTGAAATGGAAATCGCTTGTAATTTTTAATTTTTTTAAAATAAGTTTTGAATTTTTGAAAAAATATCAAATTTTGGAAATTATGAATGAACTTGGAATTTTCTTAAAATTAATTAACGCATCAATTACATTTTTTTTTGTAAAATGCGAATTGGTTAACACATAAAAACAAATTTTACGTTGAAAGTGCGAAAACGTATTTGTTTTTATTACATCAATACATTTCCATATTCTTTTACAAAAAACAAATACAAACTTACTCATCTCTACATTTATTCATGTAAAATATTTTATATTCGGCAATACCACAGTTGAAAGTAATAACGAAACATTTCCTGACATCAAATTGCTCCCCAGTTTTCCCCACACTAATAATAAAGCTTGTTGAGCTGTAAAGTATTTTTTCTCAAAACTGTGTTGTATATTTAACCTCGGGCAGGACTGAAAGAAAAACTTTTTTTAAATAAAATCTTGTTTATCCATCAAATTAATTCAATTAATTTTTTTGTAATTCATTACAGACATAGCCGTTTTGGAGGAACTTTCGTTGTAAAATCAATGAAATCAACCAGCGATAATGAATTGATCTACCACAAACCAATTGATAAAGTAGATTCATTAAAGTTTGATGTGGATAAGAATAGATCTAGAACACCAAAGAATCGTTTGGCTATGCAAGGGGGTGAAGGATCAGAAAGAAGATCCGCGTTTAGTATTCGGTTATTTTTAAAGGAGTTTTGCGTGGAATTCCTCAGCGGTGCATACAACACGCTCATGTATCACGTGAAGGATCGTCTGGCTAGGGCAAGGGCTCACCAGCACGATGAATCTTACTACCTGTGGGCAATGAGATTCTTCATGGAATTTAACAGGTGTTATAAATTTGAAGTAAAACTTGTTAGGTGAGTAAAATTTAAAATATTATACAATTGTTAATTATAAATTTGCAAAGTTAGTAGATATTGTCTGGAAAGTTTTACAATATAATATAATGAAGTAGATTAAGGATTTTATAAATAAGCTTGAAGCAGTTTCTTTAGTAACACATTTCTTAGTCTCAGGTGGCGATAAAGCCGACCTAGTATTTTAAATTAAATCTCGCAACATTGTATACATTTTTCAATTAAGCAAGAAATCATTTTAATTTATTCCCTCCCGTTCAAACCGAATGCGAGAATTTGCATAAAAATATTGTAATGGTTAATAAAAAAGTAGAGAAGTTTTATAGTAGAGTTTCAAGTAAATTTTATGCGATGATAAAATATATATTTTAATTTATTATTCCCACTATAGCGAAACTATGTCGGTGCAGTCGTTCCACTACGTTCAACAGCAGATGGAAAAATATTTCGACATGATTACCAGCGATAAAAAAATGTTGAGGCAGTGGTCGAGGCGTCTACATCTAGCATTGTTAGCGTACCGCGAGCTTTTATTAACTATCTGCGCTATGGATAAAAGCATTGATGAAACAGTACGCGATTCATCTAAAGTTATTAAAAGCAACGTCTTCTACGTTTTGGAATATAGAGAATTAATACTTACTCTATTAATAACGTATGATGAAATTAAGATGTCTTTATCGTACCTAAGGGATTTATTAGAGACGCAACATATATTTATCAAAATGTTGGAAAGCTTTTGTGGAGGTAAAAGTGGGAAACTTATGGTGCAAGCGAAATCGAATCCACGTCGTAAGAAAAAAGGTAAGAAACTATTAATTATTTATTCTTTCAACGGTCATATTTGAGTTTATTGTCTTTAACTTAATTTTGACGTTTATTTTTATTTTTTAATTTAAATAGTTTGTAATAGTAGGATATAACAAACTTATATATAATCATTTAATATTATATGATTTGTGGATGATTTTTAGAAGTATTTACAGTTTGTAAAAGTTTAAAAATTATTTAAAAATTTCTTGCAAGGTTTTTATAATATCTAGTTATTTATAGAAAATTAGAATCTTGAAAATGTGTAGAGTAGAATCTTTGGAATTTGTAAAAAAATTATAAATCTTTTGCAAGATTTTTAGAAGTATCCAAAGCTTCTGAGAAAATTCTAAAATTTGTAGAAACTTTTAGAATTTGTAAACGAAATTCAGAAATTTTTGAAAGATTTTTGCAAGATTTTTGCAAGATTTTTGGATTTTGAGAAGATTCATTTTTTTAAAAGAAATGAATATTTTTTTTGTAAGAATTTTTTAGAAGTATCTAGTTTTTCAGATGATTCTAACTTGTTTAGCAATTTTTCGAATTTGTAAAGAAATTCAAAAATTGTCTGCAAGGTTTTTAGAAGTATCTAGAGCTTTTCAGAATATTCTAAAATGTGTAGACATTTTTAGAATTTGCAAAAAGAATTAAAAAAAAAATCTGCAAGATTTTTAGAAGTATTTTGAGTTTTTCTAAAATCTAAAACTTTTAGAATTTGTAAAAGAAATTAGAAATTTCTTGAAAGATTTTCAGCAGTATCTAGGGTTTTTCAGAAAATTCCAAATGTGTAGTAAATTTTAAGAGTTTATAAAAAAAATCAGAAATATTTTGAAAGATTTTTAGAAGTATCTAGAGCTTTTTAGAAGATTTTAAAATGTTTAAAAAAAAATTGAATAAAAAAAAAAGATTTTTTTTGCAAGATTTTTAGAAGTATCTAGAGCTTTTCAGAAGCTTTACAATGTGTAGAAGCTTTAGAATTTGTAAAAAATATTGTGAAAGGTTTTTAGAAGTATCTTGAGCTTTTCAGAAGATTCTAAAATGTTTAGAAATTTTTAGAATTTGTAAAAGAATTTTAGAAATTTTTTTGCAAGATTTTTAAAAGTATCTAGAGCTTTTCGGAAGCTTTTAAAATTTTAGAAATTCTTAAAATTTGTATAAGTAATTCAAAAATTTTCTGCATGATTTTTATAGAATTTGTAAAAAGATATTTGAAAAGTTTTTAAATGTGTAGAAACATTAAGAGTTTATAAAAAAAATTATAAATCTTTTGAAAGATTTTTAGAATTATCTGGAGCTTTTCAGAAGACTTTTTAATGTGTAGAAACTTTGAGAATTCGTAAAAAATATTGGAAAGGTTTCTAGGTTTCTATTTAGAGCTTTTCAGAAGATTCTAAAATGTTTAGAAATTTTTAGAATCTGTAAATGAAATGGATTTTTTTTGCAAGATTTTCAGAAGTATCTAAAGCATTTCAAATGATTCTAAAATGTTTAAAAACTTTAAGAATTTGTAAAAGACAATCAGAAATTTTTTGCAAGATTTTTAGAAGTATCTAGAGCTTCTAATAAGATTCTAAAATGTTTAGAAACTTTTAGAATTTGTAAAAAAAAATTAAGAAATTTGGAAAGGTTTTAGAAGTATCTAGAGCCTCTTATAGAATTAAGAAAGTATTTGCAAGATTTTTAGAAGATTTTAAAATGTGTAGAAATTTATAGAATTTGTAAAAAAAATTAAAAAAAATTTGCAAGATTTTTAGAAGCTAGATACATAATTTAGAATTTTGTTGCAAGATTTTTAGAAGTATTTAGAGCTTTTCAGAAGACTTAACAATTTGTAGAAAATTTTAGAATTTGTAAAAAATATTGTGAAAGGTTTCTAGAAGTATCTAGAGTTTTTCAGAAAATTCTAAAATGTTTAGAAACTGTTAGAATTTGTAAAAAAATATTGTGAATGATTTTTGGAACTATCTAGGGCTTCTCATAGGATTTTCCAATGTTAAGAAATTTTAGGGGTTTGTAAAAGAAATAAAAATGTTTTTGCAATTTTTTTTTTAAGTATCTAGAGCTTTTCAGAAGATTATAAAATGTGTAGAAACTTTTAGATTTTGTAAAAGAAATTTAGATATTTTCCGTAAGATTTTTAGAACTATTTAGAGCTTCTCAGAAGATTCTAATATGTGTAGAAACTTTTAGAGTTTGTAAAAGAAATTTAATACTTTTTTGAAAGATTTTTATAAGTATCTACAGTTTTTTAAAAGACTCGAAAATGTGTAGAAACTTTTAGAATTTGTAATAAAACATTCAAAAAGTTTTAAAGTATCTAGAGCTTTTCATAGGATTCTAAAATATGTAAAAACTTTTAGAATTGGTAATTAAATTTTAATAAAATTTTGAAAGATTTTTAGAAGTATCTAAAACTTCTCATAGTATTTTAAAATGTTTAGAAATTTTTAGGGTTTGCTAAAGAAATTCAATTTTTTTTTTGCAAGATTTTTCGAAGTATCTAGAGCTTCTCAGAAGATTGTCAAATGTTTAGAAACTTTAAGAATTTGTAAAAGAAATTCAAAAAAATTCTGAAATATTTTTAGAAGTACCTAGAGCTTTTTATGGTATTTAAAAATGTTAAAAACTTTTAGGATTTGTAATAAAAATCAAAAGTTTTTTTTATAAAATTCTAAAATGTTTACAAATTTTTAGAATTGGTAACAAAATTGAGAGGTTTTCTGAAAGATTTTTAGAAGTTTCTAGAGCTTCTCAACAGATTCTAAAATGTGTAGAAACTTTTAAAATTTGTAAAAAAATTTAAAAAGATTTTGAAAGATATTTAGAAGTATCTTGAGCTTCTCATGAGATTTTAAAATGTTTAGAAAATTTAGGATTTGTAAAAGAAGTTTAATAATCTTTTGCAACATTTTTAGAAGTATCTAGAGCTTCTAAGAAGATTCTAAAATGTTTAGAAACTTTTACAATCTTTTGCAAGTTTTTTAGAAGTATTAGCTTTTTTTAGGATTTTCAAGTGTTAAGAAACTTTTGGGATTTATAAAAGACATTTAAAAATTGTTTGCCAGATTTTTAGAAGAGTTTTTCAGAAGAATAAGATGTGTAGAAATTTTTAGAGTTTGTAAAAAATTTCAAAAAAGTTTTTAAAGGTTTTTAGAAGTATCTTGAGCTTCTCATAGGATTCTAAAATATGTGAAAACTTTTAGAATTTGTCAAATATTTAATACATTTTTTTTAGAAGTATCTAAAATTTGTAAAAACTCTTAGAATTTGTAAAAGAAATTCAAAAAAATTTTGCAAGCTTCTCAGAAGATTCTAAAATGTTAAATTTTTTTAGAATTTGTAAGATAAATTCAAAAAAGTTTTGAAAGATTTTTAGAATTATCTAGAGCTTCTCATAAGATTCTAAAATATGTAAATACTTTTGTGAAATGTTTTCAAATTTTTTTTAATGATTTTTAGAAGTATCTAAAATGCATAGAAACTTTTAGAACTTGTTAATGGAATTCAAAAAAAGATTTGAAAGGAAAGGAAAGAAAATTTTTTTTGCAAGATTTTTAGAAGTATCTAGAACTTTTTAGAAGATTTTAGGTTTAGAAATTTTTGGAATTTGTAAAAGATATTGAGATTTTTTTTTGCAAGACTTTTGGAAGTATATAGAGCTTCTAAGAAGGTTCTAAAAAGTTAAGAAATTTTTAGTATTTGTAATAAAAATTTTAAAAAAGTTTTGAAAGATTTTTAGAAGTATCTTGAGCTTTTCATAGTATTCTAAAATATGTTAATACTTTTAGAATTTGTAAAATGTTTTCAAAAAATGTCTTAGTTTTTAGAAGTATCTAAAATAGAAGTGTAGAAGCTTTTAGAACTTGTAAAAGAAATTCAAAAATTTTATGCAAAGTTTTTACAAGTATTTAGAGCTTTTTAGACGATTCTAAAATCTGTAGAATGTTTTAGAAGTAGTAAACAAATTAAAAAAAAAATTTGAAAGATTTTAGAAGTATCTAGAGCTTCTCATAGGATTTTCTAATGTTTAGAATTTTTTTGGATTTCTAAAAGAAATTTAAAAATATTCTGCAAGATTTTTAGAAGTATCTAAAGCTTTTCAAAAGATTCAAAAAAGTTTTAAAAAAATTTAAGTGTAAAAGAAATTCAGAAATTTTTTGTAAGATTTTTAGAAGTATCTAGAGCTTCTCAGAAGATTCTAAAATGTTTAGAAACTTTTAGAATTTGTAAAAGATATTCAGAAATGTTCTGCAAGATTGTTAGAAGTACCTATAGCTTCTCATTGGATTTGAAAATGTCAAGAAACTTTAGGAATTTGTAAAAGAAATTTAAAAATTCTCCACAAGATTTTAAGAAGCTTTTCAGTAGACTCCAAAATGTTAAGAAACTTTTAGATTTTGTAAAAAAATAAAAAAAAAGTTTTGAAAGTTTTTAGAAGTATCTAGAGCTTCTCATAGAATTCTAAAATAAGTAAAAACTTTTTGAATTTGTAAAATACTTTCAAAAAATTTCTTTATGGTTTTTAGAAGTATCTAAAATATGTAGAAGCTTTTAGATTTTGTAAAAGAAATTCAAAATTTGCTTGCAAGATTTTGATAAGTATCTAGAGCTTCTCAGAAGACTCTAAAATGTTTCTATTTAGAATTTGTAAACAAACTTCAAAAATTTCTAAAAAGTTTTGAAATATCTACATCTTCACAGAAGATTTTAAAGTGTTTAAATTTAAAAATTTTTAGAATTTGTAATAGAAATTCAGAATTTTTTTGCAAGATTTTTAGAAGTATCTAGAGTTTTTTAGAAGATTCTAAAATGTTTAGAAGTTTTTAAAATATGTAAAAGAAATCAAAAATAAAGCTTTTCAAATGGTTTTAAAATGTTAAGAAACTTTTAGAATTTGTAAAAGATATTTAGAAATGTTATGCAAGATTGTTAGAAGTACCTATAGCTTTTTATAGGATTTTAAAATGTCAAGAAACTTTAGGAATTTCAAAATTTAATTTATAAAAGAAATTCACAAATTGTCCACAGGATTTTAAGAAGCTTTTCAGTACACTCTATAATATGTAGAAACTTTTAGAATTTGTAAAAAAAATCAAAAAAAGTTTTGAAAGTTTTTTAGAAGTATCTAGAGCTTCTCATAGGATTCTAAAATATGTAAAAAAAAATTGAGTTTGTAATATATGTATTTTAATTTTTTTTTAATGGTTTTTAGATGTATTTAAAATGTGTAGAAGCTTTTAGAACTTGTAAAAGAAAAAAAAATGGTTAGAAACTTTTAATTGCAAGATTTTTGGAAGTATCTAGAACAGAAGATTCTAAAATGTTTAGAAATTTTTGGAATTTATAATAGATATTAAGAATTTTTTTGCAAGACTTTTGGAAGTATATAGTGCTTTGCAGAAGGTTCTAAAATGTCTAGAAACTTTTAGAATTTATAAAAGAAAATCAAAATTTTATTGCAAGATTTTTAGAAGTATCTAGAACTTTTCAGAAAATTTTAGTTTTAGATATTTTTGGAATTTTGTAAAAGATATTAAGAATTGTTTTTGCAAGACTTTTGTAAATATATAGAGCTTTTCGGAAGGTTCTAAAATGTTTAGATACTTTTAGAATTTGTAAGAAGAATTCAAAAGTATCTAGAGCTTCTCATAGGATTTTAAAGTTTTAAGAAACTCTAGGGATTTGTAAAAGAAATTCAAATTTTTTTTTAAAGATTTTTAGAAGTATCTCTAGATTTTCTCAGAAGATTCTAAAATGTTAAGAAACTTTAGGAATTTGTAAAAGAAATTTAAAAGACTCCAAAATGCGTAGAAAGTTTTAGAGTTTGTAAAAAAATTACAAAAAAGTTTTGAAAGATTTTTAGAAGTATTTTGAGTTTCTTATGGGATTCTAAAATAATGTTAAAGCTTTTAGAATTTGTAAAATATTTTTAAAAATTTTCTTTGTGATTTTTAGAAGTATCTAAAATGTGTAGAAACTTTTAGAACTTGTAAATGAAAGATTTTTAGAAGTATCTATAGATTTTTAGAAGGTTCTAAAATGTGTAGAAAAGATTAGAAATATTTAAAGCTTCTCAGAAGACACACTTATGGAGTTTGTAAAAAAATTAAATACTTTTCTATAATCTTTTGTACTATTTTTAGAGCTTTTTAGAAGTATCTTTAGTTTTTTAGAAAATCTTGAAATATGTAGAAATCTTTTAGAAGAAAACGTTTCTTTTTAGAATCGGATTTATTTTGATCGAAGACTTGCAAAAACGCCAATATCTCGAAAACGATGAGACAAATGGTTCAAAATTGCTGGAGAGAACGTTACTACAGAGCGGAGATATTTCTTCCGGTTTGAACCGTTTCTATTTTTTCTGAAGGCATTTTTTATCAACGGAAACGAAAGCAATTTTAGCGAATTTTGTTATTTTGGGTTGGGTAGCTTCTGGTTGAACAATGTGTCAGAATTTCAAATGCACTAAAAGTCTTGCAAGATCTACAAGTTTAGAATTGTCGGTGAATGACCTAGGAGTGGCTGGCGTGTATGGTCTGTGTTGTTGATTAAAGATCTCAACATATTGGCGTCATTTGAGTAGCGGCTACGGCCGCGATGTAACCAAATACACGCTTCTGTAAGCTTTTGCAGTTTTGTTTGGTTTATTTCAATCATCATTATAGTGAATGATGGTTCTGTTATGAATATTCTTGTGTGCTTCATTAATTATCTACTGAGACACCACTTGCGCGTTACTTCAAGATGGACGTTGCCTATTTACCTATCTATTAGTTTTCATGTATTTTGGTGTATATCATGGTGCGAACTACGTTATACACCCTTCTTCATGGTTTTTTAGATGCCATTTGGCCTGTTGTAATAATTTTCTTGTTGAAGTTTAATTCAGTTTGGCTGGTGTAATTTCTCTTGTCTTTTTACATCCAGAACAGTTAAACAGGGTATGTTCGACGTCGTCGGTTCTGTTACAATCGTCTCACTTGTCGGTTTTTGCGCTCTGTCTGTCGTATAGTAATATCTTGAAACAACCGTGCTACCTAGAGCTGACGTCTTCTCTTGATGTAGTGGTGCTTTAATGTTTTAAGGTTTCTCTAGTATCAGCAGCTTTATTGGCGGCTAGTCTGCGATTCCGCCTACTGCCTCTGTTGAGATTGTCGCTTTGGATACTTGGCTTCTTCAGTTTTTCTTCTTGAGTTTTGTGTCGAGCTTATATCCCTAGGTATTTATGTATCTGTGGAATGTCACTGCTGATTTTGGTCTTGGTTTTGTCTTTTGTTTTCAGGATTATCTTTCTTTGGGGTAGTTAGGACGCTACTATGGTCACTAAGGTTTTTTTATTCATTTCTTTTGTTTTCCAGCAAACGAGAAAGCATTTTATGCTAGCACACAGCCTTCTATGTTGCAATGCGTAGGCGATTTAAATTACGATGTTTATAGAACCTACTTCCATGAAGACAAACTGTTTATCTGCTAAGTTTTTAGTTTGTTCCAGCTTTTCTTAAGCCTTTTTCTTCAACGTCCAGGAGGCATATTGGCCTGTGTTGGCGGGTGGTTCAATAGTTTGTAATTTTTTCTGAACAACACGGGTATTATCTGTTTCCAATCGGTGGGAAATGTACCTCAGTGTGCTAGCTTATTGTACATTTCTTGTACGTATTTAGGTTTGTACAGTTTTTTGTTGGATTTCCACGGGAATGTTTCCTGAATCGGGTGTGTTGTTTAGCTTTACTTTGTTGCATGCTGTATGCAGCTCGTCTATTGATACCTTATCAGAATTAGTTGTTTTATATAGTTTTCTTTCAAAGTCTAGGAGGTATATGGGACTGTATGTTGCCGGGTGGTCCAATAGTTTGTTACCTTTTCTGAGCGACACAAGCTTTTCCTGTTTCCAGTCGTCGAGCAATGTACCTCGGTGTTCTAGATTACTGTACATCTCTAGTACGTATTCAAGTTTACTGTGTACAACTTTCTTTGGGGTTTTTACGGGAATGTT
This sequence comes from Tachinus rufipes, assembly GCA_963932245.1. Lineage (NCBI taxonomy): Eukaryota > Metazoa > Arthropoda > Insecta > Coleoptera > Staphylinidae > Tachinus > Tachinus rufipes. The sequence continues at coordinate 12,801,668 of OZ010746.1, read as the reverse complement.
TCCTGAATCAGGTGCTTTGTTTAGCTTTAGTTTGTTGCATGCTGTATACTGATTGCATTTTTGTGTATTTTTTCTTTTCTGGCAGGATTTTATTGCAGATCTCCATTAGGTTTTTTGTATTAGTCAGTGTCTGTTGCAGTTTTTCTTTGTCTATTATTTTAACTTTGGATTAAGTGACTTCTCTTCTGCTGTTTATCTTCTACCTAGAAGATAATGTAGTTGTGGTCACTCGGGGTTTCCTTGTTATTCACTTTCCAAATTTTGTTCTAATCCGCGTACAGTGTGAGATCTTAGATGTAGTATCAAGGAGAACTTCTTTCTCTGGAATGTTGCATATAAGATTGTTTTCTGCTTTCCACTCAGTTGCAACTTGTTCTTTCTTATTTTTATTGTACTTGGCATTAAACTCTTCAACAACTATGGCTTTGTCTTTTCCAAGTTTTTTATCTTCTTGTTGGAGGAAGCGTAACAGCTAAACACTGTGAAGTTGGCAGTTTTGATGTAGGAAAACTCAAGTTTAGAGCTCTGTTCTTTAATCGTTAGGTGTATGTCTGTTAATTACCTAGTCGTTTCTGTTCTTGATAGCGTTTTTATTTATTCTGCATTCAGTGTTTTGGCTTTGGCAAGATTTTGTGCTGGGAGACTCTTATATGCATCAATTAGTAGGAACTTTATTATGTTGGGGATGATGTTTTTAGACTTTTTCTGTTCTTGCAGTTAAGGCACTTTACGTTTCCCGACTAGAGTTCTTCTTATAATGTTTTCTGCTGCTTTGTGGGCTTCTTTGTTACATTTTTCGCATAATTTCTTTTTTCTTTAAACCATTTGCAGTAAGTTTTTTCCAAATTGCTATCATTTAAAGAATTTTGCTCCTTTGCTTTCTATATAATTCTGCAATTTATGGAATCAATTTTGACTTGCCTTATCTGTAGAAGTTTTCTGGAGTCTAGTGATTGTATCTTGAATGTACGTACTTGGAGATGGTGTGTCATATCTTTTTTAGTTGATACTTTATCAGGGTATTTTATGTGGAGTACCATTTTGTTGATAAGGAAAGATGTGATTGTTTCTTGAAGTTTCTCTTTGATTTTGTTTTTCAAGGTTCTTGTTTTTTTGGGACATTTTGGACAATAGGAGTTCTCCACTTCTTGTTATCTTGATTTTATTTATTTTTGCTCCAACTTTGCCAGGGTTTACTGAGTTTTTAACAGTCTTGAGTAGTTTTGCGTAGGACACATCCTTTATACTGATAGTATGGCTTTTCTTCTAGGTTTTTGGTTTGTTTGGTAACGGTCTGCTGAAAAGACCATATTTGTCTATTTTTGTCCAGTTTTTGCTTTTCTTACCTTTCGACTTTTGCACATAAAACATGTTTTCATCTTCGTCTTCTATATTGTTTTTGTCGGGGAAGCTTAATGCGGATGTCATCATGGTAAAGTCTTCTACTACTTTTTTTGTTTACGTTTGCAGACTTCTCAGCTACCAAATTTTTCTATCGCTTTTTCTACAAGTTTGTTGCTGGTCTATATTTTCTTATTGCATGGGAGTATCTAAATGTTGATCATACATTCGGTTTGCTTTTGTTGGTGGATCTTGGTGAGAAGCATGTAGTGTCTTATCGAACAAGAATTTCAGGTTTTGGCGATTTGATTTTTAAGTTATTATAGACGTTTTGGCCGAAGGGTTGTGGATTAAACTGTAGTTTTGGAGGTAGTAATAGCATCATGCGTTGAATCTAAAGAGATTACCATGCGGCAGCAAAATATGAGCTATTAGGCCAATGCAGATTTGTCAATTTTCTATAAGCAAGATTTATAAAAAATAAAACTAATCAGTGTTGATATAAATTGATCTTAAAGCATTTATATTTAAATTGATTAACAAACCTGTGCGAATGTAGTTGATATATTCGTTAAGAACTAATTTTTTTTTCTGTTTATTTATATTTTTTGTTTCTATATTGTGAGCGGTCTTAATTTTACGGGAGCGCTATAAAACTGCATTAGTTTAAATGGTCTCGAATTGAATTTAAAGCCCTTTTAAGCTATGTTTATGGTCGACCACCTGACAGGATAAAAAACGGACCATCTTATCTAAATGAACATGGGTTTGTCGTTTAACGATACAAATTTAACAACTTCATTTTATGAAGTAATTTACTCTTTTTATTTGCCCCGATTTTTTCTCTTCTTTTTCTTTTAACGCCCGTCGGAATGAAACATTTTAATCGTTTGCTTTTCATTAAATAAAAGGAATTTTGTTGAAATAACGATTAATAATGAAGAGCAAGATACAATTAATACTAATGTACCGGTAATGGTTGTTCTAATTAACTTGGAATGTATAAATATTTATCAATTCTACTGAGTTTAGTAGCTAAAGGTCGTAATGAAATTTTATTTTAAGCTACAAAAGTTTAAATTAAAAGAGAATGTTATACTTGAGGGATTAGAATTTAATGTATCTTTGTATGCTCAGGAGAGTATTAATGTGGAAATATTACATCAATCATTCAACCGTTTTAGTAGATTAATAATAAACGATTGATGTTATTTTTATTTAAAGGGATTTGGTTGAATTACGCATGATTTTCTCTATTTATGGTCATTGGAGTGGAGTTACTAAAAATAGATTAGTAGAAACTATTTTTTTTGTTGTTGACAGTTAGCTAAGCAGTTACTGTCTATCTTCTTTTTTTTTTTTTTTAAACTTTGTCGGTGTCCTTTTTTTAAATGTGTCTGCCAGTCTTAATATTACACGGACCGCCAACGAAACGGTGTTTGTAGCACTAGATAGTTACACACACGTACCGTCAATGAAATTGTATTGTGTTAGAACCAGTTTTGGTGTTACCAGTAATTTAACCAATTGCAATAAATTGCCGACAATAAAATTTGATTGAAAACTTACTTATCCTTTCGCCTAAATTAAAAATTGCGAAAGTACACAAAGAATAACAACAAACAAATCGGAGCATATTTTTTATTACTTTCTGTTGACAAAGTTTCTCAATTCTGTAATGTTAAATGTTGTTCTTAATTTAAATAGTTAGTTAGGTTATCTGATTTTTTACTAATATTTTCCCTTGTTACCTTTCTACTATATCAAATGTAATATATATCTTTTATGATTTTTTTTATGTTATTTTATTGCAGCATCTGCTCGCCGTCCGGCACCACCACCAGAATTTAATTTGAACAACATGTGGGATGAGGCCGCCCCTCAGCTATCCACTGTGCTTGATGGTAATTCGGAGATACCAAACGACGCGGTTCCCTTTGATGCGAGTTCGGATGTACCCATCGACGAACAAAAGTGAGTCTGCAAAAATAATTATCATAGACATACACAAAAATCCTAATTAAAAACCAAAGCAAATAGTAATAAAAAACATTAAAGCAGGGCTATCCATTATTGAATCATTAATGAATCCAAACATGAAAATGAAAACAAACTTTATCAATGTTGTGTTTTGCTTTAATATTTAATATCTCTGCAATACTTTTTTTATTCGAGCGAATGCGTGCTTTCAATTATTAACACTGTTGTTTTTTTTTTTTGTAGATCTGATGCTATGAAGAACGTGCAGAGGAAGTTGAGGAACCATGAATTCGAGAGTGCTATCGCCCTACTGAGGGCCGCCAGGTATGTACAATGAAATGCATTAAAAATGTACACCTTGCTTTTGTGAACGGTCGTATATATATTTTTTTATTCTTCTTTTACTTGTAGATTTCTATAGTCGTATTTCATGACAATGTTAATAAATCATAAGTTTGATTTACGTTGCAGATTAAGACGGTTTATTTTTGCCGCTGTACATGCTTTATGAATAGATACGATAATTTAATACTTTGTGGCGTTCAATTTATCTTTTCGTTGGAATTTTGTTATTATTTATTGCAGACAGTTATGATTAATATTTAGTTTTAATTTCATTAATATTTATGATTAGTAATTTGCACAATTGATTTATTCTAGGAATATTACGCAGTGAATGTCTGCGGAGGTTAGACACGACTTTTTTATTGTTAAGGGGTGGTCAGACTAAAGTTTCAAATAAAGTTATTATATCGTTTTTTTGTTGTTGCGGCAGACTAATTCTGATGCTGCTTTTTTGTTTTTCGTGTGTTTTTTGACTGGTTTGTGGATGTCAGGTGCTATGGCGAGTTGTGGTGCATCTAGTCTCTTTTTAAACTTTGAGGAGGCACAACATAACTAATTGGTTGGGTTATACGGAAGGTTAGTGGTGATACGTTATTTTTGGGCTGGAACTCCGCTTTAAACTACTTGCTGTTTACTCGCCCGAATGTTTCTTATTAAACGTACAAGTTTCTTCTTTTTGCAAGCGTTAAAAGTTTTTTGTTCAAGAAGGTGAAGGTGATATCCAATCTTTTGATGACCAACACTTGGGAGGGTGAGGGGGCACTCCAAATCAGAAATGGAGTGACTACTCAACCGCACCAGTGTTTGTTATCAAAGAATTGTAAGTTTCTTTTTTCTACAAATGTTAGAAGCTCTTTAGTCAGACGAAGGATGTGATATCTAATTTCTTGATGACCAATTCTTGGGCAGGCGGGACGGGTCACTCCAGATCATAATACCATTGAGTAGTTTGAACTGTAGTCTCTACTTACCCTCTCAAAAGTTTTTTAACAAGAAATTGGAAGTTTTTTGTCTTTTTGTGCAAGAAGTCTCTATGTTAGAGAAGCGGATGGTACAACCAATCTTCTGATGACACTTGGGTGGGTGGTTGGGAGTGCCTAGTCACCCGCCCAAATGTTTGTTATTAAAAATTAAAAGTTTTTCTTTTCTGCAAGTGTTAGAAGTCTCTTAGTCAAAGGAGGAGGTGGTGCTATCTCTCATCTAGTTTGAAGAATAATTGATTGTCATTTACCGAAATTTTGTTCTAAATATGGCTTTGTTTTTTGATACTGATAGGGCTCTGAGTTTATTTGAAGTTTATGTGGAAATTTCAGATTGATTGTCTACTTTTTTTGATATCGGTGTTAACGCTTACTTGGCGCATCTTTCCAGAAGTTGTTTTTGGTGTGTGGCATTTTACTATTGTCATGGCTACACCAGCTCATGCTGTTTTGTAAGTTTAGTTACCAAATGCTTCCTGCATTCTTCAGTATATTTATAAGAAAGAAACTAGTATCTGTATGGCTTTCTTTGCGTGATGGTTTTATAAACAAGGCATTGGTGGGTTTTTGCAGTTTATTTTTGATTGGGATGGTGGGTATAATTACCTTTTTTTTAGCTTAAGGTCTTTTAGTAATTTTAAGCTTTTTTGGTTTTAATTTTTTAAGGTTTTTAATTTTTTTTAGGGTTCCTTTTTTTGGCGCAGCTTGTATTTGTGTTACTATCTGCCTTATCTTATTTGTGGATTGGTTGAAAAAATGTTTTTAGTTTTTTTTTCTCGTTTGAGTTCTAAAAGAACTGAAGCTTTACTGGAGCAGCTTAGATTTGTTTGAGTGTTTTACTTCTGAAGCGATATTGCTATACGTTTGTCACTTTCTTCTATAATGGTTGGTTTGTTTAAGAGTGTTGTGTTGATGGAAGTTGACTACAGTTTAGCGCTTTGTTTATTCTTACCCGTCTTGATGTTTAGTAAACTAACTCGATTATTATTTGCCACAATTGGGATTTCTTTCGATTGCTGTATGGTCAGTTTTTGATTGATTTATTCTGAGAATATTACGTAGTGAATGTCTTTGATTTTTTTATCGTTCAGGGGTGGTAGTGTCCAGACTATTAATTATAAATAATATAATTAAGTTATTTTGTTGTTTTTTTTTTGTTGTTGTGTTAGACTAATTTGGGTATCGCTTCTTTAGTGTAGCGTGTGCTTTTTGACTGGTTTGTGGATGTCAAGTGCCAGGCGAATTATGGTGCATTTAGTATGTTTTTCAACATGAGGAAAGATAATTTTTAAATGGTTGGGTTAGTGGTGATACGTTATTATTTGGACAAGGTTGTATTTGTTGGTTTGTGGTTAGATATTCTTTATAGCTACAAACGTCATTTAAAAGACGAAGAAATGATATCTAATGTCTTGATGACTGACTCTTGGGTGGGTTCAAACTACTTGTTTGTAATCATGCTCTGTGGATCCTGCTCACCCGCCTAAGTGTTTGTTATCAAAGAATTATAAGGTTTTTCTCTTTGCAAGCGTTAGAAGCATCTTTGTCTAAGAAGGAGGAGGTGATATTCAATCTTTTGATGACCAACTTTTGGCCTAGCGGGTGGGCCACTCCAGGTGATGATTACCAGCGAGTAGTTTGAACTGGAGTGTCTACTCACCTGCTTAAGTATTTGTTATCAAAGAATTCGAACCAGAGTGAACACCCACTCGCCCGAGTGTTTGTTACCAGAGTTTTTTTTTTTTTTTTAAGTGATAGAAGTCTTTTAGTCAGAGGAGGAGGGGATGATATCTAATTTCTTGATGACCAACTTGAGGGGATGGGTGGGTCACTCCAGAACATGATTATCATTGAATTATTTTTGGTTTTGTTGATTAGAAGTTTCTTCTTTTTGCGACCGATAGAAGTCTTGAAGAAGATGATAAATTTTATTTTTTAATTACCAACATTTGGGTGGGTGGATGGGTGAGTTACTGGTTAAGTTTTTTCTTTCTGCTATTGTTACAATTCTCATTATAAGGGGAGGAGGTGATATCTAGATCATGCTTTTCATTGTGTAATTTGAGTTGAATTTTCCTCTTTGCAACCGTAAAAAGTGTCTATGTTAGAGGAGAGGATGATGAAGCCAAACACTTGGCTGGGTGGGTGGATTGCTCCAGATCATGATTACTATTGAGTAATTTGAACTGGAGTGCTCACTTACACGCTCAGAAGTTGGTTAACAAGAAATTGCAAATTTCTTCTCTTTGCAAGCATATAAAGTGTATATGTTATAGGAGGAGATGATGAATCCATTTTCTTAATGACCAACAGATGGGTGGGTCACTCCAGATCAAGATACTATTTTATAGTTTGAACTGGAGTAATCACTCACTTGCCCGAGCGTTTGTTATAAAGAGGTTGTACGTTTCTCTTTTTATAGGTAGAAGTCTTTAAGTTAGAAAAAGGGATGGTGAATACAATATCTTGTTTACCAACACTTGAGCGGGTGGTTGGGTGGGTCTCTTCAGATTCTAATGATCATTAAGTAGTTTGAATTGAGTGTTTTTTTGCAAGTCTTTAAGTCAGAAGAGGGAATGATGAATCTAATTTCTTGATGGCCAACTCTTGGGTAGGTGGGTAAAAAATAGGAAGGAGAAACTTTTCTGCAAGTGTAAGAAGACTTTTAGTCATAGGAGAAGGAGGAGGAGATGATATTCAATCTCTTGATCACCATCACTTGACTGGGTGGCAGGGTTATTCACATTTATGAAAACCAACACTTACTATATAAAAAATTATTCACATCATTAACTGAATTTCTTTGGTAATTTACCACGGCTTCTTTTTTTTTCTCGAAATTTTGTTTTTGATACGGCCCTGTTTTTTTATACTACTATGCTATTAGTTTGTGAGAAGTCTATGTGGTGTGGAAGTTTTAGATTGATTGTCTATGTTTGAACTGGAGTGCAAGTGTTAGAAGTCTCTTAGTTAGAGGATGAGGAGATATATCTAATATCTGACACTTGGGTGGATTACTCAACATTAAAATTACCATCAAGTAGCTTGGATCTAGAGAACCGCCCAAGTCTTTCTTATTAAGAAATAGGAAGTTTCTTTTTTTTGTATGCGTTAGAAGTTTTTAGAAGTTTTAAAGTCAGAAGAGGTGATGATGAATTCAATTTTTTGACAACCAACGATTGGATAGGTGCGTGGGCTACTCTAGATTATGATTACCATCATGTAGTTTGAACTGCAGTGTTTACCCATCCGCCCGAGTGTTTATTACCAACAAATTTTCTTGTCACTGCTAGTGTTAGAGTCTCTTTGTTAGTGGAAACGGAGGTGATATCTAATGTTTTGATGACTAACAATTGGGTGGGTGGGTCACTCCTTCCCTTCTTCTTTCCTCAGTTCATTAACGTCCACTTCTGTACATAGGCCTTCTCCAAATTTTTCCACGTTGCTCTGTTTAACGCTAGTTGCGTCCAATTTTTCTCCGCTGTTATTTTTATATCTTTGTCTTAAGCTTATGCTTAACATGGATCTTTTCATTGCTCTTTACGTGGCTTTTAGTCGATTTGCCGCGCTTTATTAGTGTAGCGGTTTCCAGACCAAACGTCGCTACGGGTAAGACAAATTGCCTCGTATACTTTGCGCTTGAAATTGGTTGGCATGTGTTCTTTTTTTAGTATAAAACTTAATTTCCCGAAGGCAGCTGAACTTAGTCCAACTCTTCTACTTATTTTGGATCCCTGATTTTTTTGCCTAGTGTGATTTTATGCTCGAGATGTATGTATTCATCCACTTTTTCAATGGCGTTTGTTCCTACGGTAATATTACGGTCGTTTTTGGTCATAATCTTTGTTTTATTAAAATTCATTTTTAAACCTACCCGTATGGAAGCATTATGCATTTGTTGGAGCATTTGCTGTAGTTTGTCGATATTGCTGCTAATTATAACGATATACCATCGACACGTATACTTTTGTTATCCCATGGTAGTGTTTTAAATTCGTCCGTCACTCCAGATTATGATTACTATCGAGTAATTAAAAACTGGAGTGCCTTCCCATCCGTTCGTTAATCTTATTAAACATTTGTTAAGAGGAGAATCTTTTAGTCTCTTAGTCGGAGGAGGAGGAGGAGGAGGAGGATGAATATCACTATCTTTTGATTACTAAAACTTAGGTAGGTGGGAGGATAATTCAAATTTACCAATCAATAGTTAAAGAGTAGTTTATGGCTTATCGTTTAAAGAATTATTCACATAATAAACTGATCTTTTTTGGTTATTAGCTCTCCCCTTTTCATTTAAGTTTTGTTCAAGGTACGGCTCTGTTTTTGGATTCTTCCGTACTCCGTGAGTTTATGTGAAGTACATGTGGTGTGGAAATTTTAGATTGATTGTCTCTGGTTTACTGTTTTCGATATTGGAGTTAACAGTTTGCTTGATGTATCTTTCCGTAAGATGTTTTTGGTGCGTGGCATTTTGATTATAGTTGTCCTTGCTACACCAGCCCATGCTTTTTAACTATTACATTTTTTAGTTTGTTTACTAGAAAGAAATTAATTTCTCTATGGTTTTCTTTGCGCGATGGTTTTATAAATGAGGGTTTTTTCAATTTATTTTTGATTGGGATGCTGGGCAGGAGTTTATTTTTGTACTCCGAGTACAAAAATCTTTTGATAATTTTCTTTTTATTTATTTATTTATTTTTTTTTATAGATACTCGCGTTAGTTGCCTATACCTCACAGTTACCCACTGTGCTGACATCAGACCTTACAGCACATCCTTCTTACTGGGTTTTTAATTTTTTGCTACAATCGGATTTTTATAGTCAGCTTTTGACTTTGATTAACTTTGGGAGATAGTCCTCGAGTTACCTTGCAGCACTTACTTCCTGATCTTATTTTTACCATGGTTACTCTTGACGGCCGGTTGTGAAGGTAGATTCGCTTCTCAGTATTTCAGCCTTTACTTTTTTTTATTTGTACTGGGACTGTAAATATATAGCATAAACTTAATACATTTATTGGTGGGTTTGCCGCACTTTAATAGCCAGAACACACTATATAAATCGGAGTGGCGTTGATAGGCAAAAGAATAGGCTGCGAAGAAGTGTGTTTGTTGTGGACTCTCTGTTTTTCCAGTAATTCCTTTTTGGACCAAGCCCGACTTAAGACGCACGCTTGTGCGTCTTGCGCATTTGTTGTACTTATTGCGAGGTTGGACTCTTTTCAGGTAGATGGCAGTAATCATGTTAAACTGGGTTATTATTGAATATATTCTTCAAATGATTCGCAATTTCTACTTACTAGCTTTCATAAGTGTTCATCTCTTATAAGAGGATGATAGTTATCACTTATCTGGGATTATTCTAGTAAACTTAGATGAAGTTGTTATTTGTGTTTTTTTTATTTCTTCAGAAGGACATCGTTTCCATATACACGACAGCAGTTCAGCTTTTTTGTTACTTTAGCTACAATTAGCTAGTCGACTTTTTATCTTTGGTATATTGCAAATACTTAGCTCATGGGCGCCAGGCATATGCCAACGGTTGGTATGTAGAGTAACAAATCATTTAATCGCAATTGTTTGATACCTTACTATACAACATTTTTTCTCATTTAATCAAGTATTAATTTTTTATATTTTTTACTTTGATGCTAACTAAGGCTAACTTGCACATAATTAAGTTATTTAAATAAGGTTTTCTAATAAAATCAAGTTTGCTTATTGCTAACTTACAATCAAAATTTGGAAAAAATCTTTGCGCTGCTGACTTAACTGAATTTCCGTAATCAAGCCAATTTGTCAAAATTTCTATAATCGCACTTTGAATGCTAACTAGGGCCAACTTGCACATAATTTAGTTTTTTTAATAAAATCAACTTTGATTGCAAAATTACAAATTAAGTTGTTGATTTATCTCAATTTATTTTTATTTATTTTATTTTCACTTTGGAGGCTAACTAAAGCTAGCTTTGACATAATTAGGCTTTTTGAATAAGGTTTTCTAATGATATAAAATATGCCGATTTCAAATTTTCAATAAAAATTTTTAGACATTTTTAGGTTGTTGACTTTTTATCGATTTTTTTAAATGTTTTAAAGTTATCTAAAGCTAACTAAACTTAATTAGATCTTGTAAACAAAGTTGAAGGCTAACTAAGGCCAACATATTTCAGTATTTTAGGTTTTCTAATAAATTCAAGTTTGCTTATCGCAAACTTTAAAGTTGCTCAGTTTTCTTAAACATGTCATTTTTTTTGAATTTCTGTAGTTTTACTTTAGAGGTTAACTAAAGCCAATTTAGACATAATTCTTTTCTTTAAATAAGGTTTCCTAATAAAATCAAGTGTGCTAGTTTCAAATTTTTAGTAAAATTTTTAAAAAACTTTTAGGTTGACTTATAGCAATTTTCCTAAACAAGTCCATTTGTTCAAGTTTTTTAAATCTTACTTTGAAAGCTGTCTATGGCTAACTTGGACTTAAATTCCATAAACTTATTTTTTTATGAAACTTCTCACCGGCAATCAATGATCTAAATGCCCCGCTTACTTACCCGACTGTTGGTTAACCACTTTTTGGATCACAAACTCTTAGGTTTTTTGGTTGGGGCACTTCAGTCGAAACAACCGTTCTGCGAGCAACGATCGGAGTGACCTGCACCAATACTTGGGTTGGTTGAGGCACTCTAGTTAAAACTACTGCATCGTAACCAATGATTAAATGTTCTACCTACTCGCTCGCTTGTTTGTCATCTAGTTTTTGGGTCACTAACACTTGGGTGGCTAAGGCACTTCAGTTGAAACTACTGCCACTTATGATTTGAAGTTTGCTTTTTTGTAAGGTGAAGATGGGTGATGGCCTTAGGTGAGTGAGGTTGTTTTGATATTGTTTGTTGTTTGTAAGGCTAACTTGGTGGGTAAGAGGTGCTGACGTGTGATAAAGTCTAACTAGATTTAGAAAACCAGATGTGGATACCTTTGTGGTTTGTGCCTCACAAAAGAGGTCTGGCTTGTGATGAAGTCTAACCTGATTTAAAAAACCCGTTGTGGATATCTTTGTGGTTTGTACTTCAGAATACTTTGGTGCAAAGGCTGGTGATGCTGAGAGAAGAAGGCTAACCTAACTTGACCTAATCTAACTTAAACGTGCGGTTGGAACTAGTTTTATAAATAAGAGGTGCTGGCTGTGTGATAAAGTATAACCAGATTTAGAAAAGCCGTTGTGGATACTTTTGTGGTCTGTCCTTTAGAATACTTTGGTGCAAAGGCTGGTGATGCTGAAAGAAGAAGGCTAACCTAACCTAAGCTTGCTGTCGGAACTAGTTTTATAAATAAGAGGTGCTGGCTTGTGATGAAGTTTAACCAGATTTAGAAAAGCAGTTGTGGATACCTTTTTGGTCTGCACCTCAGAATACCTTGGTGCAAAGGCTGGTGATGCTGAAAGAAGAAGGCTAACCTAACCTAACCTAAGCTTGCTGTTGGAACTAGTTTTATAAATAAGAGGTGCTGCTTTTGATGAAGTCTAACCAAATTTAGAAAAGAAGTTTTGATACCGTTGTGGTCTTTGCTACAGAATACTTTGCTGCAATGATTGGTGATGTCAAAAGGAGAAGTTTAACCTAACCTAATTGTGCGGTCGGAACTAGTTTTATAAATAAGAGGTGCTGGCTTGTGATGAAGTCTAACCAGATTTAGAAAAGCCGTTGTGGATACTTTTGTGTATGTGCTTCAGAATACTTAAGTGCAAAGGCAGGTGATGATGAAAAAAGAAGGCTAACCTAACCTAACCTAACCTTGTTGTTGGAACTAGTTTTATAAATAAGAAGTGCTGGTTTTTGATAAAGTCTAACCAGATTTAGAAAAGCCGTTGTGGATACAATTGTGGTCTGTTTTTTAGAATACTTTGGTACAAAGGTTTGTTATGCTGAAAGAAGAAGGTTGTTTGTAGTTATTGAGCTTGAAGTTCTTAGACAGGCAAGACGGGTGCTGATTACTAAATCAAAAATTTTACTGTGATCAACAAATTTTTTAACTTACTTGACACTTGGAATGGGCATTGCCGACTTAGCAATGAATGGTACGATGGCGCTGACGTATTAAACGATAGATAGCATATGCAAGGGTGGATTTATTTTGTACATCGATGATGTCTCAACTTATTTTATATTTTTAAGTGCATAAAGAGCTTCTTAATGCAATTCTGCTCTTGCGTTTGCAACATTACGAGAAGTCTTTGACTGTGTTTGAGTGTTATCTGCCGTTTGCCAACGATGTTCCTTAGTCGGGATCTTTACATAATAGCTTGTTCTGCATATTGTTTCAAACTTCTTGATAGTTCCAGCACCGATCATCCTTCTACTTAATTACTAATGCGGCACAAGTACAAAACCAAAACATTTATGCTAGGTGAGAATCTGGGTGATTAAGTATGCATACTCAACTAAGGAACTTTTTTAACTGATTTTACTACATTCGGTATTAATTTTATAGTCCACAAGGCAAATTTCTTATTTTGCCTCAGCGGTTTTGCCATTTTTTAATGTTTCTCGGCTATCTACAGCGTTTGTACTAATTGTGCGATATGGACTTTGAGCAGAGCAGCATCGTTCTTTATCTTGGGGTATCTCTGAGCAGATGCGACTTTAGAACATTAGCGGATACTACGATGGTTTATGTCATATCTATTTGGTGTAAGATTTTCGGATAAATTGTTGTTGGTCTAATTTTTATGCTTTATTTTGGCAACACTATAAGGTTGTGCCATGTCGTTTTGGCAAATCAGTACTGCCTGAATGCTGTAATTTGTTCACAGTAAAGCCATTAGTCGTGTTTGTGTTAATCTCTCAATGGTTATAGCTGGGCTTTAGCAATATAATCTTACTATGGATGCTGGTCAAGTTTAGTTTTGGACGTTTCTTGAATCTATGTGTTGAAGGTTTGATGAGTTTCTTCAAGTTTTTTGTTTGTTTTTCTTTGGTTTCCAAGCTTACCTACATCGTCTGTGCTAATTGTGCGATATGTCTGGAGAACTTTTATAGTGTTCTTCATCTTGTGGAATCTCAAAGCAGCTGCGACTTTGGAAAATTACCTTACAGTTTTGACACTTCATCTTTGATTACTACGATCTTCTCATGTTATGTTTATTTGGTGTGAGATTTACGGATTATTTGTTTTTGGTCTAGTGGCTTGGGTATCGGCGTTAACAGTTTGCTTGACGTATTGATTGTATTGTATACGCTGTTTAAGGCTTGATTTAACAATTTTTTTTGGATTTGCATTTATCATTTCTTCGATCACGTTCTTCAAAACAATTTCTTCTCAATTCATTTTTTATCTATACCTATACTAGCGTTTTCCTCTTCTGCTCTTCTCAAAAAAAAATAATTATTCCGGATCTTGTGTGACCATCTAATGCTTATTAATTTTCTTCTGCGCTGTTTAATGGTTGCTTTATCTTTTTTTTTTGTTGTACCAAATCAGGTTTGTTTAATTCTGGTCTTTGCTTGTTGGCGGTGTTTTGTTTGGGAAGCTTTCTGGCGAACTGTTAGATTACCAGGAGTTGAATCAGCATTGTTTGATTTTGGTTTTTTTTTTTGATGTGGTACATCTGACGTTTCTGCACAGCGTTCTTTTGTGGACTTCTGATTATATCAATAAATTATAGGAACTTTTTCTTAGGGATTGCCTTGAGCTTTTTTTTTGGGTAGTGCTTGCCAAAGATAATTTTACGTTGCGTACTGTGAGCTTCGCACTTCCTCAGCAGATGTAGTGGAATTTTTGAGATTAATGTCATAGCAGAACTATGCGAAGACCTGAAATTTTGATCTTGTTAGGTTCTCTTGGAATGTGTTTCAGGCGACAGACGCAATTGATTTTTGATAGATGATAGACTCAGTTGTATGGGGTTGATAATGGTATGCAGTTTGTTGTTGTGCAGAACTAGTTTACGTTTGTGTGGCTACTGCCATCCTATCTGCAAACACTAGCAGTGGCAGTTTTTCTAGCAATTTCAGCTTGATGACAGTTTAGTATTAACAAATCAGTATACTACGAGTACACCAGATGTGGTGAAGCAACGATGGGTACCGCTGTGGTTTGATTAATTTGTTGTGGTCGAGGTAACGTTTGTTATTTGCACATTTGCTGGGACGAAGAAGGGTTGTGGCTTTTACTGAATATGGAGAACCTAAGTTTCTTGGTCGTCTGACTGAAAAGGATAGTTTATATGGTATGCCTATGGTGGAGGCTCAGTGATTGTTTTGAAGTAGCATAGTTTGAGTTTTTTCACTAATGTTACAATGCAATTGTTCTGGTAGCTGCGGTTTGCCAAAGATTTTTGGTTTTTGTATAAAGCTTCTATCCTATGTGCTGCTAGCTTCAGTTTTTTTTAGTTAATCAGTAATGGTTTTTGCAGCTTTGTTTATCAATGCTTGTGTACATGATTACTATTTTTAGGTCAGGTTATCTATAAACTCAATGTTTCATTGCTGCTTCCGGCAAGGTTAGGTCAAGGACGTTGTCGTACGCTACATTCTATAGATCAGCTTTGAGCGCTTACTTTTGCTGGATAGCATCCATCTCTTTCATCTTGCGTACTGAACCGTTTGTTGGTTTATCAGCCAAAGTTGATAAAAGGTACCTTCCTCTAAGCTTTTCAGGATTTTTTATAAAGTTTGTATGATAACTGACATAACATAACATCAAACGTGACCAACAATTTGTAATAAAGCGTTGATTCTATCTATCATTA
Organism: Tachinus rufipes; assembly: GCA_963932245.1. Classification (NCBI taxonomy): domain Eukaryota; kingdom Metazoa; phylum Arthropoda; class Insecta; order Coleoptera; family Staphylinidae; genus Tachinus; species Tachinus rufipes. The sequence goes on along the minus strand of OZ010746.1, from coordinate 12,786,277 downwards.
TTTTTTCCAGCAGTTTTCCAGTTCGATCCTGTTAGCAGAGCAAGTGGCCTTTATGCCACTGGGTCTTAGTGAGCAACAATATACTTTTTTTGAAATTGTGCTACATGGTTATACCAGAAGTTTACAGCACGTTTACTGCTTAGTTTTGATTTGATGGAAGCCACTTCACTCATTTGCAAATTGCGTTCTCATCTTTAATCTGGATGTTGGTTGCTTTATTGGTTCTTAGATTATCTAATTTATCTTTTGATTACCCACCGATTGGCAATGTTTACAGGTCGGTGATGGTTGTTGCAGTGGCAAAGTGATAGTCGTTGTAGGTCTAAATGCCAGCCGACACAAAGTTTGTTTGTTCTTTCAGTAAATGTTACTTTGTTCTTTTGGTCATCATTTTACATCTGCGTTACGAGCGTTTTCAATTCAGAATACTAATTTTTTTATGAACACTTCTGGCTTCTATTAATCTTCAAATTTGTCTTATTTTAGATGGCAATTGAGTGGATATTTTTGATTTGCGCTCATACGGTTTGGATAAAAAGCGTACATTTTTGTGTTATTTTATTTTGTAAATATTCTTCTTTTGAGTTTTTCTTTGGAGTCATCAGAATTAACTGATTTTCTGTTTTATGCCGGAAAGAGGTCATTGTCGTTTCATTCTGTATTGCTTTGAAAAACAAACGTTTTGAGAGTTTCTCTTTTGGGCTCTTATCTTCTGGAGCTACCAGAATTAACTGAATTCGGTTTTATACCAGAAAGAGGTTATTGTCTTTGTATCTGGCCATAATCTCCATAATCACCCTGTATAACTTTGAGTTAATGTTCAGTATTTAAACGTTTCATTCTTGCTATCTTATTTGCAATTGTCATTTTCTAAACTAATTTAATCTATCTAAATTCTGTTTTTATTTTTTATTTGTTAATATCATTACACATTTTAATATAATTTAAAAATAATCAAATTTAGTTTTGCGGAATTTAAGTTGGTACCTACTGATTCGGTGCTTTGCGCTTCATAAAGTAGTACCTCCTTCTAACAATTTAAACTAATTAGTAATTTCAATTCACAATAACTGTAAATCGATTGACGTATTCCAAATTATGTGCAGAATGCATTTTATTGTTACCAAAGTAACTAGTTACAAAACGATATATTTGATGCAAATGCAGGTGTATGAATTAGTAACAACATGGCCGGCTGTGTTGACGTATGTGCTCCGTGAGTTCGCGATTGTATTAATTGTATTTATCAAATTTTCTTTAACAGCATGCATAATAGTGAGTGAAATGTGTGAACTAAAGTGTTTTACAGCTTGTGTGCAAAAATTGTGGTGATATTCGATGGATTTATTGCATGAAAATGCATGGTACTATCAAGGAAGCATTGACCTACTTTCGCAATGTAAGCTGATTTAATATATCAAATTAATTTTACAATATTTTATATTTTATGGGTAAATGTAATTGAGTAATGACATTGTTTTGTACTGTTTTATTAAGTATTAGAAACATAACATAAAACATATGATTAATATACATAAACAATAATTAAATTTTGATGCAATTTAATAATAAAATGTGTTGCATTAAATATATTGTAACTGTCGTTTAAGGTTTATAGGTTTGTTGTTTCTGACCACTTCTCCCCTTGCACATCCTCACTCAAATGGAAAGTACTAGTTTTGTTAATGCCAAATTTATTGGTTTTATATAATTTAAGTCATCGGCGATGAATAAAGCATTATGGATATGGGGTCTAATATCAATTTTTTTTTTTGCATAATGCAGTTGAGTTGCATTAGTTTTATGTCATGTATTCAACGTTTAGTTCAAAGATTAGACAAGTGCTGAATCTTATATCTAGGCATTAAAAGGCTTCTTTAGTTTTGATGTTATTTAAGCTGATTTGGAGCTCAAGTTAATTATATCTTTTTGTTTGTAGCATTATGGTTTTAGTTTTGTAGGCTCTATCTATTGTTTTGTTTTTGTTCTTTAAATATTTTTGTATTATTTTTATAAGCTAGCTTGAATTTTTTATGTCTATGAAACCGAGTTGAATGCGTTTTCTTCATGTAGCGAATAGTTTCTTCTTTTTGTGATCTTTCTTGATTTGCAGCTCAAGTTGTTTTTGCATTTCTGTTGTTGGCAGTATGGCTTCTGTTTTTTTTTTGTTCTAGCATCCTTTTTTTAATCTCTGGGTGGCATCATTAAGTATAGCAATTAGGTTTTTTTTCATCTTGGCTGTTGTTAATACACCTAAATCAGCTTTGTTTCTTGTTGGGTTTTTTTACTCTCATTTGTGCTGCTGTTGTGTTTGCTATCTTATGCAGTCTTACTCTGTTTTGGTGTTAATTTGTAGTATTATTTGGCGTTTAGATTTTTTATTACTTTACATTTGAAGTACCATTTTAATGTATGGCATATTTCAGTCTAAATCTTTACAGAATTTCTTAAGTTGTCGTGGGTAGAAATTGTTATGATATTCTTGTTGCATTTGGTGTGGTATGGTTTACTTGGATTTTATTCAAAGATTTTTTTTTGCTTTCTTGCTTTTTTTTGTTATTGTGTTACAATATGGGGATGTGGCTCAGAGGTGGTGATAAAGACTTGTTGTGTCGGGCACACCGAGCCACAGAGAAGACATGTGTATGCTTGGATGTCTTTATGAGGTAACGGATCTATTTGGAAAGAACGCTACGCTCTGCATTACTTTGTTTGGGGACACTCATTCAACTTGTTTTGCTTGCGCTGTTGATTATACATTTAGTTTGCTAATGACTATATAACGCTTGTTTGTTTCTGCTGGAAACTACTTTCAGGTAGTGGGACAGTTAGGTCTCTACCAGCTTCTGGTAAGGTGCATCTGGCTATGGTGGTCTAGGTGAGTTTTGAAGTGACTGCGTAGTTGGGGAGGCTTCTAGTTTTTCTTTAAGGGTTGAAAATTCTAAATTTTGCATATGTTTTACGTGTTTGGCGTATTGCAGGTTTGTTGGTTACTGTTCTTGTTGCATTCAAGATAGATAATAGACTTGGAATATGGACTCAATTGAACTTTGCAAAAATTAATGAATGATTATTAGCAATAACAACGTTGCAAACAATGCTACACTAACTATTAACGATGAACCAATTGAACGGGTTCAAAGATTCAATTATCTGGACAGCTGACTCAACGAACAGTGTGATCCATCTTATGACATCAAAGCACTAATTGAAATAGCTAGAAGCATCAAAGCTTCTGCATGGACCTTTTACTAAAAATTGTTACCTCCTCTCGGTTTTATTAAATTGAATCGAATGATGGACATTAAAAGTATCATCTTTCATGAATAAACTTTACTTTTTGGACTGATAAAGTAACAAACATCGAGGTACTCTAGCAAAAGGACGAAACGAAGGTGAAACGCAGAATAGCAGGAAACTTTGGGCACATTTTCCGAAATAACAAATAGAACAAGGAAAACGAGGAATCGGATGGAAGAGGTTTTCCTGGTTACAAAACCTTCGACAATGGTTTGGAATCAAGAATGCTCTTACATTAATACGACTTGCACAAGATCGAGTTCAGTTTAAACATATGGTCGCCAACCTCCTTTGAGGAGAAGGCACTGGATATTGATATTGGTATGCAGTTTGTTATTTCTAAGAATGACCATATGGAGTAGTACTAATAGGTTATACTGGGTCTTTTGTTGGCTACTACAATTCTATTTACAAACCTTCTAGTTAGATGCTTTTCTGGCAGTTCCAGGATGATAACAGTTCAAAGATTAACGAACGAGTGGTTGGAGATGTAGTGAAGCAAGGCAGTCTGTGGCAGGATTCATTTGAAGTTAGTTAGTTTTGATGATGGAAAACGCTGAGTTTTTGATCAGGCTTGAAGTGTGCTGATGCTTAAACTATGAAACCGGTGATATTCTTATTCTACTTGACTGGTTGAGTGGGCATATGGAAGGAAGAATTTATTTATTATGCCGATCATGGAGGCGTTACTACTGCTTCTACAGAAATGCTTTCAGTGCAGTAATATGATTTGCCAAAGATATTTCTTAGTCGGATTCTTTGCATACCGAGTGCTTGATCAGAATCTGAGCCATTATATACTCATTATGGATCGTTTTCTATTCATTTTTGTCATAAGGTGTACAAGGTGAACTCCCTATCTTCGCTTCAGCGATTTTGCTATTAGGGTCGTTTTTTCTTTTTTGATAACCGACTTCTACAGCTTTCTAATCTTCACTGCCGTTTCTTAGTTATCAATATCTCTACAGTACATGTGCCATAGTACGGCACTTACGGCTACTGCGACTTTGGAATATTGGCGTAGTCATTAGGTTAAATTTGTAAAAGCGCTGGCAAAGGTATTAATTCTTGTAACATCGTTAACTCTATTATCAAAGTTGTTAGCAACCTTGTACAATATGTTTTAGCAAAATTGTACTAATATTATAAAAATTTGTTAAATTGTTAATAAAATATTTGTTACTCATGGATGGCAAACGATGTTTTACATTGAAACAACAAAAACATGAAAGCTAAAGACAAACTATCTGCAAAAAACTTACAGACATGAGAACAGGCGACTTTGTGGTGCCAGAATTACTATAACTGCTACACTGATGTTGCAATTTACGATTATCCAGCTAGTTCTTTATAACATTCCACAAAAAATAAAAGAAGATTAAAGTGCAAAGAAATCAGAATTGTGGGCAACCTTATTGCATATGGAAAACCATTCAACAATGGATTTATAGCAACTTTAAAGTTTATAAACTAAAGAAAAGGAAACTATGTGATAAGTTCAGACTAAACTAGCTTTTACGTGAAATTTCCTAAGGAGTTGATTCTGGAGTACAACAATAGACAGTGGAGTTGCTATCATATAATTAAACCTACAGGAGTCTTGGGTCTAAGAAGACTCCTGTTAATATTTTGTGGCGGGGCCTAAAATCCTAGCTACACCACTGCCTATGACAAAGATATGACTAAATAATAAAGAAGCATGGAACAAGCACTCGCAAGAAACCAGATAGCGCCTAGTCATCTATCATTATCTACAACGACGCAACACAATCAGGTGACAAGTCATAGTGAGAAGACAACAAAAAAACTTGACAGCCACCGGAGATTATTCACACGCAGATTCAGAATCTCGAATTCCGGTGATACATACGTTTAAATGGGGCGTAGATTCCGAATCACGATACTGAATGTCTGCATCAAGATTCTTCAGCAATTTTGAATTTGGAATTTAGGCTATACATTACGTTTTATGTAGCCTTTCAGACGCGGATACGTTTTATAGGCGCGAATATGTGATAAGTGTCTCCTACTCTATCGTAAATTATTTGCAAATTAAAAATAAATCAAACAATTTTTTTAAGTACTGTATCACGAATATAGTTAAAAACCGTAACTAGTTTTAACCTTTACAAGGCCATCATCGGACGGTGATTCAAACAAGTATAAAAATAAAAAAAAATTACAAAGCATATATACGACATGGAAGCATAAAGTATACAAATAGGTGGACAATTACATTGAAATTATTATGAATTACATACAATAATACAAAAAGGAAAAAGCCGATTAAGCAGGTAGAGAAAAGAATAATGAACGGCTGTTTTTACTTAAAGATAATTTTATTATGATATAGAACATGGAACATGGAAGTGGATTAATTATTTCAAACAAAAGAGATTTATACAAGTTTGGTCGTTAAGCGTGAACCGTAAACTTGAAGTATTATTTTTTGATTTAGTAATTTCAAGAGCTTCTAACAAATTTATTTTTTTACTTTTAGAACAGTTGTGAATGATTTTAAGTTTATCGATATTTGGGAATGTATGACTATTTTCTAAAATATGATTTGCAAAAGTACTATAAACGTCAATTTTCACAATTGGGGATTTCAAAGACATCAACTTGGCAAATTCTGCAACAAAATTTGAGCCTACACCTTCCAGTCGTATTGACTAAAAAGTTGAAGCCAAACTATCACGAATTGTGTGTGCCGGGAGGTTGCTAATTAGGCAGTAGAGCACCTGAAAAATAATCCTGATTTTGAAGAAATTCGGCCTCGACACCAAATGCGATAGCCATTTTTAGACTTATTGAGACGCCCAAAAACATAAATCCAGTTAGTTGGCAGCAAAATTTTTTGTCAAAAATCGAACTTGAAAATTCAACCCAAAGCCGCAGAGCACCACCCGCTATGATTTAAGTTATGTACCCAAATATTGGTGCAACAAATTCATTCCAATAGATGGCAATAGAGTTCTTTAAATTATAGTCATAGCCTGGAAAAAGTTTAAACAGAAAAACAGAACGTATTCATAGTTTCAGATATTCAAACTCAAAAAGCATAATGTTCTAACCACAAAGGAACTGAGAAACATTACCAAAACTACTGCCTACAAACTGTACAGACAAACAAAATATAGTGTACTGCTTCCAACAAAAAGAATACTTATGTAGTATAGATATAACTTAGATTCAAAAGGAATAGAAATCATCAATAGAAATCGCAAAATTTACTAAACCAAAAAGTTAGTAGTAACCAAAGAAAACATCAAACCAAAAGAATCTACAACTGATACTCAAAAATAGAAAAGCGTAAAACCAATACAAAAATTGCAAGCTACTACCGACTCTTAAAATAGCCACACAAGTTGCACCAAAGTATAGGCAATCAGTACAGTTTTGCCAACACAACTCAACCATTAATAACCCAGTAAGTTCTCTTTAACATTTTTGAAGAAGACGTTGACAATAAACACAACACAGCTAATAAAAATAGCAGTAACTCATAAACAGTTATGCAAGAAAAAGCTAGTGAAATAGAAAGTACCGCTTAAAAAAAAACAGCTACTTAAAATGAACAACCCAAAAGAGTCATCAAATCCATCGTAAACCAATTAAAGAAATGCTAAAAAGTCAAACAACAAAAATTACTTAACAGCACTGTTTAGATATAACTGCGACACAGCACAACTACAGCAAAACCACTAATACAAGTCATCCACTATTAAGAAAACATCAAGACAATAGCCGCAAGAAGAAGAATTGATATCCAATCGCTCGATGACTAACTGGATGGGTAAGCAAGAACTACAGTTTAAACTACACACCAGTAATCATGCTCTGGAGCTCCCGCCCACACGTTTATAGGGTTCCCGTTCACCAGTTTAAAAAAAAAAAACTGATATCCAATCTTTTGATGCCCAGCATATGGGTGGGTGGGTGGGTCACTCATAATCATCATTACCAGCAAATAGTTTATCTAGAGTGCCCACTCACCCGCCCAAAACTTTTTTAACAAGAAACTGTAAGTTTCTCCTCTTTGCAAGCATTGAAAGTCTTTTTATTAATCTTGAAAAATGAATTAATCGTTGGGCTTGTGCATACGCGTCTTACAAAGACGAAAACAAGTTACTTAGAAAATAAAAGTAGCTTGCACATTACAGTTAGTACTACTAATACTGCAACATTAAAAAAAATAAATTTTATTTTTACTTTTATTTTCTAAGTAACTTGTTTTCGTCTTTGTAAGACGCGTATGCACAAGCCCAACGATTAATTCGTTTTTCAAGATTAATATTTAATCACTTGTGTCATGTATTAATGGACATTTGTTCTAATGAAAGTCTCTTTGTCCGAGAATGAAAAAGTAATATTCAATATTTTGATGACCAACACTTGGGCGGGTGGATGGGTCACTCCAAATTATGATTACTAACGAGTAGTTTAAACTAAAATGCCAACCCACCTGCCCAAAAATTTGTAACAAGAAATTGTAAGTTTCTCCTCTTTGCAAGCGGTAGAAGTCTCTTTATCCAAAAAAGAAAAGGTGTTATCCAATCATTTGATGACCAACACTTGGTCGGGTGGGTGGGTCACTCCAGATTATGATTACCAGCGAGTAGTCTCCTCTTTGGAAGCGTTAAAAGAGTATTTTGTTCACGAAAAAGAAAGTGATGTTCAATCTTTTGATGACCAACACTTAGATGGGTGAGTGGATTACTCGTAATCATAATTACCAACGAATAGTTTACTCTAGAGTGCCCGCCTACCCAACCAAATGTTTGTTATCAAGAAATTGAAAGTTTCTTCTCTTTGCAAGCGATAGAAGTTTCTTTATCCGAAAAAAAGAAAGTGATATCCAATCTTTTGATGACTAATACTTGGGCGGGAGGGTGGAACACTCCATTTCATGATTACTATCAAGTAGTTTAAACTAGAATGCCCAGCCACCCGCCCAAGTTTCTCCTAATTGCAAGCGTTGAAAGTTTCTTTGTCCAAGAAGGAAGAAGTAATATTTAATCTTTCAATACTAACACTTAGGCGGGTTTGTGGGTCACTACAGATCGAAATTAACAGCAAATAGTTTAAACTGGAGTGCTCACTCACCCGCCCAAGAGATTGTTAACTCGAAATTGGAAGCTTCTCTTCTGTGCAAAGCGTTAAAAGTCTCTTCGTCCAAGAAGAAAAAAGTGATATTCAATCCTTTGATAACCAACACTTAGATGGGTAGGTGAGTCACTCCAGATCATGATTACCATCGACTAGTTTAAACTAAAGTGACCACTCACCCGCCCATAAGTTTGTTAACAAAATATTGTAAGTTTCTCCTGTCTGCAAGCGGTATAAGTCTCTTTATTCAAAAAGGAAGAGGTGTTATCCAATCCTTTGATGACCAACACTGAGACGGGTGGGTGAGTCGCTCCAGATCATGATAACCATCGAGTAGTTTAAACTGATGTGCCCACTCATCACACCAAGAGTTTGTTAAAAAAAAATTGTAAGTGTCTCTTCTTTGGAAGCGTTAAAAAAGTCTTTTGTCCACGAAAGAAAAAGTGATATTCAATCTTTTGATGACCAATACTTGGGTGGGTGGGTGGATGGGTTACTCTTAATCATAATTACCATCAAAAAGTTTACTCTAAAGTGCCCGTCTAACTATCCAAGAGTTTGTTATCAAAAAATTGAAAGTTTCTCCTCTTTGCAAGTGATAGAAGTCTCTTTATCCAAAAAAAGAAGAGGTAAAATCCAATCTTTTAATGCTTAATACTTGGGCGGGTGGGCGGGACACTCCATTTCATAATTACTACCAAGTAGTTTGAACTAAAATGTCAGGCCACCCGCCCCAGAATTTGTTATCAAAAAATTGTAAGTCCAAGAAGGTAAAAATAATACTCGTATTTAATCTTTCAATACTAACACTTAAGCAGGTTTGTGAGTCACTACAGATCATAATTGGTAGCAAATAGTTTAAACTAAAATGCCCACTCACCCGCGCAAGAGTTTTGAAATTTCTTCCTGTTTGCCCTATATATCGTGCATTACATTTGGGACAACTTAACTCATACATTTCTGATGTACTAAAACTGTATCTGTACGGTCTTTAGTGTTGAATAAAATATTTGTAAACCAATTTTGCTTTTTAAACGCTACTTTATAATTAAATTTACTGAAAGTATTTCCTATTTTCTCGGATAACTTAACAAAGTTATTGAAATGTATTTCATGGGTTGTATGAATTTTATCTTAGGTTAAATTAACTGAAAAGTGAGGCTATACTCTGTTTTAGTAATAATAGTTTTTTTTGTTTTTCTTGGAAACTTTCGTTTGGGCGTATAGAGCCTTTTTACAAATTTGCAGCCTACTATTCAATGGTTCATAGAGCCTTCCTTCATCCTACCATTAGCATCAAATTCTTTGCAAAAGGACCTTAATAAAATTATATCAATAAGTCATAACAATGGATTTTTTATTTTCGTATTTTTTTGTATCACCGTCCGATGATGGCCTTCTAAAGGTTGAAACTAGTTAATTTTGTTAAATTATTTTATAACAAACTATCACTAAGTAACGGCTACTACTAACGGCTACTACTATTCAATTTTTACAAACAAATTCGCAAACAAGGAAAGAAGGACCAATTTAAAATTAATTAACAATTTAACATCATAATTAAAACAATAAATTGTCTATAGACTGTACTATACTATACTATACTATAATAATAATATAATTAAATGATTAGAATTGAGGTAAAACAATAATCTATTGTAGAATTAGCGCAGCTGGTTTATTTTCGCAAAGTTAACAAAAACCGCCTAGAATTGAATTAATATCGCGGCGTCGTATCCGGCTTTCCGCTTATTTGCAATTTGAAATCAGGATGAAGGGTTTTCGGTTTGGATATAATACATACACACACATAGAGAATGAGCGAGACGGAGTTCTAGTTTTCGTTGAAAACCGAAACCGGATGTAGTAATGAACTTCCCCCCATTACCTGCTTACATATTCCATTCCTTGTATTCATCGGTGCGTTTTCAAAGTTTACCAGCTGCATTCACCTCTGAGCGAACTTCATTAGCCGACACAAACACGAAGAACAGAGAAACCGGCCGGGAGTTGTAAGTCTTCCGCGTTTAACCGTGTAATTACAACAATGCTGTAGGGTTATGTTTGTTATGTGTCCCTGTGTATATTATTTTGACTTATTAAACGATAAATTTATGAAAGTTTTGATATGAAGGGGGAAACTAAGAACGCGTGTTCTTCCATTTCGCATGTAATAAATTAGCCACCCTGTTTAACTCATTATTTTCGGGTTAAGCTGAATCGCGTCGCTCTTAAATCACCAAACACTTTTAAAAGGACATTACTCATTTTCCACGAACCGAACAAAACGTGACCGGCGATAATGAAAAGAAGGGAAACATTTTTTCTTGCTGAAGAATGCGGATAATGTGTTTTTTTATTCGGGATTTTTTTAAATATATTTATAATAAATTAAATGGTGATGACGGAAAATCCTTAAGATTTATTCGGCTGGAAAATGTTATAAATATTGTTGTCATGCCTTTGTTTTTGATACTTTTATTAATGTATTTTTTTAGTAAACAATTCAGTGATAACATAATCATCTTCAAATTCCTTACGTTCTTTTCTTAGTTTTTACTCTTATTAATAAAATGCTAATAATTCAAATTAAATAATCTATCTTAATGTATTTGGTAAATAACAATTTTTATAAACTGACTGATGCTACAGAAGTCAAATTTAGTAGTTTACCTGATCCAGAAGACAAATAATTGCAATCATTGAAAGAGTGTTCTAAGAAAACTAGAAGCTTTGAAGCCTACTAACAAATTTGTTATAAACTCTCTTAAATCTTCTAAAATAATAAAACACTTTGCAAGTCAGCTCAAAACAGTAAGATTTGATACGTTGGATAGCATCTTGTAAAGCCCAACGTAGAGCAATAGGCATGACTTATGTCTGCTCGACAATAAAATAAGAACAATCTACTCTTTGCCAGTAAAGCTTGCAATGACTCGAATTTTTTTTTGCAACGGTTGTTGTTTTGTTTTATTATAGTAATTAGATATGGTGAAGCAGATACTCGGTAAAAGAACTTATTTTATCTAAAAGAATGAGTTTATGAATTTGTTTAGGAAGAAATAATGGGATTATTTAGAGAATAAACTTTGTTTCAAACGTAATGAGAATGATATTGTAGCGGTTTTTGGATGAGTTTTAAAAGAGTGCGGAGTACGCGATTTTTCTGTTAGGGAATTTTTGGCAAAGAAAAATATTTCTACACATTGACATTGTAAAAAGTGTCCAAAAAATACTTTCAAGGCTAAAGCAGAGTTTACGTATTGATACTGTTGTCGTTCCGGGTTTGTTCATGAAGCAGGAACGTTTGCTTCCAGGTTCTGTGTGGGTGGTTATGCTTTCTTGACAACATAAAGATAATTAGTAGTAATGAGTAATACCTAGAGCTACTTGTACTTTGTCTTGTGTTGCGACCTTTTTTTTTTATGTAGGAGGGGAAAAAATCTGCAATAGACTCTGTGTCGGATTCGTTTGGAAAGGGTCCCCAAACGCCTATCGACTAAAAATACCCCCCCCCCCCCCCCCCCCCCTTGGTTGTCGCAACCACTACGGGATCACCGTGAGGTATTATTTCACAGAGGTTACCCATTTTTGACCTTCTATTCGTTCACACATAAACATTTACTACTCACTCTACTCACTACTGTTGAGCTACCAGCTGTCTATCTCTCTCTTCCTGCTCTTTGGTCCTTATGATTTCAGTTGCTAGTTTCTGGATTGTGCTCCATGTATCTTTGCTTTTGAGCATGTTCCTGACCATGGTTTCCGGTGTCAAGGCGAGGTCTCCCGCCAACCTTTCTCTAGTGGACTGCCACCTGTCGCACTGGAACATTGTGTGCTGGGGAGTGTCCACTTCTCCACAATACACGCAAATGTCGTTGTCCGTGATTTCCATCCTCTTTAGGTAAGCTTGGAAGCATCCATGTCCTGTTAGAATCTGGGTACCCGACGTCTCCACGTTTCCGAGTGACCCATGGAATGACTTTTGGGATCAGTTTTTGCGTCCACGCACCCGTTTTGCCTACTTCTCCCCATTCCTCTTCTCACCTTTTGAGAGTTTCTGCTCTAGCCAGCTCCTTATCTGCTTCCTTTCTTTGCTTCCTCTGCTAGGGCCCTTACTCTCTGGATGGCGTCGACCGTAGATCGTCCTTGCCTAAAACCGAACTGTTCGCAGGATAAACCTCCCGTTCCTTCTATTTTGTCTTGCAGCTTCTTGTTTATGACCAGTTCAAAGAATTTTTCCATAGAGTTTAGCAAGCATATCGGCCTGTATGCTGTGGCCTAATTTCGATTAGGGCCAGTTTAGCCAGTTTCCACTCTTCTGGGAAAGATCCCTCGGTCAGCAACCTGGTAAACAGGCTCGCGCACAGATCGGTATTCCTTTGGGTCATTTCTTTAACTACCTCTGGCGGTATTCCATCAGGTCCTGCAGATTTGCCTCTTTTCATCCGTCGGCCGGCTTCCTTTACTTCCTCATAGGTGCACGGTGGTATTTTGTCCTGGTTGATGTCTATCCTGGGCCATTCTGTTTTAGTATGTTGCGGAAAAAGGTCTAGCGCTATCCTCAGCTGATCCTCGTCTGATAGAGTTATTGGGGAGCGAGTGCCCAACTTCCCGGTCACGATTTTATATCCGGTGCCCAGAGGTCTATGTCAACTTCTCTGCACAGACTGGCCCAAGAGCTTTTCTTCGCCGCCTTAATGGCCTTCTTTAGGTCCGCCTTCCGTTCTTTATACATATTATAGAGTTGTTGCTTCCGTATAGAGTCTGTACTGGCGTTCGTCCGGGTGTACGCTTGTCTGGTTTTCACACAGATTTTTCTTGCTTCAGCAATTTTGCAGCTCCACCAGTACGCCGGTCTACGGCTGTTGTTGGCGCTTTTCCTGGTGAAAGTGTTGTTACAAGTGTCCATAATAGCGGTCAGTTCTGCCGCCGTAAAGCTGTGGAGCCCTTGATTATTTCTCGCCTCGATCTTATTGCAGAACTCTTCCACCCGCGCATCTCTATAGTTTCAGCCTTGTTTCCTCGCATTTACGTTTTTATTGCGACGACTTTTGTCCGAGATCGTTAGCCGGATGTTCTTGTGGTTGCTGAGATTTTCCTCGTCCACTCCTACTTCCCACGATGTCACTCTGTTAGCAAGGTTTGGCGTACACATTGTAATGTCGATGAAACTACTGCTGCCACGCCTCCTACGTGGGGGTACTTCCCTGGTTTAAAACGCAGTAGTCCTTTTCAGTAATCCATTCTGCCAGTATGCTGTCTTTATGGTCCTCTATTGGTGAGCCCCATAGCGCTGACTTAGCGTTAAAGTCGCCGCCTATGATGATTTCTTTATTGTGGCGCCTGATGTCTCTGCCAAGTTCTGTTAAAAAGTTCTCCAGCCTGTCGTGTGATTCGTTGGGTGAGATGTAGCAAGAATACAGCACCACCGCATCGGTCTCTACCCATACAAAGCCGTTCCCGACGCCTTCGGTTTCAGGCGTTTCTGCGGGATATAAAAAGCCGCGTCTACGTGCTGGTCCGTTATCCACCTAGTGCTTCTTTTGGACATGTTGCGGTTTGGCTCTGATATGAGAGCAATGTCAATGCCTTCGGCATTGCAGTTATGCCTAAGCAGATCTATTGCTCTCCTAGCTCTATTTAAGTTTACTTGGAGCAGCTTCATTGTGTCGGTGCGAGTGCTCCCTTCTACCTCATCTTGCGGACCAATTCCCGGTACATAGGGCAACTCATGGTTTCTGACCTATGACCCGTTTCATTGCACAGGTAGCAAACGCTTTCTTTTTTGCAGTTTTTAATTTTGTGGCCTGCGTCCCCGCAGTTGTGGCAGGTCTCTGCGCCACCCTTGCATGGGTTTGCATTATGCCCGATTCTGCGGCATTTGAAGCATCTGGGCGGAGACATCATTTCTTTAAACCTCCAGCGGTCCCATCCGTTTCCGATTTTCCTTTTGGCCAGGAGCAGTCGCGCCGCGTTGTTCGTGACCATGACAAATGCGTGCTTGGCTCCGTTTAAATTAATCTTATCCGATAACTTGACCGCGCCTACTCTTTCGCCGCTGCCGAGCTCTTTTTCCACTCCCTCTCACACTTCTTTATCCGTTAGAGACTCGTTAATATCAAGAAGTATCAACGTTTGTTGTCGTTGTCTCGTCTCGACGTCTGCCAGGTGTTTCATCTTCTGCCTAAGCCCGTCGGTGAAAGCTTTTGTCGACGCCCCTTTCTTGCTTTTGATTTTGATCTGTATGTGTCCACTGGCCGTTTTAGTGATGCTGCTCACTGCAACCCCGTCAGTTCCTACGTCCTTCCGCATGTTGCGAATGACGTCCGCATAGAGGGTGCCCATCTTCGGTATAATAGTGATCGTTTCGCGATTATCACCCCTTTCCTTTCCATCTATCTTATTACTTACTCCATCCTTTTTTTTTGTTGCTATGTAGGAGGATGCTCACGTCATCGCTTCTGAAAGTCACCTCCAGCATGTTCCTGACTAGGGTCACATTTGTTGATCTAGTGGCAGCACAGACCATTTTTGTGCGGCCGTTCCGTGCGGCCAGTTTTTTAATTGTCTCCAGCGATAAGCGTAGATCTGCCATCTCATCTATCGTTGCAGCCGTTCTCGACGTAACCACGTGCACGTAGCGTTCCTTTTGGTTTTGCTTGGTCAGATCAGTTCCTGTAATTAGGCAGTTCCTAGTTACGCTGCAGATGGGTCTGCCCGGTACCATTACCCCTTTTTTGGTGACCACTTCAAGTTGAGGAAACATCCCAATTAGCTTTGTGTAGCGACCTGATGAAGTTTTAATTTGGGGACTTAAACGTCGCTCGGGGGCTGCCGAATAATTGGTTTTGATGAAGTTTGCTTGTGCTATTAAGCAGCTACAAATTGTGCTTTGGGTCTTTCTAAGGGCTCTAGGGGTCTTTGGCGGCTGCGGCGGTTCGGTGACGATTAGAGGTGTTCTTGCCGACGGTGTCAGACTTGGTCCGATCTGATGTCTAGGTGGCAGGTCCAACTGACGTGGTGTTTGCGTTGGATCTGGTTACTGGATTCTTGATTTTAAATGAATTAGTCTATTTTGGTCAACTTTTTACATTGGGGCTTTGGATAGGAGGCCGTATCTTGGCCGCCTTTAGAGCAACTGCTTTTGCGGCAGCAAGAATTTTTCTCACTTTAGCGGCAGAGCCTTGTGGTGCTCTTAGTTGTTAGGCTTTGTTTAGGGGGCGGCAGACGATTTTCGGTGAAGGACGGTTTTGTCTTATTATAGTAATTAGAGATGGTCAAGCAGGTACTTGGAGTGCAATCAAATCTAATCCGATGAAGGTGCGGAGTATGCGATCGCGATGCTTGAGCGTTTGAGTCGGAGAGTTTTGTTTGTATAGTCACACGTACACAACAAACGGAATACCAACGCATTTATTTAGTAAAATTTTTGCTACGGGTCCTCCTAAAGGTTTTAGTTGTCTTTAGCGGTTGATGCGGTTCTTGTCGACACTGTCAAATTTGGTTTGATCTTATGTTTAGGTGGCAGGTTCAACTGACGTGGAGTTTGCGTTGGAACTTTTTACATTGGGGCTTTGGATGGTGAAGGCGTCTCTGTCTTCATCTGGACTTTAGGGGGGCGTATCTTAGCCGTCTTCGGAGAAAGCACTTTTGCGACAGCAACAATCCTCTTTACTTTGGCGGCATAGCTTTGGGTTCTATCTTGTTGTTGGTTTTTATTTGGGGCGGCGGACGATCTCCGGTGGGGGACGGCCGCAGGTTGTCTATGTGGACCTTTGTTGGGGATTATCTTTAATCTAATAACAGTTCTTATCTGCTGCGACAATCATCTTGGTCCGTTTAGTTGTCAGGAAAGGGACAACTATTATCTTCAATTCAATAACAGTTCTTTCCTGCTGCGACAATCATCTTGGTCCGATCTATTTTGGTGAAAATTTGTTTGCTTTCTTTTGGACTAGAACTTTATTTTCCGGTTTGTAGGTAATGGCGGCGCTTTTTTGCTGTGATAGGTGCTTTGTCAGTGTAGGATCTATTGGAAGTGCTCTTTTCGATTTTTCGGACTGTTTTCCGCTTGGGTGTCTTAAGGTTTGCTTTTGTTGTGCGTTGCAGGTGCAACGCAAGAGAAATTACTTTATCCTCGTTTTTCTGAGGTTTTCTGTTTTGACTCAACGTTCTACTTGGTTGGCCAACTCAAAAACATTTCTACTTTTTGCAGGCTTTGGTAAAGATCTGGCTAGTGAACTTACCTGTACCGGTGGTAGATCTTGCTTTCCAGGAATTGGCATGTCTTCTTGCTCGTAACGCTCAAAGGTGAATGCTTTGGTCTACCGAGCGCATATTTCTAACACCTTCAAGCGGTTTCTTCGGGTGACGTCGTACTGGTCCACGTATCGTATTGCTATCTTCTTACAGGGTCTGTTTGTCCGCTGGGGGTGCAGCTTATGCTATTGACTTTTTCTTCTTTTTACTGTAGCGCAGATAAGACATCTTTTGATAAACTTTTTTACTTTCTTGGTGGTATGCTTTTTGAATTATTTGGATTGGTTTTTTCACCGCGGTTGTGTCGGATGACGGTTTTATGCATCTCTGGGGGCACCCATAAACTGGCGTCTTTCTCTTTGAGTTGTGACTAGGGTTTTATCTTTATCCATTCGGTATCCTCTGTCTAGGTAGGTTGAGCATTTGTTTTTATGCCTCATTTTTTTAAATTGGCGGATGATTTTTTTCTTTTCTCGTTTTTTTGTTTGGTTATCAGGAAAGGGTGTTGGACAAGTCTTTGGTTTTTCAAGGAACATGTTTTGAGTAAAAATTGAATTCTATTGGCGAACGATTTTTGATGGGGACGGCTGCAGGTTGTCTATGTGAACCTTTGTTGGGGATTATCTTTAATCCAATAACAGTTCTTATCTGCTGCGACAATCATCTTGGTCCGTTTATTTGACTGGAAAGGGACAATTAGTTGTTTTTTTTTCGCGGACTTGTTCTACTTAAAAGTTGAATTCTATTATCAGGATGGACCATTTTGTAAACTTAGACTTAAAGTTGGACGACGAGTTCAGCCAAACCAGGACTTGGTTGTCGGTGCGCAGAATGAACGTCTTTAGGTTTGCTCGAAAAATTTTAATTGCCCCACTGCATTTGAATTTCAGTTTGTTGGTTTGAGTTGCGGCAGCTGGCGTAGAAGATTATTCTTTTATCATCCTTGTCTTCTTAGTAGAGGACTGCTTCTAGCCCCAGGTAGCTAGCGTCTACAGCATTTCAGGTCTGGTCTTTGTCGATATTGGTGTGTAGGTCGGTAGAGGGTCGCTTTTATTTCTTCAAAAGATCGGTTGGCTTTTTTGTCTTATCGGAATGGCTTGTTTTTTCCTGTAGGTCTGTCAACGAGGCAGCAATGTCTGCAAACTTTAGGACGTACGCAGCCAGATGCAGACGCCTAGGAAACTTTGTAGTTGCTTTTGTGTTGTGGGTTTTGGTTAGTTTTGGATCAAGGTCAGGTAAATGCTGAGGGGTTTGTTGTTTGTTGCCTCCGGCGGTGACCCAGTGATTCGATGACTCAGGTACTTAATCTCGGACTGCCCAAACTTGCACTTGGGTGGGTTAGATGTTCTTCGTTATTGTCAAGGTATACTAGAACGTTCTTACCTTTTTTGTATGTGGTTTTGGGAAAGCTCTTCCAGGCTGTATGTGTGGGGCTCTCGCTCATTAACCTAACCCTTTTTTTAACCTTATTTGGTGTTTAGTGCTTATTTATGACATTTTATTAGAAATACGCCCGGATGTTATTTTTTCCTTTTGTTTCTATCCTCTTTTTTGATTGAGTAGATTTTTTTTTGACATAAGAACATTCTTACTTAGTAGATTAGCTAAAATCCTGGCCATCAGTATCTGGAATGTTGCAGGGGCATTCTTTAGTTCAAATGGCATTACCCGGATCTGGTACGGTACGCTGTCGAGAGTGGCTAACTTGGTCAGGTGTTTGTATTCTTCTTCTACGGGGACCTGCTAGTACCCGGCTTTCAGAATCATTTTAGTAAATATGCTTGCTACTATAAAGTCATGAAGAGTATTGTGGATCTTTGGTATGTCGGCAAACTTGTCTCTTGTGGCATTGTTTAACCTCTCTGAGTCCACGAAGAATCTAAACGTACTGGTCTTTTTCTGCACGAGTACCACTAGTGCGCAGTACTCGCTTGATCTGGGTTTGATGGTGCTATCTGCCAGAAGTTATTCTACTTTGTTATGGCCCGATTCTGATGGGTTTGTTCAGCTGAATTTGGTGTAATACCGTTTTTGTAGTGTTTTGTAAAGGCGATTTGACAAAAGTTAGGGCAAAAATCAGTTCTCGATACTTTTGTTGGTATTGGCTTCCCATACCAGCACGGTACGACCGTTTTAATGGAGGTTGATTTGGTGGGGAGTGTCCTGATTTAGTATACTCTGGGCTTAGGTCCTTTTCCGGCTGACTGTAGTCCAGGTTTGCATCTATTTCTACCAGTCAGGAATTTTCTAGGATCTTTTCTTGTCCCAGTTGGGAAACTACAAGGAAGAAGTGGTAGATTTAATATTCTTTACTCGGACTTCTGCTTTGGTTACTCTAGTGATGACAAGATGGGACTGGTTGGTAAGTGCCACGGGTATCTTGTTGGGACGGACGTTGGACAGCTTCAAGCGGGTCAGGTTTACGCTAGATGGTTAACTGGGTCCGTTGTAGCTTCCGTGTAGCTCTTAGGACGCCTATCTGGGCGGGAGAGGTTGTCTCCGGTTTTTCGGGAGTTGCCCGACTGGTTGTTGGTCTGTTTTGGTTTGTGTTGATCCTTTTTTTGATTTTTATGGCCAGCGTCATTAGATCGTCGAATGACGACGTCTATGGCCTTTTCGGCTCAACTTGTTAAGGCGTTAATCCTTGGCCATCTGTTCCTTAATTTGGTTTAGATAAACTGCCTAGGTGGTGTAGAGGTTGAGTGTACTTGACTGCTACTCCAGGAGTTTCCAGGGTTAGAGTCCTCTATCTGGAGAATCAGTTTTCTTCGTTTAAAAAAATTGTGAATAGTATGCCTTCTTTCGGATAAGAAGAGATACTTTAGGTCTCGTGTTCTGCCTTGATGTTGCGAACACGTTAAAGATCCCAATAATTTAGGTTAGATTTTTTGAATTTTGCGTCAGTGATTAGCTCTGGTAGCAGAAATAGAACGACGTTAAATAAATGAATTAACTAACTTTGGTGTTGATGCATTCTTGTATAGTAATCTTTTTTGAACAAAATCAGTTTGACGGGTTTTCTGATGGCCCATGCACAACTTCCTTGATATGTTGGCATCAGTAGTGGTTGCCGTACTTACGGATCAGTTTCTTTTTGTTGTCTTTTTTGGACGATTTCAGGATTATTTGTATGTAGTTAGGATTCGGTGCGCTTTACTTTAGATTCCGTTAGTTTGTGGGCCAGCGTTGAAACCTGAAACTCAGCGAAGTGACGTTCCAGGTTCTCGGACCGAAGATTTTTGGATATTTGAGGCAGTAGCCGTTAAATATTTTGGAAGGTACTTCTTGGTTTACGCCGCATTTTCTTTTTCGCTTCTGTCTTGAACTTTTTTTCCATGCTGCCACTGCTTTTGAACTTGGAGTTTCATATTCTAAGACCTTGCGGTTGGCGATTTCATTGGTACCTGTATTGATCGGATGCTAATTTTTTGTGGGATATTCTTCTTTTATTTTCTTTCTACAAAATTTGGTCCTGTTTTTGTTCTAAAATTAGAAAAAAATGAAACAACATTTTATTAGTTTTTTGAACGTAGTTGTAGTACAAAATTCAAGACAAATTTTGAAAATTTTGTTAGGATTTTTGTTTTGTTTTCTTGGACGTCGATTTGCAGGCAAGTAGGGTTCTGGAGATTTTTTTTTTTTTTTAATGTTCGTATTGGACCGCTTCTGGGTTCTGCGTTGGTGGTGATGCTTTCCTGTCAAAATAAAGATCTACTAATGATTTTATTTTAATTAACGTAGCAGCAGTACCAAACTGTTAAAATAATTAAAACACGCGGGAATTTCAAATTTCATATTTTATCATAGTCACAACTGCGAGCAGAACTATATCATCGTTATTTTAGAAAAATAACTTACTACTACTAAATTTGATTTTTTTCTTTTTGAAGCGGCCAAAATTGTTTTGTCTTATTTTGGCCGCTTTGAAAAGAAGAAAAGTTTTATTAATAATAATCGATTTGAAGGACGAAAAAATCACAACAAAAAAAACTAAATTTGATGTTCAATGAAGTATGATTAATTAAGTTTAAGCAAATATTTCGACAAAACAATTTAGTTTTAAAATTTAATCGACAATTGAAGACTTTGGGTTTTCATATACTTTATTAGAATGAATATTTTATTCTCTACACGTTGCAAAAAACCAATTTTAAAAAGGAGTAAAATTGCGTGAGTTCTGCTCGTAGTTTGATGACTCTTCCTAAACTGCGCTCTTAAAGTATCATGATAGTAAATATTAAACCTAATTGTGGGACACACTTTTATTACTAAATCTTTACGAATCCATACACTCATCACAACTGCATCTTCAACCACAACCAACAGACGTTTTTTCATTAACTTATCCTCTTTTTTTCACAAGCTTATTCCAACTTATTTTAATTAAAAGATAATTAGACTATTTAATTTCCGACTTGTCCGTTAAATCCGCCCCCCATCTAGTTATTTCATTCAATTCCGGCATAATCCAACCATCCGAAACACACAAAAATCTCGTGCGTTTCCATTACTATCTTTCTGTAAAAAAACTTATTTGCTTTTCCGCGAGCATAAAATGCAACAGGAGCACATTTATTTTTCTATCTCTCCACATTATTATTTCTACATTTCCTCTCCACTGTTTGTATTATGCTTTTTTTTCTTGCAGGGAAGTGTGGCCTGAGAATGACAGCTTCGGCAGCGCGAACATGTCTACGGAAGAGGAATTTCTGGCGCTGAGAGATATTTTCTTCGCGGATTTAGGAGGTAAGTCAATAAATATTTAATAAAAAGGGATTTAATTAAATTATTGTCGTGCGGGTTTAAAAGCATTTTTTTTATTAATATTACAACCCAACGCACTGGAATTAATTCAATTTCGCATACACACCGGAAAATGATGTTATTATTATTTTTTCGGTTAGCTGAAAAATAACATCGTTCCGCATCGCGGGGCACGCTTATCGATGAAAAAAAAATGTAATAATAAATTAGGGGTTGGGATTTATGCGCGTTGCGTTACGAGTGTTTAAAATACGACACAATAAAGTGCGCCATAAAGCAAGTTGTAGTTCGAGGGCTTTATGGATTATGCAAAGCCGCCTTTTCTCTCTCGCTCTGTGGAAGTTTCAATATTATATATTATCTCACGTAGCTGCGGCTCATGTTTAAAGTTTATCTATTAAATTTTATTAATTAATCATAAACGAGTCGCGCCCGGATGAGTTTTATTAACCCATAATTCTGCCAAGAGGTGCAATTATTAGGCTAATTACACCAGGAATCATTAATGGGGGCACACATTTCATGTTTAACTTGGTAGGTTTAATGCCGGTATTACACAACACAAATATATTTAATTAGCCATTGTTTCGCTTTCGCAAATTATCAAGTTGCATAGAACTGGTGGAATTTGTGAATGTTTTCCCCATCCGATGGTTTATTGAAAATTAAAGCTAATGCTAAATAGATTGCTGCGCACATTTTTGAAAATAAATTGTTGTAAGTATTCTACATACATTATAAACGATACTTGGGCAAAATTATATTGTACAGTTGGTGGAGGAAATTATGGTTAAAATACAATTTTTACAAAAAAAAATTCAATCTAATTTTTAAGAATATTAGTTTAGAAATTGTGTTTTCAGAAGTTAAAATATCAAAAACATATTTTATAAACAAGAAACATTATTTTTGCTTACTTTAATCGGTTAGCTATTGATGTTGATTGATGGATCTTTGATTAGTTGCTTTAATAGGAGCTCTATTGTGGCGTGGATCTTGCGGACTGAAGCTTCCAGGTTATGGTAATCTTTCCGCGACGATTCTAGGGCTTTCTTCCCGCTCCCACTCTCTCTTTCCTCGCTTTTTTTCTCCTTTTTTTGTTTTTTTTTTTTTTCGTTTGCGGTCTGCTGGAGTCCTTTTGTGGTTTACAACTTTTTAATTTTTTCTATACTTCTCGGTTGGAATTGCCTTCTTTTGAGGTGTTTGCCGGTAGATAAGGCTCGTTTGGCGATGACTAATGCAGCTTTGTTGGATCTTGGTTCTCACTCACGTGTCTTTGCCAGCAGGTTTTGTACAGGTCCTTATGTATTTACGTGATGTTCTTCTTACAGCTTTCTCTTCTTCTGGCACCTGTGTGTTGCAAAAAACGGAGATTGTCAACTTATATGCCTTCTGCCAATGGTGATCTTTCTGCCTTGTTCTCTTTGTTATCAGAATTAGCGGATGCAATTCTCTACGGTCAGTTTTGGGTCTATTCTTTACTGCCGCAGCCAAAAATAGTTACTTTTGGCGTAGCTCTCAAGTGAAATTACTATCGCTTTTGCTGTTCTTGTTGTTTGCTTAAGATTTTGATTCCAGTTACTCTCTTTAAGATTGATTGTTTCTAGTAGTTGCTTTTTGTGCCGTGGTTGTGAAGGCTGGTGGTCTGGTATGATGATCCTCTACTAAGTAGCAAAAGGTTCCTGTGGGCATGATTATGGTCTTCAGCCCTATCCACTTTGCTGCAAGTCCTTTTGCCCTAGCTCTGACTATTACTCGGTCATCTGGTGCAAATGGTACTGTTTGGTTTACTAAACTGCTTGGCTCTGACGAAGGTCTTGTAGTTGTCATTTTTGTTCTTCTGGGTTGTTTGATGTGTTTGGTTCAGTAGTGGAGCTCGGGTATTTCTGGTTTTTTTTTCAGTCCGTGATGAGGTTTGGCTTAGGTGTGTGGGTTTTGGCGTTTTTAGAGTAGCAAAAAGGTAATAATAATCCCACTACTTTTACAGCGCTGCTTCCAAGCTAGATGGTAACGAGAAATATTATACAAATTCTTCTGGAAATAGATTGCGGTTTAGTTTTGCAATCACGTCAACTTGACAATGTGCTATTGCATATTCTTATTTGGGGTTAGTAGTTGGGAATTGCGCATAGTTAATACTATCGGTCAAATCTGAGTGTTATATCTGGTGGGTTATGTCTGATAACCACTTTTGAAAAAGGTTACTTACGATAGTCACATCTGATGGTAGTGGTGTTACCTCTTATAAACTGGCCATGAAGTTTGCCATTACTTGTCTTGCAATTTTTGTTTAGGTTTTAGCGGCATTTCGGTTTGCAGATCGCGCTGTCTTGTACCAGGTCTGAATGCTGACACCAAAGAGGTTTGTGTTGCTGGTAAACTTGTGGAGTTCTGGGGTTGCTTGATCTCTACAAACGCCTCTGGATAATGCGCAAGATTGCTTTTTTGTGCGGTCTTGGGTTGCTTCATTGAAATGGTCTACGAGCGTAGCAGGCAATAGTCATTGATTAGTATAGAATCTTTTTTAAATATCGGAACGTTGTGGTGTGAGGACAGGGCGTTGTGGTTCACGCACGGTTTGTTTAAGTTTGGTCCGGGTTAAGAAACAAACATGTTACTTTTTTGTGCTGATTTTTGTTGCGATCTTTCTGAGGTTGATTCAACTTAATTTTGACTACTATGGTACCAATGTCAGAGCAGCGGCAACTACCCGCCTACCTGGCAGATGACAGTCAACGGTGTAGCAACTTCAGGAAGAAGAATGACCGATTTCTACCCAGGGACAGGTCTTACGACGTGTATCAACTTTTCTCAAAAGTTAGAGGAGTTGAACATTACCATCATTCCCTCCGCTCTACCAAGAGAAGAGGATAAAGAAGTTGTAATAGAATCAGTTGGTACTTCCGAAGAAGAGGTAGAAACCGCGGTCTTATCTTTTCTGAAGCGGTCAGCTACTGAAAACTTCCTCTTGGAGGACGAGGGCATACGTTTTACTATCTATCTTTAGGTCGTTTCCAAAGAGAACACCAGCACTTCCGTTATTATGAACTTTACAGTCTCTGAGAAGGTAACCGTAGTGATCCTTAAAGATAGCGAGGGATTCTAAAAGGTTTAGAAGATACGTAAGAAGGCTTGAGGTAAATTTCTTTTCTTATGAATGCTAACCAAGCATCAGCCAACCCCCAGTTGCTTTCAGCTACTGCGAATAGACAGCCATCAAAGACTAACTTTGCCGGACCCTTAGACCAATAAGTCTTAGGCCATCCGCCTCCAAAAGTTATGGCTTGTCGTCTTAGACTTCAACCCCACTTTTTCCCAGGCGTGTTTTCTAAATACCGCCCCCATTATTGGTGCTTATATAAGGACTTATTCCTAGGATTCTCTAAATATTTTACAGACATTAAAATTATCTTTTCTGCAAGAAACTCTTATGAGGGTATCCGCACCACTCCGGCCTCATGCGCCGACTAAAGGGAAGCAACGGCCTTTCTTAAATCAAAAAGGGCCTACTTCTACATGTGGTTGATCGCCGAAGAACGTTGCTTTGATGTTGTAATCTGACATATCCTGGATTACCTAACAGAGGAAGACGTTGGTTTAGCTTTAGAATCTCTTGGACTCTTACCTTCTAACGTCCACATACTATGAAACGATCTATTTTTTCTTAATGGTTGCCGTATAACTCTAAAAGGGAGCAAAAAGATATCATTGATTTAAACTTGCTTAAAGGTTTAAAAGTGCAAAGTAGTAGAGTATTTCTTTGAACAGAATCTCGATATCCTGCTAGTGTCTGAGTCGGACTACAAATCCACTCAAACGCTGAGATTCCCAAATACGTACTTGGGAAAGTTGGTGGTAAACCGAAGGCGTGGGACACTGATTTTTGTAAAAAAGATTGTGTTACCAGTTTCCAGATTCACGAACATTCTAGTAATGCCTTCCTTGGAGTTAGTTGTGTGGCTGTATTGGCTTTGCGGTGTGTTTGATACACGGCAGGTGATTTGTTTTGTAAGATTGTTTATCTTTAGTTCAGCATGCCTTCTCTCGACGGGATTTATTTGCGGACGGGTAGATGTTGTCTAGTGGTTACACTTCTATCTCTGCACTGCGTCTTTGAACATTTGACTGGTAAATTAAGGCTTGTTGACAGAGAAAATTATTCTTGGGTAGCTGAAACGATGGAATAGATTTTGTTCCAAGGTTTTCACTTGTTGAATTTGGCAGCGGAAAAGCTTCCGACCATTGCAGTTAGTACGTACCGATTGCCTCATAAGGTCTCATGAAATCAATGACGCATTGTATGCAGGCTCTCGACCAGTGATAAGTGGTCAGAATGGTTTGCATTGCGTCGAGGATAGCCGTTTGTTTTACTTTCATGATAAACCTTAAGAACGGTTTTCTGAATTTCTGGTAGTACGGCTATTTGGTCCTAGCCAGCATGCGTAGTTCTTATGTTTTTCCAATCCTATATCCTATTTAGCTCTTATTTTATGGTAGCGAGTAATGATGGCTTGTACGTGGGGGCACGCGCGTTGGTCACAGCTTTCTGCCGCGGTTAGAGTTTTTTCATTGATTTGTTGTAGTTAATTGGGTTTTTGTTGTACGTACTAGTTAGCTTGATTTTCTTCTTTAGGCTCGGCCATGCTGCTTGCTGGGCTGAGGTTGGTACTATATGGTTAACGTTGTTTATCATCTGGTCTAATGGCATAACTTTAAACCGGGGTCGCAAAGGCATTTGCTGCCCTCGGCTATTGCTATTTGCCAATATTCCGATTTCAAATCTATTTTTGTGAATATGGTTGCTGAGCCAAAGTTTTTTATAACTTCTTAGAACTTCGGCAATGGTGCTGCCTCGTCCCTAGTGAAATTTAAACAGGAACGGGGTTTTTTATTCTTTTTGGTAATTAGTACTATTGGCTCAATATTTGCTAGAGCTTTTTTTGATAATGTCGGTTGCTAATAATTCCTCTACTTGTTGGTAGACCATCGCTTTTTGTTGCGTTTAGTGCATATGGCCTTGTTGATGAATCTGGTGGATTACACTCTTAATGGTGGCCGGCACATGGTTTTTAGCTAACACACCGGATAACTGCGTGATTAATTTTTCGAAAGGTTTTGGGTCAGGAAAAGCGCTGTTAGTAAATTGTCGTGTGAGCTGTGGTCTCAAACCGCACGCAATTTTAGGTGTAGTCCAGCTACTGTGTAGCCAAGGATATTCAAGCATTACATTGTCCTTAATTTGTGGGATCACTTCTAGTGGTGCGGTGTAATTTTTGATCATAGTTTAGACTTTGCCCATGATCCGTAAGGTGCTGGCTATTGAGTTCTGGCAGGTATAGTTGCACGCGATCTTAATAAGGATTTGTGGAAAGTCTCTAAGGGTTCTGTAAAAAAATTACTGAAGAGGGGGGGGGGCGACCTTGAGGAAGCCGACGACGAAAACCGCGAGTCGATACAACCCTCACTTTGCTCCGGCAACTAATTTTGTTAAAATCTTGCGCAAGATTTTTAAAAGTATATAGAGTTTCTCAGAAGATTTTAGAAAACTTTTGGATGCAAGTATGTAGAACTTCCCAGAAGATGTGTAGAAAATTTTATGAATTTGTAAATGTTTTAATTGTTCAAAAATCTTCTGCTAATTTTTTAGAAGCATTCAGAGCTTTTTAGAAGATTCTAAAATGTTTTGAAATTTTTGGAGTTTGTAAAAGAAATTTGAAAATTGTCTGCAAATTTTTAGAAGTATCTAGAGCTTCTCATAGAATATTAAAATGTTTAGAAACTTTTAGGATTTGTAAAAGAAATTCAGAAATCTTTTGCAAAGTTTTCAGAAGTATCTAGTGATTCTCAGAAGATTCTAAAATTTTAAAAAACTTTTAGAGTTTGTAAAAAATTTCTAAAATATTCTGATAGATTTTTAGAAGTATCTACTGCTTCTCATCGGGTTTTAAAATGTTTAGAAACTTTTAGAATTTGTAAAAGAAAATCAAAAATCTTTTGCAAGATTTTTAGAAGTATTTGGAATTTTTCTGAAGATTTTAAAATGTTTAGAAACTTTTAAAATTAGTAAAAAAAATTCTAAAATTTTCTGCAAGATTTTTAGAGTATCTAAAGCTTTTCAAAAGATTCTAAAATGTTTAGAAACTTTTAGAATTTGTTAAAGAAATTCAAACATTTTGTGGAATATTTTTAGAAGTATTTAGAGTTTTTCAGAAGATACTAAAAGGTGTGGAAAAATTAAAAAGCTTCTAAAAGTTTAAAATTTTCAGCAAAATTTTTGGTAGTATTTACAGCTTTTCAGAAGATTTTAAAATGTTTAGAAACTTTGAGAATTTGTAAAATAATATCAGAAATTTTTTGCAAGATTTTTAAAAGTATCTAGAGCTTCTAATAAGATTCTAAATTGTTTAGAAACTTTTAGAATTTGTAAAAAAAATTCTTTTTTTGCACGATTCATACTTCTAATCAAAAACTTTTCAGAAGATTTTAAAATTTTTGAATTTGTAAAAGAAATTAAGAACTTTATCTGCAAGATTTTTAGAAATAATTAAAGCTTTTTAGAAGATTTTAAAATGTTGTTCCAGTTTTTTAGAGAATTCACAAACAAATTGGTTGTTGTGCGAGCATCATTTGGTGTGTTGCTTGAAATACGGTTAATGTTTGCCTTTGTGGTGCCTAGTGTGGTTATTTGCATTATTGGTTTGGAATCGGATTCTTTTAGTTTGCTTCTTAGTTGCTTTTTTGTCTTCTTTCTTGATTTGGGCATTGATTTTTTTTTGAACATTTGTTGAAACTTACTTCTTTTGGTTTGTTTTCCGTAACTTTGGAGACAAATTTTTTGGAGATATCTTCTAGGTGCAAAAATAGTTTTGTTTTGCACTTGGGTGTGTTTTTTTCTGTTTGGTAAAAAAATTTAGATGTGCAAAAACTTCATCTTCTAGTAACTTAGTATGTTTCTAGTAGCTTTGGAGAAAAACATTTTGGAGATGTTCCGCAGGTGCAAAACAAAGTTTTCTTCTGCTCATTTTGGTAAAAAACTTTTTGGTGGTGTCTCCTAGGTGCTAAAATTGGTTTGACCTGCACTTTCTTCTTCTTGTGTTCCGTGTCAGTTTAGTGAAAAACTCTCTCCCAGGTATCAGATTTTACTTTGGAATGGATTTGGTGAAGTTTGATTGATTTTAAAATTTTTAATGATTTGTAAAAATTTTCTGGAGAGGTATTTCAGGTGTTTGAGGATGATTTTTGGCTAAAAGTCTACCTGAAGCTTTTCCGATATTTTTGGGTGTTAGTTCTGAGGTTGCAGCACACTCGCTGTCGGGTATCTTTTTGTTTTCTAATTGGTAGTAGGCTATTGAATGGGCACACATGTCGGGCGTCAAGCACTTCCTCTTTGTGGTCAATAATGGTGGAGGTCTTTTGATGTGTACCAATCTGTTTTTTTTTTTAGTCAACTGTAGATGCCTTATGTCGGGCTTTAATTATTGCCGCGCCGCCAGTTACTACGAAGTGGTTGAGTGCTGTTGGTTTGTAAAAAAAAATATTTTTGATCTTTAACTTTTTTTGTGTGAGACAAGTTACCCAGGTAGTACTGATCCATCGTGGCGTGTATTTTGCGGACTGAAGTTTGGAATCGGTTTCTTTAAATTTGCATAAGGCTCTTCTGATTTGCTTTTGTTTTTTTTTTTCTTGATTTGGGCATTTTTGTTTAATTGGTTTGGATTCTAGAGCGAAACTTTGTCGGAGACATTTTCTAGGTGCAAAAACTGTGTCTTTTTGCAACTGAGATTGTTTTCTGTAATTTTTTTTTAGGTGCTAACAATGTTTTCTCCTGCTCCTGGGTATATTTTATGTCACTTTTGGAGATGTTTCCCAGATGCATAAATTGTTTGGTTTTGCAGTTGGGTGTGTTTTTTTTGTTGATTTGATGAAAATTTATTTGAAAAAGTTTTTCAGGTAACAGAATTTACTTTGGGGTTGGTTTGGTGAAGCGAAGAGGTGGTCGAAGATGATGTTTTCCTGCCTTGCGTTGGCTTCCGATTGGTCTTCGAAGAATAACTTCTGAGGATGTTCAATATTTAATTTTTGATTCTCAAGTTCTTCTGGGTGAGACTTCGATCACTCGCAAGTCTTCCAGGTAATACTGACAAGTTTGCTTGGTCTCAATTGTGGCGTGGATCTTGAGGACTGAGTTTCCAACTCATGGATCTTTTTTCTATGGCTCGAAATTGAATCATTTAATTCCTGGAATCTCGGCAAGAAGTGGTAGGTCACAATTTGACGGACTTTATTGTTAGGAATGAATTTAGCTATCTCAGGTAACAGAGGATTGTCCGCATAGCTGTCGGTCTCTTATGGGCAGCCTATGATCGATTATTTGTATTTATGGAATTCATGCAAGGGTATTATTTTTTTTTTCTCAGAGGTCACCCGGAATTAGATAATTTTTTTTGTTGGTCGGTTTTCCTGGGCGTTTAGGAATTCCAGGCGCAACTAAGGTTGCGTTTACCTGATCTGCGGTTGCGGCAGGTGGTGGAGGTCAGAGGTCGTTTAGGCTGTGGCTTGCTAAGAACCATTTTTTATTTAATAGTAATGGTGGCCGATTGATGTCAAGACTTTACATGGGCCTAGTCATTTGTTTGCTAACTCTTTTGTTCTTCTACGAACTATTACTAGGTTTCCTGCTGCGTATTTGCGAACGATGACGGCTGAGGTTAGTTTTTTTAGCATATAAGGCAACGCCTAGATCAAATTTTCCAAAAAATTTGAGTTGTTACTTTAGAAATTTTGGCCTCAGCATCATTTTATGCAAGACCATGATTTAAGCTAAAATGCAAAATGTTTAAAAATTAAAAAAAATTATTCTAAATTTTGAAAATTATTTTTGAATGTAGCATATTAGGCAATACTTACATCAAATTTTGTACAAATTTTCTACAAATTTTGAATTGATATTTTAGAAATTGTGGCTTTTGCATCATTTTATGCAAGACTATGATTTAAGATCAAATCTAAAATGTTTAAAAATTTATGAAAAATTACTTCTAAATTTTAAAAATTATTTTTGGATTTAGTAACATATTTGGCAATGCCTAGATTGAATTTTGTACAAATTTTGAATTGTTACTTTAGAAATTGTGGCTTTAGCATAATTTTTTTATACAAAACTTTGATTTAAGTTGAAATCTAAAATGTTTAAAAAATTAGTTCTAAATTCTGAAAATTATTTTTGGATTTAGTAGCATATTAGGCAATGCCTAGATCAAATTTTGTACAAATTTTGAATTGTAGTTTTAGAAATTGTGGCCTCAGCATCATTTTATGCAAGACTATGATTTAAGATAAAATCCAAATTGTTTAAAAAATTAGTTTTAAATTTTAAAAAATTATTTTGTTTAGTAGAATATTAGGCAATGCTTAAATCAAATTTTATACAAATTTTGGATTGATGATACTTTATAAATTGTGGCCTCAGCATCATTTTATGCAAGACTCTGATTTAAGTTAAAATCTAAAATGTTTAAGAAATTATAAAAAAATACTTCTAAATTCTGAAAATTATTTTTGGATTTAGTAGCATATTAGGCAATGCCTAGATCAAATTTTGTACAAATTTTGAATTATTATTTTAGAAATTGTGGCCTCCGCATCATTGTATGCAAGACTATGATTAAAGATAAAATCCAAAATGTTTAAAAATTTATAAAAAATTTGTTCTAAGTTTTGAAAATTATTATTGGATTAGTAGCATTTTAGGCAATACCTAGATCAAATTTTGTACACATTTTGAGTTGTTACTTTAGAAATTGTGGCTTCGGCATCATTTTATGTAAGACTATGATTTTAGATAAACTTCAAAATGTTTAAAAAATTATAAAATAATACTTTTATGTTCAGAAAATTATTTTTGGTTTTAGTAGCATATTAGGCAATGCCTAGATCAAATTTTGCACAAATTTTGAGTTGTTACTTTAGAAATTGTGGCACTAGCATCATTTTATGTAAGACTATTATTTAAGATAAAATCCAAAATGTTTAAAAAATTATAAAAAAATAACTTCTAAATTTTGAAATATATTTTTGGATGTAGTAGCATATTAGGCAATGCCTAGATCAAATATATTTTGAGTTGTTACCTTATAAATTGTGGCCTCAGCATCATTTTATGCAAGACTATGATTAAAGTTAAAATCTAAAATGTTTAAAAAATTATAAAAAATAAGCTCTAAATTTTGAAAATTATATTTGGATTTAATAGCATATTATGCAAAGGCTAGATTAAATTTTGTACAAATTTTGATTTTTTACTATAGAAATTGTGGCCTCAGCATAATTTTATGCAAGACTTTGAATTAATATAAAATCCAACATGTTGAAAAAAATATAAAAAATTATTTCTAAATTTTGAAAATAATTTTTGGATTTAGTAGCATATTAGGCATTGTCTAGATCAAATTTTGTACAAATTTTGAGTTGTTATTATAGAAATTGTGGCATCAGCATTATTTTAAGCAAGACTATGATTTAAGATAAAATCCAAAATTAAAAAAAAAAAAAATAAAAAATTAATTCTAAATTTTTAAAATTATTTTTAGTTTAGTAGCATTTTAGGCAATGCCTAGATCAAATTTTGTACAAATTTTGGGTTGATAATTTATAAATTGTGGCCTCAGCATCATTGTATGCAAGACTGTGATTTAAGTTGACTTTCCAAATGTTTAAAAATTAAAAAAAAAAGTTTTAAATTTTGAAAATTATTTTTGGATTTAGTAGCATATTAGGCATTGTCTAGATCAAATATTGTACAAATTTTGAGTTGTTACTATAGACATTGTGGCCTCAGCATTATTTTATGCAAGACTATGATTTAAGTTAAAATCTAAAATGTTTAAAAAATTATAAAAATTAGTATTAAATTCTGAAAATTGTTTTTGGATGTAGTAGCATATTAGGTATTGCCTAGATCAAATTTTGGACAATTTTTGAGTTGTTATTTTAGAAATTGTGGCCTCAGCATCATTTTATGCAAGACTTTGATTTAAGATATAATCCAAAATGTTAGAAAATTATAAAAACTAAGTTTTAAATTTTTAAAATTATTTTTGGTTTTAGTAGCATATTAGGCAATGCCTAGATCAAATTTTATGTTGTTACTTTAGAAATTGTGGTCTCAGCATCATTTTATGCAAGACTATGATTTAAGTTAAAATCTAAAACGTTTAAAAATTTATAAAAAATAGTTTCAAATTTTGAAAATTCTTTTTGGCTATAGTAGCATATTAGGTAATGCCTAGATTAAGTTTTGTACAAATTTTGAGTTGTTACTTTAAAAATTGTGGGCTCAGCATCATTTTATGCAAGATTTTGATTTAAGTTGAATTCCAAATGATTAAAAAATATAAAAAATTAGTTCTAAATTTTGAAAATAATTTTTGGATTTAGTAACATATTATGCAATGTCTAGATCAAATTTTATACAAATTTTGGGTTGTTACTGTAGAAATTGTAGCTGCGGCATCATTTTATGCAAGTCTATGATTTAAGATAAATTCCAAAATGTTAATAAAATTAGTTCTAAATTTTGAAAATCATTTTTGGATTTAGTAGCAAATTAGGCAATGCCTAGAACAAATTTTGTGCAAAATTTCAGTTATTACTTTAGAAATTGTGGCCTCAGTATCTTTGTATGCAAGGTATGATTTAAGATAAAATCCAAAATGTTTAAAAAAATTATAAAAAATTACTTCTAAATTTTGAAAATTATTTTTGGATTTAGTAGCATAAGTAGGCAATGCTGAGATCAAATTTTGTACAAATTGTGAGTTGGTATTTTATAAATTGTGGCCTCAGCATCATTTTATGCAAAACTATGATTTAAGATAAAATCTAAAATGTTAAAAATATTATTAAAAAATACTTAACAAATTTTGAAAATTATTTTTGGATTTAGTAGCATATTTGGCAATACCTAGATCAATTTTAGTCCAAATTTTGAATTGTCCTTTTTTGAAATTGTGGCGTCAGCATTATTTTATGCAAGTCCATGATTTAAGATAAAATCCAACATGTTTAAAAAATTATAAAAAAATACTTTTAAATTATGAAAATTATATTTGGATTTAGTAGCATAGTAGGCAATGCTTAGATCAAATTTTGCACAAATTTTGAGTTGTTACTTTAGAAATTGTAGTCTCAGCATCATTTTGAACAAGACTATGATTTAAGATAAAATCCAAAATGTTTAAAAAATTATAAAAAATTACTTCTAAATTCTGAAAATTATGTTTGGATTTATTCGCATATTAGGCAATGCCTAAATCAAATTTTGTACAAATTTTGAGTTGTTATTATAAAAATTGTTGGCTCAGCATCATTTTATGCAAGACTATGATTTACGATAAACTTCAAAATGTTTAAAAAATTATAAAAAATTAGTTCTAAATTTTTGAAAATTATTATTGGATTTAGTAGCAAATTAGGCAATGCCTAGATCGAATTTTGTACAAATTTTGAATTGTTACTTTAGAAATTGTGGCTTTAGCATAATTTTATACAAATCTTTGATTTAAGTTAAAATCTAAAATGTTTAAAAAATTATAAAAAATTAGTTCTAAATTTTGCAAATTATTTTTGGATGTAGTAGCATATTAGGAAATGTCTAGATCAAATTTTGTTCAAATTTTGAATAGTTACTTTAGAAATTGTGGTCTCAGCATCATTATATGCAAGACTATGATTTACGATAAACTTCAAAATGTTTAAAAAATTAGTTCTAAATTTTGAAAATTATTTTTGGATTTAGTAGCATACTAGGCAATGCCTAGATCAAATTTTGTACAAATTTTGAGTTGTTATTGTAAAAATTGTGGGCTCAGCATCATTTTATGCAAGACTTTGATTTAAGATAAAATCTAAAATGTTAGAAAATTAAAAAAAATTAGTTTTAAATTTTTAAAATTATTTTTGGATTTAGTTGCATATTAGGCAATGCCTCGATCAAATTTTGTACAAATTTTGAGCTGTTAATTTAGAAATTGTGGCCTCAGCATCATTCTATGTAAGACTATGATTTAAGTTAAATTCCAAAATGTTTAAAAATTTATAAAAAAATAGTTTTAAATTTAAAAAATTATTTTTGGATTTAATAACATATTAGGCAATGACTAGATTAAATTTTGTACAAATTTTGGGTTGTTACTTTAAAAATTGTGGCCTCAGCATCATTTTAAGCAAGACTATGATTTAAGATAAAATCCAAAATGTTTCAAAAATTATATAAAATTAGTTCCAAATTTTGAAAATTATTTTTGGAATTAGTAGCATATTAGGCAATGCCTAGATAAAATTTTGTACACATTTTGAGTTGTTATTATAGAAGCTGTGGTCTCAGCATCATTGTATGCAAGACTATGATTTAAGTTAAAATCCAAAATGTTTATGTCTACTACCAAGATCCTTTCTTCTATACTACTTCTAGTTGCGAATTGTTTTTGAGATTTAATGAAAAAATTTACACTTATTAAAAGATTAAGGCCAACATTTGATGCTTTCTGACAATTGTTTAAATTTTTTAGGCCAGATTTTTGTTCTTTTTAAAAATATTTTAATTGTTTTATAACCGGATTTGACTATTATTGTTTTTCATAAATAGAATATTATTTTTTAACAATTTATGACTAGATTTTGCTATTTTTGTCATTCTATAACTAGAATTTTGCAGTTTATGATCAAATTTTTGTTTTTTCTAACAATATTTTTGATATTTTGTTAATTTCATAATTTATTTTATATTTTTTAACAATTTATGGCCGAATTTTCATGCTTTCTGGCAGTATGGTAATATTTGTAACTGAATTTTGCTATTTTTGATTTTTTATGAATACAATTTTGCACTTTTTAATAGTTTTGCAATTTTTAACAACATTTTTATATTTTATTGTCGTATTTTGCTAGCGCTTTCAGCATAATTAAACAACACTCCAACACTGTTGTTTAACAACAAACAACTTAAAACTGTATTGGCTACCGCAGCTAATAACACGTGTACATTATGGTTGGTAAAAAATGGATGAAATGAATGAAATGATGAATCACGCTTCTCAAAATCGGCATGCGAACCAAACCCAGAAATAATATGCGTTAAATATACGTAGATATTTGAACGTTATTTATACTCTATTGGTTAATATACGTTATTAATCAACGGTGGAAAAAAAAATAAATATTAACGTATAGTATACAAATATACATTTTACGTGTACAAGAAATGTATATTATACGAATACACATACCATATACGCTTTTTACACCCTATATACTTGTAATAAACTTATATTATCTAAACTGGGTTGTTTAGAATTTAGAAATTCATTTTAAAACGTAATATTAATTATAATAATATACAACAACAGCCATATAATTGTAATAAAACTGTCGTAATTTGTCATTACAATGTTCGTAAACAGAATTGAATTCCTAGTTCCATTAAATTATGTTTCTATTACTGCAGATTTTTCCGCAATGTGAATAAAAGTAATTAATAACTAATTTATATTTAATGTACACATACCCATTCGTTATATTATTTAAAAATTATTAATCAATTAACATCCCATATTCAAATACAGGGAGTTTATAAATGAATGGGATTATGTAATCACTTTAAATATGCCGCTTTTTTTAAATCGTCCACTATACTACATATGTTTTCATATGTTTGCTTGACAGCTGTCAAAGTTGATCTGTCAAAACAAATAGTTTAGTGAACAATTTAACAAAAGCGGCACATTTAAAGTGATTACATAATCCCATTCATTTATAAACTCCCTGTAGTTCATTAACACTAAGTGCCTACCAACCAACATATCAACTAATATATTTAATAACTTTAATTAACCTGATGCATTGACAATTCCCCTGTCGAGTTTCCACCCACCCATTAGTTTTATTCAAATTGGAAAATGCTATGAAAGTGTGCGTCTGCTAGTTCGGGTTGTGAGACCTCCTTTGAAATCATCCGCATATTCCACTGTCAATTGAAAAGCAGAACGGCTTTAGTTTGCGGCTCGATTTTGCGGAAATGAAGGCGTCGGAATCGCACACGTTTTATCTCATATATGCCATCCAATCCATGAAGTCGTGATAGTTGATTTAATATTAAAGCCGGCTGACGCAGAGAGCAAAAAATATATATTGAGATATGTCTTGATATTATTAGATTCTTTTATTGTGTTTTCAGTTTATTGACGATTGGATCAGTAAAGTAAATGTTTGTTTGTGAATTCATTATTTGATCTTTTAATATCCGGTAATGTGTTATGTAATAGTAGCTACACCTTCTTTGGTGTAATTTGCATCAGTTTAATTATTTTTATAGCACGTGGGCAGGTAGATTGAAGCGATATGTTTTCAATTACGGAGAGAGTGTTGATGTGTTAGCGAATGATAAAATAAATCATAAATTTTATGTATACGTGGCAGGGGTGGACAATTTTTTTAAGTTGCAAAACGGTACTTAAAAATTAACAATGTGATTATTTTTTGGATATTTGTTCAATTTTTTAGATGTTTACTAAATTGTTTTAAGTTTAGAACTCAACAAGTTAGTTGATGGCCGTGGGAGTTAAATTTTTGAAACGGCAAAATGTCTGTTGGGATTTCTACAATTTTTTTAATAAAAATTTTCTGCAATTGTGCAATTTACATCGGTGCAACAAGTAATTTTACTACATCTATGCAAAATAAATCTTATTAACAAACTATAATAATAACACTAAAACTAATTGTGATCATTTATTAATTTATAAAACAATCCACACAGAATAAAAAATAAAACAAACCAAAATTAAATCGTCACTAATAAATAAGCGCAGTGAAAATTAGAGTACATAAATGGGAAATTAGTTATATGACTCATAACGACACTGTTTGTATTTACAATTTGCATTCAGCACCGGCGGTGGGCGGGCAATTTACTTTATCGCCTTGCTGCATGCATGCAATGTCCAGCTTTTTATATGTCTGTCTATTGACTGAAATAATGCACAACATGACTGCAACGTAATGATAACGGCTAAGTGACACCTAATTTCAAATCAATAAAGAGAACGCCTGTTAGATTGCGATAAAATGTTACGATTGTCTGTTTTATGAAGGGATTTATTTGATATCATTGTGTTCTGTAATATTATTTATGAAATAGTATAAGCTCATTAGTATGGAATGTTAATTGCATCGTTTCATCTGGTACAAAAGTTCAAAGCGTTTTTAATCAATTTTAAAAATATTTTTTTATAATTAAATTACAAAATCTAATCAATTATTATATTTTTTTATGCATTGTTTACTATTGATTTATACGGTTTTGATAAATGACATCACATTTACAAATATATCTAAAATTTCCCAAAATAATAAATAAAACAATTAAAATTTGTTCTTTTACTGTTTTACTTTTTTTCTTTGTTTTTTAATTGCACTCATCCATTCTATCTCATTTTGTTACACTTTTTTAACATATGCTCCATAGTTCTCTTAGTCTTTTCGCACATCAAATTCAAATCTTTCCCGTCTAATATCTTATAATTTTCTCTTTATTATCACATCTGAATTTTGCAGTCATATTTTTATTATTTTTACTATATTTATCGCTCTCTAGGTACATTGGCAGTTCACTTTCTATAATATTTTTATAATTTACATTATACCTAGACTCTGTCTCATTCCCTCCTCATACTTTTTTTTAACTTTTTTCAGCACTATGTATGCTGGAGTTTCTTGTTTTAAACCCAGCACTCATTAGTATTTTACATGTATTGCTTCTAATTTCTCTCGTTTTTTGCAACTCCATATTTTTGACCCATACAATATTATACTCCTAACTAAACTATGAAACATAATCTTTTTTATTCTTATAATAAAGATTTTTATTGGCTAATCATACATACATCCGTAGTAATAACACTCAAATAATAAATAAACAACATCTTTCTTTAGATTATACAAAAAAAAAACTTCTTTAAAACATAAAATAAAAATTTAAAACTTTCTTTCTTTTCTCATTCTCATTTAAACATTTTTTCCATTTTTTTCCTGCATTTGCTCATTATCATCCCACTTTAGTTCATTACACTCATTCACGTAATGTTTCCAAGTCCTTACTCCATTTTTACAAATCTCACACTTTTTATATTTTTTAGTCATCCAATTTATTACCATTATCTTCACTGCCACACCTAAACCTTGCAATCAATTGCTGAACATCTTCTTATTGGTTTTCCGGCAAATAGGCTGGTAGTTTATTGTATTCTTGAATACATTTGTATTTGGCATTTTATTTGCTACCATCAATTTTTACTTGCCTATCTTGCTGTTCTACCTCTTCTAGTCT
Organism: Tachinus rufipes; assembly: GCA_963932245.1. Lineage (NCBI taxonomy): Eukaryota > Metazoa > Arthropoda > Insecta > Coleoptera > Staphylinidae > Tachinus > Tachinus rufipes. Next base: position 12,747,459 of record OZ010746.1, on the reverse strand, counting down.
GTTTAATAATTCTGCGTCTACGTTTTTACCCATTCTTTTACTCTCAATCACTTTTTTCACTAACATTCCACTTTTTTCATACAATTTCTTTCTTTCTATACCAAAATTTGTTGCACGTACACTTCCATTTTTTCCATTCCTACTAACTTTATTATTTCCTTTACTAAACTTTCATCGCTCCTAAAAAAAACTTTTGATTCATACTTTAGCAGTTTTGCTGCAGCCCACCAGCTAACTTCCTTACGCTCGCTTTAAAAAAATCAGTTGTACCTTTTCTATCAATTGCTCTTCTAATACATGCTTTCCAAATTACCATTTTCACTTTAAAACAATTCTTGAATTTTTCTTTCCATATTATCATAAATCTTTCGGCTGCTTCCTATGCTTTCTTACTTACATATCGTAAATGCTCTCTATTAGACCCATCAATTTTACCTGTTCAATCAATTTATTTTAAACTCTTCTGTTTTGCTTTTTCTTTCTTTTTTTCTAAACAACATCCATTTGGTTTTATCGACATTTACTTCCAATTTTCTTGTTCAAAAAACTTTCTTACTCTTTCAATCATCTCTTTCATGCTGTTGGTGCTAGAATTACGACATTGTCAGCGTATGCTAGCGACCACACTTTTTTTATCCAATTACTACTCCGTCAGCCTGGCCCATTTCTAATACCTTTTCTAAACTTGCCGTATAAATATTAAATAGTAATGGGCTCAACGGACATCCCTGTCGTAACTCTCTAGTCACTAAACCTTTCACATTCACCCATTTTTACTCGACACCAAGTTTTCTTATATATTTCTTTTACTTCTTCTATTACCTGTTCTGCTACATTCTTCATTCTCAAACATTCTATAAGCATCTTCTCTTCTTAAAGTGCCCTATCCGTTCGACGAATGTTGGCGATCATGTTGGCTACTATTACTTTATCGACAGCTGCCCTGAAGAGTCCAGTTGTTGTTTGTCCGAACCACTGCTGAAGATTCTTAAGCCATGATGTTCTTCTTCTTCCTGGCCACGCCCTCCTTCGATTTTTCCCTGCATCACTAGGTGTAAGATATTGTACTTATCTGCTTGTCTCATTACATGGCCGAAATAAGCTAGTTTTCTGATCTTCACGGTGTTAACAATTTCCTTCTCTTTCTTCAATCTGTTCAGTACTTCTAGATTAGTGACTCGATCTATCCAACTTATCTTCAGCGTGTGTCGATAAACCCACATCTCGATCGCCTCGAGTTTTTTCAGGGTAGCCTCAGTAAGGGTCCATGATTCGACCCCATACATGAGGACAGAGAAAATATAGCATCGGGTCATTCTCATTCTCAGTTCTATATTCAGGTTGTGTCCACAGAGAACTTTCTTCATGCGTATAAATGTGGCTCTCGCTTGTTCGATTCTCGCTTTTATCTCTACCGAGGGGTCCCAGTCCCCGCTCACTATTTGTCCCAGGTACTTAATTTTGCTGACTCTTTCCAGCCTATTTTGCCGAACCCATAATTCTGCATCTCCGATTGATTGCTTACTCACAGTCATGAGTTTCGTCTTCTTGAGGTTGATCTTAATCCCAAATCTCTCGCTACTTAGCACAACTCGATCCAGGAGAAGTTGAAGTCCCATTATGCTATTTGCCATCAGAACTGTGTCATCTGCGTATCGAAGATTATTGATTACCACGCCGTTCACTCTTATCCCCTCATTGATGTTGTGTATAGCTTCTTGAAAGATCGATTTGGAGTACAGATTAAAGAGAAGCGGTGACAAAATGCAGCCTTGTCTCACACCTCTTTTGATTGACATTTCCTCAGTTGTTCTGTTCCCCATTTTTAGGTTTGCTTCTTGCTGCCAGTAGAGGTTTGCAATGAAGTGTAAGTCTTTGTCATCAATGCCAGTTGTCCTTAGCACTTGGATAATTTTTTCGTGCTGTACCTTGTCAAACGCCTTCTCAAAGTCTATAAAGCACATGTAGACGTCGCAGTTCATGTCTCTGCATCGCTGTGTTAAAACCTGAATTCTGAAAAGTGCTTCTCTAGTTCCTAGACTCTTTCTAAATCCAAATTGCGTATCCCCAATATGCTCTTTAATTTTTGGGTAGATTCTCTGGTGTATGATGCGCAGAAATAGCTCATCAGACTTACGGTGCGATGATCACTGCATTCTTTGGCTTTTGGTTTTTTTGCTATAGGGATAAACGTCGATTTTAGCCAGTCTGATGGGATTCTTCCTCCTTCATATATATCATTGAATAGTTTAACTAATAATTTAATCGTATTTTCCTCTAGTATTTTTAGGATTTCAGTTGCTTTCCTTTTCTTGGCCGTCTGGATGGCCTTTTCGACTTCATCTCTGGTGATTGGAGGTCCAGTTAGTTTCTCTTCCGCTCCGTGATTTCTATTTCGATCGTCCGTGAATAGTTCCTCTATATACTCTTTCCATCTGATTAACTTAAGTTCTATTTTCATAATTGTGTTTCCGTTTTTGTCTGTTATGTTATTACTTTGGTTTCTGTTTTTTATTCCGGCTGCTTCTTTAATCTTCTTATGCAGATGAAAAGTGTCGTGTCTGTTTTTACATGCTTCTATTTTTGCACATTCCTGAGAGAAGTATTGGGCTTTTGCTTCTCTAATTCTTCTTCTTATTTCCATATTAAGCTGTTTGTACATGTTCTTGTTACCCTGTATTTTTTGTTGTCTTTTTTTCTCCATAAGCTCCAAGATTGCTTCCGTCATCCATGTCTTCTTCTTAATTTGCCCTTTCGGCAGAAATTTCCTTGTTATTGTTTCTTTCGTGGTCTTGGAAAACTGTTTCCATTGTTCTTCCACTGAGGTGTTATGTTCTCCTCTAGCCATCTCGCTCTCTATGATATCTGTAATTTCGTTTCGGATATCAGGGTCTTTTAGCTTATCAAAATCTGGTTTCCGTTGGTATTTTGGTCTATGTATTTTCTTGAGACGACATGAGAATTTAGCAAGTAGAAGGTTATGGTCAGATGGGACATCCGCGCCGGGATAGGTCTTTACCATTTTGACTGAATTTCTATATCTTTGATTGATGGTGATGAAATCTATTTGGTTTCGTATGATGTGGTGCGGTGAATCGCCTGGTGCTTTCCATGTATATAAGCGTCTTTTTGGTAACTTAAAGTGGGTGTTCATTATTGCCATATTATTTTCTATACAGAATTGCACCAGTCTGTCTCCTCTTTCATTCCTAACACCTAGTCCAAACTTTCCGACAACGTCTCTCTCAATTCCACATCCCACTTTCGCATTAAGGTCACCCATTAATAATAACTACGAGGAAGTCCTGATAAGAATACACAAAGATAAAGAAGTAATGTCAAACATCATGAAAAGAAAACTTTCTTATCTAGGACACATCATGCGCAACTCAAAATATCAACTACTACAGCTGATTATGCAAGGGAAAATCGCCGGAAATAGGGGACCGGGAAGAAGACGTACCTCCTGGGTAAAAAATCTGCGACAGTGGTACGGGAAGACTTCTGTGGAATTGTTCCGCGCCGCCGTCAATAAAACCATTATAGCCAGATGGATCGCCAACATTCGCTAGCGGATACGGCACCAAGAAGAAGAATTGATAATATAAGCATACCTCTGTCAATTGTGTTATTCGCTGCCTTTAAGTCGATAAAGAGGGCAAAGATCCTCTCTCCTTTTTGTCCTAGGTTTTTATCCACTATATATTTTAGCGCCATCAAATGATTGGCTGTTCCTCTTCCTTTTCTAAAACCAGCCTGAACTTCTGGGATTAACTGCTTTTTGTCTACTTCTAATTGGAGCATCTTCTCTACCATCTTTGCAAATATTTTCTTGGAAGCTTCCATTAACGTGATGCCCCTATAGTTAGCCGGATTTTTTTTTCCTTTTTTATATAAAGATGTTATATTCCCTAACTTTCAGCTTTCTGGTATATGTTTTGTTCTTTGCCATATTTGATTGCATTTTTCGTATAATCTGTCCGTCACTCCAGCTGTCTGGCTTTTCTGCTTTTCCATTTTTGATTTTTTTTAGTATTTCATTAAAATATTTTCTTCTAAAATCTTCCATTTTTTTGCTTATGCTCTTCGTTTCTATTTCACCGTTGTTTCCATTTAGCAGATTTTCTACTTTTTTTCTCTTTTCTTGCATTCTTCTTAATTTTTTTTTTACTTTTATTAAATTCTGTAATGCTACTTTCTTCTTGTCTCAGTCTCTTTAAGCTTATTCTCAATTCATTTTTTTTTCTGGGTGGGTCTTGATAAGCAGTCCTGTCTCAAGCCTTTTATTGTCCAAAAACACTACTATATGAATAGAAGCGCAACGCAAGTTTTAAAGAGCAGCATTGTTAATAATATTTTTTGTTGGACAAAGAGAAAATTTGATAGGACAAGATTACGAGAGTACAGGCCCGTAAAGACGATGCATAGATTGTCGACCAATGTGTAGAAAATCATAAATGTAATCAAATATTGGCGTAAATATTTCACAAGCCAAGAAAATTACAAATTAGTGGCTTTAAGGCTCTTCTTGTATGTCATTTGGTCACTAAATAAATGTCAAAATTACAAAAACAATATTATTGACAGTTGTCATTTTGACTCTAAATAAATGTCAAAGTTTTTTGAGGTTCAGGTTTGAATTTTTTATTTGGAGGGTCAGTTTTTCTGTTTAAGAATAAAATGATTACGCTTTCTTTAATGATGCGTCCTTTTAAGAACGCAATAATTCAGGTTGGAAATTGTGTCAAAATTGTTGTTGACTTCGAGGAATCCTATGGAAACTGAAGAAGTCAGCTTAAACTGGACACATTCGAAATCCAAGACGTGATAATCATAAAGGTCAAGGAGGATTGTACTCTGCCGATCACAACGGAAAGGAAAGGAACCGGACCAGAAATACATCAAAAAATAATTGACTTTTCTCAAACCAATCACTACAAGAATGAAAGAATTTTTGCATTTGAGCCCCAGTCTAGCCCTGTCATCATTGTCACTACCGCTGGCGAGAACAAAACCCAGCAGGACCCACTGAAGTAAACTAAACGTCAGCAACAAATCTTTGCAATGCAACCTACACCTAGTTTGTACAGAACAGACAGGTGCCACCGCAATACAGTCACTCTAACTGCACCTGGATTATTAGAATTTCAGGACTCTTGTCCCGTGAGTGCTGTAGTAAAACCTCTGTATACAATTTTTGACAAAAGACTACTTGGAAGGAGTATTGTCTAAAAATAAAATAATATTGTTTAGAATAGTTATAGATAGCTGCTATAAGTCTTTTCAAAATAACAGAATTAGTTCTTGTTTGGAACTGCACTCTATGTGGGTGCGTATGCATAAAACAACGCACGGAATTCTCGGTAAATGTGTAAGAAGAGACACTATACGTTTAAGAAATGCCAACGCAATCATCCTTTATCGGAAGAAAGAGAGTTGCCGAACCGCTCGCGGACTTGGACTAGCTATCCGCAGCAATCTTTGGTTATTGACTTGAATTTCGAAGCAAACCCATTTAGATGGTGGCCGGGCCATTACTAGCGGGTTGTACATCCCAACGCAGACCAGGTACCCACCAATCTCGAGCACCATTTACGGTTCATACAAAAAAACTTTGAGACAAAGTGGCAATTGACATTGTTGACCCATATGAGCAGACCCGCAAAGCAATCGAATGGAACTTATGATAATAATAGGCCTCTGCACGCGATGGGTTGAGGCAGTTTCAAAAATTATTCTGAAGGTTGCTTTGAAGATCTCAAGAAGAGTTTCCAAGCCCTGAAACAAAACAAACTTTTGTCGTTCACTGACAATAGTTTGTTTTGTGAACAACAGAACTGTCCAAGTAATGCCGCAATCTGCAAGGCAGTTTGTGTTTTTTATTAGTTTTTGGCTTTTGCTATTCATACTTTTTTTGCGGGTATTTTTTAAAAGCTTGAGAACCGCTACGGTCTCTTCTTCTAGTAAAGTTGCTTGGGGCCGGTTGGAATGATACCGCTTTTTCAGTTTGTCATAGAGCTGGCGGATGATCAACGTTTTGGATGGTCTCAAGTGATTAATGGTCTTTGGTTGTAGAAGGCGTTTAACCTTCTTGACTTCTATTGCTTTAGTTTTTAGATAGGTTTATACACATTTTTTTAGCAGCTATTCTGGAACCACGTTCAGAGTCTCAGTCTTTAAAATTATTTTTGTTTTTGGGTGATAAATTGTAAGTCAGCAATTGAGTCTCTTATGTAATGATCTGGTGATCCAGATAGTCAACCTCAGATTTGTTGAATTCACATCTTTGAAGGTTGCATTTGAGCCTAAATTCCTGCAGACGTTCAAGAACTAGTCTGAGATGCCTTTAATGCTTAGCTTTGGTTTTTTAATAAACCATAATATCTTGGTAGATAAGGACAAACTTTCCTAATAATTTGGCAAGAACTCGGGTCATACATTTTTGGAAGGTTGCGTTTTTAGCCCATAGGGCATTACATGAAAATGATAGTTTCTGCTACCGGGTGCAACAAAATACTAGTTTGACATTTTTACAATTCTGATCGACTTTAAAAATGCTTTCAGTTGACACTCGACACTTAGAATGTGTCAAAAAGTAGCATTTTGACAGTTGTCACTTTGACAGATTTATAACTTTATATGATTTCTTTGATCAAAACAATTAAATTGTTCACAATGTAGCATTTTGACTTGTGTCACCTTGACAGAATTATTAGTTTTTTTTATTGTCTTTAAAAATGCTTTCATTTTACACTCAACATTTAGAAATGTCATAATATAGCATTTTAATAGTTGACACTTTGACAAATTAATAACTTTTATTTGAAATCCAACACTTAGAAAGTATTAAAATGTAGCTTGAAAACAGTCGCCACTTTGACAGATTTGTAACTTTATATGATTTTTTTATTACAACAACTACATTGCTTTTAAAAATGTTTTCATTTGACACTCGATACGTAGAAAGTATAAAAATGTAGCATTTTGACAGATTACTAACTTTATATGATTGCTTTGATCAATCAATCAAATTGATTTTAAAAATGCTTTTATAACCCATCACTTAGAATGTGTTAAAATGGAGCATTTTTGCAGGTGTCACTTTGAAAGATTTTTAACTTCATATTATTTCTTTGATTACAACAACTAAATTGCATTATAAAATGCATTCAATTGATACTAAATGTAGCATTTTGACTGATATGTTATTTTGGCAGAATTATAACTTTTTTTGATTAGCATTTTAATTGTTTTTAAATTGGTTTTATTTGACACACTTAAAAAGTGTCAAAATTGCATCTACATTGCTTCTAAAATGCTTTCATTTGACACTCAACACTTAGAAAGTGTTATAATGTAGCATTTTGACACCTCTTACTTTGAAAGATTTATATTTTTAGGAGATTTTTTACTAGCATTTAATTTTTTTTTAAATGCTTTTATTTGACACTTGGCACTTAGAGTCACAATGTAACATTTTGACTGTTGTCACTTTGACAGAATTAAAAGTTTTTGTGATTTTTTTGATCAATATTTAATTTGTCTTTGAAAATGCTTTCATTAGACATTCAACACTTATAAAGTATAAATATGTAGCATGTTGATAGTTGTCACTTTGACAGATTAATAAATTCATATGATTTCTTTGAATAATATTTAATTTACCTTTAAAAATGCTTTTATTTGACACCCAACACTTAGAAAGTGTCAAATGTAGCATTTTGAAAGTTGTCACTGACAGATTTATAACTTTTCATAATTTCTTTGATCAACATCTAAATTGCTTTTAAAAATGCTTTTTTTTGACACCCAACACTTAGAAAGTATCAAAGTGCTGCATGTTGATATCCGCCACTTTGACAGATTTATAACATTATATGATTTCTTTGATTACATTAACTAAATTGCCTTTAAAAATGCTTTTATTTGACACTCAACACTTAGAAAGTATAAAAATGTAGCATTTTGACAGTTGGCACTTTGACAGATTTATAACATTATATGATTTCTTTGATTACATTAACTAAATTGTTTTTAAAAATGCTTTTATTTGACACTTAACACTTAGAAAGTGTCACAATGTAGCATTTTGACTGGTGTCACTTTGACAGAATTATAACTTTTTTGATCAGCATCTAAATTGTTTTTAAAAATTTTTTTATTTGATACATTTAGAAAGTGTGAAAATGTAGCATTTTTGACATGTGTCACTTTGACAGATTTATAACTTTATGCATTTTTTTTATTAGCATCTAAATTGTTTTTAAAAATGGTTTTATTTTACACCCAACACTTAAAAAGTATCAAAATGTAGCATTTTGACTGGTGTCATTTTGACAGAATTATGTTGTTTTTTTGATCAGCGTTTAATTTGCTTTTAAAATGCTTTAATTTAACACTTAGCACATAGAGTGTGTGTGTGTGTGACAGGTGTTGCTTTGACAGAATTATAACTTTATATGATTTTTTTGGTCAACATTTAAATTGCATTTAAAATGTTTTTATTTGACACTTAATACTTAAAAAATGTCAAAATGTAGCATTTTGAAAGTTGTTACTTTGACAGATTTAAAACTTTATATGATTTCTTTGATCACAACAACTAAATTGCTTTTAAAAATACTTTTATTTAAAAATGTAGCATTTTGACATATGTCACTTTGACAAATTAATTATTTTATATGATTTTTTTGATAAATAATAGATTTGCCTTTGAAAATGCTTTTATTTGACACTTATAAAGTGTCAAAATATAGCATTTTGACTTGTGCCACTTTGGCAGAGTTATAACTTTATGTGATTTCATTGATCAGCATCTAAATTGTTTTTGAAATGCTTTCATTTGACACTCAATACTTAGAAAGTGTTATAATGTAACATTTTGAAAGCTCTCACTTTGACAGATTTATATTTTTATCAGAATCTAAATTGCTTTTAAAAATGCTTTTATTTGACACTTGACATTTTGAAAGTGTCTTAAAATGTAGTCACTTTGTCAGACTTATAACTTTATATGATTTTTTGATCACATCAACTAAATTGCTTTTTAAAATGCTTTTTTTATTTGACACTTAGCACTTAGAAAGTGTCACAATGTAGCATTTTGAATGTTGTTACTTTGACAGAATTATAACTTTATGTGAATTATTTAGTCAGCATTTAAAATACCATTAAAAATGTTGGTATTTAATACTCAACACTTAGAAAGTATAAAAATGTAGCATTTTGACAGTTGTGACTTTGACAGATTTATAACTTTATATGATTTTCTTGATTAATATTTAATTTGCCTTTAAAAATGCTTTTATTTGACACCCAACACTCAGAAAGTGTCAAAATATAGCATTTGACATGTGTCACTTTGACTGATTTATAACTTTATTTATATGATTTATTTGATCAACATTAAATTTGCTTTCAAAATTGCTTTTATTTAACATTCAACTCTTAAAAAGTGTCAAAATGTAGCATTTTGACAGTTGTCACTTTGACAGATTTATAACTTTATATGATTTCCTTGATTAATATTTAATTTGCCTTTAAAAATGCTTTTATTTGACACCCAACACTCAGAAAGTGTCAAAATATAGCATTTGACATGTGTCACTTTGACTGATTTATAACTTTATTTGTATGATTTATTTGATCAACATTAAATTTGCTTTCAAAATTGCTTTTATTTAACATTCAACTCTTAATAAGTGTCAAAATGTAGCATTTTGACAGTTGTCACTTTGACAGATTTATAACTTTATATAATTTTTTATCACAACAACTAAATTGCATTATAAATTGCTTTTATTTGATACTCGACACTTAAAAAGCTTTCATTTGGCACTTAAAACTTAGAAAGTGATATAATGTAGCATTTTGGCAGCTTTCACTTTGACAGATTTATATTTCTATTAGCATCTAAATTGCTTTTAAAAATGCTTTTATTTGACACTTGACACATTGAAAGTGTCGTAAAATGTAGATACTTTAACAATTCTTTTATTTGACACTCGGCACTTACAAAGTGTCACAATGTAGCATTTTGACTGTTGTCACTTTGACAGAATTATAACTTTAAGTAATTTTTTCAATCAGCATTTAGAATGTTATTAAAAATGCTTTTATTTGACATTCAACACTCAAAAAGTATAAAAATGTAGCATTTTGACAGTTGTCAAATTTGACATATTTATAACTTTATATGATTTTTTTGATCACAACAATTACGTTGCCCTTTAAAATGCTTTCACTTGATACTCGATACTTAGAAAGTGTCACATTGAAGCATTTTAACTGGTGTCACTTCGACAGAATTATAACTTTTTTTGATCAACATCTAAATTGTCTTTAAAAATGCTTTTATTTGACACTCGACACTTAGAAAGGGTCAAAATGTAGCATTTTGACAGTTGTCACTTTGACAGATTTATAACTCTTTTAGATTACCATATAAATTGTCTTTAAAAATGCTTTTATTTGGCACTCAACGTTTAGAAAGTATACAAGTGTAGCATTTTGACAGGTGTCATTTTGACAGATTTATAACTTTATATGGTTTCTTTGATCACAACTAAATTGCTTTTAAAAATGTTTTTATTTGACACTTAACTTTTAGAAAGTGTCAAAATGTAGCATTTTGACTAGTGTCCCTTTGACAGCATTATAAGTATGTAATTTTTTTGGTCAGCATATAAATTGCCTTTAAAATTGCTTTCATTTGACACTCAACACTTAGAAAGTGTCAAAATGTAACATTTTGTTGGTTGGTTGGACATGTCTTACTTCGAGAGATTTATAGCTTTATGTGATTTTAGCATCTAAATTGTATTTTCAGTGCTTTCATTTGACTCTAGGCACTTAGGAAGAGTCACAATCTAGCATTTTGACTGTTGTCACTTCAACAGAATTATAACTAAAATTTTAAAATTTTATTTGACACTTAACATTAGGGAAGTGTCAAAATGAAGCATTTTGACTGGTGTCACTTTGACAGAATTATACTTTTATGTGATTTTTTTGATCAGCATCTAAATTGCTTTTAAATATACTTTTATTTGACACTCGACATTTAGAAAGTGTCAGAATGTATCATCTTGATTGGTGTCATTTTGACAGAATTATGTTGGCTTTTTGATCAGCATTTAATTTGCTTTTAAAAAGGCTTTTATATTACTCAATACTTTGAAAGTGTCAAATTGTAGCATTTTGACAGATTCATAACTTTATATGATTTTTTGATCACAACAACTAAATTGCTTTTTAAAATTCTTTTATTTGACATTCAACACTTGAAAAGTGTCTAAATGTATTATTTTGACAGTTGATATTTGACAAATATGCTGTTTCTTGTTTAATTTGTCTTTAAAAATGCTTTTATTTAACACTCAACACTTTTAAAGTGCCAAAAAGTATCTTCTTGGCAGTTTGACATTTTATAAAATTTCCATGATTAACTTTGAAATATTTATTAAAAAAGCTGTTATGCATGCACCTAAACAGTGTCAAAATACTACCTACAGATGTCAGTTTGATTAAAAAATGTTTTCATTTACACTTTACAAGTTTTGACATTTAAATAAGTCGTCGTTTCAGTCGTCCTTGAAAATGTTTTTATCAGTTAGTATGACATCAGATATTTTATATAGTTACCTTTCAAACTTCTTTCATTTAAAAAGTGTCAAATTGCTGGATTTTAACAGTTATCTAAATTGTTTCATACTTAAATGTTATTTCTAAATAATAAACTCGTACAACTTAATTTTAAAATAAGTTTGTAGCAATCGAAGGCACTTTAGGCTATTGCGGTTGTCCCAATGGAGCCGATTTGAAATCCACTGAAAACTTTTAATCGCCTAACTTTACTATCTCAATGGACATAGTTGAGATGTATTTACTCAATAATTCAAAAATATTATAATAATCTATTTAAAGTTGAGGCGATAATATGCGTGAGGAATTTTTTATAGCCACTTTCCAAAAGGTGCTTTTGAATAAAAGGTCACCTTAACCTTAGATAAATTATGAATTGAATGAATAATGTTATCTACCCACTGAACCATATGATTTTAGTGCTGCTTTTTCATCTCGGTAAAATTTCAACAATGGCGGAACAAGGACTAATAGCAACGGGCGATTAATCGCATCACGAAACCGCCCCCCAGGCATCGACGCTGCAAATTAATAATTGGCGCTCAACTAAAGTGTTCTGTCAGCGGTGACTAGTCCTGGGGGCTGAAGACATCGTGTAGTGCGGACACGTAGCGTCTGTGGGTGGCTGTTCTCCTCCCGCTACCACACGCGTGACCTCGACGACATTAACATGCCGATCCCTGCTGCAAACTTCCCCCTAATACGGCACACATTCATAACGTCTTCATTACACAATCCGTTTTTCCGTTCTTGTCGCATTATTAATATCTAATGATGCAGATTACAAGCCAGTGGCATAATAGAGTAAGCGGTTTAGGCTTTTGCAATCCAGACACACGCTCCGCAACAAGCCCTTAATTATACACGAAACGTTACTCGCCAGGAATTAAATAAGCCGCTGAATGGCGGGCGTGTAAATAGCAAAGGGCTGCTTGGGAAATTAAGAGCCGTATAAATTCAATGAAAGGTATGAATAGAAAGGTCTTTTTCAAACCAAGTATGTAAGAGGTTTAACTACTTTTTTAAGTATTGCAAATGCGTATCATGAAAAGATAATATTTTTAAAAGAAGATATTTAAAAAAGTATATTGCAAAAGCTTTGGTTAATTTTTTTATGCAACGTGAGAATATTCCTATTTAATTCAATGATATATATATACATATGGCAGCTGGTGTCGGCAAACTCCTCTCTTGTTTCAAAAATTGCGTTTTTATATTACATGAGCTTAGTTGCTATAGTTCAACAAGGAGTCATGAGTTAATGCGGTTTTAATTGGGTAGTACGGTTGCAGGTACTTTATTTAAAATTCCAGTTCTCCGGCAATGTGCGAAAAACCGTTTTTGCGTTTTTTTTAATTATCACCAATCTCGGCGAGCAAAAAAAAATTAAAATTTTATACGTTTGCCGGAACCTCTTCTACACTTTTTTTTTAAGTCCAACTTTGATGAAGTCGTTTATCTCTCCGACGCACCATTTCTGAGATATTCGCACCCCAATCGGGACCCATTTGGCCGCCCCTTTGTTGATCCACATCTGCGGTGTTCGCCCTCTGATCCCGAAGCGGGAAGGAGAGTTTTCCACCGGGAAGTACTGCGAAATCTGAATCTAGGCTCCGAATCCCGATGCAGCAACCGCGCTCATATCAGCGGTGCGCGCTGATATTTTTCCGGTTTCCAGGTGACGCGCGGACGGCCGCCGCCGGAGCTCCTTTAGTTTTTGGGGAAATCCGACCTCAGATTCGGATCCGCCGGGTATCGGAGCATTTTTGTGATTTTTGGCTCGGTTCTTGCCGTCCCCGTTCGCGAAACGTTCGTCAATGAGGGGGCGGGAAGCTTGGAAATTTGCCGGTTGCGAACGGGCGGTCGGACTGACTCGCGGTTTTCGACTTCGGTTTGCTCGAGGCCGTCCCTCTTTGGGATAAATATTTCAAATATTTATCCCAAAGCTCCTGTTTTGATCGCGAGGTAGTGCTTTCATCAGGAAAAGGAGGTCTTGCGTTTGGGGGACCGTAACTTTTTGTAGTCCGAGATGAGAAACGGGTGTTCAGATTTTTGGAACTGCCGATTCTTTTTGCTTGTTTCAGCGCCGCCCGACTTTATAACACTCTCGTGGGCACCACGGTTTTGAAAAAAAGAAACGCAAAAACGGCCTAACTTTGTCGTTTTTGACTGCACGGGGGCGGCGGATACGTCAAAACGTTTATCACCGAGAGTCCCGCCGGCTACTTTTTCCCCGTCCCGATCGGGGGGCAACATAAAAAGTTATGCGTCAAAAATTAAGTTTTTGCAAAAGTAAAAAATGACGACGGTCCGTTCGCCTCCTGGCGATTTTCGGGCGCAAATATTTTGTTTGAACTTTTGAAAAAGGAAGGGCCCAAAAGTATTCTTAGCTAAAGCGTTTTTTGAGTTCGCTTTTTGTTTTCGACTCACCGCCCCCTGAAGGAGGCTTTTAAGCGCTCACTTTGGAGACTCGCCTACGCCCCCCCCCCCTGGGTTTGCAAAAAATTGCGACCTATCTCATTTGCGAGATCCGTCTTCCATTTTTTGATTACCCCTCTTACCGTTTTTTATGATATCTCCGCGCGTTGACTTGCGGCTGTGCGTTGAAGGTAACAAAAATCGCGTTTTTGACCAAAAAGTAGGGTTGCGAAAAACAATAGAAGTGCTCAGGGTTTGCACGTGGAAGATCGCGGTTGGTCTTGTTCGAAAGAGAACAAAAAAATGCAAAATCTCCTAGAATTAGATTTTTGAATTTTTGCTTCTGAGCCTTTTTACGAATTTTCAAAAACGTTTTACGTTCGTACGTACGCTCGTGTTCTCCGTATTTTTGCGTTTAAGTTTGGCGGCGCGAGGGTATAAAAGACGTTAAAAGTGGGGACGCGCGAAAGAATAGAAGTGTCCCGGGGATTGACGCAGAGAATCGGGCTTGGTAACTTGTAAATCCTACTATCGTATAGTGGCGGTGTTGCTTCTTTAGTGGTTTTTGCCAATACTAGATTTTTAAGCCTGTTTTTGTGATAATGCTAAAGGCTTTGAGGGATTTAGGTGCAATTAGAAAATGTGTTTGTGATTACGGTACGTAGGCTTTGCTCGTAATGGGGGTTTGCCTGAGCTATCGTTGTCTTTAGGTATTTTGCTTCGGTTAGCGCCAGGTTAGTAAAATTTAGAGTAGCTCTGAAGTTGATGAGTACGACGTGGTCGGTGGCAACAATAATCCTTGCTTGGTAAACCGCTCAGGTGGTGTAGTGGTTAGCGTACTCGACTGCTACACTATGGGTTTTGTTTTTTTTTTATTAAGGAAAACTGTGTTGTGATGAGTACGTTTTTTTTTTGGATAAGAAGAGAATCTCTAGTAGGTCCCGTGTACTGTCTCGATGTTGAGTGGACGTTACAGAACCTAATAATTTAGGTTGGAGTTCTGATTTTGCTTCAAATTTTCCAGATGTGAGTGTCTTAACCTCTGGCGCCGGTGATTAGTTATGCCCGTTATTTTTTAGGCCTCCAATTAGCGTTTGATGGCGGTTGTTTAGTGGATTTTGTTGTTAGTTGAAGTAGGTTTTTATCCTCGGGGTCTTTATGCGATTAAAGTGCTGAAACTAGTCTCTACAGCGTCTTTGGTGCTTCGTTAAATGTAGGTTATGTTAGGCTAGCTGTTATATTGTTTTTTCAAAGTGCTTTTTAGGTTGTACTTGATGGTGCTTTGGTTCTTAAGCAGACCCGTTACTAAGTAGTATATTCTACCCTTGGTAGTTGTGGCACCTACTGTTCAGGTCTACTAGTGGCATGGTAGTTGCTGATAGTCAGCCAAGGGTTTGGCTGGTGACTGCAAGGTTGTTTGTCTAGCTTAGGTTTTTAGCAGAGCAGTTTGGGAATTAGCCCACGATTTGACTTGCCAGTGTGGTCGACCTGCTATGGTAGTTTTTGGTGTTAGCTCGACACGTGTAGTCATGTGTGTCTGGGCAAAGCCGCACAGTACAGCATCGTTTAGTTTTGCCTCAGGTTTGTTGTGGATTTTCGGCTCTGTTAACGTAAGCGCTTTGAAAAATTCTAGTTGATTTACCTAATCGTATAGCTTATACCGACAATTAGCGCGTGACGTCATTTGTGGGCATATAATGTTATTATGTTGGCTTCACCATACGACGAGAGGAAAATAACAATAGTCTATAAGTACATATGTTCTAAAGGATTTACCAATTGTTTCTAATACGCATCCAAGAATATGTTCAGTTTATATCGCCAAGATATAACATTACCAACAAGATTATATGTAAATAAAAGTACAAAATTTTTGACTTTCAAGCTGTGGGTCTTTGTTTTGATTTCTCGCTTGACTGCAACTTGTTTGTTGGTTTGTGCTGTACATATAATATCAGTTTTATTGTCTTAAACAGTTGCTACACCGTAATTAGACATAACATAAAAAGAAACCAATAGTATTAAGCTAAAAATTACTTTTTGTGGATGAATTTTTACAAGGTTTACATTTGATTTTTGCTAATGATAAGTTGAACTGACATACAACGAACACTGTGGCCTCAACAAAAACATTCATATAATCGAAATTCAGGCAAATCTCCTATGCAGCGGATGTCCGGAGAACAAAGAAATTTAACTACATTTGCTAAGCGAGTGCGAAGCTTTCAATACGCCTTCTTTGGTAAGCACAACCTTGACAAAAGTTTCTGGACTACATTGGAGAAACGGAACTACTAAAAGAGTAACAACCAGAGGTGCATAATAAAACCAAGAGACTGGTAGTTACAGTAACCCAAAACGAGATTTTATTTATGAAGTCTGTAAGCACCTTTAGAAAATGATTTTGTAGAATAAGCTTAAGCAGTAATCAGAAATAGATCAAAGCCACAACTTTCTAAGATAAAATGAATATATGAATCTTCACTCTTGGTCTTCAGAACAATCAAAAACTGCTAAATCCGTCCGATCTGCATATTTCGGCTTCGAATCCAGAAAGAATGATTAAAAACCAAACCAAAGCTCAAAGCAGATGTGTTCTTTGAAAATAAATTTGGTAGCAAAACGGTGGCACATCTCAACTTCTTTTTCTGCTTCATTGTATCAAGCAGATGTGAATTGGCGTTTTGCGTTTGACTTATCATATCTGACGATTAAGTGCTGCGTTTTGTAGAGACATAAAGTTTTCAATACAAGTCCGTTGATGTATATTGCGCAACTAGGATAGCTTTTTCCGTTCTCTCTTTACTTCAATTTTAGCTTGTAGGATAAGGCGTTGAAAACTGTATTTTTCACCTCAAATAATGTGGCCAAGGTAGGAAATTTTTCTCTTTACTATTGTGTACTGCTCACGATCTTCAAGCCTTTGTCATCGGATTACTTCTTTGTTTTTAACTCTATCAACCTAGGATATTTTGATCGTTTGTTGTAGTGTCTACATTTTAAAAGCTTTTAGCTTATTTATTGAATGAACTCTTCCACGCTTCTGCCTAATACCATCAACTACGGCAAAGAACCCGCATGCAATGACGCTAGATATTCCTTCTATAAAAACGCACACGGACACAGAAACAGGAAAACACTTCAAAGCACAGTTGTTGGAATCAACCCCTAAATCCAGAAACTCGCAGTTCGGCCTGGATAATTCGACTCTGAATCGGACTTTGAAGACTTGAAGAAGATTTATTAAAAACTGGTGCAAAGCTGGAAGCAACAAGATGTGTTCTTCGTTTTTCTTTCACTTCATTAAGTGCCTGGGTGGTGTAAAAGTAGGGTAAAACCCACCGTGATAGATAAACTTGGGTTAAAGTGGTTGGAGGTTCTCGTTGGTTGTATGCCGCTTGGGCTGGTTGTGGCTGTTTTTGCGTTTTTAATTTGAGGCTTATATTGATACTTTTTGTCATCTTTTTTTTTATGTGTGGGTGTCGGGGTAAGTAAGAGCACCATGCTCTTGTTTGCCATAAGTTGTGCGTCAATTTTTACCGGCATGGTCTCAGGGATTGATTGGGGGGGGTTGCTCTGAAGTTTCTCAGGGTGCAGTAGGTTCCTGCGGATATCGTGAAAGTTTAGGATTTTGAGCCAAAGCCCGGAGGTGTTGGAAGTTTACACCTGGAGTCCAAGAGTATTGAACTCGGAGAGGGAGTGTGCAATGATTTGGTTTATGATGGTCTACCTGGTTGGGAGTTTAGTTTCGCGATCTAATTGTCATAAATTAAAGCGGGAATTTGTACCAGGCGTTGATATAGTTTCAAGAGGCTGGTTTTGGGAGTTGTCATTGTGTTGTTTGCAGGTTGTTTTATATAGGGATTTGCTGTTTGTTGATTAGCCATGCTGGAGATGTTCTGGACGGAGAGCCGATCTTTGTCGTTTTTTCAGCAGTGATGAAGTCTCAACTGAGAGTAGAGAACCACGTGCGGATTCGATTCGAATTAATTCTACGGAGATGGTGTCCAGGTATCATCGATTGTTTTGTTGTCTGGGTGTTTGCGGTCGTCAGCCGTATTGGTTGTTTGACCTTGATGACCAGTACTGGTTGCATTTTGAAAAGTTTTGATACATATTTTTGGACTTTTTGGTCTTCTTGGTAACGCGGAATCCCGAGGTTACACCAAGTCCAAGTATTGAAGTATTGGATTCCATGAAGGTAGTAGACTCTATAAGCGAAATTAACATTTTGGGTTTAGAATTGACTTTGCAGGCTGCATAGTTGATGTTTACATACTTGTATCCAGAACTTAGTAGAGTCTATGACTTCATTACATGTCACGAGTGGATGGCGTGTTCAAAAAGGCAACAATAATCTTTTATATGAAATAACGAAGTACTGATAGGAACAACCAAATATAAGCGATGTTTAACAGCGTTGAACATTTTTAATTTTTTTTACAAATTCTACGAGTTTCTTAACATTTTAGAATCTTCTGAGAAGATCTAGATACTTCTAAAAAAATTCCAGAAGATTTTTTATTATAAATTCTAAAAACACATTTTAGAATCTTCTTAGAAGCTCTAAATATTTCTGAAAATGTTGCAGATTTTTTTTGATTTTTACAAATTCTAAAAGTTTTTAATCGTTTTAGAATGTAAAGAATCTCAAAATCTTGAAGAAATTTTTTGAAAGTGATTTACACATTCTAAAAGTGTTTATACATTTTATAATTCTATGAGAAGCTCTAGAGTCTAAAAACTTCTAAAAATATGTAAAAAAAAATTGTTGCAAATTCTAAAAGTTTTAAAACATTTTAGAATCTTATGAGAAGCTTTAGATACTTTTAAAATTTGGCAGAAGATTTCTGATTTTTTTTAACACATTCTAAAGTTGTCTAAGAAGATCTAGTTACTTCTAAAATTCTTGCAAAAGATTTCTGATTTTTTTTTACGAATTCTAAAAGTTTCTAAATTTTTTAGAGATGTCTAAGAAGGTCTAGTTACTTCTAAAAATCTTGCAAAAGGTTTCTGATTTTTTTTACAAATTCTTAAAGTTTCTAAACATTTTAGAGTTGTCTAAGAAGATCTGGTTACTTCTAAAAATCTTGCAAAAGATTTCTGATTTTTTTTTTATAAATTCTAAAAGTTTCTTAACATTTTAGTGTTATCTAGTTACTTCTTAAAATCTTGCAAAAGATTTCTGATTTTTTTTTACAAATTCCTAAAGTTTCTTAACATTTTAGAGTTGTCTAAGATGATCTGGTTACTTCTAAAAATCTTGCAAAAGATTTGTGAATTTCTTTTACAAATTCTAAAAGTTTCTTATTATTTTAGAGTTGTCTAAGAAGATCTAATTATTTCTAAAAATCTTGCAAAAGATTTCTGAATTTTTTTTTACAAATTTTTAAAGTTTCTAAACATTTTAGAGTTGTTTGAGAAGATCTAGATACTTCTAAAAATCTTGCAAAAGATTTCTGAATTTTTTTTACACCTTTTAAAAGTTTCTTTACATTTTAGAGTTGTTTGAAAAGATTAAGATACTTCCTAAAATCTTTCAAAAGATTTCTGAATTTCTTTTACAAATTCTAAAAGTTTCTAAACATTTTAAATTTGTCTAAGAAGATCTAGTTACTTCTGAAAATCTTGCAAAAGGTATCTGAATTTTTTTTACACATTCTTAAAGTTTCTTTACATTTTAGAGTTGTCTAAGAAGATTTAGTTATTTCTAAAAATCTTACAATAGGTTTCTGAATTTCCTTTACTAATTCTAAAAGTTTCTAAACATTTTAAAGTTGTCTAAGAAGATTTAGTTACTTCTGAAAATCTTGCAAAAGGTATCTGATTTTTTTTTACACATTCTAAAAGTTTCTAATCATTTTAGAATCTAAAGAATCTCAAAACCTTGAAGAAAATTTGTGATATACAAATTCTAAAAGTCTTTATACATTTTATAATTTTATGAGAAGCTCTCGAGTCCAAATACTTTCGAAAATATTGAAAAAAAAAAATTCTTGCAATTTCTAAAAGCTTTAAAACATTTTAGAATCTTATGAGAAGCTTTAGATACTTTTAAAATTTGGCAGAAGATTTTTGATTTTTTTTTAACAAATTCTAAAAGTTGTCTAAGAAGTAGTTACTTCTAAACATGTTGCAAAGATTTCTGAATTTTTTTTACGAATTCTAAAAGTTTCTAACATTTTTAGAGATGTCTAAGAAGGTCTAGCTACTTCTAAAAATTTTGCAAAAGATTTCTGATTTTTTTTTACAAATTCTAATAGTTTTTTTAACATTTTAGTGTTGTCTAAGAAGATCTAGTTACTTCTAAAAATCTTGCAAAAGATTTCTGATTTTTTTTACAAATTCTAAAAGTTTCTTAACATTTTAAGAAAATCTAGTTACTTCTGAAAATCTTGCAAAAGGTTTCTGATTTTTTTTTAAACATTTTTAAAGTTTCTTTACATTTTAGAGTTGTTTGAGAAGATTTAGATACTTCTTAAAATCCTGCAAAAGATTTCTGAATTTCTTTTACAAATTCTAAAAGTTTCTTAACATTTTAGAGTTGTCTAAGAAGATCTAGTTACTTCTAAAATTCTTGCAAAAGATTTCTGATTTTTTTTTACAAGTTCTAAAAGTTTCTTAACATTTTAGAGTTGTCTCAGAAGATCTAATTATTTCTAAAAATTTTGCAAAAGATTTCTGATTTTTTTTTACAAATTCTATAAGTTTCTTAACATTTTAAAGTTGTCTAAGAAGATCTAGTTATTTATAAAAATCTTGCAAAAGATTTCTGATTTTTTTTTACAAATTCTAAACGTTTCTAAACATTTTAAAGTTCTCTAAGAAGATCTAGTTACTTCTGAGAATCTTGAAAAAGGTTTTTGATTTTTTTTTACACATTTTTAAAGTTTCTTGACATTTTAGAGTTGTTTGAGAAGATTTAGTTACTTCTAAAAATCTTGCAAAAGATTTCTGATTTTTTTTACAAGTTCTAAAAGTTTCTTAACATTTTAGAGTTGTCTCAGAAGATCTAATTATTTCTAAAAATTTTGCAAAAGATTTCTGATTTTTTTTTACAAGTTCTAAAAGTTTCTTAACAATTTAGAGTTGTCTAAGAAGATCTAGTTATTTATAAAAATCTTGCAAAAGATTTCTGAATTTTTTTTACAAATTTTAAAAGTTTCTAAAAACATTAAAGTTGTCTAAAAAGATCTAGTTACTTCTGAAAATCTTGCAAAAGGTTTCTGAATTTTTTTTACACATTCTAAAAGTTTCTTTACATTTTAGAGTTGTTTGAGAAGATTTAGATACTTCCAAAAATCTTGCAAAAGATTGCTGATTTTTTTTTACAAATTCTAAAAGTTTTTTAATATTTTAGAGTTGTCTCAGAAGATCTAGTTACTTTCAAAAATCTTGCAAAAGGTTTCTGATTTTTTTTTTTACATTTTCTTAAAGTTTCTTAACATTTTAGAGTTGTTTGAGAAAATATAGATACTTCGAAAAATGTTGCAAAAAAATTCTGATTTTTTTTACAAATTCTAAAAGTTTTTAAACATTTTAGAGTTGTTTGAGAAGATCTAGATACTTCTAAAAATCTTGCAAAAGGTTTTTGAATTTTTTTTACAAATTCTAAAAGTTTCTAAACATTTTAGAGTTGTCTGAGAAGATCTAGATATTTCTAAAAATCTTGCAAAAGATTTCTGATTTTTTTTTACAAATTCTGAAAGTTTTTAAACATTTTACAACATTTTGAGAAGCTTTAGATACTTCGTGTCTACTTACCTATATATTTTTTTACAAAAAAATATAAAAACACACACCAACTTCCATAAGAAATAAAATAATTTGCAGACAAAATAAACCAATATTGAATTCTCTAACAATCTAACTTCGTTCCCTACTATTTGTTAAACCAAGTAAGATACTTTCAGGATGGTCTAAATTCAACAAGTACAGTGCAAAGCAGAACACGAGAAATAAACATACATTATTCAAAAAGATGTTCGGGGTATAATTAAAATTATAATAACCCAACATGTTTGTTATAAGCAAAAAAAGTTGAGCACTTTGTTTATTAAATTAACAATGACAGAAAATAAAGTTGTAAACAACTTTTTCTGAATAAAAATATTGTATGCTATAATCATACGTAAATTTATTAAAATATGTTAGACCCGACATGCGTGTAAAAAAATAAAAAATGTTTTAAACACTGGCCTATTGTGCTACATCTTAAATTATACGCAGCCGAATTTGTTGCCGAGGGAAAGCTATTAGGCGCGCGTTTAAAATATCTATAAAAAGCCCGTTAGTAAGGATGATGTATATAATAACTCCTGCAGCGCAAAAAAAGTCGTTACGAAGCAGTAGCGATTCACAAATTGAGTTTTTCATGTTAATGGAGCGGGCCGGTACTCTGGTGGATGCGCCGGGTAGTAGCAATGCAGTATAGTAAGATATTTCATCACGCCCCGATGCGATAAGAAGCATCGAGCAAGCAAATAGCAATTTTCTACGTGGAAAACATGCATTATACTAGGTGTATGTTTGGATTGTTGAGAACTTAACCATTCCCGCCGCAAGTGTGTATCCGTAAGAGGTTTTGAGAGTGGTTGCGAAGAGGGTGGTGGTTGGTGGTTTCAGAGACGGAATATTCCCTGGCCGCGGGCACTTTGCTATCGAGTGCCGCTGATCTAATATACATCTTATTCTGCAAATCCTAAATCTACCAAACTAAATAAAAAAAGCCAATCAAATTATTATTATTAAAATCATCAAAGCAAAAAATGCTTTAAATGAAAGCAATTAAAAGTTTAAATATAACACATAATGAACTCTAAAAAGCGTCCCCTTGGTCACGCACATAAATATTGAAAAAAAAAAATCGGCCACCCCGAGCGGTCCAGCGAGAACCTGTTGAAATATTTAGTGTGGCGCAATTGAAACCCTGTTTACCCACTCGTTGATGGGGGGAGAGAGGTCGAAATTCAATCTACGCGGCGTGTGAATTAAAAATGATGAAGTTTGTTTCTCCCCCTACCCTTTTTACGAAGCGTAATTCAGGTTAAATTAATTTATTTATTTTGGAATGTAACGTCGATTATTAGGTTCGGCATTTGGAAATATATGAGGTGTCCGGAATAACATAAATGTTTTGTTATGAATAATTTTGTGTGTGAAAGTGTTTGAATAAATGTCAGTTATTGGTTAGTTAATTGAAATTTTATTTTGTGTAAAAATATTATGTATTCTTTAAGAGAGATATGCTTAATTTTCAGTTTTACATTAGTAATTAGTGAAAAATCAAAAACTATCTTTCAGACCTTGGGCATCACCAAAGCCTTCTCTGTAAGCGACCGTTCTTTAAACTATTTTTAGGGCAACTATATCTGCTATATCTTTAGTGTGACCGACAATGGCAACTATGACAAGCCAATTTTGCTCGCTTGATGATATAGTAGACAATACCGTCAAAAAGGCCAACTTACGACACATGCAGACGGTACGTTTTGCGTCACATCTTTGACATGCGCGCGACCATCTTTATGACTATCTGTGAACCTATGAAACACTTGCTTCATCAGGATACGGACAATGATTCCGTTCCGATTTTATAAATAGTTTTATTAAGATCAAAGTTTTTTGTTTTGTTGTTAGCGGCTTCGGATTGCCTATTCGGTTTCGTCGTGGCCCGTTTGGGTTGCCTTATCGTGTAAGTTGTGCAGCATTTTCGGACAAATCTTTAACATGTCTTGTCTATCTATGGCTTTACGGCATAGTCATCTATCAACTACTTCTATATGTAGCTTGATCTTTGAACCGAAGGTGATCGGGTTCACTGAGAACCCTCGTGACTCGTACAGCGTCTTTGTTGTGGTCTTGAGCTATCTTAATTTCTACAATAAGCATTTTGATTACTCACACTCGTGGTGGTAAGTTAGCTTTTAGGTCTAGACAATGGTTTGTTAGCTGATCTTCTGGAACCCTGCTTAACAAATTGTGATTGTAGAAGTTGGGCTCATTTTACCAGTTTGCTCAACCACTTTAGTGCATAGCATTATTTGTTTTGGCAGAAAAATGTTGTTCTTCGAGGAGTGGTCGATGTCGCTCCAATGTGAAGCATTCTTGTTTGTTTTGCTACCACGTTAGTAACTGCTTTTCGTCAAGGAGTCAAAACTGATCTGCAATTTCTAGTTGGGAGGCGATTGTTTGCTAGGTGTAGAGTAGAAGATCCACAGGCTTATGAAGTTGAAGGGACTAGAGATACGTTTTGCCGGATTTTATACTTGACTGTCGTAGCTGTGGTGGTCTATTTGAATATTTTTGTGCTTGCAAGGTGGCGAATATACTGACGTACCTAATAAGGCTTAGGTATTCAAGGGAACGTGGCTTTTTCTGGGTACGCCAGTTACCTTTAGACATCAGCTTTTTGATGGATGTCAGGGGTACGCGGAGAGCGTCTTTATGGTAAAGTATGGTTTCGGCTAAAAGCAAAATGAGGTGAACTGTATCGTCTTCGGTTTATCTTGTGGCAAACATCATCAATACCCTGAACAATACAAAGCCACTTCACGGCCAACAAACGAACGACCGAATGTGATCAAAGACGAATGCCTACATCAAGGATTTACTAGAACTAGATTGTCTGCTAAAAGTAGCCGACCGGCAAGACCCGCAACTGAGACCAATCTAACCTTTGCACGAGACTTGCAGCAGACATCATCAACACACCCGGAAATTGACTTCAACTACTCTGTCACACCTACAACTGTGCACCTTTATAGGTTCTGAAAGCAACCTACCGATAAGACCCGCAACTGAAACCGGTTTAGCTTTTAACACGACACATAAACCCACACTCGTACACGGAAACCCCATTCGTACTTATCATCCACTTCTTCTAATTTTGTGACAAATGACTAAACTTTTCTATTAGGATCAGAAACGGGTGGGTGTGCCCTCAGATCATTGAAAGTGGGCGGGTAGCTTCTACTATGGTTCCTGTTTAACTACCTAAGTATTGTCGTTAATGTATTGGATCTGTCCTCCACCTCTTCTAATTTAGTGACGAATGTAACGTTTGTAAAGAGGGGAAATTTTTAAATAATAATAATTTTGTGGGTTGGCAGGAACCCTAGTAGAAACTACTCGCCGACTGTCAATGAACTGAGTGCTTTGCCTACTCACCCAAATAATTGTATTTAGTTGATTGAACTTCTACCCATCTCTTCTAATTCAGTGACAAATGACATTTGCAAAGAGGGAAAACTTCTATTTCTGTATAACAAACAGTTGAATTGCTGGGCGGGGCACTTAGTTTATTGAAACTGGGCAGATAGTTGTTGCAAGCAGGTGACCGCAAGGGCAGTGGCTTCATAGTTAACAAAATCCCGCCGTGCCAGAATTTATGAGCCAGTTCTACCGCAGCTACCAGGAACACTGCTGCGTTGCATTATTTGGCCGCGATGAGCCAGTCACCCGCACCAGGACTACCTGGAAGATGACCTGACGAAGTACTCCATTGCCGAACATACCGGGAGGATACCTCCGCCAAGACCTTGTGGTACCTTGGAGGGATACTTTGTCCGCATTCCCTTGGACCGACAGCCCCAGAACACAGTTCTTTTCCCTGGAGCATTTTCAGGGGGAACGAAACTTTATAAACTGCACTAACTCCATTATTATTTCTCTAAACACCAGCCCAGAACTGCTGTCAACAACCGCCTCCGACGAAAACTAGATCATGACATAGTTTCTAATAAGGTTCCCATTCAAGTGTTTGTCATTAATGAATTGCTTCTGTCACCCACCTCTTCTAATTTAGTGACAAATGACAGTTGCAAAGAATGGTCTAACCTGCGTTTTTTCAATGGGGGTGTCGAAGCACCGGCCGAGAGCGAGAACAAGGTGTTTAATGGGGTTTGTGGTAGTGTAGAAAGCATTTGTTTGTAATTGAATTAATTTGACGTACGCTTTCACATTATAAGGCCAACACTACTAACACAGAAGTTGATGATGTCACTTGCTTTACAGATCTGCGCTACTGTGCTCTGAAATGTTACGGGCTAATATTTATAGGGGGAGAAGGAGACAAGGTGTTTCGCTATTGGTGGAGCTTGACATAGTCTCGTCAGCGGAAGTGACGGTGTTGACAATGTCGGTAATACTAGTGGGGGCCACTTGTATCATGCTGAGGGCTAGGCCAGGCTCGGCTGCAAGATCTGCGGTGTGGATTGGTAAGACGTTTGATTTTGAGGCAAGACGGTTTGGTTCCGGTTCAAACCTCTGCTGGTGTCTCTTGTTTGCAATTTTCTCCTACAGATGTTTTGTGCAGGATTTGAACGTCGTGGGCGTCTTCTTCTTCTTCTGTCGTGTTGCAGATTTTGGCGACTGCCGTTGTTTCCAAAACGATGTATTCTGCTTCTACTCGGTTTTGATTACTTTGGCAACGTAGACTTCTGGTATGGTTACCAGAGGTTGCGCTAGGTCTTCCTTGACCTGGTTGACGACTACTTGGTGGAGTAGTAGTTGCAACGACAGTAACCGGATCAACCAATCGGTCTATCTATGTAGTAGTTGCCGGAGTGGATCGTGTGCGTTTGTGCTGATCCTGCATTAATCACAAGCTGGATTTGATCTAGGTTGAGTGCACCAGCGAAGTTGTGATGAAGTTGCTTGATTCTTTCTTTCGCTCGCGACGTGTTCGTCGCCGAGCCTTCTTCCTGAATCTTTTCAGGTCGTTGTTCTTGAGGCCGTGAAGGCACTAGCCATTCAATGCCCCACGTTAGGCGCCATTTGTTACCGGCTGCGTTCCACATTGGGTTGCGGTGGCGGCAGGTTTAAGTCTGGGACGGCGCGGCTGCTCCCGGTGGTGGTTCTTCGGTGGACGACGTGCATTTGGTTATAACGAATTATAAGTTTGACGGACGTGTTCACCCAGAACACCTATACGCTATGATACACACTCACACAGAGTGCAAACTCACACACACGCACTTACTCAGAGAGCCGTTCACACAGAACAAGGTTGTTTTTAGATGGTAGTGACTAACAGTGGCCGTCTAGAAACTCTGGCCGTCTCCGGAATTTCCTGGGGTGTTGTAGAGGAAGCTGCAGCTTGGGACGGTGGTGGCACTAGTGGTGGTAGCAGACGGAAAGTGCCGGTCAATGTGCTAGCCCTAGTGCTGGTCCGGTCCGATGTACGCTGTTTCTGGCTTCTGGGTCTCGACAGAGGACAGAAAAGTTTAATATTTATAGGGGGAGAAGGAGACAAGGTGTTTTGCTATTGGTGGAGCGTGGCTCCGCTCACTAGCGGTAACAGAAACCAGCGACTTTTTCAAGAGAGACTTTTTCAAGAGCGACTTGTCTACGTTGGGCTTGTTTACGAGTAGCCGCGCCCGTGAGTATTTCCCTACTTTAGAGATTTAGATTTGGTGTTTGGAGTTATCTAAAAAGATGTTATTTTGCAGTTGCATTAGAGGTCCGCTTTATTGATAACCATTGTCAGAGACGAGAGCAGTTCACCGGGAGGTCCGGGGGGCGGTTAGGCCCCCGTTTACCACCCCTCTGGTGAGACAGGAGCTTAAGTTACATGCTTAGATGCTAGACTAGGAGTTTATTTATTCATGCTCTCCGGCCGGTAAATCAAACGCTTCAAATGTAAAGCGCTTACCTATATACATTCACTATTTTGGCTGAAGTTCATCTTCCGTCAGCGAGACCGACTCCCATTGCGCTCTTATTTACAGAGTCCCTCAACTTAGGATCATGTCTTCACATAAATGGACAACTCCACCCACTCCACCTAGGAAACGAACGTCGCCACTGAGAGACCAACGCCATGCGAGTAGGTACCAGCAGCCACCGATAGGGCTCCTACTCTCCCTCAGTACTCGTGTCAACATAAGTTGTGACTAGTAGCCGTTCTGTACCTCACATCTTGTAGTTCATTTATTGCCCAAAAACTGCACCTAGTTTGGGGTATATATGCAGTGAGGCAAAACCATATGCGAGCACTCTGCAACCCTAGTCTTCTTATTACAAGATTTCTCGTCAGCGTTAGATGAGTTTCCTTCGTGGGCCCTTGTGGACACTACTACTCCACATTAATACCTAGGATGGCGTCCTTTGTCTCTAAACGGTACGGGTTTGAGTGCCGAGTAGAGAATTGGTTCCCGCCGTGGAGTCATGAAACTACCCGTTTGTAGTAGTGACCTGGCTAATGTATGACATCTTGAATGTCTAAGACCCTTTGGAGCAAGAGCTCTAGTTGGGATCGACCTGATTCGTGCTCACCATAACCCTGTAGTTGTAGAACCAGGCCATCCGGCGGCATACATCACTAGTCACATCTGGCAAGGGAGCTGTTTGCTTCTCCTCTGTGGGGAGTTCTCGGGGAGTTGCAGGAGGTACGGTTGCAGTTTGGGGTTTATGCTCCACAAGGTTTTCTACCGGACCCACTTGTTCTTCCAGGATGTTGTTAATCAATCTCTGTTTTTTTTACGATTATATCGTACGATGGTTATTTTGCACTTTGGTTTACAGTGGAATTCTGGTTTGCAACCGTTGACGTTGTAGGTCTTTATAGTCACGTGAAGTAACTTCTTAGATGTTCATTTTTAGGTAGTCTGCTACTTGATGGCAAAAGTTGACCTAGTTGTTCTCGACCAGCACCGTAGTTTTGGATCTGTTGGAAGCGCAGGTGATGTAGCTCTACGTTGAATAGTGGGGTACGTTTAGCCGCACGGTAGCGAGGTCTTTGAAGCTTGTTTGGTTTGCTTTGCAGGGTAACTCCATGTGTGATGTCTTTTTGTTTTGTTCAAATATATAAAGGAACCTAAAGGCATCAAGTCTTTGGATGTTTTTGCTCGGTCGCCATTTGTCACCGGAAATTTTTTCATGGGTGTGGCGGAGGTCTTTGGTCTAGGTGGTGTTCAATGGGGTTTGTGGTAGTGCAGAAAGCATTTTTTTGTAAACGAATTAATTATTAAGCTTGACGCATGCCTTCACCCAGAGTGTCTTTTGTACTAACACGCTTGCTCAGAGCGCTTTCATCTCAAAAGTGCGGTTTTTGGGAGAACCTGGTGATACTTGTGGGGTACGACCTGGAGGAGCTTTAAGCTATCCACAGTGGCTGTACTAAAGGTTACCCGTTGGCGGGGAGAGTAATGTTTGAAGAATGATGGTGGGTGCCCAATCTTGGATCTAGATTTTTGTAAACGAATTACTTGTTATGTTTGACGCATGCTTCCACACGGAAGGCCAACACTGCTAACACATTCACCCAGAGTGTCTTTCGTACTAACACGCTCATTTAAAGCGCTTTCACCTCAGAAGTGCGGTTCCAGTAAGAATTTGGTGATACTTGTAGGGTACGACTTAAGGGAGCTTGAAACTATCCGCAGTGGCTGTACAAAAGGTTACTCATTGGCGGGGAGAGCAATACTTTAGGTATAGAGGTAAGCCTCTGTGCAATGGTGGTGGGTGCCGAATCTTAAATCTAGGAGTCACGAATTTGTCTAATGGAAGATGCGTCGTAGGCGGTATTTAAGCGGAGGGACGTCATCTCAGTGTGCCGTTTCAATGTTCTACTGGGATTGAAGTGGAATTAACTGTCGCACTGAGTTTCCGTCTCTGAGTCATGTTTTTTCTTTCAGGAGCGTGGTTTTTGTTGCGTCGGAGGCATTGGTCTGGTGAGTTTGCATTTTTGACTGCGTGTTGACTGACTTCTAAAGTGTTTGTTATCAATGGATTTGATCTGTCATCCATTTCTTCTAATTTAGAGTTTTGCAGACTCTTGAGTTTGGTGACTATGGAAAAAAAAATGAGACGTAGTTCAGGCTTTTCCTAATTTCTTCCCAACTTGGACCGTCCAGAAAAGCTTGTGACCGACAGTCAGTAAACTCTTAGTGAATTTATATATGAACTACTACTATCCTCAAGAAAAAGAAATGGTTTGATTGAATTTAATTTTTTTTTTTAGAATTTTGGAAAATTATTAAAAAATAATTTTTTGTTGTCTTTGAAGGCTCAAAAAATGCACTGATTATGTAGGTGACTAATCGAAACTAGTTAAATAATATATTTGTAAATAGAGAAAAGATGGTTATGAAAATGGTTTTGTAAATACTTTTTGTATTTTCAAAAAAATATTTGTTGATTTAAATTGAATTCGGCCCTGATCCCAGGACTAATAAGCTTAAAATCTCCCCTTCACGATTCATCGGGATTTCGTTGGAAAGTAAAAAAAAGGCGACCCGAATATTCCGTTGATTGATTTATTGTCGAATTTAATTGAATTCCCTCGCGTTACGTTTCCCGTTCAATTTTTATTTGCGCCCGTTGCGCCTGATTATTATTATTTTCGCGGCTGCGAATGGAAAATTTTTCTGAAGCGTTTGGGGGGTAGGAGGAGAAAATATTGGCAACATTAAAAAGTTTTTATAAAAGCGTTAGGATGGCCGTACTTGGAAAACTTTTACGACTTTTTGATCCTCGAACATTCAAAATATTCTCTCCTGAAACGAATAAATCGTCGGCCCGAACTTCCGCATGGAAACTACAATAAAGCAAAGAGGGAAAAATAAAAGAGAGGAAAAATGTAGAAACTAGGGAATAATACGTAAGTGGTCTTTTATGGTAATTCTTACATTTGGAACGGACAAGGGGTTTTTGCTTTTATTTTTATATTTATATTTCCTGTTAGCATTTTTAACTTCTAATGATGCATAAAGGACAATTTATCGGTTATTTCAATGCTGTGGGCATTATTTTATTTCTACTATAAACGCAACAGCAATTTCATATTTACATGATAGCTTTATTGGTTTTAAAATGCAAAAAAAACTATATAAAACAATTTGTAAATATTTGGTGAAGCGAGATTGTTAATACTGTTGTTGATATACGTTTTTGCTAGTCGGCGGTGTTGTTTGATGAACAGTTAATATTCGTTTTATTGTTTGAAGTTAATCTAATTGTTTACAAAATGTTATAATATTTATATCTCATTAATGCAAATTGTAATTAGCATAGAAATAACAAACTTATTAAATAAACTGCACTGATTATTTCACTGTAATCTAACTGGAGTTGGGTATTATAGGTTAAAAGTAAATTGTAATGCAGGTTTTTATTATAAAACAGTTAAACTTTTTTTAAATTTGTTTATTCAGTTTTTTTGAAACGCATTTTTGTTGTTCATTATACAGGGTGATTCAAAATTAAATCGCCAAACATTGAAGGCAGTTTTTTCAGGTTAAAATAAAACTTTTTGTCTATAAATTTATTTCTGAGTCTGGGAAACAATAATATATAAAATAATAATAGTTTTTTTTTATTATTTCATCACTTTTTTGACAACTGAAGAACATTTTATGATATATCAAGAATATTTTAAATAGTTCTTAAACTTTTAAGTAATACCAAAAACATTTTATGACATCTGTGACAATTAAAACAAATTTTAAGACATTTGTGATACCTGAAAAACATTTTATGAAATTTGTAACAACTGATAAATGTTTTATGACGTTTCTTGCAGCTGTGTTATGTCTGAGAAACATTTAAAAATTGTTTTATTATGTTTGTGACAACTGAAACACTTTTTATAAGATTTATAACAACTGAAAAACATTTCAAGACATTTATGACAATTAAAGCATTTGTAACAACTGAGGAATATTTAACCACATTAATGACACCCAGAGAACATTTTTTTTTACATTTTGTGACAACTGAAGAACATTTTAAGTCATTAATGACACAAAAAGAACATTTTATGAGATTTTGTGACAACTGTAGAACATTTTATGACATCTGTAACAACTGAGGATTATTTTACCACATTAATGACACCTAAAAATCATTTTATGACATTTTATGACATCTGTAACAACTGAGGATTAATTTACCACATTAATGACACCCAAAGAACATTTTATGACATTTTGTGACAGCTGGAGAACATTTTATGACATCTGTATCTACTGAGGATTATTTTACTACATTATTGACACCTAAAAAAACATTTTATAAAATTTTTGACAACTGAAGAACATTTTAATAACTGAGGAAAAGTTTTACGACATTAATGACACTAAAAGAACATTTTATTACATTTTTTTCTAATTGAAGAACATTTTATGTAATCTGTAACAACTGAGAAATATTTTATGACACTTATGACACTTAAAGAACGTTTTGTTACAACTGAAGAACATTTTATGACATCTGTAACAACTGAGGAACATTTTATCACATTATTGACACCCAAAGAACATTTTATGACCTTTTGTTACAATTGAAGAACATTTTAACAACTGAGGAAAAGTTTTACGACATTAATGACACTAAAAGAGCATTTTATGACATTTTTTCCAACTGACGAATATTTTATGACATCTGTAGCAACTTAGGAATATTTTACGACACGTATGACACCTAAAGAACATTTTGTTACAACTGAGGAAGATTTTATGATATCTGTAACATCTGAGGAACATTTTACGACATTAATGACACCCAAAAAACATTTTATGACATTTTGTGACAATTGAAGAACATTTTAACAACTGAGGAAAAATTTTACGACTTTAATGATACCAAAAGAACATTTTATGACATTTTGTTACAAATGAAGAACATTTTATGACATCTGTAATAACTGAGGAATATTTTACGACACTTATGACACCTAAGGGACATTTTGTTACAACTGAAGAACATTTTATGACATCTGTAACAATTGAGAAACATTTTTTGACATAAATGACACCTAAAGATTACTTTATGACATTTTGTTACAACTGAAGAACATTTTAAGACATCTGTAACAAGTGAGGAACATTTTACGTAATTATTGACACCCAAAGAACTTTTTATGACATTTTGTGACAACTAAAGAATTTTTTATGACATCTGTAACAACTGAGAAGCATTTTACGACACTTATGATACCTAAAGAACATTTTGTTATAACTGAAGAACATTTTAACATATCTGTAACAACTGAGGGACATTTTTCGACATTAATGACACCCAAAGAACATTTTATGACGTTTTATGACAACTGAAGAACATTTTAGCAACTGAGGAAAAGTTTTATGACATTAATGACACTAAAAGAACATTTTATGGCATTTTTTTCACAACTGAAGAACATTTTATGACTTCTGTAACAACTGAGGAATATTTTACGACACTTATGACACCTAAAGAACGTTTTATGACATTTTGTGACAACTGAAGAATTTTTTAACAACTGAGAAAAAGTTTTACGACGTTAATGACACCAAAAGAACATTTTATGACATTTTGTTGCAACTGAAGAACATTTTAAGACATCTGTAACAAATGAAGATTATTTTACGACACTTATGACACCTACAGAACATTTTCTTATATCCGAAGAACATTTTATGATTTCTGTAACAACTGAGGAACATTTTACGACATTAATGACACCCAAAGAACATTTTATGACATTTTGTTACAACTTAAGAATATTTTATGACCTCTGTAACAACTGAGGAACATTTTACGACATTAATGACATCTAAAGAACATTTTATAACATTTTGTTTCAACTGAAGAACATTTTATGACATCTGTAACAACTGAGGAATATTTTACGACATTAATGATATCCAAAGATTATTTTATGACAATTTGTTACAACTGAAGAACATTTTATGACATCTGTAATAACTGAGGAACATTTTACAACATTAATGACACCTAAAGAACTTTTTATGACATTTTGTGACAACTGAAGAACATTTTATGACATCTGTAACAAATGAGGAATCTTTTACGACATTAATGACACCTAAAAAACATTTTATGACATTTTGTGACAACTGAAGAATATATTATGACATCTGTAACTAATGAGGAATATTTTAGTACATTAATGACACTTAAAGAACATTTGATGACATTTTGTTACAACTAAAGAACATTTTATGACATCTGTAACAAATGAGGAATCTTTTACGACATTAATGACACCTAAAAAACATTTTATCACATTATTTTACAACACTTATGACACCTATAGAACTTTTTGTAACAACTGAAGCACATTTTATGACATCTGTAATAACTGAGGAACATTTTACGACGTTAATGACACCTAAAGAACATTTTATGATATTTTGTTACAACTGAAGAATATTTTATGACATCTGCAACAACTGAGGAAAAGTTTTACGATATTAATGACACCAAAAGAACATTTTATAACATTTTGTTTTAACTGAAGAACATTTTATGACATCTGTAACAACAGAGGAATATTTTACGACAATAATGACACTCAAAGAACATTTTATGACATTTTGTGACATCTGAAGAACATTTTATGACATCTGTAGCAACTGTAGAATATTTTACGACATCTAAAGAACATTTTGTTACAGTCGAAGAACATTTTATGACATCTGTAATAACTGAGGAACATTTTACGACATTAATGATACCCAAACAACGTATAATGACATTTTCTGACATATGAAGATTTTTTATGACATAAGTAATCTTTGAGGAACATTTTACGAGATTTATGACAATTGATGAATATTGTATGTCGTTTGTAATAAATATTTTATTACACTTAAATTACGTTTAAAAATTATGAGTTTTGTAGCAATTGATAAACGAAAACTTTGTGCTTTAGAACTCTTATCAGGACAGGAGATAGCACTCCTCTTTTTCTTATAACGCTTTGTTTGTTACGATTGTAGGCGCTTATTTCGTATGTTTCTGTTGTGCGATAATAGTTCTATACAAATATGCGGGACCTACAGTTTGTCGTGGAGTTTGAACCACACCACTAGAGGGGTTTATTAGGTAGATACTTTGCTGGTTTATCAATGCTTTGCAAAAAAAGACGATCGCATCAAGATATATTGGACATTTTAGATATTGCCGCTGCCGGAATTTGAACTCAGGATGCCTGCTTAACAGTTTTTGCATTAGACTATTGCGTTATGGTCAGAAAAGTAACATTAAAATGGCTTCACGACCGGATTAGGTAGAATCATCAAAATCGTAAGGGTACCAACATAACTTTGCTCCGAGTATAGTGTCATATCCTTGCTTATCGCTCAGCATTCTAACCTTTTGGATTTGCTTGGTCTTGGCTCGTGGTTTGAAGCGATGAGCGAGGGTTCCCGTTGTGTCTGCGCACTTCAAACAGACTAGCACAATAAATACACAAATTCATACGAAAGGAGCAACATTTTTAATTAAAAATAATTTTTTTTTTTTTTTTAATTAAAGAAAGCTGCAATGTTGCCGTGCTTCAGTTAAATTGGGACAACTTTAACATGTTATAGCTCATTTTGAAAGAAATTTAATTGGCTTAGATTTTTTTAAAATTTTTGATTTAATCTAATTTTTAGATAGGGAAATATTTTGAAAAAATTAACAAATTTTGATATAAGCCAAAACTGCAATGTTGCCATAGTTTGGTTAAATTGATACCAACTTTAACATGCTATAGCTCATTTTAAAGGAAATTTAATAGGTTTTATTTTATTAAAACCAAATAATTTAATCTAAGTTTTAGTTTAGGAAATATTTTGAAAAAATTAACAAATTTTGGTTTTAGCCAAAACTGCAATGTTGTCATAGTTTAGTTTAATTGATTCCAATCTCAACATATTATAGGTCATTTTTAAGGAAATTAAAGTGATTTCATTTTATTTAAACAAAATTATTCAATCTAAGCTTTAATTTAGGAATTATTTTGAAAAAAAAAAACAAATTTTGATTTTAGTTGAAACTGCAATTTTGCCATAGTTTAGTTAAATTGATTCCAATCTCAACATATTATAGCTCATTTTGAAGGAAATTTAATTGGCTTTAATTTATTTAAATAAAATAATTTAATTTAAGCTTCAGTTTAGAAAATATTATGAAAAAATTAACAAATTTTGATTTTAGCCAAAACTGCAATGTTGCCATAGTTTGCTTAAATTGGTACTAACCTTAACATGTTGCAGGTCATTTTGAAGGAAATTTAATTGGCTTCAATTTATTTAAATAAAATAATTTAACTTATGCTTTAGTTTAGAAAATATTTTGAAAAAATGAACAAATTTTGATTTTAGCCAAAACTGCAATGTTGCCATAGTTAAATTAAATTGATACCAACCTTAACATGCTATAGCTCATTTTAAAGGAAATTTAATAGGTTTTATTTTATTAAAACTAAATAATTTAATGTAAGCTTCAGTTTAGGAAATATTTTGAAAAAATTAACAAATTTTGATTTTTGCCAAAACTGCAATGTTGCTATAGTTTGGTTAAATTGGTACTAACCTTAACATGTTGCAGGTAATTTTGAAGGAAATTAAATTGGTTTCAATTTATTTAAATAAAATAATTCAACTTAGGCTTTAGTTTAGAAAATATTTTGAAAAATTTAACAAATTTTTATTTTAGCCAAAACTGCAATGTTGCCATAGTTAATTTAAATTGATACCAATCTTAACATGCTATAGCTCATTTTAAAGTAAACTTAATAGGTTTTATTTTAATATAACTAAATAATTTAATGTAAGCTTCAGTTCAGGAAATATTTTGAAAAAATTAACAAATTTTGATTTTAGCCAAAACTGCAATGTTGCCATAGTTTGGTTAAATTGGTATTAACCTTAACATGTTGCAGGTCATTTTGAAGGAAATTTAATTGGCTTCAATTTATTTAAATAAAATAATTTTACTTATGCTTTAGTTTAGAAAATATTTTGAAAAAATGAACAAATTTTGATTTCAACCAAAACTGCAATGTTGCCATAGTTAATTTAAATTGATACCAACCTTAACATTCTATAGCTCATTTAAAAAGAAATTTAATAGGTTTTATTTTATCAAATATAAATAATTTAATCTAACCTTTTGTTTAGGAAATATTTTGAAAAAATAAACAAAATTTGATTTTAGCCAAAACTGCAATGTTGTCATAGTTTTGTTAAATTGATACTAACTTTAACATGCTATAGCTTATTTAAAAGGAAATTTATTAGGTTTTATTTTATCAAATATAAATAATTTAATCTAACCTTTAGTTTAGGAAATATTTTGAAAAAATAAACAAAATTTGATTTTATCCAAAACTGCAATGTTGTCATAGTTTGGTTAAATTGATACCAACCTTAACATGCTATAGCTTATTTAAAAGGAAATTTAATAAGTTTTATTTTATCAAATATAAATAATTTTATCTAACCTTTAGTTTAAGAAATATTTTAAAAAAATAAACAAAATTTGATTTTAGCCAAAACTGCAATGTTGCCATTGTTAATTTAAGTTGATACCAACCTTAACATGCTATAGCTTCTTTAAAAGGAAATTTAATAGGTTTTATTTTATCAAATATAAATAATTTAATGTAACTTTTAGTTTAGGAAATATTTTGAAAAGATATACATATTTTGATTTTAGCCAAAACTGCAATGTTGTCATAGTTTGGTTAAATTGATACCAACCTTAACATGCTATAGCTCATTTAAAAGGAAATTTAATAGGTTTTATTTTATCAAATATAAATAATTTAATGTAACTTTTAGTTTAGGAAATATTTTAAAAAGATATACATATTTTGATTTTAGCCAAAACTGCAATGTTGTCATAGTTTGGTTAAATTGATACCATCTTAACATATTATAGGTTATTTTGAAGGAAGTTTAAGTGACTTTATTTTATTTAAACAAAATAATTTAATCTAAGCTTTAGTTTAGGAATTATTTTTAAAAAATAAACAAAATTTTATATTTTTCACAGTTTATAAGTATTGGGCCGGTAGTTTGATACAGTGCTCCCGCCCACCCGCCAAGTGTTTGTTATCAAGAAATTTGCTAATTCTCACAATTGTTGCAGTTCTGCTGTTTTTAATATGACAGATTGAATTATAGTTGTCACTTATACGTCAGAGGTGGGTACAATAACAAATTTCTAGATAACTTACACTAGGGCGGGTAGGCGGGAACACAGCTTAAAAGTATTAGGCCGGTAGTTTGATACAGTGTTCCCGCCCACCCGCCCACGTGTTTGTTATCAAGAAATTTGCTAATTCTCACACTTGTTGCGGTTTTGCTGTTTATAATATGACAAATTAAATGACAGTTGTCACTTATAAGGTCAAAGGTGTGTACAATAACAAATTTCTTGATAACTAACACTTGGGCGGGTGGGCGGGAACACAGTTTATAAGTATTGGGCTGGTAGTTTGATACAGTGTTCTCGCCCACCTTCCCAAGTGTTTGTTATCAAAAAATTTGCTAATTCCCAC
This sequence comes from Tachinus rufipes, assembly GCA_963932245.1. Taxonomy (NCBI): domain Eukaryota; kingdom Metazoa; phylum Arthropoda; class Insecta; order Coleoptera; family Staphylinidae; genus Tachinus; species Tachinus rufipes. Next base: position 12,709,118 of record OZ010746.1, on the reverse strand, counting down.
ACTTGTTGCAATTCTGCTGTTTTTAATATGGCAGATTGAATTATAGTTGTCACTTATACGTCAGAGGTGGGTACAATTACTAATTTCTTGATAACTAACACTTGGGCGGGTGGGCGGAACACAGTTTATAAGTATTGGGCCGGTAGTTTAATACAGTGTTCCCGCCCACCCGCCCATGTGTTTGTTATCAAGAAAGTTGTTAATTCTCACACTTGTTGCGGTTTTGCTGTTTTTAATATGACAAATTAAATGACAGTTGTCACTAATACGTCAGAGGTGTGTACAATAACAAATTTCTTGATAAGTAACACTTGGGCGGGTGGGCGGGAACACAGTTTATAAGTATTGGGTCGGTAGTTTGATACAGTGTTCCCGCCCACCCGCCCAAGTGTTTGTTATCAAGAAATTTGCTAATTCTCACACTTGTTGCGGTTCTGCTGTTTTTAATATGACAAATTAAACGAAAGTTGTCACTTATACGTCAGAGATGTGTACAATAACAAATTTCTTGATAACAAACACTTGGGCGGGTGGGCGGGAACACAGTTTATAAGTATTGGGCCGGTAGTTTAATACAGTGTTCCCGCCCACCCGCCCAAGTGTTTGTTATCAAGAAATTTGCTAATTCTCACACTTGTTGCAGTTCTGCTGTTTTTAATATGACAGACTGAACGATAGTTGTCACTTATACGTCAGAAATGGGTACAATAACAATTTTTTGATAAATAACACTTGGATTGGTGGTTTGTACAATTAAACTACTTTTTTCTTCATACAATAAAGCCGTAGACTAGGCCAATATATATTATAGTTGTCACTTATACGTCAGAGGTGGGTACAATTACTAATTTCTTGATAACTAACACTTGGGCGGGTGGGCGGAACACAGTTTATAAGTATTGGGCCGGTAGTTTAATACAGTGTTCCCGCCCACCCGCCCATGTGTTTGTTATCAAGAAAGTTGTTAATTCTCACACTTGTTGCGGTTTTGCTGTTTTTAATATGACAAATTAAATGACAGTTGTCACTAATACGTCAGAGGTGTGTACAATAACAAATTTCTTGATAAGTAACACTTGGGCGGGTGGGCGGGAACACAGTTTATAAGTATTGGGTCGGTAGTTTGATACAGTGTTTCCGCCCACCCGCCCAAGTGTTTGTTATCAAGAAATTTGCTAATTCTCACACTTGTTGCGGTTCTGCTGTTTTTAATATGACAAATTAAACGACAGTTGTCACTTATACGTCAGAGATGTGTACAATAACAAATTTCTTGATAACAAACACTTGGGCGGGTGGGCGGGAACACAGTTTATAAGTATTGGGCCGGTAGTTTAATACAGTGTTCCCGCCCACCCGCCCAAGTGTTTGTTATCAAGAAATTTGCTAATTCTCACACTTGTTGCAGTTCTGCTGTTTTTAATATGACAGACTGAACGATAGTTGTCACTTATACGTCAGAAATGGGTACAATAACAATTTTTTGATAAATAACACTTGGATTGGTGGTTTGTACAATTAAACTACTTTTTTCTTCATACAATAAAGCCGTAGACTAGGCCAACAGTATAAACAAAAAAATTCTTGTAGATAGATGTAATAGTACATATCCTAAATTAGTAAAAGCTATTATGCAGCAGTATAGTTGCCAAATACCACAACCTTTTCTAGGAAAAGTTTAGAAAATTCATAAGAAAATTAAAACACAACATTTATTTTGTTCGCACTTTGAAGGGCTTGCAAAGGTACAGAACCCATACAAACTAACCACGTCAGACAGGACCGCAGTCAAAAAACACCTGAAAAGCTAGTTCACATGTCCGGCCCAAATAGATATCCCATTTACATCAAAAGACAGCCAACAAAAGCAATAGTCAATATTAAAGCAAGATACAGTATTGGTTAGTTCCCACTACCTATGCCACGCAATAACCACCAACCAACCAAATCTAAGTCACCTAGAAATAGTTTGGTTAAATTGATACAAACCTCAACATGTTGCAGGTCATTTTGAAGGAAATTTAATAGGCTTCAAATTATTTAAATAAAGTAATTCAATTTAAGCTTTAATTTAGAAACTATTTTGAACAAATATCATTCAATCAAAATTGTGAATTTACTTATATTACAAGTTGATAACGAAGAGGCATGCATACAGACGGCCGGAGAGAAAAATTTGAATGTGAAATTTTTTAACAATTTTAATTATACATTTGGGATTTAGATTTACAACGCTTTTTTTTAAATTGTTAATTTGTTAATTGCTAGTTTCTAAAAAAGTATTTTTATTTTTTATTTACAAAATAAATTATTAACAAACTTTTCCAAGACAAATACTTGAGACTTGACATACAACACGTTGAAATGTTTTTTTTAAAGCGTCTACTTTTTTGCACATACATATTGAAAAGAGTATATTTAAAATGAATGAATGACATGGGAGACATTCAAACGAAACAAAGTGGTTTTCCATTATAAACTCGTCCAAATAATATATTATGAAAATATTTTATTTAAATGATTAATGCCCGTATTCGATTCGTGTGTGCATCAAGCGAATAATCGCATGGATGTTTGTATTATTTATTTATAAAGAGAATATGTACCCTTTTATATATTTTTTTAATATTATATTAATCATTTATTTTATGATTGCTTTCTTTTTGTAAGAAAATTGGATTTGATTGTTATGATTATTACACAAACGTATTAATGTATAATATAAAGCGCAATCTATATCCATTTTATTGTGTGCTAGCTACAATGATATAATACGTTGTGAATGCAATACATGACTGCACCGTAATGATAGCGACTAAGTGACACCCGCGCCACCTAATTTCAAATCGATATTGCGAGCGTGTTAGATGGCAATAAAGTTTTGATTGTCTATTTGGGGAGGATTGATAGGGATACTAGCTGTATCGTATTATGATATCAATCATAAGTTAATGGTATAATTAATTTATTATAAAGCCGCGTTTGTTTAACATTGATATAGTGTATCATATTACAATTGGCTAATAATGACTTTTATTAATTTAAGGTGTTAAATTGATTAAATACTACAGAGTACATAATAGATTTAGTGAATATTCTAGTATTTAAGCATTAGCATAGAAAGTTTTTTTTTTTTTCTAACTTACCTTAAGTCGCATGCTTTCAATATGAGCTCTCAATCGACTTTACTTATTCAAAACAGGATGAAGTACCTATCTATGAGGTAGAATATAAATCTAATATTCAAACAACAAGGCTTTAAATGCTGTTTACATCCAGACAATGGTTAATTAATTCACATGAATATTCGCAACAGTGAAAACTTACAACTAATTACTGACCAGCTTGATGTTTATGCACTACTGTATTGTTAGTTCATAGAAAACATGTAGTAGTTATATTATAATCGTCTGCGACCGGTTAACTAACTGTATATTGTTTCCAATTAGTGTAGTATAATGATACAAAACATACGAGTGAGATGAAGAAAACTTTAGCGCTTTGTACGATGGTGAATTCAGTAAACATTTAATGCATGATCATCATTAGTGAAAATTGTATTATATTAATGATGAAATAAAAATTGATCATTATTAGTTTGAATTAGTTAGATTTTTATTCTTTTTTGTTAATAAAAGTTTAATGAAGTGTATAAATAAACTGATGGACTTAAAATGTTTAATTACGAAATTTATTTTAAGTTTCTTAAATTTGTTATAAATATAAACACTCAGAATGTGATAATTGATGACTATACTAATTTAAGTGTTGTGCCTCCTCGATTGTCAACTCATTTATTGACTCGTAACATGGATCATGACGAGTTTAATAATTTGCAATCTCTAGAGAGATTCTAAGATGTTGTAGAGTTGTCACTGCATCTTGTGGCTATGGTAAATTATTCAATTTGCTACCTATTGTGTTCCTTATACATTCTATTCTGTTGGGGAAAACTGCCGAGCGAGATCTTGTTCCCGTTCTGATAAAAACTATATGAGAAAGGTCATTCATATCAGATATATTAATAAATAAATGATTGAAGTTAAAATAATAAATTTTAAACGTTTTTAAAAATATTTTAGTTTTCTAAGGAAGCTACTTTGAACGGAATTTACATTACCACATAGTGGGTCGAATTAGATGTTTATTGACGTTCGTTATTCTGGATATAATGTTTTTAAAATCTCTTAATAGTGCTGAAAATTTAAACAATTTAGTTACTTTGCGCAAATTATTTTTTATGCGGATTGAGTTTATGGTCGATTAAGAGTCAGTGGCAAACAATGCATTAAGCAACTGCATCGGATTAGTTCATTTGCCAAATTAGTTTATTGGAATTATGATTGTCTCATGAATTGGGTCTTTACCACACGGATTACTTACTTAACGGGACGATTCTATGACATTGTGCGGTTAAAGATAATATTGGATTGAGTCGGATGTATGTCGTATAAAGTAGATGATACAGCTTTAAATAAAAAAAATATTGATCAACATTATTTTCTTAGACATTTTACTAATCATTATTTTTATTTGTTTCAGGTGAGTTCAATGTTTCGAGTATTTAAGTACATTCTACTGCTAAGGTAAAATTATTTTTATAACTTACATTATTTGTAAGAAATTAAAAGAAGACATTGTTAATAGACGATTATAATGATAGTTCTAGTTCTAGGGAAAATATTTAAATGTAATAAAACTGATAGCTACCCATTTCTTAAATATAAATATGCATAGGCTTAATATATTGTATAAAATCACTTCCAGCAGCGCCGACAGTTTTGAGGACAATCTTCTCAAAATATTCCTAAATCTGTTAAGGTTTTTAAAAGTTATTTCTAGTATTTAGTAAAGTATTCTATAATTTTTGTATTTATTCTTAGACTTTTTAGAAATTGGTAGATTTTTTTTAATATAAAAAAATCTACCAATTTCTAAATTTTGTTGGACTTGTAACTTGGAGTGTTTTAATTGTTCTTAAAGTTTTTTCTAATACTTTTTCTAGTATGAGGAAAAATTTGTTATGGGACTTTCGGGCTAGTTTGTTTTACTTTGTGTAGTGCCGAACTCTTACTGGCTAAAACACCCATTTCCTAACCAGGATATACGGTATTTGCGTTCTTTGCATTCTTTTGTAAACTTAGGTGTTCTTCTCTCTTGTCCTTGGCAATACTTTATTCTGTTCTTTTTTTCTTTCTTCAGTTTGTTCAGGATTGCGGTGATTATTGATTCTGTGATGTTTCATTTATTTATGTTCTTTGGCATTTCATTTACAATATTACCGGATCATAGGCTTTTGACTTTTTTTTTTTTTGTTTTTTTTTATATGGGTCTTTATTTTTGCAGAACAATACTGTACTCCTGTTATTATCCGCTTCCTCGCAGTACTTATATTTATTTGTGTCTACTTTTTCATTTTTTTATCGTATTTTTGAAAGCAGCTGTGGCCTGCGCGAAACTGCGCTAAGCAGTAGCCTACCTGACCATGCTTTGTATTTCTTGCTTATTCTCAGCGCTCATTTTCTATGGGCTTCCTCTAGAATATCTGGGTGTTTCTAATATTTTATGGTCTTTATCTATACTTTATCTTCGTAAAGAATTATTGATTTTGCGGCGAAGCATAGCATTTTTCTTTGGTTTTCGCCGGCGCCTCCTATCTTTGGCATGATTTTTGCAAACGATTTGTTTACTTTTTTTGCTTTGGACGTGCTTTTTAAAGCAGATGTTTGTCTATTATTATGCCCATGTATTTGAAGGTGTCTTTGGTCTCTACTTTGGTTATGTTGAGCGTGAACTTCACGTTCTTTTTGCTTGTTCGTATTATTGCCTATGTTTTTTCTTCTGCGAGATTTAGCTCGTTCTTGGTTATCTATTTGTTTATTTATCCCTGGACTAAGTTTACTAGTCTGGTTAGTTTCTCTTTTGTTTTTGTCAAGACGATAATTAGCAGATTGCTTTTTGGTAAATCTGTGTTTAAAATTCCGTCGTGGATCTGTCCTCTGCTTAGTGGCCTTTTTAGGTACATATTTTACGTTCTCTCTGCCTTTTTAGAATAATTTTCCAGGAGACCGTGTTAAAGGCATTCTTGAAGTCTACTGTGACTAGAGAAGAGTTTTTGGATTTTATCTTTTTTCTTTTTGTCTATTTCTACTGCTATTACCGTTGATATTTTTGCTCTGAATTTGTATTGATCTTCTTTTTGCTGAGTTTTGCCGCCACTATCTTTTCATGGTGTTTAGAAGGCATATTAGCCTGCAAGACTTTGGTTCCTCACTGGGCTTGTTAGATTTATTTACTAGTTTACCTTTTTTACAACTATTTGGGACCTTTTCTTCCTTCAGGATCAGTTTCATAAGGTGCAGTATGATTAAGATCTTTACTATTTCCGCAGCGATGTTATTGGGTCTAGGCGTTTTCTTGTTTCTCATTTTTTTTTTACGTTATCTTGTTTGGCGTGATTGGATATGTCTTTTTATCTTTTTTGGTATCTAGTTGATTTTCCTGGTTTTTGGGAAAGGGGTTTCTATAGTTTTTAAGTCGTCGGGTGTGCTCATATTTGTGGACTTTTTTTCATTTTTTGCATATAATTTTTAATGGTTTTTTTTTTTTTTTTTGGTTTTTGTCCTCAGTATTTTTAGTTGTGTTTTTTTTGAGTTGTATCTTAGTTTTTTCTAAGCAAGTTTGTGTTTATCAGTGTTTTACTTTCTACCTCTGCTTATTTTTCTTCTGAGGTTTAGACATTTTTTTCTTTGCTTTGATATCTTTTTACAAGAATTTAGCGCGTTTTCTTCATTTCTTTATTGGAATCGTTATGTCATAGGCTTTGTTGATAATGTTTGTCAACGCGCTTACTGTGACCGTGCTTTTTATTGCGGAAAGTTTCTCATTTAGTTGTCTGATTAGCTTTTCTCTGTCTAGTATTCTGATTTCATCTTTTCGTGTTGTTACTCTGTTTCTTTTCTTTTTTTTTTTGCTTCTTTATTATCTTTTTATATTTTGAACAGCGCATATTTTTGACTTTATGCTGCCCGGGACTTATTTACATTCTATATCTTTGCACACCGCTGCTTTGTGTTCGACTTTTTGCATTTATAGGATTTTGAAAGGTCTGTTATTTCTTATACCCTCCGTTTTATCGATTCTCTGGATTGGGTATGAAGAGTTAACTATTCCTCATCTTTAGGATGTGGTGCAAACCAAACAGCTTTTTCGACGATCCGCAACAAGTACTTCTGCTTTATGGCTTGGGACTTAAATAACTTAATTTTTTCTACAAGTTGGAGAAGCTTTTTGAAATTTTTGAACTGATTTACCATAATAGCATAATTAAGACACTAAAAAGGTTTAAAGGTTAGATCTGACAGAAGCAGATGGATGGCGATTTGGGAACTAGGCACAAGGAAATTAAAATAGGTTTTTTTATAGAAGTTTTCTAACCTAGATAAGCAGCTGTAGATATTGCTAAACAACACTTAGTACGCGTCGTGTGCTATATTTTGCTTGTTGGATGGTGAAGTCAACATAACATCGCTCTATGCCCACAACTGACGTCACGCGCTAATTGTTAGCATATATTATCAATTACAGTAATTTTAGAACGGCGTGGTCTATGGAATATGTGAATTGTAAGCGCGACTGAAGGATGCTAAATTGGGCAAAGACATGAGTGCAACCGGTTAATCTATTCTTGGCTTGCTATATCAAATGACACAAAATTAATATTTATCTGAAAGAAATGATGTATGGTCATTCGCCAAAGGGCCTTATAACAAGATTTGTTAGATTAAGTGCATTCAGATGTGTTTTCATGTATGCTTTTAACACCAAGTTTCTTTTTATTGCCCACAACTGACGTCACACGCATCAATCATGCTGGCTTTACTGCGTAGGCAAAAAGCGTGCCTATAAGTGTATATGGTCTAAAGTCGTAATGCAGCCATGTACAGACAATTATTGCTAATGGCCTTTGGACAAGCCATATCAGCCTTATCAACCTGATTGCAGATGTTTTGGAATAAACAGGCTTAAGACACTTTAGCCACATGAAGATTGAAGCAAACTTACCCAAGACTGCCATAGAGTATCAAGAAGAGCGCAAGTTAGTTTCTAAAGACAGGAGCGAGTCACAACTTTACTTGTTTTATCATGACTAGTTTGCACGCGATCAACGACGCCATAAATCCTATAACAAACTCGTTTGCATTTAGTTGTGGAAATATGTAATCATATTTCCGCAACACCATGACTGGACTTTCAAATCCTGAGTTTTAGCTCTTTCTGCAAACAGACCCTTGCAACATAGGAATATGAGCCGTCTTATATTAAGAGAAAGGCGAGCGAAATTTTTCTAAGTTATGCTATTTTTTGTATTAATTTTACATAACTCCAGTACCGTAGTAGCAAATAGATATGATTTGATATAGTTTGAGTTATCAATGGATGCGTGCGTACTTTGTGAGTAGCCGGTTTATGTTTTTTAACTGACAATGAAACATTAGTGTGGCTCACAAACACCAAATATGTCAAAACAAAGTCTTTCGTTTTGGAAGAATTTTTTATTTTACAAAAAGTACGCTGATGATATGGACTAATTGCTACCAAATCAAAAATCTGTCAGCCTGAAATGACTGTACCGCAGGCTGTTGCGGAAGATCCAAAGCTAAAAACCTTGCTATACAACCTCTGGATGGGTGCGGCTTTGAAATGATATAAGGTTAACAGCAAACAAACTAGCATCATTGTCATCCGCTGTGTTGATAATCGGTGGGTAGAACCAACAAGTGCTACATCCAGCATGACAATGACTATGCTACTGGACATCTTAGAGGGGACTAAACCGGTCAAACAATATTAAGAAGTTACCACTGGCCGAGAGTTTTTGCGTTATTTTAAAACAATTTTGTGCAACTGTTAGGTTTTTTGAGTGATTTTACTATAAAAAAAACTGCCATTCTGTGTAGTTTTTGATGAATTTTATGAGAGAATTAGTTTTTTGTGTAAATTTTATTTAAATTTTTGGGATTTTTTTAAATTTAAATCAATTTTGTAGCTTTTCTGAACGATTTTGTACAAATATAGTGTTTTTAAATAGCATTTTTGTGTAATTTTTGTTTAATTTTATGAGAAAACATGTTTTATGTGCAAATTTTATTCAAAAATTGGTAATTTTGCGTCATTTTAAAACAATTTTGTGCAACTTTTAGGTTTGTTAAGTGATTTTAGAGTATAAAACTACCATTCTGTGTAGTTTTTGTTGAATTTTATGAAAGAATTAGGTTTTTGTGCAAATTTTATTAAAATTATTAGGATTTTTTTAAATTTAGAACAATTTTGTAGCTTTTCCGAACGATTTTATACAAATATTGTGTTTTAAATGGCGATTTTGTGTGATTTTTGATGAATTTTAAGAACAAATTTGTTTTTTGTGCATATTTCATGCAAAAATTGATTTTTACGTTTTCTGGAACAATTTGTGCATCAGTTAATTCATGAATTTTATGAGAGAATTAGTTTTTTGTGCAAATTTTGTTAAAATTATTGAAATTTTTTTAATTTTTGAACAATTTTGTAGCTTTTCTAAACGATTTTATACAAATATAGTGTTTTTAAATGGCAATTTTGTGTGATGTTTGATAAATTTTATGAACAAATTGTTTTTTTGTGCAAATTTTATGCAAAAATGAATTTTTGCGTCATTCTGGAACCATTTTTTCACAATTTTAGAGCAATTTTATACAAATTTAGTATAAAACATGGAATGTTTATGCAACTATTAGGTTTTTTGAACGATTTTAGTGTAAAAAATTGCTATTCTGTGTAGTTTTTGATGATTTTTATAAGAGAATTAGATTTTTGTGCAAATTTTTTTAAAACTATTGTTATATTTTTTATTTTAGAACAATTTTGTAGCTTTTCTGAACGATTTTATAGAAATATAGTGTTTTTCAATGGCAATTTTGTGTAATTTTTGATAAATTTTTTGAGAAAATTTGTTTTATGCGCTTTTGTGCAACTGTTAGGTTTTTTGAGTGATTTTAGTATAAAAAACTGCCATTCTGTGTAGTTTTTGATGAATTTTATGAGAGACTTAGTTTGTGCAAATTTTATTAAAATTTATAGGATTTTTTTTAAATTTAAAATAGTTTTGTAGCTTTTCTGAACAATTTTCTACAAATGTAGTGTTTTTATGTGGTAATTTTGTGTAATTTTTGATGCATTTTGTAAAAATATTTTGTGTGTGCAAATTTCATGCAAAAAATGAATTTTTGCGTCATTCTGGAACTATTTGAGCATTAGTTATTTGGTTTTTTTACAATTTTAGAGCGATTTTATACAAATTTAGTATAAAACATGGAATGTTTGTGCAACTACTAGGTTTTCTGAGTGATTTTAGTGTAAAAAAACTGCCATTCTGTATAGTTTTTGAAAAATTTTATGAGAGAATTTGTTTTTTGTGCAAATTTTATTAAAATTATGAGGATTTTTTTAAATTTAGAACAATTTTGTAGCTTTTCTGAACGATTTTATACAATTAAAATGTTTTTAAATGGCAATTTTGTGTAATTTATTCAAAAAATAGGAATTTTGCGTCATTTTATAGCATTTTTGTGCAACTATTAGGTTTTCTGAGTGATTTTAGTGTAAAAAAAATGCTATTCTGTGTAGTTTTTGATGAATTTTATGAGAGAATTAGATTTTTGTGCAATTTTTTTTAAAACTATTGTTTTATTTTTTATTTTAGAACAATTTTGTAGCTTTTCTGAACGATTTTGTAGAAATATAGTGTTTTTAAATGGCAATTTTGTGTAATTTTTGATTAATTTTACGAGAAAATATGTTTTATGCGCAAATTTGATTAAAAAAATGGGAATTTTGCGTAATTTTAAAACAATTTTGTGCAACTGTTAGGTTTTTTGAGTGATTTTAGTATAAAATACTGTCATTCTGTGTAGTTTTTGATGAATTTTATGAGAGACTTAGTTTGTGCAAATTTTATTAAAATTATTAGGTTTTTTTTTTAATTTAAAATAGTTTTGTAGCTTTTCTGAACAAATTTATACAAATGCAGTGTTTTTATGTGGTAATTTTGTATAATTTTTGATGCATTTTGTAAACATATTTTTTTGTGCAAATTTTATGAAAAAAATTATTTTCTGCGTCATTCTGGAACTATTTGCGCATCAGTTATTTGGTTTATTCACAATTTTAGAACAATTGTTACCTTTTTTGAGCGATTTTATACAAATTTAGTATAAAACATGGAATGTTTGTGCAACTATTAGGTTTTCTGAGTGATTTTAGTGTAAAAAAACTGCCATTCTGTATAGTTTTTGATAAATTTTATGAGAGAATTAGTTTTTTGTGCAAATTATATTAATTTTAATGGGATTTTTTTAAATTTAGAACAATTTTGTAGCTTTTCTGAACGATTTTATACAATTAAAGTGTTTTTAAATGGCAATTTTGTGTAATTTTTGATGAATTTCACGAAATTTGATTTAAAAAATGAATTTTTGCGTTTTTATGGAACAATTTGTGCATCAGTTAATTGTTTTTTTACAATTTTAGAACAATATTTATCTTTTCTGAGCGATTTTATACAAATTTAGTATAAAACATGGCAATTTGTGTCATTTTTGACGAATTTCACTAAAAAAGGTATGTTTTTGCCCAAATTTATTGCCAAATTATGATATTTGCGTGATCTTAGATCAATTTGTGCTACAAATAAATTTTTTAAACAATTTTATACAAATTTAGTTAAAATTGTCATATTTTATACTATAAAAATGTATCACTTGGGTTTTTTGAGCGATTTTACAATGTGGTTATAATTGTTAAATGGTATTATTTGATGCATTTCAATGGAAAATATGTTTTTTGTGCAAGTTTTATGTAATTTTATACAAATTTAGTATACAAGACAGTAATTTTTGATAATACTATGTTTTTTGCGCAAATTTCATGCAATATTCAGTTCTTTTTGAGCGATTTTGCACGAATTATAATAAAAAAGCTATATTTTTTGATAAATTTTAAAATTAAATAGGTTTTTATGGTGCTTTGGTGCTTTTTTAAGCGATTTTGTACAACAAAAAAATGAATATTATAAGAAAATGTGTTTTTTGTGCGGATTTCCATTAACAATAAGCTTTTCTGAGCGATTTTATACAAATAAGAAATGGCAATTTTAACATTTAATGTTATTATTGGGTTGTCCGATTGAACAAATAGTAACGAGCGCTACATATGTCGTTGTGGCATTCGTATAAATTTACCTTTTTAACTAGGCTTTATTTGAAATTATTGCTTTACAACTGTCTCATTTGAGGACATATGTTTTATAAATGGCAATTTTATGTATTTTTTGATGAATTTATGAAATTTATCAAAAATTACACAAAATATGTTTTTGGTGGTAGTAAGTATTCTTAGATTTTTTGATGACTTAATTATATTATGTGTATTGACATTTGTTATACTACCATGTACTAGCAAGAGACTACTTACTTACTTACTTCATCCAGAAGCCGAAAACATCTCGGCTGTTTGCTAAATGGTGGGCGAGACTCCGGGAACATAGCTTCGACATCATGCTTAATCGAACATTTTAAGAAGCACTATTTTTGTGAAAGTTTTACATTTTTATCCCTTCAAAATTTAACTTACTCATCAATTCAAGCCTACCGACTATACACAGCAAAGAGAGTTTACCTATTGCAGTGGCTTCACTATCTGTAAGCAAGGGCTCACAAGCATGCTAGGTTCCTGGGAGTCTATTTTAAAACCTGGGCTAGATTTTGCGATTTTCAACATTTTATAAATAAAATGTTTGCAGTTTTCAGCTGTTTATGTCAGATTTTTGAACAACATTTTTTGGTAGCTTGTCATTTTATGAACAGAATTTTGAACTTTTTAACTGTTTTTAGTTTTTTGAAAATATTTTATGACAGAATTTTACTATTTTTGATTTTTTATAAATAGAATGATGTGTTTTTTTAACTGTTTATATGGAATTTTGGTTATTTCTGATAAGATTTTTGTATTTTTTGAGATTCTATGAGAAGAATTTTACACTTTTTTAATTTTTTTGGGAATTTATGATTTTTTTTTATATTTACGTCCGGAATTTGCTATTTTACAAATTGGACATTTTAATTGTTTTTTTTTTTGGCCGGATTTTGATTCTATCTAAACATATTTTAAGGTTTTATGACTGAATTTATTTATTTAAAGACTACATTTTCGTGCTTTCTGACAATTGGTTGAAACTTTATAGCCAAATTTTGCAATTTTTGACATTTTGCACTTTTCAACCATTTTTGATCGGATTTTAGTTTTTTCTAAAAATATTATAATATTTTATTACCTATATTTTCTATTTTGACTTTTTCTAAATTGCAATTGTTAACAGTTTATGGCGAATTTTGGTACTTTTTGACAATATTTTTATGCTTTGTGGCCAGATTTTGCTATTTTTGACATTCATTGAATAGAAATTTGCGTTTTTTGGCAGTTTTAAACTGGATTTTGTATTATTTTGACAATATTTTACCGGTCTTAGCTATATTTGCTTTTTATAAAATTAATGTTGTACTTTTTACAGTTTTTTGCAGGATTTTGATGCTTTCTGATAATATTTTGATATTTTAAGGCATAAATTGGTTCTTTTTAACAGAGGTATTTCATGACCGGGTTTTTTAAATTTTATTAAAATAATATTGCATTTTTCTACAGTTTGTACTGGATTTTTTTTTTAACATTTTTTTAATGTTTTTGTAGCTGGTTTTTGCGATTTATGAGGTTTTTTTGAAAGGTTTTACACTTTTATGGGGCGGATTTTGGTGCTTTCTTACGATTCTTTGAAATTTCAATGCCAGATTGAATTATGAACAAAATTTTTGGCCGATTTTTT